>CP136062.1:191757948-194202939 GCA_032622095.1 Siphonodentalium dalli | reverse complement strand
AATGTATATATGTAATGACTGTGTGATAATGGTTGGCTATCGCTTTCCACGATATGACATGACCTCTCTGTTGATTAACATATCATTGAGTTATTGTGGAAAGCGATAGCCACCCAAGGTACACATGTACAACCCACCCATTACCACAGTCACTCCATATGTACATAAACACCACACAAATGACAACATAGTCACCCACTTTATACACGTACCTGTACTAGTACACCTGATCATACAGCCATACTTGGTTATACCCGTACATACCACAAATGACGATACAGCCACGAGTCATGAACACCAGGTATACACCTACACCCGACCATATAGTCACTCTATGTATACATATTCACTACATTCACGATCATACAGTCACTCATTGTATACATATTCACATCAACGTGGACCATACAGCCACTACATGTATACCTATTCGCCAAACCCATGACCATGGAGTCAATCCAGGTATACATATGCACATCACCAATGGTGAGCCCTTCCAGATATACCAATATCCGCACATACGACCACTCATAAGTTCCATACTTGCCATTCTCATACACACCATCCATGATACTAAACCTACTCTCCATACACCACCAATGATAACACATCCACAACATATATAAATATACGTCCCACCGTTACCAACAGGGAACTCCCTATATACCAACACATCATTCATGACCATAGAATAACTCCCTGTATACCTATTATCCTCATCTATGATCATAACTCCCTGCTACCATCTTGGCTTCCACCCTGTATCCAGTTGATAAATTGTTATCATAATGGGCCAGAATACCCACATATCATGGTTCATCTCAGTTCAGTCTCAAAGTTCTGCCCATTTCCTTTCAATGATATGGTTCTCCGCAAAATTCCATACTGCAACTTTAAAATGAATTGGTCATGCCCCATACGGAACTGGGACAAACATAATAGAACGTAGTTGTCAGTTAATTACATTGTAACTAACACGTACAATAACCAAGTGAGTCACAATTTGCACTTTTTCGGATAACGCAGAGAATAATATTCGGGATATGTTAACTTTTAACTTTTTACAAATTTGGTTGCCATTTTGGAAGCCATCTTGAGCAATTTAGTCTATAAACACCGTAGTGTGACACATTTAAGATAGACCAAAACAATAAACACATTTCAATCCAAAGATAGTTACATTTTACTTGAACAAATTGTCGAACCCTGAAAAGTTAATTCTTGCCGATATTTGTGTCCAATATTTCTGGTAAATGTCAGTGGTGACAATAGTACAAAATGATCCATTGGTGCATCAGACATGTTAGTATGCAATGTATAGAAAAGAGATTAGCCAATTGTGTACATCAACCACAACTTGTAAGCGATTGCAGGACACCCTGGGGCAATATTTACCATTTTCCATATTTTAGCGGCCATTTTCGCAGCCATTTTGAGCCAAGGTAAGATTTATGGTTCCAGAGATTTGGAATATTCATAGGTAATGATATGCCTCACTTACATTACAATGTTCTTTTCATTTCTTGTTGAAATATGACTAGAATCCCCAATGTGATTTTTTTTGTAAAAGTTTGTACTGCGTTCTGTAAAATCGAATTTTTTTAGGGATTGGAAGGGGGTAGGACCCCAATAAATGCATATTTAATTGCTCCAATGATCAGTTAATATAAAAAACACAAAATAAAGTTGCATTACTCAACCAGTTCCAAACAGCATGAATTGATCTAGAAGATATTTGTGAAAAAATGTCATATTTTCAACATTCGGCGGCCATTTTGGCGGCCATCTTGGATGGTGAGTTTCAATTTTGGCCCAAAAAAGTGTCATTATGTCTTAGCTTCACGAAAATATATCCATTTGTATACATTTTAATAGATTTTCGCGCTATAATTTTCATAAAACTGGCTCACTTACAGTTCTAGAAAATGGATCGTGTTGTGGTTTGGGGGGGGGGGGGGTAACAAGTCTCGTTCTTATCAGAAAACGACATGAATATATATTTCTTAAGTTGATCGTATCGATTTAGGGATGTATTGGTTAGTAATAGTGCAACGTTCCAGGGGTGTACGCACATACACACACGTTGGACGAATGCAATCATGTAAATAAAAGTGATTTTTTACGTTTTGAGGGGTGACCCGATGACCCCCTTCTTATCTTAAAACCCCAGGAAAAGTTGCTTCTTAAGTTGTGTTTTTATAATTAGTATATATCAAAGTACTTTGAGACCAAAAATTATGGATGTACGCGAAAGTGTAAAAAAAAGGGGAAAAATCACGTTTTGGGGTTCAGCATGGGACCCCCTTTCTTATCTGAAAACCCCAGGAAAATCCTTTCTTAAGTTGTGTTTTCTTAATCAGTACACTTAGGAGTATCATCCAACCAAAATTCATCGATGTACGCGGAAGTGTAAATAGAAGTGATTTTTGGCACTTTTTGGGGTTCAGCGGCCCCTAAACCCCAGGAATGCGCAACTTAAGAAATCGGTTTTTCAGAATGTTCCATTATTGGTACCAACTTTAGGGGGTCAAACCTTTTGTACGCAAAAGTGTAAATGGAACATATGCGGGCTCCCTAACTAAAAATACAGATATATGCTAAGGAATCTGTAAAATATAGGAATTCATGCGCCCATTGCGATCTCGGAGGAATCCGACACCTCCCGATGATAACAAGGGCACCTCCGATGATTATATAAACATAATAACCTGGCCACGACTGTTGTGGGATTTAAAGTTGTAAATGTTGGGGTTTATAAATGTACACCATGCGTAAGCAATTCATGAGATTCAGGATTCTCTGCAATTTTATTTACACTATTTTTATTTTTGACTGGCTAAAACAGCTCTGACAGCAGACTGTCTGTTCATCATTAGCATAATATAAGCTTCCGGTGAGCAATGCAGGGTACCTTATTTGTGGGCCCAGGACACTGCATGTGGCATCACCATCTCTCTGTCTGAATATGTCCATAGAACAATTAGGTGAATAAAAATAGAAATCAAGATTAAATTGGGGATAATTTCCCGGGTCCCGGAAAATAATTTCAACCTTTCCCGGGTCCCGGTGGAATTCTGTTCCCGATTCCCGGAAAATTAAATCTGACGATCCCAATTCCCGAAAAATAAAAAGGGTCGATCCCGGTGTCCCGAAAATACCCCCCCCCCCCCTCGTACATGTACCAGTAGTAATACATGTACCGGTATTGGTACCAGGCTTGGGGCAATTACTTGTGAATGTAATTAATTACAATTACAATTACTTCAACATTTTTCAATTACAATTACAATTCCCATTACATCTATTTCACAATGTAATTAATTACAATTACAATTACTTTGAAATGTAATTCAATTACAATTACATTTCAGCACATAATTGATGTAGGAACACTTTTTATTTATATAAACTTTATTTGATAACAAAACATAAATTTAATACAAGCAAGATGAAATACATGGTGAAGCACACTTGGTGCAGAGCAGCCAATGTACTGAGTCCAGTATAGGTGTTCGTAGAATTGAGCGA
The DNA here is from genome assembly GCA_032622095.1 of Siphonodentalium dalli. NCBI lineage: Eukaryota > Metazoa > Mollusca > Scaphopoda > Gadilida > Siphonodentaliidae > Siphonodentalium > Siphonodentalium dalli. Next base: position 194,199,411 of record CP136062.1, on the reverse strand, counting down.
ATCATGATGTATAGCTGGCAATTCCAGCGTGTTGCATTGGCAGCTTGTAGTCGGGGTTGATCTTCTAAAAATTGGAATGATATAAGACATTTATGAACTTTGCTAACTATCTTCAATGCTTTCGCATTCTTGACCGATGTTTTTGCATACTGGTAGATCCTAGTAGGTTGTTGATCACTTGCTGATGATGCCGGTGACTGTTGATTCATAGACATCTTGATGCTTTCGCTATAAAATGAAAATAATAGAGTATTTTAGTAACACACATGTATCCATCATTTAATTATTAAGGGAATAAGACTATCTCAGTAAGTCAGACACACAGTCAGGCCAATTGTAAAGGACAATGAGATAATCAACACTCTGATTGTTAATTAGAGTCATAATCTTAATTAGCCTTTGTGGCCACCAGCTTATTGGTAACACAATGCCTCCAATAGACAGTGATAATTGGGGGATTACTGAAGCAGATATTTGTCCTCTCTTTGTCATTCAGTTGCAAATTCGAAGGGACAAGATACAATGCATATACCAAATCAAATCAAATCAAATTGTTTATTCACATAAACCACTATCGTGGTAAAATGGTGAAAAAGAATTACAAAAATAAATTAAATTACCAATACCACCATATGACTGAAGTTATATGTCAATGGAATTAAACAAAGCTAATACATAGAAATGGAAACTTACCTTCAGATGTGTCACAAAATTGGAGGTAACTTTTTTGGAACTGGATATTGTAGTTGGGCAAAGTTTGCACTTCGCTTTCATAGGACACGATGTGTCTTTCTGCAAATTAAAATGCTGCCATATTTTTTGTAAACATGCTCATAGCATTAGCAATGGTTGGTATGAATTTCTACCATAGCATATATACCATATCAGATGGAGATAATGAAACATTATCATAAGAGTGATATATTATAGTGATATATTGTCTATTATTTGAAGTTGGTTTCTCATTGTATTTATCAAAACAAGTTACAAGTATACGAAAAGGTTAACAAATGCTTAAGCAAACAAACAGGAGGTGTCAACTGAATTCACCATTGAGGCACAGTGGATAAAAACTCAGTGTTGTGACAACATAGTGATAGCCAGTCACCAGTCTTTCACTTTGAAATTTTGGAAAAAAACCATTTGAAGAAACCATTGGGTGAATCATGAAAGAGAACTTTGAGAAGAAATAAGTACCTGTGATTTTGAAGTAATTGAAATTAAACCCTAATTACAATTACAATTACATCCTAACCAATTACAATTGCAATTACATGTAATTGAGAATAAACTCAATTACCAATTACATGCAATTACTTGAAAAAATGTAATTAATTACAATCAATTACAATTACAAATTACAATTACCCCATCCCTGATTGGTACTGGTAGATATCGAAAACTGTATGTCATTGACTTTGAATTCAATTACAGCTATTGGACACTCAACTACAAGCAAATACCAAGGGAGGGTTGACAGATTGATAGCCAATGCTCGGTGTGTTCGAATATTGAGACATCTAAGAATTTGTCCACCATGTACTACTAATCCGGTCTGTTCTATTCGGAACACTAGAGTATATTATCAGCCTGTATGTATTGTAAAATTTCCAACTAATTTTGTGTCAGGCTCAGACATGAAATTTCCAACCATTGGATATTTTTACCCAACCCTCCCCCACCACCAGTCCACCACCACATGTCGTTACGTCCCTGCCTCGCAGTGACTGACTTGTCGTGCACTCAATGTCACAAGGAAAGACATGATCTGAAATAATTTTTGTAGGGTAGGCAGGTAGTGATTGTTTTTGTTATTTCATTATTCTGAATTCCATTGGGTCATTGACAATTCAATCTAGAAAGCTTCACAATTCAGATTAATTGGAAGGTGCAATACTAAATATTGTTATCTTGCATTAGTCAGCACAAGACTAACAAAACTTCTAAACATATTATTTATACTAATACTATAGCTTTATAGTTGAACTTGAATGAAAATTAAGTGCCAGACTCAGACTCAGACATTCTGCATAAATGGTCTAACTAGTACTACTACTAGTACTACTAGTAGTAGTACCGGTACTACTACTAGTAGTAGTACTAGTAAGGCTGAAGGGTCACTATCACCAAAAACAAGTGCTGAAGCCTGCTGAAGCCTGAAGGATCCTGAAGGGTACACATTTTTGTTTAATGTGCTGAAGGGTACACATGTTTTGTGGTCGGCACTAACGCAATTACTTCAACTGTGTTCACGACAGTCTGACGCCCATCAGCAGTTTGTTTTCAGTTCATTTTAATTTTCATTGGTCCATGAATCATGATGATGATGATTGGAACTTTAATATTATGGAACATTGGAAGTTATGCCTATGGAAATTAAATGTAAACAAAAACTGTTTTCTTTATACAGAAAACATGGGGACAGGGGACATGAAAAATAAACGTCATTTAGAATGAAATTTTAAAACATGTGTCCCCCTTCAGTACATTTTCAAAACCTGTGTACCCTTCACTGGGCTTCAGCACTGTCTTGTTTAATGAGAGTGGGCCGTCTTCAGCCTGTCTGAAGACAGTGAAGTAAGAAGTTAGTTACGTAGTACGGTACCGGTACGTTACGGACGGTTTATCTAATATAATAAATAGTAATATTAATAATTATTATAATTTATACTACCTTCACTGGATTCAGCCAATTTCCGCTGTATTCAAGATTGGTATCAGCAGAATACAGAGTTATAGAATTTCTTTCATTATTTTTCAATACACGTCATCTGTTTACATAATAAGCAGTTATGAAATGACGTCATGACGTTGATAACGTCATTTTCAGGCAATGTCTCTTTAACCCCTAACCGTCGACCGTCGGTCATAAATCGTAAATATGCCAACATTCAGTCAGGACTCAGGGTCAACCCAGAAAACATCAAACGACTATTTCCATGCATATTCAGTCTGTCTTCATTCAGGCTGACAAACATTCAAACACATGTCATTGTGCAAGGATAAATAGGCTACTTTGAAATCAGAACATTCTAGAGGATTGTAACCCCCCCCCCCCCCCCACCCTGATCTTATGTCGGAATCCATGCTCTGGTAGGAGGGATTCTGAATTCCACACCTCTATTACGAGGGATTCCCGACTCAAAATATTCCCGGACGAGGACTCCGACCCTCAAAAAAATAGTTTTATGAAAGCAATTTCTGTCCTATATTTTATTGAAATCGACATTTTATGGTCAATTTCTGCCTATATACTAAGATAAGGAAACCGATTTGATAGCATCGGTAACTGTTCGGTCATACGTGTTTAAAGCAGCGGTTGATGTTAAAATTCAGTAGGCCTATAATTATCCATATTAATGATCCTTAAGTGGTACCGTACTCCGGATTCCACCCCATTTTTATGAGGGATTCTGGATTCCGCCCCAAATTTAATAGACGTGTATGCTGTACTACTAAGTAGCTCTAAGCATTTCGTACAGGTCTGTTGATTTGATCAGATAGGCTCCATAGCTCGTGGAATTTATAGCCAATATCGGCTCTATTATATATTTTATGCATAAAAAGGAAATAAAAATAAAACAGAATTCAAGAAATAATTTTGTTGTTGAAATTGATATTTGTTGTAACAATAAGAACATTTAATTAATAACGAATATGAAAATGAAAAACATACAACAACGACAGCAATAAAAAAAAGAGACAAACAGACAGTTAATTAGGTTCGATTATGCTGACCGGACACTCACTATTACTAGTATTAGTGTTCGCGCTGTCGGTAGCCAAATTAGCCAATGTCTAATCTTTTTCGAATTTGGCTAATAAAAAAAGTGAGTCACTAATATACCTGATATTCCACAAAATAAAGGGCGCCGTAGGCCATTACAAATATGGAAAATTGAAATAATTAATAAATATAGCTTTTTCTATTCCTGTGAACTCCGTTTGGCTTTCACGTGTACACGTGTATAAACCGTGAATTCGTGATTATATTTTGGTCTACCGCGAGTACCGGTACTATATTAATATAGGACTATATACCGAAACATAATAAAAGCGAAATAATCTCGACCGAAATTTAATCTCCAATATATGGCATTTTAATATTTTGTTTTACCAACTAATATGGGCATGATATAGTGATATAAGTGAATAACGGATACTAACCTCTGTGAGCCATTTGGCCGTTCCAAGAAATATACTATACATCTTCTATAATCTTCTCAGATTCTTAGCGAATTAGATATATATACACAATAAGTTATGTACTATATATTACATTACAATAAAAAGATATACATTCAATATATATAGTTATTAAAAGCGAGAGAAAACATGTGAGTTAGAGCAATTGAAATTCAGTATAGACTCGAGAAACTTCCTATTGGTCTGTGACGTCATGGTGTCTAGCAACGTACGTACGTATACTAGGCCTACATACGGGCTGCTGGACATCGCGAGTGTATGTATACGTCAGTCTCGAAAACATTACGGGTGTTGTGAACTGCACGATACTGGGTGGATTAGGCCTACATAATATATAGATAAGGTAGCTTGGTGATAGTTGACGTTTGAGATTGAATTTGAATTTTGAAATTTATTCATGATCAGTTCGTAATTAATAATCATTATGATACATTTAGATAAGGGTAAATGGTAATTTTAAAAGATGAGGATAAGAAACAGACAGGAGTGACCGTGAAGAGTGAGTTTAAGGGGGTGACAAGGAATAGTTTGTATTTATCAAAAGGTCAGTTTGAGGTTAGAGGTTGAATTTCTTACTGGACTTACATATGGCAGACCGATGGTATGAACACGACATAAGGACTAATACATTGTATAAACTTAATGGAGTTGTTACATACGCTGGGAAATCGAAATATTCTGTTCGTTTTATGTATTTTATGTATATGGAACCAAAAATCCAAATTGTACTTGTTTCAATTAATTATATATATGTACACATGGATACATAAACCAGTCTAAAGAATTATATTTATACATGTATATTGTAAGATATAATGCTAACTATAGCTCACCATAAAGTTATGATGATTTTAAACCAGAGCAGTTATTTTGCTCTCTCTGATGGCATACACATGTGGTCTTTCTGAATGATAACAATTTTGTGCAATTGCAATGCGATATAATATGACCTAATTACTCGTTTTACTAAACTCTTCGTGGAATGAACCTGCTCAGTGGTTAAATATATTTCCAAATTTTGAGGGGTACTGTACACAGGGATAGGCAATTTTTGTATTTACTCCCATTGAAATAACTTTCAAGTTAGATTGTGTTCGTGTTATATGAGTTTCGTATAAACCTAATTTAGCGAAGAAAATATTGATCTTGGAAACGAAAATATTACGATTTCAAACTACGCGCCATGTTTTTGACCTTCACCGGAGAAGACTCAGGTCGCAGGAAGAACCGGAAGTTCATTGTTCACAGCTTCAATTGATGCCTTCAATCTCTTCCATCGAACAATCTCACTCCCATAAAAATACTTGACGCTTTATGACTCTTGTTTCTTTCTCCTTTTTTTCCGAATCGGTTATAGCGGGACTTTCTTTTGCAGGTAACATGTTTTGTTTGCAACTCAATAATGTTCGCGAACGGCCGTCGATAAAAGACACCCAACAGATACTATTTCAAGAACGGTAACTCGTACTGGCATAATTCTCCATTTTATGACTCCAGCCATAAATTAATTTATATTAAATAATTCAATTTTACTTTTGTGATAGCCTGTTAACCGGAACGTTTTCAGTAGACATCGACGACTCAAATTAGTTATTTTTAAATATAATATTGATATTAGATCGCTATTGTCACCGGGAATTTATTGAGATTGGGGTACAGTAGGCCTACCCCTTTAACTTGGTTCAGTCGCCCGGGAAATGTAACATTATTTTTAAATTATGAAAGCCAACATGATCCTGTTATCGATTTATATTTTATACACAATCGGCAAAAGGAGGTTGTTAACGACGCTTAAAAACTTTTCGAGATTTGCGGTGGTAATGCATTCAAGATCCTGTGCCAGTGCAGTCTCTTATATGTGCGAGTCTCCCATAGGGATCCTCGCGTATATAAGCGAATACATCGGCTTACTTGGTCAAGGTCAATATTATTAGGCCAGTGAATATCAAAACATCCAATGAGGTTTTGGCAGCGAAAAACATCAGCAAGTTAATTAACCTTTGAATGGTTATAAATAAACCACAGTTCATTTCATAAAGATGGTATATCTCTTCCCTGAACGTTCGGTATAAATTCGGTGATAGCAAATAATAATTTTGAGCCATAAATGCCAATCAGCGAGAGCTTTAGTCACTAGGAAATAACTGTTTTCCCAATCGTTCCTCGAAAATGGGACAGAAAAATATAGGTATCTTGATATCTTTACACTGTTCAGATGTGTTTGCACGTTTTTTCGATTGAATGTATATCTGTTAAACACCTCTTGAATGGATCATGTACCTAACTCCAGTGATTGCATAAGATATCTCCTTGTATAGGAAACACCCATTCAATCGAAATATGCAACAAGGTTTGAGTGCAAAATAAACTATTGTACTCAACATGGTATGATATTAATTATCATGAAATGAGTAAATGGCTTAAAGGCCCACTTAATTTTGGAAACCCAATTCACATTATGTAAAATATATGCCATGTTATATACCATTTGAAAGAGTAAGCTCCAATACATTGCATTTTCAACTGATTCGATGTAATAAACTGTGAACATGTTGTTCTTTTTGAGAAACTGGCGTCTGTTCCGTGGTCATGTTTATGCACAAAGTCAATTATTTTCAATGCATGCTAATGGAATAACTCTATATATTTAAATATATGTGTTCCCCTTTGATTGAAAACACATCTTTTGTTTTAATTCTGTTGCATTATGGGTGCCAAAGGGGGGGGGGGGGGTATTGTATTATTTAAACTATTTTCTATTACCCCATGGGCACCTTATAGACACAGACATTCCAAATGGTGATAAATTATAGTATTTTATTCATATTTTATGGTAAAGATTGTTATTAAAACCATATATCAAGGCATTATGAAAAAAATAATCGGTGACTCGAAAATTAAGTGGGCCTTTAAGGCTTTTACTCATTTTCGTTATAATTATCATGTTGTTATACGTGGTTCTTTGTGTACGTGCGTGTATGTGTAACTCTTATGTTAATTCTGTCAGGGGGGGGGGGGCAGAAACAAAATTTCCGACACGTATCCTGGGGGTGGTGGGTGTCAAAATAAGCCCAAAGCAATTTTTTCCGTGACAAAATTATTTGTTTTCCTTCACACCTTTTATTGGATTTTTACTAGTTTGTAACACTAAGAAATCAATAATACGGAACTGCAGCAACACTAAACACGCTAGGGCCATTGGATATTGGTTTGTGCCTCTTTAGGACAAGGGAAAGTATTCTTAGTGCAGCTGAATCGCCCATGCAGTATTCTATGTAATTAACATCAAATAAGGTTAGCGTTAAAGAAATAAATTTAATGCCAAATCTGGTCAAACATGGACATTAAACACTGATGTATACACTGATGTATAAAGAAAAAAACACGTAACATACCTAGACTTGGGAGTGGATAACACAATTATCTCATATGTGACAAAAGAGATAGAAAATGGTAATAATTCACAATCTCATGCAGTCATGTGTTTTTGCGTTCCACAAGGGGGTGTGTGTCAACACATGGCTGGAAAAAACTCTATGAAATGAAACAAAATTTGGGGTCGGGGTGGGTGGATCCATCGGCAAATAAGTAGCATACGTCTGGAATTTTTTTCCGACCCCCCCCCCCCTGATTCTTTTGGATATATCCGATGAGTATAGTAGGCTATGGCCCCATACATGTGCTTGGCTGGATTTAGGTCTCCCTTTAGGTTAAATATGTTTTAAATTATGTATAACACAAGATGATTTTCATTGTCGTTGGGGATATAATGATGTAAACGGACCTTCACAACAATCGTGTTGTTTGTTTTGTTTTTTTGTTATTTTATTTTGTATTTTCGCAGTTTTTATTGTTGTTGTTGTTGTTGTTGCTGATGCTGCTGTTGCTGTTGATGTTGTTGTTGCTGTTAATGTTGTTGTTGCTGTTAATGTTGTTGTTGATATTGTTGTTGTTGTTGATGATGTTGCTGCTGATGTTGTTGCTGTTGTTGCTGCTGATGCTGTTGCTGTTGTTGTTGTTGTTGTTGTTGACATTGTTCTTCGATGCTATCTTGGACACATCGGCTTCTCTCATTCGCGGCAGACGGGATTGGTGTTCTAACATTTGCGATTTATTTATCTGAGTGTGTCAAGGCTGAAAGCAATATCATCATTCAACTTGCGATCTTCTGTCGTAATATTATCGATCGCCATCAAGTCGATCTTCAACATATAATCCATTTTCATATAATGTTCATGGGACCATCTCCTATTATACTTAACAGATGCAACAAATGAATGAATGGGAGCCAGGAAAAAGTGCAAAAACAGTGCCGTAAAATCATTTTCATTATAATTACCATGTTGTTTACATCGTTCGTAGAACAAATGCAAGCATCCTGGCTCAAATTAATTCATTTGTTGCATATATTATGTCGAGTGTAAAAGGAGATGGTCACACAAATAGTCGAATACACCAATGGTATAGATCACTCATGTCACTAGTATCAACATCGAGGGAATCAACTTCCATGAGACTCAAGATGACGTCCAAAATGGCCAACAAGAAAGAGAATCAGGAAGTGATTTTTTCGACTAACACAATTATTACGCCACGCTCATATAAGACTTACCGATTGATATATAATTGTAGTCGGAACAGACCCCTAACATTTTAGGGAAATACTAGCCTCAGTAACCCCATACACACGTAGTTTTGGATGGAGTCTTCGTAACAATAATGACAACTGATTCAAATCCGACCGACATTTGAAAAAGACGTCATATCGTGCAAACAAATTCGACTCGGGATGCATAATTATGATGATCAATATTATGTGCGCTAATGATTCTATCTGATGTCTATACAATTACTCAAAGTTGTCAATGTTTATTCTACAAGGATTAACGATAGGCTATGTGGTGAAATGTTTAACTAAGTTAAGTAAATTTTCACATTGCGGTCGCCATCTTGGCCGCCATATTGGAGTTCGGTCTTGGACTTTTGGCTCCTTTGTAAGGCTGTTGTATAAGTCTTGCGAATCACTTGGAAATCGTGACCGCATATGGTACTTTATGTACTATACTGTCGACCAAATAGACCTGGTGTATAGCAAGCAAAATGACCGACATGATGGACGCCTTCTTGTCTGGAGTTTATGCGGCCAGTTTGTTCTTGTTAACATCCGGAAAAAGTTAGAATACACCTTAACCCTTTACCCAACAAACCGGCCAAAACCTGCCAAATAAAGCTTCAACAGCCTAAAATATCTTCGGTCTGTCTCAATAACACCATACAAATATGGATATCATTGGAACCGGCTCCTTGACCACATTGTGATAGTTACAGTTATGCCCTGTGCCAATGCATTCTCTTATATATGCGAGTCGACCATAGGTCGCCTCGCATATATAAGAGAATGCATTGGCCTAAATAAATCTTTTTTTAACACTTTTTACCATTTTTTCTTACATTCTTTAACAATTTTATAATTTGTAATGTGTTAAGCCAATGCATTCTCTTATATATGCGAGGCGACCTATGGTCGACTCGCATATATAAGAGAATGCATTGGCATAGGGCCATTCTGTTGGGTAAAGGGTTAATATAAGAAAGAAAATGTGCTGGGTTAACTTTATGTATGGGGTACAAAGGTCGAGAAATGTCTCCTGGACTAGTTGTACTGTTTGGGAAACCGGTTTCATGTTGTAGTCTGTGACCTTTTGATCTGTTTTACTTTGGTGATAAGATATTCACAACCAGAACACACTCTTGTGTAATGAGTAATTGATCAAATCACGCCTTTTAGTTTAGGTATATAACATGTCGTCAGTCTTTAAATATACGTATTGGTATATTCTTTTTAATTTCCCCTACCCCTAAACAAATTTAATGCGATCGAAAACCTCTATGATCATGCGAGAAACGATGACAATTTCCAAATTGTTCACACAGTCCACAGCACACTTTTGATATGTGGTCAAGAAGAAGTCCATGTACACGCTAAGGATAAAAGAAATTATGTACAAGTTCTGTCTATGGTGAGCCCTTATATGTCGTATGATAAAATACATTCCTTTTAAAATGTAAATTTGTTTATGGAATATTTAGATTGGGGGGATGACATATTGCTATCTGCGTCATATATCCACCATAATGTTGTTGGTGCATGTTGTACGTTTAGGTACGATCATCTAATATTCGACCACAGTGACAGTAATTGCAATTGCAATTATCAAAGGTGTCAGGGTGATAACAAAATCGGTATAGTACACGTCATATCAAGCAAATTACGTTTTATTCTGATGGCAACTGTCGATTCGTGAATTGTGTTAACCTAGTTGCATTCTATGATTGTCGGATTTGAAGCGATCCCCGCGTGGAAGCTAAATATATAGAATTTGTTCACGCTCACTCACTTAAGCAAAATTTGGGTATGTCCTTCGTGTGAGAATATCCTAATCCTAACCTAACCCTACCCCAACCCTGACCCTAACCCTAATACATATGGAGAATAGAGCTGGTGTGTGGTTTCGTGCAGTCTTGGACGAAGGATATACCCAAATTTGAAGCAGTGAACACTCATACTGATTCCGTGGCTCCATAACTCTGATATATTTATCAGCAAACAATCTGATATCTATGGAGGGCCATCAGTGCTAATTTATATATTATGTCAATGCTAAGTTATCTCTTTTTTCAGTGCTAATTTATACCTGCAAAATAAACCAGAGGTATACAAACTGTAGTTACATCATCCTACTTATTTCCCAGTATGGTGACGGCCCCAGCTCGATATTTTTTTTTATTTAGGTAGCATTTGTGAGTCGATTTTGCTTTGCGCCGCTTACAATCATGGACATTTTCCCGGGTAGCCAACTCAATAATCATTGCGATATCAGCTTACACAAGTCAAAAATATCATACATTCTCAGCTGGGATCACACCCTACTGCGAACTAGATTATTATAAGTAACAAATGTTAACAATTAAAACCCAGCCATTTTGTCTACCTTGTGCTTCTTTCTTCGGAATGGGTACGTTATAACATGCTTTATCACAAATCGACATTCGTAACCTAGAACGTTCATGTCTCACAAGTTATGCACACTTAGCTCACACGGAGACATATATAGCTATAAGAGAAATAGTTCGCGTCTACACTCGCCCACAAATACACAAAATTAAAAGTGCTTATGAAGCACGCGTAATTCATTTCCTTGTCGGTAAAGGCGTGCGGCTCATTTGCATACCAGGGAGTTTCTGTCACAATGTAACATCACACGGTAACATGTGACCACATTAATAGAGATACTGCTCATCTTCTGGACACAACGATATGGATGCATTGTTCGAGTAAAAAATATCCATATATGCATACGTGCCCATGTGGTAATTCCCGGTATATATTTATATAATTGTGTTAACGGCAAAGTCCACATGCAAGACCACAAACACGAACCGTGTCAAGGGACGTGGTTTATTTTGTCATCCGATCACTATTTTTATACAGAAAAACGTTCATATCCGTGTCATTTATCGGGATTTATCGGAATTTTCATTTGTATAAAAGTAATTTCTTCTTCAAAATTACAACACTGTCGGTTAATGGACTCGCTACTGAATAATCGAAACAAAATGTTCTGGCCCATCGGGCTCGACTATCTAGTTTCAGAATGTCCAGTAGCGCATCTATTAACGCTGACAAATATATTCCCTGCGTTGCTTTTCAATGTTATAAAGTTCCCCGTCAGAACCTCAAAACGTTCCCAGGTTTTGCACTGGGTTTGAACTTTATAGCTCTCGAGACTTGGGGCGAAAAACACAACAATAAGCTTGTAAATGTTATCATAATTATAATCTCCTTAGACATAAATAATATCCACAATCGCCGGAAGATATATTGGTGCGTCAGTCCGTCCGTCCGCGTCCGCTCGTATGTCCGCGCGCGCCCGGCTCTACAAACTGTCTCAGTATCGGAATCAAAAAAGTTGGTTCTTCGCACCAGAACTACGTTGTTGTTCTTTGTTGGAATTATGTGGTACACCGTATTCAGGGGTCAACACACTCTTGATAAATACAAAAATATATGTTCTAAAATGTGTCTCAATGACGGAACCAAACATATAATCAAAACAATGTCCTTCAACGGTCCTATTACTACTATAATTAGTACTAACTCTTTCGATAGCGGAATTTAAATGTATTAAGCGATTTGCTTCTTCACAAAAACAAGATGGTTCCAAATTTGGTTCTATGCCAGAACTAAATGTTTCGTTCTTCACGATCATGAGCATAAGCATTCGGTGAAATTCGAAGAACCATGCAACACGTTCTTCAATGGTTCTTAAGAAAGAACCAAATGAGTTCCAACTAGTTTATTAACGACGAACCAAATCTGGGCTCTTTGCATGATATTACAGTTTTTTCTGTTTTCTATTTCAAATATTTCTAAGGTCTATCATAGCTCTATCAAACAGAAGAAGCTTATTTACTTACATTCGCTCTGCAATGGTCTACTTAAAATTTGGGTTGAAATTGGTTCATTTTAGCCAAAACATTTATAAAATTGAGCGTTTTGTGTGTGTAAACCACGGGGCATAACTCATTGATAAATTATGCGAACAAACATAGTACAATCATTTGTTTACACAGGGCACTACCATTTCTGTGGAATAAAAAAAGCTTCATTTGGGCATATATGCCAAATATAATGGCGGAGCATTAATTGAAGTACAGTATTCCCCATCCCCATGCAGTTGGCCAAAATCGGTGTCAATTGTGTTTTGCTACCTAGGTTCTTCCTGAAAACCCTATATTTTGGGTTCTTTGTAGAGAACCTGAGTACTGAAACAAATTGGTTCTAATGTATTCTGGTTCTCAAACACAGAACCAAGTCATTCATGTTTTATTTGGTTCTGTGTTAAGAACCGTTCTAGAACTAGTTAATTTTGGCTAATGTATTGGGTGAAATAAACTACCACAGTGTTGGTGCAATACTATAACACACTGGGCGAACAGCTAAAAAAAATCCGGACCTTGTTTACAAGAAACTCGGATCGTGCCAACAAGAGGCCCAGAAGAACACAAAAATATCTTTCCTCGTTCTAATCTATAAATGTATAAGAGTAGGATATGTACGTCCGTCTCTCCCAGACTCCTGGACCGACTTCAGCCAAATTTGGTTTAGTGACTCTGGGAACCCCGGCGGATGTTATAACGGCGTTAGTTTTTCTATATTTTGATTTTTTTTTTTAAATTCTTTGTTAAATTGGGCAAGGAGTTCAGTCTAAAAAAAAAAAAATTTAAATAGTTTTTTCAAAATCTTTAAAATATCAGAATGTGCGCGAAGCGCTCAAATGGGTATGCAAGTGCACAAATGGGCCGCATGCCCTTACGACGCTAAAAACAATGCTCCGGTAGAGAGCCATTTTCAGCTATAGTGTCAACATATTAATAAGGTTCCTTATGTACAATGTTTCTGAGGTCCTTGTGTTCGCCCGGGTTTCTTGTGGGCATGCTGGTACACAGGGGCACGGAGAGTAGTTATTATCGGCACCATATATAACATGTTATATCTTTATTTTAGATAAATTAAAACATCTTATGATCATCAAGACTAAATATTTACATAGCCCGTGTGTGTTACACTAAATCCTGTTTTAATTGGTTAAATTTCATTTCATATCCCAATAAGGTATAGAGCTGTGGCAGTTGGAGTATACACTTAGCCACGGTGGGGAATCACTTGGTTTCGAGTTGATGAGTATATCACACATTCAAAATGTCTGAGGCGATCGCAAACGCGACCAGAAACAAAGCTATATATATATAGCTATAGGATATGACATTATTACGTAGTATTATGGGAAGCTAGTAGCATATGCTATGTACTATTTTTCAAGCCGAATCCTCAGCCGTGTCCAAACTCACAGTTTTTGCTCTGACATGCTGACCAAAGTTGTCAGTCGAAAGATTCTCCTGGATGCATGGGTTAGTGTATTGCACGAACCTCCGACTGGCAACTTTGGTCAGAATTTTATAGAAAACTGCTGAGTATTTCGGAACAAATAAGATATCAACTTGTTTTTTTTTAAACGAGCATAATTATTTTAGTAACAGTCAACATGCTACGTTTTGTGTCAGTTCCTCATATACTATGTTTGTGTAAGTTTGCGCTCGCCTCGGTCATTTTGAATTTGTGATACTCACCTCAACAACCTCGAAACCACGTGATACCCCATCGTGTTCAAACGCTTCACGCAATGTACCCAACGCACACAGCGCTATATCCTTCATTAAAAGAATTAACCTACATTCAAATCGTATATTTAAGCCTAGAATGTATTAGATTGTTTGCGTTACTCGGGTCGTGTCAGGTTAATACATATACACATTTTTTTCACATTTATATTTCATATGGTCCGGAAGGACTAACCGAAGTTATAAAAATGATCGTTAAAAAATCTAAAATCTAAACGACCGATCGTCGCTGACAACATAATATAAACAGTACTGACTGTTACAGCGCGTGCATATACAGGGGGATTTTCCGGGCACGTATGCCGGGTGGGTGGGTGATCGATGGGACCAACACATTTCCCCCCCACAACTCAAAAAACAATTTCCTGCAAGTTTTTTTTACTGTTTTTTCAATGATTTTAGCTTAAAACACATTATAGAATAAGAGAAATAATGTAATTATAACTGCTAAACTGACTGCAGGCAGTTATCGTGAAATCCAAGATGGTCGCTGGCAGCTATGATTTTTTGGCCGAATGACCCCAAAATGACTCGTTCCTATTCACATGTCAATGTTAACATCCATGACAAATAGTATGCACAGAAATTCATATACAGCTGTTTACAACGAATTTCCCCCGCAAATCTCTGTTTTAGTGTTAAAACGGGGGTGGGTGTCCAAAAAGGGTCGGAAAAAACTGCCGAAAACGGAGAAAAAAATTGGACGCGGGGGTGGGAGGGTCCCAACAAGGGTCGAAAATCAGCATACGTGCCTGAAATAAAATTCCGACCACCCCCCCCCCCTCCCCCGGTGTATACAGAAAATTATTTCAAAATGCCGAATCTCCTCACCGGATGATTATTGATAATAAAAATAAGAATAACTTACTCCTATTTGTTTCATATTCTTCTTGGTAATAATGATTTAACCCTTCCATGATTGGAGATTCCAAAAATTATGCGAAAACCCTGTGCCAATGCAGTCTCTTAAACTTATATATGCGAGCTATAGTCTCCCATATGGAGCCTCGCATATATATAAGAGAATACATTGACATAACAATATTTACCTTGATCTTGTAAGCCAGTGCATTCTCCAATATATATGCGAGGCTCCCTATACATTGGAGACTCGTATATATAAGAGAATGCCCACGGGATCTTTAATGCTGCACCAGCGCGTCTCCCGTCGGGGAAGGGTTAAGAACTGCTGTTAGTTTGATGTGATGTAGGTGCGTTGATGATTTAGCTGTGATGCTGTTATTAAAAAGTTCTGTTATACTTCACAAATATTTACCATTTTCGCAGTATATTGCTATTCTGAGCGACTCGAGGAAAAATCAGTGTCTCCAAGAAACATTCAAATCATATATATTTAAAAAGATTTAATAATGGCTGTTCCGATTGTTGAACAATGATTGAATCAGCCACCTTAGCTATAGCCGCTATGCAACAACGAACACATATATTATTACAATATATATAATCTTAAATGTTATATAAACAGATCATTTGTTTTCTTTGAACCATTTGGATTAACTAAAGACCTCTAAATGGAAAATTAATAACAATAACGCCAATAACAGCAGGATTCTACCCCCACCAACATCACTAGACCACGGATATAAATGTCCTCATTGTAACTGTTCATCCCTGACCTCAATATTCGTCACCTTCTTCATTTTCTCCCTCGTCTTCGCCTGAGTCAACGCCAACCTCTTCGTAATCTTTCTCGAGCGCAGCGAGATCCTCGCGGGCCTCTGAGAACTCTCCCTCTTCCATCCCCTCTCCGACGTACCAGTGCACGAACGCACGCTTAGCGTACATTAAGTCGAATTTGTGGTCGAGTCGTGCCCATGCTTCAGCTATAGCCGTTGTGTTACTCAACATGCAGACGGCTCGTTGGACTTTAGCCAGGTCCCCTCCAGGAACAACGGTAGGTGGCTGATAGTTGATGCCGACCTTGAACCCGGTTGGGCACCAGTCAACGAATTGAATGGTTCGCTTGGTCTTAATAGTTGCTATGGCAGCATTGACGTCTTTGGGTACTACGTCGCCACGGTACAGCATGCAGCATGCCATGTACTTCCCATGCCGAGGGTCACACTTTACCATCTGATTGGCTGGTTCAAAGCAGGCGTTGGTTATCTCTGCAACGGTGAGTTGTTCGTGATAGGCCTTTTCAGCTGAAATGACTGGTGCGTATGTTGCCATTGGGAAATGGATACGAGGGTAGGGTACCAAGTTAGTCTGGAATTCTGTCAAATCAACGTTGAGGGCGCCATCAAATCTCAAAGACGCAGTGATAGAACTTACGATCTGACCAATCAGCCGATTAAGGTTGGTGTATGTTGGTCTCTCGATGTCAAGATTACGTCTACAAACGTCATAAATAGCCTCGTTGTCGACCATGAATGCGCAGTCGGAGTGCTCCAGTGTAGTGTGAGTAGTAAGAATGGAGTTATAAGGCTCGACGACGGCAGTAGAGATTTGAGGAGACGGATAGACTGAAAACTCAAGCTTTGATTTCTTGCCGTAGTCAACGCTGAGGCGTTCCATCAACAGAGATGTGAAGCCGGAACCAGTCCCACCACCGAAGCTGTGGAATATTAGGAAACCCTGTAGACCAGTGCACTGGTCAGCAAGCTTCCTGATTCTATCCAGGACGAGATCAATCAGCTCTTTGCCCACGGTATAGTGCCCCCTAGCGTAGTTATTTGCCGCGTCCTCTTTGCCGGTTACGAGCTGTTCCGGATGGAACAATTGTCGATATGTACCCGTCCTCACTTCGTCTGTAAATGAAAAAAAACTTCCACAGTTTTATTGGCGCTTATCTACGGAAGCATGGAATCGCCACTTTAAAAAATAGGTCGGTGAATATACGCCGAAAATCGGTGAATATACGCTGAACATCTCTGAATATACGCCGAAAATCGGTGAATATACGCCGAAAATTGGTGAATATGCGTTGAACATCGGTGAATATACGCCGAAAATCGGTTAATATAGTATTACGCCGAAAATCGGTAAATATGCGTTGAACATCGGTGAATATACGCCGAAAATCGGTGAATATGCGTTGAACATCAGTGATTATACGCCGAAAATTAGTGAATATACGCCGAAAATCGGTGAATATGCGTTGAACATCGGTGAATATACGCCGAAAATCGGTGAATATGCGTTGAACATCAGTGAATATACGCCGAAAATTGGTGAATATACGCCGAAAATCGGTGAATATGCGTTGAACATCAGTGAATATATACGCCGAATAATGGTGAATATACCCCGACTAACAGTAAATATTAGCCGCAAAATGGCCGCCGTCCAGAGAGGTTCAAATAGGGCATCCATGCATGCCATTAATGTTGTCGCAATTTATCTGATCTTCGATTTTGAAGATCCCCCGATTCCTACCAAAAGATATTCGGCATTACTCGGTTTGACGTCTGGGTGTATTCTGCACATACTCCGAACAGATCCCCAATTTGTAACATACCCGAGCTACGGGACATAACTCTAATCCATACATGCCAAGTTTCATCAAGACATTTCGCCGTATTGAAGGAACAAACACCACAGTCAAGTCGAAACGTGAAATGTGTACCTATTTAAGCACTGTATAAATAGGTAGTGATTGATAGTGCAGTGAACACGAGTATAGCATGTTGGAATTGATGTTTTCAATAGTAGACTATACTTCTACTATTTCGGCACTTAAAGTGATGTGAAACGTAAATTGAACCTCACAATTGAGTGCCCTGCGTTATTCTGTGGAAAAACTGAATAAAATAACCCCCATACACGAAATGCCCCAACCAGATATCAGTTTGTACTAATTATACGGCCACGTAACTAACTATTTACTTTCCCTCAATCGGGACGAATAATTCCACTGTAAACGCCAAATAAATACACTAACGAGTTGTCGTGTGCAGTCGCGGAAACACCCGAACACTTCCGACTTGGTCGGGATTGAGTCGGCTTTCGTTCTCAGAAAATAGCTTCCGCGGAGGGAGGCCGTTTGCTGGAATAGCGTAACATCAGCTTAATAAAACGAAAAACAAGCGGTATAGTCAATTCGAATGTGAGGGATATAAAAGGAATTATTGCCTGAAATCACCAACGGAAGAACATTGACCGAGTTATTAAAGAATTATAATCAAAGTGGTCATGATCGAGCAATGAACAACGGTAACAGTTGAAAATGTTACTATTTATAGAAATTTGTAATCGTTGCAGATCGTTGACCGATTTTATGATCGAACTACAGCAGGTACAGTCTCGTGCAGAAAGAGTTGTCTTACATGTGTATTTCAAACTGTTTAATTACCTGTGCAATGCTACATGTGTGCCATATTGCTATTCACTATTCTAGTACAGACCGTATTTGTTTGGGACAGCGATGGTGATATAGATATCCATATGGAATTATGTTTTCTTCAATTTTTGAGTTTATATAGGCCCAAATAAATATACCATAAGATGGACTCAATCATTGACAGTTAAAATTGGATGGAAGTAAAGAAGTGTTGTGTATTTGCACTAAGTAAGCGCAATTGCGTTATGCTTAAGCGTAAATATTTGTATGCAAATAAATAATAAATGTAAAAAAGACTCCCATGTGATTTGCTCTAAACTCAAATTAACTCAGGCCATAAAACATTACTCAAACATAGGTGAGGACTCCACCCAGATCCCATACTAAGATGGATATTCAGACTGAGGAAACCAGTTGGAGATAGGTACATGTATTTGCTTAAGCATAATTCATTTCAATTACGCTTAAGTGTAAATGAAATCCACTTAAGCGTAAATGAGTTGCGCTTAACCGTAATTCATATACACTCCCATTGAACTCCACATACTCAAGCTGAAATGGATGCAACCACATTACTAATGCCAGTAAGTTAACATCCATCATATTATACAAATATACATATAAGGTAAGACAGCCGATGAAATTATTGCTCTTAATATAATTCCAATGTATTATGATAACGCATAAGTCAATTATGCTTAAGCGTAAATGATTACATTAAGCGTAACTGATTTATGCTTAAGCGTAAATTATTTACGCTTAAATGCAATTAGTTAATATAAAATGTGAAAATGAATCATTTGCCCTTAAGCGCAAGTATATGTCTATCAATAATACTGAAACATTGAAGAAAAAATATTTCCATATGCATATATATCAGCATCTCTGTCCCTGGTGTCCCAAGAATTGGTGCCTCACTCCCAGAGCTCTAGTATATTTTATTAAAGGGACATCTCCTACACAGATATATACCATTTCCATGGCCATAAATATGGAATTCGGGGTTACTGGGGACTCGCTTCCCTCATATGGTGTACTTATTGAATTGAAATTGGGGAAAACCCCAATTTTCATATTATCAGCATACCTGTCCCCAAGAATTTGTGTCTCCATCCCAGAGATCTAGTATATTTTATAAAAGAGATATATCCTTCACATATCTCAGTCTACCATTTCCATGGTCATAAAAGAGATATTGGGGTTACTGGGGGGGGGGGGGTGCTTCCCTCATATGGTGGGTCTGTGCCATTTAAAATTAATTCAGGGGGGTGATATCAATGCATATTAATTTTTATTTGCGCAAATGATTTACACTGAAGCGCAAATGATAGATGTTATTTTGCGAAATATTTGCGCTTGATCGTAAATGAATAATAAATGTGAAATGGGTATCCCATACATGAAATGCCGTATCTATATGCTATAGCGCGTATATCCTACAGGTCTGGGTGAACCACCGATCAATCAATAATAGCCCGATCGGGCTAAAATAGACCGATCGGGCTAAAATAGACCGATCGGTCTTTCACAGCCAGCCTGAATCTTGGATAAAGGGAGTAGGCCTACTATAAATTGTTCTTTCAAGTGAAATAGGCCTCCCATACATAAAACGCCTTATGTATATCCTATAGTGCGCATATCCTACAGGTCTGGGTGAACCACCGATCAATCAATAATAGCCCGATCGGGCTAAAATATACCGATCGGGCTAAAATAATCCAATCGGTCTTTCACAGCCAGCATGAATCTTGGATAAAGGGAGTAGGCCTACTCTAAATTGTTCTTTCAAGTTACAACCATTTTTTTGTAAAAAAATTATTCTGATTCATTTTGAAACTAATGAAAGACAATTTTGAAACTAATGAAAGACAATGTATAATTTTTTGCTGGTATATTCATCATAAATTTGAACAAATCTTCAAGCAAAAAAAATTTCAATATTCAAGAAATCTCTTACAACAGTGTCAGGAAGACCAATCGATCTAGTCGAAAATCTACGGGATACTAAAGATACATTCAATGTATAGTCAATTTTGGACTACAATCGATCTAGCTCAGCACGATTGGTCTATCATAGTGTGATGTCAAATATTATTGAAATATTGCTTATAATTTACATTTACAGAAGTCAATAATTCGCATGCAGATAACTTCACCTTGTATTCGGCCAAATATGTTGACGTTAGATTAGGAGGCAGAATTCCCAGATTTGTTTATGATTGGTGAACCTGGATAATTTCGGAGGTGTGTCAATCGTCTTTTGCACACTGTGAATACGTACTCATTCTCTCCTAAATTTGCAAAAATTCCATATATATATAAATATATATACAGAGTGTGAAAACTTTGTTAGTTGCCAAATAATTGTCGACATTTTACTTAGAAAACTTGAATGCAAAAACTATGATAGGCCCCCTATTATTTTGTTTTGTTTTTTTCTCTTTTTGTTGAATCTACTTTCGTTATCGACATGCCGGCCTTTGTTTTGGCTGTTCTCCCAGTCGTGCGTGCCAGCCGATCGTCGTTATTTCGGGTGGTTCCGATTTCCTCCGAATATAATTCCATGAGACTCCGCGCGCTGATTCGCTCCGAAAATGTGTTGGTATCTGAGATGATTTCTTACTCTGATCGTAGTTTTCAACAATTTAATACAGGGCGAGTACCGCACTAATAATATGCCACATTGGGGTTTTCTTTCTAGTTTTTTATGACCTTTCTTGTGGTATATCGGGCACAGTTCTGTCTGACATCAAATATATGCCCACCGGGAGTGAAGCTAATGACTTTAATGATTAAAACAATTTATTTATTTACTTTGTGCGCTTATTTTTTTTTTTTTTTTTAAAGTCTTTTTCGTAACACGTCTGGTAGCGTTCTACACCACCGTAACTGACTGTTCTGTGTCTGTTCAAAGTCAAACTATAGACGTATATAAATATCGTTTGCATGATTGTTAAAAAACAATTTTCATTCATGATTGATTGACATTCAATAATTAATTAATTGTTAATTCGTCTTTATTATATATACGGTATTTTTATAATCGCAGAGTACACAAATAAATGTAAATTATAACATCAAATAAAACACACAACGGCAGTCAACATCAACAAAAACAACAGCGAAGTATACTCAGATCTCCGATGTTGAAGATCCCCCGGAGATACCCGAATCGGCTCGGCAATATTCGGGGGATCTTCAAAATCGAAGATCCGCGTCCTTGCAATGTTGTCGGCCCCTTGACCGATTTCGGTCAATCAAAGGTTGTTGTAGCGTGGTCCCAAGACATTCTAAAATTGTTCTGGGTTGAGTTCGAAAATGTTGGTCCGAACGCTGCTCGGACAGGTTCTAAGTTCTAACACTAACTCTGTCTTTACCATATACGCCGGGACGGGACGAATCGGGACAGGACCCGTGGCCTTGACCATAATTCTAATCCAAACCGAAACGTGACGGCACGGGGCGGCATCATAACACTTATCGGGGCGTTCGGTGGGCGAATATATCCGGCCTAAAACGTTTGACCGAGGTGGCTATGAACCAAATTTGGGTCAGTTCCACCAAGACAGTCCCGACATTAAGTCTTTTGATCCACTTTTTGAAACTCGAACCATTTTACTTTAGGCCCAAAATCTTGGGCCCGGTTGGTTGGTTAGGAATTATTCTGTAGATATATTTATTATACTCTGGTTGGGTAATTTTGTTATCAAAATGTGTAATTTCTAAACCGGAAATATTTACTCTATAGACTATATATTACTCCGACGATACCGGTACACTTATGTTACACGAACTATAGTGACCTTTGAACTTCCCATGATTCTCTTGGATTTCCCATAATTCTAATATCGGGTATAAAACACTTTTCGCGCCGAAAATATTCACTCGATTTCGAATTTTTCGACTACTACCTTGTTATGTAATTCGGAGCATCAATATAGATATCAATATACATGTATATATAGATATATATACAATTGCAAAAGAAGTGAATGCCTCACATTGCTCTCAACTGGATCACGTTACTGACCGCAATTAAAGATACATACTCTAAATTAATTTTTAACGCTCCTAAATTTATATAATATCGTTCACAGTGGTTAACCGTATGTGTTGTCATTAAATCATACCTGACAAAATTGATGACAACCAAACCATCTTTTGTAAAAAATATTGTTAGAATCTGATGATACGCGACCACCGAATCGAATCGTCCCCTTCCAGTGCATTTTTAGCATAAATATGGACTTTATCCTGTATAACATAAACAGTTTTTCTTTATCAGCTTACAGCTGAATCTGTATTAACTATTCAATCAAATAGAATCACTTGACCAATTGGAACATGAATTCAGGTTTAGTGATGGTGTATTCCCAAGACATGCATTTACATTGATGTAGATCAGTTCTTGGTAATATATTCAACGTACACATATATATCCTATCACATAAGTATGACGTTGATAAACAACATTGCTTTAATAAATAGTATGTTCCGCCGTTGTATCATATTTTGTTTCGTTCGAAGTCTATAATGCCAAATTATAGGAGTAGATGAGAATTTGTTCTCTCAGTTTACTGATATTAAGTTCTGACTTTTACAAATTGTAACTCGATTATCTCTACATTCTTACATACACCTGTTGAATTCTACCACACAAAACAAAGATACCAGGGTTTTAAAATCATCCTTTTAATGTGTGAAACATCGCATTGAATATTTATTTTTTTATGGAATATATTGACAATCAGTCTGTGTGTGTAACGCTTACAGTATAAGTCTCTATTTATAGTGTACCCTACCCCAATTGGTATTATGATGACTCTTGTCAATTAGATTGGATCATTCATTGTGCATCAAATTACGTAGAGTACTTTCTGGTAAAGGATTGAAATATATTTGCTGTTGTGGAAGTACATATTTTTATACTGATATATATTGAATCATGTATGACTGTTGAATTATCATATAATTTAATACTGATGTCGCCTCGAATTGTCCCTTTTAGGAGATAGTGTGAACCGCATCTCCTCCCAGAGTGATCAGAGGCCCAGATGACTCCTCTGACCTTTGGGCCCCTCTCCAAGAATGCATCATTATGAATTTCTGGTGGCCGTTGGCTTGGCAGAAGTTGGAGAATTCATAATCATTTCATGTGTAAAAGGTAGAGTGCAAGCATGAGGAGGAGAGAAATGTGAGAGTAAGGTTTCATTATTGTTCACATGTTTAATGTATGTTTGTTGGGAGATCAGATCTCAATAAATAATATTATGGCCATTCCGTCTTAGTCATAATTTCCAAATGGAGTGGTTCTAATTAATAATGAAGGGCATAGTAATTGGGCAATTTTGTTATCAAAATGTGTAATTTCTAAACCGGAAATATTTACTCTATAGACTATATATTACTCCGACGATACCGGTACACTTATGTTACACGAACTATAGTGACCTTTGAACTTCCCATGATTCTCTTGGATTTCCCATAATTCTAATATCGGGTATAAAACACTTTTCGCGCCGAAAATATTCACTCGATTTCGAATTTTTCGACATGGCACTTCGATTAAGTTTTCCCACCCACCCTATTCCCCTTTTTTCTAATTTAGATAAGTTTTAGATGATTGTTCACGGTAATTCGCTTACCGCTAGAATAATGTTTATTTCTTGAGATTTTGTCTTGTTCTGATTACATAATATTAATAATATGTGTTATATATTTATGTGGGCAGAAGTTGGAGAATTCATAATCATTTCATGTGTAAAAGGTAGAGTGCAAGCATGAGGAGGAGAGAAAAGTGAGAGTAAGGTTTCATTATTGTTCACATGTTTAATGTATGTTTGTTGGGAGATCAGATCTCAATAAATAATATTATGGCCATTCCGTCTTAGTCATAATTTCCAAATGGAGTGGTTCTAATTAATAGTGAAGGGCATAGTAATTAACTCCAGAATCAACCATCAAACTAGGCCAAACATTTTCGGCCACAACAATGGGTCGAGTTTTAAAAAGTGGTCCTATTTGAACCCTTCTGGACGGCCGTCATTTTGGATCGGGGTGGCCCCGGTGTGTATGGGGTGTGTGGAAAAAGTGTCGTGTACCACAAAACAACACCCTTTAGTTGACCTAATTCGGTCAAAGGGGCGACCAATACATTGCATGGGTGCCCTATTTGAACCCTTCTGGACGGCGGCCATTTTGGATCGGGGTGGAGTTTGTGAGGTGAATATTTAGAATGTCTTGGGGCCACACCGCAACACCTTTGTTTGACCTAAATCGGTCAAGCTATAGGGGCCGATAAATGTCATGGTGCCATATTTGAACTCCGGGCCAGCTCTGCATTTTGTGTCGGGTGGGGTGTGTGGTCTTGGGGCCACCCTACAACACCCTTTGTTTGACACAAATCGGTCAAGGGGTCGAGAAATGGCATGGGTGCCATATTTCAACCCATCTGGACGGCAGCCATTTTGGATCGGTGTGGGGGGGGGTATAGGGACATTCGGCTTATATTCAGTTAATATTCACCGAATGTCGGCGTATATTCACCGAATTTCGACGTATACACACCGATGTTCGGCGTATATTCACTTATTTTCGGCGTATATTCACTGATAATCGGCGTATTTCACCGATGTTCGGCGTACATTCAACGGAATATTTTATTTTAAGTGGCTGTTCCATGCTTCCGTACTTATCTCATCCAAACCGTTTCATAATAGGGGACTCTCTATTCCTTATTGCCCTTCCACACGACGTTTTCTACGCGATAACTGCGTTTTCTGCGGCGACGGCATTTTCTACGGTTTCTTTTGCCTATTGTTTTGTCCCTATGTCACATGACATTATTATATACTACTTTGGTTGCCCAAATCAGTACAATGCTTGTGTGTGGGTTAATTAATGGTTTATGGCTGACACTCACTTTTCGTGGTATTTGCAGAAACCTCTCAATATTATTTACAATATTATTTCGTCTGTAAATGGAAAAACATTCACATTTTTACAGGGTTCCTTCTCTTTTGTATATGACTAACATGCGTGGGTAAAGGGGTGTCGATTCCACTGCCTTTATATAGTCCACGACAAGAGATACCATGTCCGTGCATGTCTTGCCCGCCGGCAGCTGAAATAAGCTGATAACAGGCAGAGTACACTGTATGCTGCATAGTAAAGGCAGTTTCGGAAATAAAATTAGCAGGAAAGCCCCACGTCCTTCTGTGTATTAGGTACCGCGTTTTCCTGTACATATTGTAACTTGTAACGTGTGTTGCCAATGCCAACGGAAAGATCTTAATTTAATTGAAGGCAAGTAAGCGCGTATCGCTGGTCGCATTGCGGCCGCTTGTTCTCGCCACCCGACTATTATGTATACAAGATGGGAAGCAGTAACTATGTTTATACGGCCTCTGGCATAACCATGCACTCACTGTGATCTCGTGAATTCCGCCTCCCCGTGTGTCATATATTCCATTCGATCTGTTTATTGGCTCAAATCAATCAACTTTATTATGTACAATTAGCCGATTAATTAATAAAATATTCAGAGCGCAATCCATATATGGTAATAAAACTGTGGCGTGTGTATATGGGCGACTCGAACCCCCAGGTGTGTTCTGCATATTTACCAATACAGAGCACGTCACATGTCTAGACAACGTACATAATTAAAGGTATACTTTCATACAAGCGCAAGTTTGCATGGTTGCAGGCATTTCGTCGTTGAAAAAGATACCGTGTCAGAATAAGGACGGAAACATGGAGATAAAATGCATCTATATATAGCTACGTGAGAAATAAAATTTCCATAGTTCCATTGTAGCAATGCTACAACCAGGCATCACGTGCATATTGCAACACAAAAAAAATATACACAGCATGTACCTGTTTAGGATTTCGATTTTACAAAATATGTTGAACGTTTGGCGCAATTGAAAACAAGATATACAAAATAGACTTCTCTGTGTATTATCTATAACCTCACCCCCGCCTCGCCCCTTTGCAATGCCTGGGATTCTAGCACCGACTGCGATGTAACCGCCTTTGGAAACTGGCAAGCCGACCGCGCGTCTTTCTATAGCACAGGTCCCAGGGCCCCTGACACAAAATTAGTCATAACACTAAAAGTAGCTCTATATATGTACATGTTTATATGCATGCATGTATTATATATAGTTCTCTATCGCACACATGCAGTTTCATTACTTATATACATGAGTGTGTCACCCCTACTAGTCTGGTCGAATAAAGGTTTGACCTAGAATAAATTTGGACTAAATTGGTTTATATACCATTTTGAAGAGAAATATATCCTCTATAACAACATATCCAAAATCCGCTAAAATCCGCTTTGAGCAATTTTTGTAATTCAAGATGGCGTCCAAGATGGCTGCCATTTACGTTCAATCAGTTCTACGCAATTGTAGTAAGAAACTCTTGTCATATGTATACACTGGTATACATTTCTGTGAAGCTAAGACATAACCCAACCGTTGTATTCCAAAATTGGAACTCCCCGTCATAAATGGCCGCCAAAATGGCTGCCGGAAGTGGATTTCTTTTACGTTTTTTACTAATATCTTAAAGATAAGTTTCTACTGTTTGGAACTGGTTGCGAATTTTGACTTATTTTGTATTTAACATCTTAACTGACCATTGGAGCAAAGAAATATGCCATTCATGGGCTCCCCACCCCTTCCGATCGCTCAGAAATTCGATTTTACAGAACGCGGTATAACATATCACAAAATATCACCATTGAGATTCTAGTCATATTTCATCAAGAAATTGAAAGAACTGTGTAATGTAAGTAATGCTTTCTACTTTTTTATGGATATTCCAACTCAATGTTACAAAAATCGTCACATTAGATCAAAATGGCTTCCAAAATGGCGCCAAAATATGGAAAATGTTAAATATTGTCCCAGTGTGCCATGCAACTACTTATAAGTTGTTGATGCATACATTTGACTATTCTGTCTTATATACATTGAAAACCAACATTTCGGATGCACCTTGGTTAATTGTTACCATTGAAACCCCTAAAATCACCAGAATTATTCAAATCTTTCTGTCACAAACTTTGCATCAAAATCGGCAAAATATCACTGTTCAGGTTTAAAACATTTTAAAAAGTAAAATGGAAATTTCTTTGGTATCAGCGGTGTTTATTGTTTCGATATGTGCTAACTGTGTCACACTGAGGTGTTTTAGACAATATTGCTCAAGATGGCTTGCAAAATGGCAACCAAATATTGGTAAAATGTTTATGTGTCACATATATTACGAACATTATTCACTGCTGTTCCGTAAAGATAGCAGATTGTGACTCAGTTGGTTATTAAAAATGCTACTTAGTCAACTAAATGTTATATTCTGGTTGTCCCATAACCTTAAGATGCATGAAAGTTTATTTAAGGGGCGCAGTATGGATTTTGCCGAAAATTTCTTTTGGGATTCTGTCCATGTTTTTTTAACTGAAATGGGCAGAGCGTTGAAACGGAACTGAGAGGGATCATAGTGTGTGGCTACTCTGGCCCATGTAATCAACATTGATCAACTTAATACAGTGTGTATGTCTGTTGAATGTATTACCATAGGTGAGATGAGTATGTATACGGTGAGTTATTGTATTCATGAATGATATGAATAGTTATACAATGTATGACTATATGGTCATGTATGGGGTGTCCACGTTGAGTTGTACAGGTATATAAGGAGTAGCTTATGGTCATGACCGTCATGCAGGGAGCTGTTGTCTGGCCATTGCAGTGGTGTATGTGTATAGCGAGATTAGCTACATTGTCCATCTGTGTTGTGTATATATATGGAGTGACCGTGTGGTCATGTGTGGGATGTTCAGGTGCACATTGGGTGGCTGTATTGTCATGGGTGTGTGTATATGTATACACGCGTTCGCTGTATGATAATGGATGGGGTGTATGGATAAATGTGGAGTGGTTGTATGGTTATGGGCAATGTGTATATGTGTACATGGAATGACTGCAGGGTCAATGTTGTTGAAGTATATATGCATACCTGGAGTACAGTTTGATGGTCACTGGCGGGCTTGTGTATATAGATAGTGACATCATTGTCGTGGGTGGGATATACATGTTTATCTGTTGTGGCTGTATTGTCATTGTCGTGTAACGGTATACGGGGAATAGCTGAATGCTCATGGATGTGGTGTGTAAGAATACAGCGAGTGGCTGGATTGTCATGGTTGAGCTGTAGTTTTGCAAGTCTGAAGTGTATGAATGGCCGTGAAGTGGTATAGGTATATCAAGAAGGACTGTATGGTAATTGATAAGGTATATATACACCTGGAGTGAATATGGTCATAGGTTGACCAATACAGACAACCAACCAATACAGGTAAGTATAGGCTAACAAATATATGTAAGTGGGTATATGACAAGGTGACACATTTGTCCGCGTCAACGAACAGCACACCTAGCCGTCCGGAATGACAATAACAAGCCAGAATGGAACACTGGCTGACTGACCATAACGCCTTTCGGTTTGTCAATATAAGTATAGTGAAATATATATAGACTTGCATCCTATCCTATTCCCCACACAATGATAGTGGTACATAAATGTATGGATGTCAAATGAAAGAGGAGGATGTCTGTTAGGCATCCTACAGAAGATTCGAGGCTACATACATTGTATATGATGACCAAGGTCCCAATTTCTCGCAGACAAAGTGATCCCCGTTCTAATGACATGAATGTTGAGTTGGAAGCTGGGTCCTGGAGCAGTTTAATGGAATTTTGAATATAGTTTTAGAACGTACCCCACAAAAACAAGATTTTATTTTATGCCAAATGTAGTGTTTAGACATTTTTTTGGAAATTACTCCCAATGAGTTTAAAAGATGACAAAATGTTTGGATAAGATCAACATCAGTTGCAGATCGCTGAATATGTGCCATACTAAGAAAATGTCAAAATACGATTCGACTCATTACCTGCAATACGCGAGCCCTTGTATATCTTGCATGGCTATATTGCCATGATGTGGCCATTATGTATATATGGAGTGCCAGTATGGCAAAATTAATGATGGATGAATTGGTATACAGGGAGTCACTGTATGATCACGGGTGTGGTTTATGAGTATACAATGAGAGGCTGAATTGTCATGGTGAGGTCGATATGCACGTTTGGAGTGTATGAGTGGCCGTGTGAGCGGTGCGGGACATCGGTATATCTAGAAGGACTGTAACGCCATTGGTGAGGTTTATATGTATACTATATATACCTGTAATGACTCTGTGGTTTTGGGTTGGTGTATATGTATCTTTTGAGTGGATATATGGCCATGGGTGTCGGAAATATATATGCAGGGAGTGACTTTATGACCCCTGGTGAGGCAAATATGTATACAAGAAGCAATGTATGCTCACGAATGTGGCGATAATATAGACCGGGAGTGACTATGTTTTCATCGTTTGGATGTATATCTTGAGTGCCTATATGGCCATGCATGTGGCAAATATATACATATACACGGAGTGACTATTACCAATGGTGAGACGAATAGGTATACAGGATGTTACTGTGTGTTCATGAACGTAGTGAATAGATATACAGGTCGTGACTATATGGTCATGGGTGAGGTGTAGGAGTATACCTGGTGTGCCTGCATGTTTACTCATGGCTATATGGCCATGTGTTGGGTGTATGGGCATATCCATATGTGGCTGTGTAGTAGTAGGTAGGGTGTATGTGTATAAAGCGAGTGACGTAAGTTCATTTATGTGGTGTTCATGTATATATGGAGTGACTGCACGGCCATGTGTAAGTTGCGATGGTGTACCTATGGGTGACTATAGATTTCCTATCGCTATAACTCAAGGATATGTTAACCGATAGCGCCAATCTGTTAGTTCATAGCCGTAAAGGATACTAGGCAAATGCTGCCAATGTTCTAGTTCACAACTATAAAGCTCTCTATCTCGGTTGCCTTTAATGCAAGACATTATGTCAATGCATACTACGTGTATTATTATCATATGTGCCGGGCACGGTTTATGTCAAGTATGTTTATGTTTAACTTGTTCCTGTTTGAATTTGATGATAGAAAACGTGTTTCAAACTTCATTCGATCTACACTTTCTGTGAGAACAATTACCCATAGTCGATCCATACTGGTGTAGAGAGATCATATCAGAGTGTCTCTTAATGGCGTTTGGTATGCAATACGAATGAAAGGTTTTCATGACAATAGTATATAAGATAATAATTTTTGATGATAATGGGCCAGAGTAGCCACACAATATGATACCTCTCAGTTCCGTTTCAACGTTCTGCCCATTTCCGTTCAAAGACAGACATAATCACAAAAGAAGTTTTCGGCAAAAATTCATACTGCATTCCTTTAACTGATTTGTCAGCCTCATAATGTACTTGGACAACCAGAATATAACATTTAGTTATCAGTTGATTAAGTAGCATGTGTAATAACAAAGTGAGTCACAATTTGCAACCTTTTCGGAACAGTTTGTAATAATGTTCGGAATAAGTATGACAAATCCACTTATTACCATATTTGGTTGCCATTTTGCCAGCCATCTTGAGTAATTTTGTCTAAAACACCTCAGTGTCACACATTCAAGATAGATCAAAAATAAAAATCACATTTGATACCAAAGATAGTTCCATTTTACTTGAAAAAATGGAGCAAACCTGAAAAATATTTTTTTTTCCCGATTTTGATGCCAAGTTTATGATAGCAATAAATCCCATAATTCTGGTAATTTCAGTGGTTAAATTAGTAAAAATTAATCAAAGCGCATCATAACTGTTAGTATTCAATGTATATAAGACAGAATAGTCAATTGTATTCATCAACCACAACTTATAAGCTGTTGCACGGCACGCTGGTGCAATTTTTCCCATTTTTGATTTTTTGGCCGCCATTTTGGCAGCCATTGTGAGCCAAAGTGACAATTTTGATACAATTGAGTCGGAATAATAGAATGCATCATTTACATTACACAGTCCTGCCAATATTTGATGAAATATGACTAGAATCTCAAATTGTGATTTTTTTGGTGAAATGTTATACCGCGTTCTGTAAACTAGATTTTTTGAATGATCGGAAGGGGTGGGGACCCCACATATGGCATATTTTATTTCCCCGATGGCCTGTTAACATGCTAAATACAAAATAAAGTCACAGTTCTCAACCAGTTCCAAACAGCAGAAACTTATCTTAAAGATATCAGTAAAAAACGTAACATTTTCCACTTCCGGTCCCATTTTGGCTGCCATCCTGGGCGGTGAGTTCCAATTTTGGCATAAAAAGGTTTCGTTATGTCTTAGCTTCAGAAAAATGTATACTTATGTATACATATGAACGATATCATCACTATAATTGCATCAAATTGCAACAAACTGACTTAACGGAAAATGGCAGCCATATTGGACGCCATCTTGAATTACAAAAAATGCTCAAAGCGGATTTTAGATATGTTATAGAGGAGATCTTCCTATTCAAAATGATATATAAACCAATTTAGTCCGAATTTATTCTAGGTTGACCCTAAAATTTTAGTTTATCGACCAGACTATTAATAACGATGTCCGTACTTTCTTCATATATTTGGTCCGAGATTATATTAATTTTAAGTACATGCTCGGAAAAATTATTCTTGAGAAGTAATTCTATCATGTTAGCAATGCAAGTACGATGACTACATCTTGATCGCATTCGCATGCGGATTTCCGCTCGTCGATGCAAGAGGTGTAACTCCATCTTGATCTCATTCGTCTACACTGCACGGTTTCAACGATTAACGACCTTTGAGGAATACCTTCGGTCTCGTGGATTTCTTTGGCCAATCGACAAGACTTTTGGAGTATCTGTATCATCTTTTAAGATACGCCACATGACGTGGTCTAAGTATGACGTATTGGTGAAATGTTAAACTATAAACGTGAAAAACGTGACAGATTTATACAGACAGACAGAAAGGCAGACAGACAGACCGATCGACATTGAGTTGTATATATAACTAGTAACTGTATCCATGATTGTATTACTATTAAAAAAAATTAAAAAACACGGCATTGGTACATGGCCAGTAACTTACCGATAACTGTGGGTTCCAAATCAACGAAGACCACCCTGGGCACGTGCTTTCCGGCCCCGGTTTCACTGAAGAAGGTGTTGAAGGAGTCGTCTCCCCCTCCGATGGTTTTATCAGATGGCATCTGACCATCAGGCTGAATGCCATGCTCCAAGCAATACAATTCCCAGCATGCATTGCCGATCTGGACGCCCGCTTGTCCACAGTGGATGGAGATACACTCGCGCTGGAATATTAAAATACTAATGTCAAATGTTCCAAACTGCTCTCAACAAAAATATTTGAAAGCCTGCTATCACAATCGACCGAACATAGTTAAATTGCATGATCTATAATTCGATACAATCAACAAAAAGATCATAGTAATTATATATGTCAGTATTTCTGAAAAAAAGAAAAGAAAAAAAGGTTAAAATCTATTGATCCATTCCTGAGGCTCAACGACAAATATACACCATACAGGGAATCGAATATATTATACTATGCCACATACCATATAAATATCCACACACATTATACAAGTTCCATTACTACTTGTCGTTGGTATTATTTTCAAACACATATGTATATCTATATGAACGTCCACACGCACATCTACGGGTACCACCCCTCAATTAATATTTTCTTCCGACGTTTCCCCCCACCTTTGATGTGTATTTTTTTTTTTATATTTCATCTGTAAATTTGGAAAAATGTACTCATGAATGTCAAATTAGGCGATGAGTTTATAATAAATTGATTGATTGATTGATTGATTGATTGATTTAAAAACCAATATTAAAGTGACCAAAGTCAGCGGTAAATGTGTAAAATATATAAGTCTGTAAAAACATCACGCGGATAAATTTATTAACTTATATAATTGTTCTTATGTTCATTATTATTAGATCTCCAATAACGAAATTTCGCGTGTTAAAACCACTGTTGTGTACACAAAACTGCCGTAGTGATTTGTCCACAATCGTGTAGTAAGATAGATTATTATATGGTCAGTGTATCTATTTATTTCCTTCTTAGTGATGGTGTTTTACAGACTTTTATATTTTATGAACATTTGCCTATACTCCGAATGCATTGGTCCCTTTAAAGCAGTTTCGGAATTTCCAAAATATGTTGGTACATATTCATTTACAGAAAATTCGCTGTTAGTATCATGTTCGTGCATAGGGAGAGTCACGAGAAGAAGAAATGACCTTGGGCGTATAAGCCTTCGCCTTTCAGGTGTATGCATGTGATATCATCGTGATATTGCCATCATATACTTATATATAGCTGCGACTTCTGGTTTCAACCAATAATAT
The DNA here is from genome assembly GCA_032622095.1 of Siphonodentalium dalli. Lineage (NCBI taxonomy): Eukaryota > Metazoa > Mollusca > Scaphopoda > Gadilida > Siphonodentaliidae > Siphonodentalium > Siphonodentalium dalli. Next base: position 194,165,261 of record CP136062.1, on the reverse strand, counting down.
ACCAACAACTGTACAAATTGTACTTTCTATAACTACAGCATAGCTGTGTAATTTGTCTACGGGTAGTTATCTTGGGGATTACAGGTATAATCTACACACTTAATCCGGTTAAATATAATACGGTGTATCGTTTATGGATAACAGTATAATCTCCACATTGACACAGGGTGAAACTATAAATTACCAACTTTGTAGCAAAACGATATTTAGATTCATGATCAGATGATTGTCTGTGAAAGTCGCTGTTATAACAACAGGTAAATCTGAAAAATAATGTGACTCAACTAATATTACAGAAACGCAGAGCCACAAATAAAACACAACGTCTGAAGTAGACAACTGTAAATATTTACTCCTATAATCGGGACGAATTTATTGCCGACAAACGCAATGAGTCCGCCAATGGAGTAGTTAAAGGTTCTCAATCCGATTCGATGGGCCCATATAATCAGATTCCAACAACAAAAACAACACTTTTTTAAAATGCCGCTTCAGTTATCAGAATTGACTAATTGCCCAAAATTAATGCTAACCACATCAACTATGGTATAAGATTGCCCAAAACGTGTTATGATTTAGCAACATTTTGTTCAATGAAATTTAGCCGGATTGTCAAATATCCAACACCAAAGCCACTTGATTTTAGAGTTATCCATCTCCATCCGCAATTTGGTCCGAGACCGTCGGCTTAAACGAATATTGCCAGGCTGCCAAAAATTACATAATTATCTCGGGAAATAACAAATTTCAAAAATCGATATCTGATCACTCTGATCTTAATGTGTGGGTCCCTCGACTCGAATCAAATATTTTTTACCACCGAAGCCAAAGAAATAGTAATTTGAGATCGTTAATTCGGATTATGCATCTTTAATTGCAAATATGTATATAATTCATATAATAAAATATATGGATGAAGTTGTGTGCTGCTCATTTGGATATCCACTTTATTCTCTATTTGTATTCGATCACCTCAGCGAGTTTCTACATAACTTTCAATATAAAACTCACCATTTTCAGTTCGGTACAGACGGACGAGCTCTAAATCACGCAAACGACGTGTTTGAATCGAGTTCCAGTGGTTGTGAATGCCGTTACCCCGATATTGTCCCTGCTTCGACGATCCTGACACGCACCACAGAATCCCGTAACCATGGAAACCAACAGTCAAGATTCAATATGCATATGCCAATTGATTCACCTGCGTGACTTAATTACGGGTAAATTGATTTAAAATTTACAGTTAATCGATATGAACAGACACTCATCCAGATGGTTGATTTTACCGTCATGAATGATGTATACACGATGCACAGGGGAGCCAGGAACCCGACGCATGACATGAGGTATCATTTTACCATGATGTTATCGACTAATATGAGGGCGTCACCCCTACCCCCTGAAACCTGAATACCTGTTAACAGAGATGGGTGAATCATGCGAACCAGTTAATAACATATGGAATAGGCCTATATACTTTTACACTAATTCATAGATTTCACATATTTGCTGAAGTCGTATCCATAGCTTCAACCACAGGTCCCCAGAAAAAAAAATTGACACACTCTTAATAAAACTTCTATAGGATTATTATTGGGTGTGGGGTCAATTTTTGTCTGTGGACCTGTGACTTCAACATGTGAAGAAATAATAGAGCGAATTACATAAAAATATGTCAATTGAGCCACTTTTTCAGCTGGAAAATAATCATAATTTGTGTGATTGTGTGCTATAAAAGCTGCGGTTGAATCCGGTTAAATGAGGCATATGAAGCCACATTATACCAGTTAACAGTGGGGCCACTATATATCCCGCGTACCGCCTGAAAATGTACCGAACCCCGCGTACCAAAAGATGGGGGGGGGGGTGGGGGTGACACCATCTATTATCGACTATCCTGCTAATTTTCATAGAAAATGAAAACTCTTTTTTTTGTAAAAGCTGGATATCAATTAGTTCTCCAGTCTGTATTAATCCTTTCTGTACGGAATGGATTCTCTCGCCAGTTATAAAAGTATGCATTGAAACGGTCTATTATTCATTTTGAGGGGTTTGCAGGTAATAAAAAGCAGACGACAGAACAACAGATAATGCAAGAGCAGAATTATTCATATTTATTGGTGGGAAATGTTCTGATAACAAATTCAACAAACGACCTATTTAACTTATTTATCTGAACATTTCTCAAGGGAACTCCTCGTAAATTCCCATTCAGAAAGAAATGATTTATAACGACATATTTTGCGTATATTTTAGTGACTCAAACTGATCAATGGGAGTTCACAATGCACTCTGGCCAGACCTGAAAATAAGGTGCCGGACATTTGCAGAATGAGGTCCACATGTATATATAGGGTGAATTTAGTGTCGCTACATACCCCGCACAGCGGGGTAGCAGCACTAAATTCACCCTCTGCATATGGGGGCCTCATTCTGCTTAATATGCCTCATCTTCTATGGTATAACTTAACTCAGGTTCAAGTTCCCATATGGTAAATGTCGTGATGTGCACACATTGCATGGCCACCTCGATCATGCAATGTGTCGTCTGCCAATTATGGGATAAAGAGAAATTACACTAAAAAAAAGAGATAACAAACTAAACAAACTGGTAATTTGACAATAAAGATACTTTCCAAAGAAGACGACGCCTAAGCAGAATAAGGTTCCCAGATGGTAACTTTAGTGATTATAGCCCCTTGTGCTGGGTATTGTCACTAATTTCACCCTCTGTGGACCTCATTATGCTAATTTTTCAAGCTTGGCTGCCCACTGAAAGAATGTAGCTTTCAATAAATATTATATTGAACATTCCAAACAAATCGATTGTATATCACTGTGTCGTGTGGATTCTATTTAATCATTTGTAGGGGTGTTCAGTGAATAATGCCCAGCACACATAAGATGAGCATATCAGCTAAAAAACAATAACACGAATCACTGAAAGTGATTATTATTCAGTATGCACATTGTCTTTTCACAACAACTTTTTCATGGATAATGCAACTGGATAATGGAATGCAAATTTATTATACACTCTCAGAGTTTCAATGCGAACTCAGAGAGGCCAAGATTCGTCAACTCCAGTTTCAACTTCCGAATTTATACCTGGTTTAAAGACACACAATACGATTGGGTGGTCCCCGTATCATCCAGTTGCAACAGACCACTTACGAACTCGACCCAAAACATTTTCGACCCAAAATTTTCCGCCCAGCTGGCCACTTGAGAATTTGGCGTCATTTGCCACATTTTTCCCAAAAAATCGGACCGAGCACAGGTCGGAGACTTTTTCGGACAACTTTTAGGAACTCGACCCAAAAAAAATTCGGCCCAAAATGCTCCGCCCACCTGGCCACTTACGAATTTGGGGCCATTTGCCACACTTTCCGACATTTTGCGAATAAGGAATATATAACAAAATTCACGTTGCTGTATTTTATTGCGAAATTAATTTGCACAACACTGATCGTCATGCAAAGTCACAGTGAACTGTGACAGTGCGTGACCTTTCTAACTCTCGCGACGGCGTCCGCGCATGTCAATATATTTCTTGAAGATCATTGGAATTTTTGCTTGGCCGCCAAATACTCGATGTGGTGAAAAATAACAGATTTAAAAAATCGAAATCTGATAACTTTGAGATATGATGTGTGGGTAATTCCTCGACTCAAATATGTTTACCCCCGAAGCCGAAGAGATAGTAAGCCAGGGGCATTAAATCGGATTAGGTATCTTTAAGCCAAAACCACAGGTCCCCAGAACAAAAACATTACCTCAATAGGACTAAGTATTATTGGGGTCAGGTAAATATTTCATCTAATGGATACTAGTCTTGTAGTCGTTCAGTCGCTTATATGGCTGATTCGGGGAGGTGATCATGCAATCATAAACACTACCCGGTAACCAAGCGGATCACAATCAGGCCGGTATATAATTGTTATTGGCACCACCTCAATAAACACGAACATGTACAGACACTCTCTTGTGCGTGTGGAAATGAATCAATTGTGACATGATCACACCAATTCGCCACTCTCACCTTATATATTATAGACAAGCCGTCAATTATCGCGATTATTTACTCCTCCATTGAACTGATTGTATAACAATTCTAAACAGCGGTCCAGAAAAGATGGATTCATCATCCACGCATGTCTAGCCTCCCTGGTCCAGGTTTAGCGGGACCATCGAATTACATAGTTTAGTTGCCGGTTTAAGGTTATAAAACGAAAAAAAATGATCGCAATTTACCCCCCAAAAAAGAGACTTATCCCTACACAATTGACAGCTTATTGTTTCCAATCGATATATGTTCGTTGTTGTAATTATCGATTGATTGAGCACGTGTAATTATTCTGGTGGTTGAGACCCGATTATGAGGTGAACCTAGAACAAATTGGTGATCAGGTCAGTTTTACGTCTTTCGAAATCTTTGAGTAACGACATATCCGATCCACATCCGCTGAAATCCGCTTTGGGGGAAATATTTGAGAGCTGCAGTCTAACTTAGCAGGTTATTACTGTGATTATATATCATACATGTAAATTTGGCTGTGTTCACGTTCATAACTAGTCCAAGTCTTCTCGTACTAAAACCAGCTAAGATATTGGGATGGAGATGCTGGTATTTACTTAGCTGGTTTTAGTACGAGAAGACTTGGACTAGTTCATAACATAATACCTATGCTAAACCCCATTAAACCATGGTTGTCAAAATGGCCGACGTTAACTTAAAAATAGAGAGCATCCTATTTTTTTCTTCAGAAATTTCCGGTATTTTACAACAAACAAAAACCGAAATGTATTAACAAACCAAGGGAAGAGATATAGAGGATCTCCAGCGAGTTATGTAAATTGGGATATAAGATTTTATGAAACGTGTTTGATAAATTTGATTTACAGCAACGAGTCGTGGACGAGTTGTGAATCAAATTTATCAAATGAGTTGCACAAAATCTTATATCCCAACAAAACCAGTTGAAGATCTTGTATATCACATGAAAACAAAACTTGAGCTTTATGCCTTTTTAACAAATCAAAATCTTTAAAAGAAGCTGAAAAATGCATACATGTACGGCGTTGGCCGAGACGCTACACAACCGTATACGACAGTAATGCGCGCTCTGCCTTGCGACGAAACATATAGTCCCCCAATTTGCCTCTTTGCATGTTTTTGTGCCTATGTTCGTAGTGCAACGAAGTTGGACAATAATTGAACTTTAATGAACAAAGCAATAATTTTGTAATTTCTGGTTTTGGTGGCTTTTCTAAATAGTATTAATCTGCGCGGTAATTTAGTAATTTAGTTGGCGCGATGCCAAGTATCCCGGGAAGCACGCGTGAGAGAGAAGAAAATATCTAATGGATTTTTCAATGATATTATAGGGGTTTCATGTGATATATAAATATTAAAAACAAACTGAGATGTAGTCATTTTGGGACCAATATAGCCCCAAAATCGAAGATGGGTGCCGAATTGAATATAAATCTATATCTATATTTGCGAATGTGTCTGTCTGTGTTCTATAGAAATTCACGGTGGACCATCTAGATGGCAACAAAGGGGTCAAACCGGGGTAACTTTTACGAGAAAGATAATGGTGCGGTTTAGAATGTTCTAAAGTGGCGCTTTTGTTGTTGTCAGGGGAAGAAAAGAGGAGGGCAGCTAAATATTTTTGTCGTCGATTTCCACCAAACTTATACATAATCATATCCATGATATCAGAAATCTAATGGTGTAGTTTAAATATGTCAAAAGTGCACCGTTTGAATCAGGTGTGCACGGAAGGGGAGAGGGGTACCAAAATTTATAAAAATATTTTAGCGCCGATTTCAACCAAATTAATACACATTGTTCTCTATGATACAAGTAATCTAATCGTGCGAATTAACGACGCCAAATTGGTGCCGTTTGGACCATGGGGAGGGGGCACTAGATTTGATAAGAATTTGTTTAGTCGCCGAATACCAACAAACTTATACATAATCATCTTCTTGATATGAGGAATCTAATGGTGTGGTTTAAGTTGCTTAAAGTGGTATAACTCGAGTCAGGTGTGCACTTAAGGGTAGAGCGGCACCACAATTGATAAAAAATATTTTTAGCGCCGATTTCCACAAATACACATTCTCCTTCATGATACAAGGATTTTAATCGTGATTTAAAGACGCCAAATTGAGATATGATTTTGATAAAAAAATTATTTAGTTGCCGATTACCACCAAACTTATACACAATCATATCCATGATATCAGGAGTCTAATTGTGTGGCTTAAATATGTCAATATTGGGGCCGTTCGAGTCAATGGTGCATGGAGGGGAGAGGGACACCAACTTTATAAAAGTGTTTTTTAGCGCCGATTTCTACCACTTTGATAAATATTCTTCTCCGTGATTCGAGGAATCTCATCGTGGGGTTTAAATGTGTCAAATTGGTGTCATTTGGGTGATAAATGGTGGGGGGGGGGGGGGGCACTTAATATTTCCACCATTTTTATATATAGTCAACTTCATAATGATTCTAATTATGTGGTTTAAAGAAATCAAAAGTGGTGCCGCTTGAGTCAAGGATAGGGAGGGTAAAGTCACAACCGATAAACATGTTTAGCGCCAATTTCCACCAAATTCATACATGTTAGGATAACTCTAAAATCAAGTGGTTATTATTACACTTGATTTTAGAGTTATCCATCTTCATCCGCAATTTGTCCATTTGACCAAGTGTTTCTGGGCCACATCTCGAGAAATTAACAAACTTCAAAAATCGATATCTGATCAATTTGAGCTTTGATGGTGGGTTCCTTGACTCGAATCAATTATTTTTCATCCCCATAGCCAAAGAAATAGTAATTTAGTAGCGTCTGATCGGACTGAGTACCTTTAAAGTCACCACATTTGGTACCTATCTTTGCGAATGTATGTCTGTCTCTGTTCTATATAACTTCATGGTGGACCATCTAGAAGACAAAGGGGTCAAACAGGTGTAACTTTTTACGAGGAAGATAATGCTTCGGGTTAAAACTTTCTAAAGTGACGCTGTTGGCATCAGGGGCAGAAAAGGGGCCTCCCAAGACACCAAAAATTATTAAATATTTTGTCGTCAATTTCCAAACTTATACATAATCATCTCCATGATATGGCGCCATTAGAGTCAGGGGTACACGGGGTAGAAGGACACCACTAAAACTTGTTAGTTTCACATTTTAGCGTTCTCGAAATTAACATGTCAACCTGCGTCTATACAGCGTATATGCTCAATTAAAACGAAACCGAACATTTCGCCGCATGGCTACTCTACTTCGAAATTTCTTTACTCCTCTTTCCTTGAACCGATTCCCACCATACAACCAGCAAACTGGCCATAAAATAGCTGCGCAAATGATGGATATGTTAATTTATCCAAAATTTTAATGTTTTATTTTCAACATAAAATTAACTCTTCGAACTGGATTAAAGAATATGCGCGCATTTAGGCCTGACATTAAGGAGGTGCATGTGTACTCCTTTGTAAGATAAAAAAAACAGTTGTCGCCCACGATTGAGTGAGACATGGGGATCTGTCGCTGCTCTCGACCTGGAATGTCACCATCGGGCTTGGCCGCCCTCGGGTGACATTCCAGGTCTCGAACGGGTGACAAATCCCCATATCTCACTCAATCGTGGGCGACAACTGTATATTGCCACTATAGTGATGACGAAGACACTAACACTGTATGCTGATTTTGACCTGGAGACCACCTTCCTGACAGCAAGTTGGCATTTGATTTTCCACTATTTGGCGACTATTACACATATATTCTCAAGTTTGTCCACATAGTTGAACTTGTGCATATCTGGCACCCAAAAGTTGATCGGTTCAAAATATATTCCTGTTACATTGATAGTATGTATAACTGGTAGTTGTCAAATACAACCAGACAAGTAAATTTGAGCAGACAGACAATTTTTTCAATTCTCTCATTTCAAAGAACCTATAATAGTAGCCGTTTTGCATGGGTGCCTTCATTATTATGGCGCAATAACGTGTTGTTATGAGCGGCGCATGATTGTATACAAATCTTGCCTTTTACAACATGTCTCGGTTACAGAATAAATAGCTGAGAATAGATGAAAACCAGATTGGATGCCATCTTATATCAAGGCCAGCTAGCATAGTGTGTAAACACCGGTAACTAGACAGCAGGGATATGAAGAAACAAAATGAATATACATGAGTAATGGCTATAGTGATGATGATATAGTTATGCAAGATATTACAATCACCATTTATATTAATTCAGGCCACGATATGGATAGCTATCTTCGATTTTAAGGGTCACATTTGGCTACAATGACTTCCTTTTAGTTTATACTACTATATATTTACATCTCTTTCAACAACAGACATGCGAAAGAGGAAGTAGTATCTCTGATTGACACAATTAAATTTTAAGTATTAACCCACTGAACTTATTTTACATGCTAAGGCAGTATCTCCTAGGCAAACTGATTTTTGCCTCTGCTTTTACCTAAGCTAATAATTCCCTGGGCTACCCACACCCATGGAAGCAAATGGCATTCAAGATGTATGTTGTAGAGACATTTATCTGTGTCAGCAGATGGTTGGTTATATGACAAAGGGATAATTTTTCTTGTTCACTCTGGTTAGAGACTGCGATTTACAAGATTTCGGATATTTATACCCGAGTACATGCCATAACATAGGTAGCTGAAATTTCCGAGACATTTACTGTAATTAAAATAACTGGTTTTACAATGGAACCAAACTGGTGGAGTTTATTAATTGGACAAAAACAATTATCTATATCTATGATCAATTATATGTATAAACTAAAATGTCATTTTATCGTATACCTGGGCTCGCATTCATCAACTGGGTTTATATATAATATAGTCCAGGTAGTTTATATTGGGCGAGACTCAATGTGAAGCTATCTGTGGACGTCGATTGGATCAAGGTGCTATAGGATTATCCAATCAAGTAAAGGGGATTTGACGGCTATCATAGATTGGCCACAATTATTTTTGACCACCTTTGCCTGTAGCAGTATACATGCTAGATTCATTCCAATTATGGCCAGAGTTTTTGTGTACAAACATCCACATTATTGTTTTTGTGTACAAACATCCACATTATTGTTTTTGTGTACTAACATCCACATTATTGTTTTTGTGTACAAACATCCACATTATTGAACATAAAGTGATGGAAATTATCCACCAGCTCAATTATATATTCAACACAAGCCTGAGTTTAGTGTGCCTGTCATTTGCAGAATGAGGTCCTCAGAGGGTGAATTTAATGACACTATCCCGCATAGTGGGCTAGCATCACTAAATTCACCCTCTGGGGACCTCATTCTGCTTGGGCCTCAACTTCTATGGGAGACAAAGACTCAGATTGAAGTTCCCAAATGGTGAACATTGTGATGTACACCCATTGGGAACCTCGATTATGCAATGTGTTGTCTGACAATTTGGAGATATATAGAAACTAAACTAACAAAAATTAGAATCTATGTGAAGAAGTTTCTATAGAAATTTGACTAAAAACTTTCCAGAGAAGATGAGGCCTAAGCAGAATGAGATCCCCAGAGGGTGAATTTATTGATACTAGCATACTAAATTCACCCTCTGGGGATCTCATTCTGCAAATGACAGGCACACTAAACTCCGGCTTTATTCCACAGAAAGATTTAATCTGAGTCTCTTCCTTTATTTGCAGATTTTATCCGGTGAGTGTTCGCGATTTAGTGATTTTATCGGGTGAGTGTTCGCGATTTAGTGATTTTTTCGGGTGACTGTTCGCGATTTAGTGATTTTATCGGGTGAGTGTTCGCGATTTAGTGATTTTATCGGGTGAGTGTTCGCGATTTAGTGATTTTATCGGGTGAGTGTTCGCGATTTAGTGATTTTATCGGGTGAGTGTTCGCGATTTAGTGATTTTATCCAGTGAGTGTTCGCGATTTAGTGATTTTATCCGGTGAGTGTTCACGATTTAGTGATTTTATCGGGAGAGTGTTCGCGATTTAGTGATTTTATCGGGTGAGTGTTCGCGATTTAGTGATTTTATCGGGTGAGTGTTCGCGATTTAGTGATTTTATCGGGTGAGTGTTCGCGATTTAGTGATTTTATCGGGTGAGTGTTCGCGATTTAGTGATTTTATCGGGTGAGTGTTCGCGATTTAGTGATTTTATCCAGTGAGTGTTCGCGATTTAGTGATTTTATCCAGTGAGTGTTCGCGATTTAGTGATTTTATCCGGTGAGTGTTCACGATTTAGTGATTTTATCGGGTGAGTGTTCGCGATTTAGTGATTTTATCGGGTGAGTGTTCGCGATTTAGTGATTTTATCGGGTGAGTGTTCGCGATTTAGTGATTTTATCGGGTGAGTGTTCGCGATTTAGTGATTTTATCGGGTGAGTGTTCGCGATTTAGTGATTTTATCGGGTGAGTGTTCGCGATTTAGTAATTTTATCGGGTGAGTGTTCGCGATTTAGTGATTTTATCGGGTGAGTGTTCGCGATTTAGTGATTTTATCGGGTGAGTGTTCGCGATTTAGTGATTTTATCGGGTGAGTGTTCGCGATTTAGTGATTTTATCGGGTGAGTGTTCGCGATTTAGTGATTTTATCGGGTGAGTGTTCGCGATTTAGTGATTTTATCGGGTGAGTGTTCGAGATTTAGTGATTTTATCGGGTGAGTGTTCGCGATTTAGTGATTTTATCGGGTGAGTGTTCGCGATTTAGTGATTTTATCGGGTGAGTGTTCGCGATTTAGTGATTTTATCGGGTGAGTGTTCGAGATTTAGTGATTTTATCGGGTGAGTGTTCGCGATTTAGTGATTTTATCGGGTGAGTGTTCGCGATTTAGTGATTTTATCGGGTGAGTGTTCGCGATTTAGTGATTTTATCGGGTGCGTGTTCGCGATTTAGTGATTTTATCGGGCGAGTGTTCGCGATTTAGTGATTTTATCGGGTGAGTATTCGCGATTTAGTGATTTTATCGGGTGAGTGTTCACGATTTAGTGATTTTATCGGGTGAGTGTTCGCGATTTAGTGATTTTATCGGGTGAGTGTTCGCGATTTAGTGATTTTATCGGGTGAGTGTTCGCGATTTAGTGATTTTATCGGGTGAGTGTTCGCGATTTAGTGATTTTATCGGGTGAGTGTTCGCGATTTAGTGGTAAGACGGTGTCAATTGATAAATGGCAAATATGATAGATTGGTTCAGTCATATCGATGATAGCATACGTTATAAATGCTATAGTGAAGGTACTGTGTGTGTTCAGCCACTACCAAATAAACCACCTGGTTTATAAAATAATGGGTGAGTAGGAGCCCTGGTTCCTCTGGGCTGTAGACATGGTCATTAGGAAGCTATGATGAATTATCTGCCCAATAAAGTATATAATTATCCATCCTTTAACTAACACTATTTCTGATTGGGCAAAAGCCGTCACATGATAATCCAGGAAAAAGTCATATTGGACTCCCGATAATTTCACCGTCCCGATAAAAAAGTCATATTGGACTCAATTGAGTCCAATATGATTTTTATCGGGACTCCGTGAAGTCACAAAGTAACTTGATTGCCAAATGAATCTGTGAAATTGTGATGCGCGCAGTACCCTGGTGAATTTAGCAGACATTTCACTTCGACATGAGTTTTGTTTTCACTTCCGTGTTTACTGTTCCAAATCATGATTTCTGATGATCATTACAGGCTTTTATAGAGAATCAACTGCCGACAAATACCAAAAATAACCACAAAAGTTTTATTCCCAAAATTTGGATAAACATACATATGGATAATAAAAATGTCATCATACAATGTTATGTACAGTATGAGTTTTTCTTGTAATCGTCCAGGTTGTGGTGAAAAGTCATATTGGACTTGTGCCAGAAAAACCATACTGTACACAACATTGTATATTAACTTTATATTAATACTATTAAATTTTGTTCCATTTATGAGATTTAAACAGGCCTGCTTCTTCCATTGTAGCATAAAACATAAAATGGGAATTAAAGAACAAGAGGAAATTAAAAAATCATTTGTTTAATATATTGAACACAATGTTAGGTCACATTTGATTCAAACATGGTTGAGCATGCAGATCCATTACAAAAATGAAATATGAGTTGAATTTTATATCATATAATTGTGAACGAATGTTCAGAGTAGTAATTTTTTCTATACATTTAGGGGTGTAATGTAATACTTTTGAGTCAGAGAGCCCACTAAACAGGAGCTTGTGTCGCAATTTTTTCTCCAATTATATTCTATGAACAGGGACATAAAAATATGGCTATTTTTAGAACATTATGATTTTTTTATTATTTTTGCGAACAACAATGCAAACATGCATTCAAAACGAGTTTCATAGAAGTTTTATTGTTGGCAGTTGTGCAAGTAGAGATAGAGCATCTGTAATTGCAGCGTACACAACAAGTACATCAGATGTGATTTTAGCTCAGTGTTCTTATTAGGCATTGGGAGCAATGTGTCTGGTTGACAGATAAAAGTTTCACAATGGCAGAGACGGTGTCAGACCGATTCTCCGAAGACCTATTACTACGAGGGCCCACAACTCCGAAGACCCGATTCTCCGATGGCCCACAACTCCGAAGACCCGATTCTCCGACGGCCCATAACTCCGAAGATCCGATTCTCCGAAAGCCCATAACTCCGAAGGGCCGATTCTCCGAAGACCTATAACTCCGAAGACCTATAACTCTGAAGGGCTGATTCTCCGAAGACCTATAACTCCGAAGGCCCGATTCTCCGACGGTCCATAACTCCGAAGGTCCGATTCTCCGAAGATTTTGTTTTATCGGGGTATTATCGTTTACTAAATAGTGTACAGTCCAGTGGCGAAGCCAAGGGGTCCTAAAATTCCTACTGCCCCCATTAAACCTCTACTTGCTATTTCAGACAATATGGGCCCCTACCAAAACATGTCCAATGTCATGTAAACGCCCGGAAATCATTCATGGGGCATCAAAATATTCAAACTTTTCCTACTGCCCCCACCTAAATGGGAATCCTGGCCCGCCACTGACTATACGCCAGATACTATAACGTTACGTTGGCCCATGAGACGCCAGAGTAAAATGTACAGGGGTGTACGGGGAAGAACTTGTCCTTTTTCATATATTAAATGAACTTGATTGCATCAAATCACCCGAAATGCAGTCGGATTTAATCATATTAATTGTATTATAAGACGTACATTGTGGCAAAATAATTGTATTTTTTACTTAAATTTAAGCATTCTGTGGAAAATTAATGCTTGTAGCACACTACTGATGGTGTAGATATCACCTTATTATAATACATAGTTAACGTTTCCAATATATAAGAGGCCCCTTCCCCCCTTTTCGTACGCCGGATTTCACCCATTTTGGACCCGTACGCCGGATTCCTGACGTCAATTTGAAGCTGGACGCCGGATTCCATGGTTAATTTGAAACTGGACGCCGGATTCCAGTGTCTTTCCTAGGGCCCCATTGACTCCGCCACTGGAATGTACACTGACTATTTAATAAGCGATAAAACATGATCTTCGGAGAATCGGACCTTCGGAGAATCGGCCCTTCGGAGTTATAGACCTTCGGAGTTATGGGCGTTCGGAGTTATAGGCCTTCAGAGTTATGGGCTTTCGGAGTTATGGGTCTTCGGAGTTATGGGATTTCGGAGAATCGGGACTTCGGAGTTATGGGCTTTCGGAGAATCGGAGAATCGGACCTTCGAAGAATCGGACCTTCGGAGTTATGGGTCTTCGGAAAATCGCTATGTAACCGGCAGAGACTTTATTGATAGTGTTAAGGCTATTTGGGCACTTCGGAATGAATATATTGGACAGTTCCGTACCAGGTTTACATAATGGATAAAGTAAAGCTAACAAAGGCTAGATAAACAGAATAGTTCGATTCTCAGGGATTTTGAACAAAATTGGCCAATTTGGCCTATGACATCATGAATGCTGGTGGGCTATCATCACTAAATTCATCCTCTGTGAACCTCACTCTGCTTAAGCCTCAACTACTATGAGAGATCTAGGATCAGATTGAAGTTCCCCAGTTGAAATAAGTGATGTTCACCCATTAGTCACCTCGATTATGCGTTTTAACTTCTGCAAATTAGAGGGGATATAGAAACTTCTTTGAAGGGAAAAATCAACTAAAAACAATGTTAATTTGAGAACTGTAAACCAATTTCTAACAAGCTTTTAAAGAGAAAAAGTTTGAATTACAGATGAGAACTGATATAAAGTGGATCTACATATTACTCAGATGATGATTATTAACCCTTTCATGACGGGAGCTGCGCTGGCGCAACATTAAAGACCCTGTGCCAATGCATTCTCTTATATATGTGAGTTGTCCATATGTCTACTCGCATATATAAGAGAATGCATTGGCCTAACAATTGTTTATAATTTTTGATCATTTATTCTTACATTCTTTTAACAATTTTTATCATTTTTTCTTACATTCTTTAACAATTTTTATCATTTTTTTTCACTATTTCTTACATTCTTTAACAATTATAAAAAAATAATATAAAATTTGTTAGGCCAATGCATTCTCTTATATATGCGAGGCGACCTATGGTTGACTATCATATATAAGAGAATGCATTGGCACAGGGTTTTCGAAAAAATTCAGGAAGTTCCCGTCATGAAAGGGTTAATGTTGTGAATATCGTTTTAATGATGACTGTATGTGATTTGTGGACTATCACTTTGTCAGAGATCTCTGATGTCGACTTATTTCTCGTCTTCCTCTAGCGTGTGGTCTGAAAGAAAACAATTCGTTAGAACAGAATGTGTCTCTGACAAGAAAAATGAAATTCGCAACAAAATTACAAATAGTTGCATCATGGGTAGCTGACCCAACATTGAGGCAAAATTTTATGCATTGGATATATTATTTTAATTTCTTTTTGCCTGTTCGGCCAGTTAGCTGGGTTTTTTTTATACCAAAACATTTATATATTCTGTCAAAATAATTGGATTAAATATTAAATCCAACTTGATCTCTATTTATTTTTTATTTGATTGATACTGTTAGCGGGACATTATAATATGTAGACCATGTACCAAATTTCATTAAAAAGCCCATTAATTATTATCCAGAAATTCTAAATATTATTTGGAATATTGTAGGATCTTATCTCATAATATTATTTATATTAGTACATTTAACAATTTCTAGACTACTTGAATAAAATAAAAGCCACCATATCCACCCCACATGACCCCTCCCCCTTTAGCTCAGCACATTTGAGTGACAATCTGACTCTGTCAGGAAATCAGTCCATTACCTCAGAACTCCACAAAGGAAATCAGAGCACAGATGTTCATGACCCAAATCCTTGACACCTGTCAATCACAGGGAAGTTATGGAAAATTCCATGCTGATGACATCACACCAGGTGGCCCAGAGCACAGATGTTTGACCTGATTCCCTGACACCTGTCAATCACAAGGCAATCATGGAAACTTCCATGCTAATGACATCACACCAGGTGGCTGAAGCATGTCATCTGCCAACCAACCAATAACCACATGATGATGTCATCAAACAGGTGACTGGACACTAAAACTCACCTTTAACCCTTTACCCAACAAACCGGCCAAAACCGGCCAAATAAAGCTTCAACAGCCTAAAATATCTTCGGTCTGTCTCAATAGAACCATACAAATATGGATATCATTGGAACCGGCTCCTTGACCACATTGTGATAGTTACAGTTATGCCCTGTGCCAATGCATTCTCTTATATATGCGAGTCGACCATAGGTCGCCTCGCATATATAAGAGAATGCATTGGCCTAAAAAAATTCTTTTTTAACACTTTTTACCATTTTTTCTTACATTCTTTAACAATTTTATAATTTTTAATGTGTTAAGCCAATGCATTCTCTTATATATGCGAGGCGACCTATGGTCGACTCGCATATATAAGAGAATGCATTGGCACAGGGCCCTTCTGTTGGGTAAAGGGTTAAGACACCAGGTGTTTTTTTTCTGGACATTTGCAGCCAAACATGAAAGTTGTCTGGGGTCCAGGTGCCTCAAAGTCAAAATAATTGTACAGAAATATCATTTCATCCTAAACTTTGAAAATTTATTAAATGACCCATATACTGCTATATAATATTTAGCCATGTGCCCGGCACTGAATATATTTCCATACATACATGTGCTTCTATATTAGTGTATGCTGTTGTAATGGGCATGATTGTATCTGTTGTTAACGCAGTATAGTTATGATACTTTGATACCAACTGGTCTTGGAGTTTTTCTGCTTACTCAGACTGACCCACCTGTGTTCCAGGCTAATTACAGGTGAGGTGGTAAGGTAAGTTGTTAATTCATTTACCTTGAGTACACATCCCACATACATTATCATTAATTGTAGGCATTTATTAAAAATAATAAATTCCACCAGGGCCTATCATAATTCTGTTTTAGTAGTCACAATAGAGTTCGGGTCATTTTGGAGTCTAGATCATAGATTTACAGGTGTAAATATACAGGTAGGTATATGGCTGCGTAGGCGTGGTTCCATTATGGCATGGCCGTATGCTGCGGTATTTACGATGGTATATATATTCAGAGCACCTGGTCAAGTTAGTCATTTCAGTCCGATTACTACAATCAGTCCTCCCAGGATACGGGTCTAATTCCACTCGCACACGTACGCATCTGCAATTCATGGGTGCTAAAATTTTCTCCTGTTAAAATTTATCTTGTGGGCTGTAATCATTGAGCATATTTAGCCTATTTAGTAATTAGTCTCAATTTAATTATGGATATGTGATAGCATAAGTGGGCACTTAGGGTATCCCATACTGACACTCTGTCTGAGAAAAACCCAACTAATGACTATATCACAGATGCAACTTATACCCATTATTCTGAATGGTGGTAGCAAATAGTTGCTCTCAGTGTTTTTCTTATGGAAAGGACTGTACAGTTTCTGCATCGGCACCTCCTCGCCTTCAGCTTTTTAAATAGCTGGTTACCACTATCATCATCGTCCTATGTTGGTTATTAATAGACTATATTTCCCCACAATTGTCCTTTTTGTGGTCTTTGGTAAATCACAAGCATTCAAAGCAATAACATCATATTTGGGGATTACTCAAAACAAATATTTAGAAAATATTTTGACAATGGTTGTGTTGATCGTTACATTTTATTTTGTGCTGTTGTTATAAAAGGCTCCCTGGTCACAATCCACTGAAAAGGTGGCTTTTCTTGTAATTGAAAATTTTTAGAGTGAAAAAAATTGAATTATGCATAAAAAAAAAAAAAATCACACTGAACCTAAATTCATACTTGAACTTTACATGTTGTTAACATACTTAGTTGAATTTATCCACAGCAGTCAGATAACTAAACAATTAATTTAGTTAAGAAATGGTAGAATATAATTACCGATCGAAGTCCCGCCCTCGTCCTCCGTAATAACCTCCACGGGCTCCTCTGGGTGACGAGAATCTTGCGTCTCTACCTCTCCTGTCCTGTGAGGCTGATCGACCCTCTTGGCTGAAATAGCGACATATTATTTATTACTAAACTCCAGTAGTGATGTACATAAGATTTAAATTAGCATCGAAAAAAATTATGTCATTTATGAATAAAATACATCAAACTGAAGATGGGTATATTTTTTGATGATAAAGGCACAATAAAGTGATTTTTCCTTGATAGAGTATGCTAACACGATAAGAGTTCTCCCTCTTGGTATGCTCCAAATGTTTTTGTGAGGTTTCTATTCTAAAAATAGCCCCTTTTATTGTCGCCACAGGACTGTGTGAAGAAAATCCAAATAAAATTTATATTAATTGATAGAAACTTTTCCTGTGTCCTTGATTCATATCTATTATTTTATACCCTGGAATCTATATAAATCTTGCTCGGAAGAGATACACATGTGACCAAATGACAGACATATCCAAACTGTGAAGCTTTCCTGAGGGGTCATTATGCCTCTGGGAAACTCATTCTGCTTAGGCCTCAACTGCTATGGGAGATCTAGCATGTTCACCCATTAATCACCTCGATTATGCATTTTATCTACTGCAAATTAGGGGATACAGAAACTTCCCAGAAAGGAAAACGTAACAAAAACAATGTTAATCTGAGACTATATTAAAATACTTCCCAGAAGATGAGTCCTAAGCAGAATGAGGTCCCCAGAGGGTGACTTTTGTGATGCTAGCCCACTGTGCGCTTGCAGATAAACAAAATAGTTTGTTTCTCAGAGAAAGCCTTGTCCCTAAATAACATGCTCCTCATTCATATTTATAACCTGCCATAAATAAATAAATATATAAATACTGCCCATCCCTATTCATCTGACAGAAGTCTTCATAGCAAAAGTTGACAACTCACAACTCACTCCATTGCCTTATTTCTATAAAATTTAATCACCCATTAACCCTTTACCCAACAACGGCCCTGTGCCAATGCATTCTCTTATATATGCGAGTCGCCTCGCATATATTAGAGAATGCATTGGCTTAACATATTAAAAATGATAAAAATGTAAGAAAAAATTATAAAATTGTTGTAAGAAAAAATGGTAAAAAGTGTTAAAAGTGTTAGGCCAATGCATTCTCTTATATATGCGAGGCGACCTATGGTCGACTCGCATATATAAGAGAATGCATTGGCACAGGGCATAACTGTAACCATCACAATGTGGTCAATGAACCGGTTCCAATGATATCCATATTTGTATGGTTTTATTGAGACAGACCGAAGATATTTTAGGCTGTTGAAGCTTTATTTGGGTGTTTTTGGCCGGTTTGTTGGGTAAAGGGTTAAGAGTCATCATTTTCATATACCAATTCATGTACATTAATTGCATCTAAATACCAACCTTGTTGCATAAAGTTTAACACTTTACCCAACAAACTGGCCAAAACCGGCAAAATAAAGCTTCAACAGCCTAAAATATCTTCGGTCTGTCTCAATAGAACCATACAAATATGGATATCATTGGAACCGGCTCCTTGACCACATTGTGATAGTTACAGTTATGCCCTGTGCCAATGCATTATCTTATATATGCGAGTCGACCATAGGTCGCCTCACATATATAAGAGAATGCATTGGCCTAAAAAAATCTTTTTTTAACACTTTTTACCATTTTTTCTTACATTCTTTAACAATTTTATAATTTTTAATGTGTTAAGCCAATGCATTCTCTTATATATGCGAGGCGACCTATGGTCGACTCGCATATATAAGAGAATGCATTGGCACAGGGCCGTTCTGTTGGGTAAAGGGTTAACGCTTCTGCTCATTTAGAGACCGAGGTTAGATAAAATTATTGTTTATACACATGCAGTTTCCATGTCGTGATGAGTGATATTGTATCCGCACAACTTGTTTCATAAATATCAGAGTTTTACAATAAGGGTAAATGTGAGGGACATCATTCCTGATTCAGTATGTTGCCCAAATTTAGTGTCTTTGGTGAATATTGCACTAAAAGAAATATTTTATATATAAATACCTGCCTCGTCAAAACAAATTATTTGAAATAAATAATAAATAAAAATATCAGCCTTCCTCTTCACTTTGCAAAAAAAAATTCCCTGAGAATCGAACTATTCTGTTTATCTGATCGTAGATCGAAATTTGAAAAGAAAGCACATATATCCTGCGTGTAACAAAAATGCAATACAGAATGAAACAAAATCAAAACAATATATAGAAATGACTAAACAGTACACACACAATACAAATTTCTACTTTGTATCTAGCTTCTGGTAGAAGCTCTGCCACATGACCCATCATGCCTGCGGGATACACTGTTGGTAAACACTTAGTATATTCCTGTAGGAATGAATTTCCAGATGTTACGCAGCCATATATAGGCATTAGATTCCAACCCACAACCATTAGCATTAATATTTGCTGGAAAGCTAAAACATGCGACCAGTGTGGGTGCTTCTTGGGGCTATTTGCCCAAAAAAAATATCACCAATCGCCTAAAAAATTACCCAAGGTATTTTCCATACACAATGGAGTACAACTCGTTTATGTTGACGAGACAAGGAGAGCAGCTGGGAAGTTGTCAAAGTAATTAAACACAGTATCCGGATTACTGTATGAACAAAGAACTCACACATCTTCCTGCAGGCTTCGTAATTTTCTCCATGCGAGCCTCTATGATTTCAATAGTCTGACATTATTAAAAGCAGGGATGGCCTTCGCAGTGGATATGCTGTTAAAGAGTCACATCCGTTAAAACTATAAAACTAACATAAACAGAAAGAATATTAAAATATAAATATCGTGTAAATAGTATGTTAGTGACAAGTTCGTACACTGTGTTATGAAAACAAAAGTCAGGTTCTGTAACCTTTTTGGCTTTTGTTTACATAACAAAACTTACGAAGTTACGAGCTTGACAATAATATACTATTTATATTTACGCGATATTCATGATTGGTAGAAGAACAAGGTCGGTCTACATTTTAATATTCTTTCTGTTTATGGCGGTTTTAACGGATGTGACTATTTTAACAGCAATACCCACCAACAATGCTTACCGAATCTATATTAAACAATACAAGCACATTTTCTCTCAAATAAATAAATCATTGTAGATGGAGTTCATAATGAAAATTATCTGGGTGATCAGGCGTCAAAGTAATTGAAAATATGGTGCTGGTCATTTGCAGAATGAGGTCCCCAGAGGGTGAAATTAGTGACACTATCCCCGCACAGCGAGCTAGCATCACCAATTCATTATATGAGACCTCATTCTGCTATGGGAGACCTAGACATAGATTTAACCCTTTACCCAACAGAAGGGCCCTGTGCCAATGCATTCTCTTATATATGCGAGTCGACCATAGGTCGCCTCGCATATATAAGAGAATGCATTGGCTTAACACATTAAAAATTATAAAATTGTTAAAGAATGTAAGAAAAAATGGCCAATGCATTCTCTTATATATGCGAGGCGACCTATGGTCAACTGGCATATATAAGAGAATGCATTGGCACAGGGCATAACTGTAACTATCACAATGTGGTCAAGGAGCCGGTTCCAATGATATCCATATTTGTATGGTTCTATTGAGACAGACCGAAGATATTTTAGGCTGTTGAAGCTTTATTTGGCCGGTTTTGACCGGTTTGTTGGGTAAAGGGTTAAGTTCCCAGATGGTGAAGATTGTTATGTGCGCCCTCTAGAGATCTCATTTTGCAGATCTCAATATGACCAGCACCATTACTGGTATTTTAGTGTAAACGTAAACATTTATTCCAATCCTAATACATGTTCATACATGAACATTTAACAAACGTTTTGACAATATAGTATAGATTAATTGTAAAGGGGATTAAACAACAAGCCCAAGGGTTTTTTTTATTAAGTTTGCTCCACTTTTGTTTCATGAGGGGGGATCGGATGGGAAGGAATGGAAATATTATAATGGTAATGATAGTGACTGTGTCGTGAGAGGCAGAGGGAGTGTGAGAGAGAGGAGAGAGAGAGAGAGAACTTTTTGTTCAGTTTCTGTAATTTGTACATGCTCAGTAACAGTATAGATAGCTCAAAATTTACAAGATATCCTCACAAGAGGAATCACTGGGGTTCAGATCTGTTTAATGCCTAAAGATTTGTCAGGGAGAGTCTGCTCCTTCTGTCAGGCAGATTTGGGGTCTTGTCAGGGAGATCACAAATTGAAGTCAAAAAGTAACATTTTCACTATTTCTTCCTTTGAAAAATGGTGGTAGTAATTTTAAAGTAGTTAAATGTAATTAATATTCACTTTTCAAAGGATGAATTAATGTAAATGCACATTTCTGATTACATTTGTATGTATTTATTCAATTAAAAAATAATTGAATATTTTTTATTTGATTATTTATTTCATAATATCAATGTCTAGTGTTATAACTTTTAAAACAAAACAGATAACAAATAAAGTTTCCACACATGAAGGCCTAATCTTCATTACTAATCAAATCACCAGATCTTATTGTTATTTATTTCTTATTAGTATTTTCTTTCACATAGTCACTTGCTGCTGTCTTTGACAACGTTTCCAATTCCTTAGTCATGTGTAATATAAGAAATAAAAACAATTGGTATTTGATACACACCGAGCCTGCTCTCTAACTCTTTATGTACTAAATGGATTCTCCCACCCAGTTATAAAAGTATACATTGGAATTGTCTATTTCAAGGAAAAATAAGGAACAACAGATAATAAAAGTGCAGAATGATTCCTATTTATTGGTGGGATGTGTTCATGTTCATATAATAAGTTCAACAAACGACATATGGTCTGAACATTTTCCTATGTAAACTACTTGTCAATGAGTATTTATTTAGTAAAGAAAGGATTAATGTATTATTAAGGACATTAATACAACAATTGAATGCTCTATTCAAGTGTTAGCAACACATTTCCAGAGATTTTGAAGAACTGTTCAGATAAATCTGTCTACAGCAAGATCCCTGCATTCCACTGTTAGAAATTCTATGATGGTTACAATGATGATATAGATGACAGAGACATTGTAGACTTTCCACTTGGTTTATATGCCTGCATGCCTTGAAATAGTGAGCCTGTCATTTGCAGAATGAGGTCCCCAGAGGGTGAATTTAGTGATGCTACCCCACATAGCGGGCTAGCATCACCAAATTCACCCTCTGGGGACCTCATTCTGCTTACACCTCAGCAGAATGAGGTTCCCAGAGGGTGAATTTGGTGATGCTAGCCCGCTATGCGGGGTAGCATCACTAAATTCACCCTCTGGGGACCTCATTCTGCAAATGACAGACACACTATTTCAAGGCTTATATGCCTGTTGACATTCACAGATTGTGGGCAATTACCAGCATTATGTTATAATTCAGCAAATTTGCCGTAAAGACATGTTGCTCGATGCAGTTTCATAGAATTAGTATTTGTAACTTTGTGACTGATTCTGACATCTATCTTGTGAAGTACAGAAACACCGTTAATCCTTCCATAACTGGAGCATCCTGAAATTTTGCGAAAACCCTGTGCGAATGCATTCTCTTATATATGTGAGTCTCCAATAGGGAGCGTCGCATATATAAGAGAATACTTGGCCTAACAATATTTACCTTGTGACTTTGTAAGCCAGTGCATTCTCTTATAAATGCGAGGCTCCCTGTGGGAGACTCATATATATAAGAGAATGCACTGGCACAGGATCTTTGATGCTGCACCAGCGGAGCTCCCATCATGAAAGGGTTAAAGAGTCTAGAAAGGAGCCTTATGTGTCCCCACCTCTAAATGTTAATGCAAAACTCTTTACTTTTTAGAAAAATACAACAACATTCATTTGGTACGAAATATTCCAATTTTTTTCTCCCAAAGACCATAATAAATATAAGCATTCTTTCCCCTAAACCTATCTACCAACAAAAAAACCTCCTTACTCAAAATATTTCTTGACCCGTCAGACATGTTTTTTTATTTCCAGTCAGAATGATGCGAATACAAAACAAGTTATTCTGTTGCCCCGAGTGACAGAGGTACTGCAGTTTTTTATGATTAATCCTCTCCCATCCCCTCGTGTTCAAAGTGGAAGCTCTACAATAATTACTACAAAATATATGGAACACCGAGAGAAAACTTACCCAGGAGGCATATAACCTTGTTCCCTAGAATAACATACAATAAATGTTGGAGTCAGTGAAGTTACAAAGAATGAAAGATAAAAAATAAAAGAAGGAAACAATAAGTTAAGAGTTTTAAGTATTAACATGAAATAAGTAGTATACAGAAAACATAACAACACCAGGGTTTGCACTTCCACTTGCCAAATTTTCATATTTGGCAAAAATATATATTCCTTTGGCAAAAGCTTTGGCATGTCACTTTTAATTCCTAAAGAAAGTTTAAAAATATTGGTCAATCAATACAATCAATTCATTTGATAATTTTCATTTTGAAAACAATTGTTGCGTTAAATAGTGTACAAGAATTTTGAAGACAAAATTTCATAGATTGACAAGTTACTATACTTATGACAAGAAAGAGCTATGTTTTCGCTAGTCTATTTGGAATGTCTATTAATTTAAATATAAAATTTACTTCCAAAAAATTGAAGCCATAAAGCATGTTTAGTTGAATTTTTTACCCTGTGCCAATGCATTCTCTTATATATGCGAGTCGATCATAGGTCGCCTCGCATATATAAGAGAATGCATTGGCCTAACAATTTTTTATCATTTTTTTTCTGACAATTTTTAGGACATAAAATAAAAAACATCCATTACCCTGCAGGGAGCCCCACACATATATAGAAGCATTATAGAAGAGTGTCGTCTGCTCATGTTTGTCTGGGGCTCTGTATGGGTGAAATTATAAAATTGTTAAAGAATACAAGAAAAAAATATTAAAATTGTAAAAAATTGTTAGGCCAATGCATTCTCTTATATATGCGAGGCGACCTATGGTCAACTCGCATATATAAGAGAATGCATTGGCACAGGTTAAAAAAATATTAACCATTTTTAACACAGAAATACACATGCACAAACGGGAGAGAAGAATAGATACGTACCTTCCTCTTGGAAATACTCTCGGTGGACTGATGTATTCTGACTTAGTTCTCGAGTGGTTACCACCCCTCATTCCTGTAATAAATAGGCAATTTAATCAACAGATTGGATGATAATTATGTCGGTGAAGATGAGCGATAATACGATGGTGGTGTTGATGAGAACGGCAGATGACATTACCAATGATTATGTTGATGACGATGATGATGTCGATGATTATGACAAGGTAAATGATATTAAGGATGATGATAATTGTGGTGGTGGTAATGACGATAATGTTTTTGGATGGAGATGATGATGAAGAAGTGATGATGTTGATGATGATGAAGTGATGATAATGACGATGATAATAATAGTACAAATGGGCACCCCTCTGCCACAAGAAAATGGCAAGCCATACGATAGTGGCCCCTTTTGTAAATAAATGTATAGCTGTTACTCTGTAATCGCCACTTAATTGTGGCATTGAGTCAAATAAATATTCAACAGAAAATATGATGGAATATACGAAATGAGTTTGAAATACACTGAGCATTAATATTATAGAGGCTGTTATGTAGAATGCAATAAGAGAAAAATCATTTATTAACCCTTTCAATACTTAATGGAATCTCCCATTCAATTATAAAAGTATAAACTGGAATGGTCTATTATTCATCTAGAGGGGTGTTCATGAAATATAAGTCGACAACAGTCAGACAAAAAGCTAATACTAATCCTGATCACCACATAACATTGTTCCCCATGATCGTATTGTTATATTGGCTTACCTTCTCTTCTTCCGTAATTTCCAGGTGGTGACACAAACCTTCCTCTGCTATTAAACGCTCTTGATCTATCAAAACCTCTACCTCTACCTCTGCCAGGAGCATCACCAGCCTGAACAAAAACACGAGGAATTAGAATCCATGATGAAAATTATGACTACTTCTTCAACAATTTCCACAGCCAAGATAGAAATAGTTGTATAGAGGGTTTTTTTTTTTTTTATCTTTATCTTTTATTATTATAAAAAATTTAACAATTCTAAATACAAACAAAACAGTAGAACAAGAAATATTATATATTCCTGACATAATGAGATTTATTAGATTCAGTTTACAGGAATAAAACAAGTTCGTCAACTCGTTATATATGTAGAAAAAGCCGAGTAACTCTATATATCATACCAAACTTTTGTTTGGTAAAACTCGTAATTTCTGCTTTTCTTATGGAGATTAACGATGTGTTGGAGTTAATTACTACACGTGTTTTTACACAGTTGTATCCAGGTTGATGTTGCAGTTGAAAATATATATGTAGTTGAAGTATATTGAAAAACAGCAGTAAGGTCATGAATATAGGATGAGAATGATTTCTGAGATAAATATAAAGGAGGCAGTTTTTTTATTCTTGCATAAATCTGAATTCCTCATCTTGTGAAATTTAAACGATTTGCATTTACTCTATACTAGTGGACATTCTTTCTGAACTATATATATTGTTGGGTTTTTTATATAAACATTGAAAATTACGGAGTTCAAAATTACATTATATGTTTTTTAACAGGGAAACATTTTCCTAAAAGCTATATTAAGAACAACTGTAGATGAATCCTTTTGAAATAATTAAAAATGAATATTTATGTCCATTACACTCAATTATAGATTAATTTTGGTATGAAAGTCTGTTTCATTTCAAACAAGAGCTACGCTGGGCGTGCAAAATACGCCCTCTCTGGGGAAACAAGACAGTCAATGACTGTGGGGTCGCTCACCAGACTGCAAAGACTGATAAGACTGGGACTCTGGAGACCAAAACAGTCAGCACTTTTCATAATCACTTTAAAAGAAGTAGATTTAAACAGGATATGTGGCTAGAGAGACTTCAAGTATGTAGCTTGGTAAAAAACCACCTTGAAATTGCCAACTGTACACTACTGATCACCCCCCTCCTCCAGCTCAACAAGTCCCCTCCCGACCGGGATCCAGACTCCCAAGTCTTAGGTTGGAATTTCACAACCGACACCTCAAACTTTCTCAATTGTTGGAAATTTCCAATCTCACAAGCGCCTTTTTCTAAAACCATTTAAACATGTTTGAAGCCCAATTATCCATGGACACAATACATGTATGTCAGACCAATCAGTCAGGTGGTTCCAAGGTAGATGTTTTAATGAATTTGGTATTTCTATGATTTTATTGGACACAAAAGTGTTAACTCCCCATAGACTGCCATTTCTTGACAGGTTGACCTCATTTTAACAAATCTGTATCTCAGTCACTAAAGGATCTTCCTGATTCCTCCATACTATATGTAAGCTAAATAGTCCAAAATCCCTTGAGAAGACATTTTAAGAATTACTATAGAGACATATAGTTATGTCCCTGGTCCCACCCTATTTAACCGGGTGACCCCATCTGAATAAATTTGAATCCCAGACACCAAAGAACCCTTCATACATATCATAAATATCAGTCAAATAGACCTGATGGTCCTTGTGAAGGAAGCATATTAAGAGGGAAACTGTCCTTCGCTTGGCCCCTATTTGACCAGGTGACCCCATTAAAAAAATCTGAATTGCAGTCAAGGAAGAACATTCCATTCTATATAAGCCAACTAGTTCTTGCAAACATATTTTAAGAATTACTATGTAGTGAAATAGTTAAGTCTCTTGCTCTGCCCTTATTTGACTTTGTGATCCCATTTTCACAAATCTGATAAGGATAAAAATTAAGTTCCCCAGTTGAAGTTGGTGATATTCACCCATTGGGCACCTCATTTATGAATTTTATCTTCTGCAAATTAGGGGATATAGAAACTTCCTAGAAGGGAAATTTAACTAACAACAATGTAAATTTGATACTATAGATACTTCCCAGAAGATGAGGCCTAAGCAGAATGAGGTCGCCAGAGGGTGAATTTGGTGATGCTAGCCTGCTGTGCCGGATAGCATCACAAAAAGCGTGTCTGTTCCTACATTGTGTATGCCTGGCCTCAAGCAACACAATGTATTATACAACAAGCCTTGAAATAGTGTGATAGTGTGTCTGTCATTTGCAGAGTGAGGTCCCCAGAGGGTGAATTTAGTGACGCTAAATTCACCCTCTGGGGACCTCATTCTGATAAAGTCCTCAACTGCTATGGAAGACCTAGAATAAAATTGAATTTCCCCAGTTGAAGTTGGTGATGTTCACCCATTGGGCCCCTCAATTATGAATTTTATCTTCTGCAAATTAGGGGATATAGAAACTTCCTAGAAGGGAAATTTAACTAACAACAATGTAAATTTGATACTATAGATACTTCCCAGAAGATGAGGCCTAAGCAGAATGAGGTCCCCAAATGGTGAATTTGGTGATGCTAGCCTTGAATCAAGCTTTGAAATAGTCTGTCTGTTATTTGCAGAATGAGGTACCCAGAGGGTGAATTTAGTGAGGCTATCCTGCACAGCGGGCTAGTATCACTAAATTCACCCTCTGGGGACCTCATTCTGATAAGGCCCTCAACTGCTATGGAAGACCTAGAATAAGATTGAAGTTCCCCAGTTGAAATTGGTGATGTTCACCCATTGGGCACCTCAATCATGAATTTTATCTTCTGCAAATTAAGGGATACAGAAACTTCCTAGAAGGGAATTTAACTAACAACAATGTAAATTTGATACTATAGATACTTCCCAGAAGATGAGGCCTAAGCAGAATGAGATATTGAGACTCTAGATACTTCCCAGAAGATGAGGCCTAAGCGGAATAAGGTTCTCAGAGGGTGTATTTGGTTATGCTAGCCTGCTGTGTAGGATAGCGTCACTAAATTCACCCTCTGGGAACCTCATTCTCCAAATGCCAGGCACTCTGAGAAAGTGAAATTAATCTGATTTTAATGACCACTGAGTGATAATGTAAACAACAAGGGTGCTTCATTGATAACACCATTAATCTCATTTAAATAATGGATGACATGAATACACTCCCTGGGGACTCTGCCTAAGGCTGCAGAAGCTATCTTTATCTCTCTCTGCCTTGCCATGTCGTCGTGTGAGAACTATAATGTCGTAACTCACATTTTCAACTTTCCGAGAAAATGAAGGTTGAAGTTTTCAGTCAACATTTCTCCTAATGTTAACAAAGCATGACGTATTGTTGTATTTATCCCAATGAAAACTGGCATTAGCTGTCCATTGAACCACATATTTTTTCTGTTTACTCCCTCGTTTTCTTTTAAAAAGCAATAACTTGTTTGGAGATACGACATTTTGGGTACGCCAACGACGATTGGTTTCCGTGCTATAAAGAAGTTGTGCTAATAAATACAGATTAAGCTAAATATGGTGGCAATCGCATGTATCTATGAACTAGAAATTGCCTATTCTACATTATGAATATTCAGTCATGTGCATCATCATACAGAAATTTGTGGAACAATCACAAAATTTAAATCACCAAATGATCACGTGACTAACATGGAGATACGACCATATAGCACACATTTGATAATTTACAAACACGAAACAGAAGTCACGTGGACAACCTGAAGAATCCGATAGGCTGATGTTGGACATACGACCTTATAGCACGAATAATTGTGAAGATCGCTGGAGATACGACATTTGTGTCACTGGTTTGTGAGAATGTTTGCCATCCAATGCAAAAACAGTTTGGCCCATCGGATTGAATTTTTTCTCAAGATTCGAATGATATCAAAAACTCATTTCCCGCCAAAATGGAGTTACGACATTATAGTTCTCACGCGACGATGTGTCTATCAGTTCATAGGAGAGTTGCCTTGTAATGGGAATTTAAAAAAAAAAAAAACTTTATTTACCTGTGAGTTAGGATATGAGATAGGGTGGAATGCTGTTGGTTGGGGGCAGGGTGGGGTTCTGGGACATGTGGGGGGGGGGGTGATATTTTTTTTTGTATGTTAAATTGATCAAGGAGTTCCTGAATTTTTTATTATTTTTTGGGGAATTATGGCCCTGGCTCCACCACTATTTGACCCAGTGACCCCATTTGAACAAATCTGAACCCCAGTCATTCAATGACCCCACATACCAAATATAAACTAAATCGGCATAATGGTTGTTGACAAGAAGTCGTTATAAGAATTACCAAGGAGGAATATAGTTATGGCCCTGGTTTCGCAACTGTTTGACACAGTGACCTCATTTGAACAAATCTTAATGACAGTCACCTAGGGAACATCCACACCAAATATGATCAAAATGCAAAAATGTAATTTTTTGGTTTTTAGAGTTATGTCCCTGGCTCTGCCCCTAATTGACCCAGTGACCCAATTTGAACAAATCTGATTCCCAGTCACCCAAGGTCCCTCAGTACCAAATATAAGCTAATTCGGGCAAATATTTTTGTAGAAGAAGTCATTGTAAGAATTACTATGAGTTATGGCCCTGGTTTCTCAACTAATTGACCGGGTGACCTGATTTGAACAAATCTGAACACCAGTCACCCAAGGACCCTCCATACCAAATATTAGCTAAATAGGCACAATGGTTATGGACAAGAAGTTGTTGTAAGAATTACTGTGGAGGAATAGAGTTATGGCCCTGGTTTCGCAACTATTTGACCCAGTGACCTCATTTGAACAAATCTGAATGAGAGTCACCTAGGGAACATCCACACCAAATATGAACCAATTCGGTTTTCCGGTTTCAGAGGAGAAGATATTCAAAGAATTGTTGACGGACGGACGGATGGACGGACGGACGACGGACGAGGAGTGATGACTATAGCTCCACCGGAGACTTCGTCTCAGGTGAGCTAAAAAGGGGCATAACTCTGGTAAAAATTGGCGGACGGAACTCAAATTTGAACTTGACCTGTGTTTTGGTGGGGAAAGTAATATACCAAATTATCATTGAATCCGATAAGCTCTAGTAAAGCTATCGTCCGGCAGACCTGTTACCCTCAAAAAATATTTTCCGGGAGATTGGTCACTCGTTTCCGTGAGATTGGGGTCACCGTCCGGGAGATTTTTACATTGGACTCCTTTTGCATTTTTTAATTTCAATAAAGAAAAAATTCAACAAAATTTCTTATTATCTATCACACAGAAACATGCAAGTTTGATAACAATGAACAAAGTATTCTTCAGGAAAACAGTTATTGTGCAGTTATACATTTTATTGTCTCATTTATAGAGAAAACATTACAGGCCACGACGTATCAACAACGATAAACTACTTTCGGTTTCATTTACATCTCACGAGATTTCAACTGTCATGTTAAAAAGTACAATTCAGGAACGGACTTGTAAAGTTTAAAATCTAGAACGCATGTTTCTTTTGATTTTTATCATACCATTTCAAGAGATCACGAGTCCTTCAACTTTGAATCATATCGTCAGCGTTTTGCCTGTCTTTCCGCAGAATCAGACATTTAAAAAATATAATGTATTGTCGCCAATTTACTGAGACATATATAAATGACCATATATAGGGGTCTCTGTTTGTATACAATGCAGGAGCCGATTTCGACTTTAGTCCGAAATGCTTAAAGCTTGTTTGCAATCCAATATGAAAACAATCTGGCATAGTTAATATTAGTTTTATAACGCGAGGTTCATTCATCCTTTGTTTGTTAAAACATGTGGGTGACAAACCATTTATTGCCAGACTAATTACCCGCGGCACATTCAAATGGCAGCTACTCCAAGCTATCGTGTTATCATTGCGTAGCAGCCGTGTCTGCACCGGATGCTAAACAATCACACCCAGGTAGTCTCGCATATTCTCGCTTACCGCGTTATAATACAATGAATATGAAAGTAACTTTTATAATTTTTTTGTTTGAGAAGATTGTTTCAAACCGTGAGATTAGGAGGTGTCGCCGTGACACCGTGAGATGCATGGTGAAAGCGGGAGTCTCACGGCGAATCCGTGAGAAGTAACAGGTCTGTCGTCCGGACAACTAATTTCAGGGATTTTCTAAGTCAAATTACGTCAAATAAGGGGCATAACTCCGGTGAAAATTGGCGGACGGAACCCAAATTCGAACTTGAGCTGTCTTTTCTCCTAATAAACCTACATACCGAATTTGATTGAAATCGGTTCACTCTAACTAAAGTTATCATCCGGACAACAAATTTCAGGGATTTTCTAAGTCAAATTACGTCAAAAAAGGGGCCATAACTCTCGCAAAAATTATCGGATTAAAACGAAATTCGGACTTGAGCTGTATTTCGATATATGTAATCCACGGGTTTTGCGTATAAACATTCCAAAATCGAGTTATCATCCGGAAACCAAAAAACATAAGAAAAACTGAATTTTCTGAGTCGAAAAAGGGGCATAACTCTGCCAAAAATGGTCGGACAGAACCCAAGTTCGAACTTGACCTGTGTTTTGGTGGGAGAAAGTAATATACCAAATTTGGATTCATTCCGATAAACTATACTAAAGTTATCATCCGGACAACAAATTTCAAGGATTTTCTAAGTAAAAAAACGTCAATTAAGGGGCATAACTCCGGTGAAAATTGGCGGGCGGAACCCAAATTCGAACTTGAACTTACTTTTCGGCTAATAAACCCACATACCAAATTTTATTAAATTTGGTTCACTCTAACTAAAGTTATCATCCGGAAACCAGGTTAACGGACGGACGCCCGGACGGACGCCCGACTCGATGGACGGACGGACGGACGGACCAATACTATAATACGGCCGTTTTTTCAAACGGGCGTATAAAAACCAGGAATTGTCATTTATAATAACAAAGTCCCTGCTTTGCAGCAAGACTGCAGACATTGGTACATAAATTAGTACCTTATCTGAACGCCTTGTATTGACGTTCATTAGTGGTTGTGTCTCCTCGTTTGCAGGTGAAACCATCTTATTGAAATCGTCAACATGCATTGAAGGTGGACGACTAGTATTGGGTGGACGAGATCGGAATGGATCATGTCGTGTGTTCATCATGCCACGAGCAATACCACGACCCCGCATCGGTGCCACTGAAATAACATAAACACTGAAATTGATATTCGATTTATTTATCAGGTAAAAGGATTATTTTTGTAGTATTTTAAATATTTATTGAAGTTTTCTCTATAAGAAATGCAGTACCATATCATTCTGATCAGAACTTTCTTTTTGCAAGAAAAATCTACCACAAATTCTCATTGTGGATCAAACATTGGATTCCATGGCATTGGTGACGTGTAATGCGCTGAGAGTGGTACATCAAGAATAGTCACACGGTAGAACTGCAGAAACATAAAGTGAGATCCACTAGTACAGCAGGATATTTAGGCAATAAACATGCTGTCTGGTGTCATTTTGGGACTTCTATCGGTGGGTTTTATGGCAGAAAATGGCAAAATGCAGTTTTAGCTGGTAAAATGGATATTTTTTATTGGAAAACCCATGATAAATGTCCCAAAATCACACCAGACAACATGTATATCCCCATTCTAATATACACCAGACAACATGTATATCCCCATTCTAATATACACCGACTGAATCACACCAGACAACATGTATATCCCCATTCTAATATACACCGACTGAATCACACCAGACAACATGTATATCCCCATTCTAATATACACCGACTGAATCACACCAGACAACATGTATATCCCCATTCTAATATACACCGACTGAATCACACCAGACAACATGTATATCCCCATTCTAATATACACCCACTGAATCACACCAGACAACATGTATATCCCCATTCTAATATACACCGACTGAATCACACCAGACATGTATATCCCCATTCTAATATACACCGACTGAATCACACCAGACAACATGTATATCCCCATTCTAATATACACCGACTGAATCACACCAGACAACATGTATATCCCCATTCTAATATACACCGACTGAATCACACCAGACAACATGTATATCCCCATTCTAATATACACCGACTGAATCACACCAGACAACATGTATATCCCCATTCTAATATACACCGACTGAATCACACCAGACATGTATATCCCCATTCTAATATACACCGACTGAATCACACCAGACAACATGTATATCCCCATTCTAATATACACCGACTGAATCACACCAGACAACATGTATATCCCCATTCTAATATACACCGACTGAATCACACCAGACAACATGTATATCCCCATTCTAATATACACCGACTGAATCACACCAGACAACATGTATATCCCCATTCTAATATACACCGACTGAATCACACCAGACATGTATATCCCCATTCTAATATACACCGACTGAATCACACCAGACAACATGTATATCCCCATTCTAATATACACCGACTGAATCACACCAGACAACATGTATATCCCCATTCTAATATACACCGACTGAATCACACCAGACAACATGTATATCCCCATTCTAATATACACCGACTGAATCACACCAGACAACATGTATATCCCCATTCTAATATACACCGACTGAATCACACCAGACAACATGTATATCCCCATTCTAATATACACCGACTGAATCACACCAGACAACATGTATATCCCCATTCTAATATACACCGACTGAATCACACCAGACAACATGTATATCCCCATTCTAATATACACCGACTGAATCACACCAGACAACATGTATATCCCCATTCTAATATACACCGACTGAATCACACCAGACATGTATATCCCCATTCTAATATACACCGACTGAATCACACCAGACAACATGTATATCCCCATTCTAATATACACCGACTGAATCACACCAGACAACATGTATATCCCCATCCTAATATACACCGACTGAATCACACCAGACAACATGTATATCCCCATTCTAATATACACCGACTGAATCACACCAGACAACATGTATATCCCCATTCTAATATACACCGACTGAATCACACCAGACAACATGTATATCCCCATCCTAATATACACCGACTGAATCACACCAGACAACATGTATATCCCCATTCTAATATACACCGACTGAATCACACCAGACAACATGTATATCCACATTCTAATATACACCGACTGAATCACACCAGACAACATGTATATCCCCATTCTAATATACACCGACTGAATCACACCAGACAACATGTATATCCCCATTCTAATATACACCGACTGAATCACACCAGACAACATGTATATCCCCATTCTAATATACACCGACTGAATCACACCAGACAACATGTATATCCCCATTCTAATATACACCGACTGAATCACACCAGACAACATGTATATCCCCATTCTAATATACACCGACTGAATCACACCAGACAACATGTATATCCCCATTCTAATATACACCGACTGAATCACACCAGACAACATGTATATCCCCATTCTAATATACACCGACTGAATCACACCAGACAACATGTATATCCCCATTCTAATATACACCGACTGAATCACACCAGACAACATGTATATCCCCATTCTAATATACACCGACTGAATCACACCAGACAACATGTATATCCACATTCTAATATACACCGACTGAATCACACCAGACAACATGTATATCCCCATTCTAATATACACCGACTGAATCACACCAGACAACATGTATATCCACATTCTAATATACACCGACTGAATCACACCAGACAACATGTATATCCACATTCTAATATACACCGACTGAATCACACCAGACAACATGTATATCCCCATTCTAATATACACCGACTGAATCACACCAGACAACATGTATATCCCCATTCTAATATACACCGACTGAATCACACCAGACAACATGTATATCCCCATTCTAATATACACCGACTGAATCACACCAGACAACATGTATATCCCCATTCTAATATACACCGACTGAATCACACCAGACAACATGTATATCCCCATCCTAATATACACCGACTGAATCACACCAGACAACATGTATATCCCCATTCTAATATACACCGACTGAATCACACCAGACAACATGTATATCCCCATTCTAATATACACCCACTGAATCACACCAGACAACATGTATATCCCCATTCTAATATACACCGACTGAATCACACCAGACATGTATATCCCCATTCTAATATACACCGACTGAATCACACCAGACAACATGTATATCCCCATTCTAATATACACCGACTGAATCACACCAGACAACATGTATATCCCCATTCTAATATACACCGACTGAATCACACCAGACAACATGTATATCCCCATTCTAATATACACCGACTGAATCACACCAGACAACATGTATATCCCCATTCTAATATACACCGACTGAATCACACCAGACATGTATATCCCCATTCTAATATACACCGACTGAATCACACCAGACAACATGTATATCCCCATTCTAATATACACCGACTGAATCACACCAGACAACATGTATATCCCCATTCTAATATACACCGACTGAATCACACCAGACAACATGTATATCCCCATTCTAATATACACCGACTGAATCACACCAGACAACATGTATATCCCCATTCTAATATACACCGACTGAATCACACCAGACATGTATATCCCCATTCTAATATACACCGACTGAATCACACCAGACAACATGTATATCCCCATTCTAATATACACCGACTGAATCACACCAGACAACATGTATATCCCCATTCTAATATACACCGACTGAATCACACCAGACAACATGTATATCCCCATTCTAATATACACCGACTGAATCACACCAGACAACATGTATATCCCCATTCTAATATACACCGACTGAATCACACCAGACAACATGTATATCCCCATTCTAATATACACCGACTGAATCA
Source organism: Siphonodentalium dalli (assembly GCA_032622095.1). Taxonomy (NCBI): domain Eukaryota; kingdom Metazoa; phylum Mollusca; class Scaphopoda; order Gadilida; family Siphonodentaliidae; genus Siphonodentalium; species Siphonodentalium dalli. The sequence goes on along the minus strand of CP136062.1, from coordinate 194,128,915 downwards.
CACCAGACAACATGTATATCCCCATTCTAATATACACCGACTGAATCACACCAGACAACATGTATATCCCCATTCTAATATACACCGACTGAATCACACCAGACAACATGTATATCCCCATTCTAATATACACCGACTGAATCACACCAGACATGTATATCCCCATTCTAATATACACCGACTGAATCACACCAGACAACATGTATATCCCCATTCTAATATACACCGACTGAATCACACCAGACAACATGTATATCCCCATCCTAATATACACCGACTGAATCACACCAGACAACATGTATATCCCCATTCTAATATACACCGACTGAATCACACCAGACAACATGTATATCCCCATTCTAATATACACCGACTGAATCACACCAGACAACATGTATATCCCCATCCTAATATACACCGACTGAATCACACCAGACAACATGTATATCCCCATTCTAATATACACCGACTGAATCACACCAGACAACATGTATATCCACATTCTAATATACACCGACTGAATCACACCAGACAACATGTATATCCCCATTCTAATATACACCGACTGAATCACACCAGACAACATGTATATCCCCATTCTAATATACACCGACTGAATCACACCAGACAACATGTATATCCCCATTCTAATATACACCGACTGAATCACACCAGACAACATGTATATCCCCATTCTAATATACACCGACTGAATCACACCAGACAACATGTATATCCCCATTCTAATATACACCGACTGAATCACACCAGACAACATGTATATCCCCATTCTAATATACACCGACTGAATCACACCAGACAACATGTATATCCCCATTCTAATATACACCGACTGAATCACACCAGACAACATGTATATCCCCATTCTAATATACACCGACTGAATCACACCAGACAACATGTATATCCCCATTCTAATATACACCGACTGAATCACACCAGACAACATGTATATCCACATTCTAATATACACCGACTGAATCACACCAGACAACATGTATATCCACATTCTAATATACACCGACTGAATCACACCAGACAACATGTATATCCCCATTCTAATATACACCAGACAACATGTATATCCCCATTCTAATATACACCAGACAACATGTATATCCCCATTCTAATATACACCGACTGAATCACACCAGACAACATGTATATCCCCATTCTAATATACACCGACTGAATCACACCAGACAACATGTATATCCCCATTCTAATATACACCGACTGAATCACACCAGACAACATGTATATCCCCATTCTAATATACACCCCATTCTAATATACACCCCATTCTAATATACACCCCATTCTAATATACACCGACTGAATCACACCAGACAACATGTATATCCCCATTCTAATATACACCGACTGAATCACACCAGACAACATGTATATCCCCATTCTAATATACACCGACTGAATCACACCAGACAACATGTATATCCCCATTCTAATATACACCAGACAACATGTATATCCCCATTCTAATATACACCAGACAACATGTATATCCCCATTCTAATATACACCAGACAACATGTATATCCCCATTCTAATATACACCAGACAACATGTATATCCCCATTCTAATATACACCGACTGAAAAATTGACAAAAATGTGGACAATAGAATCTGCCAACAAGTTTCTGAACTGGACATGGTTGGCAGTTTACAAGCAATCCATATCACTTCCTCCCATAAATTGTGCTCTGCTCCATGAAGCTTTCGAATAGAAATAAACTGAGCAACCCAAAGGGTCCGCAAATCCATCGACTCAAATTCTTTATCATGCTATTTTGACATCAGATAAATATGTATAAATTATATTAATATATGGAAGTTTCGTTGTCAAGATACACAAGGAATTAGACTGCTTACAGGCCATTGCAATTTGCATTAGACAGTGGTAAAGGCTTCAAACTTCTTAGTACAACAAACAACAGTTCGCTCTTTGCAGTGTCGTGTATTATTCTGACATCCCTCGAAAGACATGTTTCAATTAAAACGGGTTGATATGAATAACTTTCCTAGACATTACTATCAAGTTGGTACATGCATGGTTCAATCATAAGTGTACTTCGAATTCCCACTTTTTACATCCTTGTCCTAGGAACGAAGGTACTTCTGGTGTGAATAGCATAATGATTAAGATTTTTTACATCGATGAGCAGGCCTCTAACCTGGATGATTGACAATTCAGAGCTGCGGAAATTGGGTTTACCTGCTAAGTAGATCAATGAGTGAATTAGAAATGACAATCTGCAGATGTTGCTAAAAGTTTCACATCTTTATTCAAACATACCAAAAGGTTTTCTGTTGTGGCCTTTTTCTCTACCAATGTTGATACCAGCAGATCGCCTCTGTGGTCTGAAAAGCAATAGCCAAACATGATTAAATAGTGAGTTTTATTAGTAAGATTTGGATGTTGGATTTGCCATTATTCTCAGACACTAGGCTAGACAAAAACTGTAGTTATATTCAGAAGGAAAAGCTGTACATTACCTCAATAGGCTTTAACCCTTCTATGACTGGCGTTTTCTTAAATTTTTGTGAAAACCCTGTGCCAATGCATTCTCTTATATATATGCGAGTCTCCCACAGGGAGCCTTACATATATAAGAGAATACATTGACCTAATAATATTTACCTTGACCATGTAAGCCATGCAATCTGTTATATGGGCTAGGCACCCTATGGGAGATTCACATATATAAGAGACTGCACTGGCACATGATTTTTAATGCTGAACCATCGCAGCTCCCATCATGAAAGGGTTAAGATAGGCCTTCCAATAAATAAAGGGAAAATGTTAAAGAATATTCATTTGAGTAAAGGAGTTCAGCCTTGCTGGAATGATGGTCATGAAGTAATCAGATTGGGTCCTGAACTTCTGCAATGACCTACACCATGCTATAGTTAGCTAAAACGTTGTAAGGTTGTATGCTAAAATATTAAGGGGACTCCTTTATAATACATAACTACCGTGGTATATCTCTGACTTTAGGGTGAAATTATAACTACCAATCAGACCCACAATAGAAACAAGAGGTACGCTGTCGCGTGGCATTTGCCCCCGACCGTAGCAATTCGGATTAAGCATGGACGAAACTGCGGATATCCGTGGAGGTATATATGACCATTCCAAAAGAAGTTCGTACTAGAAATTCCGGAAACCCAAAAACAAGCGATCCGGAAACCCAAAAACAAGCGAAAATTCAAATTTTCTAAGTTGAAAAAAGGGCCAGAACTCTGGAAAAAATCATCAGATCATACCCAATTCGCACTTGACATGTATTTTCATATAACTGATCCACAAAAATATGGGATTTGCAATCGTACCTCCAAAGCTCACACTATCATCTGGAAACTCCAAAAAAACAAGAGAAAAATTGAATTTTCTAAGTAAAAAAAGGGCCATAACTCTGGTGAAAATGGGTGGACAAAACTCGCGCTATGCATGTAGCTGTTCCCCCATGCTGCTCTATGACCATACCAAATATCAGCTAAATCTGCCCAGCGGTTGCTGAACAATAATGCAAAAAGTTTGTACGGACGGACAAAATTGAAATTTTCTAAGTTGAAAAAAGGGCCATAACTCTTGCAAAAATCATCAGATCATACCCAAATTCGCACTTGATATGTATTTTCATATAACTGATCCACAAAAATACGGGATTTACAATCGTACCACCAAAGATCACGCATCATCTGGAAACCCAAAAAACAAGAGAAAAATTGAATTTTCTAAGTAAAAAAAGGGCCATAACTCTGGTGAAAATGGATGGACGAAACCCGCGCTATGCATGTAGCTGTTCCCCCATGCTGCTCTATGACCATACCAAATATCAGCTAAATCTGCCCAGTGTTTGCTGAACAATAATGCAAAATGTTTGTACGGACGGACAAAATTGAATTTTCTAAGTAAAAAAAGGGCAATAACTCTGGTGAAAATGGGTGGACGAAACCCGCGCTATGCATGTAGCTGTTCCCCCATGCTGCTCTATCACCATACCAATTAACAGCTAAATCTGCTAAGCGGTTGCTGAACAATAATGCAAAATGTTTGTACGGACAGACGGACGTACGGACGGAGACGTCAACTATATACCCGCCGACTTCAAGTCGGGGGCATAATAAGAGCATCGCTGGGGCATGGCAAAATTGCTACTGCAAAATAAAATAATAATGTGAGCTTACAAAGAATATCTGATATACCCGTAATTTCAATGCCAAAATGCGCTCAATTTCTAAGTCGAAAAAATGGCTGATAGGCCAAACAAAATTGATGTTTTGTTTCTCAGGCGCACGCGCATCCACCTAAACCCCCACGCGTGCAAAGGTTTTATCGGTACGAAATATCGTGTTTTGTTACATTACATTCCGCTTTTCCGGTGCATTTTCATTCGTAATTTCGTACGCAGAGGTAACCGTTTAGCAACGTCCAATTTATACCTCGAATTACGGAAATATGCCGAAGCTTCTATCACTCCAGATCATCAAGAATGACAAGATACTTCTTGATTGGATCATTATCGGAAGTTATGAGGAATAGAGTACATTAATCAAGTTATTTCGAGATGTCTGTTTAAATAAATTCGAGAACTTTTATCTTGATGCTTCATTAGCAACATCGCAAGAACTCGAACTTGAATGTTTTGTGGGGACTGATCGCACCATCGATCGATCGTTCCAGCGGGTAACCTCGACCGTGAAAGTTTTTGATTTGCTTTCTGATTTCGGGAAGTATATTAAGTTCGTCGTAAAAGTAAAACAACCTGAGACTGATTACAAAAATGCTACTAGTACCACTGGAAAGTCTGGAACAAATGCTCTCTAACTTCTGATGGAAAAGTCAAAACAGTTACAGCAACAACGAGTTCTTTCTGTGAAGTTTGATGAAAAGCTTGCCGAAGGAAATTCCAACTATCGTCTATTCAATGATGTTATTGACTTGCTAGCTAAATATAATGTTGGATGGTCAATGGTTGGAAGTGCTGACTCAGTTGGTAAGCCGTTCATTGATGCTGTTGTGAACTTATTGTGGTACTTAGATCTACATCGGGATAAATTGAAAAGCAGGAGTTGTGATTTCGGTGGTATCTTCAGCAGCTTTGGAGGCTATAAGGACTCAAAATCTCAGACATGGTGTGCCACCAATTGATTGTGAAAAGTTGATTAGCTTAGAATCGGCCTTGGATGTTTTCATAGACAAACCATGGATGAAAAATAAATCATGGGAAACTGTGAGAAAAGACTTGGTTGGAGTTTTGTATGTTGTCTACAAATATGTCATATATCTTCAGAAAAAACAAATCGAGAGAGTAGTCATACATGTACATGTGCTTTTTAAATATTATGGTTTTGCACAAGGAGAGGGTATCTCATGTGTTTAGGTATGGACATGCCATTTTGTTTTCTTTAAATTTTCTATAGTTTTATTTTTACATTTGTTTTGAAATAAATTCTTTGTGGCAAAAAACTTGAAGTTTCTACTGAAAACTTACCTGATCCATGTACGGTGATTATAAAAGCATGGCAAAAATGTCAGATATGGCCACATCAGTATATATATGTATCAAAATAGGTACTGGGGAAATTATCAATAAAATTGACATGTCTTAAACCATCCATATGCATGGAAAAATTGTGAAATATGAACATGTGACAAGTTTACAACCAATCCAATAATTTGCAGATACAAACATACAGAAACTGTTATCAGCAAATAATTTTATTGGTTGTAATCTTGTCACATGTTCATTTTAATTTTTTTTTCCATGCATATGTTTTACCAAGACATGCCAATTTTTATCGACAATTTTCCCAGTACATGTTATGTACATTACATGTTATGTACATTATATAAACAGATACCCCAAAATAACCCACTTCATACGATAAGAAAGCTCATTCCTTCGATCAAAGTAACTAACAGAGTGTTCCTCTTTATTGTTGTCTTATGCTGACTGCTTGCACTATCAGCCACACACGGCAAGAAAAAAAAGTAAAATCGTCCTCGCTCATGCTTTCAAAAAACAAGACAGTCAATGACTGTGGAGACGCTCACCAGACTATAAAGACTGAGAAGACTGGGACTCGGAAGACCATAAGAGTTAGTACTTGTCAAAATCACTTAAAAACAAGTAGTCCTAAAGAGAGACGTAGCCTAGAGAGTCTCCGTTGAGCAGGTGGGGTGTCCACCTTGAAATTTGACCCTGATCCCCCCCAACCCTACATAGTCCATAGTCTGCTCCCTCCCGACTGAAGCAAACACACTCCCAAGTTCGTAAAATTCCTTTGCACATGTTGGAATTTTACAACTGATACCTCAAGCTTTCCTAACTGTTGCAACGTTCCAACCTGACATGCCCCCCTTGTTTAATGGTGGACCCCATTCAAACAAATTTTGATCCCAACTCTCCATAGGCCATATACACCAAATGCCATTTCTTGATTGGTCGAACCCATTTTAACAAATCTGTAACCAAGTCCCAAGTAACACAAGGACCTTCCATACTAGTTACTACATATAAGCTAAATAGGCCTGATGGCTCTTGAGTAGGGGCCATTTAAGAATTACTATGGGGGAAGAGATATGTCCCTGGTTGCACCCCTATTTGACCGGGTGAACACATTTGAACAAATCTGAATGCCAGCCACCCAAGGACTCTCTATACCAAAATGTATGCTAAATATGCCAAATGGTTCTTGAGAAGATGTTTTAAGAATAATTATTCAGGGAAAGAATTATGTCCCTAGCTCCGACCCTATTTGACCCAGTGATCCAATTCTGAATCAAATCTGAATCCTAGTCACCCATACCAAATATAAGCTGAATAGGCCTGATGGTTCTTGATAGGAAGACATTTTAAGAATTACAATGGATGGACAAGTTATGTCCCTGGCTCTGCCCTTATTTGACCCGGTGACCTCATTTTAACACATCTGTATCCATGTCACCCAAGGACCTTCCATACCAATTATAAGCTACCGGTAAATAGCCCTGATGATTCTTGAGAAGATGTTTTAAGAATTACTATGGATGGAGAGAGGTAGGTCCCTAGCTATGCCACTTTTTTGACCATGTGATCCCCATTTGAACAGAACTGAATCCCAGCCACCTAGGGACCATCCACACAAAATATGACTCAATTCTTCATCTCAGGTAAGCTAAGAAAAATGCCTCCTTCTTTCTCATCCAGTATCCAATATGTAATTGCCTGAGAAAACAGGTATTTAGTTTTACTGGCCTAACTGTCATATTCATCATTCACACTTAGCCCTGGGATTTGTTATCATAAGCCATAGGTCATTTATATACAAACTCTCTAACAGGCAGAGAATTTTAGGCTATTAATCAAAGGAGCTGTCACTCCAATCAGATTTTGTTAACACTGCCATTTCATTTATTACTTTATAATCAATGTGACTTCTATATGGTGTTAAGTAAACATTCTGTGATCTCAGGCACCTTCCTCATATCTCAGAGTTCTGAGTATCTGCTGTTTGCATGTTCTTGATTTTAGACTGATTTAAACAAAATTTGGTTGAGTCACCCTGGTGGATGTTATACAGTAATGGTGTTATTTATTTTTTTTCAATTTAAAAGTTAAAAAAATAAATATTAAATTGAGCAAGAAATTAATCTCAATTAAAGTGATGTGAAACACTCCGGTAGGGTGATCAAACAGAAATGGAGCACAATCTTGTTCATAGTAGTTATTTTTACAAATATTATATCTAAATTGACAACACACAAAATCATTCTTATATATTAATTAAATGCAGTGACTGCCGATGGCGAAATCATTTTCGTTAGTTTATATGCGATAGAAGCGTCCCGATTCGAGTAGTAAATATTTACAATTTAGCATAGTTCAGACAATGTTTTCTATGGAGTGGTACGGTCGATTTGCTTGAGATTTTCGGTGATGTTAGTAGAATGCTACATTCCTCCAGTTGGCGTAGCACCTAAATACTAACTTATCAGTTTCATGCACCCGAACAAGTACATAATATGTCTTTAAAATAATTTAAAAATTAATTTGAAGAATATATATTTATTTTTTTAATGAGTTGTGACCCTGGCTCTGCCCCTATTTGAACAAATCTGAACCCCAGTCACACAAGGACCCTCCATACCAAATATAAGCTAAATCGGCCCAACGGTTCTTGAGAAGAAGTCATTCTAAGAATTACTATCGAGGAATAGAGTTATGGCCCTGCTTTCGCAACTATTTCACCCTGTTACCTCATTTGAACAAATCTGAATAAGAGTCACCTAGTGAACATCCACACTAAATATGAACCCATTCGGTCTTATGGTTCCAAAGAAGATGTTTAAAGAATTGTTGATGGACGGATGGACGGACGGACGAGAAGTGATGACTACAGCTCTACTGGAGACTTCGACTCAGGTGAGCTAAAAATATCCCTGAGAAACGAAATTTTAACTTTGTAACTCCTGTAAAAATAATTGGACAGAACCCATATTCAAACTTGGCCTGTATCTTTAGCTGGAAAACACACATACCAACATTGGTTCAGATCAAATAATCCAAACTGGAGTTATCGATCGGAACCAAAAAATGTTAACGGATGGACACACGGACCGATTATATACTACAACCTTTTTTTCAAAAGGGCGTATAAAAAGCAGATGAAGGGACAGAAAAAACAAGTCTAAAAAAGACCTCATCTGTTTAGCTTGTAACCAGGGAATTGGTGACGAGTATCATCTAAATTATGGCATGCGGAAAATTAAAAAACCTGCGAGAGAAATATTTGCCGATTTAATACTGGGACAGTCCAAATTTGAAATTTTACGGGTTGCTAAAAGTTGAATACATGGCAGTGCTGAAAAGAGTTAGTATATTTCTAAAATATTCTCTGTCTGAATATAGTACTTTTTAATCAATTATATATGGTAAAATGAAAACTCATGACACAAACATAATTCATATTGTTAAAACTAAACACCTATTTAGGATCTATGTTATTGATACTCAATAATTACCAACATTCGCAAGTACAAACTAGCGTATATATATTAACAAGTTTTTTAGTTTCTTTAGAAACATTCTTTTTTAGTATAGCTTATATATATCCCCAAATTGGCAGACAACACATGCATTATCGAGGTGCCCAATGGGTATCCATACCTCATTCTTTTAGGTTTAACCACATCTTCTGCTGTCGGCCCAGAACTTCGTTTCAGCTCATCTTCGAGATTGAAATAATTACAGTATTTGGAACACATTTCTTCAAGGTTCACTTTAACAAGCTCTGGCTCCTGGTAAGGATCCTCGTTTACTGGGTTAGCCAACCAGTATGTCGGACTGAGTCTCTCATCATCTGAGTCACTTATCATAAACACGGCTCTCATACCAAATAAATTGGCTACTGATTCCATTGATGGTAAAACTGGAAGTTTGATCTCTGTAAAAATATAATTCATAAAATCAGTCAAACTGTAGTTTGCTATGAGACCATGGACCCCGGAAAGAAGCAATTTCCTCGCATCTGTTCATTGCCTCCTCAAAAAAAAAAAATATAAAAAAAGAATTTACTTTTTTACTTGGATTAGTTTTTGAAGTGAAAATATTTTTATATTTTCTTGAAGTAGGGAAAACTCACATATGATGTAGATTTGTAAAGACATATTGGGGAATAGCAGTTCGTGCCAGGAATCACCATATATTGAAATTGTTAAACACACTCGCTTGCTATTTAAACTGTCATGAAATTTATTATATGATTTATTTTGGTAACTATGATACTGTATAATTTGATAACTATGATACTGGTATAATTTGATAACTATGATACTGTATAATTTGATAACTATGATACTGTATAATTTGATAACTATGATACTGTATAATTTGGTATTATTGTGAGTATTTATTTGTAATAAACTAATTTTGATTGATAAATCAGCTTTTGATGAAATGTTGTTGTTGTAACTTGGTGATTTGGGGAACCTCAAATCATACAGTGTATCTTTAACAATAAATAACAATCAGCTGAGTTATGTGAGGAATGCATGAGGCATGGAGATAACATGTCACTCACTTGAAGTAACTAAGGATAATTTACCTGGTTTAGATGCTGGAGAAACATCCGATCCTTCACGTAATAATTTAATCAGAGAGGATATAGTTTCCAACAATGCCTCTTCTTCCTTTCCACACATCTGAATCAGAGGTGACAATAATGTTTATCTTGTATTGGTACCATCATCTAATGTTTATCATGTTTAACTCAAAATGTTATGACACCAATTGTTGTGAGTTCGAGTCTAGCATCTGGCTGATATTAAAATACAGTAATTGTCAACTTGAGCAAGTGACGTCATATCAGATTCATATATATTCATAAAAGGGTAAAAGAAAATCTGTGCCTTCTGAGAATGTATATATCATACAGACATACATCAGGTTGATTCATTCACAACTGAAAATTGATAGGCACAGGCGAATTAATTAGTGTATTGATGACTCATAGCACAAATACGTGTATATTGCTGTAAGAAATCAATTTATTATTAAGTACATCTAAGGACTATCTATTTTCAGGGTATCTGCTAGGGGTTGGGGGAATGGTACCCCTATGGCAGCTGGGGGAAATCTTATTCCATCAACAAAGTCTGAATATCTAATGGTATTTTACTAATCAGTTGATAAATTAAACCATGTTCTGAATATCTACAGTAATATAAATAGATAGTCAAGGAATCATAATTGTGTCTTATTTTTGACAATTTTAAGGGTTAATGTAAAGATGCTGTCATTTGGCACTGCATATAAACATTGATATTGTATAGGTACCTTAAACTTTGTGACAAAACGTCAAGTTAAATTTGCAGATAAAATAAGTGAACTGACAATTTTTTGTACCACAAACAATGGTAGAGAAAATTGTTAAATTTTGCAATTTATTTTAAAGTCCGACTTTAATAAATTCGTGACAACATGTTATACCATGAAATATTCCTGAACATCCTTCAGTGGCTAACATCTGGACCTCATCTACATATTCAGTCATTAGAATAGTGAGAACAGTGTGTTAGTTGAGAAGGTAATCGCAGCGTAATCAGGCTTTTACCAATGTCCGTTCCGATATCTTTCAGAATAAGGCAATAATAATTATCAATGTGTGTGTGCAAAGCATTATTTTCCTGCCAAACAATCACAAGTGATCAGCATCAGCGGGCAAATAAATTTATCTTCATTTATTACTACCTATTGGCTTTATTTAGTGGCAAATGTGTCGTAGGCATGAGAATATGTCAGATTAGAAATTTGAGTGAGGGGGAAGGGACCTGCTGTTCCTATAGTGGAAACCCGGCTATTGCATCAATGACTCATAGCGGCAATTGCATACAAATGATACATTGTGATGCATGAATAAATTTTATAAATGCCAGGTTTAGATATACTTACTGCAATAAGCTTCTCAAGTTCCTCTAGTGGATTAACAGACACAGAATTCAAAGTCAGTATGTCCCGTAACTCTGAGTGACTTAGTGTATATGTGCGAATCAGAGATCCTTCATCCGGTGATTCTACCAATACTAGCAGTCTTAATAACTCCAACGTTGTTGATAATGTAGATAGACAATCTGAGCTATCTTTACTGAATGTGTCGTTCACACGAGATAACAATCCATTTAGTGCAGATGGATTTTTGTCCAGACCACTGCAAGGAATGACATATGAAATCAGTTAAGCATGAGAATACAGGAATTTCCAGTTCAGACAATGTATCTCCTCATCATTGCCACTTATACATAGTGACATTGAATACTATAGATGATGGCAGAGAAAGCCAGGATTTAGTGTCTCTAAGTCTAACAATTGTAGAATGAGGTCCCCAGAGGGTGAATTTAGTAATGCTATCCTGCACAGCTGGCTGGTGTCACCAAATTCACCCTCTGGTAACTTCATTCTGATTAGCCTTAACTGCTATGGGAGATCTAGGATCAGACTGAAGTTCCCCAGTTGAGGTCGGTGCATGTTCACCCATTAGTGATGGGTGGAATGACATTTGTGTCGTTTTCAATAGTTTTATGATAGTGCCATATTTGCGGACACAAACGTTATAAAATCAGACTACTAAATGAGAAGTATTTATAGATTTGTCTAAACAGAGGTTTATAGAGATAACATATTACCTAATACTGCTTTTAATCGCATTGTCAAAAAGACAACACACATCAATTGGAAAGAAGTAGCATGGTAAGTGAAGTTGTGAGTAAACACTTTTTAATGACATCATTATAAATGGACCAAAATTGAAGGATTTATGGGTTTAAGATCTCTACGCTACAAACTGTAGGAGGAATTGATTACACCAATATCATACAAAGTGTATATTCACTAAATATGTTGCACATCTTCAATGTGTCGAGAAAGGGTCAATAACTCTAAAATAAGAAACATAAAACATTTCTATGTCAAAAAAGGGCTACTCTGCCAAAATGAGTCTGACCGACACAAAATCGCAGGTGTGCAGGTTGATATATGTGCCAAGTTAAAAAGAAATTGACCAGAAAAGGACAGAATACAGGCTTGGACAAAGTTCCAGACGGACGAACAAATGCACAAACAGACACACGCATGGACGAGGGTCATTACTATAGTCCTCCGATGGAATGTCGGGGGGACAAAGATGGATAAATTTTACATCTAGGTGGATGGACATTGTTTCAGTGGTATAATAAACTGACTTACCATTTGAGATTATAAAATCCAAAATCATGCTCTGTTAACATGATTAATGTCCTCACCGAGGGAAGCACAGATGCATACAGATTATCCATGTTAGCGATGTGCTCCAATAAAGCTGTTACTATAATCGACAGGTCATTCTGGCATGGGAGGGAGTTAACTACCTAAAATTGAAGTGATCAATAAGGCTGTAAACAAAATTACCTTGGAACACAAAGATTATCAAAACTTTATCAAGTGCTGATTATACGAAAAATGAGACGAATACAAAAAAAAAAGTTTTTGGCTGAATTTCATTTTCATATAAAGGTACCAAAGATGGATGTAGTATTTGTCTAGTAACAAATGAAGTGTGAATATAAATAGTGTCATCAGATTTTGTTGGAACTTACCGTTCCGGCCGGTGGATAAATCACATCGTTGGATAAGTCGCATTGAATTTTGAAGCTTAAAATGTTGCCTTTTGGCTCTTTCTGTTGTATACGTCGCACCTATTTCAGTGGCTTGTAAGGGAACATCAAAATGACAGATTGAGCTGGATTTAGAGTTGTTTTAAGAGCAGAGGAAGCATTTTTTTAAATAGAATTTATCACAGACGTAAAATGTACGAACATTCCACCAATGCTTCAGGTATTCCCAATGTGATTTGGGGGAATTCCCAAGCAGAGGAGATAACATTGGTTCATTTTCATTAGGAGTGTGTGGGAACGTCGATTATAAAAACGGTCTTTCTTTTTGCGCTAGTCCCTGCTAGTCCCTGATTATTTTAAAATATGAGAACACGTTGTCCAGACATACATTTGGAGTCAGGGTTTTTATTATACTCATTCCCGGGCTTCAAATACACATTTCGATGTGACGTAATATGCTAGAAGTTTGCAGCAATGTGCACCTTGTAAACTATGTCGCATCACCAGAGATATCAAAGCGATCACACCGCAGTCATTGAATGTGGGTCAATCATGCACGTGTTACAGTCAGGTCAAGGACGTCCACTGTTTGCGAATTTGCTGCTGTTTGCGGTTGAATTCTTAATACTAATACATATAATACGATAAATATGTTTTTTAAATGTCGGACAGGGAATAAAATAGAGACAAAGTGCATATGAGGATGTGGGTGTTTATTTATTTTTTTTATACCAAATTGTATCATTTTATCGCGTGTGGAGTTAGTTTGCGTGGGCATTTTGTCCCGTTGTTTCCCTGTGATCGCAGTTTATTCCTCAAAATTCAGCTGAAAATATGCCCCTCATTGACTTACCGATCTATAAGTCACAGGAGGATTTTAATAGGGCAAATTGGGTTAAAAAGATGCAACTTATCCACCGGCCGGTACGGTATTACCTGAGCATAAAAATCAATATTTTTCATACATTTCATTGCAAAAGGAAGCTCTCACCTGCTCAAGTAGTGATAGAGTCGTCTCTCCTGTTATAAGGGTTGTCTCCGTGTCACACAAGCTCTGTATGATCGCCTGAAAAAATTAAAGTGTCAATGACACTGCAGCTCAACTTGGAAAGGGAATAATTTAATGTATTACAGTCAATGGGAGTGATTAGGAATGTGGAAAGTTGAATGACTAATACTAGTTTATCAACATGAAGAGATATATATATATAAAAGTAAAATCTAAGATGGTTGCTGGCGGTTATGTTTTGCAATAAAATTCATAAACATTTGATAGCTTTAGTCATGCAAAGAGTAAAATCCAAGATGGCTGCCGGCAGCCATGTTTTTAGACCGATTGACCCAAAAATTACTCGTTCCCATCTACATGTCAATATTAACATCCATGACAAATTTCATGATGATTAGATGAACAGTACGACCTGTAGCCCGTGCTAATGGATTGAATTTTGAAATCCAAGATGGCTGCTGGTGGCCATGTTTTTTGTCCAAATGACCCCAAAATGACTCGTTCCCATCTACATTCCAATTTCAACAGCCATGACAAATGTTATGATGATCAGACTAAAGGTACGACCTGTAGCCCGTGCTAAAGGATTTAGTCATACAAAGAGTAAAATCCAACATGGCTGCTGGCGGCCATGTTATATGGCCGAATGACCCCAAAATGACTCGTTCCCATCTACATGTCATTGTTAACATCCATGACAAATTTCATGAAGATCTGACCAAAGGTACGACCTGTAGCCCGTGTCAAAGGATTTAGTCATGCAAAGAGTAAAATCTAAGATGGCTGCCGGCGGCCAATTTTTTTTTCTCCGAATGACCCCAAAATGACTCGTTCCCATCTACATGTCAATGTCAACATCCATGACAAATATCATAATAATCGGACCAAAGGTACGAACTGTAGCCCATGCTAAAGGAAATTGTTGACGAATCACGCACACACACACACACGCACGACGGATACCAAGCCATGGCAATAGCTCAAACTTTACAAAGTAAAGTTGAGCTAAAAAGATGAAGTTAGTTTTGTCTTTAGTCCAGTAAAGATATGCTAACCAGTGTAGCGGAAATCCCAGATGTGACCCAGTTACACAGAACTGTGCCAAACAAATAAACTACCTATAATCTTCCCAGCATAATAGTGGAAATTCTACAAGATGTGGGGTGTAGAACAAACAACAGGTGAGACTGTCCAAATGGGATTAAGGATTCCACCCCGAAGTGCAATCGGGCTACATTAATGATAGACATATTCACATATTTGCTTCTTTTTTTTAAATTCAAAAACGCAAAAAAGGGGGATAACTCCTCTAAAAAATAAGCTTGGATCGAGCTCATAATTGGAGGTGCACAGGATTGCATAGCGGTAAATATCTATGCTGCAAAATGTAGGAATCGGACAAAATTATGCACCTTGCAGACAATGTTGCATCAACGGACAAATGGACAGACCAGCTGATTCCTATACATGATTCCCTTAACCCTCAAAATAGAATGCCGATTGACAAGAAAACAAGAGAGATAGTCCATAAGAAAAAGAGCATGGACCCAATATATGGAGACACGTAGCGAGGACAATTATAAAACCATAAATGCATGAGAAGGACATTACAGAAGAGGCAAAGACCAACACCAAAACAATCTGAGACTATGTCTCATGGAGATAAAAGACTAGGACTGGAGTGGCTAACATGGTGAATGAGGGTAGGATCTAAAATCGGACAATTCAGAGAATGTAGATATATTTGCTAATTTCTTCTCAAGTGTTTATACTAAAGAACCAATGGGAGACATTACAGGTTACATAAGGTTATAAGGTATACACATACTGTATACACCAGTCAATAAGCCCAAGTGGCCATTAAATATTTTGACACAAAAACTTGGGACTGGACCGTCGAGGAAACCTGCATGCAAAATTTAAGTTTTCATTCACAGTGCTTTATATGAATCATGATGTATCTTATTTGATTAATTTATGAAAATAGTTTGTTTTGTGTTTTGTTATGTTAGATAAATATTCAAAATAAGATACAAATATTATCTTATACATGTATATTGTAATACAGCATTTTGTGAAATATAATGGGGCAGGTAGTATTAATGAGTTTACAATTGAAATTAGCTAGAGTAACGCTATTTTTGTGGATGAATATTTGTCATCTCAATTCAGAGTTAACCTGACATCAATGTATACTCACCCTCGAAGTTCTGAAAATGGGGGTGGTGCCTATCTTCGAGGACCACCCCATGATATTTTTGAGAGCAAGCACATAGACTGGGCTTATCCTCAGTGATGGGCTTACTCACAGTGTATACAGTATGCAAAAAAAATTGTCTGAGACTCATATGATTTTTTTTTTTTTGGGCCTATTAAACAGCATAAGTTCACATATTGTTATAAGGTAATACATATAATAAATAAACCAACCACAATCAGTTCCTGGCTCTGCATGTGCTGTATTTTCTCCGATGTTGTGTTGAATATCTGGACCCAGATCGGCAGTAAATCTCTATAGGAATCCTCTGAAGACCTAAAAACATTCAGCATGGATATAGTGTGGCTGACGTTTGCAGAATGAGGTCCCCCAAAGGGTGAATTTAGTGATTCTACCCCGCACAGTGGTCTGGCATCACCAAATTCACCCTCTGGGGACCTCATTCTGCTTTGGCCTCATCGTCTGGGCTGTATCTATAGTCTCAAATTAACATTGTTTTAGTTACTTTTTTCCTTCTGTTCAGTTTCTATACTCCATAATTTGCAGAAGATAAAATGCATAATCGAGGTGACTAATAGGTGAACATCACCAACTTCAACTGGGGAACTTCAATCTGATCCCTAGATCTCTGATAACAGTTAAGGCCTTAGCAGAATGAGTTTCCCAGAAGGTGAATTTGGTAATGCAGCCCTCCGTAAGGGATAGCGTCACTAAATTCACCCTCTGGGGACCTCATTCTGCAAATGTAAGACAAATTATATCCAGGCTTGCTTTTTGGCATCATAGAACGCAAGGCTTCATATTACTCTAAAATGTTATATATTACTCTAAATATAAAATTCTTCAAACATCTCCACCCTCTCTATCCACCCACTATATCAACTGTATACATTTAGATGACTGTTGTATCATACTCACGCATAATTGAAAGTGCTCAACATGCAAAAGCATGGTTGTTTCAGAAGCACACAATAGTAAGTATTAGTACTTGTTACAATCAGAAGATGTTGTGAAATATTTCACCATAAACACATTTTATATGTGCAGGTCAGAGTAAATCGAAATTGAGCACAGTATTTTACTTCTAACTGCAACTTAAGATGTCAAGTTTGTTTATGTTTTGAAAAACTGTGGAGAAGGGTAACCATGGAACAGGCATAACTATAACCATCTCACAGACTGGATAGGATGTGCCCTTGGGGAAACGCTGGTGTATGTTTATGAACATTCGGAGTAATTTCGCTATCAAATAAGTTACAATAGTCTCCATGCATGTTTATTAACTTTTATCAGGAGTTCCACCCTGCACGTTTTATTGGAGACTGCATGTTTATTGGAGACTGCATGTTTATTTGATGTTTACTAGAATAGTTCTGACCATATGGATAACATACAGTGCAATACATTTTCATTTCAGGTAATATATATATTTGTTTAGGATCTATTTTCAATGACAAAGTTATCTGCCCAGAAAGACAAAAATAAATAGAGGTGAGACTGTCCCATCGGGACTGAGGATATAGCCCGCAGTGCAATTGGGCTACTTTAAGGGTAGCCATATTCATATATTTGTTTACATTTTCTAAGTGGACAAAGGGGGGTAAGTCTACAAAAAAGTTGGTTGAGCTATTATCACAGGTTTGGATAGTGGTAAATATCTGTACCAAGTTTCAACAAAATTGACTCTGATTAACCCTTTACCCAACAGAGCGGCCCTGTGCCAATGCATTCTCTTATATATGCGAGTCGACCATAGGTCGCCTCGCATATATAAGAGAATGCATTGGCTTAACACATTAAAAATTATAAAATTGTTAAAGAATGTAAGAAAAAATGGTAAAAAGGCCAATGCATTCTCTTATATATGCGAGGCGACCTATGGTCGACTCGCATATATAAGAGAATGCATTGGCACAGGGCATAACTGTAACTATCACAATGTGGTCAAGGAGCCGGTTCCAATGATATCCATATGTGTATGGTTCTATTGAGACAGACCGAAGATATTTTAGGCTGTTGAAGCTTTATTTGGCCGGTTTTGGCCGGTTTGTTGGGTAAAGGGTTAACTCTGATCTGTTTCGAGGCATACTTACTCGGAGGTCATAAGCTGGAGCATGCAACATTTGATAGCTGGATGTGACAGGAGATATGACAGTAGATTGAGGACTTTATTGAATGATGAGTAATTTGCGATTCCTTCTATATCCTTCTGTATTTCACTCTTATTCTCTTCCTTGTCATCCACCTGCTTTATATTGCTCATCGATCTCATTATATAATCCAGGAGACATCTGTATATCAAATTCAAATTCTTTATTGGATATGACCATATTGTAGCGTAATCCAAGAATAAAATAACATAATATAATACATAAATAAATATCGTCTCACATATAATCATTAATATATTATTACTGCCTATAGGCTAAATTAATATATATATACGGTATATATATATATGTAGTTTAAATGTGTTGGTTAACTCAACCTATACCAACCTCTTGTTAATATTTCGTAATATGAGCTATATCTCTAGTCGTTAATATATAATAATAGATTAATTCGAGGGTATGTTTGATTTACGTTTATCTAGGGCTTCTTTGATGAAATTACATATTTGCTTTGTTGCAGAGAAGGTTTTTGGATTCAGCAGCATCTTGGGGTTGTTAATATTTTCCCCCAGTTGAAATATGTCATATTTTCTTCTCAAGTCTTTATACATAGTACAATAGTATAAAAAGTGTATTTCGTCTTCAACTTGTTTTGGACAAAAGTTGCACAATCTGTCCGAAAAAAGAAAAAAATACTTCATACAAAAGGTTGCACATGGATGCCAAATTGTAACAGGCAGGACTGAAACAAAATTTATAAGCAAAGAATAATTATTAAACTCTAAAAGGTAAAATGCGAACATCACCAACACATCACTGAAAGCCCTTGTGATGGTAAATATCATTATCAAACAAGCCTGAGTTTAGTATGGCTGTCATTTGCAGAATGAGGTCTCCAGAGGGTGATTTTAGTGATGCTAGCCCGCTATGACTGACATATGTGCCTGTGCGGACAGCCAAAATAAAGCCAGTAACATCTAGCTATGAAAAGTGGGAATAAGTGAATAAACAAAATAGTTTGTATATATAACATGAAGGTGTTAATATCAATGAGAATCAAACAGTCACTGGAACACCATACAGTCCACACTTCCAGCCTGCTTTCCTTAGCACTTTGCAAGTAGTTTCACAGTGATTTCTTGGTGAGGAATTATATGAAAGAGTCAAAACAATGTAGCTCAATTTGAGAAAGGAATAATTTAATGCAGGATGACGAAGAATAAGGAAAGTTAACTGAAGGTCTCTCCCCAAAAACCATATGACGTTTGGTGATGATTGGATGAGGGATGTGGCCTGTAGGGTGTGGAAAAGGGTTAGTCATTCAAAGAGCAAATCAAAGATGGCTACATTCGGCCATGTTTTTCTTGAAAATCGTTCAAATTTGACAGCTCCCACCTAGAAGCAAATTTTCTTCAATAAATGTGGGCTGCAGCATGTGCCAATGAATTTAAATGGAAAATCCAAGATGGCTGCTGGTGGCAATTTTTGAAAAATAAATGATGGCTGCCATCTAATCTAGAGGTCACACTGAGGATCCATGTGAAGTTTGGTGTTGATTGGATGAAGGAGGTGGCTATAGGGTGTGCATAAGAAATTATTGATGGATGGACCACAACCCATGGCAATAGCTAAAACTTGATCCATCAAGCTGAGCTAAAAAGTCACTGAAGCATATTGATTACTAGTGAAATATATAACAAATTAATTTAACAAAATATATTTACACACTAAGTGTTGTCATCACTAAATCCAGCATTCTGATTGGTCGGCGCCCACGTGGCTAGTTGCAGTTATTTCTCGGTGAATGCGTAACGCCTCATAACACCAAGCTAATAACACCATCGATACGTCATTAGGTTTGGAAAGACGAACGCGTAATGCTTTGGGCGCATTTTGACTCGCGCAGGATTGACTTAATACATCATCGGGTTTCAACATGAAGAGAAATTGTTCCTATTAACTTTTGCCAAGGGTGCTATTGGGTATTTTGGGCTGATCTTGTCACGATAAACTTTTCGATTTAAATATATTTACAAAAGTGGCTTTTTCGCTAAATGTATATAAATATAATGATTAACTGTCATGTGGACTATTTTTATGGAGATGTAACGGTGAGGTAAGTGGACATAACTTGTATGTAAAACCCTTCGGGTTTTACACAAGTTATGTCCACTTACCTCACCGTTACATCTCCATAAAAACAGTTCACATGACAGTTAATCCTTATTTAACTTTCAGCTCAAATGTTTCATACACTAGGCTCTAAATGAACAGTGAAATAGGTTCAGAAAATAATAAGCTTGCAACACTAAATAAATCTTTAATATTGACACTGGAAGGAAAGTTTAAATAGTTTACTCACTTTGTTATAACATGTGCTGTTGGATAAGCGAGATCTGCCAGCTGCCAACAGACACGTCGCAACATTTGCTGTAGTGGGGAACAACTCGAACCTACAAGTATGATTTCAAACTGAAATTCACAGCAAAATCACATGTTACATTATTTTAAATGTTTTTAGCGTCAGCAGTCATTATCAAATAGTGCAGTTAGAATGCTATGATCAGAGATTTCAGCTCAAGGAAGGAAACTTATTACAGGTGGGAGCTGTAATGGTGCAGCATTAACCCTTTGATTGCCAGGTCCGATTTTTGTATCAACCCATATACCCTGTGCCAATGCATTCTCTTATATATGCGAGTCGACCATAGGTCGCCTCGCATATATAAGAGAATGCATTGGCCTAACAATTTTTCATCATTTGTTATTATTTTTTACAATTTTTTACAATTTTAATAATTTTTTTTAAATCTAAAAAAAAAAAAAAAAAAAAATATTTTTTTTAATTTTTTTAGGGCCGATTTTACAGACCGTAAATTAGGGCTGATGAGATCGGCCCCTGGCACTGAAAGGGTTAAAGATCCTGTGCCAGTACATTTACTGATATATGTGAGTCTCCCACATGGAGCCTCGCATATATAAGAGAATGCATTGGCACAGGGTTTTCGCAAAATTCCAGGAAGCTCCAGTCATGGAAGGGTTAAATGGGACACCTCTACTTTTTTGCAAAGGAACTTATATCTTCTATTACATATTTATTACACTCCTATGTGTGATTTCCATTGAAAACGCTGTTAATTAAAAATGGTAATGTCACTAGTGAATTATGTCATTTCCTGAATTTTCGATGATTTATTTTTCGTCACATTGGGACTTTCATGTATTAATTCTGAGTGTTTTTAATAATATTTGGTGAACCAAATTGATGCAGAAGTGTAATAAATAGAGTAATCAATTAGTTCCGAGAATTATGTTCAATAATTCACTCGAGGCGAGAGACGTTTTTGGGTAAGAAACGAGTGCGCAATAAGTTAACGCACTCGTTTCTTACCAACGTCTCTCGCCTCTTGTGAATCATTTAACGTAATTCTCGGAACCAATTGATTACTCTCTATATAACTATGCCTATAAAACATGTAACTGAATATAAAGTTTTCTGTTTGATGTTAATATCTATCAGTTTAAAAAACTGAGACAATATGAGTAAAAAGTAGTAGAATACATGTGTTTTTACCTGCAAGGGTCTGCACCAGTTCATGAATCTGGTCAGAGAGAGGATGAAGGTGGGCACTCCAAAGTTTTCTCGTGTTGATAGCCAGCGCTATTTCTTCCTTCCCAAGAGGCTGAAAATGATGTTTAAATGTGAGATTTATGCTGGTCTTTTTTTTGTGGACAAAATGAAGCTTACTATCTAGCCACTTCAACAATTCATGGTTGGATTCAATTGATCACCTAAAGCACTTTTTAAAATTAATTTAGTCTAAATGAATTTAAAACTTCCACAGACTTATTTTCTATGATATTAAGCAATATGTATTTGACGATAAAACACAAGAATAAGTTTAAGTAATCAAGTTGAAAATCCATATGCATATAGTGCACCAACATTGTAACTGTATTAGAATTAAAAGATGAAAAACTTAATCCATAAAATATGACAATGATGATGATGATGTAATCTAGTTATTATCAATGGTTTGTTGTAAATTCATCATGGTGTCCTTAGCCAATCATTCGTTTTTCTGGCCTCTTCATAACATAATTGCAGGGGAGTGCATCGGAGCAAGGGACTCTAGGTGAGTGGTGAGTAGCTCCCCTAAATGGGCGTTAGGCAAGCAATACAGAAAATTTGATGTCCGATGATAATTCAATACTATACCAGGGACCAGCCTACAGGGAGACGTGGGAGAAATAGTCTCCCTGAGCTCTGTCACTTCTCCCTGCCTCAATCTCAAGGAGAAGTGACTTCTCCCTACTGTTCCAAAGTGTCACAGTGAAAACTAAAGAGATTTGAACAGATGAGGACAATTGAAAGGATTATATTGGCTTAAATGAGTGTGAAAGGATTATAATTGGCTTCACACTAAAGCTAATTAATGAAGAATGCATGGTTTTATCAGTTAATTCTAATATAGAGATGTTAATTTGATGTCACTGCTTTGTGACTTCTCTCTCATTCCACTCCACTTCTCTCTAAAATTTTGGGAAGGAGAAGTGACTTCTCCCAATTTTTACTCTCCATGCTGGTCCCTGTACTATACTATAATCTCATACTAGCTATTTATTTGCCACCTTCACTACTAACTTATTACTTGCGCCAGTCCATGCTGGACGCAAGTAATGTTTTCGGTCCGGATATCTGTTTATCTGTTTATTTGTCTTTTTATCTGTCCTTCCGTGAATATGTTACGTCATATCGGAAGTACATAATGTAAAGAATGATTACGCGCTAATAAGAAATGGTTGCACCAATTGTAAATTAAATCCACGTATATACTTAAATTGTATTGTTATCTGGTTTTATTTTGGTAATAAATCGTTCATAAAAGAACAATATTGAAAGATTACTTCCTGGAAACAAATAAAGATGCCATGACGTCACGATGTACATCAGGACGTCACAGCGCGCGCAAAACACCAGACATGATTGCGTCGATGTCCAGACAGCTGAGACTCGTATTACACGGGAGGCTAAACCGATCCATCTGCCAACAGCTTCGTGTTTTATTATTATAAATATATATATATATATACCCTGCATGGTAAATAAAAGTGGCAATAGTTCTGCCCATTAGAAGCCTATTTTATGTAACTTGAAACTCGGTGAAATGAGTTGAGATCAAGTCTAAAAGCTGCGGAATCTTTTTTTTTTCCGCAGACAGTGAGGTGCAAACATATTTCTGGAAACTTTCTTCGAAGTTCAAAACATTTCCGAAAGATCCTGATGCATATATATAAACCATGTCTGGCAAAAAAGTCGAGCGCATGGTTCAATTGAGAAACAATTACACTGACAAATGTGAATGTGGAAACATGGATTATTAAAATGCCTTATTTATTAACTGGGAAAACAAGCTTTCTCATTCTCAACGCAATAGACATTTTGATGATATGTTCCCGAAGGCTGTAGATCAGTCGCTAAGGGCATCTTCACATTTACACACTTTAAATCAAAGACTAACGTGTCTTTTATTTAATTGTGTCGGTATTTGTAATTGACTTCGATGGTTTTTGCTGATGTGCAATGGCATACACAAATCATTCTAGTCAAACTAGTAATTTAGCCCATTGGTATATAATATATAGCATCATCGGCAACCAATGTCTTCACACCCTTCATATCAGCGATGTCTATATTGTTCTATAAATATGTCAAACAACTCGTACGATATTACTAAGACCATCATTAGTGTAATAGATCAACTGGAGATAACAGAGATATTCTGTCCGTACACACAAATATTTCAGCGATGGATGAACTGAAAACCAGATTTTTTTATCGATCTCTCAAACGAGGGGCCAGCACCCGTGGTTCAAACTGTTGTTGGCAAGACGTCCACCACAAAACATGCCAAATGTGTAATGGGCGCAAGTATAGGCAGCTCCAGTGAGTGCATTCTAGTTCATGTTATGCATTCATATGACTTCTATATTACAATGATTGATTGTGGTGATATATATCCTTGGGTATGTCCAATACGGGGTGAGTTTGTTTGGTGGTACATGTTAGTAAGGTGTTATGTACTAATTGTAATACATGTAAAATATGTGATACTTTATAAAAGACAGGCGGATAAAATGAAGGGCTCTTCTGTGTAATTTAAATGTAATTAATTCACAAATTGGCATGATTGTTACCTTATTGGAATGACATTTCGTCCACGGGGATAAGAAAGATCTAGTTTGTATTTGACCGCAATTTTTTTACCACTCAAATTTTATTTCTCCCTGTATTTAAAATGTTCAGTAATCGCATCGTCCCATCGTAGAAATGTCATCAAATTCTACCCTGTGACCCTTTGCTGCCATTGTGGTCGAAATTATAATATCATTCGCCAAGCCACGCGGTAAACAGATCGTGTAATCGACTAATCATAGTCTAATTTCACGCTATTGCTATCCCATATGTTTCAGTTTTGAGCAACTTGACAATTTATAGTTATGCCTCTTGAGTCATATTGTCATGTCAGAATCAACGGCCGTGTGATGATCTGATTTCCCAAGTGAAAGTCCAAAGAGGCATAAAAAATACAACCAGCATGGCCGCATTTGTGGGAAGTCAATTTAAGATGGTTATACTTTCACAATTACCGAAATATCCAGTATATTATATGCCTTAAAAATTTTTTTAGGCGAGAACGAGGTGAGCATGAGCAATTGCTCACCTCTTATGAAGAGGCCTGGCTTTTTTGTTAATATCAAGGCTATTTTCAAATATTCTCTACAACTTTTTGAAGGTTGTTAATTCTGGAGATTCCATGGAGAAATACCATCTCTGTAAGTGAAAATATTTGTAAATATTCTCAGATGTAATCCTCAGTGAATGAAGTTTTGTCACCATATTAAAATAACAAGACAGTCAAAGACTGTGGGGTCGCTCACCAGACTGCAAAGACTGATAAGACTGGGACTTTGGAGACCATAACAGTTAGAACTTTTCATAATCACTTTAAAAGTAGAAGATCCCAAAAGGGTGAATGTAGTGATGCTATTCTGTAAGGTGGGCTAGCATCACCAAATTCACCATCTGGGAACCCAATTTTACTTAGCCCTCAACTGCTATGGGAGACTAAGGGACAGACAGAAGTTCTCCAGCTGAAGTTGGTGACATTACTGACATATGACAGTATGCGTACCCATTTGACACCTCAATTATGCATTTTAGAATCTGAACAGAAGGGAAAAGAGCTGCTAAAAATGTCAATTTGAGACTCTAGATACTTCCCAGAAGATGAAGCCTAAGCAGAATGAGGTCCTCATAGGGTGTATTTGGTGATGCTAGCCTGCTGTGCAGGGTAGCATAATTAAATTCACCCTTTGGGAACCTCATTCTACAAATGCCAGACACACTTAAAGCTATGAGAAAAGGAATTTAATCTGAAATTAATGACCAGTGTATTGTAAACAATGATGGTGCTACATGACAACTTTAGAAAACAAATGTACAACACTATTAATCTCATTTAAATTATGAATGACATGAATACACTCCCTGGGGACTCTGCCTATAGCTACAGAAGTTCTCTTATCTATCTATCTGGCCATGATTATAAACAACATGTGTCATGTCTATCAGCCTGGCAGTTCAGAGCAGAGTTGGCTTGTAATGGGAATGCAGATATTTACTGAACATTTCTGTACATCTGTCTTGTTCATGTTTCAACCAAATTTAGTGGGGTGACTAGATGTACCTAGCCCCCCCCCCCCCCCCGAAGATGTAATGTCATCAGTTCTTCAAAATTTTAATTAAAAGTTTTTTATTTTATTTAAATAAAAAATATTTTATTTAATAAAAATTTGTTTTTATTAAAAATAAAATATATAGAATTTTTTTTTTTTTGTTAAATTGAGCAATAAGTTAAATCTAAATTATTTTTTTTAAAGATTTATGTCCATAGCCCCACCCACATTTGATCCAGTGACCTCGTTTGAACAAATCTGAACCACAGTCACCCAAGGTACCCTCATACCAAATATGAACCCATTCGGCCCGACAACTTCAGAAAAAAAGTCGTTTTAAGAATTACTATGTGGAAAAATAGTTATGGTCCTGACATCAAAACTATTTGACCTGGTGACCTCATTTGAACAAATCTGAATAAGAGTCACCCAGGGAACATCCACACCAAATATAAACCCAAGCGGTCTGATGGTTTCAGAGGAGAAGATGTTTAAAGAATTGTTGACGGACGGATCGACGGCACGACGGATGGACAGACGAGGAGTGATGACTATAGCTCCACCGGAGACTTCGTCTCAGGTGAGCTAAAAAGCAATGTTGAAGCACAGAGATAGCCAAGAATTGACTGTATTCAAGGCTGAGTTTATGGTGCCTGTCATTTGCAGAATGAGGTCCCCAGAGGGTGAATTTAGTGATGCTATCCCGCATAGTGGGCTAGCATCACTAAATTCACCCTCTGTGGACCTCATTCTGCATAGAACTCAATTGCTATGGAAGACATAGACTCAGATTGAAGTTCCCAAATGGTGAATATTGTGATGTACACCCATTGGGAATTGATTATGCAATGTGCCGTCCTCCAATTTGGGGATATAGAGAAATTGAACAAAAAAAATATAGAATTTATGTGCAGAAGTTTCTATAGAAATATGATAATAAAGAAACTTTCCAGAGAAGATGAGGCCTCGGCAGAATGAGGCTCCCAGAGGGTGAATTTAGTGATGCTAGCCTGCTATGACAGGCACACTAAACTCAGGCTTGTATGGGCACTTCACTGCTTAAAACATAATTTGGGATTATCAGCACAATTGATGCATGTCAAGTAGTATTCAACATGTACACACATTTCCAAACTACTATTAACAACCAGTATTTAATTTATATGCTATCTATTTATCAGCATACTATATTATTGCATCATCAGGTTGGAAGATGAGACAATGTATTATACATACAACTGGGTAATTAAAGGTGTGATTTGAATTGAAAGAAATTTATTGTGGAATGTATTAAAATAAATTGAATTATTATTGTTATGTTATAACTCACCTCCTTAGTTTGTAGTGGCAAAGGTAAGGGAAGTAATTCAGAGAACATCATCAGTCCACTGAAGAATGTGTACGGTGTCTTCAGGGTGTACAGCAGCAGATCCCTTATCGTCTGAGTCCATAAACTCTGAACAATCGCTGCAAATAAATGAAGCAAAAGTAATAAACTGTCCTGCTTGTATGTGTTTAGGAGAAGTGAAGGGCACATTCCAAATTATGGCTAGGGCCCTGTAGGATCTGTCTGTCCATCCGTCTGTCCAGATTTTTCTCCCAGACTGCAGGTCTGATTTCAACAAAACTTGGTGTGGTTACTCGGGGTATCCTGGCGGAGGTTATAACTGCATTAGTTTTTCAAAAATTTTATTTAAAAAAATTGAATTACAAAATTTGTGTTAATCTGAGCAAGAAGCTCAATATTAAAAAAATTTTTTTTTAAAAAGGAGCGCAAAGCGCACACAGGGGCCCTCACACTGTGGGACCCTCAGATGATGAATAATGGATCCCAAAGGGATTTCAGCTAATGGTATACATAAATAAATATATCCAAGCAGCCTTGGTATGATACTTAGGAGAATAATTGGTTACTCTGTGGGTTCTCAGAAAACTTTATAAATGAGAGAACACAAGAAAGTCAATAAGAATAGTGGAAACAGTGATTATTCTCACATGACAGCATGTAATGAAAGAGTAGGTCATATCCCAATTTTGGACATGGAAATGTACAGAAACCAGCGATAAGCTAAAGTTTTTTGCAAATTATAATAAATATAGTATGCTTTTCAATAAAATATTGACAAAATCAAATTAAATCTATCACTTTGGTTATGTTCTGATATCCCCTCTCCTCACTTATGTATTTATTACACAAAGCTTCAAATAATTCATGCCCATTTATCTAACTTTGGGTGGCCTTATTTCCTGGAACTGAAGCACATACTAGTTAATGACGGGAGCTGCGCTGGTGCAGCATTAAAGATCCTGTGCCAGTGCATTCTCTTATATATGGGAGCCTCCCATAGGGAGCTTTGCATATATAAGAGAATTGCACTGGTTTACAAGGTCAAGGTAAATATTGTGAGGCCAATGTATTCTCTTATATATGCGATGCTCCCTATGGGAGACTCACATATATAAGAGAATGCATTGGCACAGGGTTTTCTCAAAATTTCACAAAGCTCCAGTCATGGAAGGGCTTAGAAGCGGTTTTTATTACCTACCATCATCATTCTCAGACTGTTTGAGAAATGGTTGTGTATATGCCAGCAGGGTGTCTATTATATTTTTCTGGATCTGGAATGAACAGCAAGCAATTGTATCATAAACAATAAAAGCAATTATTAATTATATATGACATTTTTGTCCAGAATGGCCTGTTATCGAACTAAGTGAATATCGCTTCAATTTGCCCTTAAACTTAATTTTATGAATAATATGGTTTTACGACATGCCTAAATCTACTTTACTGCTAAATAATGCGTAGATAACAATTTTTGTGATGTCACTCATTTGAAAGAGTTATCAGTTGCTACGAGGCAATCTGATTAATAAATAGGATATTACATGGTTAGAATGATATTAGGCCTGATATCAAACCAACCAAGTGATAGCCTTAGTATCCCCAGAGTCAATCATAAGAAAACTTAGTTATTGCAATTATGAATTTTTTTAGGAATGTTCAGATAAGGCCAAAAAAAAATATTATCTGAGTCTCAGACACCGCATTTGTCGCGTTTGTCAGCTCTGGAGATACCGATTCAGGTGTTTATTATATTGAGCTATGATTGGCTAACCAGTTATAAGTAAAAATGAAATCAGATCTTCAAGGCATACAAGTCTGGAAATAACTGGCCTGTTATGGTTATTGACAGGTTGAAACCGCCGAAAAGTTTAATAAGACAGGCTCAAATGATTTTGTACCTGCCTTTGTGATGGACCCTAATTTAGTTGATCAATCACATAAATGCCAAAAGCAACCAGTAATCTATGGAAACAGTTAAGATTAATTTAGGGATCTGAAGTCATATGCAAGCCTTGAAATAGGGTGTCCGTCATTTGCAGAATGAGGTCCCCAGAGGGTGAATTTAGAGATGCTACCCCATATAGCGGGCTAGCATCACCAAATTCACCCTCTGGGAACCTCATTCTGCTGAGGTGTAAGCAGAATGAGGTCCCCAGAGGGTGAATTTGGTGATGCTAGCCCGCTATGCGGGGTAGCATCACTAAATTCACCCTCTGGGGACCTCATTCTGCAAATGACAGACACCCTATTTCAAGGCTTGGTCATATGTTAGAATAGGAATGTACAACATTAGGCTTTATTATGCTTATGGTAATTGAATTCAACAACGACTCAGCTTTATAATATACAGGAATGAGTTAAGTTTCTTTGAAGAATGATGACCACATTCGGTATTTATTGCGACATTTTGATTACATGCTATATGCAATATTTATGATTGGTATAAGAACAAAACTTGTCTATGTTAATATTCTTTCTGTTTATGATGGTTTTAACGGATGTGACTATTTTAATAGAAATACCCATCACGAAGGCAATCTGTATCTTTAACTGAGAGGCTGAAATTATTAAATTATTATAATGACAGGCTGTAATAGCTGAGAGGCTGAAATTATTATAATGACAGGCTGTAATAGCTGAGAGGCTGAAATTATTATAATGACAGGCTGTAATAGCTGAGAATTGCTAAATTATTATAATGACATGCTGTAATAGCTGAGAATTGCTAAATTATTATAATGACAGGCTGTAATAGCTGAGAATTGCTAAATTATTATAATGACGGGCTGTAATAGCTGAGAATTGCTAAATTATTTCAAAGGCTTGAAAGCATATTTTTTCAGTGTTTCAAACTGAGAGTTCAGCACTTGGTAGTATACCTTCTTGAAGCATTAACCCTTTACCCAACAAACCGGCCAAAACAAGCTTCAACAGCCTAAAATATCTTCGGTCTGTCTCAATAGAACCATACACATATGGATATCATTGGAACCGGCTCCTTGACCACATTGTGATAGTTACAGTTATGCCCTGTGCCAATGCATTCTCTTATATATGCGAGTCGACCATAGGTCGCCTCGCATATATAAGAGAATGCATTGGCCTAAAAAAAATCTTTTTTTAACACTTTTTACCATTTTTTCTTACATTCTTTAACAATTTTATAATTTTTAATGTGTTAAGCCAATGCATTCTCTTATATATGCGAGGCGACCTATGGTCGACTCGCATATATAAGAGAATGCATTGGCACAGGGCCCTTCTGTTGGGTAAAGGGTTAAACCATAATTGCCAAAAGTTCAAACAACACTGGTTGTACTGAACTGGGTATTAGCTAATTCAGCCTGTGTATAGTGACTATGTGATTTAATTTGACTACTTACGGCCTGAATGTCATCAAGGAAGAGATTTGAGAATGGTACAGAACATATCACTGTGTGCAACTCAAACAGAATTGGCAGGGTCGTCGTGTCCTTGAACTGAAATAGAGAAAATTCTAGAACTTGTTAACAATATGAATGTGAATATCAAGTGGCTGAAACGGACTGACGTCTTGACATAAAAGTATGCATCACTACGCGTGAAGCACAATCCTTAGAATGTCATGTTGGAGTCTCGATGAGAATATATTTTAAAAGTAAACAGTGGAGTAGTTGAATTCATGGAACAAATAAAAACTAACAGTTATGGCATAAATAAAATACACACATAGTAGCCGATAGTACAAAATTTTCACCACTCGTGGTTTTAACCAGTTGCCAAAAGGCTCATGTTTAAAACCACAATTCCATAAATGGTGAAAATTTTATACATTCAGCTACTATGGTGTATTCTATATATAAACCATGTGGCACTATAAGATACCATACCTCTGCTCCCCGAGCTACAATGAGGAACTGTAGTGTGGCTTTGATGATGTCCAGACATGGCTTGATAAGAGCTAAGTAGAAAGCACTCTGTTTTACGCTATGTGGAAGACCGAACTGCCATGGCTTCAGGATTGCTTTACTGATATTCTGAAATTATAGGTATTCACACCATAGAGTAAACATTTGTGATGGAATTTCAATACAGGGCAGTTGTATGAATAAAATTTAATTAAAGATGATCTATCTCTTCCTAAGTACGTTTTTTTACCCTGTGCCAATGCATTCTCTTATATATGCGAGTCGACCATAGGTCGCCTCGCATATATAAGAGAATGCATTGGCCTAACAATTTTTTACAATTTTAATAATTTTTTCTTGTATTCTTTAACAATTTTATAATTTCACCCATACAGAGCCCCAGACAAACATGAGCAGTGTTCACGCTGGACCGAAAAAAACTTTAGCCAAAAGTTTAGCCAAATGAAAATTTTATTAGCCAAATGAAAAAAACTTTAGCCAAATGTTTTTTGGCCAAATTAAAAAAAACTTTGGCCAAATTAAATCATCGTTTTCTGGTCGGTTCACAATTGATGACTAAAACGTCAAATCTAACAGACACAGGTAAAATACACAATAATTTAAATAATTTTTATGAACTAGAAGTATTTTTATATATATCATTTATTAAAAATTTATTAATCTTTATGTGAAAGAGTGATTTGGGGGGGGGGGGGGGGGGGGGGGGGTAACCCGGGATTGTCCTTCTTAATGTTATTATTTTTTTGTTTTATATCAATATTTTTTTTAAATATTTATCCTTGCGAAAATATCTAAGTGACATCTGGAAACTAATAACTTAATATTGTTACGCCATTATCAAATTACAATCTGTCATAAAAGCATGCATATTATTTTGACTGTATCGGTATTGACGACAAATAGCCACAAAATATCTGTCGTGATTCACATTTGGCTGATTAAGCTATTGTCTTACACTTGTTGCTCATAAACCTCGACCGTCATAAATACAATGTCATCATAAACATGCATTGTGCGGAAGTCCCGTGAGTGACCAAATTGCTTATATAACAGCGTCAATGCACACTTTACAAAATATTGCATTCTTCACATTGTCATGATTCAACCACGGTCGGTTTAATGTCCATGCGTCTTTGAATGTCCGTCTTGTGAAAACTAAAGATGATTGCATATCACTGTGTGATCGCTTGGTTGATAGAGTTGTCGATCGGGTTTCCCTTTGTACTGTCCGCGATCGGGTTTCCCTTTGTACAGTCGGCAATATATTCCCACTTTCGATATGTTCGGACTGGATCGTTCATATCACAGAATTGAAAACCCACTTGCCAAAATTTATGTTAGATTTGGAAATCAAAATATGTTTACTGTACACTAATTGTTAGAGCTTACCTTTTGCTGTTACGGAACGATATTTCATAAGTACGAAAATAATGAAATACTTTCGTCACCTAACTTCGTCTTGAATGTCGATCTATTGAGCACTTTTATTAATTAGCTTTCTGACTCCATGCTTTCAGTCTCCATTTGGGGTAAAAAAAAGTTTAGCCAAAAGTTTAGCCAAATGAAATTTTTATTAGCCAAATTCGAAAAAGATTAGCCATTGGCTAATTTGGCTACCGACAGCGTGAACACTGAACATGAGCAGACGACACTCTTCTATATGCTTCTATATATGTGTGGGGCTCCCCGCTTATGTCCTAAAAATTGTAAGAAACATTTATTTTAAAAAAATGATAAAAAATTGTTAGGCCAATGCATTCTCTTATATATATAAGAGAATGCATTGGCACAGGGTAAAATTTTATGTTGAGTGTCATCCTTAAAGGGGTACTGTACACTAAATCCGGCCTTTGATGGGATTTTTATATAGTTTCCGGGGTATACACTAATAGCTATGAGTCAAAGTCACCTATACGGAAACGCTTCTCTCAATTAATATTGATTTTTTATAGATATTTTCTAATCAAGCGGGACATTTTTTAGAAGGAGTTATCCCTGAACAGACGCGAGCCATAAAATGTCCCAAATTGATTGTATCTATATTATACCAGAATGTTTGAAATAAAATCAATATTAATCGATAGAAGTTTTTCCAGACAGGGGTCTTTGATTCATATTTATTATTTTTTAACAGGAAATTATATAGAACTTATTATAGGAAGAGATAGACCATCTTTAAATTCCGTAGTGAGCAGAATATTTTTCTTGAGGACTCAGATGAGCATTTCATAACATAGGCCAATAAGGATATATTCTCTCTGCATCCAGACTCCGACAAATTTGGGGAGCCTTTTCAAAGTTTTTCTAAAATAGGTTTGAGTATCCTAGCCAACACAGATGTATATATTCCCTGGTTGTTAATATCTGCTTTGTTTCAAAACAACTGATAGATTGAATAAATTTAAGCTCAAACAAATTTATTTAGGAACTATAAAGGTGGAAAAGGGCAATAACTCTTAGTCACAGGTGCACAGGTTTCCATGGTGCCAAAATTTTAAACAAATTCAACAGAACATTAATTGTTATTTGAACTTTTTAGTGGTGCCACAAAGTATGATAATAACGACACAATTGATTGGTCTATGAAAAGGTGAATATTTTTGACTGACAAGTTCAAGATGACAATTTACAAAAAGTTTAAGAAAAATCAAAGGCATTTACCTGTAGGATGTTACAGAAGAGCATGAAGCAGTCAGCGCTATAAAGCTCCAACAGCACGTACTTATACTTCAGTTCCTCCTGCTTCTCTGTAAGAAAACACACACGAAACTCATTACAATATGCTGGTTCCATACGCTTAATTTTATGCAGGTGTATCTTGTCCCATTACTTAGAAAAGATGGTTGGTATCATTGGCAAATCACACTGTTGCACATAGGAACCACAGACCAGGCAACTGACAAACACAACTATTTAAATCTTCATTTGCAGAGATTGCAAACAAGCCTGGGTCTAATTTATATTTCGGACATATTAAATTGTCTGACATTTTCAAAAGTGTGCCTCACAAATATGTTGGTAAATGCAGCTGGTAAATGATAAAAAAAAATTATATCCATAATTGGACTATATGACGAAAAAAATCTTCTCTTTAATTCAATCAGTGATTCAATGGGCTTTTTTTATTACAGATTTGTTTGATTTAGTTCATTTTATGTATAGCATCAATAAATGAATGTTGACAAGCTAAGTCTGGTGGTATCATTTGTATTATTATAATTACATTGTGATATATGTGACCCGCCATATCAAATCCAGTCGTAAGTCGGGATTTTTTTACCCTGTGCCAATGCATTCTCTTATATATGCGAGTCGACCATAGGTCGCCTCGCATATATAAGAGAATGCATTGGCCTAACAATTTAAAAAAAATTTTTTTAAATAAATGTTTCTTACAATTTTTAGGACATAAAATAAAAAACATCCATTACCCTGCAGGGAGCCCCACACATATATAGAAGCATATAGAAGAGTGTCGTCTTCTCATGTTTGTCTGGGGCTCTGTATGGGTGAAATTATAAAATTGTTAAAGAATACCAGAAAAATTATTAAAATTGTAAAAAATTGTTAGGCCAATGCATTCTCTTATATATGCGAGGCGACCTATGGTCGACTCGCATATATAAGAGAATGCATTGGCACAGGGTAAAAAAATCCCGACTTAGGACTGGATTTAATATGGCGGGTCACATATAAGTAACTTCAGAAATGCATCTAGAATGTAATAAATAATGAATAATCCCAGCATTTCGAAATTTAATTCTTATATTTAAGGATGACACTCAACATAAAATTAATTAACCATGGCATTACCGACTGAGTCACTGCACCCCAAAGCAACAGAAACAAAAACTATCTCTTACCTGCATTATAGATGGAGTCTGGTTGTATGGAAAGGCGATGAAGAATTCTCAGGATAGTGGCCAGGCCATGATTAAATTTTGGGAACTCATCACACAGATGCTTCAGTTCTGTTATCATAGATGACAGCCCGTCCACTGTGTAACATGATATCCTCTTGGTTGGCGCTAACCAGTCCTGTAACTCACTTAATCTGTTTTTACTCTCTGTAATAAAAATCATGCATAAAAAATGATTTATTTCAGATGTCAATAAAAAATGGAATGTTAGTAATTGATTGCTCTCAGGTCAACTTAAACTATGTTAATACAAAAACTCGAGGACATTCACTGAAAATACAGAAACAGAATGTGAACAAAAATATAAAGAAATTCTCATTCACGCAACGCGTGATTAACGACTGGAACTCCTGCCAGATATGATAGTAGAGGCAGTTGATCTATCTGAATTTAAAAATTATTTGGATTCATTCTTCTACAGCAAGAGTATCAATTTGAAGACTCTTAATAATCTGGTTATCAGACGAGCTGCTATTTGTTAAATTGTCACTAAATATGTAATTGTTACCGGGACGAAAAGTAAAAAGACTTGTCCTGTAAATTGATGATGATGATGATGAATATACTTTGTTTGCCCATAATTTATTGGAACATTTTATATAAGATCAGTAAAAAATGTCACATGCTATTTGACAATTATGCATGCAAACAGGGGAAAGAATTTTTTTTATCTTCTTCTAAACAAAAACTGGGATATACAAATATTGTATGATACAATAAGCCTCCAGTTTTTAACGAAATCTAGGCTAGGTCTCCCAGAGGTCCGAAATAATGAAGTTCATGGCCATTCAAGATAATTTCGCAAAAATATCAAGACTTGTCAAGGCAGGCACAACACTTTAGTGACGGGAGCTGCGCTGGTGCAGCATTAAAGATAATGTGTTAGTGCATTTTCCCATAAGGAGTCTCACATATATAAGAGAATGCACTGGCTTACAAGGTCAAGATAAATATTGTTAGACCAATGTATTCTCTTATATAGTGATGAGCCGATAATCGGGAACGACAATCGGAATCGGCCGATTGTGGCCCATCGGATGACAATCGGTACTCGGGTTTGAACATCGGGATTTCCGATTGTCTAAATAATAAATGATATTTTTAAAAATATAATATATATTTCCTTAAAGAAAGCCTGAACACTGAACTATATGGATAGATGTCCTGCGTTTGTAAACCATAGCAGAAAAGGGTTAACTTTTTGGTCGCCTACGGTAACTAATGGTCAGTGGCTTGCCTCGGTATCAGTCACGCATGCGCAGTCCCAATATAATTCACTGTACAGATTGAATTAGCCAGTTTATTTTCAACTCAATCAGAAGATTGGCGAGTCGCGGGGTTGAGAATGGCACCGCCATGGGAGGGCCCTATGATAGTTCAGTGTTCAGGCTTTCTTTAAGGAAATATATATTATATTTTTAAAAATATCATATTTCCGCCAAAGGAAGCCCTCACACTGAACTATATGGATTAGAATGCAAGCCCAGGAGGAGGCACGAGCAATAAAGTTAATAGCCAAATTTTGAGTAAAGGTACTCTTCTAAAACAGATTGTACCATATATGAACACTTTAATGAATCTGTTAGGATTATTTACGTGAAATAACTCATATAGTTAGAGTGCTATATTGCTCAAATGTGTACCGCCCCCCCTTGTTTTGAAACAAACATCCCATGAGGTGCCATCCAATGCATAGTTGCGAGCGAACCGAGCAAGTATAACGTTAGAAGAAACTCTTCGTTCCTCTCTGTGTCGTCTTCTTCAGCTGTCTGTTCTAAGGTCCCACCCGTCAAGGTCCCATGATGCAGGATCATGAAGGAAGGAGACTAACTCACTCTCCGCCTTAGCGACAGAACGACCTGCAGACGGAGGCCCACTCCATCGATGGCGAGACAACCTAAGTTAACTAACTGCTATTCGCCAAAGAAAAAGCCAGAGAACCTGATGCCAAATTATTGACACAGGGATTGAGTTGAGAACCCATTAGGCCAAACAGGTTGTACAACGATAATGGAGTCAAGCCATCTGAACAGAGGGAGCCCTCTCTGAGGTACCTATGCATCACAGGATATCCGACAGAAATCCTGTGATACAAATCTTACGAGTATTTAATTTATAAATAAATAAAAATGATATAAAAATTATATATCAAGGTGATCTATAAGTCACAATGAGATCATTGCAGAAGGCCCTTTGGCTCTTTGACAACTGAAATCAGTTCAAATGATGTACAATGTAATCAGATGATAACCACGGGTAAATTGTCACCATGCGGAATATTCAGTTCTGAGCCTCTGCCCAGAACATCATGTCACTTTCCCCCCCAAACATGCAGCAGAACGACCTAGGTGTGTGATATGTTAGTGTGAGGCATGCAGCAAACTAGGGGAAGACCCCCTCCAAAAAGGCTCGCTGATTAAGGAAACAAATGAAAATTTTATCCTCCTAGTAAAGGACACACATCCCTTTATAATGTTGTTACTTATTGAATTTTAAGAGCCATGATGGAGAGGAGCTCCCCCGACCTAAGTGGTCCTGTTGAAGGCAGGTTTAAGGAAAATAGGACAAATCCAGCATAGACCGAAGCGAGCAGAGTTGTCAGCATGATCTCAGGCCCTTATGATTGGGCGGCTGGTGCCATGTGGTTGGGATCCCCTCATATGGGTTGGTCCCTGCCTGCAAGGAAAGGTTTGATGGCTAGTCAAAGAGCTTCCTCGAAAGCTGAGCTGGACAGCGCAAACGTCTTTGCCTGTTTTTATTGTCGAATGTTGATAGGACAATTCCGGCATATACCGAAGCGCGCAGAGTTGGCAGCATGGTTTCAGGCCCGTATGATCGGGTGCCATGGGGTTGGGATCCACTCGGACTGGGTGGTCCCCTGCCTGCAAAGAAAGGTCTATAACGCTAGTCAATGAGCTTCCTAGAAAGCTGAGATGGACAGTGCAAACGTCTTTGCCCGCGTTATTGTCTATTGTCTATAGGCGTGCAGTGCCCTGTTAAT
This sequence comes from Siphonodentalium dalli, assembly GCA_032622095.1. Taxonomy (NCBI): domain Eukaryota; kingdom Metazoa; phylum Mollusca; class Scaphopoda; order Gadilida; family Siphonodentaliidae; genus Siphonodentalium; species Siphonodentalium dalli. Next base: position 194,090,482 of record CP136062.1, on the reverse strand, counting down.
TTTATTACCATGTGCCAGATAATCAAATTGATATTGGTAATAGTAGTATGAAGAGCCATGAGATGTACTCTGTCGGCCAGGCCATTGGCAGGGTCGTTGTGGCACGTGACAAGAGAAATGCTTTCCATGTAAATGTGCTTCATTCATGTGTGAAGTCTATTGACCAGTGTGTCAGTCGCGGGTCGTGTCACTTACCTATGAAATGTATATCACAGGTAAGATAGATCGAGTTCTCGATGCATTTTGAAGACGGTGGTACGATTGCGCAGGGCGTGCCAGGAGGGCTTGAGAGTTCATAGTTCAGTAGGAAGAAGCCTATAGATGAGATAATCCGTGGATAGGAAATCACGATCCGCAGCTTCTGCCTTACCGATGCCAGACTGTGACGACCGAAAAGACCCACAGTCTGACGTATTGTGCGCAGACGGGTCGTCATCGAAAGCCTCAGACGCCTTGGGGTGTAAGGATAGCATGTCACTCTCTGCCCTAGCGTCGGAACGACCTGCAATAATGGACGACAAAACACTAGAGGGAGGCCCATTCCGGCGATGGCTCAATCGAGGAGTAAATACCTCCCATGGAATTTTAAGGCTGATAAACTGAGTTCCAATTTTGGAGTCCAGTGTCGAAATGAAGAATCCCATAGCCAAAACTGGTTCCTTCTGATAACCGGAAGGAGGTGGAGCCATCGGACCGGGGTGAGCCCCCCCCCCCCCAAATGCAGGTGGTCCCGACCAAGCTGAATGTCCTGTCCAAGCAGAACGATGGGTAGAGGCCATTGCAGCAGAAACCCCAAGACGGCTGAGAGGCAGGCAAGGCCGTGTCTTTATATAGATCGTGACCAAGGGGACCGGGCTTGCTACCTCATGGGTAGGGCCACTGCCCTATGCCGAAGTCGCCGTAGGCCGCCCAGCCGGTGTCGTTACGTTCGCACGCGATTTTGGCAACTTCAGCACACAGAACCGCTTGCGCCGGTGTGGGACCAAATGTCCTGGGGGTCCCAAGTACCCCTGCATCGCCACCGGTCACTTCCCCACTAATTGATTTAATGCCGCGGCATAATCGGGGGAGCGTGAACTGTTCCTGCCCGAGAAGAGATCCGACCGAGAAATACTACCTGGGAAGGATCCAGAGATGGTGCAAATAAAGGCTCTATATCATACTAGTAGACTATCTCATCCGATTTTCATGTTTAGTTGTTGAATTATTCTTCTCTTAGAAAAATTTGTTGAAATAATGGAGAACCACTTTAATAATTACTATCCCCAGGGTCTCCAGAGTTTGAGCGCCCAAACCTGTAGCAGGTAGAAAAACATCCCTGGATCCTTCTCAGAAATTTACAAGCCCACCGGTTCAGACCGGCTTGCTGAACCGGCTGGTGTATAATCGCAGCTATTGTTCATTAGACCTACCGCCATACTTAAAGTAATTAACCACCAATAACGTGGTGCCACCCAGTTAACACGGCGGCACTATACCGCGGCATCCTCCAACACCGCGGCACCGATACCGCTTGTTAACGCGAACAAGCATGCGCGAGCAAATACCTCCCCTAAAAGAGTTCCATGAAAATCACCGCGGCATTCCACAAAATCAATGCGGTGCCCGCTAAAAGACCACTGTATCATCACCCAATACCGTAACTTCACGCCATGACCGTCTCGATACCGCTACCGTTTATTACCGGTATCACCGCGGTCATGACCGGGGTATCACCCCGTTTCTCTGGTCAATCACTTTGAGAATAGCGGTATATACAAGGTAGCTATTAATCGACATACCTCTATGACATGGCTGAGATTTATTCGTAGCACTACGGTACTACTGTCATATGAAGTTATTGTTATGCATGTGACATTGATAAACCAAGAACTAATCAACTGTCAGTATTCTTGGGTAGATTGTAATCAACTTCAAGGTCAAACGTGATTAACACATCTGGATCATTTGTATTGAAACATAGTATTATGTGAAAGCACGTTGTTCATAACATGACGAGAGATAGCGTCAGTAGCGATGGAATGATTGTTAAATAAATTTCCACGCATTAAAACGTCAAAATAATTCCCACGAAATTATGATATTTCCGGCGGAGAATCACGTGGCATTTTTGATATCTGACAAATTCAATCATACCTTATAGGTGCTATAATAATTCCATAGATGTATTTCTCACAATAATCTGTGCGCCTCGTAAGGCCTTGAAATGGTATCTGGTTTTGACATTGATAAACCAAGATGTTAATGTTATCAACTTAAGTTCGAATGTGACCAACACATCTGGATCAGTGGTATAGAACCATAAAACAACAAAGTATTATGAGAAAGAATGTTGTTCATAACATTATGATAGATAGCGTCAGTAGCGATGGTAATTATTGCTAAATAAATGTCCACGCGTAAATAAATTCCCACGAAATTAGGAGACTTCCGTTAGCGAATCACGTGGCATTTTTTATATCTGACAAATTATATCATACCTTATAGGTTCTATAATAATTACATAGATGAATTGTTCACAGTAGTCTATGCGCCTCGTAAGGCCTTGAAATGGCGGCTGATTATGGCAAAATGTCGATTTTCATATTCGAAAATTTTGAAGTCAGCCGCCTATTCGAAAAACACGAACAATTATATGTTTGAAACGAAACGGTCCGTGAATTCGAAACGATAATTATAAAAACGAACGCGTAGGCGACCAGTAATTATTGTATCGATAAATTGAATTTGTCGCTATTGTTAAACGACAAATTCGGAAAAATACTCCCTTATGATCCGGTCGGTTGGTAGCAGAAAAATAAACTGGCTAATTCAATCTGTACAGTGAATTATATTGGGACTGCGCATGTGTGACTGATACCGAGGCAAGCCACTGACCATTAGTTACCGTAGGCGACCAAAAAGTTAACCCTTTTCTGCTATGGTTTACAAACGCAGGACATCTATCCATATAGTTCAGTGTGAGGGCTTCCTTTGGCGGAAATATGAGTGCTTGCTTTTCTTCAATAAACTGTTTTAAATATGACGATGTTTTGTTGAATAAATGACCAGTAAACATGGGAAAGTGATACCAAACACAAACTTGATATACATACATGTCTTCAGCAATACCTCGGCCGCACCTATGTCTATGTTTGAACAATATATTAGTGGGGATCGCCGGGAAGCACGTGACACTTTGGGTTGGAGTGAGGCAGCGAGCATGACGCCGTGATTGCGCATAATAATTAATTAATTATTGGCATACCGGAACAGTCGTTTCAGTCGATTGATTTCTTTAGCATTGTGATGTACACAACGTACATATCATGGGACTCATGTACGCCCATAGGTAACTTTATTGTTCGTCAACATGTAGACATTTTGATTTATGTATGTCAAACTATCAAAATTCAAAATGTATGCATACGCAGTACAACAAAGCTATCTATATAGTACATACAGCGTAACAGGTATAAACACTACTATAGAAACCGAAAGTGCATGTCACGTGACTTTAAATAATTGAAGACAATGTCATTCCATCCAGTCAGCCTCGCGTGACGTCACGTATATGTCACCACAAATGATTATTACCGGTATGATGACCACGCCGAAATCGAATCGTGTCTGTGAAATTGACATGAACATGGTGTAACTTGCAACTAGTTCAGTCGGCTCATTTCCTAAACAAATTTCCTTTGATGTGATGTCTTTGAATTGGGATCAAAGAAAAATGCCGTTTGATGAATTGTTATCAAAAACGGACCATGGACATGTCGTCATGCACGTGGCTACATCAAACTTTCAAAAAATTTGTTGTGGAATAGCCTAGAATACATGGGTATGTTGCCTGTATTCGATCACTAGTCTGCCCATACCCACCTATCTCCTTACCCAAACATATACTTATGTATACAGTGTACTGGCATATTACTACGTTTGTTGCTTGGTGCTCATTCTAGATATTATATAACACATATTACATATTCTGCTATAATTATTGAAATAATCGGAATCGGCACCTGAATCGGCCGATTGTGATCTCAAATAATCGGCAATCGGCGCACGGCTCTATATGACAATCGGCTCATCACTACTCTTATATATGCGAGGCTCCCCATGGGAGACTCGCACATATAAGAGAATGCATTGGCATAGGGTTTTTGCAAAATTTCAGGGAGCTCCAGTCATGGAAGGGTTTGGCCTAGAAGAAATAAATTTATTAGGCTCTCGGGCAATTTTTTTTTCAAATCAGTGAGGGAGGCAGGATTTTATTTTTTATAATTATTTATGATGTGTTTCTGATGCAAAAGGAGATGATTTATCTTACTTTTACCTTACTATATACCATGTAATATTTCCTTTTTGGACTGAAAATTTTTATCAACAACTTTTATCAACAACTTTAATGCAAAAGCATGACGGAATGCTCACAAAATAAAAAGAACAGTGGTTCATTGCATGTGTTGACACATAAATGTCACTTATATTAGTGTGGACTGTCTTGTATAAGAATTGAGCTGTCTATCTTGTGAAAAATGAAATATATGCAACAATTGTACAAGCCATATATATGAACCTATGGCCCTATATGAAAAGATTGGAATTTCTACAGCTTTAATATTTTTCCTTATTCTTATATAAGACCACCCATTCACTCAAATGAGTTACATAAGTCTGTCAACACATGCATGCAGATAAAAGAAATAGAGTGTCCCACTCATTTAACATGTTGAGGTATTCAGAAATACTCATTCAGTCAACTCAGTGTTCATTTACTGTTTCCTGGCATGCTAATTTTGATTTCTTGGCTGCATTTACATTGCGTTTACGAGAGAAAACAGATTCAAATTTAGCTAGTCAATCATGACACTGTGGATAGCAGCCGTCAACCTCAACGATATTGTCACTTCCACATCTGATGCAAATATCTGCAAATGTTTTGCTGCTATAATAAGGCAGCTCAATTTGATCACAACACCGCAGATTTTGTCTAACAAATATACGATCTAGTACATTGTTTATTGTTGGAGCCTGTGGGTGTTTTAAGTCCTGCAGTACAGATCCGCACGTATAGTCAAACAATTCCGGTTTTGCGGAATATTAATCTCACGGAATTGCAGAGTTCACAATACGGAACAAAATTCTTTTGGATTTGAATTATACCGCGATGAACAGACATCTGATGGTTTAGGATATACTTACGTAAAAATACTTACTTCTCTATTGGTTCACGTCAGACCACCCATGTTTTAATGCTTGTATTTCCTATGACCCGCGACAATACGGTAATGATGTGAAGTTTCGTTCCTGTTTTAATTCCTAGTTTTGTATTAGTCTAGAAATTTCATCGTACGCAGATTTCGTTTCCAGGTTATTTTTCGGAATAAAAAGCATCTACGCAGGGTCTTTTTGGCAATGCGCCGGGGCCCGAGAGCCGACCTATTAATTTTTTTTGGCCTTAACCCTTTGAACCCTGGCTCCCCACAACGATCGACACCCTGACCCTGGGCTCCCAGTGGTATTTTGACTTATAGTATGCAGTGTTTAGACATTAGTTGTTGTTTATGTTCAAGTGGTAGCACATGTCTGAAACTTTAGAGGTATGTTCCCCATGAACCACTGATTACTTTAAGATCTGGTCGCATTGCCACATGCTCACTCCTTGGTAACGGTTGCTAGGCAACTACCCGATATTTAAAGTAAAATACAATTATAGCTTTTATAGTCGTAATTCATCACAAGGAAACGGCGTTTTTGGTGCAGTCAATACCCTATTATGAAATCTGAGATATATCTGGCCAGAAGAGTGAACCTAACTTGTATTTAAGGGTAGCAACGGTTGTTAAGCAAATACCCCAAATGATCGAATGACACCATTACTATGTGTATCCAATAGTATTTTGCCACAAATTGCACATTCCTTGGCATGCACATGGTGACGGTTATGCTCAAATGGTGCCACAGGTCTGAAACTGTATAGGTATGTTCCCATGGACCACTGAGTATTTTTAAGATTGGTATACTTTTCCACACGATCCCTCCCTGATAACCGCGCAGCAATGAAGAGCGTTACGCGAATCGCTTCAAATAATGTACTTTTGTCGAATTCTTCGCTTTGCGCATGCGCACATGTTCCTACCCCAACTAGTTGGCAATAAACCCATACACTTGCATCCATGGTACTTTTGAAGTTCCTGTGGATCATTTAAATATATATAAGTGGATATACCAATGGTTATAACATATATAAAGATGCTACACATGTTTATGACGTGACTGAATGCTTCTGGCCGCAAAAGAGGCCAGTCGGGTATATGAACGTTTTCTGGCTGGCCGCTTTTGCGGCCAGTCGGGTTCAAAAGGTTAAGGTCTTCAATTATGTGTTCGATATAAAGCCGAAAATCAAGGCTATACAAGTCCCTCTATGGACATTCTAAGCACTTCTTGGCCTTGAGTGGTGATTTATCTAATTCAAAGATATTTCAGGCTTTCAAAAAACAAATTCTTTTCCCCCAAAATTGTTGCATATATTGGCAATCCCAAATCCTCAATATCATTAATATATTACTCACCTGACTCTGCTGTCACTAATATTTTTGGAGCAAACGTTTTCAGCATCTCAACATCATTGGAGTTGTAAACGACTTTCACAATAAGCTCAGCTGAGTAATTAAACAGTAGAGACTTCTTCTGTTTAGCCATCTGCTCTTCTTTCCCTGTAATTAGGGGGTTATTTAAGACTCTCTTTACTAAATACTCATTTTTATAAGTACTTATCATATAGGATGTTTTTTTAACATACTAGCTGAACATTTCCCTCCAATTAAGTAGAACTTCTGCACTTTTGTTGTCAGCTTATTTTTTTCTGAGAACCCGCTCAATTGTAAATAGTTATATGTCGATTCAGGACTCAACTATCGGCATTAAACTAATGCAAATGATTTCGCCATTGAGAGTCATTGCATTTAAATAATACATAAGAATGACAATGTGTGTTGTCAATTTGGATTAATATTTGTAAAAAAATGACTGCTTTGAGCAAGATTATTCTCCATTTCTATTAAATCACCCTACCGGAGTGTTTCACATCAATTTAACCAGCAAATGATAATTTTATTGTATTATAGAAGAGTGATACTCAAATTTGTATATTACTATATTTTTAACATTGACATACATTTGTCATATTTGGTTAAGCAATTTCAGAAATTAATATGCGAAAATGTCTGAACTAAGTACACTGTTTGGCTTGGAATGATCAAGATATGTTGTTAATTAAGCAAATAATTCACCATCCACTTTCAAACTAAATGGCTTAAACTGGTACTTTTGATCCATATACTACTGCCAGTGCTATTGTTTTTCTATGCAAACTATAATAAGGTTGGTGAAGTTTCCCAGCAATGAACAGAAATAACAACAGTAACTAACCCTTTGCTACATGCAAACATCAATGTTGGTTTCATCTGTAACACCTTAATATGTTAATATCTATGCCTTCAATCATGTAATAAATGGGTAATTCTGAACCTTCGTCCAAGCCTTGAAATAGGGTGTCTGTCATTTGCAGAATGAGGTCCCCAGAGAGTGAATTTGGTGATGCTAGCCCGCTATGCGGGGTAGCATCACTAAATTTACCCTCTGGGGACCTCATTCTGCAAATGACAGACACCCTATGTCAAGGCTTGCCTTCCGTCATAAAAATATTACCTGAAAGCTCAACAAAAGGCATCAAACAATTGAGATTATCCTCCATACTGATCACTTTAACCACTGCTTCCTGTCCGAGGGACGAGAACATAAGTGCATTAAGACCTTGTAGGAGATCTAATGGCTCTGGGTCATCTGTCACAGGTGAGCTCTTAACTGAAAACAAAGAGCAGATTAACCCTTTACCCAACAGAAGGGCCCTGTGCCAATGCATTCTCTTATATATGCGAGTCGACCATAGGTCGCCTCGCATATATAAGAGAATGCATTGGCTTAACACATTAAAAATTATAAAATTGTTAAAGAATGTAAGAAAAAATGGTAAAAAGTGTTTTTTAGGCCAATGCATTCTCTTATATATGCGAGGCGACCTATGGTCGACTCGCATATATAAGAGAATGCATTGGCACAGGGCATAACTATAACCATCACAATGTGGTCAATGAGCCGGTTCCAATGATATCCATATTTGTATGGTTTTATTGAGACAGACCCAAGATATTTTAGGCTGTTGAAGCTTTATTTGGCCGGTTTTGGCCGTTTTGTTGGGTAAAGGGTTAATAAGATGCAATGGAAAGAAGGGTATGACCAAATCATCAATCCCGTGTGATTAATTTTAATAACATCCCAACTATATCTCTGGTAATTATTCTGCACCCCAGAACACATGGTCTTCGATCATAAGCTTTCAGTAGAGATAATAGAATATAATATTGTCAAACATAAAATAAATACTGTAAGATAATTTAAATAATGAGGCAATCTTTAACAAATTCAATTTGAGTAATTTCATTGATTTGTTCTGAAAGTAATTTTATATAGCAATAAATCACATCAGAAGGCTACTACCAATCTTTCTATTTAATAAATAGAGTACGGCTTTGAGTTTACTGTGCAGGTATAGTGCTCAGTGGAGTGGGATTATTTCATAACACAAAGCGGAGTAAAACGTTTTTGATTCATATGGACACACCTTAATAAATTGGCAGATATGTTTCCGCATATATTTTCTTAGAGATGGGAGTCTGCGTTCATTGCTTTTCGTATGCGAGGTTCGTATAGTATTATGCTTAATTTAGTATGACACTATACAAGCATAGTAATCTACTAAATTAGAACAACACTATATCAATATATAGGACACAGCTCTCAACCAATCAGAAGGTGCTATATCTGGGTGAGGCGAATTATAAATGAATAGCTGATCCATAAATTAAAAAAGTATGAACTATTTCAGATAGAGAGGATCTACAACGAGTCCCCAGTTTATAGAGGAATTTACAAAACGAGTCCAGAAAATTAGGTCTGGACCGAGACTTTGGCGAGGTCCAGACCTAATTTACTGGACGAGTTTTGTAAATTCCGCTATAAACAGGGGACTCGTTGTAGATTCTATTTATTACATGATCCAAAACCTCGACAAAAGATACCTAAATCAACAAATGGGATCCGAAACTAACATCGCCTTCTATAAGGCTTGCGATGACATTTTACGCAACTATGCGGTGTTTGCCCACGTAAAGAAATAGTCCCAGATAAATAAAGACTCTTTGACTATTTAATGGCGTATATTTAATGACATAACTTTTCAAACTCTTCATTCATTATAGTTTGTTGGAAAAATATTGGAAACCATATTATTCTGAGAATTAGCGTGCGGAATGTAAACAGACGACAAACCAGAAGTCAAAGGTCACCTGGAACTATTTCCTGTTATTAAACGAAAGTTTAATATCACAATTTATAGAATGGGTTTATTCAATGGAAAAAGGGTAGGATCATGTAAAAATAAATAAGTTAACTTTCACACAGATATAAGCCAGTCAACATTGAAAAACTTGTGGAAGATATTCCATCTCAAATCGATGTTTATGAGAAGAATAGTAATTGAATACGTAAGGGCTACTACAAACCTTTGTTTAGATATGAGAATAGCTGATCAACATATTGAAGAGCTTGAAGATGATAAACCATTTCAAATCCCAGTTCATGTGCTGGGTTCTCTTCATGCTCCTCTTCCCGGTTAAAATCCTACAAAATTTACAGACACAATAGAAATACTATAATTTGTCAAATAACAAGTAATTACTATGTCCGAAAGAAGTAACTATTAGTGTGTTCCAAACTGTTTTGGGTGGCATAAACCCAGTGTTAGAGTACAAGACAAATTTAAATTCGAGATCAAGTTTTCAAAATTGTTGAGCAAATTGCTTTTGGTTAAATATGGCTAAATGAGAGCGGTGTAAGAAAATTATGACAATCTGCTAAACTGAAAAAACAGTCGCCAACAGATTACAATAATTAGTGGTATCACCTTTGCCAGTTATGATAGAGTATGTAGTCTTCATATGCACATGATTTAAGTTTCATACTAACAATGTGTGTGCACAGATGCTTCATAATTTCTCAGGTAAATTTTCGTTTAAAAATCGGAGCATAAGTTATATAATATAATAAGCTATTAAACATGCAACAAGGAAATGTAACAAGAAAGTTTGAAATAGATATTAACATTGGAAGAATTCTTTGAGTCAAATTGCACCATAATTATGTCTGACAAAAACTCTGAAGTTTCATATAAACTTTCGAGTCTCCAACGCAAAAAAGTTTGACAGAACCTTTTTCCTGTCTATAAATTACCCATAAAGTTTCCAAGCTAAACCTCTCTATTTATTGTGTCACCACAATAATACAAAAACAAAATTCTATCCTCAGTAAAACTCACTGAAGCTGGAAGAAGTGACTTGACTATGCCGTTTGTGGCCAGCGGTCGAGAATTTAGGTAGAGTAACCCATTTGGTGTTGAGATGAGATATTGCAGGAAATCTCTGACAGCACAGAATACAGCTGAATGACTTGCTGTTGATGGCGATGATACAATAATACAGATGCATTCCAAGACCCGGCTAAAATAAAAATAGAAAATGTATTTTATATTGTAACAAACAAATCAATTGTACTGAGTCCTTAGAATATATAATAATCAAATCAGACAAAACAAGAGGTGTGCACTCGAGTGCTAGCATACCCCCACCGTGGCAAATTCAACCCGCATTATCCATAAACCCAACAAAAAAGATTTTTAACTTTAAAGAAAAATTCGGACTAATGATATCGATATGGTGTCACAAGAAGCTTGTACAGAAAAAATTATTCAAATTGGTTCATATTTGTTAAAGTTATTAAGTCGGACAGAATTTTCTAAGTCAAAATAAGTCGAAAATGAAGTGTAATATTACGAAAAACAGTCTGAGCCAATCCCTAGCCGCATCATGTAGAGAGGGTAAATTGAGAAGCATGTATACCAAAAATTATTGAAATCGGTTCATATTTGTTAAAGTTATTAAGTCGGACAGAATTTTCTAAGTCAAAATAAGTCGAAAATGAGGCGTAACTTAAAAAAAAAAAAGTCGGACCAAACCGCAATTAGCATCATGCGGAGAGGCAGTCCTAAGGAGATTGCATACAACAAATTATTGAAATCAGTTCATAATTGTTCGAGTTATGAGGTCGGACGGACGGTGCGATGGAAGGACGGACACACAGAGGGAGAAAGCGTGACGGACGGACGCAGTCAATCCAGTATACCCCCCATTTTCTTCGAAAGTGGGGGTATAATTAAACAACAGAAATGATTTCCAGAGTTAGGTCCTTGGAACAATAGTAGAGAATAAACATCAAAATGCTGAAATTTGATGAACTTCAAAACTTGTCATAATTTAGCTTGAATTGATTTCCCAAATCTTCATTTTACAATTAAGAGGGAGGTAAAGTGGCACAATTCCAGAAATGGGGACCGGTTGAAATCCATGTATTTTTGTTTTAAATGACCAAAAAATATAATATTTATAAATAATATTACTTTTTCCTTAAGGGAAGCCCGAAACTGAACTATATGGATTACGTCTCCGGCCTTGTGTCAATCAGGAGGGTTAAAATTTTATTGCTGTGCCGACCCCACTCACATCCGTGTCCAGATTAGTCTCGCATGAATACACCCGCATTCTATCTATTGTCTAGTCAGTTTTTTATTTCCGACTTAATCATGAGATTTGCGAGTCGCGGGGTTGGGAATGGCACCACCATGGGAGGGATCTATGATAGTTCAGTTTCGGGCTTCCCTTAAGGAAAAAGTAATATTATTTATAAATATTATATTTTTCCGCCAAGGAGAAGCCCTCAACTGAACTATATGGATTAGAATGCAAGCCCAGGAGGAGGCACGAGCAATAAAGTTAATTAATATCCAAATTCGATGGGAATGTACTCTTCCGAAACATGATTCATGTAAATGTGATTTAGTCATGAATCAGATATGATTATGTTACGTGAAAGAGCTCCCAATTCAGATTACGACATTGCTCAAATGTGTACCGCCCGCCCCCCTTGTTTTTGGAATAAACATCCCAGGTAGTGCCATATAATTCATGCTAGCGAGACAACCGAGCAAGTATAACTTTGCTGCATCCTATTCTCTTTGTCATCTTCTTCGCTCTCTCGACAGTTCACATTATGAACTGATGTCACATGCAGCCATTGTGTAGGCCATAAGATATCAGAATGCTTATGATACACCAGGGAGCAAATTAACTGGAATCGCATCGCGATTTGCCACTGAAATGTGGATACCGGTAATAGCGAGGAATTTCTTTATACATGTATGATGTTATAAAAATGCTATCTAATCATGTCAATGTGAGATTATTTGCTAATCAGATATCGAAAGTAAATTGCTCCCTGTGATACACAAACCAGATATAAAAATGATATGCTGCAGATATCATAGCGAGGTATGAGGTTTCATTATATCATGCCACACATCTGTACTCCAGCCTCGTATAATGTAGAGAGCAGGGAACGCCATCATGATCCAAGGTATCATTGCATACCAGTATATATGGGATTAGAGAACACCACAGCGGACTTGATGAACAAGCATAGAAGCATCAGTGATCTATGATGGCGCACATAACGAGTGTCGGGTACATTTCGAAATGATCAAATGTAGCAGAATGATCAAAATTGCAAAATGACCGGTGAAGGAGTGGCCTGGAGGTATCCCGAAGGTATTACGATTCCAGGAGATTGGACCCCATCGTGTGGAGATGTGGGCCACTGCACCGTGGGGAAGAGATAGAAGGCTGGTTGGTGCAGCTCTTGGAGGCACGCAACAAGACTTCCCCACCCAGATCATTCAGCCTTTCTTTCCTACCGGTGAAGGAGTGGCCTGGAGGTATCCCTAAGGTATTACGATTCCAGGGGATTGGACCCCATCTTGTGGAGATGTGGGCCCCTGCACCATGGGGAAGAGTTAGAAGGTTGGTTGGTGCAGCACTTGGAGGCACGCAACAACAAGTCTTCCCCACCCAGATCATTCAGCCTTTCTTTCCTACCGGTGAAGGAGTGGCCTGGATGTATCCCGAAGGTATTACGATTCCAGGGGATCGACTGGACCCCATCTTGTAATGATGTGGGCCACTGCACCATGGGGAAGAGTCAGAAGGCCATTTGGCTGGTGCGCTATGTCTAGACTATGAGAGCAAGAGCGTCACGTGACAACGAGTCTACCCCACCCAGAACATCCTCCAAAGGCTATTTTTTCTCTTTCTTCTTTTTATTTCTTCTTTCTTTTTCTTTTCTTCTTTGTTCTTTTATAAAAGAATCCTCGTCCGACAGTGTGCCTGACGACCCACTGTCGACCCGCGATTCTTGCTCATCGTCGTCAAACCTGCCGACGCCATGCGATGCAGAGAAGCATGTCAAGATCGACGCCAACAGAATTGGCTGCATCAGGTTGGGATACCAGACTGTGGAAGAGGCCTACTCTGAAATGGTTCGACGCAAGACAAATGCTCTTGCATTTGGGATAAGTAGCTATGGCCTGTCCAAGGTCACCCCCTCAAATTCTGGGGCATCATCAAGCTGCGCCCCCAAGGCCAGAGGGAATAAGTTCTGATGAGCCATTTGATCAGAGGAAGCCCCTTCCATGGAATCCCCCAAATGCAGGTGGTCCTGACCAAACTGGAATAAATGTCGATGACATACCACTATGATCGCATGACGGCGGAGGAGCAGGCCCGGATGTATCCCGAAGGTATTACGATTCCAGGGGATCGACTGGACCCCATCTTGTAATGATGTGGGCCACTGCACCATGGGGAAGAGTCAGAAGGCCATTTGGCTGGTGCGCTATGTCTATGAGAGCATATGCGTCACGTGACAACGAGTCTTCCCCACCCAGAACAGCCGCCAAAGGCTACTCCCAGGTGCCCAATAAACAGATCTTCGTGGCAGGAATCCAGGCCGAAATCAAAATACTGATGGAAATTTCACTCTATGTGGAATAATAGTATATCGATGTGAATTTTTTCGAAATTTAATAATCGTATTGCCACTACCATTAGGCACCTGAGAGAAAGGTGCCGGAGCAATCGCCCGTGAAGATTGGTTTCCCGAATCAACCGCATGCAGCACCCGCCTACCATTGGTTCAACTGCCGTAGCAGGACCTGGGGGGCCAGAACTGGTCCTGCCCGAGGTAAAGACTGGTACGGTTGCTCAAAGTAGGTAATCATTGACTAATATGCCCTTACCCAACTATAACAAGTAATACACCCGTGAATGAGCAACCTGCACGGTGTGTGGCCATCAAATTCGAATCATGTTCGACTGCAAGACATGCTGTTAGTTATAACAAAGCAAGGTTAATACACATAACACAATACAACCTAGGTTATTGAATATAAAGTAAGGTTAATATAAAATCACGTTATACCCCTGGCCACGTGATCTTACCTGCTATGACAGGTAAGATACTGTCTTTTCTCGTATATGAGGACGATGAGTTCCGAATGCACATAGGCAAGAACTAGGCGGTTTCCGTTAGGAAAGTGCGCTTACAGCGGACGTGAAGATACGAATGCCTGTATTTTCGTCATGATTGTATCGAATCGTTTTGTCACATAATCAGTGGATATGTCGATGATATACCACTATGATCACATGACTGCGGAGGAGCAGGCCCGGATGTATCCCGAAGGTATTACTATTCCAGGGGATCGACTGGACCCCATCTTGTAATGATGTGGGCCACTGCACCATGGGGAAGAGTCAGAAGGCCATTTGGCTGGTGCGCTATGTCTATGAGAGCAAGAGCGTCACGTGACAACGAGTCTTCCCCACCCAGAACAGCCGCCATAGACGAAGAGCCATGTCATGGCCGGTTTCGGAAATATATTGGCAGTAGATGTGCGCAATATAAACGCTGCGCATGTAAGCTCGCTTTAGACATGTAACAATACAAATGCAGTCCTTTCTGCGCAATATAAATGTGTTGCATGTAACTGCGCATCATACACGAGTGAAAGCTATGTGGCAGAATATCGTTTTGATATATGTGGAAATAGAAGTTAGTGAGCCAAGTGATGGTCTCTACTGGAAAGACTATTGGCAGTGAATCTGGAGCACGTGACAATATGTATTCTTTCTATTTCGCTGTTTGCCGTTATCATTCACTGATGAAACTGCAAAGTATGTCAGTATTGGGATGAAAACTGTTCACCATATGTAAGCATACTAGTAGTCAGTTCTGACAGCATACATGAGGCCCTGATACGATATGAGTGTCATGTACAATGTATGGAACTATTACGGCGTGCTGATGGCTTAGTGTCAGGCCACAAAGTTTTCACTTCATTGCAGTTGGTGAACAATAGTTCGTAGGAACCCAAACTGTACATACATGGATGTAAAGAATGCAACACAATATTTAGAACGTCAGACAACACATCAATTCGAAGTGTGGTTATATATGTGATAACGAATACCATCCCCCTGTTACGGAGTGTTAGTAACTATTGTACTGATGATACAATGAGTTATATGATATTTAATCGTGATAGACAAGGTAGAATTTTCAAAATACCTTGAAGTCGATGTAATGTGTTATTACATTTGTCATGTGTCTAACAAGACCACGCGCTCATACATACTGGCGGGCGTAGATTCGCAGGTATTGATCGTTAAAACAATATTACAGATCGCTCAGTCGAAAGAAATGTGAATTGTCATCTGATAGTGATAACAAGTACTATCTTTCGTATTTATTCATGTAAATTATTACAAAGGAGGATATGGCTGTCCTGTGCAACTTTCTGCGAATTAACAGAGCAGTGCCATGTATGATTTGGCAGTATACATTAGGATACAAAGCAACGGAACTTACGAAATAACCGAAGCGAGTCGACGGAAACTTATGTAAAGTGAAACACGTGTAGCACGAAATTAGGAGACATCGCATACCGTACTACATTGCGTCCTCAATTGTAAGTCATGATAGTCATCACGCCGTATGTGTGGCACAATATGCACTATGTGGTTTTGCCACAAGTAAGCTATGTGCTTCTTTAGTCATTGTCAAGATGGCCATCTTAATTCCAATTGTTGGAAGATAAAGCCGTCTTGAGGAAAACAGAAAACACGGAAACAAATTACGGATACAGTGAAACGAAAAAAGTTCCCGTTTCGGATGTGAGAAATATTAATTAACTATCGGGTACAATAAATTGCAAGTTTGTAATATCAACAATAAATATTGAGTCGATAAACTCGCAACACAGAAAGATACAACCTTGAGAAAATAGAAACGATCCTGTCCTGGCGAGGAGGAATAAAAACTGACTAGACAATAGATAGAATGCGGGTGTATTCATGCGAGACTAATCTGGACACGGATGTGAGTGGGGTCGGCACAGCAATAAAATTTTAACCCTCCTGATTGACACAAGGCCGGAGACGTAATCCATATAGTTCAGTTGAGGGCTTCTCCTTGGCGGAAAAATTAAAGATATGTTTGTTCATAGACATACTACAATAATCCAAGATTAAGTATAATCTGATAAGTATAAATTTGTCATTCCCAAAAAGATGCATTTGAATGTCAAAACAACACAAAAAGTTTGAGACGAAAATACTCACTGGTAAGAATATCAAATAGCCAACAGGAGGTATCAACATGTAGCTGATACTCCCATGCAGTGACAACGCGTAGCGGATTTCCTAGTTTCAAACCTAAAACTCCAGAAATTTGAACTTAATATATGTAAACAAACCACCCAAAAAGACATCCATTTGCAAGAACTATTTCAGAAAACTATGGAGCACCACTTTACTATCAATAAAACATGTATGCAAAAATGTACAGTCCCAAATATCATGCACAGCGAAATCGCTTTTCATACTTCCTGTTTACCTTTCGTCATGAGTTTCGATTTCGGCTGGAAACAAACAAGATATTCCCTTTTCAATCTTCAGCTGTACATGTCGATCAAAGAAGCGATCGTCAATAACTTTCTGATGTATCTAACACACACGTATATACTATGTTGTATCAATATGTTGATTCCTTACCGGTCAAACGTTGACAATTTATTAGTTTGAAGTTTATTTCGCGGGGAGAATTTATCAGGTAGGCGGAAGTCACCGAACAACCACGTTATATGTAAATACGCCAAATTTCAATCACGCGGTCGGTATTTTAAACCATACAAGAAAGATGATATAAACATTTAATAATGACGCGGTGTAGTTTTTCTGCCATATGGTGTAAGTATTTGACATTAACATTACGTATTATGTGATATTATTACTTAATATCGTATATATATATTCCGAACTATTTCGGCGGAGTGATATGTTTATTGCATAGCTTGTCACTGTTTACATAGAATTCCTTTGAGATTTTTCGTAAAACTTGATGCGGACTGTAAGTAATCGATGGCGCGATCGCTTATGAAAACAATATAGTGTTACTCAACAAACGATTATCCAATTGTGTTATGGACCATGTGTTGTCATAACAGCCAGTTTGTTTTATTTTCAACATCGTAAAATAAGCACATTTCTCAACACAGGAACGATAACTCCACCAATGGCTGACAGAATTTCCCCAATTTCTGTTGCTCGTAATGTGTTTTGAAGTGTGATATTTCGATAATGTGTACGTTTTTCGAAATTCGACGACACCTTGTCACTAGATGGAGTCAGGAATTACATGAAGGTACATTCATAGATTCTGTACTAAAATTTATGAAGTCAGGATTTTGTCTCAAATTTTTAACATGGAAACCCTATGGGAGAAAAATAATAAATTTTCCACTTTACCTCCCTCTTATTAAGTTTTGTCCAGGAAGCTGAATAGCTTTTGCTATATTAAATTTATTTCCAGAATTAGGTCCTTGGAACAATAGCAGAGGACAAACAATAAATTACTGAAATATCATAAACTTCAAAACTAGTCCTATTTGAATTTGAATTCATTTTTTCTAAAAATTCTCTGTTTAAAAAGAAGGTTATTTTGTCATTGAATTAGGATTATAATACCAAAAGTTACCCTCATTCCAGGACAAAAAAATGTTTTTAATATTATAATTATATATTACTAGCTGATGTGCCCAACTTTGTATGAGCAATTTACAGATTTCTTTGTGATAGCCTCCGTCTGGGCAGAATATACAGCATCTGGACAAACTATTATTCGATCGGTCCAGAAACATGCCTATATGAGAGTATATGAGCGAGGTCAAGATCAAGGACACGGTCGCACATGAAATTGGACCTGCCCATATTGTTCCCGGGATCAAAGTAGGTCTACATACCAAATTTGAGTCGGATCAGTCGAGCAGTTTTCGAGTCTATAACACACACACATACAGAAGTTCCAAAATATATAATAGATTATTATTTATCCCTGGCATGTTTACCATGAGTGAGCCACATGGAATGAGGATAACTTTTGGTTTAATATTATAAGTTACGGGACGCTTAGTGGTCAGATATGTTGTCATGTGAGGCAAAGTGAAATCAATATTAGGCGAGGCCTACTGTTAGTGGACAAAATCCAGCATATCCATTTAATTAATCGTCGCTGTAATTTATTGTAATTTGGTAAGATAAATGTGTCGTCTATGGCCATTAACTTATGTAACATCACAGCGACGCGTCATAGACTTTGAACGTCAACGCATTGAGTCAATGGCTAATTACCAGAAGTGGGACAACTTGTTGAGTTTGATAGTTAATTTATGAGTCTTTAGAATTCCTCAAATATATCACATGCAGGTTTTGGTACATGATACTATCTTTAAATTCGCAGAAAATTATTTCCGACAGATATCCCGTTTCTTGGTGCCAAAATACACAAAAAATATTCCCGAGGCGACTGAGTTTCTGAAAAAAAAAGATGGCGGATAAGCACCTAATATTGATTTCATATAAAAGGCCGTCCGGCCACAGTGTCCCCCGAAAAAGTGGCTTCATTGGGGGCATCAGCTTTTCTGAAAAAAATAACAAGGACCCTAAATCCGAAGCAACCAGACAAAAATGGGTGGATCGTACCCATATTCAAACTTTATCTGTATTTCGAGCTGATAAACTCATATACCAAATTTGATTCAGATATGATCACACAAACTAAAGTTATCATCCGGAAACCAGAAATTGACTGGATTCTAAGTCGTAAAAGGGCCATAACTCTCACAAAAATGGGCAGAGCAAACCCATATTCGAACCTGACCTGTATTTTGGGCTGATAAACTATCATACTATATTTGATTCAGATATGATCACACAAACTGAAGTTATCATCCGGAAACCAGAAATTGACAGGATTCTAAATCGAAAAAGGGCCACAACTCTCGCTAAAATTGGCGGAGCAAACCCATATTCTCATTCGACCTGTATATTGGGCTGATAAACTCACATACCAAATTTGGTTCAGGTATGATTACAAAAACTGAAGTTATCATCCGGAAACCAGAGAATTACAAGATTTTAAGTAAAAAAAAGGGGCCATAACTCTCGCAAAAATGGGCGGAGAAAGCCCATATTCCAACTTGACCTGTATTTTGGTCTGATAAAACTCACCTATGAAATTTGCTTTTGATCTAATAACCGAAACTAAAGTTATCATCCGGAAACCATTTCCAGACGGACACCGGCTATTTTAATAGTCCCCCGAAAAAAAAATTCGGGGGATAATTATGTCACCAACCTAATATGTGTTCATATACCATCACTATATATTGACGCTGATTGGCTAATTGCAAGAGCTGACATAATAATATTATTTATCCCTGGCATGCTTACCATGAGTGAGCCACTTTTGGTATAATATTATGATTTATCCCTGGCATGCTTACCATGAGTGAGCCATATGGAGAAGGTTCGCATAAATCTCAGCACTCGGCCGTATCACTTCATTCAGAATCTTCCCAGGAAGACTTTTCGGCTGAGCCTTAAGAACAAGACATAGACAATTACAACGTAAATTTTGGCACAACAGGAAAATCAAACAATTAACCCTTTCATGATGGGAGTCACGCTGGTGCAGCATTAAAGATCCTACGCCAGTGCATTCTCTTATATATGTGAGACTCCCATAATAGGGAGATTCACATATATAGGAGAATACACTGGATTCCAGAGTCAAGGTAAATATTGTTAGGCCTATGTATTCTCTTACATATGTGAGGCTCCCTATGGGAGACTCACATATATAAGAGAATGTATTGGCCTAAGGTTTTTCGCAAAATTTCAGGAAGCTCCAGTCATGGAACTGTTAAAGCCATTAAATATAAATACCTCTGTAATTTTACAATGAAAATTGAATTATGGAGGAAGGATTTTTAAGAAATTTAGAAGAGAGAGGTTTTTTTAAGAGACCCAAACCACTCGCAGTGTGTAATAAATATAAAACTCTGTAACAACATCACCACTAAGAAGAACACGGAGAATTAGATAAATTTTCTTATATTAATTATTGATAGATTTCCAATAATCCAACTTTTGCGTGCTCAACCATTGTTGAAACCATTGTTATGTAAACAAAACTGTTACAGTGATTTGTCAACAAACATTGCTAATCGTGTAGAAAGTTCAAATTTGTTACTCTCAGTATGATTTTCAGAATATTTTTCAATGCTTTGACCTTTCCAATGTTTACCTTCGTCTGTCAAGTTTTTATCAAACTTTAGTATCTTATTAGTTAATTGATAGAATTCAGTCAATCAACCAATAAGATACCAAACAATGACATGCAAAATATATGGACTTGTTCTTATTTTCATTATTAATAACTCTCCAATAATATTATTACACGCTTGTTCCTAGAAGTACAGTGTTATTGCTGTTCCATATTTACAAATCCGTATGGAACGTACGTTCCATACGTATCTAGTTGACGTAAAATGAAGTACATGACGTTCACCTCAACCATGAAACTGGAACTATTTAAATAACAGAATCATCACACATGACAAACACGCCCTGTATGAGCCTAAATAAACCTTCTAATCCTGTATTTTTAATGCACGGATTCTAGGACGCGAAGTGTGTAATAAACACAGTACGACACGATGTGTAAATGGGTTTGTCGATACGGCACAAGTGCTGTCGTGGAAGGGTAGAATGAGTGCTGTATCGACAAATCCATTTACACATCGTGTCGTTCTGTGAATTTATTGGAGAGTTATTAATAATGAAAATAAGAACAAAGTCCATCTATTTTTACATGTACTTGTTGATGATAGTTTTCTTACATACTTTTATGTTATTTTGCATGAACAAAGTTTGAACACCTTGGGGTCCATTTAATGCAGTCTATATAATTTTTGTGTTAGAATGTTCTAATGAATACCATGAAAGGTGCTAATATAACAAATAATTGAAACTAGCAAATTTGACATGTTAAATGAGATCTTTATTGTGATGTCATCTGTGCATCTCTAGGTATGCCAGCTACTCACAATTTGATATGGGGCAAGGTGGAATATTTTCGTGATTTCATCCAGGCATGACACAAGCACATCAGCGTCTGCTTCATTGACACAGTTAGCCATGACATTCTCGACTTCCTGCTCTGTTGTATCACTGTCCTCGTTCTTTGCTGGGAATTTAGTGTTAGTCATATTCTCCAGGACACTAAAAACAAGTCAAATATCAGCCAATTGGTCCAAAAAGTTACCCTCTATATCAAAGTTCAAAATTTCACAGACAATATGTCAACCAATATGGTAAATGTTTAAACAAAATTCCATGCTAGTGATAAACAGCTTCAAGAAAATCCCTTAGACCACAATGATAAATTCAAAAGATTGCAAATTTCCTCAATCCCTAAAATTTTGACCTAATTTGTTTTTATGATATGATATGCTATTCGATTACCTGGAATGCACTAAAGTCACATATCCCTATGAACAGATTTTTATCTTCTGGTAACTGTATATAATTACAAACAAGAGGTGGCATCAGAGATGCTGTGTCTCGTTTTCGGTGGCTTACCGCCGGTAGCTACCGCCAATTGGTGTGCATCAGTATCGGTAGACTAATTAATAGGTAAAATCGAAAAATGACTAATTAAGGGCCATAACTCCATCAAATTTTATCGGGCCAGGCTGGTTTTCGAACTTGTCCGAAATATTCTTGGCAAGTATGTCTATTCCAAATTTTAAACAAATCGGAGGACGTTTGTTGAAGTTATCGCGCTAACGAGCTAAAAATTCACGAAAAATGACTAATTAAGGGCCATAACTCTATCAAATTTTATTGGGCCAGGCTGGTTTTCGAACTCGTCCAGGATATTATTGGAAGACACTTATATACCAAATTTTAGTTGAATCGGATGACGTTTGTTGAAGTTATCGCGCTAACGAGCTCAAAATTCGTACAAAATGACTACTTAAGGACCATAACTCTATCAAATTTTATCGGACCGGGCCGGTTTTCTAACTCGTCCGAGGTATTCTTGGGAGACACCTATATATCAAAATTTCAATCAAATAGGATGATGTTTGTTAAATTATCGCGCTAACGAGCTGAAAATTTGTGAAAAAATGACTAATTAAGGGCCATAACTCTATCAAATTTTATCGGACCTGGCCGGTTTTCGAACTCGACCGAGATATTCTTGGGAGACACCTATATACCAAATTTCAATCAAATCGGATAACGTTTGTTGAAGTTATCGCGCTAACGAGCTGAAAATTCGTGAAAAATGACTAATTAAGGGCCATAACTCTTATCAAATTTTATCGGACCAGGCCGGTTTTCTAACTCGTCCGAGATATTCTTGGGAGACACCTATATACCAAATTTC
Source organism: Siphonodentalium dalli (assembly GCA_032622095.1). Classification (NCBI taxonomy): domain Eukaryota; kingdom Metazoa; phylum Mollusca; class Scaphopoda; order Gadilida; family Siphonodentaliidae; genus Siphonodentalium; species Siphonodentalium dalli. The sequence goes on along the minus strand of CP136062.1, from coordinate 194,067,637 downwards.
AATCAAATCGGATAACGTTTGTTGAAGTTATCGTGCTAACGAGCTGAAAATTCTTGAAAAATGACTAATTAAGGGCCATAACTCTATCAAATTTAATCGGACCAGGCCGCTTTTCGAACTCGTCCGAGATATTCGTGGGAGACACCTATATACCAAATTTCAATCAAATCGGATAACGTTTGTTGAAGTTATCGCGCTAACGAGCTGAAAATTCGTAAAAAATGACTAATTAAGGGCCATAACACTATCAAATTTTATCGGACCAGGCCAGTTTTCGAACTCATCCGAGATATTCTTGGGAGACACCTATATCCCAAATTTCAATCAAATCAGATAACGTTTGTTGAAGTTGTTGCGCTAACGAGCCTAAAATCAGTGAAAAATGGCAAAGGGCCATAACTCTGTAATAAATGTGCGGACGAACCCGATTTTTTGTCTGCAGCTTACGTCATGGATAAGTACTCACACACCAAATTTGTTTTTAATCCGTCAATAAACGGTGGAGTTATAAGTAAAACACGTCGCCCGCCCGTCCGCCGCCCGCCCGCCCGCCCACCGTCCCTCATCAAACTATAAGTCGAGTTTTGGAAAAAAACTCGACTAATAAAAGGTCAGCCGACCACAGTGTCCCCCGACAACTTGGCAAGTCGATGCCAATTTGTTAAAGAAATTAAAAAAAATGTTGAAATGTTATAAGTCGAAAGGATTAATAATTCTGTCATCTATATACATGTTGCACATCTCCAATATGTGGATAACAATACTCTGAAGTTTCAAATATCTACGATAAAAAACTGTAGGAGAAGTTGATTACACCATGAAGGTACCCTCATACAGAAAATTATAAAAAATGTTGAAATTTTCTAAGTCGAAAAGGGTTAATAACTCCGTCAAAAAATTATTTTTCCATCATCTATATACATGTTGCACATCTTCAATAGTTTTCAAATCTCTGGGATGAAATACGTAGGAGGAGATGATTACACCATGAAGGCACTCAAAAGTGTGACGTACGAACGGACGGACAAACAGTTTCTATAGTCCCCCGAAGATTAATTTTTCGGGGGACAAAAAATTAAATAAAACCCCCCTGCCCACTGAATTGAATAAAATTTTAAATTTTTATAGCCATATAAAGTAAACAGATTATAAAGTGACATCAGACAGCTGGTTGTTGTTTTTCAGTTTTTATCTGATTAAATTTATACATACCGTTCCACAGTAATTCCAAATTTTCTCATCAGCTCGTATGTGTGGAGTTTCTTCAATAAAGCCTTTAGTGCCACTGTCGTCCTGACAATCTGTAAAGAAAAAAATATACAGAGAATTATGTTAAGTTATGTTGCAATTAAAGACGGAAAATGGATCTTTTTAATCATTAATTAAATTGAATATGTTTAACATGCTGTTAATAACATCCAGCCCTGTTAATTGACATCTGCAATCGGCTGAGCTGAGGAAAAGAGAAATTCCGTGAGCTATTTTTTAGCTGAGTTAAATTTCAGAAGCTGCCAATGTTTTGTGAAAAATTCAACCAAATTGCTGGTGGTGTTGCATTAGTTATGCGTTATGGCAATTCTGCATGAAAGCTAGGATTGTTGAATTTTTATCAGTAAAAACAAGGATAACAGAAACTATTGCATATTGGAAATCAATTATTTTAAACCAGACCCCATAATGAGTTACTGATGATAAAGAACCAAGATCCAAGAACATAAATTATAAAATGAGTCTATAGACTGTACACGAGTTTTATATCTTTCTTTATGAACGGCATGCCTCTATTTGGATCCTAGGCTTTTAAGCCAAGGCAAATTCCTGCTAATTAACCCTTTACCCAACAAAACGGCCAAAACTGGCCAAATAAAGCTTCAACAGCCTAAAATATCTTCGGTCTGTCTCAATAGAACCATACAAATATGGATATCATTGGAACCGGCTCCTTGACCACATTGTGATAGTTACAGTTATGCCCTGTGCCAATGCATTCTCTTATATATGCGAGTCGACCATAGGTCGCCTCGCCTCGCATATATAAGAGAATGCATTGGCCTAAAAAAAATATGTTTTTAACACTTTTTACCATTTTTTCTTACATTCTTTAACAATTTTATGATTTTTAATGTGTTAAGCCAATGCATTCTCTTATATATGTGAGGCGACCTATGGTCGACTCGCATATATAAGAGAATGCATTGGCACAGGGCCGTTCTGTTGGGTAAAGGGTTAACAGGGCTGAACATCATGTTTCTCACAGGTGGTTTGTTGCTGTTGTATATGTCATCAAAACGAGTTTAATTTTTTTTTTAAATCAGTCATTGTTGGATTTATTGTCCAATAAAGTAGACAGACCCAAGCTTAAACAGTTTGGAGGGTACTTGACCTAGAGATCTTCAAATGATACCCGATAGTAGTTGAATGCACTACATAATTTATTTGGTGCCAATGATACCTTGATATAAATTTTTGGCAGTGTTTCATTGTGCAGAATTTGGATCTAGCCAGTATTAGACAAGTGCAAAGTGGCTAAGGAAGAGTTTCAAGAATGGACATTCACTATATTTTCCAAAGTCTGTTTCATTTCAGTTTTACCGGAGACGGCAGGGAGACAGCGTGGCAGGACTATGAAGACCCCAGAGGGTGATTTTAGTGACACTACCCCGCACAGCATCACCAAATCACCCTCTGAGGACCTCATTCTGCTTAGGACTCATCTTCTTGGAAGTATCTAATTTTTAGTTACATTTTCCCTTCAGTTTCTATAACCTCTAATTTTCAGAAGATAAAATGAGGTTCCCAGAGGGGGAATTTGGTGATTCTAGCCCGTTGTGCAGGATAGTGTCACTAAATTCACCCTCTGGGACCTCATTCTGCAAATGTCAGGTACAATATATCTAGGCTTGGTTATCCTATATTATGAAATAATAGTTGTGAATGGCAATGTAAATGCATTGCTATGTACCATCTGATCATAACTGAATTATAGCAGCAGAAAACAAAAGAGAGACTGTTGACTCAGTTTAACCTTTAACAGAAGTGAGAACATACCAAAAACAAAACAAACAAATACCTGTTTTGTAAGCATGAGATCCAATAGGCGCTGGTAACATGTTCCGCTTTCTAAATTCAATTTGTATTCCTTGCCCTCTTGCAGTGAGTGTTTTCCAAACATCCACAGTATCCCATCGCTGAGAGTAGTCGACTGATCGAGAGCTTTGATAGCCTGGATCTTCAGTGAGAATGACATGTACTCAGAAGAAAACAAATCGAGTATCTTCTGCTGTACTTCTCTCGCCTGTCAATAGAGAGAACTAATGTCAACCCTGTCTATACTAAATACCCTTTGATGAGTCGTTCCCTTTGGAAATGTTCAGATAATAAGTTCAACGAAATTACCTTTGTGTATGTCTGTCGTCTGCTCATTTTTCATGGCCACTTCTCCAAATAGATACTTTTATAACTGAATGGGAGAACCCATTTAGTAAAGAAAGGGTTAAAATGAGAATGCATTTTCATGAATATCACAGGTCGCCTCCCATATATAAGGCCACAGGAAGTTGATTCTCTGTTTCTCAGACACTTTTTTTTCCAAAGCAGGCAGATTTTTATATTTATTTTTTATGGCCAAAATTTACCGGCAGGCAGGTTTTTATTACCATATTTTATTACCAAAATTTCCCGGCAGGCAGGTTTTTATTTGTTTATCCTAAAATTGTAAAACCAATGTTCGGACATTGAAACATGACTACTTGATTTGATTTTAATGAAATTTTATTAATACAGAAACTTGTCAGGCTTCACTAAGCCATCTTTGAATGTGTCAATACAAGACAAAAACAAAATATATTAAACTTTCATAACATAAAATAACAACAATATGCAGAATCAATTTTTTTTAATGTGTATGGGTAAATTGATTATCAGTGGTTGTTCTTAATCACCATTGCTACTGTCGTTTTAGCAAGCTTCCACCTGTTCAAGCTGTGGAAGCTTGTGTTTAGATTTCTTGGGATCATGAAAACCCAGCAAATCTTCAAACTCCTTTGGAAACGAGCATGAACGGTTGTCCAAGGTGTTTTTGTGTGGGTCCAAATACCATATTACATTACACACAGTGTTAACAAAGTTTTTTTCCAATAATGTCGACACTATCCTTGCTGAAACCAAGTTTTTTTTTTCTTCCAAATATTCTAGAAATTTTTGGGTGAGTTCATCCCTTTTATTTATGGATTTGTCCAACTTTGGAAGCTGGAAAGTCTTTTCCATAAGAACACTGAATGCAGACTTCGTTGGTGCATCCGCACTGGTAGTTGCACGTTGACAAGTACTTGAAGAAGTATTGGTGGTCACCGTGATCTTAAAATAAAAGCCAAAAATGTCTGCAACCTGTGTGGCTTTCAGTTCAGGTGAGACGAAGTCGAAGTCTGATGTTTTGTTTTTTCCAACAGAAATGGATTTGATGCTTCCGCCATGTTGGGACGTTATCCGTTCCGATAAATTCCAACATGTTTCATCGATCTCAACACTCACTATAGTCCAGGGGATAAGATATTTGTTGCCGTCCCACATGCAAACATTCAGAATTGCAACCATTGTTTTAGCGGAAGTAGATCGGGCGCATTCGATTAAGATTCCAGACATCGGCTTGTTCGATCTATTAAAAGATTGGAATTATGAGATAGAGTTGCGCCTCTTTATCCACACCTGTTAACAATGGTCGATTGCGAACTTTACGGATTGCGAGCGGCGGGATGAATTATACTTTTTATTTTTGGTAGGCTATAAAGTACCCAGCGGCGTATTTTTTCGGGGGGCGGCGGTGGCCTAAGAGAATGCAATGCATTGGCTTGACAATTTTTTATAAATTTTTCTTTTATTCTTTAACAATTGTTTTTATCATTTAAAAACAAAAATTCTGACATTCTTTAACAATTTTTATCATTTTTATAATTTTTTCTTGGATTCTTTAACAATGTTATCATTTTTTATCATTTTTTTTCTTACATTCTTTAACAATTTTTTATCATTTTTTACCATTATTTCTTACATTCTTCAACAATATTTTATAATTAAAAAAAAAAAAAATTCTTACATTCTTTAACAATTATAAAAAATCATATAAAATTTGTTTGTTGGCTGCATTCTCTTATATATGCAATGCGACCTATGGTAATTTTTATAAATCCTGATTTAAAGACTACAAATAGCTATTTTGTGAATAAAATACAGATAAAACTGAACATGGGGTATATTATTTAAGTCTCTAAAAGAATAATAATAATGTGGTTTATTTCGATCGTAATTCACGGAAAAACTCTTAGGTGATCTGCAATTTTCCTCGATTGAGGGTGCTAACAAGATGGAGTTCTCTCTCTTGGTATGCTCTGAACATTTTCACTTAATTTTCTGTTCTAAAAATAGCACCTAAAACTGTCCCATAAATGTCATTAGAAATTCTAAATAAAATTGATAGTAATTGATAGAAGCTTTTCCAGATCGGTATCCTCAATCAATATCTATAATTTTATATCCTGGAATTTATATTAAAGTTGTTGGGAAGAGACACACCATCTATAAAATATCCTTACAAGTAACATGAGTAAAATCTCCAAGTCACAGGCACAGAGACATCCAACTAACTTCATTCCGCTCTTGAGATGCCGTATCTTATATACTGCTTCTGGCTGCATGGCCGCTTTCTCCATGTCTAACCCTTCAATGGCCCAGTCAACCAGTGTCTTAGCAACTGCAAGATGGATGGAAGAATTAAAGACATATCATGGGTGGTGGGTGGGGTGTGATACACATTCCAAAAAAAAATTACCAAGCCAAGATCTGCTTTGATAGCACCAACAACAAAAATAACTACAAATATTCAACTTTAAAGATCTCTCAGAAATAACGGCCACAGGTAACTGAAATTAAACCCAGAGCTAGCCGATGCAGAGGTTGATTTCTTCGTTGGCGGATGCCCCAGAAATAACAAATTAAATTAAAACCCACTTTGTGGATGAAAAATCTTTGGTCACAGAAAAACTTTGCATGGCCTATGGTATTTGATGATTCGATCCTTTCTGTATAAAATAAATCAGTTCACGGCTCAGCATAAATCCTAACTACAGTGAACCCATCACCCTTCTGTGTTTGGCCGAAAATGTAGTAAATTGTGAACTTCTAATTAAACTGTCTTACCTTTGAGCTCTCCTTTATTCATAAGATATGAGAGTCCTTTGCACAGCAATCCAGGGATTTCCTCCACAGCTTCAACCCACCTACAGAAGATAATAGATTATAAGAAAGTCATCATCAAGATGATTTACAAGGCTTGGTTTCAGTACTTATCTTAAAGATTAATGACTTTAGAAACTCCAACAGGAAACAAGAGGTTGCACCACCAGTGCTGGCATACGTCCATGGAGCAAATTCAAACATGGGCAGGTTGTAGGAACCCAAATACTTGTATCTTAAAAATATGAAGGTTGGAAGACTGTGTGTGGCTTTAAAATTTGAATAATGGGAAAGTTTTGTAAATATCATCAAATATTCTGATTCACCCTTTACCCAACAAACCGACCAAAACCGGCCAAATAAAGCTTCAACAGCCTAAAATATCTTCGGTCTGTCTCAATAGAACCATACACATATGGATATCATTGGAACCGGCTCCTTGACCACATTGTGATAGTTACAGTTATGCCCTGTGCCAATGCATTCTCTTATATATGCGAGTCGACCATAGGTCGCCTCGCATATATAAGAGAATGCATTGGCCTAAAAAAAATCTTTTTTTAACACTTTTTACAATTTTTCTTACATTCTTTAACAATTTTATAATTTTTAATGTGTTAAGCTGATGCATTCTCTTATATATGCGAGGTGACCTATGGTCGACTCGCATATATAAGAGAATGCATTGGCACAGGGCCCTTCTGTTGGGTAAAGGGTTAAGATCCCTTTAGGTGACGAGGTTGCTGCAATTAAAAAAACATATTTTATGAGTGACATCTCAATGTGCCATTCCGATCGATTCATGACCATTTCTACAAGAAATGACAATTTGTTCACACACTGAAGCTAGAAAGCACAATTGAAGCAATGAAAACTCTGACATAGATATATGAAGTGAAGACCACATACTTATGATATTCGACAATAGGATGAGTATCCCACTGTTCATTCTCTCAACGGAATTGACTTCATTTTTTGGCTGATTTTGAAGTTTGTTTCCACTTGATAAATTTAAAGACAGGAATACAAAATGTGGCTGGCTTTAAGGTTTAACAAATTAGAAAACCTGATAAATCTACAAAACAAATTATTTAATTAGTCTCTTTTTCGGTGACAAGGTATGTGCATATTTAATTTTTTTGCTTTATTTCTATGATTATCAAGCTAGATATATGAAATAATGAGCACATACTTATCATGATGATTGGCACCTGAGAACTGGTTGATGAGGTTAAGTAACTTGACAGCCTCTGGTGGCTGAGATCCAGACTGAGACTTCTCCTTCTCATATGATGTCAAGGACGGATCACCCAAAGCCTGGTGAAATAAAATGCATAGTTTATTGGACGCCATCTATTCCTCCTCTCTGGTCACAGGTTTTAGCAAAATTTCAGCAAGCTCCAGTCATGGAAGCGTTAATATCAGTGCAGTAAGGATGTTATTTTTTTCAGCAACAAACAATTCACAGACAGAACATGATATAAATGGGCAAATTTTTATATTGAATATGTTCATTCACCAATTTTGAGTTATATATCAGAACAAAACTTTCATGGTCACATTCTCAAAATATTTCATAGCCTCATATTAATGTAAACTTGTATACATTCATAAGCAATCACTAGTAGTGAAGGAACTTTTAACTAAAAAGGGATAGAAATGGATAGTTTGAATTTGTCAGCAAAATTGTTCCATTTATGCTACTGCATTCTTAATTTATGAAAATTGTGTGTTCCAATTTCAAACATCACAATAAATAAATATTTGTTTAAAGGTTATGGAGAACAATCATACATACCAACAGAGGTGTAACTTCAAATTGAGAATATTTGAAGTCATTGGCAGAAATATTCCATGAGCTGTCCATATCATATTCAACATTCTGAAATTAAGTCAACATAAACTGTATAAATGATAGTCCGGGTCTCCTTGAACCTAACCAGCTAGTTATATTGGGTAGCGAGATGCTTTTATGTCTGAGCACCTTCCTATCTAAGTCTTATAACAGGCTTTAAGCGTGGTTGAACCACTCACCTAAAACCACCAATAATGAATCAATTATCACAATTGTGACAGTAAATGGTTTATTCCATAGAAAACATGATATTTGTTCTGAACTCCACAACAGTTGCCAATTGAAAGTGGTAATTCAATGTGGAAAATACATTTGATCACAATGTTTAAGTTCCATGTAAGAAATGTTTAACTAAAAAGTAATATAGGACCACTTACAATTAAAATAACAACATAATAGTGATGGAAGGTTGAAATAAAATAACAGCATGTGGTCCTAAATTTTGTTTATGGGTGTACTCTATAAGCCGATTGTTGCAGATTACACTTCGGAATAGGTCGGGTCTTCTCTGAACGTAAACAAAAGTGTGATTTCTTCTAATTACAAGGCATATTATGTGCGTAATATAACATAAAGGTTAGATTATAATACATCATTATGACCATAAGATGTCACTCTTTCAGATATATATAGCACACAGTATTGATTTAAAAGGTAAAATTGATTAAATAGACAACAAATCCCACCACTGGGCCTGGGCACAAAACCTATAAGAGTTGGCTAGGACGGGACTGGGACGTAATAAAGCATCTCACTTATTAATATAACTAGCTGGTTCACATTCGAGGAAACTTGGGATATATTAAGGAGTGAATCTAAGTATAGTTGTATCACTATCAAGCAAGCAATTCAATAACGTCGCTATAGCCCTGAACAGTTTTGAGGATGAATGGATGTTCAATGGTGAACTTCTCCATTGCAAATTAAATATTTAAGAAATAAATGAGTTACTTTTTCCATGAATGTCAGTCGATTTATTCAGACTGGTATAAGCCATGAGTAATCTATTGTAGTGAAAGATTATTAAATTTATGATTAAGTTCATGACATTTCTAGTACAAGCATGCAATGGATTCATGTTAACCTTGATGAATAAAACAGACATGACTCAATTGAACCTTTTAGTCTTAGCAGCATATAAAGCCAAATAATACAGTATACAAGCTTAATTTCAGGCTTCAAACAGCCACAGGGTCTTAACTTTCATAGAGTTTTACTCACCATGTCTGAGGTTGGTATTTCTGCAGGTGTCATATCGTCGTCAGAAGATATTGCATCATACACATCTTCTCCATCCTGAAAGGTAGAATTAAATGGTATTCTAACTTCAAGTGACATCCTGTTGAGTTTACACTAACATCATAGAAAAAAATCTATCACAAAAACTTCAGTGGCTCTTAATATAATTCACTTCTGCAAATTAATTTGAAATAGAGAACTATCCTTCCTGTTACGCCTTTAGTGGTATGAGTATTTTGCGTAGCGTGTATTAGATCATTTGAACGACGTGTTCTTCCAGGTTCTGGGTCAGTTTTAAAAATGTTTACAGGACACATTGTGAACTCCATGACCTTTTATAAGGGCAGTAACTGGTATGGGACTGGCAAATTTTGCCAACTATTCTGTTACTCTGCATTCAATCTGTGTGGGGTTTTGTCCGGTTCTGTTGAACTGTACGCCGATGAGAGTGTTGCAGTTGTGGGATGTATAGTGTGGTGCAGTTGTGCTACATCTAGTAGCGAAAACAATAAGACATAGAAGTGGGATATCTCGACTTTCTGGATTCACCCCTGGGAGATTCTATCTCCGACAATATTCTCTTCTTTACTTAGTTTCATGTTAACAAAATGATGTAAGGGACATAATACCTGTGGTTCTTCAAGGAACATGTCTTGAGTAACAGGATCTGGAGATTGAGAAAGCTGTCCAAAACTATCTATTTCCTGGAACTCTGCTGTAAAGAGAAGCAAAAAGTTAAAGTAGATATAAAAGGAATTCGAAACATTTATGGTCAGACGAGTTATCTATGCCAGCCACATAAATAAAAAATACATCATCCGATATATTGTGACAGAATATTGGGGACTTGTTGCAGAGTATACAGTTCATGGCAACCATAAAATAACATCAACGTTTGAACATTCAGAGTTCACTATTACATTGAATTTAATTGAATTGAATTAACTTGAATATAAATGGCACACCACAAAATTTTCAAAGAGTATCTGTCGACTGCTATAACGACATTTATCTGACATCCATCATCACACTCTACTTCTCCTATCTCTTTGTACGCAATTCACTTTATGTTCCCTCCCTCATGTTTTGTCTTTTTTTAAATTCTCCTTTATCTCTTTTATTATTATATTTGTTTTCTTTCTTCATTTTATTTTATCTCATTTAGTTATTTTTTCTTTTCTTAATTACTAAAATTATGCTGGGTGAAATATTTGCCGTCATATTTATTCATATGATTTGTTTTATGAGATAATTTGGGGTTATTATAGTACTCTAAAAAAAAAATATCCGACATTACAAACGAAAAGGTTCAGCATCATGAATAGGCATTTTATAAAAATTTCCGAGTTACAGAATAATTACTGAGAGTACAGTTGCATTGTCGTCAGAATTAATCTTAAAGTGTTGTGCTCAAGAGACATCAAGTACTTATATGCAGAAATATTTCAAACACGATAGAGTGGCTGAGGACACGGGCATTCTTTATGGACTAAGTGTGTTATAAGCCTACATTTGATTTGATTACAGAATAACAGCTACCTGATTCGATGTCCTCCTCAACATTAGGTCTTGGTTTTATCATCGGCTGAAGTGGAGCCGGGCTGTGTTCACGACGCAGCAGTGGTGGTGACCTTGACACTGATCTCGGCATTATCGGTGGAGAAGGTTCAGGAGACGTTGGGTGCGGTGGCGAGCGTGGTGCAGCAGGTGATCGTGAACGAGACCTGATGTGTCTCGATGGACTGCGTGAGCGATTATGTGGAGGACCATCATACTCTCTAAATCTTTCTCTGTGAGGTGGGTAATACCTAAGACGGAAAGCAGTTAAATTACACCAGGTCAATAAATAAATGACGAGAGTTTTAAAATTTTATGATGTTTGCAAACAGCCTTTAATACTAGGGAATATTTTAATATTTAATATCAACATATCAATCTTTGTCTCATCAATTTATAGTTCATTTTCAGGACAGGTGGACTGACACTTCTTCAGAGGAACTGTGTGAAATAATAAATATGTTCTTTAACTCTATCTTGGCAGTTAACTATCAATTTGTTACCAAAAATGTCTTCTGTTTACACCATTTTGCTGAAACTATTTTCTGACTTATTTACATATAGTCAAGTAGAGATTTGTCTTACATATATTCATCCATGATGGCCATATACTTCAGCACTGGCAGATAACGCAATAAAATTTTGCCAGTCAGAGTTCGCAGAGGCAGTCAGTGAGATTATTATAATCATACCTATTTATGAAGCATCATCCCCACATATATGACCGTAGGCATATAATTTCTATTTCCGACCCCTTGGACCCAAGTCATTACAGCCAATCAGATCTTAATCTAAGATGAAAGCGTCCACTTACTATTATTCACACTTGGATGATGCTAATTCTGTCCATATAATGCTTGCCGTCATGAATATCATCAGGCATAACTATAGTGTTATCATCCGACTAATTGTTTCAACACTACTCACCTATCTCTTTCTCTGAAATCATTTCTGCTTTCTCTCATATCTTCATGGAGCTCCATGAGCTCCCTGGGCACATCCCTTCCTATATCTCGTGGAATATCTCGGGGCATATCACGAGGTCCGTCTCTGGGCATATCACGAGGTCCGTCTCGGGGCATATCACGAGGTCCGTCTCTGGGCATATCACGAGGTCCGTCTCGGGGCATATCACGAGGTCCGTCTCTGGGCATATCACGAGGACCATCTCGGGGTATATCACGAGGTCCGTCTCTGGGCATATCACGAGGTCCGTCTCTGGGCATATCACGAGGTCCGTCTCTAGGCATATCGCGAGGTCCATCTCTGGGCATATCGCAAGGTCCATCTCTGGGCATATCGCAAGGTCCATCTCTAGGCATATCGCGAGGTCCATCTCTAGGCGTATCGCGAGGTCCTTCTCTAGGCATATCGCGAGGTCCGTCTCTGGGCATATCGCGAGGTCCATCTCTGGGCATATCGCGAGGTCCATCTCTGGACATATCGCGAGGTCCATCTCTGGATATATCACGAGGTCCGTCTCTGGGAATTTCTGGACGGACATCTCGGGGAATTTCTCGTGGAACATCTCGAGGGATATCCCTGGGACTCATATATTCATGTCGCTCTCTGCCACTGCTTTCTCTAGCGTCTCTGTTAATGAAATAAAATAAATATGACAATCAATGACAGTTGAGACGATCACCTGACTGGAAAAACTGGCAGGTCATTCAAAGTCTATTACGGAATGAACATTTAAAAATTCTTTAAAACGTAAGCTATAACTCTGGTATTAACTATTTTGTTTCTGAAACCGGAACATATTTTCAGCAAATTTCACTGCCAGCAACATACATGTATCTGTAACAGCGTAATGTTTGAATAATCAATGTCAAAAACTAAATAACTCATGTAGTGTTTAGCGCTTGTATTATGTTGAAACATGAACTAATTATGGAGTACAGATTGATTTGCATAATTAACCCATTGAGGCCACTCAACCATTTCAATTCTCATACCCCGCTGGACAAAACAAGTGTCCACTGCCACCGCGGTGTACTTGCTGTTCGGCCGCGGTGTCACTTTGTGTAACCGCGGTTGAGCACCGCGGTCGAACGGCAAGTACACCGCGGGCCGAACGGCAAGTAATTAAAGGAAATTTAAATCCGTACATAATATCGGCTTTAAGGTCATTATGACGAATCACATTTATATTTAACCCCACTGTTTCAACGATCTAACGAAGATTTTAATGGAACTTTGTTGTCAAATAAAAAAAAAACTTAAAGTCATGCGTCGATCCCGTGCATGCTATCACGTCGACATACACCTGTCAATCATCCAGGATTAGTTTGTGAGATTTTATTCTCTGCTTTAATTGGTTGGCTGTGGGAGGAGGTTACCGATATTTTGTTCTAATGTGGTATGCTTTGACACCATAACCGAGAATAAGTAAATAAAATTAGTCCCATGTTTTTCTATTATTTAAAAAAAAAATATGGTCAAATGAGCATATTGAATAAAAGTGTAATATTCTCAATCCATATATGTGGCAAATCCATTGCCAAGTGAAAATTAACTGCCAGCGTCAGAAACTGGAAATACGCGACATTTTACGCTTTGCTCTATAATTCCACGGTATTTGCCACCCGAGGATGGACTGAATAAAGATTACACAAACAATGTGTGTTGAAAAATTTGTTAGAATTGTGATGGGACACGTGTATAAGGTCAAAAGGAATAATGCACACGTTTCCCCGAACGGACACCCCGAAATTAGGGGCGGTATGCTTTTCAATTCATTTAATTTTTCCGTTTTATTATGCATTAACAAGCTATTGGAAATACACCATTTATTGTATACTCTACCAACGTTCCTACAGATAAGATTTTAGTCATCATATTCAAATACAAATTGTCATGTTGACAAGTTATGAAAACCGCTAGCCCTGATCAGAAAATGCAGATAATTCGGGGAAAACCTCGCGTGCACAAACAACCACGCGGTCAATACGTCATGCATGCATGCATACGTCTATTGCTGGTATAATTTATGTAGGAATCTGGACAGCTATGACATATATTGACAAGTATAGTATCTCAACAAACATGCTTACTGTAATTACTTCATTCAAGGGTGAAAGAGAAATAGAGTTTCGTAAATAAATAAACATTGGAATACACAGCGCGCCATATACGCCAATGAAAAAAAACAGAGAACCACGATACTTTTGTTTTCGCAACAGAAGTACATTCTCAGATATTCCCGTTTCGTTGAAGTGATGCGCTCTGTTGCCGTGTTTCCCGGAAAGCCGATTAATTTAGCACAATTCTAATCATCCCATGATCTCCCATATCCGATCTATTGCAAATCCACATAAACGAACCACGTGGTCTCTTTTATACAATAGATGTATAAACCATGCATGCATCATTAAATTTTTATTTTGTTATATATCCATTATAAAGTATTGTTTACGTATATTGCCACAAAAAAGTGAGTGAAACCCTTGATTGGGAGGTTGATAATCGCCGTTAATTTTGCGCACATCTGTATATCTCAAATGCCAGGTGCACGCAAATTACAATTACAATTACGTCAGCATTATTCAGAAATTGGGCGCGAGGACTGTAGCAATCGTCATTGGCTACATTGTAACTGTTTGAGTTAACATGATTGTGACATGTCACTTTCTCCTCAATATTCCCTTTCAAGTTTTATCAAAGGTCAACTGACATGCTGCCGCGGTCTTGTCTTTAAAGTAACTACGGTGTTGAAAGGATTTGAATATTTAGGTGCATAAAATCTTCGCAGGCGAAAAATACCTTATCACGCACAAACGCTCTTTATTGTTCATTCTGAAGAAAATTCTGGCACATATTTTTATACATTCAATGGACGGCAGTAAATTCCAAAAGGAGGTCCACATGGGTGGATGTAGTCAGTATATAATTCAAACCAAATATTAGTTTAAATTAATGTAAAAAAAAAATATTTGAACAAGAGAAAACAACATCACAATAACAAATATTTAAACATGGGCAAACAAACAGTTCACAGTAGGATGCGACAACAAACCATAATCCTTATTTTATAATCAGTCTTAAATGACAGGATGGTGATTCAATTATCTAATGATGAGGCTGCCACGTGTGCACGGCATTCCAATGCTTATTTCTCAAAAAGACACGTGCTGCCAAATCTAGATGGAGTCTGTTGTCGGCAACATCACACTTCCATGTCGCCTAATAATTAACAGCGGGAGCCTTTTCTAATCAGGGTGGATTATGACACCTTGATTTTATGACAGTTTACTGGTGGGACGTTGACTACTTAAAAGATTATCACACCTTGTCACCAGACAGATTAGCCCTCAAACATATTATAGATCGTCTGGCGGACGGTATTTAGACAAAGGCCTCAATCAAGCCTCATTTATGGTGCCCTCTTTGTGTTTTTCAACATCAATCCAAGAACGGCAAGTACACCGCGGCCGAACGGCAAGTACACCACGGTCGAACGGCAAGTATCTTAGATATGATTTTCAGCCACAGGAAATAAAAAGTTGCATGTTTTTACAAACTTTTGTTTAGAATACAGCCTTATTTTTAATGGCCTTGGCATAAAGAATGAATAAAATCTTTCAATAATTGGTTACCTGTTCATGAAGTAGTCGACATTAAAAGAATCACGAGAGCGTTCGTCAAAATCCTGTTTGTAAGCTTCACTATACGGCTCCTCCGGTTCGGGAGGAAACTGTTTAAAGTCTCTTGGGGGTGGTTCCTGTATTGGAGGAATTGGCGGTGGACCACCAGAAATAACCGCAGGCTCTGGGGCTGGTTCTCGGGTTTCCATGGGCTCTGGTACTGTCTGTGGGGGTATGTCAAACTTTTCAAACACATTTTGTGCTGGCACTGGCGGTACAGGCTGTGGTATCGCTGGTTGAGGAGGAGGGACTGGAGCTGAGTGTAGGGTCTGCTGAACTTGTTGCTCGATATAATCTAATGGGTGCTGCTGATGTGTCGGCCGCACCTCCCAGTCTGGCTTCACTTCTGGAGTTTCTAAAAGAAGATAATAGCCAAGAATAAAGATTAAAACACTATAGTAAATAAAAAATCTAGATGCTGGGTTCCTGCGATTTTCACTTTTTCACTCGATTACCTGTTTAGAAATTCAAAATCAAATCATATAATTCACAATCTTGGCACCACCAACGTATAAGATACCGGTAGACCTATATTACAGAGTATATTTCATCCTTTCCCAGTGCTATAACTCAGGGTTTCTGCTATACCGGCAGGGGGCCCCGTTCCCCTCGCCAAGTTTTCCCCTCCTGCCATACCCCAGGACATACTGCATGTCTATAAAGATGTTTAAAACTTCTGAATTTTGTTGGAATAGTACTAAGGAATTTTAAAAGGCGAATTTTGTTATACAGAAAATTGAAACAGGAAGTGATCGGAACTGACATCGCTAGAAGCTATGCCTTTGAGGCTGGTTAGTTACGTTGCGGTTAGTACCCGGTTATGTTATGCAAAAGAGCAGTATTTTAATCATACCTGTCATGTTTTATACCGCAAAATATACTGTTCACTTTGTAATAGAGCGAGAGAGAAATGTGGGAGTAGCCGCACCGGGCATCAAGGCATCTTACCACTGCCCACAAAGAATACTCATCGGCCAGATATGTAATCAGCCTTCTATATTTACACTGCAGCTGCTAAAATATATTCCGATTACGTTATGCATCCGAAATATCTGCTGGGTCTTCCACAGTGAGTCTTTTAACATTAACGAGCACGTTTAGCTCGGGATCCAAATTACTGGTGTTCTGTACTTCGTAAATTAATTTATATCTAATAAATTTACTAGTTTTAAAGTTACAGGTACATGTATAAGGTTTGATAGCTTGGCACTTGGGCAGAAATGGAACAAAACAATCTACCATTTCTAATCTCACACGATTCTATTGGCCAATATAACGTAAGTAGTTCAACCAGTGCTAAAACAGGCTACTTTTACCTGGATTTTTCCCCTTGACGGCTACTGGCCCCATTCCCCTACCCCCTACCGGAAACCCTGTATAACTGTCTATTCAACAAATTACCTTGTCGCTGTTACCACCATTGGTGAATGAACTGAGGATATTATACCACAAAACTAGGCAAGTATATGAGAAAGAAGTCAGGTACAGCATTCTCTTATATAACTTACTCGTATTTAAATTAACGCTGTACTATTTTTCACTCAGTTTTAAATTCGTGCACTTTAAATTCGCACACCTATTTGCGCGAATTCAAAACTGACAAAATTGTTTTCGTAAAATTAAGTCTTGTATCTGATGAAAGAGTACTTAGTCATTTCTGAAGACACTTGTGTATATTAAACATGATCACGGCAGATTTACATCCTGTAGACCATAATTGTATCATTTTGTTGCAATAATGGATGTTTATATGCTAATTATTATGATCCCGGTCACCCAAACTAGACAAATTGCGCATAACCTGTGTTGTACAACTTGTGCTTGCAAGCCATACGTTCCCGGTTCCCGGTTCTGAAGGGGTTTCATTCCCAGTTCCTGTTTTTTTAATTTTAATGTTTTTTGCTAATTATTATATTAAAATAGTTATGAACTGGACAACAATGAAATGAACTCAAAAACAGAAAACCACAACCGCGAATGAAACTGACTTCAGAAAATCAACACTTGGCTGCAGGTTGTGATGACATAACTAACTCAAACTGTATGGTCATGGTGTCACACCAGGGTGGTGTACATGACGATGAACATTCAGGCACATGTAATTCTAGAATATGTGTATTTCTTACAAGCATTTCAACATTGTCGACATTACCATAATTTGTATGTCGCTTGTCCATTATAATGGTTTTAAATTTTCTACATTGGTTGAACTAATGTAAATATAGGCCAACATGTATAGGCCTAATTGTCTATTCAGTGGACAACGTTTCGTAATGTGTTTAACTCATCAACATAGACATCGATCTTGTTTTGCCTGTTGTTAATTAGTTTAAACTCAGAAGTCGTACTATTTTTAGCTTAGTTTTAAATTTGTGCACCGACGGGTGTGCGCGAAAAATAATACTGCGCGAATTGCCAAGATTAAAAAACATTGACCTAAAAATGTACGAATAAAAGCTCGGACAAAATTATACATGTTGCAAATTTTTCTAAGTCGAAAAAAGGGGGATAACTCCACCAAAAAATGACGGACAGACGTCATAATCGCAGGTGCACAGGTTCCCATGGTACTAAATGTCTGCGCCAAGTTAAAAAAAAATTGACCTAAAAATGTAGGAATAAAAGCTCAGACAAAATTATACATGTTGCAAAAAATTTCAAAGTCGAAAAAGGGGGAATAACTCCACCAAAAAAAGTCCCACAGACGTCATAATCGCAGGTGCACAGGTTCCCATGGTGGTTGATGCCTGTGCCAAGTTTCACAGATATTGATAAAAAACGACTGAGAAAAACTCCGGACAAATTTGTGTCCACGGACGGACGACGGACGAGCTGACTCCAGTATACCCCCCCTAACTTCGTTGCAGGGGGGGGGGGGGGGGGGGTATAAATACAAGCAAGGTATGTGAGTCTATAAGGAACCTCGCATATATAAGAGAACACACTGGCTTACAAGGTCAAGGTATATATTGTTAGGCCAACACATGGTCTTATAAATGCGAGGTTCCCTACGGGAGACTCGCATATATAAGAGAATGCATTGGCACAATGTTTTCGCAAAGTTTCAGGAAGCTTCAGTCATGGAAGGTTAAGGTTCACATTATGTGTTGCCGATATCCACATAAAACAGTTAGAGCTTGAAGCTAAAGTTATGAACAGATTAGTGTTCTTTTATAAATGGACAGCTTAAATGAATAGCAAACAGCCAAGTTGCATCCTTACATTGTATTTGCCCATTGTGATGCGATGACACAATCTGTTGTTTGTGTTTTACCGATCACACAGTTGCATTGGATTATATGTGGCTCTTCCAATTGTAGCTGATTTGTTATTATCTGTTATTGCAGCTGTATATGTTGGAAGCGGGACCACGAACCCGGGTGCCTCTTGATATCCCCGAGTTTGGCCAGATCCCTCAAGACGAAGGATTGTTCATCATTATTTATTTGGACCTATATGACAGCCTAATTCAGTCCTAGGCATCACTGATTATAAAATTAATCATTACCTTAATATAAATATATAAGATTTATATTTATTTATTTGAAAGGTAATATTTTGTTGTTACATTTATTTATTAAATTAAATAATTTTATAATCAGTGATTCCTAGGAAATTTGCCTAAATAGAGCATGAAATCATATATAATAATCAAATATGGGAACAGACAGTCCTGGAGAGAAGGGCAATCAAGAAAATTATATGATGATAAGTTATATCATATCCTGCTAATTGGGTCGAGTTGTCCCTGGGTTGGGCGGTCCCATTCCCTATCTGTTATTAATCAATGGTAGCATCAGCAAATTCACCCTCTGGGGACCTCATTCTGCTTAGTCCCCATCTGCTATGGGAGACATATACTCAGATTGAAGTTCCGAAATGGTGAATATTGTGATGTTATACAATTTGTCGTCTGCCAATTTGGGGATATAGAGAATCTAAAACAGAAATATAATCTATGTGAAGAAATTTCTATAGAAATTTGATAATAATGAAACTTTCCTGAGAAGATGAGGCCTAAGCAGAGTGAGGTCCCCAGAGGGTAAATTTAGTGATGCTAGCCCGCTATGCAAATGATAGGCACACTATATCCAGACTTGATGATAAGTTATATTTTATTCTTTATTTGGGTCGAGTTATCCCTGTGTCGGGTTGTCCTGGGTCGAGTTATACCTGGGTCAAGTTATCCTGGGTCGGGTTGCCCTGGGTCGACCGGGTCAGCTTGTCCCTTGGTCTGGTGGTCCTATTCCCTATGTGTTATTAACTCTTTTCTGATGGGAGCTGCGCTGGTGCAGCACTAAAGACCCTGTTCGAGTGCATTCTCTTACACATGCGATTCTCCCATAGCCTTGCATATATAAGAGAACACACTGGCATACAAGATCAAGGTAAATATTGTTAGGCCAATGCATTCTCTTATATATGCGAGGCACCCTATGGGCGACTCACATATATGAGAGAAAGCATTGGCACAGGGTTTTCACAAAATTTCAGGAAGCTCCAGTCATGAAAGGTTTAATCAATGCTTTGATAATGCCAAATCTCCACATCTTAATCTATATCCTCACAATATATTTTGAATTTCCGCCACTTCACAAACTGAGCCGCCATATCTCTGATCAATTCAAACCAAGAACTGCTACGGAAACATGATGACACAAGCCATATAAGGTATGTGTTGGGACATACATTGCATTGGAAATAGAATCTCAATATTGGGTTCAATAACAGAGAAGTGTTGCAGCTGTCAGAATGACTATAGTGGTGCACCCAAAATTCAATTGATTTTCAGCGAAACAGGATAACAGACAATTCAATAGATGCAGCAGATTTGTATAAACACTCCTCACCTTGTGACTTTGGTTTCTGTACAGCTTGCTGTGGGGGAGGCGGTGGCGGTGGTGGAGGAGATGCCTCAGTCCTGACATCAGTTAATATGCCATACACAGCAACAGTTATGGTGGTATACCATCCCTTCAATATCAATCCATCTGTTGGAAGCTAAAACGACACATGTGAATATAGATAAACTTGGAAACTTTAAACCTTTCATGACTGAAGCTTCCTGAAATTTTATTAAAACCCTTGCATTAAATATCCTGTGCCAGTGCATTCTCTTATAAATGCGAGTCTCCCTATGCGCTGGCACAGGATCTTTAATGCTGCACCAGCGCAGCTCCCATCATGAAAGGGTTAAAATATCAAGGCCAGATAAACAAAATAGTTTGTTTCTCAGGGAACTCTCAGTCTCAAAAAACCTCCTCCTCAAGCATATATATGACCTGCCATAAACTAGCGGTGTGACTGTCCCAATGGGACTAAGGATACCCCCGTGTTTTAAAAACACTATATTTCACATGTCAGTAAAAATTAGGTTTAAATAAGGAAATAACAGATTCCCATTGCAGGTGCACAACCCTATCCCCTAACCCTAATCCTAAACCTTAATTGACCGAAAAATGTAGGAATAAAAGCTCGGACAAAATTATGCATATTGCGAAAATGTTCTAAGTCAAAAAAGGGGAATAACTCCACGTTGTTGAAGCACAACCGATTCATTATTGATTAATTAAACTTTATTCAATAAAGTACCAAATCAAGTATAAACAACAATAGATAAAACATGTTATAATAAGAATTAAAAACATGGCATATTAAGACATAACACATGCATACACAAGACAGGAAGCATGGAAACGATAAATGTAGATTCGTACTCTCGAATAAACGTACCGATTAATTAGCGGTCTTTTGTTTGGCGACCGCTTTGAATCTGGTTATAACAACAGGTGTCTGATTAGATAACTGAATGCTTATTTAACACATTGAGTGAACATTGGTGACTCTACAGAGATTACAGCACTGACATTTTGTTTTCACATCAATCATTGCGCTGAATTGGACTCTTATTTTTACGACCACTGTCAAAACTAAACACTAATTAGCTAAACGTACACGATGGTAGTATATTTTCACCAAAACAGTTTGAATCAACATGTCAGAGCGAATCAGCGGTCACGAAAATGGCCATTGAGAGTTGAATGTATAGACTAGAAATTTACACTTATAAAGGATCCCAGTCTATACACTAAAGCCAGATTTCGGAGGTAAAAATTTATGTATTCGTTCACCTTGGACTAGAAAAGCTGTCCGATGTTCGGAATAGAGAGTTTCCGGATTACAAAGGTAATTTTTAGTGAGAATGCACTTGGGTGAATTCGGGACCGGACAATTTGGTCGGTATTGAGAGGGATTCGGTTTATAGAGGGTCTGATTTGGAGAGGTTTTACTGTATTTTTGTATTCTTAGCAAGTGATCAAAATATAATTAAGTCATAACTGTTGAAGAATTTGGTTTCTTATTTCGAAAGAATTCAATACATAAATGTATGTGAGTTGAAGATGTCAATACTTTCAATTCACTAATTAGAACTCTGGAGTCTCCTATAGAGCCCGAAGCCGCCATCGCCAGACATATTGGCCACAAGCCATATTATCTCTACGCTAGCCACATAAAAAACATCTCCGCCGCCGGAATTGCCAAATGGCTGAGCCGCAGGCATGGGCTTGTATGTCAAGCACAACTTCACTGTGAATCGCAAAGAACTAAACCACATTGCCCATATTGGTATATATATTCGCAAGGACTCGGCATGGTTGTTATATTATCAGAACACCCGGGCCTCTCAATGTGGAATAGACTATATTCCAATGAAAGCTTTCATATAACTGAATGGGAGAATCCGTTCAATATTGAAAGGGTTAAAGTATAAATTGTTTATTTCGACACGACTCAGTCTCAGACATACCTGGAATTTGTCAATATATGCACATAACCTGTAGAAGAGAATAGAAAATAGTTTAAAATATTATATCATTAGGGCCTTCTATCGGATTCATCATTCAATGATGCATGCAGATATCGCCAGATGCCAGTGATGATATAGCAGTCTGAAGTCGACAAAACTTCCAATGTAACTTATACCGATTTGATGGGAAACTACATAGTACATCCATGCCAGTCCTTCATGTATTCTTGCCATATTGGAAAAGCCCAACACCAAAAAGAGCACATGTGGTCAGGGATTCTACGGGTTAACCACAAACGCTAAAACAAACGGGGTCTATAACCGGGGATTAGGAAAATTTCGTAAACGAAAATACACTGATTGATAACGTCTCAGCCGCCCTATTTCATCAGCCACGAACGTCGCGACTGAGCCGGCTTAGCTAGCTAACCAGCCACAAAATTCGTTGAGCCAGCCGCGAAAACCATTTGTTGTGGCTGCGGGGTCTAGTCTCCTATCTTCATTGCCAAGTCATTTTTGTTACAAAAAGAAAAACCACACAAGGCCTAGGGGAGTGGAAAATCATAGCTACTAACCTCACTATCTGCTTTAAGCTGTATCTCTAAGTTTTCTTTGTAATTCAAGCTACAAAAGAAACAAAAAAAAATTCAACTCAAAATTACAAATGCTGTGGTATCAAGGTCACGAATAGCTGTGATAACAATCTCCACTTGTTTTATTCACCATCAACTCCATCCATGCAACTGATTTGCAAGTACAAACCATATAGCCTAGTCTAGAACCATGACATTTGCTAAAAATTACTGTAAATCTGTTTTGGCTACTGATAAAATACATATATAAAACTAAATTTAATCCTGATATGTTTATTGTAGTTCTGATAGAAAGGATTTTAGTAATATTATCACTAAAATCCTTTCTATCATAACTACAATCTAGATATTAACAGGATAAATTGTTGGCACAGTGCCAAATGAAATTACCCTCTTTCGAGAAAAACTGGGTTTTAATCATAGAAGCTCTTAACAAAATGTCAGAAGCAAACAAACCATGATGTATCAAAATATCGTTCCCACCGAAACCCAACTTTATCTCAAACTCAAAAGTATTGGCCAGAGGAATAAGTGCCGAGAAACTGCCAGAAAGGGAAAAAACTTATTTCTACATCAATCAAGATCCCATTATACTTAGCAAAGAGCTATATATATATACAATTAATATCTTATAAACATTGGACCAATTAGCTCTTTGACTAAATCTATGTCTAACATACAATGTAGCTTGCGGGACCCATACCAGAAGCGTGTATAATTATAGACTTGTCACGATGAGTGAAAGAGCATGTGAGCGAAAGGATGTGTGCAAGTTATTGATAGCCTGGGGATGAAAGAGCTTGTGTGAGATCATCTTTTTGCAAAAAAATTTACAATATATATTTATATACCTTTATTTTGATCAATAAAAACTTTAAAGAAAAAAAAAGCAAAAAAAATACTGTAAAAGATAATATTTTCGTTGAGCTCAACCACAAAATATGTTCATAAATATATCCCCTCGAAATATGTTCATAAACAACATTTTTACTGACTTGAAACTACTGCATGTGTATACCAATGAATAGTTAGATTCAATGTAAAATGTTCATTATTATTAAATTATATTAATGCACATTCATTTAACAATAACAGCTTAAACATGGTGATACTTTATCAATGATGTAGTCAACAAAAGCCTAACCCCGCAATGTTAATTATGCTTGCAGTCACCTGCTAAACTCCCATCAGCTCACCTAGTGTCTGCATATTTGAGCCTCATGGCCATTATTTTAAGGGTATGGAGGTGATAGTTAATAATACGGTAGCAGACCCACGAATTTACAAACCCACGAATAAGTCATAAATTGCTCAAGCACAAAAATTGGTACCAACAACAATATTTGTAGTATTCTAGTGTAATCAATATTACACTATATCTCATGTATTTTACCAATGCTAGGTTTATTATAATATATTATATGTTATAAAATGTCCAAAGGAAACTATGTTTAATTTAATTGTGAATCAATAATAAGTAGATAATATTAAATATCATACTCACATTCCTAGTTTCTCAAATGTGGATGCATTAGGTTTGCCTAGATTGTTCACGAACAACTCTAACTTGAAAAACGATGGATTTGTTGCCCTGTAAAATTAAAAGCTAAGTAATTAAAGATTATTAAATATTCAAAAAGCATTACATAGGATTCCAAGGCCAAGGTAAATATCGTTAGGTCAAAGTATTCTCTTGTAAATATGAGGCTCCCTGTGGGAGACTCGCATATATAAGAGAACGCATTGTCACAGGGTTTTCGCTAAATTTCAGGAAGCTCCAGTCATGAAAGGGTTAAACAAAACAGCAACTGAATGTGATTAGCACACATATTGTGTGTCTACATTTATTATACATCCGGCTCACCATCAATCATATTGACCTGCATTAACTCCCAATAATTTACTTCAAACTCTAGCATAGTCTGACATTTGGTCTATAATAATTATGAACCGATTATTGGCAGCGGCAATCTGTCAACAATTGGATAATTGGCAAGCATTTAGCTAAAAAGCATTCTCTCGCTGATAGTGTACTGGTGATTATTATGCAGTACTGTCTTTGTATACCCTATTTGCCTGTTCAAACATTGATAAAAAATACCTTCATTACTTGTCAAATAATCTATATTATAGACGGATAAATTAGGTCAAGCTATATATTTTTTTCATATCTGGTGAATGTAATTATACTGTCCAGTTGACTTTGAATAAATATTCACATGAGACGATCGAATCACATATAGTGATGCCAATTACGATAAACACATAGGGGGTTGTTCAGGATTGCCAACATCAGTAGTAAATAATCAAAAACCTACCCCAGTCGAGTTCCGCCAGGAACATCCACTTGAACTCGAGTTTGCAGGGGTATCACCCGCACTTCATGGATCACAACTGGTCGTGGGAACTGCACCAAATCTAAATTCATATCCTGTGAAAAAAACGATGACCATTAACTGAAATGTCCGTTGACAACAAGTTCAATTCAGCAACTTAATTATGAAAAATATTGCTACAAACCAAATCTAACATGTGATGATTTTATCAACTTGGAACAGATACTTTGAACAAATGAGATTGAATATGTTGCTGAAATTAACCAATACCATTCCGAGAATGGAGTTAATATTCTTAGACAATAGTTGATGGGTTGATATAGTTGATGGGAGATTCCATTATGTATAGAAAGGGTTAATTAAATCATATCTAATCTGACTCACATCCAACATTTTTGTTAGTTGGAATGTAGATCATGTCACGAATCTCTATTCTGACTACACCCTTAGAGCTCATTCTCCATCAGTTCAATACCTGGGAACTTTTTGATGTTCTGACATGAAAGTTTATAACATTGAAAAAGCAGTGCAGGTAATATATTTCTCAGTTAATAACTGTTCCTTAATATAAATGTATTTCATACTCTGTCATACTAGGTAAAAGTCCCAGCTTGAGATTGCACGATTTAGATGACTTCGTTGAGCTGATTTTGATTTGCATTGCACACAATCATCATCATGGAATTTCTCCTGGGTAATCAATTCAATGTTAATGCAAATTTTATGGTGATCTCGACTCACAAAAGTCATGTACAAAGTTTTTCTTGACATTAATTTCAAATTGCTTCACTGTCTTCAGAATTTAATCATGCAATCTTGGATTCACCAAGGTAATATTGTGTCAGAGAATGACATCACACCAGTGACTCCTAACTCAGTCAACAAAGTGCTCAGTGACTTTGGGGGGGGGGGGGGGGGGGGGGGGTCCAGCAAATGTTTATAAAATTAACAGTGAGGACAGCTGGTGAGGATGTGAAATTTTTATATTTTATGCATAACTCGGCAAGCTTTTTCTTCTCCGCAAGATTATATTTTTGTTTAAATGGAGCCCCACGCTGCCACAGTAAAAAATGTGTATTCCGGTAACCACATGGTGCGTCCCCCCTAATAATGAGATAATCCTGCTGAAAACGTGCGCAAACGTCATGGATAACCTACTTAATCGTAAAACCGATGAGTCCACTTTTAACGGAATGCGGGGGAATGTGTATTCTGGAAGAACATGGTGCGTCCCCCTGATAATGAGATAATCCTAGCAACCACGTGCGCGAAAGTAATATATACTGGGTGGCTTACAAGTCGGATGCGGCCACTTTCAAATGAATGCGGGGAGGTAAACACCTGGCTCGCCCTGCTATGTTTATTTGTGGGGAATTCCTCTCAAGCGAGTGACGTATTTACTATAATAACTCATTCGGCAAACCTCGTCAGATTCCGTCACGGCCCGCAGAGGTCACAGGTCGAGGATATTATATACCTGTCTGCAATTGGGAATTTGGTGGTTGAATATTGGGAATAAAGGTGCCTTTTTCCCATTGGGAATGGGGCCGTTTACCGGACCCTGAGGACACCTAAAAAAATCCCTGCAGATACAGAACTTCTTAGACATAAACTAGTTCACAACTTGGTGAGATCATCAGGCATCAGTGTCTAAACAATTATATTGTTGTAATAATGGCCAGGTCGAGTCTATAAATACAGTGCGGGATTCCGGAAGTGACGGAGGAACCGGCACATAAATAGGCCGATCGAAGTCCCGCAGGTCAGACCGAAACAACAAGACTTATCGACAACACCTGTAATTTGATATTGAATATTTATGATGATTTATGATCCATTGCCATCGACGTTTGTTCTACATGTATAATTTGTGAGTATTATATTTCTATTATATTATATTGTAAGCTATTAATATGTAGCGTCTAATTTTTACAATAATATTATATATCATATGTATATAACTCCTTCACCAGATTGATGACGTTACATATACAGAGAATAGCACCTAGAGAATACAGCACTGGTCAGCAGTTAAAGCACCAGTGACATTAATCAGCTACAGATGATTACGAAGCCAACAACAACAACCCACCAATCACAGATGTTATTCACAGGCGAATATTCTCACAAGAAGTAAACTACATGTGGTCTTCAGTCAACTTCAAGTGACTACAGGAAAACAACAACACCAACCAAAGACAGAACTATATTGGATTTTTGCATGATGCATTCCTTACTAGAAGCTGGTAAACTTGTAATTTCAAAACTTGGAATAAAATCGATTACTGCTGCAGTTTAATCTGTTATTATATGTCTGACAATGAAAAGCTTAGTTGGTTTTCCTATTTTCGAGGTAAGATGCCGAGTAATATTTTCTTGTGGTGTATTGCAGCAAAATGCGATTGATTTTGAATATTTTTCATTAGCAAGTAACATGGGGTAATAGCCTTCATTGCAAATAAGTTTTTCAGTGTGTTACCTCAGAATTTTCGTGCGAAAAGGTGTCAAAAAACAACAATTCTGCGTCCTTTTCATCCATTTTCGGCGTGTTTATGAATTACCTCCCTTGCTGATGTATAGTCTGTTTTGTCAAACTATGACAGGTGCCCGTCTGGAATACCCCATATCTAAATATAGTGACGCGCTTAGTGACGCGATTAGAGAGTTCTGGACGACCTTGAATGTCAACAAAGGCACGTGTTAATTTCGGCTGCCTCTTGACAGCTCCAGCTTTGTCGAAATGAATGTTCACTTCATCGAATTGTCTGTGGATAATATAAGAAAATCATGCGACTACTTCGTACATGGATGTGGATTGAATTTATTTGCATATAGGTTCACAGATAATGTGATGCAAGTTGTTTGCAAGAATGGTGAAGCAAATATTCTATTGACTCAACATTTGGATGGAGAACTTCAACTGGAAACTGGTGATAAGAATCTCAAAACTCAAAAGGAAGCGGGAATAAATCATCATATTGATTCAGGTCCAGAGAATATTCAAATTGAATCTGAAAATGACCCATTAGATTTAAAATGGTTTGCTGGCATGAAGTATTCAAGGAGAAACCAAAGTGCTTTCAATGTTGCTTTAGCAGTTCAAAATCTTAATAATTCATTGGAAAAAGCAGTAAAAGGGGGTGCCAAAATTGTGAAGAAACCAACTAAACTTGGGGACCATTGCGGAGAAATAAAGTTAGCAGTAATAAATTCTTGTGTTGGGAATGTACACCACACCCTCATAGAGAAGATAGATTATAGCGGACCATTTCTTCCTACATTCAAGAGTTTCGATGACAGTTCATGTTTATTGACAGAAAAAAAAATTCTTGGTGAAAGGCTTTATGAGTCCATTGTAAGTGATGCTGAAAATAGACCCATGAAGACATCAGGAGATTCATTAATTTCTCATATAGATCATGTTACATTCGCTTGTAAAGCTGGATCATCAGACAGTGTGCTCAGATGGTATGAACAATGTCTTGGAATGAAGAGATTTTCCATTAACAGGTATATTAATTAGTAGTACTAGTCCAGTAATGCCCTAAATAAGCGACTCCTTATAACCACAGCAGAATTATGGGTAAATTTTCAGGATTTACAAATGTAGTCCGAAATATGGCTTGTTGCCATTCATCGGAAAGCTCTCAGTGAGGAAAAATTACCCATAATTCTGCTGCTGTCAGTAAGGAGTCGATTATTTAGTACATTTCTGTATTTCCTTCCACTGTTACTGGATATTAAGTCCCAAAATTAAGGATTTTAGTAAAATTTATAAATCCTAATTTAGTACCGTACCGTATATAGGATACCAGTACCGATTTATAAATTTGATTAAAACCATATTTTTGGGACTTTATGTCCAGTAACTGTGGTTCTTCGTTGAATTTAATAAAGATTGTGTACATGCAGAATTGCAGATTTTGAGGTATAAAATAATAACTTGGAGTCCCAGAGGCCAGTTAACAGGAGCATTGATCTGTGATCACTTAGGAAATGATTTTTTCCTCCAAATATTTTCTATGAATTGGGACAGAAAACATTACTATTTTTAGAACATTACAACATTTTTTTAATATCAGAAATCTGTTTCAAGATACTTTTAATTACGTGAACTATATATCGAACAGCAAATGTTTCTTTGTGTGTTTTTCGGTAATAATTATTTAAACATATGCCTTGAAAAGGAGTTCATATAAAACCAAATTTGTTGTCAGGAAGAGATAAAGCATATCTTTAAATTTCTTTTTTTTATAGCTTTATAGCCAGACTTTTCAAAAAATAGTTACCAGTAACTTGAATTCAGCAAGTATCTTTTAATAGATATTACACGAAAACAATTCTTTAAACATATTATTTTTTGGGCTCCAGCCTTTCTGGCCATAATTTTCTTGGCAAAATCTTGATCAATGAAGATAACCAGAAGTTGAATATGCGAACTTAAAATTAGCAAATCTCAAGTTTATCTGGAGATACAAATACATTTGCTTCCATTATAGACACAGCTATATATATAAGACAGTTAGGTAAATATATATTTTTGTAAATAATGTTTAATGGTGCATAAAGAGTTATATTAGTAATATTATAAATAGAACACCAGGTCCGGTCAACAAGAAAACCAACTTAAGTCCAAAGACTCCAAACCCAATATTTAATACACATGATCAAGTGCAACAATGAAAGAAAAAAAAAACAAGAAAAAAACATAACAATTCCATTGCTCAGCAGATATGAGAGCAGCTTTTGATGGGAGTCTGGCAGTATATACATGTACTAGTAGTGAATCAAGTGGTATAAGGATGTACCGGTACTAGTACTTGGAGTCTTTGACAGATACATGTACATGTAGAGCGGTGATATGGAGGGTTTATTTATAAATAGATATGACACTTTCGGTTTTTGCCGAGATCTGCTTGTTATTGAACCAGGTGAATATCGCTTCAATTTGCCTTAAACCGAGTAATATCATTTTACAAATCTGAGTAATATCATTTTACAACATCACAAATCTGAGTAATATGTTTTTTTTGACATTCCGTAACTCTAGCTCACTGCTAAATAATGTGTAGACATAGATTTTTGTGACATCACTCAATTTAAAGAGTTTTCGATGTTACACTGTTACTATAAGAGGCGATCTAATTAATAAATAGGATATTACTTGGTTGTTTTGATATCATTGGCCTGATATCAGCCCTCGGTAACCTCATACCACTCAGCCTTTGACCTTTGGTCTCAGGCTGATATGAGGTTACCTCGAGCTGATATCAGCCTAATATCAAACAAACCAAGTAATATCCTCTAATTATCTGGTATACATGTACAGTAATGCCCTAAGTAATCGACTCCTTAACCACAGCAGAATTATGGGTAACTTTTCAGGATTTAGTCGGAAATATGGCTTGTTGTAGGGTCCTGCGAATATTCGATATTCGATTCGAGATTCGATTCGAACGTCAAATTCGATTCGAATTCGATTCGAAATTGCCAACTTGAAATTTCGAATATACACTGATGGAAAAGTAGGCTGTTTACGAACAAGTACACACTTCGAACTTAGCTGTTTTTGTGCCATTTAATTACAGAAAATGATGTATATATGCACCTTATAATTCTTATTGTACATCATGATTATATATATTAAATATAAGTATAGCCAGCAATTAGCCACTATAGGACTACTAAATACGCCTGAATTCTAGCTTTGAACATGGTAGCCAAAAGCTCGGAGATCACCGATGGACCGACACCGCGCGTGAATAATAACTATGAGACTGAGCAACCGCTAGCGTTATCCGCCGTCTATCCGTCTCAGATTCTGCATTATGTAGTATAGCTGAGAATTTAAACAACACGTGTTCGAAATGTGCATTTTGGCAATGTTTTCTTTTGAAGTTTACTTTCAATTTCGGAGCGTTCTTTGACATTTGACAAAATGTCGTCGTTATTCATGTTTATTTTAAACATGATAAAGCTGCAGGTAGTGCAGGGACTTACACGTGAGATGAATGCAACCTGGTGTATAAATCGCAAGCATCTGGGACAATGACCCAACTATGGAACCATCTGTCCAAGAAGCATCCAGCACTACATAATCAGGCTACCCAGCGACTGTTGTTGCATCTTCCAAGTTTATAACTACGGGTGATTCCGAATGTCGATTTGCAATTTTGCAAATACATGCAAACTGTACAAATTTCGCGTGATTTTAGTTCTGATAATCCGTTTAGTGGTTATATATTAATTATCATTTGAAGTTAATAGTATTGCAAATGACGGTTCATCGCCACATAAGTTATGATGGAACTTCGTGCATGTAGTTGATACAACGTTTCACAAATCGTCTAATCGTTGACAAAACATGCCCAATTGAGAATGCAACACACAGATATGATTCGATTCGATATTCGATTCGATTTCCAGAATTCGATTCGATATTCGATTCGATCAAAATCTCCAATTCGCAGGACCCTAGCTTGTTGTCATTCATTGGAAAGCTCTCGTCGAGAGTTTTCCGATGAATGGCAACAAGCCATATTTCCGACTAAATCCTGAAAAGTTACCCATAATTCTGCTGTGGTTAAGGAGTCGATTACTTAGGGCATTACTGTACATGTACTTTTTCAAAATTTCAATCATATTTTAGCACAAGGATTTTGATATTGCTACCCAGGACAAAATGCTCATGGGAAAAATTCAAGTTATATATTTTTGGGTATTAATAATATCTAATCTCATTGTAGATTAGATAACGAAGATGACGGACTCATCATAAAAGGACCTGATATTGGACTGAGATTGAAGGCGTTTGAATACTGGAGATGCTCAGAGATTGGTCTGAAAGCTGATGGTCACATCAGCAGCTCAGTGAAATTTGTTATTGCTGAATCATTACCAAATCAAGGTAATTTGTAATACCCTAGCTATTTGAATATAAATAGCTGTTGTCTCTCTAAACTCTAAAACTCAATTTAAGTTGCCCATATGACCCAACTCCCGGCGGTGATGTATAGAACTTTGTTTCTATGAACTATGATTTTGGAGACAAAATGTTTGTTTTTTTAATACTTTTAAAGGCCCACTTAATTTTCTAATGACCAAATCACATTATACACAACATATTCCATATTATATATCATTTGGAAGAACAGCCAAAAATATATACCAGTATACAGAACAGATGTGGCTTAGGAGTGTCCACCATTTAAGTGATAGAGATTCTCAGATTCACCCCAAGACTTTCCCATGTATTTAACCCAGAATGCATCGTAATGCACAAATAAGAGATACCTGGTAGAGTTATTCCCCTTCCATTGAGAATAATAGACTGGCAGTACAGACCAGATCAAAATTAAGCACAGAGCACACGTCGTTAACTTAATTGACAAAAACAGCATGTTCACATTTTATTCAACTGTCCTGATAAGTTGATACATGTAATGTGTTGGATCTTCCTCTTTCAAATGGTATAACAGGTATATAATATGGAATATGTTGTATACAATGTGACCTGGTTTTTCGAAAATTAAGTAGGCTCTTATAGTCTTGTCGATAAAAGATTTGACGTAGAAGAAATTTGGACTAAGTTTGTTTGTATACCATTTTGAAGAGGAATATATCCTCTATAAGACTATACCATGTCAAAAATCCGCTAAAATCTGCTTTGAGCATTTTTTGTAATTCAAGATGGCGTCCAAGATGGCTGCCATTTTCCATTAAGTCAGTTTGATGCAATTTTAGTGAGAAAATCTTGGCATACCGTATTTAGTCCAAATTTGAGGTTGACCCTAAAATTTGAGTTTATCGACCAGACTATTAAACTGATGTGAAACACTCCAGTAGTGTAATTAAATAGAAATTAAGAATAATTTGTAGTAATTGTTTACAACTATTAATCCAAATTGATAACACATACCATCATTCTTATATATTTATTAAATGCAATGACTCTCGATGGCAAAATCATTTTTGATAGTTTATTGCCAATATTTGCGTACAGAATCATGTTGTAAATATTTACAATTGAGTGTAGTTCCGAGTATATTTTATATGGAGTGGTATGGTTGATTTCTTTTTAATTTTTGGCGATGTTAGTAGAATGCTATGATCTCCAAGTTGGCATAGCACCTGGGTACTAACTTGTCAATTTTACGCTCCAAACAAGTCCATAATATGTCTTTAAATTACCATACTACACAATTCAATATATAACATTTGACAAACTTCTACCAGTTTGAAATGTGAAGGTGTGATTGGGTAAGAGTTCAAGCTTAACTTGGTAATTCAGTTGGCATCCGATGGGTGGTGCAGTGGGATATTCCAACTTGGACACCCCTCTTCCTTGAAAGCTTTGAATTGAATTATTAACCCTTTCTTTACTGAATGATTATCCCATCAGTTATAAAAGTATACATGGGAACACGGCCCCGGAACAGTCTATTATTCATTTAGAGGGGTGTTCAGGTTATAAAAGCAGACGATAAACAGAAAAACATATAACACAAGAGCAGAATGATTCATATTCATTTGTGGGAAATGTTCAGATAATAAGTTCAACAGACAACCTACTGTCATTTGTTGAACTTATTATCTGAACATATCCTAAGGGAACTACTCACCAATGAGTATTTAGTATAGATAGGGTTAATATTTTGATTGTTATATTTATGTAATGCGATTGGTAAAGATAATAAATTGTATTTCATGGAAATTCTGTCTTTAAAAAACATATTGAGGGCACTAATTTCTGAGTATGGCATACACTTATGGACAGCATACAATTCTGGACACCCCAGCACTGTTTTCAAGTATCACTGCTGTACTCAGTGTAGACCTCCACTCCACAGTATATAACATGATAATAGTCAAATGGCTATAGTCTGCTAACCTGTGCATTGTTCCATTTAATTTTATTGTCAGTATGGGGTATGTTAGCAGGTAATTTGTTCTTGAATTTTAATTTTAATATAGCACACATCTAAAGACTAAAATATCCCAACCACAATTTTGTTTCACAACTACACATGTATAGAGAAAACATTAATATATAGTAAAAATGTTCCAAGATATGAAGACATATAATCATGTATAAAGAATGTTATGTAAATTTGCATATTAAAGAGAATATTAACATTATGGTAATTAAAACATGTCTAATCTCTTTTAGGACCAAACCAAGTTGATACATTCATAGAACAGCATGGGTGTGAGAGTATACAGCACATTGGATTGCATACATCATGTATAGCTGCGTCAGTAAAGGCATGGAGGGATGGAGGTGTCGCTTTCATAGAACCACCTGTTACTTATTACAGTGAGGTAAAATATCATTCTAACCACAACTGCTAGTACTGAAAAATGTCCGGATCCTGTACCATAATATGGAGACCAGTCAGAATACACTTAGGAGATTTACATTCTGGGCATTTACTAGTTGACTGGAGTTCTTATATGCAATATATATACGTACTTGTGCATTGGTCCTTGAAGATGGAATGTGTTGCATCATTGCATGTGTAGAATCATCTGAGAATGGTGCATTTCAACAGCAGTCATCCACGATGTAACAGAAAGCCATTTTATAGATTCATCCCAGCAACAGCAGGGGCCGAAAATAGAAATAGTCAGGTTTATCAGGGTTTATCCCAAATTTCTGACCCTGTAATTCCCAATTCACAGAAAGTCTCTTTGTTTTATGAACAAAATATGGGACATCCAACTCATTTGATGATTAATTTCAAGTCCTCTCACTTCATTCGCATAACATAGGAATATATAATCTGAGAAATACTTTAAGCTGTTTGATTACACTGAGTTTCACAATGATAATCTTGTTCCTATATTCTCTATATGTTTCCAATTATAAGCCTCTATTACGCAAATTTTTCCAATG
The DNA here is from genome assembly GCA_032622095.1 of Siphonodentalium dalli. NCBI lineage: Eukaryota > Metazoa > Mollusca > Scaphopoda > Gadilida > Siphonodentaliidae > Siphonodentalium > Siphonodentalium dalli. The sequence goes on along the minus strand of CP136062.1, from coordinate 194,032,480 downwards.
GAAACAGCCCAGGACCCTATCACAAAACGGGTATAAAAATCCCTGCATCCACAGGCATCCAGTGTGATTACTCTCAGGTGCCTGATAATAGTGTCAGCATGATTACTAATTTTGGAGATAATTCCCAACGTTAACTATTATTTGGCATTGAGACATAGAGTGAAATTGCCATCACCATTATTAACACTTTTATGACTGGAGCATCCTTAAATTTTGTGAAAACCCTGTGCCAATGTATTCTCTTATATACATGTATGCGAGTCTCCCATAGGGAAGAAAATGCATTGGTCCAAAATATTAACCTTGTAAGCCAGTGCATTCTCTTATGTATGCGAGGCTCCCTATGGGAGACTCGCATATATATAAGAGAATGCACTGGCACAGAGTCTTTAATGCTGCACCAGCGCAGGTCCAAACATGAAAGGATTAATTTCAGCCTAAATCACTACCCAATACCCATCACTATAATTAGGCCACCACTATTATTAGGTACCTGAGAGTACAGAGCAGACTGTATCTGCTAGAGAATCTGGAATAATTACAATCTGGTTTCATTTCCCCATAGAACTGTTTAGCCATGTGATTTGATTTCTGCACATTTTTGTTAGTTTAGCTAATGTTCCTATACCCCAGCTCTCTTCAACAGTTCTTGACCTGCAGATTATATTTTATGCCGTGAGGAGCTCTAGATTCCTTCATTCATAATCTGAGAATGAATCTTAACCCTTCCATGAGCTTTAATGCTGCACCAGCACAGTTCCAATCATGAAATGGTTAATTTCAGCCTAAATCTCTACCCATCACTATTATTAGGCCACCACTATTATTAGGTACATGAGAGTGTTGCTTGTGGGAGCCTCGTATATATAAGAAAATGCATTGGCCTAACAATATTTACCTTGACCTTGTAAGCCAGTGCATTCTCTTATATATGCGAGGCTCCCACATGCACATTGTTGACAGGGACGTGGCTAGAGGGTTTCCGTTGGGAGGGGGGGGGTGTTCCTAAGGTGAACACCCCCCCTTGAATCAGAATCAGTCCAAACACAAGTTTTGCATAATTCCATTTGCACCCCCCCCCCCCCCTTGCACCTCAGTGCTCAGACCTAATATCCTATATATTAATAAACCATGGTTCTATATTCCCGGTATGAGAACAAACAATATTTTAACCTGGAAAATTGCATACGGGCAAGAGACCAGGACACACAGGCTGACCATGGTTGTTCGACGCGGCGTGAGAAAATTTTGAAAACTATACAAGAACATCGCAAATCCTAGCATCTAGATTTGCATCAACTGAAGCTTTCCTAGTGTTGGAAAGTTCAAACCTCATGCTCCTCTCAGGTTGGAAAATTCTCCAGTTGATGACCATTTCAGTCCACAACTTTGACCAATTGTAGTAAAATTGTTGATTATTTTCTTAAACTAATTAGCAGTTTTTATTGGCCACGGGGGAGGGACAATGACACACTGGGCCGACCATGGTTCGGCCCGGTGTGGGAAAATTTTGAAATCTGAACAAGAAAATCGCAAAATCCTAGCATCTAGACTAGCCTCAAGCCTTTCTAGAGTTGGAAATTTCAAACCTGACACACCCACTTAGGTTGGAAAATTTCCAACTGATGACAATGTTAACCAATTGTATGACAATATTGTTTTCTTAAATTAACTAGCTGTGCCAATGCCCATAGGGATCCTCGCATATATTAAGATAATACATTGGCCTAACAATATGTACCTTGACCTTGTAAGCCAGTGCATTCTCTAATATATGTGAGGCTCCCTATAGGAGACTCATATATAAGAGAATGCACTGGTACAGGATCTTTAATGCTGCACTCCCATCATGAAAGGGTTAAATGCCTTCATTCATAAACTGAGAATGTATCTTGATAATTTATGATAATGAGGCAAATGGTAAATTAGTTCAAGAAACCAGCTAGTGAAATCAGCAGAGATCCCTACCGATTTCACCAGCAGCTGTTTAGTCCAAGAAATTTTTTACTAAATATTGAATAGCTTTATTTTTCGATGTCCAAGCAGCACTCATGTTCAAATGTATGGCAGATACATTACCTGTTTATACACTTGATAGGTGGGAAAATTACCAGAAATTATTGAAATTGGCGAAGACTTGAATATCCTCAAAGATAATGGAATCCTTGTGGACTCAGAAGATGCCAGCGAACAATGTGGAAAACGGTAAGAAGGGTATCACATTCAATTCAAATCAGAGGACTGAACCCAAATGCAAACTTGACCTTTATTTTAAATTTTTCTTGAAAGTAATCCATATACCAAATTTGAAACAATCAGATAACTAAAAGTAAAGTTATCATCCAGGAATCAAAATAATCGGCAAATTCTAAGTTGACAAGGACCATAACTCTGGTAGTAAAAACGGGTGGACCTCACCCATATTCGAACTTGACCTGTGCCCTTAACCAATAAGCCCGCATACCAAATATTATTTAACTTGCAGATTAGCCCGCCACTGGCGGCATTGGTCCCATGGTTTTGGTCGATCCATTAATTTTTGTTTTTCAAGGTAACCCCGTACAGGCATATATAACCCGAAGAAAATATTCCCCCGTCCCGAGTTGACCATACATAACAAATTTCACGTCGATGTCACCGCTGACTACCGAGATATCGCCCAAGGTAATTTGTGGGTACCCATTTCAAGGTCAAGGTCACCTGAGGCGGACAAACTAACCCGACGAAAAATCCCCCCGTCCATTGGAAGCCCTAAGTACGAAATTAGATATCCCCAGTTTCCAAAAGCAAAAGATATCAGGTAGAATTTGTCAAATATGGACCCTGGTGCAAACACTCGCAGGGCCCTAAAATTTATTAACATATATTTCTCATTAAAATTGATTTATGTCGATAAAACTCTTATTTAAAAAAAATTTAAGCTGAGACTTCGTGTGTCTGCATGTAATACTTATATATTATTAAAATGAGAGAGTCCAACACGTAATTATGTTTTAGATGGAAGAAATTAAAATTTTTCGATGCTAAATTTTAACACAGGATTTCCCATTCAAATCGATTTATGTCGATAAAACTATTATTTTTCAATATTTTAAGCTGAGACTTCGTGTGTCTGCGTGTAATACTTATATATTCTTAAAATGACAGAGTCCAACACGTAATTATGTTTTAGATGGAAGAAATTAAAAAATTTCGATGCTAAATTTTAACACGGGATTTCCCATTAAAATCGATTTATGTCGATAAAACTCTTATTTTTCAAAATTTTAAGCTGAGACTTGGTGTGACAGAGTCCAACACGTAATTATGTTTTTGATGAAAGAAATTAAATTTTTTCGATGCTAAATTTCAAGCGATAACGTTGCGTTGAATTGTAAACAAACGCTCTTTTATAGCGATGCGTCATATACAAACGCTCATTAAATTATCACGTGATTAACCCCCGCAGCGCCATTTTTTGTGATTGGGAGTGGAGAATGAGTACTCAGAGCTTCTCCAAAACGCCGGGATGACGATTCCCGTGGGTTTTTACCCTTAGATGGGAAGTTTGAGCTCAATCGAGCCGGCCGTTTTCGATTCTATAGAGGATAAATATACACATATATATACACATATATTTACGTAGTTCTCAAAATATATAGGAGACTAGCAGGTTAGCCCGCCACTGGCGGCGTTCGTCAGAAACATGACAATTTTAAATTTTTTGAATTAATTTTTTAATTTAAATTGTTTTTTTCAATGAGTTAATATTAATTTTTTGTTTATAACATGAGTTAAATGTGCATTTTTAATTTACTGGATTTTTGAATTAATTTTTTTGATTAATTTTTTAATTAAATTTTTGGTTTTTCAATATTTTACCCGATTAGACCTTATTTTACCCGATTAAGATGAAGAAGACATAAGAATCACACAACACGCAGTACCCGTCCCTAAACGAGGTATGATTTAAGGTACATCGGGCGGAAAAACTGACCCGATGAAAATTTCCCCCGTGCCTAGGAACGACAGACATAAGAATCACACAACACGCATTTTTTGTTTTCACACAACACGCAGTACCCGTCCCTAAAAGAGGTATGATTGAAAATTTCCCCCGTTCCTAGGAACGACAGACATAAGAATCACACAACACGTTAATTCTGCCTTTTTAATCAAGATAAATGCATTTCGCGTTTTGCATCCGTAGTTTCATTGTCCGGGCTATTCAAAAACCAAATTTCAAGTCGATAGCTCCACCCGTTTCCGAGATCTGGTCTGCCCATGCGCGAAGCTGGCGTCACACGGACTCGGCGACCCGATAAAATTTGTATCCGGGGCAAGATACATTCACATACCAAATTTTAAGTCGATAGCTCCACCCGTTTCCGAGATCTCGTCTGCCGGGATTTCTGAGAAGCATTATGCCTTCCACACTAACTACCCCCCTAAGCCCTGACCTAAGTGTCATACATACTATAACAATGATGCTGAACACTTTGAGGCAATTATATTGCAGAAATGTTGTAAGAGTACTATGGCATCCAATAAATCTCCCCGCATAGGAAACCACTCAAAATCCCGTATATCTCTCTGCAGATACTAATATCGTTGAATGGTAAATAAACGCTCTTTATAGCGATGCGTCAAAAACAAATGCTCATTAAATTATCACTTGATTAACCACAGCAGTGACGTTTTTTGTGACTGGATTCTATGAAGTACACACATATATACACACACACATATATATATACGGAAGTCTCAAATTATATAGTAGACTAGCCGATGAGCCCGACGTTGTCCGGGCTATTCAAAAACCAAGTTTCAAGTCGATAGCTCCACCCGTTTCCGAGATCTGGTCTGCGCATGCGCGAAGCTGGCGTTGCACGGGCTCGGCGACCCGATAAAATTTGTATCCGGGGCAAGATACATTCACATACCAAATTTCAAGTCGATAGCTCCACCCGTTTCCGAGATCTGGTCTGCGCATGCGCGAAGCTGGCGTCGCACGGGCTCGGCGACCCGATAAAATTCGTATCCGTGGCAAGAAAAAAATTCTGTTTAGCTAGAAATTAGAAATGCGTTGCATACACTTCAAATAGGGAGCCTCACATATAAAAGAGAATGAATTGGCCTAACAATATTTACCTTGACCTTATAAGGCAGTGCATTCTCTTATGGGATACTCGCACATATAAGAGAATGCACTTGCACAGGATATTTAATGCTGCACCAGCACAGCTCCCTTCATGAAAGGGTTAATAGTTCAACCTACAGTCTTGGCCTAAGGGCTTCCATATGATGTTCCTCCAAGTCTGCCTGCTGTCTGATTATGTTATTGCAATCTCCCAGCAATTAAAGAATAGGTCATTTCAGTGTATAATTTAGAACTGACCAGAAGAATCCATTCCAAACTCGATATATATAGATATAATTTTCAGGTATTTTTTGGAAAATTTTATAATAAAAATATTCAAGAAATAATATTCATTTCCTGATCTAATTACATGTACATTGAACAAAATACATATAAATCATGAAGCGATTTATTTAATTTTGTGACCGCACAAATGTATTTATATTGTGTAATGATATCAAAAATGAAGATTATTCCTTATAAATGTAATTACATACAAGTTAAAAAATATCAATATAAAAATACATTTTCAATCAGAAATATTAAATATTAGGAGCCTTATAATGATGTTGTTGCATGTTGCAGTGGCGAAATTCCTGCACTCAACGTTCACTTTCGAAGTTGCAATCTAATGTATTTATACTATTTAAATACATTATATTTTTGGAAACTAATGGCAAAATACTATAAAAAATTACGTGAATACAATTATAAGGCCATATAAAGTTGTTCCTTGTTTACTGTAATTTACCATAGTTGTTTCCAGAAGTACGTGGGAGAATATTTATGTTATTTGAATGGCCTGGAATGGGACTAGAATGAAGTGAGAAGGTCTAGATATGTATTGATTTGCAATGCTTTCTCTAACAGCCATATCCTCTATTATATTACAGGTATCTTCTACAGAAGTTCACGAAACCGATATTCGATGATGACACTTTCTTCCTGGAGCTAATACAGAGAGAGGGTGCTACTGGCTTCGGCTCAGGGAACATTACAGCTCTGTGGAGATCCGTTCAGGCATATTTCAATGATAAATACACAAATAATAGCTGATGTGTATCGGTTATAGACCCCTTGTGACTTATATTATAAGTGAACGTAATTGATTAATTTATTGTCTGGGAACATTCTAATAAGTAACAACTGTTCAGGCTTATTTCAATGATTAATGCCTGAAGATGATAATCCTGTGAGAGTTTCTGAACATTTATGAAATAAATTATATCTAAAACTAAAAATGTATCATGTCTCTGGGAACATAACATAGAAGTATCATGTATCGTATATATAGAAATAAAGGAACAACATTATACTGTGTCAAATGATATGTAATGGCCTGAAAATATGGTGCCTGACATTTGCAGAATGAGGTCCCCAGAAGGTGAATTTAGTGACGATACCCCTTACAGCAGGGAACTTATTTTGCTTAGGCCTCATCTATTCAGGAAAGTATCTTTATTATCAAATGAAATTTGTTTTTTTAGTTTTGTTCTTTAGTCTAGTTTCTCTATATCCCCAAATTGGCAGACGACACAATACACAATCGAGGTTCCCAATGGGTTAACATTACCATTTAAGGACTTAAATCTGTTTCTAGGTCTCCCATAGCAGGTGAGGCCATGCAGAATGAGGTCCTGAGAGGATGAATTTGTTGATGCTGGCCTGCAGTGCAGGGTAGTCACTAAATTCACCCTCTGGGGGCCTAATTCTGCAAATGTCCAGCACCCTATTTTCACGCCTGAGATTTCCTTGTAATGCCCTAATTAATCAACTCCATAACCACAGCAGAATTATGGGTAACTTTTCAGGATTTAGTCGGAAATATGGCTTGTTGCAATTCATCGGAAAGCTCTCGGGGAGAGCTTTCCGATGAATGGCAACAAGCCATATTTCCGACTAAATCCTGAAAAGTTACCCATAATTCTGCTGTGGTTATGGAGTCGATTAATTAGGGCATTACTGTATTTCCATCATATAGAAATCTCAATTCTAATCATTAAAGTGATGTGAAACACTCCGGGTGGATGATCAAATAGAAATGGAGAATAATCTTGATCAAAGTAATTATTTTTATGAATATCAATCCAAATTTCCAGCACACACGCCATCGTTCTTAATTATTAATTAAATGCAATGACTCTCGGTGGTGAAATAATTTGCGTTAGATTATTACCGATTTTGCATCCCGAATCGAGATGTAAATATTTACAATTATGCATAGTTCAGACGATGTCTATGGAATGATATCGTCAATTTCTTTCAGATTTTCGGCAATGTTAGCAGAATTCCCACAGTTGGCATAACGCCTGAGTACTAACTTATAAGTTTCACGCACCCGAACAAGTGCATAATATGTCTTTAATGCAAAAGACAAGTTTCCTTGTTTTCATTTTGGGTAGGTCAGTTTTGTTGAGAAATTCCTCATCCCATTGCCAATCCCATCGACTTAGTCTATTCGGATTAATACAAATTTTAATATTTGGACATTTACGATTGTATTAATCCTTCTAGTCTAATAAAAGAGCTGAAAACAAAGTTAGCACACATTTTGAAGCAGGTCAACATCAGTGACCACCGATATGACCCCATCAAAATACCATTTTCTCTTAAATTATCTACAAATACATTAGTCTTACCTGTAGCGGAGATAGTATTCTTTGTGTTCACACATAGATTGTGATATAAAAGTTGTCAGAATGACAGATTTGTTAGTTTAATCCCGGATTGGAAAACATATCACCATTTTCAAATACAAATAAATTATGTTAATTTCACGTGTTTTCCCAAATTTATGCTAGTTAGTTCAGTCATGATATTTAACATTCCAACAAAAGGTATGTGTTTTTTATTTGTAGTTTTATTTGTGTCATTAGACGTGAACAGTGTAAGTTAAAGGGGCATGCCCTTGCCACATAACTCTTGCGGCTTCGTAGCGTTCAAAGTTTTCACGTCCTTTGTTGGACGATGAGGGATTAAGACCACATAAATGTCCAAATACTAAAATAGGTCTTAATCTGAATCGTCTAATTTGTTGGACTACCATCGACTATGAGAGTTACAATGACCCAATCCGGGTGGGCTTTTACCCAATCACAAGTTGAGCAGATTACAATGTTGTTCAGGGTCAAAGGGATTTGATGGAAGACATGATCTATTGGGTGTTGGAGATGCCAATGAAATTCCCTACTAAATGGTCTTTAGTGTATTCTGGACAGTGGGCTAATAAATTAGTTTCGGTGTTCTAAATCTGGCAAATCATAATGGGGATTGATGAACAGACAGACGCCAACTAGAACGGAAAACCCAAACAAAACGATTGAACACTCCATTGAATGTCCTCTTAGTAGTTAACATCAATACCTAATTTCAATGAGACCTGAGCACTCCTGTTCAAGTTATTATGACCTGAACAGACATTGGACGGACAAATAGCCAAAATTTCCAAATAAACAAAGATGAATAACTCTAGAACGGAAAACCCAAACAAACGATTGAACACTCCATTGAATCTGAGATGTCACATTTGTTTATGTTTTGACAACTGTGGAGATAAGGGACAATGGAACAGGACTAACAATATAACCATCTCACAGACTGGATAGGATGCAGCCATGCGCCCCTGTGGAAATGCCAGTGTATATTTATGCACATTCTGGGCAAATTTTCTATCCCATAACTACAAATGTTAACAGCTATAATGATCTCGAACTGCTTTTCCATGCAGTTATTTGGGGGGGGGGGGGGGGGGGGGGCATGTTTATTAAATTTTATGAGGATTTCCACCCTGCACATCTGATATCTGGGACTCCATATGGAACACTCGAGTATATATTCAGGACTTATCCAACATGATACCCCTTGTCCAATTCCTGATACCAGCAAAGTACCATGGTGAAATAAGAAACAAGACATATTCCTTGGTATTAAATTAATTTTATCAGTAAATTTGCATAATTCATTTACAATGCCTGTTGACTTGAAGACATCCCTAACCTATTCATATTAATGTTTGTCAAAATAATATGGCTTTGGTGTTTGGGGTCTTCCAAATATGAAGGACATTACCACATATAAGTCACATGCTGTAGTGAAGTGTAACAAAATTAAACTTCCATCATACTTGAGCTATGTTTAGTTTGATCAACTAAGTTTGCTTTTGAGAATTGAATTTTTGTATGGCTATATTTTGAAATTCTACAGATTTCTATTTAGTTTCTGGTATTTGGAGACCAGATAAATATGTCTGCGTAAGACCACGTTTTGTCATAGATTCTGACAGGTGACAGAGACTAACATGAATAGGTTGTGTGATGTGTTATCAAACAGACTAGGATGCATTCATCATAAATCCCAACTACCATCGCAAAAACATTACATATGTTCTGATCTTAATCCTTTCATAACATGAGCTGTGCTGGTGCAGCATTAAAGATCCTGTGTCAGAGCATTCTCTTATATATGCGAGTCTCCCATTGGGAGCCTCACATATATAAGAGAATGCACTGGCTTACAACGTCAAGGTAATTATTGTTAGGCCAATGTATTCTCTTGTATATGTGAGGCTTCCTATGGGAGACTCGCATATATAAGAGAATGCACTGGCCTACAACGTCAAGGTAACTATTCTTAGGCCAATGTATTCTCTTGTATATGTGAGGCTCTCTATGGGAGACTCACATATATAAGAGAATGCACTGGCCTCCAAGGTCAAGACAGGGGCGCCGGAAGAGGGGGGGGGCACCCCCTTCCCTTGACCAAGGGGGGCGAGCGGGGGCAGGACTTGCCCTTTTTCTGGAGACAGAAAATGCTTTTTGTGTGTTTAATCTCGTGTTTTTATAGCAAAATGTGACTTTTTTGGTCCAAATACCACCAATTTCACAAGTAATATTAATTTTTTGTCAATTTTATCACAAAACGCCCATAAAAACCGACAAATACATGTACCATTAAAATAGGGATTTTTGCCACAATGAATTTATGGTTATTTTCCCGAGTTTGCGGAGAAAATGCCCTTTTTTGCGGAAAAGTGCCCTTTTTGTAGGCTCTGCCCCCCTGCCCTTGGATGCTTTCGACGCCCCTGGGTCAAGATGAATATTGTTAAGCCAATGGATTCTGTTGCATATGTGAGGCTCCCTATTATGTATCAAGTTTTTTTTACCATAAATGCTGCTCTGAGCTGAATTTTTCTGCCTGGCTGCTTGCTCATAACTAGCTTTGAACAGCGACATTCCGAGCGCAGTTATTAGGAAAAGGTGGGTTCTATCAGGGAATATTCTTCCTATCAAGCTGAATATAGTGATCAAGTAAACACCTTTCTATTTGCAAATTCGGAAATAAGATCCCCCATAGATTACAGAACAGCCATTTATTTTTGGGCGTTTTGTCCCGGATTGGCCCCAGAAACGACATAGCTGTCTATGGCCCTTATGGTCACAAAATTGTAAATAATCTTTCTTGCAACCAATATGGTGATCATCACCAATCCAAACTGCATTGCATGTACGTCATAGTATGTCATTAGCGGACTATCTCTCAACCAGATGCGAATCGTAGTCAGGATTTATTCAGAATTAATACAATATCGGCTCTCAAACAAAACATACATCACCTTCATGAAGCCTGACTTTAACTCCATTGATAAACAAATAGCTATGGGTTGAAATCCTTATTTTAAACCTTTCTATAAAAAGTGGATTCACCCATTCAGTTATAAAAGTATACATTGGAATAGTCCATTATTCATTTGGAGGGATGCTCAGGAAATAAAAGCAGATGACAGACAGGCGAGTATGCAAGTGCATAAATATCCATATTCTTTGGTGGGAAATGTTCAGATAATAATTTCAACAAAATTACCATAGGTCGTTTGTTGAACTTATTATCTGAACATTTCTTAAGGTAAACTCCTTGTCAATGAGTATTTAGTATAGAAAGGATTAATAGGTAGTCAGCAGCTGCTCATCCATGTAATGTTGGATAACAATTTATCAGAAGCAACATACTTATGTTACAGACCCAACACAAGCATGCATACTTATCAACACAATGAGTGATGATTAACTATATCATGGCGTCCTTTCTGAACAATTGTCAATGCTTTACTACTTTATGGTTTCAACAGAACACATCAAAAATATGCAAATCAGTGCTCATTTGTTGGTATACAAAACAGGCTATACAGTAATGCCCTAAATAATCGACACCTTAATCACAGCAGGATTATGGGTAACTTTTCAGGATTTAGTCGGAAATATGGCTTGTTACCATTCATCGGAAAGCTCTCAGTGAGAGCTTTCCAATGAATGGCAACAAGCCATATTTCCGACTAAAACTGAAAAGTTACCCATAATTCTGCTGTGGTTAATTATAAGGAGTTGATTATTTAGGGCATTACTGTACTTTATTTGCAGACTTTGCTGCTCTTGTTGGTTTTCTCAATGATCCAAAATTTTGGATTTCATACCCCCAATTTTCGAAAAAAAATGGGGTTTATACTGGATTAACTGTCTGCCTGTTTATCAATCTGGTCATCTATCTCAGCCTTGGGTTATTGTCTCTGAATGAAATTTTGTATGGAGGTTTGTCAAGACTGATTTCAAAAGAGGTGCAAATGGCTCTGTTCTCAATTTCCATTCTAGAAGTTTATATCTTTCTTTATTTATCTAAAAAATGAGGGTTTTTTTGTCTGTGCAGATATCTCAGCCATGGGTTCTCGGATTCAATGAAATTTTGTATAGAACTTTACCATAACATAACGACTGCTTTCAAAAGAGAGCCTAATGAGTTGTTTGCATATTTTTTTGCCTGAGTTATGGCCCTTAGTTTGTTCATGTTTTTCACATTGTTTGTCCGTCAGGCTCTTCTACTGACGTCCTTTAACCACATTATCTGAATGTATATGAATATTCTGGACAGCGCAGACCCTGTAGCCATGCAGAGCCAACAACCCAAAGTCAGTAACTGGTAGCCGTATCAACAGCAAAAGTCAGACCTTATCAGTCTTGCCAATCATAACCCATGGAAAGCAGATAAAAATATTAATATCCTTAAAGTTCATTAAAAATCAGTGTTATTAAATACTACAGCATTTGAGACACTACTGCAATAATACTAGAAGTCACAAATGAGTCCCTGTCAAAACACAATAAGAAAAAAGGTTTGCCAAAGGCCAAAAAAAATCCAAAATTTTGACCTTTTTGATGACCTTCAACTGACAGTTAAACTGTTCAGCTTCTCAAAATCAAATTTGGTATCTTTGTTTTCATTTTAATTAAAGACTGAAAAGCTAATTCGCAAACACATATCTAAATATGATTCACAGATTGTTTTTAAATCAGCTCAAAGTTTAAACACCGAAATAAAATTAATTTTAGAATTCACAGTACACTATACTTCATACAACATTTTCAACTACTTTTTCAAGATGAATCAACAACTAAACCATTTTCAAGGACCATTGAAGCTTTGTCGTTGAACATCTTGTGAATTAGAAAACTGACATTGCAGCTATGACAAGAACTCAAATGTAAGCTGGTGATGAGGTAATAATTTATTAACAAATCTGTTCATCCTCACAGAAATATTAGTTCCTACCAGATGAAAATTTATAAAACTTGATGCCACTTATATAGTAAACAGACCTCAAAATATGGTGCTGGACATTTCCAGAATGAGGTCGTCGTCGGGTGAATTTAGTGACGCTACCCCGCACAATGCTAAATTCACCATATGAGGACCTCATTCTGATTAGGCCTCATCTTCACTGGAAAGTATCTTTATCCCTTTACCCAACAAAACGGCCAAAACCGGCCAAATAAAGCTTCAACAGCCTAAAATATCTTCGGTCTGTCTCAATAGAACCATACAAATATGGATATCATTGGAACCGGCTCCTTGACCACATTGTGATAGTTACAGTTATGCCCTGTGCCAATGCATTCTCTTATATATGCGAGTCGACCATAGGTCGTCTCGCATATATAAGAGAATGCATTGGCCTAAACAAAATCTTTTTTTTAACTCTTTTTACCATTTTTTCTTACATTCTTTAACAATTTTATAATTTTTAATGTGTTAAGCCAATGCATTCTCTTATATATGCGAGGCGACCTATGGTCGACTCGCATATATAAGAGAATGCATTGGCACAGGGCCCTTCTGTTGGGTAAAGGGTTAATATCAAATTAACAAGTTTTTTAGTTTCTTTAGAAACTTCTTTAGAAAGTTTCTTTATCTTTTTTAATTTAGTTTCTCTATATCCCCAAACTGGCAGATGACACAATGCATAATCAAGGTGCTTAAACCTGTGTCTAGGTTTCCCGTAGTAGATGATGCAATGCAGAATGAGGTTCCCAGAGGGGGAATTTAGTAATTATAGCCTGCTGTGCGGGAAAACGTCACTAAATTCACCCTCTGGGGACCTCATTCTGCAAATGTCCAGCACCCTATTTTGAGGCCTGATCGTAAACTGGACATCCTTTCAAAACACGAAATATCGATCTACAGAAATTTGTCTGCTGCATATAAATCAGTGTAAATAATTTAACTTATTTATCGACATATTTTATTCCCCGGATCTGGACCAAGATGTAACAAGAGCATATCGAGCGCTTCGAGCTACACTTGGGATGAATCACAAAATAAATGCTTTATATTATTATATAAGGCATCATGGGGGGGATTTAAGTCACAGGCCGTCTCTCAAAGACATATTTTACCACAATGTTAATAAATGCAGCATAGCAGATTAATAAATTAAAATGAACACATTCAATAACAAATTAGTAATAATATTGATTACATATCACTCAGGACCTACTTAACTCACTCCATAACTATCTGTCTTTTTTTTAACACTTCCATGACTGGAGCTTGCTGAAATTTTGCGAAAACCCTGTGCCAATGCATTCTCTTATATATGAGTCTTCCATAGGGAGCCTCGCATATATAAGAGAATGCATTGACCTAACAAAATTTACCTTGAACTTGTAAGTCAATGCATTCTCTTATATATGCGAGGCTCCCTATGGGAGGCTTGCATATATAAGAGAATGCACTGGCACAGGATCTTTAATGTTGCACAAGCACAGCTCCCATCATGAAAGGGTTATGGCTTCTCAGACATTGCAAAATTAGAATACAAAATTAGCACTGAAAAGGGATGCTGGTCTGGTGTATAATAACTCATACAAAACATGCTGGCTGATACTTTATGGCACTTGTACGATGTTTCAATGATAACACTCGATACATTTGATCTCCAAATATAGCACTTGAGGGCTCTTGTCTCCAATAATAGCACTTTAGGCCTGTATTCATTGCATATTGTACCTATGCAATAAACTGTTGGCATATACCACACTGGTACAGTTCAGTGTATTTAAGAGACTGAGTCAAGCAACAATACTGTGCAGATAGCTGAACTATAGGATACACATACTATTATCGTATTGGCCTACTGGTTCAAATTTAGTTATAAAATGTCATATAATTATAAAAATAAAAACAAAATATTTCCAATAAATTAAGAGGAATAGTTATAAATGTGATTCTTAAATATCGCTTGTGATATAAAAGAATATCTACAGACATCTTTCAAATATATGCGTCATTTCATGAAACAATTATTCTTTTAGAGAATCAACTTTTCAGGTAATACAACCTTTTAGAGGCCTACGAATATAAGGCCAAACAAACTTAATTTTCTGTTTTTCAGACACCTACCTGCCTCCTCATAAAATTTGGCCCTCTGTGTGCTTTTTATGACCCACCAAAAATTTAAATAATAAATCATCCTACAGATCGACTTCATGACACGATGTTCACATCTTTGTCCACTACTGGCCATAAATCTAGTTAAACACATTTCAACTTATATTTGATATTTCTCTTTGTTATTTCTGATAAAGTTAAAGTTTTAACTATATGTACATGTACTTGGGTTGTACATCAGACCGTTACATTGAAATTATATTAAGACTTATCATGAAATATAATTTTTCACATCCAACAATATTTTTGATAATTCTTGAGTAAACACATCAAAACCTGCCTGTTGGGAAATTTTGTTCATAAATAGAGGGGATAAAAATCTGCCAGCTGGGTAATTTTATAGGTAAAAAATAAATATAAAAACCTACTTGTCTGCTCAATTTGAAAAAAAAAAAGTGTCCAAGAAACAGATAATAAACTTTCCGAGGCCTGATATAATTGATTTTCTTGTAAGCTTGGAGATAACTGCAAAAGTACATTGAAAAAAAATCACAAAATCTTTCAAACGCAGACCATTTAGATATTTTGTATAGCAGAATAATACACACCGCAGGGTCGGGAGATCAAGCTGGGAACCAATACACAACTTTTAAAATAAAGCTGGGTACCCAATGTTGACCTCATCAGCCTCACTGTGATAACACAAGATAGGAGCCATGGATGTGGCTAGAGGGTCCCAGTTGGGGGTTTCCAAATTAGAATTGGTTAAATTTTTTGCAACTAATATCTCAAACTGTTGAAAATTTCCAAACCTAATGCCCTTTATGATTGTAAATTTTACAACTCATTGCCATCTTAGTCCAACAACACAGAAGTAGGAAAATATTCAACTTCTGGTTTAAAAACAAAAAATTTCACACTAAATACATGCTGGAAAATCAAACTATCAACACAATTTAAATCTATTTCTGGTCTGAACTTTCTAAATGTAAATTTTGGGCCAAAGGTCAAACACCTCCCACTCCGTCGCCAAATCCCTGTAGAAGCCTCAAGCATAAATCCTATAATATAATAAATTCATCTTCTATATATAGCTCTATATATAAATATATGTACAAAAAAAAAGAAGTCTAAAATAATTAGCGCTAGAGCTATCATCACACAGATTTCGATTCTTCCGTTTGTCTAATTTCTTTCTCAATGCGTTCTTTCTGTTTTTCTTCCTCCTCCAATATTCCTTCATTCTTCAGCATGTTGATGATTTCAACCATCTGTTCCTTACTCAGATTGATATTCTCACGGCCAATCAGCTCGATCACCTGCAATGTCAAAAGAAAATTGATTGATTAGATTTTAACATCATTTTATCCACTAGGCTGTATGATGTATCATCATGACTGAGAGAAACTGAATCAGTAATATAAGATTTATAAGTGTATAGAGATAACAATGAATTTTACTAAATTCAAACTAAATTTGTACAATTGACCCTTTCATGACCGGAGCTTCCTGAAATTTTGTGAAAACCTTGTGCCAATGCATTCTCTTATATATGCGAGTCTCCCATAGGAAGCCTAGCATATATAAGAGAATACATTGGCCTAACAATATTTACCTTGACCATTTAAGACAATGCATTCCCTATGGGAGACTCGCATATATAAGAGAATGCACTGACACAGGATCTTTAATTCTGCACCAGCGTGACTTCCGTCATGAAAGGGTTAAAGGCACTAAAATCAGTGTGAGGATATTGATTGGGGCAAGAACTATTCAGTGCAAATACATAAAAACAAAATGAGGTAGAATAACTTGTTGATAGTACCGGTAATGCACATCAAAGAAAATAAATCTAGTTTGAAAAGTGGATTAACTCAACCAATTCATCCGACAAAACTAAGATTCAATCTAGACCTGCATTTTGATGTGATTAATCCAAATACCAAAACTGAAAGCAATCAGATAACAACTATCATCCAGGAACCATAATGGTCAGTTGAAATGGGGCATAACACCAAGCCTGAGTTTAGTGTGCCTGTCATATGCAGAATGAGGTCCCCAGAGGGTGAATTTAGTGATGCTATCCCACATAGTGGGCTAGCATCACTAACTTCACCCTCTGGGGACCTCATTCTGCTTAGGCCACATCTTTTCTGGACAGTTTCTTTATTATAAAATCTCTATAGAAACTTCTTCACATAGATTCAATTTCTTTTTTAGTTTAGTTTCTCTATATCCCAAATTGGCAGACGAAACATTGCATAATCGAGGTTCCCAATGGGTGTACATCACAATATTCACCATTTGGGAACTTCAATCTGAGTCTATGTCTCCCAATAGCAGATGTGGCCATGCAGAATGAGGTCCCCAGAGGGTGAATTTGGTGATGCTAGCCCGCTGTGTGGGATAGCATCACTAAATTCACTCTCCTGGGACCTCATTCTGCAAATGACAGGCACACTAAACTCAGGCTTTCACAATACTGGCAAAAATCATCAGACTAATGATTCATGGATGTTTATAGAGTTTAAATGACAAAGAGACCACATGATTCCTTCACATACTGCACACTATACAATGACAATGCATGTCTACTATTCTCGGCAGCAAAAATGACCCGGCGAAACAATGTGAAGTGCAGAATTCCAAGTTCTAGGTAAATTTGTTGCAGAACACAATTTTCCATTTCCAAAAAAAACACCAGACTGTGAATGAATATTTCAGATGTATATGAGCAGAATGTACAATATCAGCTTGAAATTGTCTCTTTATAGCAGTTTAGAGTCCCTGTAAAAATTTCACTATTTTTTTTTCTCTCCAAATCCCACGATTTTTCAAAACGGAATCTCACAATTTCCGATATATTAAAGTTAACAAGTCTGAATCCATATATCAAATTTCAACAGTCGAATAATTATAGCTCAACTTATCATCAAGAAACTGAAATAATGCCCTTAACAAGGCTCTTAACTCGACTTAACTTGAACTTGACTTGTGTCAATAACCATTATACACGTATAACAAAACTTATTTTATTAATTATTACTGAAGATCTGGAAGGCATCTTTGGTGGATGCACGATTTGGCACCAAAATAAACTATAAAGTTTAATTTGGCATCAATATATTTACTCTGACACAGTTGTCATTCATGCTAAAAACTTTGACATCATGCTTTATTATGAATTTCAGTGACAATGTGTTCCTTTTAAATGATGCAATGCAGTTTCAATATTCATTGCAGAATAAATCTGACCTTGAGAACGTCCTTGACATCGATACTCCCATCTTCGTCCTGGTCAAGCACGTGTAAGATAACCTGAGTTTTTGTGTCATCTGATACTTTCTGAATTCGTTTTAATGAAAGCAGAGTATCGTTGATGCTTACTAAATTATCTCTGAAATGTGAAAAGTAATGTGCATTAAAAACAGTTTCTCTTTACATAATATACAACATTATATTTCATCAACTCTGTACTCAGTAACAACACTAGCAGCTCATTTTTCCTGAAATAAACATGGTACAATCATCATGACAATTTACCAAAGCCTAATAATATAAACTATATAAGAGGATATCTTGTGTTTTTGACAGGATACCAAAAATTATTTTAAAAGTGATCAAGACAAATGTTTATATTCGTGAGCGGATTGTCAAATGAGATAATATTTGGTATGCACTCAAAAACATTAGTTTTTCTTTTTATTACGGTTCCAAAGTAATTTACAATTTACAACAATAAATAATCTCAATATCACCTTCAATCGATGAACCAAACAAGCCTTGAAATAGGGTGTCTGTCATTTGCAGAATGAGGTCCCCAGAGGGTGAATTTAGTGATGCTACCCCGCATAGCGGGCTAGCATCACCAAATTCACCCTCTGGGAACCTCATTCTGCTGAGGTATAAGCAGAATGAGGTCCCCAGAGGGTGAATTTGGTGATGCTAGCCCACTATGCAGGGTAGCATCACTAAATTCACCCCCTGGGGACCTCATTCTGCAAATGACAGACACCCTATTTCAAGGCTTGGAACCAAACTGGCAAACAAAGCCAACAGTTGATCGCTGACATCTTGTCAATATACTCTGTCTTACTTCACTGCCCACCGCAAAGAAATATAGTAGGGCCGCAACGATTTCATCATGAATTTAATGTATTGCGATACACTTTCAAACAATACGCATATCGTATGATTTCATGTGTATTGCGATACAAGAAATTGTAATGTCTGAAGATGGGTAAAACAGCAAAACCTGCAATTGTCTCTCAAACTTACATGTATAGTATGAATATGTGACTCATCTAGCCAACAATTAAACTCTGTTTTAGTTTAAAATGAGCTCTACCTCCAGTTATGAACTTGTTGTTTTTGATAATGCAGGTGGTATTATTTGGAAACACTAATTTAGTATATCATGATATGTATCAATCATTGATCATGTATTGTGATTCGTATTGTATTGTGACCAAGTGTACCGTTGCAGTCCTAAAATATAGTTCCCATATTAATCCATTTATTTCTCCATGAGTATGTCGAATTACAACACAATTTTTTTTTATTGTGATATTTAACCCTTCCATGATTGCAGCTTTTTTAAATTTTGCGAAATCCCTGGGCCAATGCATTCTCTTAAATATGGAGTCTCCCATAAGGAGCCTTACATATATAAGAGAATACATTAGCCTAACAATATTTACATTGACCTAGTAAGAGAGTGCATTCTCTTATATATGCGAGACTCCCATATATAAGAGAATGCACTGGCACATGATATTTAATGCTGCACCAGCGCAGCCCCCATCATGAAAGGGATAATAATGAAAGTTGTGCTGACTCTACCAATCAATGCATTGGTACACGTAAGTGAAATTTTCTATATCCTCTTCTGTGGGATAACAATTTTTTGTCTATAATCCATTGCTGAGCCTATAATGACCCTTTCATGATGGAAGCTGCAGCATTGATGATCCTGTCCCAGTGCATTCTCTTATATGTGCAAGTCTCCTATAGGGAGAATGCATTAGCTTACAAGGTCATGGTAAATATTGTTAGGGAAATGTATTCTCTTATATATGTGAGGCTCTGTATGGGAGAATCGCATATATAAGAGAATGCATTGGCACAGGGTTTTCGCAAAATTTCAGGAAGCTCCAGTCATGGAAGGGTTAACATAGTACTATATAGAATGTTAGGGCATATCACGAATCATGTCTTAGTGACTATAGGCCTTCAAATCTTGAATACAAAAATTTATATTAGATGATATTAGCAAAATATTTGCATACTAGTATTCAAATGACTGTTTGTGATTTAAGACTATTTTATGCTTTAGAATTTATACAGAAATCATCACATTCATTTTGTTGTTAACATGGCCCATTTAAACCTAAAATATATCAATTCATATTTTGGTACCGCTATACTTAAAGTAATTGACCACCAATAATGTGGTGTCACCCCGTTAATATGGCGGTACTATACCGCGGTATCCTCCAATACCGCGGTACTGATACCGCTTGTTAACGCGAACAAGTATGTGTGAGTAAATACCTCCCCTAAAAGAGTTCCATGAAAATCACCGCGGTATTCAACAAAATTAATGCGGTGCCCGCTAAAAGACCACGGTATCATTATCGCCCAATACCGTAACTCCACGCCATGACCGTCTCGATACCGCTACCGTTTATTACCGGTATCACTGCGGTCATGACCGGGGTATCACCCCATGTTTCTGGTCAATTACTTTGAGAATAGCGGTAGTAGGAACAATTTTGACTGATAGATACCCAATATCAGGAACAGGGCAGAAACATGACAAACTGTACATTACTAGACATAATCTGGAGGTCAAACAGCCATGTGACTTTGAGTAAAAGTAACCCTTTCTATACTAAAGCATCAATGATGCGTAGTTATCCCATAGGAAATGTTCAGATAATAAGTTCAACAAACGACCATCTAAATATGTCCCTCAATAAATATGCCTCCTTCTGCATATTTATTTATCTGTCGTCTGCTTATATCACCTTAACATCCAGGGCTTAAAATCCATAACATTTTGTGACAATCAAAATATAGCATTTCTACAGGAAATCAGTTGACTTTTACGAGAATCAAACTAAGAATCATGATTCAGATTCTTATCACCCCTCCAAATCAATAATAGACCATTCCAATGTACACTTTTAACTGACTGGGAGAATCCATTTAATATAGAAAGGGTTAAATAATAGCAAGACAATATTCTATCTTTAAATCCATACATACTATATTTAGCTTCTCACTGAAGCCTACATACTATATCATCAGTTTTTATAACTCTGTATTACTGCGGTTGTATATATTCTTATATGTGTCACATGTGATAATTGTACGCATCATGCTTTGTATTATATACAGCTTTTAGTGGGTTAACCCTTTACCCAACAGAACGGCCCTGTGCCAATGCATTCTCTTATATATGCGAGTCGACCATAGGTCGCCTCGCATATATAAGAGAATGCATTGGCTTAACACATTAAAAATTATAAAATTGTTAAAGAATGTAAGAAAAAATGGTAAAAAAAGATTTTTTTTAGGCCAATGCATTCTCTTATATATGCGAGGCGACCTATGGTCGACTCGCATATATAAGAGAATGCATTGGCACAGGGCATAACTGTAACTATCACAATGTAGTCAAGGAGCCGGTTCCAATGATATCCATATTTGTATGGTTCTATTGAGACAGACCGAAGATATTTTAGGCTGTTGAAGCTTTATTTGGCCGGTTTGTTGGGTAAAGGGTTAACCAGAATATGTGTCAGTGTGTATGCACAGGAGAGTACTAACAATAGTGTCAACGCACATTCTGAAATGCTTTCACCCTATACCTCTGGTGGGAAATTAGTGAGGACTGGGGCATCAGTCTGTAATTACTTTTTGAAATGATTGGAGGTATTTATCCATTTCTAAGATAACAATATTGAACGGCAAAATTAAAAAAAAAAAATATGCCATTGGAGTTCAACGAGAGTCACATACCTCATCTGGACAACATATAAATTCCAAAATTATATCTCTACCACTGACCGATGTCTATGCGGCCAAATAGAAGCTAACTGCCACTTTAATTCCAATGTCAGCGCTTCTCACCTTACAGACAGAATTTCCTTGACAATCTTCCAACTACTGTTATCCCCTCTGTCAGTATATTTCTTAATGGGGACGACACCATAAGTGTGAAAACAAGTCAATTTTTTTTCGAATAATTCCAAAAATACATAATTCATACAAATAAATTTCAATATCATATAGAGCTCGAAAATAAAAAAGTATTGTCTAAGCTATGTTGTAAAAAAATGAAGAATCCGTTCTCTCTCTGTCAACCATACCCTTCTTACTCACAGTACACAAATCAAACTGATATATAATGTCTATCTGCTGCCGAGCCCTGAATCTAAATGACAAAACACAAATGAAAATTCAAAATATTTTACAGGAGAACGACTTCCATAAAAGCCATGTGTTTCCTGTTGTTCTCCACTCTCATCAGATACACATCATATACATAAATGCACCAGCACTGTCATTCTATAATTTTGTCAACTCATAAACTGCTCATGTAATTATAAATCTGATGGGGAAATAAACAACGTTTAAACCAACAAATAAATGGTTTGACATCTTACTTCTTTTCTGATATAATCTGCACCATTTGTTCCCATTTCTTCTCGTCTTCCTTTAGTTCCGACCTCCGTTTGAGTTTAACCTCGTCTATCTCAATCTCCTCCTGTACGGTGTCTTTCTCCTTGTGCAAATTGTCGATGACCATGTTCATATTTCCAATCAATTTATCGACTTTCTTAGCCAACCTCTGGGCTCCCTTAGATTCCTGGAGGTCTGCTTTGTCTCCTCCCTTAGATACGATAACCTCCTTCAAATCTTCCAAATCCTGAAATGTTTTATTACATAAGACTCAGATTTTTAGATTGAAACTCTGATGACTTGAAACATATTTTATTTGCATAATATACAAAAGAGATTGGGGCACAAGTTTTTGCAACTTATGAAGCCCCTCTCCTAACACAATATAATAACACACATGTGATCAAGATGACGGTACAGACGTATTTACATGGTGATAAATTATGAGAGATATAATGTGTAGTTCCTTCCAGAGATGATCAGACTTGAGGTTGTTTTTAGCTGAGAGAAAATATGTATTTAAAGAATGTCACTACATTATGAATGTTTGGTATGATTGACAAGTGCCAATATATTATTGGCTGTAAAATATAATGGTACACTTGATTTGTTTTCTATTTTGGTTTTTGTTGTGCTCTGGAAGGCAATACAGATAATAAATCAGAATGAGATGTTTGAGTGGGAGGTTTGTCCACTTATCAGGTAAATGCCACATATCAAGTTGAAATTCCAGATTTTGTTTTAAATATCTGATCAGAAGTTTTATCTGACCCTTTGGTAATTGGACTCGAATTCAGGGTTTCTTTTAGAACAATGAGTTAGGAAAACAAATTCTTGAAAGATGTAATTAATGCAAATGGTTGGACAAAGAAGCCAACTTCTAGAGTGTACCATGGAAATGTCTCAAAATTGAAGACGGCTGTCAGCTGAATAACCTGTATGGTGGTGCCTACATTTTTCTAGTTCCCTAACAGGTGATGCATAACTTACACGGCAATCATTAAAATAATGCAAATCCTCTTAAATTTAAATGTTCAGTGACCTTATAACAACCTAAAAACAATGTTGAACAAAACTGATTATCCGAGTCCTAACTCAGCAGCTAAATTTTAAACAAAATTTAACCCCAGTTTTCGTCAAATACTTGTGATCACCAAATTTGCCAGATCCTATCATTAAAGCAAAACTGAACCCCAGACACATATATGGCAATTTACATATTAACAAATGCATTTGGCCATCAGTTTTGACAGACATTTATGAGCTTGACTGACCTCTTTATATTCACTGACGTCCTCCTTCAGATCCTCAAGCTCCTCCTTCTCAATGCTAATCTCCTTCTCCACAGCGACTTCCTCTATCGCCTTCTCAATGTCCTCAAGATCCTTACTGGAGAATGTCTCCTCGGGCTTCTCCTCCATTTCTAAAATATATATTAAAGGGGCATGTCATGTTCAAATATAAAATCTATTACATCTTCTGGTAGTTTTTCTCATGAGTGTGATAGTGTGAAAGAAACAGGATGCTCCTGTGAACAAGCCTTGAAATAGGGTGCCTGTCATTTGCAGAATGAGTCCCCAGAGGGTGAATTTAGCGGGCTAGCATCACCAAATTCACCCTCTGGGAACCTCATTCTGCTGAGGTGTAAGCAGAATGAGGTTCCCAGAGGGTGAATTTGGTGATGCTAGCCCGCTATGCGGGGTAGCATCACTAAATTCACCCTCTGGGGACCTCATTCTGCAAATGACAGACACACTATTTCAAGGCTTGCCTGTGAACTTGATTAGCATATGGCACAGATATACCTTTAACTCTTTCAACGGATTCCACCTGGCGACGTTACGCCCACGACGTCGTCTCCCTACGGCGACGTTGCCGCTGACGGCACTCCCCCAGCGCACCTGCTCCTCTGCCGACGTTATTAGCTTTTACTTATTTACATCTGTGTACAGGTGTGTAAGTAATATGTAAGTGTGGTGGTTCGTACATAACATATGTTAAATAGTGTTGAGCCCTCGGTGGATGTAATCATGTAAGTAAATTGCATGTTTTCTGTTGAAAACCGGCATTTCGTCTTCACATAACGATTTGTGACAGAGATAGTCAAAACCTGGTATTTCGTCTTCACGAATCCATTTGTGACAGGGGTCCCCATTTTACAAACAGTGCGAGAATCATCTTTTATTGGTAACTGTGACCACAAAGGTAGCATATAAACGTGTAGAACGTACAATAATTCCAACTTGACAGGTACTTGGATCTGGAGCCGAGATGCCCGAGTTATTTTGTCTGCGGAAACCACGCAATGCGTGCACGAAATTCACGCACAATCACCAGCTATTATTTTTCTTCAGAAAAATTATATATTTAGAAACATTTGCTTTAAATTAATTACTCTTGTATTGGTTTTTACACACAAAAACAATTAAGTAAATAAATAAAAAATATATTCATCAATGCAAAATGGTTTCAAGTGTTGGTCGAAATGATTTTCGGGGACCTCGAACTACAACCGATTATTCCATTCAAGCAAAGGCTCCCACGATCTGACCTGAAGTGGGAAGATGTTTTTTCAAATCATAGTTAGATTTAATAACTTTTATGTTGAAAATATATGAATATCAACTTTAAATAATAACAATATTCTTAATCATTGGGAATAGCAAATAAATAAGTAATATCCAATTTTAATCATTGCGGAAAGCAACTAAATAAGTCAAATCCAATTTTGTGTGTATCACCAGCTGATGATGTTTGCACACGTGACCTCAATGAGCACCCAAATTTATGTTGCGTTTTCGAAAAGTCGGCTTTTCGAGTGCGATGTGACGAGACCAATAAACAGCTGTGTATTTGCTTCAAATTATTTTTTTAAATAAATACAATAGTGCCAGTATGTGCTGGTGATGAATAAAAAGTATGATCGAAATTATGCTATAATCCCGCAAGATAGCCAACAAAAAACAATCACCCTTAAGGGACCTCATCACAGGTGCGCGTGAGACCTTGACATTCATAAAATATATAAGTTCTTGAATTTTGCCTTTGATGAGACATGCTGATTTTCGTCCAACTTCAAACAGTTTATTTACAAAATTGAAGATATTGAATGAGATATCGGACTGAAGACGAGAACAATGATTCTATATAAAGCATATCACTGCGGGATTTTCGTCGGGTCATTTATTGACTGAATGTGATCGTATTTAAATGACATTTGTAAGAACACACTGCGAAATCGGAATACACGCACATGTTTTGCTGTCGGAATGTAGGTCAACATGACGGCTTTCGCAGA
The DNA here is from genome assembly GCA_032622095.1 of Siphonodentalium dalli. Lineage (NCBI taxonomy): Eukaryota > Metazoa > Mollusca > Scaphopoda > Gadilida > Siphonodentaliidae > Siphonodentalium > Siphonodentalium dalli. The sequence goes on along the minus strand of CP136062.1, from coordinate 194,006,660 downwards.
CTGCGGAATGGTTTCAATGGTGCTATTGAAGCGAACATTAAATTCATTTAAAAATACTAATTTAAATAATCAAACAACGAATGCAATGAATTATATAAATAATCAAATGCTGTAAAATTAACAACTTGAAAGAACATGATTGTGACATCACACGTGGTCACGTCTCGCATGATAAACATGCACAAAAGGTCAAACGTCCTAGCTTGTTCCAGTTATCGTCCAATCAGGTTAACGTGCCGATGCCGATCGAAAATCAGCCCAATTAAATTACCATGCTTTATTCTGTGAGCTGAAAAGTGTATAATCGTGGTCAAAATAATCCCGTCACAACAATCCAAGTTCTCTAATGAATTGTATATACAATGACTAATTGCATGATACTGCAACATTATCTACACACGGCATCTTCAGAAAGAGAATGATCGAGAGATAATAACCATTTAGTCAAGTTAATTCTGTAAATTGTCGATAGATTGTAAGTTTTTTTCTCGAATCGTTTGCGCTTTACATTTGATATCAAATAGCGTACGTATTAAACACGGAATGCAATATAAACATTAGAATAATTAGGGCCTATAATAAATAAACCCTCCCCACACATGATTCAGCGATCTAGTTTCAAGCCTGCAAATTGCGTGTCTGTCATTTGCAGAATGAGGTCCCCAGAGGGTGAATTTAGTGACGCTATCCCGCACAGCGGGTTAGCATCACCAAATTCACTCTCTGGAGATCTCATTCTGCTTAGGCCTCATCTTCAGGGAAGTATCTATAGTCTCAAATTAACATTGTTTTTAGTTAGTTTCCCTTCTGAGAAGTTTCTATGTCCCCTAATTTGCAGCAGATAAAATGCATAACCGAGGTGCCCAATGGGTGAACATCACCAACTTCAACTGGGAAACTTCAATCTGATCCTAGGTCTACCATATCACTTGAGGCTCTAAGCAGAATGAGGTTCCCAGAGGGTGAATTTGGTGATGCTAGCCCACTGTGCAGGTGGGGCCTGGGTTCTCAACTTTGAAATCCGTTATACTCGGAGGGTCAGTTCTCATTGTTTTTTTCCATTTTATTCCCTCCACCGAAGTCTCGAGAAGACGCCCCCGTTGGGAAGAACCCATAAAAATCGTCCTCAAATTCGTCTGAATCAAAATTGACATCGCTCCCAAAATCGAAGTCTGACTCGGACGATTCGTCAGACAAACAATCTGAATCCGAACTAACGTCATCGAGATCCAGGCGAGCCCTTTTACTTTTAGATTTACTCATGTTTACACCCGATCACATTGTGCGACTTTAACTTATACATTGACAAATTGACGTCACGATAAATTAATAAGTCACTCTGGTTTGGGCTGGAATAGCATTTCGATGAGCAGCATGCACTCTTCCGAAGAAAACAATCATTTTGTTCCGATCACTTTGAATAAACAATACAAATATGGCTCTCGACTTTCAAAACAAAGAACCAGAATATATATATTCTCTGCGGGATTAATACATAAATTATTATAATTAATACCTATCGCGTGTATATTTGAAAGCAGTTAGCGCCAAAGAGAAAGTACGTCTATTTTTATCACTACCGGGAAAACCCCGCCTAGTTTTTGTTTTGGTTACGTCGAACAATGAATGTTCCATTTTCAAGGTTATTTGAATAAAACATGGGATTGCATGAAGGAAAATAACACAAATAAGCAAACATACAAACACAAATGTATAAAAACTTTATTTCTGATTATATTTCGTGAAACATGCATTAATATTTTCGATTAAATTGATATAGATCTTGAGAAATACGTCGTCGCAACAAAAGTCAGGTCTCAGTCCCGGTATTCCGGGAATCGCCGTATAGGAAGTGTATGACGTCGTCCCGGTATTCCGGGAATCGCCGCGCAGGGAGTACGTTACGTAATCCCGGTATTCCGGGAATAACCGTTGAAAGAGTTAAAGCATTTCTGCTTTTCATATCATAGTAGAACACAATTTATTTTTCATTGCTTGATAATACAAAAATCAATGAATATAATGAAATGTACTGGTTATATTAATTGTTTCTGATTAGCAAAAAATATTGACGGATCATGCATTCGGGGACCATTCGAGCTGAACGTTTGGGGACCTCAAACATACTACTGGGAGTCACATATCCAGTAATCCACTTTATAGTATTTTGCAAGAGGGGCTACCAGTCATACTGACCTTCCTCTATCTTAGTTTCAAGAACTGGTGCTCTATCAATTAACTCCTCTGTAACTGGTTGCGCATCAACTGACATGACGGTCTCTGCAGCAGCAGCTTTCTGTTATTTAGAACATAAGAAATGATTAGAGTAAGGTCAAATAAAATACTGTGTTCTAAGGCACCTCCCTTGTCAATGAAATTTTCTTTTCAAAAGCCTTGTCAAAGCATTTTTATCAATATTTTCTGTTAGAATTATTGGATTTGAATAACGATAATAAATATATGTTGGTATAACTGGAGTATTGAACATGGATATTTTATTTTAATGGCCCAATAGGCAGCTTCAACTGATCACTAAGCTCCTATTTAACCCTTCCATGACTGGAGCTTCCTGAAATTTTGCAAAAACCCCTGTGCCAAAACATTCTCTTATGTTTGTTTACCTTGAACTTGTAAGTCAGTGCATTCTCTTATATATGCGAGGCTCCATATGGGAGACTCGCATATATAAGAGAATGCACTGGCACAGGGTCTTTAATACTACACCAGCATGAAAGGATTTGATTGATGTTCCAGGAATAAATTTTTGTCATCACTTATGTGCACAATCTTATGAAGGATTACACACATTTTTGATGATGTGATGCCAGCTGATCATATTTTGCTAAAAATGTTTTATATATTTATAATAAATATAGAAATTCTATCCTGTCAACACATAATATTTTACCCACTTTTATATCTATGCATGTGTTTGTCTGTCAGTTTTCCTGGTCTTATTTTCCACCTGAGGTCGAACAAACCTGAAGATTGCATACCTGAGCTTCAGCTTTCTCAAGTTCTTCAGCTTCGGCAGCCTGTAGTTCCTTCTCCTTCCTCTCTTCTTCCTCTTTTTTAGCCTCCTTTTTCTCTTTCTTAATAGCCACATCCTCTTGTTTGATGAGGTCCAACTTAGCTTTGTTGTCGGTCTCACCAGATAGCTCTGCAACTTTCACCTGGGCACCAGTAGCCTAAGAGAAATTATTCAAATTTGGTTAAACGACAATTCTTCCCATAATAAAGGTATTTAGCAACGAGCATCACCAATTCCCCCTGTCCATTATAATAGTCCGTCATATTATATCTGAGTTTGCAATTTTTGCCCTTCGATGTGGAAAGACCGCATACAGAAAGATGCTATTTTCTCTTATTTCATTCCGACGGATCGGGTAAAGCGGAACAACTCTATCACATGGACCAACTGCAGGAATAATTGTGACAAAGTGAGTTCGCCGGCTCGCTGCTTATGGCCCTTGAAATAATTTTCACACCAATTTCGCAAAATGGAGAAAAATTAACTTCGACCGACTCATTACTGTTGCTCACTATTTTCGTGCAATATCGTGCAGACAGTGGGACCAATTGTTGACTCCCTATGTCTCACTGGGATGAAATTCATAAATTAATCACGTAAAACTGACCAAATACAGGGCTTATAACAAATGGAATTAGGGCATCAGATAGCTCAAGAATCACTCTCAGTTCTTTGAATTTTCTAAATTTTCACAGGGAATACCCCTGGACCCCCGCTGAACGGGAGAGGAAGACATCATCCCAAACCCTCTCCCAACCAAGTCCCTGTACCATATGGTACTTATTATTATGCACCCCCCCCCCCCCTATGATGAGGTATAACACTGTAACCCTTTCTAAACAAAATCTCCCATCAGTTATAAAAATATACATTGGATGGGTCAATTAGTCATCTGAAGGGATGTTCAGGAAATTTAAGCAGACAACAGACCTACAAAAAGTTAATACAAGTTCAGAAAGACTACTATTAATTGGTGCGAAATGATCAGATAATAAGTTGTTAAACTTATCTGAACATTTCTAAAGGGAACTACTCATCAATGAGTAGTAAAGAAATATCCTGTCTGTTTTGACAACAGGAAACCACCATCTGTACATTTTCTATAATAGAAAATAATTAGATCAGACCCATGAGCTCATGAATAGGAGGTTTTTATGCCAAGGGATCTACTTTCAAAAGAGGAAGTTTTAACATGTTTTGATTATATTTCAGTCAAAAAATCCAATAATCTTCTCTTATAAAGAGCGTCCATGCTTCCCAAAAAACAGTAAATACTAAAGAACATTCTCAATTATGAGCTATTGTGATCGTTTTTGATGTATTACTTATGGGTGATTTTGTGAATTTTGCAATGTCTGTGTTACACAAATGATGGTGAGTGCAAGTAGTTTTTCACTTTCTTATGAATGGTAAATGGAAAATTGGCTTAGGAAATTCTTAACCCTTTGAGTGCCAGGGGCCGATCTAATCGGCCCTAAACCTACACAATAAGTCTGTTAAAGAATATAATAAAATATATTAAAATTGTAAAAAAAAAAATTTTAGGCCAATGCATTCTCTTATATATGCGAGGCGACCTATGGTCGACTCGCATATATAAGAGAATGCATTGGCACAGGGTATATGGGTTGATACAAAAATCGACCTGGCACTCAAAGGGTTAATTATTTGGTGTCAAATCGAAAAGTTAATCTTTAAAAGTAAATATCACGTTTGATGCATGAGGTTTCCTCTGATTAAATCAATTATAAATATATTTGATTGCCTCTTGAAGGTGGATAGCAACTAGCACAGCAGATATCTCAGTGGACACGGATAAAAGGAACTTGGGTCTATTGTCAACAATATACTCACGATTTGTTCAGGAAGGGATGAAATAGTTGCTTCAATCTTCTGAGGCGTAGACAGAGTTTCTGGAAGATACAGCGTTCGTGATAACAGGAGGAGGGATGACGGAATCTCCTCTTTAAGGTGAAGATCAAGCCATTGGTCGAGCTGGAATTTTAACCTATCTTCAGACACTCCAATCGATCTCATGCCTCTGGCTCTACATGCTGACTGTAATTCCCATTTTGATAAAGCTGCCAAACCTTCTTTCTGAATAATCTGGAAGTCAATGAGGATATATTAACCCGTTCTATACTGAATAGATAGTGCAATCAAGTTATTATTAAAGTATTATTATTATTATTTTTTCGGAGGGGTGTTCAGATAATAAAGCAGACGACAGACAGAAAAACAGATAATACAAGAGCATAATGATTCATATTCATAGATGGGAAATGTTCAAATAATAAGTTCAACATACAACCTATGGTTGTTTGTTGAACTTATTATCTGAACATTTTCTAAGGTAACTGCTCATCAATGAGTATTCAATATAGAAAGGGTTAATTTTATTAGGACATGATGGTCATTTCCATCCAAAACTTCAGATTTAGTCATTAACCTTTCAATGATGGGAGCAGTGCTGGTGCAGCATTAAAGATCATGTGCCAGCACATTCTCTTATATGTGAGTTCCCATAGGAAGCCTCACATATATAAGAGAATGTACTGGATTACAAAGTCAAAGTAACTATTGTTAGGCCGATGTGTTCTCTTACATGTATATATGCGAGGCTCCCTATGGGAGACTCGCATATATAAGAGAATGCATTGGCACAGGGTTTCGCAAAATTTCAGGAAAGCTCCAGTCATGAATGGTTTAATAATAATTTACCCATTTATTACAAGCATTTGAAGGTAATTGCAATGCATGACTTAAGTAATTATTACCCTTGAATTGACATGCAGTAAGCTAATGCAGTGCAACTTCCGATTTAGCATTCTGCCCTAAGCCAAGTACTCCGTTAACAAGTGAGTCCACTCTGACAATCGCAGTACATACAGTAATGCCCTAAATAATCTCACTGAGAGCTTTCCGATGAATGGCAACAAGCCATATTTCCGACTAAATCATGAAAAATTACCCATAATTCTGCTGTGGTTAAGGAGTCGATTATTTAGGGCATTACTGTAGTTGCTTGTTAAAGGCCACCAACACAGTGAATCATTCAATGGAAGCAAGTGTTATTCGAGAGCATGACATCATCACATGAGTTTACGAGTCGAGAACACTAACCCCTGGATAAGTCTCAAAATATGGTGCTGGTCATTTGCAGGATGATGTCCCTAGAGGGCAAATTTACTTACATTTCTCAGTATCCTTGCCCATAATGTTAACGGAAAGGTTGATCATGTTCCGACAATGTGTTTGTTGCAACAAATTTGTGTAGCAAATATAATAGACACAATAGTTATATGTTTTGAGTAGCATACATTAAGTTTCTTCTCTTGTGAGAAAAAAGGAAAATAATCCTCCCATCTCACTAGAGGAGAACAAAATCATCGCTTGAATGTGGCAAAATTCGCCCATGGTAATTCCAACAAAGACCATAAAATTGGCAGCCAGAAACTAAATTTGAATTTGACCGGTATTTTGGGCTATTAAATTCATACCAAATTTCCTTCCATTCAGTCCAGAGTCTTAAGACTTTCTAAATTTATCATCCGGAAACCTGAAAGCGATCAGATGGACAGACAGACAGACATTAACATAAAACGGGCATATAAAACATAATAACATAAAATGGGCATATAAAAATCATATGCTATACTAACAACACTATTTCTATTATTTTCCCTCAAGGTAAGGTCAAAAACACTATTAATTAGCTCTAGATCATAGTCTTACCTTATCATCAGCTTTAAGGTTTCGAAGCTTCATTATGAGTAAGAACCTCAGAACATTCTCACTCCCGATTGGTGTAATGTTCAGAACCCGACATAATGCTCGTAATTGTTGACGATTGAGACTGTCCAGTGTGAGGTCATCTTCAAACAATTTTGAATATTTGAGAATATCTTGTGTTGATGTTTGTCCACCTTCTGATCTGACCTGAAAATGGAAACAAAATTTTCAAATTAATATCTGTAAATCTGATATTGTGAAACATTTTCAGATCTATCGAAGATCAGAAATAGAAATGTAAAACCATGAAATTATTCACACAGATATGCCATAACATTCCAGATAAAGCGCTCAAACCTATTCTTTGATATTTACCTTTAGAAACTCTAAAGGCATCTAGTAAAACAAGGGAATCTTTTATTCAAGTTCGTCAATTAAATCCTATCTTTCTTGTCCAATTAGCCAGTGTGCACTGCATTTCTATATACCAATAGAGAAATTCGAGATAGCATGGAATGAACTGGCATTTTACCAAATTCTGAGATAATATTAAGTAAATACAAAATTCCTTTAGTGATTATTTCATAATCACATTGAACATTTTTTGTAAAGGAATTAGAACTATGGTATGAACTATTTTTTTTATGTTGGGGAAGAGTGATAAAGTCTGACATGGGAAACAAGTCCCATGCATACATTTAGCAAAATGTCTTATTAATACCTTGTTTATAAATGCGGAGAATTCCTCGATGGTGCTGCGATCCTTCTTCTTGGCCTGTAGAGCCATTTCTTCAATAGTCCCTTGTAAGAACTTTGCCATTTCCAATTTTACTTTCAGCTGTTTCTTCAGCTTCTCTTGCTGTAAGAAATTTCAGTGAAAAAAATACTGAAAAGACCTGTGAAGGAATACTGACTAATACCATATGAAAGGTAATCTTCAAATAGTGAAGTACAAATAGTTTACATTTTTGTACATTTTATACCAAGCCATTGGATATCTAGCTAACAGTCAGCCCTTTTAATTCAGATTGTTTGGCTTCGGCAATCTGCTACGGCAACCCTTTATCGTGGCCCAGCTTGCTTCAGCAAATGGCTTCGGCATTGCCGATTGCCGTAGCCAATTATGAGGGCTGAACAGTAGACACAATCCATTGTTAGTAATACGCGAAACAGAAAAAAAACATACATTAATGCAAAGAGGCAGTCAAAATTTTCAATACAACAGTAAATAATATACAGAAGCTGATTTTTCAAAGATGTTAAAGGCCCCACTTAATTTTCGAGTCACCATTTATTTTTTTTATAGTGCCTTGATATAGAGTTTAATAACCATCTATGCCATAAAATATTATTAAAATACTAGTACTATAATTCATAACCATTTGAAACATTTGTGTCTCAGAAGATGCCCATAGAGAAATAGAAAACAGCTGAAATCATAGAAAGATTTCCCCTGTTATGGCTCCCAGAATGCAACAGAATTCAAATGAAACTTGAACACAGAATACAAGTTGATATCTCAACAAAAATAACATGTTCACAGTTTATTACACTGAATAAGTTGATAATACACTGTTTTGGAGCTTCCTCTTCCAAACGGTATATAATATGGCATATATTTTATATAAAATTATCTGGGGGTTCGAAAATTAAGTGGGCCTTTAACATAATGGATGTATTCCGCTAAATTTAATCAATCTCAATATGACTTTAAGTTAGTCCACAGAGGGTCCCCATGGCCTGTTGCTTCGTTGTTGATTAATTTCTATTCAATAAGATTAACTTCTAAATTAATGTCAAACAAGAGCCTCTCTAGGGTGTGGCAAAATACACCCTATAGCCATTTTAAATTGTACTACCGCAAAATAAAATAATAATTTGAGCTTATTAAGGATATCTGATCTATCCCTAATTTCAATGCCAAAATGCGATAAAATTCTAAGTTGAAAAATGGCCGTAGCTTATGTGAAAATAATTGTACAGAACCCATATTAGAACATGGCCTGTACCTTTAGCTGGGAACTACATTCCAGTTTTGGTTAAAATCAAATAATCTAAACAGGAGTCATCGGTCAGAAACTGAAATGTTATGAAATCGGTCAAATGCTAAGTCGAAAAAGAGTCGTAATTCATGTTAAAATAAAAGGTCGGCCGACCACAGTGTCCCCCGACAATGTGGCAAGTCGATGGCCGCTTTGTTAAAGAAATTTTTAAAAATGTTGATGGCCGCTTTGTTAAAGAAATTAAACCAGAGTTTCAAATCTCTACATTTAAAACTGTAGGAGGAGTTGATTACACCTTGAAGGTACCCAATCTCATCCAAAAGGCAAAAATGTTCCAAATTTTCTAAGTCGAAAACCCCCCAAAAATATGGAAAAAATTATATTTTTTATTAGCTATATAGATGTTGCAAATCATCAACATGTTAGGAACAATATCCCAGAGTTTAAAATCTCTACATTTAAAACTGTAGGAGGAGTTGATTACACCTTGAAGGTACCCAATCTCATCCAAAAGGCAAAAATGTTCCAAATTTTCTAAGTCGAAAACCCCCCAAAAATATGGAAAAAATTATATTTTTTATTAGCTATATAGATGTTGCAAATCATCAACATGTTAGGAACAATATCCCAGAGTTTAAAATCTCTACATTTAAAACTGTAGGAGGAGTTGATTACACCTTGAAGGTACCCAATCTCATCCAAAAGGCAAAAATGTTCCAAATTTTCTAAGTCAAAAACCCCCCCAAAAATATGGAAAAAATGATATTTTTTATTAGCTATATAGATGGTGCAAATCACCAACATGTTAGGAACAATATCCCAGAGTTTCAAATCTCTACATTTAAAACTGTAGGAGGAGTTGATTACACCATGAAGGTACCCAATCTCATCCAAAAGGCAAAAATGTTCCAAATATTTAAGTCGAAAACCCCCCCAAAAATATGGAAAAAATTATATTTTTGATTAGCTATATAGATGTTGCAAATCACCAACATGTTAGGAACAATATCCCAGAGTTACAAATCTCTACGTTTAAAACTGTAGGAGGAGTTGATTACACCATGAAGGTACCCAATCTCGGACGCACGGACGCACGAGGGTCATTTCTATAGTCCTCCGACGGAAACGTCGGGGGACAATAATTGGCCTGTATCTTTAGCTGGAAAATACACATATCAACTTTGGTTAGAGGCATTGGTCGGAAACCAAAAAATGTTAAAGGACGGATGGATGGAAGAACAAACGGATGGACGGACAGCTAGACTGATTACATAATACAACCTTTTTTTCAAAAGGGCATATAAAAATCAATCTATATGTTAGTTTCTAGCATTTCGGTCTATTCATTCAAATTGGTTTCTACCTGCCAAATGGTAATTAACAAGTCAGTGTAAAGTCTTTGTTTAATTCTTTGCACAACAGTTTAATTTGTAACTTGTCACTTAATAAAATATTTGGCAATTTTCAAAATGCAATAACCAGATAAACACACCAGAACATCAACATTGTTTCATCATGTAAAAAGCAGTTTAGTTTATTATGCAGTCGACAAACCAATGTATGTTTCATTATATACGTAGTCAATTCTATAGTATAGGATCTACATTCAAGAAGCTAGATGTTTGAACTATTTTGTTTACACTGACAGTGTCACAAAATTGATGTACATCACTTATCCATCTGGAATTTTGGTTTTTGTGAAACAAAAGTATGTAAAATTCCCCAACTTACAGTACAACAATATACCTAAAGTCATATCTGAATGGCTAATTCAGCAACCACAATATCTGTCCCGTTGAGTGATTCACAGTATTTATAGATAATCAATTTGATAAATCTGAACGTGATATAAGCCAGGCCTGAGAAAATGGTGCTGGACATTTGCAGAATGAGGTCCCCAGAGGGTGAATTTAGTGACAGCAGGCTAGCATCACCAAATTCATCCTCTAGCGACCTCCTTCTATATGTCTGCTATGGGAGACCTACACACAGATTTAAGTTCCGAGATGGTGAATATTGTGATGGGCATCCATTGGACACCTTGATTATGCAATATGTCATCTGGCAATTTGGGGATAAAGAGAAACTAAACTAAAAAAGAAAATAAACTTTCTAAAGAAACTAAACTAGAGATCACCACGAAGAACCGTATGAAGTTTGATGACGATCGGTTGAGGGATGTGGCCTGTAGGGTGTGCCAAAATATTTAGTCATGCAAAGAGTAAAATCCAAGATGGCTGGTGGCGGCCATGCTTTTTAACGAATTTCGGAAATAATCGATGGCTCCCAACTGGAGGCCACCCGAAGATCCATATGAAGTTTGGTGGTGATTAGATGAAAAATGTGGTCTGTAGGGTGTGCCAAAGGATTTAATAGTCATGAAAAGAGTAAAATCCAAGATGGCTGCTGGTGGCCATGCTTTTTAAAAAAATTCGGAAATAATCGATGGCTCCCATCTGGAGGTCACACGAAGATCCATATGAAGTTTGGTGGTGATTAGATGAGAGATGTGGTCTGTAGGGTGTGCCAAAGGATTTAATAGTCATGCAAAGAGTAAAATTCAAGAGCTCGATGGGTCAGTGATGGGGAAAAACCAACTAAATATTTTCTTAACTTAGAAAAAAGACATTATATGAATAAAGCACTTCTTCGGGTTGAAAAAGAGGATGGTAAAGTGGTTACAGATCAAAATGATATTCTCGAAGAGGCCAAACTATATTACGAAAAATTATATGAAAATAAACACGAGAATACAAATTGTTCGCGTTCAAAATGATAACACAAATAATTTCCCAAATAAATTATCTCCAGAAATCTCTCACACCCTTGAATCACGTATTTCTGAAAACGAGGCATTAACCTATTTAAACTATATGCGCAATAACAAAAGCCCTGGTTCCAGTGGCTTCTCGTGTGATTTTTATAAAATGTTTTGGAATAAAATTGGTAAATTCCTAGTTAGGTCATTAAACTACGGCTTAGATAAAGGTGAATTATCGGTTACACAGAAACACGGTATTCTTACTCTGATTCCAAAAGAAAACAAACCAAAACAATTCCTAAAAAACTAGCGACCTATTTCACTTCTTAATGTGTCATACAAAATTTTATCAGGTATACTTTCTGAAAGATTGAAAAGTGTAATTCAAGATCTTATTCATCATGACCAGAGTGGGTTTTTAAAAGGTAGATTCATTGGCGAAAATATACGATTAATATCAGACATCCTGTCCACAACAAAATCTGCTAATATTCCTGGGCTACTTGTACTCCTTGACTTCGAAAAAGCTTTTGATTCGGTCTCCTGGTCATTCTTGTCGTCAGTCTTAAAATACTTCAACTTTGGGGACAATTTTATTAAAATCATTAATTGCTTGTATAACGGTATATCGTCAAATGTCAATATCAACGGGCATGTGTCTCGTAGCTTCAGAATCTCGAGGGGCTGTCGCCAAGGTGATCCAATTTCGCCTTACATTTTTTTATTGTGTGTAGAAATAGTAGGTATAGGATTCCGGAAACGGAAAAATATCAAGGGTATTAAGATAGGGAATTCAGAATTTAAACTTTCACAATATGCTGACGATACCTCGTTATTTCTTGATGGTGACCCCCAAAGCCTTGACAATGCATTCGAGCTATTACATGACTTTTATCTTATTTCAGGTTTAAAAATTAATTACGACAAAACAGTTGCGGTATGGATTGGTAAGAAAAGAGATTGTACTGACTCTATATGTGACAGATGGAAAATAAGATGGCTATCAAATGGTTTTAAAGTTCTCGGTGTAAATTTCCAATTAGATGCCGATGATATATTTTCGAATAATTACATCACAGCGTACAACCAGATACGAACGGTTATCGGGAGAGTCACAATATTCAAATCATTGGTACTTTCTAAACTCTCGTTTTTATTTATGACAATTCCAAATCCACCAAAAACATTCTTAACTGACATAAACAAAGACATATATAATTTCATATGGGATAAAAAACATGACAAAATTGCTAGGAAATATTTTCAACAAGACTATTCCATGGGAGGTTGTAAAATGATTGATATCCAAACATTTATGCATTCAATGAAAATATCATGGGTGAAACGCTACATAACTCAAGCGGATTCTTGGCAAAACCTCGTCCGATATCAAATGGAGTGTAAAAACAATGACAAATGGTATCTATCGAATGGATGTGCCCTTAATAGATATAAAAGCAAATATATCAATCAATTCTGGATAGATGTTCTAGATGCATGGAAAATATTAAACTTAAAGATGGCTCCAAAAACGCACAGTGATGTGCTCTCATTGACGATTGTAAATAATGATATTTTCAAAATAAACAAACACGCAATTAATGACAGATCGTTGGCCCTTCGTGGCATATATTTTGTGAACGATCTTATGTGTGATAATAACAAGTTAATGTTCTATGACGAAGCAAAGCGGTTATATGGCATTAAAACAGATTTTTTGACATACAACGGTATAATCTCTTCAATAAAAAAATACCTAACTAAAATGGAAAACTCTAGTAGCTATCAACAAAGTAACAACGATCGACTGAACAACCCAATACTACCGTATCAGATCGAACACTTACTCAAATCAAATTCGAAGTATATATACAATTGCATTCAAGACCCCAAAATGAACATGAACCTCATCTCAAAATGGGAGAAGAAACTAAATATGCACCATGAATTACACTGGTGTTCAGACGTTTTTAAAACTCCCTTTGTTCAGTTTTGTGACATGAAATATGTATGGTTTCAATATCGGATAAACAATAGAATATTAGGGACTAACAATGTACTAAAGAAAATGGGTCGATCTGACTATGATACATGTTCATTTTGTAAAATTGAAAAAGAGACCATTAGCCATCTTATGTTTCAATGTCACATTATTGCTTCGCTGTGGAACGAGATTCGTGTATGGATATTTAACACGACTTCAAATAAATTAAAAATTAATTCAAACACTATTTTATTTGGCAAAGCTGATACTGAGAAAATTGATCCACTCCTCCAAACGATCTTGGTCATAATTAAGTATAATATATACCGATCAAAGATGAGATCTGAATTACCAAAATTGCAAAATATCCAAGCAGAAATACGAATGTACGCAAAAACTGAAAGATGGATTTTTTACAGCAAATCTAGATATACTGAGTTCGAATATCGGTGGGATAAATGGAAAGGTCTGTTACACTATTACAGTTAAACAGCACATACATAACTATAGATATTTACATGTATGCTGGAAATGTAGTACATAACATTGCACATGCCTGGCACACAAGTATTCCGTAAATATTATTTAGTATTGTAAAAACTGTGTTAAACACGAATGCTGACCAGACATGTGCCGTGTTGTGTGACTTACCTAACAGTATGCTTACTTATTTGAATCATATAGTGAGTAAAATTAATTGTATACCACCTATCCATGCAGTACATAATCACGTTACGTAAATATACCAGATTTTAAGACTTTTAGCTCGATGCTAACACTAATTAATAATCCCTCAATGTTAATATTTTGCATTATGTAATTAGCATATATATACCTAATAACGTGAGGGACTCAGAAAAAATATATAAATAATACATATACCCAATATTTCATTTTCATTATATCTATTATTATAACTAATGGAAATTTAACACAACTAAATAACACAACATTCATAAAACCATTCACTCCACACTCTTTTTTCTCTTCTACCTTTCTACAGTCTCAACAAAAAAAATAACGAAAGAGACAAAAACTGTTTAATTACCAACCATTAACTGTAATATACTTCATGTATTATCACAATGTATTTGTCTTTTTTCAAATAAAAATTTATAATAAAAAAAATGTTTTTCATAAAAAATCGCTAAAGTTTGATATCTCCAATCCAGAGGTGATCCTAAGGCATAAAAAAAAATAGCTAGCTTTGTTTCCGGTAACCCTGCCCCCCCCCCCATATATGACAATTGATTGTTTCATACAAATTCTCAACAATCTGTTGTAAATTTTCTGATAGTTAGGCACTGAAGCATGTAACCCCAGTATGAAAATTGGATGAAACATGATGATTTCTGGGAAGGTGAAGGGAGGTGGAAATTATTTTAGCAGGTCAATATTGTTCACATACAGGGAACTCATGCTTTAACGCAACATGTTATTATGGAATAACTACTTAATTCTACATGCATGTACTAAATTATACCAAGAATCAATCATATATAATAGTCCTGACTATAATTTGTAAATAATAATTTGAATCAACTAGAATAAAGTCTATATCAGTTTTATAGAGGTGTAATAGAGTTCAGTCAGGTGATAACCCATCATACATTATTATTATGAATGTCTACTGGTGGTTGGGTTTAATCTATTTAATCCATTAATTATTAATCTAAAGTTATAATAGCACGATTTAATCTATTTAATCCATTAATTAATCTAAAGTTATAGTGGCACAATTTTGTAACTTATTGTACTTACGATTTCGCACTTACTATAACTTTTAGCAAGCACGTTTCGGAACTTCCGGTTCGCCACACCTATACCTTTTAGCACGTACGTTTCGTCACTTCCTGTTCGCTACACCTATATCTTTCAGCACGTACGTTTTGTCACTTCCTTTTGAGAATACCATGCTTCAAGCAGGTCGCAAATGTTGGCGGCTTCAGCAGGAATGATTCATTATATCATGAAGTTGTCTTCACATTGAAGACGTAAGTTATATAATTATAATGAAGACTAGTTACTTTTGGAATTGGCATATTCATTGGTTTAATGTTGGTTTAGTTCTTTCTAGTGCGACTTGGATTAAACTCTGAGAATTTATTGTTTGGCTCGCTCGTATCTGAGTAGTTGTTGGATTGTATTGCAATTTCACCAGAAATATCATTTGAATTTATATTTTAAAAGGGGATGTTTGGAATTGGGTCTGAAGATAATCTAAGATACATTTTAGAAGACATTTTATAGTTTGGGACCTTTGAGGAACCTATAAAATGGCATCAGTTACTTCATGAATTTCATATTCTAATGATATTCTGACATCTTCTTGTGATCCATAAGTATAAAGCACAGTAAGTGTGTGTATTTTTGATACTTGTCCATATCTAGTGTTGAACATTGATACGTGGCTCTCTGATTTTATTCGGTTCGGTAAATGTGAGCCACAGAGATAATACATTAATAGTACTCCTGAACCGACAATATAACTGCCCAGTGGGGAAGAGTCATGATTTTAATATACAAATTTATTTTGTTTACAGGACTCTAATATTTGATATTTGATATCTGCTGGATATCTGATTAATCATTGCTTAATACACCATCATCAATATGAACCTGCCTTGGGTATAAATACACCAGGATCGGTTACAGAGGTATTGACTTAGTATTTTTGTGTCCAATGTGGGGAAGGTAGTGGTGTGGTGAAAGCTTCCCTAAGACAAAAGATTCAAGATAGCCACTCCTATATGCGAGATTTGTACAAAGCAGTCTGACTCGTGTTATTGCCAGGCCATATGATAAATAAAAACTTAAATAAAAGAATATAAAATAAAGTGCCTTGCAAGTTCATTACAATATTATATCTAGATAGACTATATATACATTATATCATAGTATATCTGTATCTACAATACATTAAGGAAGGGCTGTTATTACCTTGTGCGTTATGGGAATTTTTTTTTTTTTTTTTAAAGGAAAAAACAAAGAGGTTTACCCCCCTCCCTACCCTAATTTTTTTCCCTCCGTTACCGGAAACGAAGGTACTTTTTATTTGGCCTAAACATGCCTGTAAATTTTAAAAACATTTCTCCAATAAATGCGGGCTGTAGAGTGTGCCGATGGATTCAAATTCGAAATCCAAAATGGCTTTTTAACGAATTTCGGAAAAAATCAATGGCTCCCATCTAGAGGTCACCCCAAAGATCCATATGAAGTTTGGTGATGATTGGATGAGGGATGTGGCCTGTGGGGTGAGCCATAGGAAGCCAACCCACGGCAATAGCTCAAACTTTACAAAGTAAAGTTGAGCTAAATACTTGTTAATTTGATAATAAAGATACTTTCCAGCGGAGATAAGACCTAAGCAGAATGAGGTCTCCAGAGGGTGAATTTAGCGATGCTAGCCTGCTGTTCAGGGTAGAGTCACTACATTAACCCTCTGCGGACCACATTTTTCTAATGTCCAGCACCATATTCTCAGGCCTGATATAACCGTAGCAGAACATACCTCTTTATTGGCTTCCTTGAATGTACTTGGTAACATCTGAGGAAATAATTTAATGGCAACTGGAAGTAGAAACTCCATGAAAGGCACAATCACGAACACAGCAAAGGGCACCAAACGAAACAAATCAGCAGTGGTTCTTGTCAACTGTAACGAAATAACAATAAAATTCTAAATCAAAAATATTTAATGTTAGTTAGAACAAACAGATATCCCCTAAAACAATGAATAGTTGGTATTCGTGCCAGTGATTAATTGAAAAATTCCTTAAAATATATGTTTTTTGTGCAATCAATTCAAAAGTGCAGTAGAGAACATTTCTGCCTGGAGTGATGAGATTTTTAAACACTCAGATAATTGTGTATAGCTAAATATTATTGCAGTGAAGTGAGCATGGGTTTTAAGATTGTTCCTGAAACAAGTTTAGCCCCGGGCCCTATTTCCCAAACTGCTTTTAAAAAAGGTTGAAATCTAAAAACAGAACTGAAGTTATGAGGTACATGTATTACCTGGTTCACTGCAGCATTAATGAACTACCCAATGCATGAGGAAATAATCGTGATTAACCCTTTCTATCCTGAATACTCATTAACGAGTAGTTTCCTTAGAAACAAACAGCCATAGAGACCAAAGAATAAACTGTCCCTTATTATCTCTCGTCATAATGTCCTCTGTTCATTTTACCTGAACATCACTCCAAGAAATAATGGACTATTCCAATGAATATTTTTATAACTGACTGGGAAAATCTATTCAGATAAGAAAGGGTTAAAGTGAAGTGAAATAGTTTGCTGGGTCTCACAACGAATAAACTTCCTCAAAAGAGGCATTTTAATGATTTATTTTATATCAAAATTGTCAGCACACAACGTCATTCTATGAAATAAATCAAATATAATGGCTCTTGTAAGCAGTACATGATATAGAGGGTTGTACATAGGGGGTTTGAAAAATAGAAAAGTAAGTATCTGGGGGTCATAACAGTCAGTGTAGCCTGTGTTAAATGTGATATTACTGGTTTGAAGGTTTAATTGTTTTACAAAACTGGGAAAGTTCACAAAAAAAAGGAAAAATTGGATACATGAGGCCAACTTCTGTGTGTTTGGTTATAACAAATTAGCCTGATTTCTCTCCCCTGAATTCTGTCAACTGCGCTTGCAAGACATTTTTTTGAAATTGCTGCAATAACTTTTGTTCTATTTCAAATATTTCTCAGCTCTAACATTCTTCCATCAAGTGCAAGAAGCTTATTTACTAAAATACATTCTGTCATGGTCTGTTTTTGTGTTGGAAATGTTCAATTTGAGTCAAGAAATTGGAAAAATTAAGCATTTTGTGTGTGCAAACCAAGGGGCATAACTCTTTGACAAATTGTACGAAGAAGCTATAGTACAGACATTTGATACACCTAACATTTCTTTCGAAAACAAGTTTGATAGGGACCTATGCCAAAGATAATGGCTCAGCATAGATTTGAAGTACAGTACCCCCTGCCAGGTTGGCTAAAATTGCTGGAAATTGTGTATTGCTATTGTGTATACCGTATCGTCGATTTGTACTGGACAAATGGCTGACTATTTACATTTTTGCAGTGTACAGATGTTGTGTTTTATGAAAGGGTACATGTACATCCATTGTTTCTGAATTTTTCGACAATAATATTTTAATGATAGATTCATCAAATGGGTGTAGTGAGTAGTAAAATATCAGTTGGAAGTGGTGAATTAAGCACATAATATGTCTTTAATAGATTCAATATGGTCAATTATAAAATAGTGGTTGACTGTTTATGCAATCAATGACATACCATATATGTAAACTAGAGCTTAAACGGCAAGCCGGATAACCGGTTAGCATCCGGATAATGACATAACCGGTTAGAAAAAAATGAACCGGACGAAACCGCATCCCGCTCTGTCAGTTGAATGTGAACGTGAATAATGCACTGGTACCCATATTAAGATAAATGATGCAAAAGTAATAATAACCCCTGTGCCACCGATAGTAGAGTGCAATGCAAGCATTAATTGGTGCACGCAGAAGTTTCAGATACTGAGTAGCAATTCTCAAACTGTCCGGAAGTGTCGGCGACCTTCAATCAATTCCGGCCTTTGAAGTTTTCTCTGATCTTCCGACGAGAGCACGTGGGCAGTCACTGTGTATCCAGGTGGGATAGTTCAAAGCAATGAAGTCACTGAATCAGTGAATCTGTCATGAGATTGACACCCCTCAGACTCGGTATTATTTCGTGTTGAAATTTGAAAAGTGAACACGGCTATCGATCGACTCTGCGAGAATTAGCGATAAATGCCATTAAATGGAATTGCGTAAATCAGAAGTGTGGGCGAATTTATTACTTTCTAGTCTTTATATATAATTCATTGGAGGATATACCAATGATGATATCATGATAATGATATATTACAGATCTTTAATATAGTTTTGTTACTCGTTACCAATACCCATACTATAATATTGTTACTCGTTTTACAAATGCCCAAACATATGCTGATCACCGGCAATTGCAAATAAGCGATCCGCCTGCCATTCACAAATTTCACTTGCTCATTCCCCATCAGGATAGCCAGCATAAAAACAGTGAATGTGTGTTTTTGAATATCGTTAAATGCCGTGAATAAGGTCTTTATTTCAACTACTAGTTCTCACCTAGGTTTGTCCCTGGAGCATGGAAAATGTCGACATAATTAGTCTGAGAGAAGTCCGCTAGAAATTAGCGGTTAACCGGTTTAAATCCGGCTAACCCCAATGATTAACCGGTTAGAACAATGGGTTAACCGTTTCAGCTCTAATGTAAACCTACATGTAATAATTGCATATATATATGTACAGGGTCCCATGGTAGTTAACCCTTTACCCAACAGAACGGCCCTGTGCCAATGCATTCTCTTATATATGCGAGTCGACCATAGGTCGCCTCGCATATATAAGAGAATGCATTGGCTTAACACATTAAAAATTATTAAATTGTTAAAGAATGTAAGAAAAAATGGTAAAAAGTGTTTTTTAGGCCAATGCATTCTCTTATATATGCGAGGCGACCTATTGTCGACTCGCATATATAAGTGAATGCATTGGCACAGGGTATAACTGTAACTATCACAATGTGGTCAAGGAGCCGGTTCCAATGATATCCATATTTGTATGGTTCTATTGAGACAGACCGAAGATATTTTAGGCTGTTGAAGCTTTATTTGGCCGGTTTTGGCCGGTTTGTTGGGTAAAGGGTTAATAGATTCAATATGGTCAATTATAAAATAGTGGTTGACTGTTTATGCAATCAATGACTTACCATATATGTAAACCTACATGTAATAATTGCATATATATATGTACAGGCTCCCATGGTAGTTAATATCCAGCAGTTAAAGTAAACTGACAAAAAATTGAAGATAAACTTGGATACAAATATACTGGGAGGCAAGTCTCTTCCACAAATTCAATTCCCCTAACATGAGATTGATAAAAACCTGCAAATGAAGAAGAAAAAAATAAAAGCCTACTGATAAATCTACCTGTTTTTGTTCTCTCCTTGTGAGGTTTTTCCCCATTAGAATTTGCCACAATAATCGACCAGCAATTTTTATGTCAATGAACAATAATCGAAAGCCATGATAGTAGTGTTTAGCCTCGGCTACAATAATCTGCCTGATAGTTTTCTTCTTCGGAACGGCGACATCCAAAGCAGGTTCTTTTGGCTCATCTGTCTCCTTCTTCAGTGCCTTCACAGTTTTTTCAACTTTAGATTCTTCTTTGAATAGATATGAACTAGAATGGAATCCTCTTGTGGACGAGAGATCACAGCCGAGAAGCAGTTTTGATGTATGGAGGTAGTCGGATTTGTAGACATTATCATAGTATAGTTCATTTCTAAAGGTTACATAATGAAAGACTTTGGATTCATGATTCTTCTTGAGATGTGTAGCTGTCGCATATTGCCTAAAATACAGAAAAAAACAAGATGTTGCGATGAGGCTGTTGTGTATACATGTACTCCCAACATTCGGTAATTTTGAACTCTAGATTCATATCTCACATCCAATTTGGTCTGTTTATGAGTATGCTTGTGAACGCAAGTGCACTATTTTCAATGTATGTGTCCACATTCTGTTATCATTAATTTTTCTTTCGTTAATAATAAAATTAATTTTACCATTCTATTCATTTCAAGAAATAAAAATAAAGAAATTGAATTATAACTAGCACAATGACAAAATTTAAACAGGTTCAGTTATATTTATAGAACAAAATTGTATAATTACAATGTGCAACCTGCAGTATCACTGATTGCGGAATGCGGAATCGACAAGGAACAATCAGACAACCAGAATGATTCAGCGTTGATGAACCCATCTAGTAATAATTCATGTTACGACTAACACTCAGTATGCTGACAAAAGCAGTGACACACAAGCCTTGAAATAGGGTGTCTGTCATTTGCAGAATGAGGTCCCCAGAGGGTGAATTTAGTGATGCTACCCCGTATAGCGGGCTAGCATCACCAAATTCACCCTCTGGAAACTTCATTCTACTGAGGTGTAAGCAGAATGAGGTCCCCAGAGGGTGAATTTGGTGATGATAGCCCGCTATGCGGGGTAGCATCACTAAATTCACCCTCTGGGGACCTCATTCTACAAATGACAGACACCCTATTTCAAGGCTTGGTGACACAATTAAGGCATTGAAGCACATCTAAGTATATGGCAGGCCAGAGAGTGTACCAATTTTAAGGCATCAATAAAGAAATTCAATAGGACATCGGTGTCATTACGCGGATTTATAGGTACACCATGGCTACAATTGACAAAGACACAAACAGGACATTTACTGCTCCATTGGCAATTCAATCTATGAATTTATGGCACTACAGAAATCAACAACAGAACTGTATGTCAAACAGTACTCAGAAATCATATCTCCACATCCAGAAAATCACCCTCAAAAATGGTCTGCAGACAACAGTTGCTAAATTTAATTAATATAAAGCCACGATATCACTCACTGGGAAAATATCTGAATGAGACGAGACAACTTCATTTTTCGCTGATCCATCCCTGTGGATGGTATTCAGTCAGTTAATTTAGAGTTACCATGATACAATCTGATTAGGTATGTGTACATTTATATGCCGCTATCGTAAATGTACAAACACTTGGCTTAATATAGTGTGTAATAGCTGACATATTTAAAGGAAGAAATTCAATGACGATGACAACATATGGCCATCTTTAACCCTTTACCCAACAGAAGGGCCCTGTGCCAATGCATTCTCTTATATATGCGAGTCGACCATAGGTCGCCTCGCATATATAAGAGAATGCATTGGCTTAACACATTAAAAATTATAAAATTGTTATAAGATTGTAAGAAAAAATGGTAAAAAGTGTTAAAAAAAGATTTTTTTTAGGCCAATGCATTCTCTTATATATGCGAGGCTACCTATGGTCGACTCGCATATATAAGAGAATGCATTGGCACAGGGTATAACTGTAACTATCACAATGTGGTCAAGGAGCCGGTTCCAATGATATCCATATTTGTATGGTTCTATTGAGACAGACCGAAGATATTTTAGGCTGTTGAAGCTTTATTTGGCCGGTTTTGGCCGGTTTGTTGGGTAAAGGGTTAAGAAATGCGGGAAACTGGGTCTAACCAAATATAATATACAAAATATGAATAACTGTTATACATGTAATGTAACTAAGAGGAAACCAAGCAATTTGAAACAGTAAGGGAGTCTCACCTCTTGGGATACCTTGTATTGTTCAAGCACCTACATGTACATGCCAATATCTTCAATGTAGAATCTAAAATAGAAATTTATATTGATATTTAGAGCTGCACTATCAGAAACATCTAAAGCAAATGCTGGTGTCATGCAATAACACCGCCCATCGCCCGTCCTATCATACCACAATTGGCTATGTGGATGTATGTATCCAGATATCAAGAAATAGTTATGACGATATCTGTATTTTTGCAAAATTTCAGCTCCAGTCATGAAAGGGTTAACCGTGCAGCGAATATGATATTTGTCAGTGAATACCTGAATGCCATAGATGACTTACATGTAGCTAATTTGCAACTAAAATTTTAACTCAAATTGAATAGCACACCTACATGTAAGTGACACCTTTGATAATTTTGAGGGATAGTAACAATTATTTGCATTTATACCACGATCGCCTAACTTACTATATAAATAAAGCCAACACCTGTTGATTAAATGTGCCTACTGCTGATTAAACTTCGCAGAGTGGATTAAACTTTCTCCATACAATTTTAACGGAAAAGTGTTTATCCATCGCATTGTAAAGATCGTGGCATAAACTTCGCAGAGTGGATTAACTTTCTCAATACAATTTGAACGGAAAAGTGTTTATCCATCGCATTGTAAAGATCGTGGCATAAACAAAATATACGCATAGTGTTTCTGAATAACAAATTTAATCCACGAGTGGGATTGGCGATTTACACCACAAGTTTCAGCGAGTGGTATAAATCGCCAATCCCACTCGTGGATTAAATTTATTATTCAGAAACACTATGCGTATATTCTATATATATAACCCATGGTGCCCGCCAAAGAGACTGTTCTATCTTACATTTTTTAAAGATAATTTCAAAGTGGAATGGAATATGGATAATTTGTACATCTGCATGTATTTGACCACCCTTATTTTGATAGCCAATGGGTGCATATTTAGACAGAGTATTATACCATATTCTATTCTCTATAGAAAACTTCTTGATTATTAGTGATGATTTGGATCACTAATGGCACAAAGTAGCGTTCAGACAAGTCTGTTGCATACGTTGTGTTGAAATTGGAACACAGACAATAACACCAAGGCATTCAGTCAGCTGCAATGCATCTGTTACGTTGTATCCGTTAACGTTGTGTCCGTTAACGTATACAATGTAGATATTCTATTTTCAACGCAATGTAAAGCAAAATGCTTACCTTAACCCTTTACCCAACAGAAGGGCCCTGTGCCAATGCATTCTCTTATATATGCGAGTCGACCATAGGTCGCCTCGCATATATAAGAGAATGCATTGGCTTAACACATTCAAAATTGTTAAAGAATGTAAGAAAAAATGGTAAAAAGTGTTTTTTTAGGCCAATGCATTCTCTTATATATGCGAGGCGACCTATGGTCGACTCGCATATATAAGAGAATGCATTGGCACAGGGCATAACTGTAACTATCACAATGTGATCAAGGAGCCGGTTCCAATGATATCCATATTTGTATGGTTCTATTGAGACAGACCGAAGATATTTTAGGCTGTTGAAGCTTTATTTGGCCTGTTTTGGCCGGTTTGTTGGGTAAAGGGTTAATGTCAATAAAGTGTTTTATTTTTTTTATTTTACAGGTTTGACATTATCGTACAATTAATTTATTGCCGACAGATTAATTTTCAATATTGCATTTATTCCAATATCGAAATTACTAGCTGCAATTATTAATCAGAAGATCTGCATTATAATGTACGAACCAACGCAAACGGAATCACCTGAACACTCCTTAACCCTTTCAGTGCCAAGTCCGATTTTTGTATCAACCCATATTTCCTTGATCATTATAGAGCGGAGCATGTCTAATTATCTCAGTGCAACTGATATCATGTTCATTCTATATTAACAGGATATGTTACAATTTAAGTTTTATATACGGTATTAGGACAATACATTTTGTTGCTAAACATTTCTCCAGTTAATTATAAATTATTCCCTCGAAACTGATGTTATTGTCCATCTTAGCGAACGATTCCAGAAGCAAAAGAATCTGACAAAATTAGAAAAACGTGTACTGGGTGAATTCCATACCTCCACTCCTCTACAGTGTCATGTCCAGGGATGACACTGTGCTAGGCACACTGTCGGATTGGAGGCCGCCGCTAATGACTGCCAAATGTGCAACAATGTGCACACATTAAAGAACACTGTGAGGACCGGCCCATCACCATATTTTCCGTTCCTTGCAGAAACATGTCCACTTGCATATCGATAAGATAACAGTTTCCAAACCGTTATATGGATCTACTCTCTCCCTCTCAGTAATGCCTGTAAGCCAGGCATATTAGAGTAGTATAGAGATAGATAGATTTATGTTTATCTTTAATAAAGTTTCAATAATGATTGATTATCATGTCATAATCTTATTAAACCCCTTCGGGAGCGGGAGGTCAAGTGATCAATTTTAAATGGTGATTTCTATGCAAATCTGCGGAGCAAATGTTGCAGAGTTGCACATACTTCTGAGTGTGACTTAATGTGGTATTGGAAACAACAGGAATTTATCTGGCGGTCAGCTTGGAACTTGTCCCATTATAATGTTGGTGTATTTATTTTTTAATATTATATTGAATTTTCAAATTTAGGTCATGTCATGTTTTTCCAGAACAAAATTCTCAATTTATTGCAAAATTTTATAATTACAGATTTGGGTTTAGCACACCTGTCAGATAAATATTATGACTGTTCAATGATAAGCCTGCTTTAGTTTCTGGACAACTGTTTCATACAACCGCCCCTCTCAATTAAATTAGTGCTCTAATTACCACTGTTAATAATAGTGGTTGACATAATAGCAGTGTTATTACGTCAACCACTGTATCTGTAGATATTGCAGTGCAGGAACATTCCGGTTTAAATATAAATGCACTGGTCCAGGTGCTACCATGGCCGAGTAACTTTATAACGCTGTGGTGACACTAGGTACTATTAGCATTCTTTAATGTGCACACACAGAGGCATGTACATGAGTCAGCCATTAATGTCTGCACCCAATCGGACAGCATACTGTACACATGACAACATACCTGGACAAATATTGTAATGGGGGAAGTCGGCATTTTGCATTTGGATCTTTATTCAGCGATCATGAATGAGAATTTTCAGCCTGACAAACTTGGTATCTGCGGAGTTCGTATTTTTGTCAGAATACTCAAACCAGGTTGCAATCCCCTGTCTGCTAGCATAAGAGACAGGATGCTACCTCTCGGCTACCGACTTCCCTGAAATCACTGAAACTGATTACGTTTCACACTTGATACAGTTGCCACGGAAATAGGGTCCTCATAAAAGCCGAACACAACTGAACATAACCGAACACAAGTTCAATAAATGGGAAATATAACAAATAAAGTTCATAGGCCTATGTATTCATGTTCAAGCTATTAATATATAAAGTTTGGTAAAGTTTGGGTCAATAAGGCCAAAAAATAAATATACCTTGTTTCTGGTGACAAGCAAGAAAACAATAGGGGCGGGAGGGGTGGTTTTTCATTTTATTTTCAACTTTCCTCGACATAAATATGAATAACCCCCAGACTGCTTCTACTTGTTTGTAATGGACAATAAAAATAATAAAACTAAGTGGATAAATATTAGAATATAATGTAATTTATTGTTTATTGACTAACACATGAATAAATAATCCTGTACAGCATCATATAGAAGAAATTACAGCATGAATCTGTGAGGAAATTAAATTAACTTCCTCAATAGCTCTTTATATAAGGTACATGTAGTGATATAAAGAGCTAATTAACTTCGTCACAGGTACTGTACATGGTGTAATGTCTTCTATGGCCCAGCAATAGTATAGATCACATACACACAAATGTGTTTCCATTCTAGTGCTATATATTTGATTGTACAATACATGTATGTATGATATTAAAGTTATATAATATCAAAAAGATCTAGCTGCTCTTGATACCATGTATTCCTCTGTCTATTTTTATCTATACACCAATGTGTGCTTTAAAGACCATTAAAATGTATCTTATCTTATCTTATCTTATCACACATGATGGCATCACTACGAACTGATAATGTAAATCATGCGCACAAGAAATATATGGAGATCTTGTTGCCTAACTACCCTAAATATTTTTTTGAAAGTTATAACAATATACAGTTAAAAATTCTATTACAAAATGCACCCAAGGGTGGGGGGATCATCATGGAATTGTCTCCACAATTTCGATCTTTACTAATATTTAGATCGACAATAGGTAACTGTGATCTGATGAATAAACCATTTTAAAGCGGAATTTTAACGTAACAAAAGATGACAACATGTAATAGGGTCGGTAGTTAGGGGTTCTTGGTAACTGATTGGCCAGAGGATATGCAGATGCATATTATCCATTAAAATCCAGACTTGGTGTACATGTAGTTACATACGAGCCACCTCTGACACAGAGAGCATAAATTTACTAATGACATTTTTTATTTCAATAAAGAAATAAAATAAAACAATTGATGTTTTTTTTATGAAATAACATCCAAGCTCCTACGGTATGACCCTATCAGAGATAAAATGAATACATCAATTTCATTCAATAATCAATACAATTGGCTATAGCATTGCCTGTGTATTAACTGGATGGCACTAGCAGGTGGTTTCCCCATGATGTTCTGACAGATAAATTTCAACAAAAATCCTTAATATGTCAGTTTGTTGAATTCATATTTGAACATCCATCCGAATGGAGAATGGGCAATCCAACAGTATATTTCTCTGTCTGCTGTCGGCTTTTAATACATTCTTCCAAGTGATGAATATAACATTCCATGAGATACATGTACATTTAAAACTGGATGGGGAATGAAACATGAAACTCATTCAAGCCAAATGCAATGGGCATTAATTTATTCAACTCTGGAATTGCTGAAATTTCACTTCACATACGTCACATCTATCAGTATCACTGTGCTTTTAAATAATATAATTGATAAGTAGGCCATGTTGTGACTAATTTATTCTCAATGGACAAATTGTTATACTTTAAATATTATTTGTTCTGTCTGTGCACTGCTTGATCTTGGATTGGAATGTTGTGACTTGTTGATTGCTTGTGTACCGTACCATAAAGAATTGCACAGAACTGTTTTGATGTAGTCACCCCTGTATAAACATTTAATTTTGAAAAATCGAGTCGATCAACCTGAATCATTTTAATCACCTCATTGTAAAGTTCATCTTTCATGTTTGTCCCAGATTTTCTCCAGAGCTGGGTGCCATTATGGTTATGGTTTATTGGAAATTCCGCCGTTTATTTAACAGCGCACCCCCATATATATGGGGTAAAATACATGTAAAAGACTGTCTAATAAAAACAAAGCAATGACAGTTCACATGTAGTTCCTAACAGGTTTTTTTGGAACAAATTATCGTAAGTACGCCATTTTTAGACTCATTGAGCATCACTTCAAATGCATTTCTGGTAACTCGTGCTTCATTTGTAATTTATCAGTGTCTATGCATTTAAACACTATACTTTTCATGGTAAGTCTATATCTACAACTTATCCTATCAGTATCCGGCACAGTGGCCGGGTCGTCAATAAAGTGTCAAATTAAAAGGAACAAATTATCTTTCGATATCGGGGGAATCGGCGCTACACCAAGCTTGTTTAAATCATCATAATGATTGGCTTTGAAAATTTCTTGAAAAGTTTGTGTGTGATATTCTTGTTAATTGTTTGCGTTCTGCATGTTTGCATTTGGGAAATATAAGTGCGTAAAAACTTGACGTTTTATATTGCGTGTGTTCGTTATGCACTCCGATAACAGTGGATGCGCGTACTTACGATAATTTGTACCAGTAACATACTTCGGTAATTCGTACCTAAATGATACGCACCTTTTTTGTTCTTTTAACTGGCAGAGCAGAAAAATGTTTAGGGTCGCACGCAAAAAATAGGGTCCGTCGGGAAACCTTAACATAAACCCTTTTTTACTTTGGCCTCACCTATCAGCCGATAGACTAATCCATGGCAAAAGTTTGTGTTCGATATCTATGCCAAACACAAATGCGTTACACAAAACATCTCATAAAACACTCATTATTGACCCAAACTTCGTATAGTAATACTATTAGCATGAACATTAAATTGATTAATACATATGCCTATGAACTTTATTTGTAAAATCTCACAATATTTGAACTTGAGACAAGTTGAGTTCGTTTATGTTTGGTTGTGTTTGGCTTTTATGAGGACCGCGGAAATATGGTCAGGGCAAATTGTCTTTGACTTCGGCCTGAGTTTTCTCTGGCCCGAGTCGTCACATATGATGGTCATATCCCCGGCACCTCGAAACAGTGCGCGGAACTGCGCAGAACTACGCGGAAGTGCGCGGTACAAATGAAACAGTTATTATGCACAGGGGCAGGTGGGGGTTCATGAACTATAGTAGTAGACAGTCTTCAGTTGCGAATTTGTAAGGTTATTTTAACGTTTTAACTTGTATTTGAGAGATAGAGTGAGTGGTAGAATCTACCGCGCACTGTTTCGAGAAAAGCTTACTGCGCAATATCTTCCGCGCATTGTTTCACGAAAAGCATACGAGTTCGTGGTTTTTTGATTAGGGACCATACTTAGCCTACATGTCTTAATTAGTAATAGGCCTAGTATAGCGGTAGACTGATTAGAGTTGACAGCTTACTGCATGTCACTGTAGAAAATGTGTGAAGTTAAAATGTTGAAACAACACAACCATCATGCAGTGATTATTGAGTGATTATTGAGTGATTAAATCTGCAGGGTATAGCCTAAGTATGAAGTCGACTCTGACAATTTCATACCCAAATGACCCTATACATCAAGTGTTCATATATAGCCTAGAAAAATTGTGTTCCAAATGCAGAATCAAATTAAATCCACTGAAAACGCAACTAAAGGTACTCAATCCGATCAGAGTGTCCCCATCTCAACAGATTCCAACAACAACAAAATTTTATCAAAGGTCACTTTAGTTATTAGAATCGATTAATTATCCAAAAATATTGCTAACGACTGTGAAATGTCGTATATAATTGCCCAAAATGTGTTGTATGGCAACATTTTGTTCGATGGAATTTAGTATTGAGAGTATATGTCGGTCGACTTTTATTGCAAACTTCTGGGACAGCACGTATTCCCGATAAAGTAAAATAATAGATTTCTAAAATCGATATATAATAAATCTGAGCTTTGATGGGTGGCTTCATCGACTCGAATCAAATATTTTTGGCCCCTGAAGCCATTGAAATAGTAATTGAGAGGAGTTTTATCGGATTGAGTACCTTTAATCGTATTTGGGAATAAATGTAATTACTCCAAAACCAAACTCTCTCTCTCTTTTTGACACACCCATCACGCAATCTAACGAAGCCCGGGGAAGCCACTTTCCTGGTATTCACTCTAGACTCACGCCTTAAATTTAAAAAGCACCAAAATCGTTGATCGATTATTTTCCACGTCGAACGGAATTTTAACAATAAATAATAAATTTGGAAACATATGAGGAATTTTTTAATAAATCGAAACTTTTTTTGTATAAATAGGTTTATTGCAAATAAAATATGCAAAGAGCCAGACAACAGGTCCGAAGACCTATATAAGTCCGACTCAACAAAATATAAATTACAAAAAATATTCACGTGATTAACAAAAGAAAACAAAATTAAGTGCATATGGTGATAATGTACAGTTGATTCAGGAGTCCTTGGGTGGTAAGAAACTACATATTCAATAATTTTCTAAATTTTAATCGATTTGAGGCTATGTGCATCGGTTTGGGTAATTGGCCAAATAGATCTTTTAGACACCAGAAAAAGCATATAGGATTACGCTTTATATAATATTATCTAATTGCGTCCTCACCAAAAGAAAATGAAAGATTAATAATTCAATTTGTAACTATATAAATTTCTTCATATGAAGCACAAAAGTTATGCATCGAAACTGACTAATAATAACTGTGCAGGTTTAAACAATGTGATAAAAATAGAGACTGATGTATTGAAATTACCTGACTTGAGGGACAGACTACTTGACATAATAACTGATCAACAGAGAGAGATAATCGTGCCATATATGCACAGAGGTGCCATATATCATGGCACCGGTAAATTCATTTTGACAATTAAGTCTGCCGGCCCAAAGCCCGGATAAAAGCTGATGGGAGTTTTAGAAAATTGTTTTATAATATATAATTTATCACGTAACTGTGGCTATTAATCCGACATCGCGCATTAAGTTTTATGGTAACAACTGCGCAGTAAGCTTTTCTCGAAACAATGCGCGGAAGATATAGCGCAGTAAACTTTTCTCGAAACAGTGCGCGGTAGATTCTACCACTCACTCTCTCTAATAAAACGTTAAAATGATCTTGCAAATTCGTAACTGAAGACCTTCTACTACTATATTTCATTAATATACATGTTTTAAATCAACTCCCCGTGCATAATAACTGTTTTGTTTGTACCGCGCACTTCTGCGCAGTTCCGCGCACTGTTTCGAGGTACCCCATATCCCAGCCGTGTGTACACAGAATTTTTCATCACAACACCATCGCCAGGTCTATACAGACTAAACTCAGTCTAAAGTCATAGATCTGACATCCGATCTTTTGAATATTCATCAGATCTAAAGCGTATGACAATCTTCATGAAATATAACCCGTTAGTCGTTACTCGTTAGGCATACCTCCGTCGAAAATTGGAAAGCTAATCAGGAAGATGGGGCCAGAATTTGTGCAAATACAAACGAATAAACTAATCACCATTGAAGAATGTGGCCTTTATCGTTCCGTGTACAACCCTATTCATGATCTGGAGATGTTAATGCCATTAATATGTGATTTGTGAGGTATTTTTTACGGTTACTAGCGTAAAACGCGAATGTCAAATATCCATTATTTATCTACTCGGGAAAATTCGGCACTTTCCGGAATGTTTCGGAAGTGGGAAGAACAAAATCGGTCACACTAAACACCGAACAAGTCTAAGCGAACCGAGCAAAAAAAAAAGGGGGGTGGTAAAAGCAGGCTAAAAAATAAACGTCATTATGGTCATTAATATACCTTCATTTCATAACTATAACAGTAATTCGTTGTGGTTTGGTCTATTGAGCCACCTTATAGGGACACACTAATAGTTGTAGAACGAGCCCGAGCCCGAGTCCATTAAAATGTGTAGTTGGGATTTTCAATTTCGTTTATTGTCGTTAATATAATTCCAATAATGATGAATTTTGGTTTGTGGTAAGTTATGCCAATTACAAATAATAAAAACTAAAAAGATAATCTGTAAGTCTTATATTTCAACTTTTATCGACATTTTTCGTTCTCCAGCACACTAAAAGTTGTAGTTGGAATCAGCCAAGCCATCCGCCGAGTCGCTAATTGACTGTTAATTGCTATTGTTAGGCGGCTAATTGGATTAAGTCAGTGGTGGGTCACATGAAGATCAAAGGGCAAGTAGTGGGAATAAAAACAAACAATGACTTTTGTTTATTAAGCAATATATGTAGGTTTAGCCATTTTAAAGATTACTCTTCAGGAGAAAGTGTGTGGCCCTGAAAAGGGCCGTTTTTTTATATCTTGACTTCCATCTTATTCGCCATGAACTGCACCTGAAATTATAAACTTGAAAAACATTAATAACACCTGAAATAAAACGTGATATTAGTACATTATTAATATATTATTTACATAATGACACTATAATAATCCGACTGATGTCTACCTCGTTTTCCGATACCTTTACCAAGGAGCTACACGTTCAGCGTGCGTCACTAATGGTGACTGGTCCCAAGGTTAGTTGGGCATAAGTAGGATTCATCATGTCATTCTAGATATAGCAATAAACCTAATTTATAATTTTGATCAAACTGAACAACTGTTGGATATATAACTCTGGGGTTCACCGGTATACACATATGGTGTACCCATGTCTCACAATCTTCCTTAGAGCATTCGACCATGTCATCAAATAAATTTGGCAAACGGCATTTATCACAATCTAGTTCCAATTCATACGTTAATACATGCTTCTTATTGAGTTTCATTTGCTTCTTCCTTGAAGGAAATGCGGAGAAGCATTTCTGTTCCAACCAAACAATCTGAAAGGTGTTGGCGTAATTTAACATTTATAAAAGAAGTGTTACCAGTTTTCTGGGTTGTAAATCCTAAATAGGTAACCATCGATCTAAAAACTGCTGCTTTTAGTTTTTGGTTTTACTTCACGACTGGTTGGTAATTAGGTAAAAATCCACAGTTCCGCAGGCAGGGGCCCAGCAATAAGGGGGCATAGATTCATTGAAATTTATCTGAAATATGAACCCAAACCATATAGACAATATATAATATATGCATGAAATGAATAGGTTCATAATAGGCAGTCTAACACAAATCAGACCGTGTTTCATTTCAATCAACTTACGGTCTGAGGACTCTCATGGTTAAAATTATTCCAAACAAGAGAAATCTAGCCAATACGCAGCGAGCGATGCCTAGACTGACCAATTATTAGCTTCCTGCAAATTCAAGTATTCACTTATTCACACAAGGCACGTGCACCCGCGGCATTTGACTGCAAGCTCATGAAGTTATCGTATAGACTACACGTGAGTGTCGCGAATCTTAACTGACCAAACGTCGTATGTTCAAAACTAACGTACGTTTATTCATAATTGGGAAATGTTCAGACAGAACAAGTATACATAACAGAATTGTATTTGCAAAGATATTCCAAAAAATATTATGTTCTCCTAACCTACGGACATTACGTCACGTGCCAAATAAGGTTCATTACAACTTCGTAGTAAAATCCAAGCGCGTTTTGTAAATGAAAGTGTCAATGACACTGTAGCTCAAGTTGGAAAGGGAATAATTTAATGTATTACAGTCAATGGAGCGATTAGGAATGTGGAAAGTTGAATGTCTAATACTATACATGAAGAGAAAAGTAAAATCCAAGATGGCTGCTGGCGGCCATGTTTTCGGCCGAATGACCCCAAAATGAGTCATTCCCATCTACATGTCATCGTTAACATCCATGACAAATCTTATGACAATCAGACTAAAGGTACGACCTGTAGCCCATGCTAAAGAAGTTAGTCATACAAAGAGTAAAATCCAAGATGGCTGCTGGCGGCCATGTTTTTTGGCCAAATGACCCCAAAATTACTCGTTCCCATCTACATGTCAATATTAACATCCATGACAAATTTCATGATGATCAGACGAACAGTACGACCTGTGGCCCGTGCTAATGGATTAAATTTTGAAATCCAAGATGGCCGCTGGCGGCCATGTTTTTTGTCTGAATGACCCCAAAATGAGTCGTTCCCATCTACATTCCAATTTCAACAGCCATAAAAATTTTTATGATGATCAGACTAAAGGTTCGTCCTATAGCCCGTGCTAAAGGATTTAGTCATACAAAGAGTAAAATCCAAGATGGCTGCTGGCGGCCATGTTTTTTGGCCGAATGACCCCAAAATAACTCGTTCCCATCTACATGTCAATATTAACATCCATGACATATTTCATGATGATCAGACAAACAGTACGGCCTGTAGCCCGTGCTAATGGATTGCATTTTGAAATCAAAGATGGCCGCTGGCGGCCATGTTTTTTTCCCGAATGACCCCAAAATTAATCATTCTGGTCTAAATGTTGATGTCAACAGCTATGACAAATTGCATAATCACACGGCACAATCGTTTCGACGATTCTGCGACCAATTCCACGATTCTGCGGCTTGACAACCACGGTGCTGCGACAATTTAACGATTCTGCGACCAGGCCGATGCGATAAAAACTATTAAAAAAAAATTAAAGAATGAATAAATCCAGAAATACGGACAGGTATATGTACCATATATTATATTTCTATTAGGTACGGCGATCTTCGATTCGATAATCGATAGAGAGTTCAGCACTGACTAGACAGTTAGCACAACAATACATAATCTTTGACACAAATAGACCGGTTGTTCTGGTTTTACACACATCACTGAGTGAAATTCGTCTTCAGAGTTTAGAAAAAATATATAATGTCCTATAAAATTGAGTGGAAACCAAATAATAACATAGCCATACGTCTTTGGGTGATTTTTCACAACTGATGTTAACCTCAGTTTTGTGATTGATGGCGCTGTGTCCATATTTGCGGGGGTATCATCGCATTCAATTGACAACGCCGATGAGTCGACTATGACAACGACGATTGTGCGACCAGCAATTGAAATTTCATTAACTTGTGCTCACGAGAAGTCGTTTTCTAATGAATGGCACGCTCGCTATAGACATGAATACGCATATGAATCACACGACCTCAAGCCTACGAGATTAAGACTCTTTTATTTGGAGCCAGCTGAGGAAAATAAAGTAATGTCGAATCGTATATTGCTATACTGTAGACACATTACATGATTTAAATTGCCTTTCCGCCTATCCAACTTTCCTTCCGTCTGTCTGTACGCAGTCGACTCACAATGCCTCGGTATTTTCTTATCGCCAACATGTCTTATTCTCAATTGCGCTGTGGTATCGATGGTGGAGAATGGTCGCCTTAGAAATTAACTCCACACATGAAACTTAATATATATATAGGGAGAAAGAGGGGAGGGGAGGGAGATATGAGGGGAGGGAGAGAGGAGGGGATGGCGAGAGGGGAGAGAGGGGAGAGAGATATGGAAATGGGGGAGGGATAGATAATCTCTAATGTGTTTTTTCAAGCTGACTTTAAAATGGACAAGGTTAATAAATTATTTTGCAAATAACTGGGACGAATTTGAAATCCACTTTATCACATAATCATATTTTAAGAAGGAAAACGAGCTAAAAAGACGGATTAACAAAAATAATATTGATTTCCTTACCACAACACAAGAGGAAGTAAAGACACATTCAAGACAAAATAATGTTCCATTTTAAATGTGTTTTTTTTTCACTTTGGCAAAGTTGTATATATTGTATCATTAAAAGATCCTAATATTGCATATTTCCTTATATCCACTAATGATGAATATGTGCGTGCTTCCCGGGATACTTGACATCACACCCGCAATGACCGCGCGGATTAATAGTACTTTCGAAAAGCCGCGCATGACACCAACATTAGATATTGGAAATTTTGGTCCCAACTCCTTTGCATTGACGAAAATAGATACAAAAACAAAGAGGAAAATTGGGGGACTAAATTTTTTCGTCGCCAGCCAGAGTGCGCTATTCTGTCGTATACCTTTGTGTAGCGTCTCAGCCGACACCGTAAATATATCCATTGTGCATGCATTTTCAGCTTCTTTTAAAGATTTTGATATTTAAAAAAAGGGTATAAAGAAAGTTATCAAACTCGTTTTATAAAATGTTATATCCCAACATTTCTCGTTGGGGATCCTCTATATAAATCATTTATATCATCCGTCCTTAATTACCGCTATATATTTTCCGTGAACGCGGACATGTATTTCATGAATATTAAAAAATCATTATATGGAATGCACCTCCAGAACTTTGACACGTAGACTTAAACCGCGGAATGGGGTCTGGGTAATCCAGTATGGCCGCGACTCGGTGATCTCGCTTATTCTAAGATGTGGTGCAGAAAATGATAAAAAATTGGGCGCAATGGATATGAGGGTCATATATTTTGAACGCATCGTAAAGCATGACATAGTTACAGAAAGACACACACACTCAGCTTTTATATAGATACTAGAAGGTGCAATTGACCCGACTTCGTCCGGGCTTTGACCTTGAATTGTCCATTTTGAAGGTCAAGGTCAAGTGGGGTCACGATTTGACCAGTCCAAAACACTGCCCGGACAAAAGTACCCGACAAACGTGCCCGTCGAAATCCATCCGGTTTTACCCGACTTGACTTTGAATTGATCATTTTGAAGGTCAGGTCGGGGTCACGATTTGACCCGTCCAAAACACTCAGTGGACAAAAGTAACCCAGTGTATCAAATTTCGTGAAAATCCCATCAAAATTCTCGATTTGACCTTGAATTGACCCGATTTCAAGGTCAAGGTCACGCCGCACGCATATGGCTGTTTCTATAGTCTGTATGAAAGTCTATCGAGTACGAAGTAATGTTACGGCTGAAGATTAGCCGGAATGCGAAAATACAAAATTCGTGTTGTCGATAAATATTTGTACAGTTTTCAAAACAATGTATCAAATAAAATTCATACTATATGCATATTAGTCCAACATACTCATTTATAGTCAATAGTCAGTGGTTGGCTTGTGTTTACGACCCGTATCAACATATATTTTTACACGAGCATGTGTGTCACGCTTTGTCCAATCCACTATATCTTTTATGTGACTTGGTCTCTATAGCTTCACATGTGGGGATCAGTAAATACACAGTACCGGTACTGTATTGAATCCAGGACATGTGCATTGTACAACGAAGGCACTGTTCCAAACATTTATTGATGCAGCATACACGGGCTTATACGCATAAATAAGCTGTCCGATGACAGTGCAACTAGTGACCGATACATCGTATACAAATGAAAATTACCGTTCAACGAGTCGCCCAATCGTCGTTGTCATGGTCGAAGCGGGGCGTTGTCAAATAGTTGACACCGTTACTGCATTTCTGTGTATAGTTTAATTGAATATTGCGTCAACGGGGGTACGAATTTGACAAATAATACATTTATGCTTATCAAAGCTTACGTTGGATGTTAATTTTCGCACCGTTAATGTCCCCTTGTAGCCCAAGAAATAACTTTTTGCGATCGGTTCGCGGTTTGATCGGATTATCCAGACTTGACCGAGCCGATTGTGACTCATTTTATGTATAGATCTCATCTTCGTATGTATTCCGCGAATTAACCTGGTGGACCTGCAAAGTCTACTCTACACGATGCATGCAAGAAGAAGCCCACTTTTATCGTCCCAATTCAGTAAAAGGCCCCTTTATCTATGTTTGTCATAAAATATCACGTATAATAAGGCCGCAGAATCGTTGAACTGCCGCAGCACCGTGGTTGTCAAGCCGCAGAATCGTGGAATTGGTCGGCCTAAATCGGGGTCAACATAATTTAGAGAGCGTTTCGTATTTACAGAAAACGATAGATGGTGCCATCTGGCGTATGGTGATCGGTGCGATTTGAAACTTCTCCAAATTACTAGATATGACGGTTAAATGTATTTTTGAAAATTTTGATGTGATCGCTTCATTCTTGATGGCTACAGTTGTGATCAAAATTTAACACTGAGCCCTATGGAGATTCTATTACTTTGGATAAATCATCGACGTATATTAAATATACGTCGATGGATAAATGGCGCAATTTTGCGTATGATGATATGCGCGTACTGTTATTCCTAAAAAATACTAACGATGAAACACAGACGTAGTTTTAAAAAGAACGGATGTGATCAGATGATTCTTGCTGGCTACAGTTGCGATCAAAATTTAACACTTAACCCCATGGAGAATTTCGTGTTATGCTCAAACGTTGATTGTAGTATCACTTATTGGCAATCGTGCGCAACTATATATGTAGACTAACACTCGTGTTTGACCCACTGTAACTATCCGTGATTTATTAGACGCAATATGTGATATAGTTATGCCTCAAGATACAGCAATTGGCAAAAGTAAGTGTCGAATGGTTTTGTAATTTCGATAATATGCAGCCTGTTGAATCAAACGAATCTGTCTTGTTGTCCACTAACACCAATTGAGCATAACCAATACCATCCGACTATATAGACACTATCTAATTTACGGGAAAATACCACGGCCCAGAGTGTTGATCGGTTCAAAGCCAAGTATATTATTGGGGGGGGGGGGAGAACGATCCATTAAGCCTAAGTCGGTGGTTTGTTCACAACAGATGGAGTCATGATACATTATGAAGGATGATGGAAGGGTCCCCTCAGCTATGTTCCCCGCACTGTGCCACTTGCATCTTACTGTGCTGTACTATATATAAGACCAAGCACATAATGCACATATATCTTCTTATAAATAAATGATCTCTTAGAAAGTGTCCAGAGATGTCTTGCCTATTTATACTGACAATTTATTTTTTATTCTTGTGGCAAATGATTTGAGGGAGTGATTTGTTATGTTGACTAAGATGTTAATTTAGTATGTGAAACATGTACATGTATCCCGGGGGATGTATTGAGTGGACGGAAAAAGTGTTCTCTTTATCATCAGATGAACATAATTTAAACTCCCAATTTAAACCCGAACAGGAATTATAGAACAACCATCTATATATGCCCAGCAATATTTAGCAATACATATGGACATAACATTGTTTAAATTTTTTAAACAATATCACCCTATCCACATGTATGGCTAAACATATCATTGGCATAGATGAGTTGTTGTAGTTGTTACATTGATGCTGGTCGGGTTTCTCCAAATTTAATACTAAAACAGAATGATCCATAAGCTATGGTGGCTGGTTTAGGACATGGGAATTTTTTTATTTCGTGGCCAGGAAATTACTAATTCGTGGCCACGAAATACTAATTCGTGGCCAAGAAATAACTAATTTGGTGGCCACGAAATACTAATTCGTGGCCAAGAAATAACTGATTTGACCTTTGCATATATCCAGATACCTTTACGGCGACTGGTTACACTGGATGATGTTTTAGAAACAATGCATACGATCGCAGAGAAGCTACTATAAACCCATTATGGCGTGGGACCCG
The DNA here is from genome assembly GCA_032622095.1 of Siphonodentalium dalli. NCBI lineage: Eukaryota > Metazoa > Mollusca > Scaphopoda > Gadilida > Siphonodentaliidae > Siphonodentalium > Siphonodentalium dalli. The sequence continues at coordinate 193,967,133 of CP136062.1, read as the reverse complement.
GGCTCCATGGTGATATGAAGGTCCGATATAAACTATAGCCCAGAGAGAACGGAGAAACACGGGTCAGGTGGCTCCAAGACAAACTGCATATTCATTAGTTTTTACCACAAGGGATTGAATGGGAATGACATTTCTCTCGGCATAATGGCCGATTTAAGTCAAATAAGGTGTTTTGTAGGGTGGGCCCAACACAAACTTATAAATATTCACCCCTTTCAACCATACCCGATCCAAAATGTCGCCGCTCAGAAGGGGTCAAATAGGGTAAACATTATTTCTCGGCCACTTGACCGATATAGATCAAATAAAGGGTGGCCACGAAATAAAAAAAATATTCCCATGTCCTAAACCAGCCATCGTCATAAGCACCATAGCTTGGCATGAAAATATAAAAAATTATACATGACCGAACAATTTTAACAAACAGTGACTGAAACTTACATAAATATGACTCGCATATTTGTTAGCACACAACTCCGTATTATGCGGTACTTCGTCCTGGCAATAAACATTAATTTTGTCAATTGATAAAAAAAACAATCAATCAATTTTACAACGACATCCTGAAACTTTAGTCTTGATAAACATTACATTTGTAGAATAGTGGACATTATCACTGAAGCACGTGATTGTGATGTATATGATTGATGTGAACCACATTTTTATCAACTACTGTATCTGGTGGCCTGACTATATTGCAAGTTAATTTTGTAAAATCACATGTAGTTACCATAGATTACATGCAAGAGCCGTGCATATATGCATATATGCACCACTGTGAACATTTGAGTAAATTGTCAAACTCTCTATATGGTTGAACGTTAGTTTTGTTCGCAACTGTAGTACTATACCTGCGGAGACAATTTGTTTCCACTAACATGTCAGACAGGAAACAAGTAGACTCTGAAAGAAGTTGACCACCATATTTGATACTTTTGTTAATTTCAACTCGCACAGTCCACCAGAAGATTAGTTATGAGGATTAATATTTGAATAATAAGCAAACGCTCTTTAAATTCTTAAAACAAGTCCAAATTTTTTTTTTTCCAATAAAATTTTAACTGGACACAGGTAAACTCTGAAAGTAGACACGCTATTGATAAATTAACCGTTTGCATGTCGTCTTTGACAATCCGAAATTGCGCGACCAAAGGAATCTGACTTGTGAAATCAGCGAGGGTGGGGGTAAGGTTAGCTTTTCTGCGATATCTTTACGAAAATTCGAAGTATCGAAGTTTTGTTTGTGGCATATGATCAAGATATCCTTGCAGATTGTTAATGTCCGTCCCTATATGATGAGGCTGATTTTAAGAATATACAATACCTTAATATTTGGGAAATAAAATTGAAAATGCAGTCATAAATACAATTCATCTGATGAGTTTATGATACCATTCCACATTAAGATATGTAATTAAGTAATTTGTGGCAAGATCTCTCCATGTTTTTCGATTCCCAAGAAGAAAGAAAGCCACTTATCGAACTTGCTATGCGTAATAGCATGTTTTTATTACCAGGTGGATGGGAAAAAAATAGAGGGGTACACAAACAAAAGCCTCACACAAACCTGTTTCCACTAAAATATCAAGCTGGAAACAGGTAGATTCTGAAAATTGACACATTGGTGGTATAGAAACTGTTCTCATATCGCTTTTAACATTCCGAAAACGCGCGACCATTTTTTTCGACATAAGGAATCCGACTAAATGAGTAATAAACGCAAGCTACCGAATGCCACATCAGAACGCCCGGCGAAGACAAAAAAACTGACTGACTTTTTCGGACAAAGGCAGACATTGCCTTCTATACCACAGACTGAGTGTCCTCTAACTGACATACGAAATGACGTTAGTAGATGTGAGGAAGTTACTGAACAGACGAACGAACCTGACGAAGCACTACTGAATACGACGAGACCGAATGACATTAATTTACTGACGCCTAAAAAGACTTCTGATGTTCAGACATTGGGCTCTCCGTTGACGAAACGTGCTTTTAGAGACGTGTGGACGATGAATAGACCTTGGTTGATGTATGACAATGGGAAGGGTGTGATGTTCTGTAGTGTGTGCATTCAGGCTGGCGTGAGTAATCTTTTCGTGGCTGGCTGCACAACATTGAAACTGCATGTGAACAAACTTCACGAGACAGCAAAAGGTAAGCTCTAACATTTAGTGTAAACATATTTTTATTTCCAAATCTAACATAATATACAGATGATACAAATATACAAATATATATAGAAGAGATAATGTATGGAAATGAGGATCAGACATTTAACATTTAGCCTAATCATCAAAACGTATAAGCTGTATACTGGTTATGTAATTAATTAAGCCATCTGCTTAGAAGAGCAGTTCTTAACTCAGTGGTTACGCAATGTGTGTCATTAAATGTATCCCTGGCTTAACTTCATAAAAGATTTGAATACATTAGATATTCACCAGTTAACACCTTACTATAATAAGCCATTGTTAGCGGCCGTCATGCTATGGTGTCAATAATGTCGACATAGGGTTATTACAATTAGTTTGGCGGATTTATGTGATTATAATTATGTTTTCATTCTGAGTATAACAAATAAAGTTTAAAACAAATATTTTAGTCATTAATTGTGAACCGACCAGAAAACGATGATTTAATTTGGCCAAATTGTTTTTAATTTGGCCAAAAACATTTTGCTAAAGTTTTTTTCATTTGGCTAATAAAATTTTCATTTGGCTAAAGTTTTTTTCGGTCCAGCATGAACACTGTTTTATGGAGGTTTTGGATCAAATAATAAAATAGATTGTACAAATCATCCCCAGTTTATAGCGAAATTTACAAAAATCTTCCAGTAAATTATGACTGAACCTCATCAAAGGTTCTGGATCCAGGCATAATTTAATATACCTGTTTTGTAAATTTCACTATAAACTGGGGATGATTTGTACAATCTATTTTATTATTTGATCCAAAACCTCCATAAAACAGTGTTCATGCTGGACCGAAAAAAACTTTAGCCAAATGGATATAATTATGATTCGTCCAGAAAATTATCTTTTCCTCCAAAATGTCTGACATATAGGTATACAGTAATGCTATAATTAATCGACTCCTTAACCACAGCAGAATTATGGGTAACTTTTCAGGATTTTGTCGGAAATATGGCTTGTTAGAGCGTTACTGTACATATAGCTATATAGTGAGTCTCTCTAAATGCAGCCTAGATATATTATAAAATATATTGTTACCCTCTTCCCTATTTTACCACATTCTGATTTTACCCGGCTGAGCATGATTATGATAATGATGGATGTACTATAAATAAAAGGTCGGTAGACCTCATGTCCGCCTCTAAGCGACTGTTGTTTGCGCATAAAAACCTGTCTTTAGTGCTAGTAAACCTACATACCAAATTTAATTTCATTCAGTACACATTTACTAAAGTTATCATCCGGAAACCTCTACCTGGAATTGACATAGTGTATACTCATTTTAAATAGTAAATATGCTATATTATGGCCGATATGGGTTAATTCTAAGTAAACGAGAGGCCGATCACGATCGGCAGATGTTAACCCATCCCTTGGCGATAGTAAATTACTCTGATCGGAATTATAAATGAGAGTTTTGATGTTGAATTATAGAGTATACTGTTAGGTACTATTATAGACAATGCACATAACACAAATTACTGGAATTTATGTGTCACTCACATTTATATAAGAGAATGCACTGGAACAGTATCTGTAATGCTGAACCACCACAGCCTTGGGTTAAATGTGAAAAGGTGACCTGGACATGCAATACTTGATCAAGAGATTCCAATATAATGATAATGTATCAAATTCTACACACAACAGCAATGAAGATAAACACCTCACTGCTGACCAATTAATATATGTTATACAGCAGAGCTGTCAATAAATCACAGGCTTATGTTAAATAGGGCAAGGAATTTAAGAGTAAATTTTTTTTATTTTCAAAAAAGAGCCATAAATCAGTTAAAAATTGTCTGATCAAACACATATTCGAACTCGATCTGTCTTTTATGCTGAGAAATTCATATACAAAATTTGGTTCCAATCAGATAAAAAATGTTTGAGTTATCGCACCATGCGTATAGTGTCTACAGACAAACAGATGGATGGACTAATGACAGTTGGTCAATCCGGATGTTGACACTTCCATACTATGATATGGGTAAACATAAAATTTAGTCTTTTGTGGGTATTCAAATATAAATTTTCCCATCTCCACCAGCATGGGCATGCATTTGATTTTTTTGTCTGTGAAACACTGGACAAACATGACAAAATATACCTTCTCATAAACCCAGAGTAAGAGTGCAAATTAATTAGATAGAGCTACAGCCTGTAAGCCAGCCCTCAAAAACATATATCTGGTTACCCCTCACACAAATGTCTAAAAATAACTGTAATTATCAATAACTCAGATGTACTGTTTGTCTCTTACAGAGCTAAATTGATACTGCTGGTAATCAATTAGTTGTTGACGGCTATGGTTATCTGTTCAATTCTCAGTTGAAAAAGGGCCATAACTCTGGTATAAAATGTTGGATCTAACCCACATTAAATCTCGATTTGTATTTTGAGTTGAGAAACTCGCATACCAAATTTGGTTCTTATCAGTTGAAAAATGGTTGATTTATCAAAATATGCAGAAATTCTATGTCAAAGGGCCATAACTCCATTAAAAAATATCGGATCAAACCCATATTCGAAGTCGATCTGAATTTTGGTCCGAGAAACTTGCATACCAAATTTGATTCTGATCAGATAAAAAAATTTTGAGTTATGGTAGCATGCATGAATTCTAAGTCGAAAAAGGGCCATAACTCCGTGAAAAAAACTCGGATCGAACCCATATTCGAACTCGATCTGTATTTGGTGCTGACAAATTCATATACAAAATTTGGTTCCGATCAGATATAAAATGTTCGAGTTATCGCACCATGCGTAAAGTGTCTACAGACAGACAGACAGACAGACGGACTAACGACGAGTGGTCAATCCGGACGTTGACACTATGTTTACCATACTATGGTATGGGTAAACATAAAAAGGGACATAACTCTGGTAAAAATTGGCGGGCGGAACCCGAATTCGAATTTGACCTGTGTTTTGCTGGGAGAAAGACACATACCAACTTTGGTTCAGATCAAATAATCCAAACTGGAGTTATCGGTCGGAAACCAAAAATGTTACTCTGGTGAAAATTGGCAGACGGAACCAGAATTCGAACTTGACCTGTCTTTTCTGCTAGTAAACCCACATACCAAATTTAATTTAATTTGTTTCACTCTAACTAAAGTTATCATCCGGAAACCTCGGACGGACTGACGGACGCACGGACGTGCTGATTATAATAGTCCTCCGAACCCGAAGTCGGCGGACAATAACAATCAAACCACATTCTGATTTTACGACGCTGAGCATGATTATGATGATGGATGTACTATAAATAACAATCAATAATGACAATGAGTTTACTATAAATAAAAATATATATTGATGATGAATTCATAGATAATTAGAACTATGTTATTGTAAATCAAACCACCATATTGTAAACATCATAAAAAGTTATCCTCCCTCACTATGAAGTTCCTACCATTTAGTGATACAGTAATGCCCTAATTAATCGACTCCCTAACCACAACAGAATTATGGGTAACTTTTCAGGATTTAGTCGGAAATATGGCTTGTTACCATTCATCGGAAAGCTCTCGGGGAGAGCTTTCCGGTGAATGGCAACTAGCCATATTTCCGACTAAATCCTGAAAAGTTACCCATAATTCTGCTGTGGTTAAGGAGTCAATTATTTAGAGCGTTACTGTACATATAGCTATATAGTGAGTCTCTCTAAATGCAGCCTACATATATTATAAAATATATTGTTACTCTCTTCCCTATTTTACCACATTCTGATGTTACCCCGCTGAGCATGATTATGATAATGATGGATGTACTATAAATAACAATCAATAATGACAATGAGTTTACTATAAATAAAAATATATATTGATGATGAATTCATTGATAATGAGAACTATGTTATTGTAAATCAAACCACCAACTTGTAAATATCATAAAAAATTATCCTCCCTCTAAAATGTCTGACATTTAGGTATATATACAGCTATGTAAGGAGTCCACTATATGCAGTCAAGATATTTTATAAAATACTAGCAGGTTATCCCGCCACTGGCGTGGTTGGTCAGAAACATGACAATTTTAAAATTAAATACTAGCAGGTTAGCCCGCCACTGGCGTGGTTGGTCAGAAACATGACATTATTTAAATAGTTTTTTTTTTCAATGAGTTTATTCTGCCTTTTTAATCAAGAGAAATGATGGTACCCGTCCCTAAAAGAGGTATGATTTACGGTACATCGGGCGGAAAAACTGACCCGATGAAAATCTCCCTTCCTAGGAACGACAGACATAAGAATCACACAACACGCATTTTTTTTTTAATTTAATTTATTTTTTTCAATGAGTTAATTCTGCCTTTTTAATCAAGAGAAATGATGGTACCCATCCCTAGGGCGGAAAAACTGACCCGATGAAATTCTCCCCCGTCCCTAAAAGAGGTATGATTCGATGAAAATCTCCCCCGTTCCTAGGAACGACAGACATAAGAATCACACGGCACGCATTTGTTGTTTTCCAATGAGTTAATTCTAACTTTTTAATCAAGATAAATGCATTCTGGTTCCGGTGCATCTTGCATCCGTAGTTTCGTACGCATTCATACGCATAGGTGACCGTTTAGCAACGCCAATGGCAATAAAGAGCGTTACTCGGTTAACAACGCCAAATTTGGTCAATATAAAGAGCGTGACTGCCTTAACCCCCGCAGTGCCGAGGATGGTGATTTTGATGATTGGGAGTGGAGAATGAGTGCTCAGAGCTTCTCCAAAACGTCGCGACGACGATTCCCGTGGGATTTTACCATTAGATGGGAAGTTTGAGCTCAATCGAGCCAGCCGTTTTCGATTCTATAGAGGACAAACACACACATATACGGAAGTATCAAATTACATAGTAGAAGATATATTGATGATGAATTCATAGATAATTAGAACTATGTTATTGTAAATCAAACCACCATATTGTAAACTTCATAAAAAATTATCCTCTCTCTAAAATGTCTGACATACAGGTATATATACAGCTATATAATGAGTCCCACTATATGCAGACAAGCCTTTTATGAAATACATAGTCATGATGAATTTATTGATAATGAGAACTATGTTATTGTAAATCAAACAATATTGTAAACTTCATAAAAAATTATCCTCTCTCTAAAATGTCTGACATATAGGTATATATACAGCTATATAATGAGTCCCACTACATGCAGACAAGATATTTGATGAAATAGATAGTCATGATGAATACATAGATAACAAGAGCATCGCTAGGGCGTGGCAAAATACGCCCTTTAGCCATTTCGAATTGTACTATCGCAAAATAAGATAATACTTTGAGCTTACATTTGAAGAAAATCTGATATGCATGTACCCCTAATTTCAATGCCAAAATGTGGTCAAATTATAAGTCGAAAAATTGCCATAATTCATGTAAAAATAATTAGACAGAACCTATATTCAAACTTGGCTTGTAGTTTTAGCTGGGAAATACACATACCAACTTTGATTCAGCTCAAATAATCAAAACTGGAGTTATCGGTCGGAAACCAAAATGTTATGAAATTGGTAAAATTCTAAGTTGAAAAAGGGCCGTAACTAATGTAAAAATAACTGGACGGAACCCATATTCGAACTTGGCCTGTATCTTTAGCTGGGAAATACACATACCAACTTTGGTTCAGATCAAATAATCCAAACAGGAGTTATCGGTCGGAAACCAAAAATGTTAACAGGCGGTCAAATTCTAAGTCGAAAAAGGGCTGTAACTCATGTAAAAAATAACTGGACTGAACCCATATTCGAACTTGGTCTGTATCTTTAGCTGAGAAATACACATACCAACTTTGGTTCAGATCAAATAATCCAAACTGGAGTTATTGGTCGGAAACCAAAAATGTTAACAGACGGTCAAATTCTAAGTCGAAAAAGGGCCGTAACTCATGTAAAAATAATTGGACGGAACCCATATTCGAACTTGGTCTGTATCTTTAGCTGGGAAATACACATACCAACTTTGGTTCAGATCAAATAATCCAAACTGGAGTTATCGGTCGGAAACCAAAAATGTTAACAGACGGTCAAATTCTAAGTCGAAAATGGGCCGTAACTCATGTAAAAATAATTGGACGGAACCCATATTCGAACTTGGCCTGTATCTTTAGCTTGGAAATACACATACCAACTTTGGTTCAGATAAAATACTCCAAACTGGAGTTATCGATCGGAAACCAAAAATGTTAACGGACGGACGGACAGACAGACGGACAGACGGACGGACAGACAGACGGACGGACGGACATACTGATAACATAATACGACCTTTTTTCAAAAAGGGCGTATAATAAAACTGATAGTTGTTTTCTATGGTATTTATAGGCGAGTGTTTAAAGGTACTCAATTCGATTAGATGGTCCCCATATCATCATATTCCAACAACAACCACATTTTTTGAAATGGCACTTCACTTATCAGAATCCATTAATTCCCCCAAAATAATGCTAATCACAGTCAACTATAGCATAACGAGAGGCCGATCACGATCGGCAGATATTAACCCATCCCTTGGCGATAAAAATTTAATATGATCGGATAAATGAGAGTTTTGGTGTTGAATTATAGAGTATACTGTTATGTACTATTATAGACAAATGTACATAACACAAATTATTGGAATTTATGGGTTACTAGCATTTATATAAGAGAATGCACTGGTACAGGATCTGTAATGCTGCTAAACCGCCACAGCCAGCAAGCCCATGGGTTAAATGTGTAGGTGTGACCTGGACATGGAATACTTGGGTTAAGAGAGTCCAATTTAAGTTTACAATAATAATGTGTCCTAGTATACAGATAAGCAACCTCACCACTGACCCATTAATATCAATTATATAGCAGAGCTGTCAAAATATCACAGGAATTGTTTATGTTGAACACTGACCTCTCTATTAAACCAATAACAATTATAATGATATCAGACCATCTGAAGATATAACTCTGCAGCAGAGATGTCTACTGTTAATATCATGTGATGTTTATTGTTGAATCTTTATTTTAAATTAGATACCATAGCCTTCTTTATCAGATTATTTGCACATTGGCATAAGAGACATCAGAAAATAATATAGCCTTATCAATAGCTAAGTAGTCCAAAGGCAATTGGTGAATTGGATTTAATGTTGCTCCAAACAGATTTACCAGTACATATCACAAGATTTTGGACCGATTTAATCAAATTTGGTGTGGTGATTCGGGGTACCCTTGGCAGAGTTATAATGGTGTTAGCTTTCAATTTTTTTTAACTTAAAAACTTTTTAATTATTTAAAAAAATTAAAGGGACACATTGGAAATCTTTTTATCAACTTTTATCATAATCATCAATATCTAAATGAAAACAAATGACAATGTCAATGACATTTGTTTTATTATTATTATTATAAAAGTTAAAAGTAAAAAAAAATTTAAATCCAATTTTTTTTTTCATTTTTTTTTCGAAAAAGGGTCATAACTCCTTTAAAATTCAAACCCATATTCGAACTCGATCTGTATTTTGGGCTGTGAAACTCACATACCAAATTTGGTTCCAATCAGATAAAAAATGTTTGAGTTATGGCAGAATGCGTGAATTCTAAGTTGAAAAAGGGCCATAACTCTGTAACAAAATCTCGGATCAAACCCAAATTCGAACTCGATCTGTATTTTGGGCTGAGAAACCCATATACAAAATTTGGTTTCAATCGGATAAAAAATTTTGAGTTATCGCATTACTCGTAAAGTGTCTACGGACAGACAGACGGACAGACAGACGGACCAACGACGAGTGGTCAATCCGGGCAACGACACTATGTTTACCATACTATGGTATGGGTAAACATAAAAATTACTCAAATCATGTTATTTATGAACATTTTGTTCAAAGAAATTTTGCTGGTTTGTCAAATATCTGACACAAAAAAGCCACTTGATTTTAGAGTTATCCATCTTTATCTGCAATTTGGTATTCTCGTCAACTTTTACTGGGCCACTAAATATTATTGGTGGTGAAAAATAATAGATTTCAAAAATCAATATTGGATCACTCTGAGGTTTGATGGGTGGGTTCCTCAACTCGAATCAAATATTTCTTACCCCCGCAGCAAGCCTTGAAATAGTGTGTCTGTCATTTGCAGAATGAGGTCCCCAGAGGGTGAATTTAGTGATGCTACTCCGCATAGCGGGCTAGCATCACCAAATTCACCCTCTGGGGACCTCATTCTTCTTACACCTCAGCAGAATGAGGTTCCCAGAGGGTGAATTTAGTGATGCTAGCCCACTATGCGGGGTAGCATCACTAAATTCACCCTCTGGGGACCTCATTCTGCAAATTACAGACACCCTATTTCAAGGCTTGTTTGCGAGCATTAATTCGGATTATGTATCTTTAAGGAATAATCTTCATTCCTGATATAATTTCGGCCAAATCACAAATATTTAAATCATGAAGCGATCTATAAACGTTCGTGATTGGCACAAATTTATTTATACTGTGTAATTATATCAGAATGAAGATTATTTCTTATAATTGCATTTATTATATGCTTGCCTATAAAATATCTGAACATTACCGAAACGTATATCTTCGTATGTTTCTCTTAGAAGCCACAGTGAAATATGAGGAGTTGAATCTAAAAAAAAAGAAAAAAAAGAAGAATATTTTTCAAAAAGGGTCATAACTCCTTTAAAATAAATCAGATCAAACCCATATTCGAGCTCGATCTGTATTTTGGGCTGACAATCAGATAAAAAATGTTTGAGTTATGGCAGGATGCGTGAATTCTAAGTCGAAAAAGGGCCATAACTCTGTAAAAAAAGCTCAGATCAAACCCAAATTCGAACTCGATCTGTATTTTGGGCTGAGAAACCCATATACAAAATTTGGTTCTGATCGGATTGAAAATGTTTGAGTTATCGCATTACACTTAAAGTGTCTACGGACAGACAGACGGACAGACGGACGCACAACGAGTGGTCAATCCGGACAACGACACTATGTTTACCATACTATGGTATGGGTAAACATAAAAAGAAATAGAATATATGTGAAGAAGTTTCTTTAGAAATTTGACAATAAAGAAACTTTCCCGAGAAGATGAGGACTAAGCATAATGAGGTCTCCTGCTGTGTGTGATAGCATTACTAAACATGCACCTTATACTCAGGCCTGAAAATGAATAATACGAAAAATAAACAAATGTAGAAAATAATGAATAGTTGGGAGTCAGATCCTGGAATGTTCTCTGTGGGGAAATTCAACAACAGGTTACATCACGGCTGCTGGCATACAGTAATGCTTTAAGTAAACGACTTCTTAACCACAGCAGAATTATGAGTAACTTTTCAGGATTTAGTCAGAAATATGGATTGTTGCCATTCATCGGAAAGCTCTCGGGGGAGAGCTTTCCGATGAATGGCAAAAGCCATATTTCCGACTAAATCCTGAAAAGTTACCCATAATTCTGCTGTGGCTAAGAAGTCGATTACCTAGAGCATCACTGTACCCCATGGTGCCAAATTGAAACCAGTCTCTTTGAAAAGCCGACAAAAATCCTATATCGGATGTACGTCTCTAGAAGCGTCCATAATATTTCATTTCTATGACGATGCGGCATTCCCAACATGACGTAATAAACCGTTTCCAAATATGGAGTGCATTCCTGGCATAGTAATGTTTGTGAGAATCGTAGTATTTAGAAATAGTTATAAATACAACTAGATGCGAAAGAATAATCAGTCATGAATAGCATTGACTAACAAGAGGTGGCATCAGAGATGCTGTGTCTCGTTTTCGGTGGCTTACCGCCAATGGCTACCGCCAATTGGTGTGCATCAGTATCGGTAGACTAATTAATAGGTAAAATCGAAAAATGACTAATTAAGGGCCATAACTCCATCAAATTTTATCGGGCCAGGCTGGTTTTCGAACTCGTCCGAAATATTCTTGGCAAGTATGTCTATTCCAAATTTTAAACAAATCGGAGGATGTTTGTTGAAGTTATCGTGCTAACGAGCTAAAAATTCACGAAAAATGACTAATTAAGGGCCATAACTCTATCAAATTTTATTGGGCCAGGATGGTTTTCGAACTCGTCCAGGATATTATTGGAAGACACTTATATACCAAATTTTAGTTGAATCGGATGACGTTTGTTGAAGTTATCGCGCTAACGAGCTCAAAATTCGTACAAAATGACTACTTAAGGACCATAACTCTATCAAATTTTATCGGACCGGGCCGTTTGTTTAACTCGTCCGAGGTATTCTTGGGAGACACCTATATATCAAAATTTCAATCAAATAGGATGATGTTTGTTAAATTATCGCGCTAACGAGCTGAAAATTCGTGAAAAATGACCATAACTCTATCAAAAGGGCCATAACTCTATCAAATTTTATCGGACCAGTCCGGTTTTCGAACTCGTCCGAGATATTCTTGGGAGACACCTATATACCAAATTTCAATCAAATCGGATAACGTTTGTTGAAGTTATCGCGCTAACGAGCTGAAAATTCATGAAAAATGACTAATTAAGGGCCATAACTCTATCAAATTTTATCGGACCAGGCCGGTTTGCGAACTCGTCCGAGATATTCTTGTGAGACACCTATATCCCAAATTTCAATCGAATCAGATAACGTTTGTTGAAGTTGTTGCGCTAACGAGCCTAAAATCAGTGAAAAATGTCCAAGGGCCATAACTCTGTAATAAATGTGCGGATGAACCCAATTTTTGGTTTTTGTCTGCAGCTTACGTGCATGGATATATACTCACACACCAAATTATTTTTTAATCCGTCAATAAACGGTTGAGTTATAAGCAAAACACGTCGCCCGCCTGTCCGCCGCCCGCCCGCCCGCCCACCGTCCCTCATCAAACTATAAGTCGAGTTTTGGAAAAAAACTCGACTAATAAAATGATAAAAGATGATGTATCCTATATTACGATGAATAAAATGAATTATAGATATATCACCTGTATTCAGTTTTCCAACAATAGTTGAGTTTGACAATGTATGGGAAAATTGTCAACACGTCATTGACCTCTGATCTCTGACGTGATCTTCTATGCCATAAACAAATGAAATCACACAGAGTCTGTGCCACTCTCCAATGAAATGGAGGGAATCCCTTCAATACAGAACCTAATTTTAATAGAGAGTTCTAGAGATATACGTCCAATAAAAGAGTTTTGTCGGATTTTCAAAGAGACTGAAATAAACCATGTCCGTTGTAGACATGATGTGGTTCAAAGTACAGATTATTGTCCATTGTAGACATGATGTGGTTCAAAGTACATATTATTGTCCGTTGTAGACATGATGTGGTTCAAAGTACAGGTTATTGTCTGTTGTAGACATGATGTGGTTCAAAGTACAGATTATTGTCTGTTGTAGACATGATTCAGTTCAAAGTAGATTATTGTCCATTGTAGACATGATGTGGTTCAAAGTACAAATTATTGTCCATTGTAGACATGATTCAGTTCAAAGTACAGATTATTGTCTGTTTTAGACATGATGTGGTTCAAAGTACAGATTATTGTCTGTTGTAGACATGATTCAGTTCAAAGTACAGATTATTGTCCATTGTAGACATGATGTGGTTCAAAGTACAGATTATTGTCCGTTGTAGACATGATGTGGTTCAAAGTACAGATTATTGTCGTGATTCTTGCTCGCTGCTTTGTCTTCTACTTCGAGTTTCTTTTCTCCCTCAGATGCCCGAATGATTTCCAGATTGTCAAAGTCAGCCAAACCAAAACTGGATGTGCCAATTCCAACAAACCCATTTGTAATTTTAGGTGGTATATCGATAGTGAATATGGTATGGCCATTAACAGCACCAGTTGCTTTATCACCCTGCAAAAGATATGAAGATTCACATGAATATACTAGGAGTAGGGTCCTGCGAATTGGAGATTTTATCGAATCGAATATCGAATCGAATTCAGGAAATCGAATCGAATATCGATTCGAATCATATACATGTATGTATGTTGTATTCTCAATTGGGCATGTTTTGTCAATGATTAAGACGATTTGTGAAACGTTCCGTGAACTACATGCACGAAGTTCCATCATAACTTATGTGGCGATGAACCGTCATTTGCAATACTATTAACTTCAATTGATAATTGATTAAAAAGTCCATGCGACCGTCATGACGATTAATATATAACCACTAAACGGATTATTGGAACTAAAATCACGCAAAATTTGTACAGATTGCATGTGCATGCAAAATTGCAAATCAACATTCGGAATCACCGTTGTTATAAACGTGAAGATGCAACAACAGTCGCAGTTTGGTTGCTGGATGCTTCTTGGACAGATGATTCCATAGATGGGTCGTTGTCCCAGATGCTTGCGATTAACACCATGTTGCATTCATCACATGTTAATTTATCATGTTTAAAATAAACATGAATAACGGATGACGTTTTGTCAAGTGTCAAAGAACGCTCCGAAATTGAAAGTAAACTTCAAAAGAAAACACCGTCAAAATGCAGTTTTCGATGCCGGGAACACGTTTTGTTTAAATTCTGAGCTATATTACATAACAACATTGCCTGAAATAAACTATTATATAACGCAGAATCCGAGACGGATAGACCGCGGACAACGCTAGAGCGGTTGATCAGTCTCATAGCTATTATAATTTACGCGCGTCGTCGGTCCATCGGCGATCTCCGAGCTTTTGGCTACCATGTTCAAAGATAGAAATCAGACGTTCGTAGTTGTCCTATAGTGGCTAATTGCTGTCTATACTTATATTTAATATATATAATCGAGATGTACAATGAGAATTATAAGGTACATATATAAATCATTTTCTGTAATTAAATGGCACAAAACAGCTAAGATCGACGTGTGTACCTGCCCGCAAACAGCGTACTTTTCCATCAGTGTATATTCGAAATTTCGAGTTGGTAATTTCGAATCGAATACGAATCGAATTTGACTTTCGAATCGATTCTCGAATCGAATATCAAATATTCGCAGGACCCTAACTAGGAGTCTGCGAATCGGCACCTGTCCGCACAACGGGATATCGACATCGAATATTCGCACGGACCTACAGTAGACTCATTATTGGATAATCATAATCAAATAATACTAAAGGTACTGACTAGATTTCACAAAAGTATATCGGGTTCCAGCCTCTATGAAAATATTATTTTTTATAAAATAAGTGTACACCACTATTGTTGGTTTCCTACCTCAGAAACCATGCCAGATATAAACTTGGTCTAATACTATAAATTCCAAATCACCTGTTTTTTCGGCTTGTGGCTTTTTCGGCCATTGGATTTTTTTGGAGGGGATAATTAAGGCTAGAAAATAAATTTTACATGAGACACATATTGGAATTAACGAAAAAAAATTGCAGGAAACCAAGATACACCAAAATATTGCGAATAGTGTTGCTGATAACAGGAATAGATAAGACGCACCTTGACGAGCAGTGAAAGCTTGTTCCACATCTTTAAACCTGTCACCTTCCCTACATGCAGGGTATTTTTTTGGCCTGGTAAAAGTGATAAAATACACTGGTTAAGGTGATAAAATACACTGTAATTAGGTGATAAAATACACTGTAATTAGGCATTTAAAGATGATAAAATACACTGCAATTAGGCATTTAAAGGTGATAAAATACACTGCAATTAGGCATTTGCATTATTTCCATCTATTGGTACAACTAGCTATTATCTAGAATAATTAAAAGTGGTTCAAACATAAAATATATATTAATGTTAGCTACATAATAGCTCCCACTGTAGGCTAATAAAGCAAAAAAATATCTATCTACAACAATGTCAATATTTCAATCTATCAATTTCCCCAATTTTAGAATAGGACACAGGCACCCCTGTGCCCCCCTCCCCCCCCCCCCCCAAAAAAAGCATATGTAATTATCCTAGCCATCGACTGACCAAATATAAATGTAGAGTTAAACGCCATCATCTGCTATTTATTCAAGCGCGAATATACAATATAATTAATTTTAATTTGTGTTTGACGTCGGCAGGTACGTCGGAACTTGATCTACGTTCCAGTGTGCATGGCGCGACCGGATTTTGGTTTATGACGTCGACCGGAATTTGGTTTACTTCGTATCCATCGCCTTTTCCGTAAATTGCAAACACTGTTATGCTTAGAAGGTCAAGGGTACATAAGTCTTTAGCACGGTTTGTCTGAAATTGAATAGTTAAGTCATGAGCACAAAACCTCCGAAGAAGAAGAAGAAGCCGCGGCCTGCTGGGCAACCAACCATAACTTAATGTGTTCTGGCTGAAATCGTTTCCACATATCTAAGACGTAAAAAGCATTATATGGTGACTGTGGTATTCCTCATACATATGTCCGCCGCAACAACTATGGTAAGAAGTCACTTCGACAAGTGAATTCATACCATAGTTGTTGCGAGGGACTCGCCCGTAAACCGAGCACCATGAGAGGGTACATTCGTAAAATGATTAGCTGGCTTCATCCATGAATAAACCCGATGACTGTGGGGTAAACTCAACACTTTGAGCCTCCGGGGGGAAATGACGTATGTAAGAAATTCTTTGATAGTATCCTTAATGTAGTGGTAACACTGCCTGGAGTTTGGATTGAAACTACCGTAGATTATGATCCAGCAGAATTAGAGACCCTGAATTCGTTATTGGGGTGTCATATGGTTGTTGAAAAGTTGTCTTGATTCCTCTGATAGAAAAGACACCAGCAATGCATAAATTGACGCCAAATTCACTCTCAGGGCACTTAACATTCAAAATTTTCCCGGGGGAGGTCCCTCGGAACCCCCACCCTCGGGAGGGTTGAATTATGACAATAAAAACTAACTACCTAAGTCGGCTGTGACCTTGAATTATGAGAATATAAACTAACTACCTAAGTCGCTGTGACCTTGAAGTATGAGAATATAAACTAACTACCTAAGTCGGCTGTGACCTTGAATTATGACAATATAAACAAACTACCTAAGTCGGCTGGTACCTTGAATTATGACAATATAAACAAACTACCTAAGTCGGCTGTGACCTTGAATTATGATAATATAAACTAACTACCTAAGTCGGCTGTGACCTTGAACTTATTCTCTTTCGTATACACGAAGAAAAATATCCCAGTAGCTTTATAGATAGCTTTGTCGAGGCTAACGCGGGCAGCAATAAAGACAGCATCCGTGGCATTCACTTCACCGATTGACGAGTCTATCTCAGCATAGATATTAGTCCTGTAAGCATATTAGTGCATGATGAAGAGAAATATCAAAAGTAGCCAGGGATGGGTTAATTGTAAATGACTCTAATTAATTACTTTTTCTCAAGTAATTGATAGTAATTTTTAATTGGGACATTTCTCAATTAAAAGTAAATGAAAGTAATTAATTACTTGGATAAATAGCATGTAATTCAATTACTTTTTTAATTACTATCCAAAATGATTATGATTATCAGTCAGAGAGGACATACGCTATTTTACATTTATTGATGAGGTTTCATCATGCAGATTAACCCTTTCATGATGGGAGCTGAGCTGGTGCAGCATTAAAGATCTTGTGCCAGTGTATTCTCTTATATATATGCGAGTCTCCCCAAAAGAGCCTCACACGTATAAGAGAATACACTGGCTTACACGATCAGGGTATATATTGTTAGGCCAATGTATTCTCTTATATATGTCAGGCTCCTCATGGGAGACTCTCATATATAAGAGAATGCATTGGCCCAGGTTTTTCGCAAAATTTCTCCAGTCTTGGAAGGGCTAACTAGCAACATATGTTTGTGACATTCATAGCCACAAACTGTTCGGGCAACTTTATTAGGGTTTAGAGTTATCCTTGTTTATAGAGTAGGCTTTTACATCTGCTCTTTATTTAATTACTTAACCCTTTACCCAACAGAAGGGCCCTGTGCCAATGCATTCTCTTATATATGCGAGTCGACCATAGGTCGCCTCGCATATATAAGAGAATGCATTGGCTTAACACATTAAAAATTATAAAATTGTTAAAGAATGTAAGAAAAAATGGTAAAAAGTGTTAAAAAAAGATTTTTTTTAGGCCAATGCATTCTCTTATATATGCGAGGCGACCTATGGTCGACTCGCATATATAAGAGAATGCATTGGCACAGGGCTAACTGTAACTATCACAATGTGGTCAAGGAGCCGGTTCCAATGATATCCATATTTGTATGGTTCTATTGAGACAGACCGAAGATATTTTAGGCTGTTGAAGCTTTATTTGGCCGGTTTTGACCGGTTTGTTGGGTAAAGGGTTAACCCTTTCATGACATTGTTGAGTAAGTTTTATACCGAATATCAATAAAATCAGTTGATATCTGTTCCAAGTTATTGTGCTATTGTGATCAAAATGAACTAATTAGAGGTTGAAACTTCACCCAAAATAGGCGGACCTGGCCAGTTGTTCAACTTATCGGGTTATCATCATCTACAGACCTCCATTGAATGCCAAACTATAGGTTGAACAAAATCAACCAATACAAAATTTAAAATTGTTGTATACATGTACATCATATCTAGGGCTGCCACGATGCATCGAGATTTTGACGCATCGCGATGCGCTTGCTTCGATTCGAGTTTCAATTTATCCAAAACCATAATCGAATAGTTTCGATGCGGACAGTACCGCACCGGCCGGTGCATAAGTCGATCTTTTGTGATTTACTAGTGTATAAAGACACCCCTATTTTATGTACGAATTATGACATATAATGAAATTTTTGTGAAACGAGATCTGTTTTATTTGTTTGGAATAGGCGTTGCGATACGGTAACTGTCACCATTTTCATTGGAATTTCCCCCTCTAAATATAGATGCAGTTTCGTTTGCTATCTAATTACCGCAGTGTGCAGACGAAAGCTAACATGAGAAGAATGATTTGATAGGCTGATTTCGGTAATGCGCATACTATTGACCAATGACCAATGACCTGCCCTGTTTTAAAAGTCGACCGGGTAATTGGGGTCAAACACGTGACACACTCAAAATCTTTTGCGAGCTCAAAGGTCACACTCGATAAACCAATGGTTATGCGTGTTGTTTTACTATCTGCGGTCACAGTGTGCGATATCAAAATGTCTGCTGAAAATAAGCCTGAAATATCTATCATTCAATCAAATTCGAGTATGTATGGGGCTATTTCGGTTTTCTGAAAATACAAGACCAACAACCGGATATGTCTCGAACAATTTGTCGACTGAAAAGGAAACTGTTTGTTACAAATCTGGAGTAACCACGAATTTAATATTGGATCCCAGAAGTACATGTACATGTTATTCAAAGATATTGGACCTGTCGACTCGCACATACTCAGTCCCAAGTATGGGCATATGGCCATTATGGGGTAAATTCCAGGTAATACGTGAACATTGAACAACATCTCTAAAAGTAAATATGTACCATTGGAAATGCTTTTGGTAATTGATTTATTAACAGTGTTTAGCAACTTTAGTGCTGTTTAGTATTTACATATTGGATACATACATAGCAGTATAGATGACAGTATCATGACACAATACATGAATGGTATTTAATTTTTCAAATAGACTTTCTGGGATACAGTGCCGCTGTCATGACTCTGAATCAGCAGACCTGTTTTTGCCGGTAACTTGCATCGCATCGTGGACAAATAATCGCGATGCGCATCGCATCGTGACCCCTCCGCATCGTGGCAGCCCTAAGATTCATATCACAGATATAGACAGAACGCACATCTTGATCAAGAATCTTTTATCGAATGAGTTGCGGATGGCGCAAGGATATATTTAAACGAGTTCGATAAAATGTTCGAAATTATCTATACCGCTGTCAGATATGCTCAATCATTACTGCCATCTTCATTGATGATATTGTTACCTTTATTGTAATTTTAGTCTGACGAATAAACAGTAATAATCGGAGTGGATCATAGACGTAATGTACATTATCTTTCTTGGCGACAATGTCCACAAGAATAGTTCCGGCTCATATTCCACTAGACGTATACAATAACATGTGCTCAATGGCTGGGTTTCCATTGAATACATGTTACTCATGTAAATGGATGTGGAATAAATAATACCCCCACCTATGATGTTGTTTTCAGCATCAGTCTATAAATACCGGCCCAGTTGTTTATTTTGTTTATTTGATTTGTAGTGCTGGTAATTGCGGTCTAATTGTTTGTTTCAAAATAAATAGGCAAATAAAGAGCCATGTTGCCTAATATATATAAAGAGCCTAATATATATAAAGAGCCATGCTGCCTAATATATATAAAGAGCCTAATATATATAAAGAGCCTAATATATATAAAGAGCCTAATATAAAGAGCCTAATATATATAAAGAGCCTAATATATATAAAGAGCCTAATATATATTAATTTGTCTCAATTTAATTTTATTTGATATTATATTATCATCTAAAATGCAGAAATATTCAAGAATGAAACTATTTTCTCGCCGGCAACCACCATTCTAAACACTGCACAGTCAAAATGTATAATGAAAATGTAGGAATTCATTAAAGTAATGTGAAACATTCCGGTATGGTGATCAAACAGAAATGGAGGATAATCTTTTTAAAAATATTGATCCAAACTGACAACACACACCGTCATTCTTATATATTAATTAACTTCAGTGACTCGAGATGGCGGAATCATTTTCGTTACTTTATCGCAGATTATGGCGTCCCGAATCGAGAAGTAAATATTTACAATTGAGCGTAGTTCATATGATGTTTTCTTTGGAGTGGTTAGGTCGATTTGCTTGAGATTTTCGGCGATGTTAGCAGAATGCTACATTTCTCCAGTTGGCATAGCGCCTGAATACTAACTTAACAGTTTAACGCACCCGAACAAGTCCATAATATGTCTTTAAAATTGAATACTAGTAAAGGGGTGTTCAGGCGAATACATTGCGTTGTCTATGTTAAATCCGTTCACACAGTGATTGTGTTGCGTTATAACGCGGAGCTTCCGTTTGATAATTGCAGCCAATTAGTTTGCTATTGGAATAATTGCTATTATGCAAATGAATCTATCTGTATAAATTAGTTGTATGATAATGTTAAAACCTGTAAAATCCCAACAAATACCACTTTATTGACATAAATACAAGATTTTCCTTTGGTTCAAAGACAGACGCCATCTTTGATTGATTGAAAACAATCGAGTCATCAAGGAATTTAAACCCTGCATGGAGTTTGACAAGCAACGTCATGATGCACCCCATATAAGGTATGCATTACACTGTACGTTGCGTTGAAAATATAATCTCTCCGTTGTGTGCGTTAATGCAACTGACGCTAGCAGTCATCTGAGCGCTTTGGTGTTATTGCATGTAATCCAATTTCAACGCAACATATGCAATGGACTTGTGTGAACACGGCTTAAGTCTCACCAGGAATTATCGCCCAGTAGGTTAATGCTCATGTTGTTAAACTTGTCTCCATCACACGGCTTCTCTTTCACCATTTGCCGCAGTATTTTGTTTTGAGCAGATGACACTAACACTTCAAACGACCCTGTCTGCTGCGCCAGGTTGAAGGGCTCTTCATTCTCCTTATAACCTACAGGTAAAAAGGTCAAGGTTGTTTGACATCTTATAAAAAGGTTGAAGATACATAATCAGAATTAACGCTCCTAAATTACTATTTATTTGGCTTCGGGGGTATCGATTTTTGAAATCTGTTAGTTTTCACCACCTGTAATATTATTTGGCGGCCTAGCAAATATTCTACAAGCCAACCAACATACTCTTGATACCAAATTGCATTGAACAAAATGTTGATATATAACACATTTTGGAAAATGTTATACTGGAGTTGACAGTGGTTAGCATTATTGATTGGTAATTAATCGATTCTGACAACTAAAGCGTCTTTTGAAGAAATGTTGTTGTTGGAATCTGATAATATTGGGACCATCAGATTGTGTAACCACCCTTTCTTGATGGGAACTGCGCTGGTGCAGCATTAAAGATCCTGTGCCAGTGCATTCTCTTATATATGCAAGTCTCCCATAGGGAGCCTTGCATATTTAAAAGAATGCAATGGCTTATAAATTCAAGGTAAATATTGTTACGCTAATATATTCTTTTATATATAGCGAGGCTCCCAATGGGAGACTCGCATATATAAGAGAAGGCATTTGCACAGGGTTTTTGTCAAAATTTCAGGAAGCCCCAGTCATGGAAGGGTTAAACTACACTTATGGAGCCCCTCAGACATGAGCAGACGACACTCAGCAATACAAGCTGCCACCTGTATGGGGCTCCCTACAGGAAGCTCCAGTCATGGAAGGGTTAAACTACCCTTATGGAGCCCCTCACAGACATGACCAGACGACACTCAGCAATACAAGCTGCCACCTGTATGGGGCTCCCTACAGGAAGCTCCAGTCATGGAAGGGTTACACTACCCTTATGGAGCCCCTCACAGACATGAACAGACGACACTCAGCAATACAAGCTGCCACCTGTATGGGGCTCCCTACAGGAAGCTACAGTCATGGAAGGGTTAAACTACCCTTATGGAGCCCCTCACAGATGTGAGCAGATGACACTCAGCAATACAAGCTGCCTCCTGTATGGGGCTCCCTACAGGAAGCTCCAGTCATGGAACAGTTAAGGTTGTTTGCAGGCTTGTCAAAGTACCGCCGTTACCAAGGTAGTCGGTACCGATCCTGCGTTGGAACCGCGGTACCGGTACTGGAGTTGTATTGTTTATTCCACTACATATCACACATTTAAAAGAGTATATTCTAATGTGGTAATTACTGGTAATGTATGGCACTTTGTGCCAGTTTTTGGTGATTGTTGTGGATGACAAATACAACCATGTCAGACTATCCTAATGCATGTATGCCACAGCAGCCACACATAAATATGTGACATACATGCATTAGTATAGTCTGAAATAGTTGGATTTATCACCCACAACAATTACCTAAAATGTGCCATAATTTAGGCAGCATGATAGGTGTTAGAACTTTTATGTTTAGGGCTTCAGGCGCTCAAATATATACATCGGAAAGAATCCTTATCTGCTGTCCACTTACAAGCACAACTGACTAGACTGATGCAATATTTTGTTGACGGGTCACAGGTGCCGACATCAAAGTAATCAAACTCAAAGGAAAGACAGAGTGTTCCAGACTTCCGTGCGTGGGCGGCGGGATTGCATTGATCCGCCGGGCGGATCAATGGCTTCAATGCAATCCCGCCCACGCACGGCTGTCCCGAAAACTCTGTGTTCCCTTTAATGTCGGCATCTGCCACCGCGTGCTTGATCCGTTGACACATAGTAGCATACCATAATGCAAGCGGCAGTTACGTCACACTTAAAAGAGCAAAGTTCCTTCAATTTTAATCGATCTATACTGATCTATTTACTGTTTTTGGCGAGTACCGAGAACCGTCGGTACTGAGTATCAGAACCGGTACCGTTGAAACGGCTAAGTACCGCTGGTACTGGTACCGGTTGACAAGCCTGGTTGTTTGACGTACATCTTATAAATTTCATCTCAACAAAATCTGTTTTAATCTCGGAATCATTTGTGCAGCACTGGCAAGTTGATATTGTGTATAGTGTGTTTAATTGCTATTTAACTTCATTCAGACTTAAAAAATTAATGGGCAGGACGTCAACCCAATATAAAATATATAAAGAAGAATAACTCTAGAACAGAAAATGCAAACAATGTCACTGGGCACTCTTTTGAAGCAGTCATGATGGTGAACCCCCATACCAAATTTCATTCAGATCCGATAACCCATGGCTCAGATATCTGCGTGGACAGAGAAAAAACCCACATTTCCAGACAAATAAAGACCACAATTCAACTATGGAAAACGATAATGTCATTTGCCTCTTATGACGCAGTCATGATGGTGCCCGGATGGATGGACGGACAAAGGGATCAACATACAGATGGATGCAGTCCATCCAGTAAATCCCTCTTCTCTTATAATGACTTTCGTATAATGACTTAAGTGTTAGATTGGTATGAGCAAGCTTGTAATACTGGTGAGTACTGGTCAAAGCATCTGTAGAAAGCTGCAGCCAGTTCACTGCTTGGCTTACACTACTTTGGTGTTCCTAATTCATGGTGGGGAATCACATGGTTTAGAGGTTGGTGAGTACCACGCATTCAAAATGTGCAAACGCACAAAAACATAATATATGAGGAACTGACACAAAACATAGCTGTTTGACTGTTACGAGCATATGTTAATTTATTTTTAAAACAAGTTGATACCTTATTTGTATGGAAATACTCAGTATTCTTCTATAACATTCTGACCAAAGTTGCCAATCGGATGTTTGAAGAATACACAAGTCCATACATCTAGTAGAATCCTTCGACTGTCAACTTTGGTCAGAGTCGTAGAGCAAACAACTGTGAGTTTGGACACAAATGAGATATCAGTATATAACAGTATAACATACGCTCATAACTGCCAAAGTAATATATCATTATCCTATTTTATTACCCGTATCCTCGTTTCTGGTCACGTTTGCGAAAGCCTTGGCCATTTTGAATGCGTGATACTCATCAACTCGAAACCACTGTGAAATTAACATTCATGCACATTTATTACTTATCACATCTTAATTTTGGTGTCTCATGAACAAAAAACTGCAGAAGTTACTAAATAATTATGTCTATAAAGAGCTTCATTTATTAATTAGTGTTAATTTCATTTATATCATATTATATCATTAACTACAATGGAATAATATTCAAAAATATAACTATTTTCTCACCAGGAACGGTAACCCCCATTTTAAATATAGTAAATAAATCAAAGATTCAGATTAACAATAATTAGAAAAAAACGGGTGACCGATGTCGACATCGAATCAAATCTCAGATATTCGCAGGTCACTAGAAGCCTGGCTCATGACCTTGACATCTTACCTTCGAAGTCTTCTTTATATGGAAGCGGGAATGGAGTGGATGCAGGTGGAGTACCAGAGTCAGCTTTGTTGCCCCGACTTAATGTGGTAAGAGTGTAGACTTCATCAACACCGAGGGTCAGTGACACCTGGCCGTCAGTTACCTGCCATTATATCAACAATGTATCTCTTGCAGATTGAGATCCCCGGAGGGTTAATTTAGTTATTTTATACCAGACGACGGGCAGTGTTCGCGCTGTCGGTGGCCATTCTTTTCCACCACAAATGGAGACAGAAATCTAATTCAAAAAGCGCTGAATAGTTAGGCGACGAATTATTGCTGGTTTTTGGACTTCAGATACACCATATGATGACAACCCAAATTTATTTTGTAAGGGGAGCGTTGATTGAATTGTGATGGTTGTACAAAGGCGATTACTAATCGTCAACAACCTTATTCTCTGCACTGGTTATATCATAAGATGAAATACGTAAATGCATTGTGCTATAATTCGATGTACCAGCGATGGCATGTCAGTTATGCAATGTATCGTAAACTGCCTCCCGTCTTATAACAACACCCTGGTTTCACACCATAAAGGTAATTAATACAACAATATGTATTCAACACCTCACGATAATAAGAAACAGAACGGTTGTTTTATTTCTGCGAAAATAGTGAGGACAACTAACACACCCCGTTACTTGATTAGTTGGTAAACATGGTATCAGCAACGCGACATAAGAGTCTGAGAGTTATATATTTAAAAAATATAATTTAGTCATAAATTGTGAGCCCAGAAAATGAGGATTTAATTTGGCCCAAGTTTTTTAAATTTGGTCAATTTTTTTTATTTGGCGACTAAAAATTTCATTTGGCTATTTTTTGGCCATAAGATTTGTTCGGTCCAGCGCGAACACTGACGATGGGCTAGCATCACTAGCTTCACCCTCTGGGGACCTTATTCTGCTTATGCCTCATATCTGGGAAGTATCTAGTCTCAAATTAACATTGTTTTTAGTTACTTTTTCCCTTCTGTTCAGTTTGTTGAATTTGGTGATGCCAGCTCAGTGTGGGATAGTCACTAAATTCACCCACTGGGGACCTCATGCAGATGAAAGACACACTATTTCAAGGCTTGTCACTAGGTGAATATCTTGCCTGATCTCTCGTAAACTTTAAATTAAAAAAAAATTGTTGCTGGGGGATTTGTTTGTTTATTCATTTAAATTTTAGAGTCTATTTGACTGCTAGGCCAAATCACGACTTTTTTTGCTGGGGAAAATTCTTACTTTCCATAACCCATCTTGAAATTTTGAATATTACAATAAAATAAAATTCTGTTTCTATATTAGATGGACCCATTATACTCTAGACTCGTGCGACTGACGATTTTTTTGCCAGAATCGAACCTCTAATCGAATTGGGGGAAGATTTCACATTGAATTAAATGACATAATAGAAAGTTCAGTGACATTAACAATTTGTTTTCATTGCCGGCGATTATGGAAACATCATGGATCTTCGTTGTCATATTTTGGCTGATCATACCTTCTTATACTGGAAAATTGAATGGATAAATGAAATCAAATTAGAAAAGGGTACATTTGTAACCTAATAATTGTACATATGCGGTTATCTCCCTTCTGTTAAACGAGATCAATGTTTTAAGGACTTCAATTATATATGTTAGACAATCGCACGAGTCTCCAGATGCAGGAGGGTTCGAAAATTTATCGAATCTCTGCTGTCATTTCGATTCAAATCAAACATTTTGTGTGATTTCACATCGAATCAAATCTCGACGTTCACAGGAGCCTATTATACTCATAATTCAGATTCTCTTAAGTGTGTTAAGGTACTCACTTTCTTGGTCGCTAACTTCTTGAAGAGAATCGTTGATGCCCCATTGAATCCCAGCTTACTGTACCACATGTTCAGGGAAGATATTTTAGACTGAAATAGGTAAATATACAAGACACATTCAGTTAATCTCGAGATCTAAAGACAGCCAAATCAAAATGTCAAACTAGGTAATGTAATGAACCATCTTAACCCTTTACCCAACAGAAGGGCCCTGTGCCAATGCATTCTCTTATATATGCGAGTCGACCATAGGTCGCCTCGCATATATAAGAGAATGCATTGGCTTAACACATATTAAAAATGATAAAATTGTCAAAGAATGTAGAAAAATATTATAAAAATTGTTAAAAAATGTAAGAAAAAATGGTAAAAAGTGATAAAAAAAGATTTGTTTTAGGCCAATGCATTCTCTTATATATGCGAGGCGACCTATGGTCGACTCGCATATATAAGAGAATGCATTGGCACAGGGCATAACTGTAACTATCACAATGTGGTCAAGGCGCCGGTTCCAATGATATCCATATTTGTATGGTTTTATTGAGACAGACCCAAGATAATTTAGGCTGTTGAAGCTTTATTTGGCCGGTTTTGGCCGGTTTGTTGGGTAAAGGGTTAAAAGTATTGTAAGTTATTGAACAACATTGGTAGAAAAGCTTAACTCTTGTTTTACCAAATAC
Organism: Siphonodentalium dalli; assembly: GCA_032622095.1. Classification (NCBI taxonomy): domain Eukaryota; kingdom Metazoa; phylum Mollusca; class Scaphopoda; order Gadilida; family Siphonodentaliidae; genus Siphonodentalium; species Siphonodentalium dalli. The sequence goes on along the minus strand of CP136062.1, from coordinate 193,939,474 downwards.
TCATTGAAGACCAAGTCTTCTGGGTCCACAATAGCTTGAGAAATCAGATGGGATATTGAAGTCTTCTGGGTCCACAATAGCTTGAGAAATCGGTTGGGATATTGCTGTTTTGGACTGAGTACCGCCCAGTTGGTCTTCTATAACAGACTTTCATTTAACCCTTTACCCAACAGAAGGGCCCTGTGCCAATGCATTCTCTTATATATGCGAGTCGACCATAGGTCGCCTCGCATATATAAGAGAATGCATTGGCTTAACACATTAAAAATTATAAAATTGTTAAAGAATGTAAGAAAAAATGGTAAAAAGTGTTAAAAAAAGATTTTTGTTTAGGCCAATGCATTCTCTTATATATGCGAGGCGACCTATGGTCGACTCGCATATATAAGAGAATGCATTGGCACAGGGCATAACTGTAACTATCACAATGTGGTCAAGGAGCCGGTTCCAATGATATCCATATTTGTATGGTGTTATTGAGACAGACCGAAGATATTTTAGGCTGTTGAAGCTTTATTTGGGCGTTTTTGGCCGGTTTGTTGGGTAAAGGGTTAACTCTTTCATCCCTGAATATACAGATATGGATATCCCAGTACCCTGGATTATCAGCTTGCATAAGTACAATTATGTGTCCCTGGTGTATTGCTGCAACACTAGCTTTAGAGCGATGTCGGGTATGGCAAACTGCATGTTTTATGATCGTTAACAAGTTACCTTCAATTTGTGTTATATACCAGGTGGGGTCGTCACTTCCTAATTATATATCAGGTGTGTGCATGTGGGAACCGAGAAGGGACATTGAACCCCAGTGTATGCTATTCTCGCATGTATCGCCTGTATCTGGGATATCAACTTCGCATATCAATGTTTTCCACAAATACATACATGTATGTTAGACCCCGAAGCCACGACAAATAGTTTTCATGGCTGGCTCAACCGATTTTCGTGGCTGGTTAACTAGCTAAGCCGGCTCAGTCACGACGTTCGTGGCTGACGAAATATGGCGGCTGAGCCGGCTGAGATGTTGTCATTCAGCGTATTCTCGTTTCCGAAACGTTCCTAATCCCCTGTTACCGGTTATAGACGCCGTTTTTTTTTAGCGTTTGTGGTAAACCCGTAGAATTCCAGACCACACGTAATCTTTTGATGTTGGGCTTTTCCATTATGGCGAAAATTCACGAAGGACTGGTATGGATATACTATATGTAGTTTCCCATCTAATCGGTATGAGAAGTTACATTTGGGACTTCTGTCGACTTCAGACTGCTACCATCACTGCCATCTTGCGATATATGCATGCATGAATGATGAACCCGATAGTAATGATATATAATATTTCAAACTATTTTCTATTCTTATGTGTATTATATATTGACAAATGCCAGCGATGTCCGAGACTGTGTTGTCGATATAAACAATTTATATTTTAACCCTTTCAATACCGAATGGATGCGCTCATTCAGTTATATGAAAGCATGCATTGGGATAGTCTATTCCACACTAAGGGGGCCGGTGTTCTGATAATATAACCACCATGCCGTGTCCATGTGAGTATATGCCAATATTAGGTAATGTGGTTTAGTTATTTGCGATTCACAGTACAGTTGTGCTTGACATATAAGCCCATGCACATGGCTCAGCCATTTTACAATTCCGGTGGCGGAGATTTTTAAATGTGGCTGGCGTTAGCGATAATATGGCTGGCGGCGGCTTGTGGCCAATATGGCTGGCGGCGGCGGCGTGCGATGGCGGCTTCGGGCTCTAATGTATGTGTCATTCTTTGCAAGTGTGGTGTATAAACGTTGTTGTGATATGATACGCTGCATGATTTCAAATGTTATGCTAATCATTGGACATAATTGCTTCATCAAAGGCAAGAGCAGACCAGTACTAACCTATAGCTAGCATGCCCAAAAGACGCTATTTGATCGAAACAGACATATACTCCCACAGTTATAGTGCGGTATGACATGTATTCCCGTAGGATTTTTGTGCTATAATTGATTTTTTTGCACTTCTGGCTTCAATAGGGTTCAGGCTAACAGAAAATGATGGGGTCCAAATTTTCAGACCCCTCTCCCCTTCGTGGGGGGTCATTTCCGTTTTGAGACCCCCCGCAACTGGTCATTCACCTATCTCCGGAAGTTATTGACCGATTTTCATACTTGAAGTGTTGATTTGTAGGTTTTCAGGTATGCTGAGTTGATTTATGACACTTAAAAAGCAACCGGAAGTGTAGGTTTTCACTTCCGGTTGACAAGTTAGGGTTTGACTCTGACTCATGTGCCTTCCGGATGGACACCGGCAAGTATCCTCATCATGTATGATCCGATTTCTTAGTTTTGGGAGAGTTAAGCATACTGAGGTGATTGTGGGCACTTCAAAAGCAGCAGAAAGTATTTTTGCTGACTCTCGGTTCATCATATAGGGTCTCCGAACACCGAAACTAATGACGATATTTTTTCTGTCGACGTCACAAGCCAATTTCTAGTTCAGAATATTCGGACTGATCGCCAGGTAAAACACCAGCCGAAGAAAGACAGTGCATTCCGACAAACGGTCCAAACCCCTCTCTCGATCGGTTTTCCCCTGGCTGTTCACTCCAGAGTGCGCGACAAGAATATCATCGAGAACCTCTCAGCTGTTTATGTCGGAAGTGACTACCTGAATATCATTGACTTAGAGAAACGAGTTGAGCAGTGTGTTCTCCAGCGAATGAAGGAGGCTGGTGGATTTTGTCTTCCAGACTTTGCCAAGAAGGGTCTGAACACATGGTTTGCGATAGATAATATTGACCTCTTGGAAGACACACCGACTGGGCAAGGAACCTTCCATGGAACAGTGATTGTTATGTTCCAGCAAGATGAAGATGGGGAGTTGATGAACCGACCACTTGAAATACCAGAAAAGCTTGTTTCACCGACACAACTGGCCTTTGAAGTGAACATGGTGCAAGACCCAATCATCAAAACAACCCCATTGAGATTTGAGGTCTACGAAATGGGAAAGCGGAAGAATATACTTTCCAAAGATTTCACTCACACTTGGGCACTTGCAAACTACCTTGGAACTGATGAAAACATGGAGATGGCCACAACCAGGGCTGTAATGTTCAATAAAATCAGGAAGAGTATCCTAACGACAGCGCTCCAGACGACGCTATACTCTCAGTCAAAGAACACGTACACCAACCAGAGAAATTGGTAAAGAAAGATGTGATGCCAACTTCGGCTGCTACCAAATCTCTGCTGTTATCCCAGTCTTCTGAGAGCCCAACACGCACGAATGTAGAGGTGATTGCTCCATTATTCAAGACCTCGCCCACGGACTATGGGACTCTTTACACTGTTCTTCGGTTAACCCAGGGAATCTCTGCCACTGTCGTTGGTCCACAGAGGAAAACTTTGATAACGCTTGACCTTGACCTATACTCACGTGCGTTGAAGATTCAACAGTCAGTTGGGAACACCAATTGGATCTTGAGCAGGAGCTCTCCACATTGCATTTGCCACTTTACATGCTCTTGGTAAAACGGTCGATGGCAGTGGCCTGGATACATGTGCCATTGAAAGTGGTGCATACACATCAGCAGCGCTTCGTGGTATCTTTGGTGGCAAAGCATACAAGCGAGGACATGAGTACCACATCACTACCAGCCTAGCAATTATGATGATGCGGTTTGATGCCATATTATCCACCCTTCCAAAAGGTCCAGTTCGTGTCCAGTGCATAACTCTCAAGGACAAGCTTCATTCGCGTAACCCTGATATGATAGAGGTCTACGCAGATGTCAGATCATGGTACTCAGGAAATGTGAAACCACAGGAGGGGGAGAAGGTCATCGGAGAGTTTGCCGAGTTTCTGTCAGCGTATCTTGACCAGGTGGAAAGCCTTCTTCAGTTCATCAGCTCATGCCGCTCAGGTGACTGGCAGAGTTACCTCGCTTCTTTGGAGGAACTCATAAAGTATTTCTTCGCACGTGATGTGATCTCCTCAACTACGCTCGACAGATGCCTGTCCATCTTGCACAAATGAATGCACTGGAAGAATACGAGCCTGAAACATGGAATGCATTGATGTCCGGTAACTTCGTCGTTGCAAAATCGGAGATACCCTTCACGCATCTCGGCACGGATCAGGCCCCCGAGCAGGAAATAAAGAAACTAAAGGGACATGGTGGTATGGTAGGACTCAGTAGAGATAAAGCTGCTCTTGGTCGAATCGTGACGACAACCCCCCCCCCCCCCCCCCTGTTGAGAATATAAACAATTTTATAATTGTGAATTCTGGCCACCATTTTATTTTATTCTGCCTATTTCTGTCCAATGTTAATCTAGAACCTCGAGAAGCAAGTTTTTGTGAAATTGCGTAGCGCATTATTTAATTTGCATTTTTTGGAGTATGGGCAACAATTAGACCCAAATTACAACATAATATGTTTTCCAAAGTAATAGATGTCATAACTGATAAAAAGGACAAGTCCTACTTGCCACAGTTACAAATAACCGAACATGATGTAAGGGGCACGCGTGGCAATTCAACAAATTTCTATTTCAGTCACCATTTGACAGCCATTTTGGATTTTTTTTTTATTTGTTGTTTTAAAAGGAAGCTTGGGGCAATTTTATAATTGATTTATGAATATTTTCCCTTTTCTGTGTTAAATTTTCTTCATCACTGCAATTGTTTATGGCTGCCATGATGATGATTTGATCTAATTTTCGTGGTATCATTCTGTTGAATTCTCGGGCATAAATATGTATGTTTCTCCAAATTCACACATTATACCATAAGTCCATGGTATTCCGCGAATAAGAAGCACAAACATTCTGATATATTCACTTTTCCCCAGCAAATGAGTGATATCAATAAAACTTGGACAGATTTGGGTGATTTCTCCATTTTGGCAGCCATCTTGATCGCCATCTTAAACGAAGATGGTCTATTGTCAGTATAATTATATTGCAATTCACATATTTAGAAAAGTTTTACAGAATATTCATCAAATTCAGTTATTTTCTGTTTACTTAGTAACACTTGGTTACAATCACAGAATTGAATTTTAGTTAACTTTCATAGCACATTTTCAAATTTACATTTGAAGATAACTGGCAGGAAAGAGTTCCGAAATATGATATATTATGTTGTTGAAATGGTTGGGTACTAGAATTTATTTAAATTTAGATCGCTATTAGCTACAAATTTCAAACATCATTTAATGATTCAAGAGGAATTTTCCAAATTTCGATCGCCATTTTGGCGGCCATCTTGGTTTATGGTGGCCACTTTTTCCGTCAAGTGGAAGTATTGGGTATTAGTTTCTCATCAGTGGTGAGATATTAAATTTTCTATCATAAATTCGCTTGTAGCTATTAATCAAACTGACTCAGTGCATACTCTAAAATTGGGATGGCGGCCATCTTGATGTCATAGATCCACCAGTCGCGACCCCCAGGTGTCTAACATTTGTTTTATCATTTGAGATATCAATAAACGTCATCAACATAGTCGCTATATTTCTTCACAAAATGCACACAGGAGTACATAAGAGCCTCTACTAATATATGCATGTTTGATACCAACATGATTGGGAAAGGCTGCCCTCTGTTCCTACATGCAAAGCTTCCACTTGACTCTAATCTGAAGACATACAAGCAAGATAACCCCCACCCACTATTCTTGGTGTAAAGTATGTTATAGAAGAGTAACATTTAGTATAGAAATGATTATCTGGAGAGCTCTTACCATTTCATTCTTGAAATTATAGAATCCTGTAAAGTTAGTCACAAAGAGAGTTACTTCTATTTTTAAGTGACAGGGACCAGCCTCGAGGACGACTTGGGAGACGTCTTCTTGCAAAAATGTGCAACTTCTCCCTACTTTTGTCCTTGGGAGAAGTGACTTCTGTCTTATATACCAGTATGCACATTTCAACTCGGCATATTTGAGGTATATTTGCTGATTATAATGGTGTACTTACTCACTATAATGTATTATAATGGTGTATTTACTCACTATAATGAATTATAATGGTGTACTTACTCACTATAATGTATTATAATGGTGTACTTACTCACTATAATGTATTATAATGGTGTACTTACTCACTATAATGTATTATAATGGTGTACTTACTCACTATAATGTATTATAATGGTGTACTTACTCACTATAATGTATTATAATGGTGTACTTACTCACTATAATTATATTATAAATGAGCTCTTGTGTTGCATAATACTTATTTGATCACAGAAATATGAGGATGGAGAGTAAATGTACTTCAGCCTTTATGACTTCTCCCTGATAACAGTCCACTTCTCCCTAATATTCTAATAGGGAGAAGTAATAGTCTATTTCTTCCTAATAATGTAATAGAGAGAAGTGACGTCTTTCTAATAACAGTCCACTTCTCCCTAATAATGTAATAGAGAGAAGTGACTTTTCCTTGATAACAGTCCATTTCTCTCTAATAATCTAATAGAGAAAGGTGACTTCTCCCTGATAATAGTCTATTTCTCCCTAATAATCTAATAGAGAGAAGTGACTTCTCCCTGATAATAGTCTATTTCTCCCTAATAATCTAATAGAGAGAAGTGACTTCTCCCTGATAATAGTCCACTTCTCCCTAATAATCTAATAGAGAGAAGTGACTTCTCCCTGATAATAGTCTATTTCTCCCTAATAATCTAATAGAGAGAAGTGACTTCTCCCTGATAATAGTCTATTTCTCCCTAATAATCTAATAGAGAGAAGTATTTCTCCCAATCTGAATTATCTAGGCTGATCCATGTTAAGTGACATACTTACGAAACTTTCTGCCAATTTGATAGTTATATTCTGTGGGATCACGGAGTATGGAGGTAACCATGGTCGAATACACTTAGAGTGATCATGTGACTGAAAAATAGAGAGGAGGTCTTTAGGAGTGAGTGAGTAATGCTTTATTCTCAGCCGTTATTCATGGGACATGAAAAAAATGTATATAGACTATTTACAAATGAGAACCCTCCAGTGGTTTACTCAGAGAAGATGAGGTCTAAGCAGAATGAGGTCCCCAGAGGGTGAATTTAGTGACGCTATCACTTAACTCACCCTCTGGGGACCTCATTCTGCTTAGACCTCATTTTCTCTGGAAAGTTTATTATCAAATTTCTATAGAAACTTCTTCATATGAATTCTATTTCTCAGTTTAGTTTCTCTATATCCCCAAATTGGCAGTTGATACATTGCATAATCGAGGTTCTCAATGGGTGTACATCACAATATTCACCATTTGGGAACTTGAAATCTGAGTCTGTGTCTCCCGTATCAGATGAGGCCATGCAGAATAAGATCCCCAAAGGGTGAGTTTGTTGATGCTAGCCCGGTATGCGGGATAGCGTGACTAAATTACCCTCTGGGGACCTCATTCTGCAAATGACAGGCACACTAAACTAAGGCCGCTCCTTCATAAAAGGTTTTGATTACAATGCAATACCAAGGTCACAATGAGATGGTTATATCTCTCTTATACCAAGGTCACAATGAGATGGTTATATCTCTCTTATACCAAGGTCACAATGAGATGGTTATATCTCTCTTATACCAAGGTCACAATGAGATGGTTATATCTCTCTTATACCAAGGTCACAATGAGATGGTTATATCTCTCTTATATCAAGGTCACAATGAGATGGTTATATCTCTCTTATACCAAGGTCACAATGAGATGGTTATATCTCTCTTATACCAAGGTTACAATGAGATGGTTATATCTCTCTTATACCAAGGTTACAATGAGATGGTTATATCTCTCTTATACCAAGGTCACAATGAGATGGTTATATCTCTTTTGTCCGGGGCTGACTATTCGATATAGTTACTAAACCACTGTTATTATGACGATCATCATATACTTTTGGTCCGGGCTGACTATGGTAGGTGTTATCAGATAGTATACCATGGTTTCTATGACGATAGCGATATCTTTTTGATATGGACTGACTATAAGAGTAGTTATCAGATAGTATACCATGGTTTCTATGATGATAGTTATATCTCTTTTATCTGAGCTGACTACTTAGATAGTATACCATGGTTTCTATAATGATGGTTATATGTCTTTTATATGGACTGACTATAAGAGTAGTTATCAGATAGTATACCATGGTTTCTATGACGATAGTTATATCTCTTTTATCTGAGCTGACTTCTAAGATAGTATACCATGGTTTCTATGATGATGGTGATATCTTTTTTATCTGCGCTGACGAGAGTAACCATACTGCCTCCGTGGAGAAGTTTAACGACACCGTGATATAACGATAAATATTTCCAGCCGATGTCTGTGAACTGGGTAGTGTGTGCTGCGAGACGATAGAGATATAAATATTTTTAACACATCATAGAAATGGCTAACTAATTAAGACCACCAGACAGATTATTAGGTAGTTATAAATTAGTTATTAATTCCACGGAAATTCACTGAATGCATTAATATAATAATCTTTTACATCTGTCCAAATCATTCGGCCTCAATTCTGCCATGTCATACCCTGATGAAGAGAGATTGGTAAGGTATTAACATGACCATACGCTAGCGCAATAACGAACCAAAGCTAAACCACTCACACGAGGATAGCTGTGGCTTTTAATTTATATTTTATATCGAAATTAGTTTATAGATTCCTTGGTATTCACACCAAAATGATATTTTTAAAAATATAATATATATTTCCTTAAAGAAAGCCTGAACACTGAACTATATGGATAGATGTCCTGCGTTTGTAAACCATAGCAGAAAAGGGTTAACTTTTTGGTCGCCTACGGTAACTAATGGTCAGTGGCTTGCCTCGGCATCAGTCACGCATGCGCAGTCCCAATATAATTCACTGTACAGATTGAATTAGCCAGTTTATTTTCAACTCAATCAGAAGATTGGCGAGTCGCGGGGTTGGGAATGGCACCGCCATGGGAGGGCCCTATGATAGTTCAGTGTTCAGGCTTTCTTTAAGGAAATATATATTATATTTTTAAAAATATCATATTTCCGCCAAAGGAAGCCCTCACACTGAACTATATGGATTAGAATGCAAGCCCAGGAGGAGGCACGAGCAATAAAGTTAATAGCCAAATTTTGAGTAAAGGTACTCTTCTAAAACAGATTGTACCATATATGAACACTTTAATGAATCTGTTAGGATTATTTACGTGAAATAACTCATAGTTAGAGTGCTATATTGCTCAAATGTGTACCGCCCCCCTTGTTTTGAAACAAACATCCCATGAGGTGCCATCCAATGCATAGTTGCGAGCGAACCGAGCAAGTATAACGTTAGAAGAAACTCTTCGTTCCTCTCTGTGTCGTCTTCTTCAGCTGTCTGTTCTAAGGTCCCACCCGTCAAGGTCCCATGATGCAGGATCATGAAGGAAGGAGACTAACTCACTCTCCGCCTTAGCGACAGAACGACCTGCAGACGGAGGCCCACTCCATCGATGGCGAGACAATCTAAGTTAACTAACTGCTATTCGCCAAAGAAAAAGCCAGAGAACCTGATGCCAAATTTGTGGCACAGGGATTGAGTTGAGAACCCATTAGGCCAAACAGGTTGTACAACGATAATGGAGTCAAGCCATCTGAACAGAGGGAGCCCTCTCTGAGGTACCTATGCATCACAGGATATCCGACAGAAATCCTGTGATACAAATCTTACGAGTATATAAACAGTCCTTCCCATGAGGAAAACACACCGAGAGCATTTATTTGCTCCCGTAATGCAGAAGACGGGTGTAATATGGCACCCATACGATACCATAATTGTACATGTAAGTTTTGGTTTTTGCTCAAACCAAAAGTCATTGTGGAATAGACCTATGTCTAGTTACACTTTAATATGCCATAGTTGCACTGAGATGGTAAAGCATCTAAATAAACCTTAAAATAGTTCAATATTGAACCAACAATTACAGTCTCCATTAGTATTTTGTGAAGAAGGACGGGTGCGAATTTTAGCACACGTGAATTGAAAATTACGAGTGCATACGGGTTCGAGAGCAATCACTCCCGTCTCCTGGGAAGGACTGATATAAATATATAAAAATGATATAAAAATTATATATCAAGGTGATCTATAAGTCACAATGAGATCATTGCAGAAGGCCCTTTGGCTCTTTGACAACTGAAATCAGTTCAAATGATGTACAATGTAATCAGATGATAACCACGGGTAAATTGTCACCATGCGGAATATTCAGTTCTGAGCCTCTGCCCAGAACATCATGTCACTTTCCCCCCCAAACATGCAGCAGAACGACCTAGGTGTGTGATATGTTAGTGTGAGGCATGCAGCAAACTAGGGGAAGACCCCCTCCAAAAAGGCTCGCTGATTAAGGAAACAAATGAAAATTTTTATCCTCCTAGTAAAGGACACACATCCCTTTATAATGTTGTTACTTATTGAATTTTAAGAGCCATGATGGAGAGGAGCTCCCCCGACCTAAGTGGTCCTGTTGAAGGCATGTTTAAGGAAAATAGGACAAATCCAGCATAGACCGAAGCGAGCAGAGTTGTCAGCATGATCTCAGGCCCTTATGATTGGGCGGCCGGTGCCATGTGGTTGGGATCCCCTCATATGGGTTGGTCCCTGCCTGCAAGGAAAGGTTTGATGGCTAGTCAAAGAGCTTCCTCGAAAGCTGAGCTGGACAGCGCAAACGTCTTTGCCTGTTTTTATTGTCGAATGTTGATAGGACAATTCCGGCATATACCGAAGCGCGCAGAGTTGGCAGCATGGTTTCAGGCCCGTATGATCGGGTGCCATGGGGTTGGGATCCAATCGGACTGGGTGGTCCCCTGCCTGCAAAGAAAGGTCTATAACGCTAGTCAATGAGCTTCCTAGAAAGCTGAGATGGACAGTGCAAACGTCTTTGCCCGCGTTATTGTCTATTGTCTATAGGCGTGCAGTGCCCTGTTAATTTTATTACCATGTGCCAGATAATCAAATTGATATTGGTAATAGTAGTATGAAGAGCCATGAGATGTACTCTGTCGGCCAGGCCATTGGCAGGGTCGTTGTGGCACGTGACAAGAGAAATGCTTTCCATGTAAATGTGCTTCATTCATGTGTGAAGTCTATTGACCAGTGTGTCAGTCGCGGGTCGTGTCACTTACCTATGAAATGTATATCACAGGTAAGATAGATCGAGTTCTCGATGCATTTTGAAGACGGTGGTACGATTGCGCAGGGCGTGCCAGGAGGGCTTGAGAGTTCATAGTTCAGTAGGAAGAAGCCTATAGATGAGATAATCCGTGGATAGGAAATCACGATCCGCAGCTTCTGCCTTACCGATGCCAGACTGTGACGACCGAAAAGATCCACAGTCTGACGTATTGTGCGCAGACGGGTTGTCATCGAAAGCCTCAGACGCCTTGGGGTGTAAGGATAGCATGTCGCTCTCTGCCCTAGCGTCGGAACGACCTGCAATAATGGACGACAAAACACTAGAGGGAGGCCCATTCCGGCGATGGCTCAATCGAGGAGTAAATACCTCCCATGGAATTTTAAGGCTGATAAACTGAGTTCCAATTTTGGAGTCCAGTGTCGAAATGAAGAATCCCATAGCCAAAACTGGTTTCTTCTGATAACCGGAAGGAGGTGGAGCCATCGGACCGGGGTGAGCCCCCCCCCCAAATGCAGGTGGTCCCGACCAAGCTGAATGTCCTGTCCAAGCAGAACGATGGGTAGAGGCCATTGCAGCAGAAACCCCAAGATGGCTGAGAGGCAGGCAAGGCCGTGTCTTTATATAGATCGTGACCAAGGGGACCGGGCTTGCTACCTCATGGGTAGGGCCACTGCCCTATGCCGAAGTCGCCGTAGGCCGCCCAGCCGGTGTCGTTACGTTCGCACGCGATTTTGGCAACTTCAGCACACAGAACCGCTTGCGCCGGTGTGGGACCAAATGTCCTGGGGGTCCCAAGTACCCCTGCATCGCCACCGGTCGCTTCCCCACTAATTGATTTAATGCCGCGGCATAATCGGGGGAGCGTGAACTGTTCCTGCCCGAGAAGAGATCCGACCGAGAAATACTACCTGGGAAGGATCCAGAGATGGTGCAAATAAAGGCTCTATATCATACTAGTAGACTATCTCATCCGATTTTCATGTTTAGTTGTTGAATTATTCTTCTCTTAGAAATTTTTTATTTTTTTTGAAATAATGGAGAACCACTTTAATAATTACTATCCCCAGGGTCTCCAGAGTTTGAGCGCCCAAACCTGTAGCAGGTAGAAAAACATCCCTGGATCCTTCTCAGAAATTTACAAGCCCACCGGTTCAGACCGGCTTGCTGAACCGGCTGGTGTATAATCGCAGCTATTGTTCATTAGACCTACCGCCATACTTAAAGTAATTAACCACCAATAACGTGGTGTCACCCAGTTAATATGGCGGTACTATACCGCGGTATCCTCCAACACCGCGGCACCGATACCGCTTGTTAACGCGAACAAGCATGCGCGAGTAAATACCTCCCCTAAAAGAGTTCCATGAAAATCACCGCGGTATTCAACAAAATTAATGCGGTGCCCGCTAAAAGACCACTGTATCATCACCCAATACCGTAACTTCACGCCATGACCGTCTCGATACCGCTACCGTTTATTACCGGTATCACCGCGGTCATGACCGGGGTATCACCCCGTTTCTCTGGTCAATCACTTTGAGAATAGCGGTATATACAAGGTAGCTATTAATCGACATACCTCTATGACATGGCTGAGATTTATTCGTAGCACTACGGTACTACTGTCATATGAAGTTATTGTTATGCATGTGACATTGATAAACCAAGATCTAATCAACTGTCAGTATTCTTGGGTAGATTGTAATCAACTTCAAGGTCAAACGTGATTAACACATCTGGATCATTTGTATTGAAACATAGTATTATGTGAAAGCACGTTGTTCATAACATGACGAGAGATAGCGTCAGTAGCGATGGAATTATTGTTAAATAAATTTCCACGCATTAAAACGTCAAAATAATTCCCACGAAATTATGATATTTCCGGCGGAGAATCACGTGGCATTTTTGATATCTGACAAATTCAATCATACCTTATAGGTGCTATAATAATTCCATAGATGTATTTCTCACAATAATCTGTGCGCCTCGTAAGGCCTTGAAATGGTATCTGTTTTTGACATTGATAAACCAAGATTGTTAATGTTATCAACTTTAAGTTCGAATGTGACCAACACATCTGGATCAGTGGTATAGAACCATAAAACAACAAAGTATTATGAGAAAGAATGTTGTTCATAACATTATGATAGATAGCGTCAGTAGCGATGGTAATTATTGCTAAATAAATGTCCACGCGTAAATAAATTCCCACGAAATTAGGAGACTTCCGTTAGCGAATCACGTGGCATTTTTTATATCTGACAAATTATATCATACCTTATAGGTTCTATAATAATTACATAGATGAATTGTTCACAGTAGTCTATGCGCCTCGTAAGGCCTTGAAATGGCGGCTGATTATGGCGAAATGTCGATTTTCATATTCGAAAATTTTGAAGTCAGCCGCCTATTCGAAAAACACGAACAATTATATGTTTGAAACGAAACGGTCCGTGAATTCGAAACGATAATTATAAAAACGAACGCGTAGGCGACCAGTAATTATTGTATCGATAAATTGAATTTGTCGCTATTGTTAAACGACAAATTCGGAAAAATACTCCCTTATGATCCGTTCGGTTGGTAGCAGAAAAATAAACTGGCTAATTCAATCTGTACAGTGAATTATATTGGGACTGCGCATGCGTGACTGATGCCGAGGCAAGCCACTGACCATTAGTTACCGTAGGCGACCAAAAAGTTAACCCTTTTCTGCTATGGTTTACAAACGCAGGACATCTATCCATATAGTTCAGTGTGAGGGCTTCCTTTGGCGGAAATATAAGATTCACATAAACCTGTTTCCTGGGGTGATTATCAGTGATTACACTCCGTACGTACACAACGGTTTGTCAAAAGAATAGACCCCAATCGTAATTTCGAGTATAAATTAGGCCAATCGTACTTCCGGGTAGTCTTTATTGACAGCTAGACTACAATGTATACATGGCCTCAAAGTGAAAATAGTTATACCTTGTCGAGATAGGAACGGGAACATTTTTATTGAATTTAAGCAATATATTTGTTGAAGCTGGGTGAGCGCCGTGGCTGAGATACTGTATGGAGAAGCATGTCCATTTCATAGCTGTTCATTTCATTCATAAGATGTCACCAAGTTGATTTCAATGGAAATCGACAAACAACGTCATCGTGTAATTTTCCCCAATTGACCGAGTTCGCCTGAACCTGCATGAATGTATCATCTGATTTGTTCATAATTATGTGTTTCCCTTCGATTCCAGAAAATAGTATATTTATGGATTATCACATGCATGTATGTACTATATAGTCTTATGATAACAATTAATTGCATATAAAATATATGTTATTTCATTTCGCACAGTACAGTACCAATTGTTGTACATTAAAGACCCACCTTCGCATTGTAGATCGGTAAATTTGTGATGTCAATCTTATTATATTTCACATCACGAAATTCGATCACTTTTCACTCACCCCGATGGGTGTAGACTGCAGTTACTATAGTGTAATTAATTATTGTGTCTTATTTTCTCAATAAAAGGTAAACTACCCGTTATTACCGCTACAAATGAACTTACGTTGTAATTCAAATTTCATAATTCTCATTTGAAATACCAGTAATCATAAGACACAGTAACAAAATTTTCCCATTACGACATTAATGCTTTAAGCCCACCGATCTACACTACTGTACTGTGCGACAAAAGTTCTCGCACAAATTCAAAACAGCAGCGTCGTATTAGATAATAATTGGTGACGTCACAAAATCAGATATAGTCTATATACGACCCAAAGCGTCTGGCTTTGGTTCGTTATAAACGCCTTTCATGTGGGTATTTAGTATAGAATGGATTATATCTTTTCATTTCTGTTGTTCACCGGTCAGTAGGCCTTCTAAAGCATTAAAGTTAATTCTGGCAAATAGTTTGCATTTTGGGAGCATAGTTGGTACCCATAGTACTATAATCAACATTTATCTAATTGATGCATTGTGTCTTTGAGCAACTACCAGTGATCCAGATAGGTGATTCCACAACATAATTTCCACTCCATGGCTCCGACGCTGTCATCAAACTATCTCTCTTCCATGGAAACCCCTCGAGATAGTAGCTTGAAATCAGATTCCACGATATTGTGCTGCAAATGATTTGGGCACTGGTTAGTGCAACGTAAAAACAAATCATGTGGCAGCAACACGGTGTTGCTGCCACGTAAAATCGTTATCACAACAGCCAATCAGATTCACTCTTAGAGCGGGCTGTCATTCAATAATAAGTTTTATTACATGATTCTATAAATAGTGATTAAACATTCATTTAGTAACAGGAAATAGTGCCAGGTGACCTTTGACTTCTAGTTTGTCGTCTGTTGACATTTCAGACGTTACGTCTCAAAATACTATGGCTTCCAATATTTTTCCAACAAACTATAATGAATGAAGAGTTTGAAAAGTTATGTCATTAAATATACACCATTAAATAACCAATTTAGGAGTCTTTATTTATCTGGGACTATTTCTTTACGCGGGCAAACAACACATATTTACGTGAAACATCATTCATTGCCTTACTGAAGCCGATGTTAGTTTTGCCTCTCATTTGTTGATTACTTGCGTCAGTCTATGCTGGACGCAAGTAATGTTTTCGGTCCGGATCCCTGTTTATCTGTTTATCTGTCCTTCCGCGAATATGTTACGTCATACCGGAAGTACATACTGTAAAGAATACACATGTGCTAATATGAAATGGTTGCATCAATTGTAATTTAAATCCAAATATATACTTAATTTGCAGTTTTATCTGGTTTTATTTTGGTAATAAATCATTCATAAATGACAAATATTGAATGATTTCTTTCTGGAAACCGATAAAGACGCCATGATGTCCCGACGCACATCAGGACGTCACAAGCTACACAGGTGCGCAAAACACCAGACATGATTGCGTCGATGTCCAGACAGCTGAGACTCGTATTACACAGGCAGGCTAAACCATTCTATCTGCCAACAACTTCGTGTTTTATTATCTATATCTATATTTGCGAATGTCTGTCTGTCTGTGTTCTATAGAAATTCATAGGGGACCATCTAGATGGCCCCAACGGGGTCTACTAGGGGTAACTTTTTCCAAGAAAGATAATGGTGAGGGTTAGGATTTTCTAAAGTGACGCCGTTTTTGTCAGGGGCAGAAAATGGGGAGCGGCAGAAAAAAAATATGTCGCCGGTTGCCACAAAACTTATATATAATCATCCCCATGATATAAGGAATCTGATGGTGTGGATTAAATATGTCAAAAGTGGCGCCGTTCGAGCCAGTTATGCACGGAAGGGGGAGGGGCACCAAAATTGATAAACTAAGTTTAGCACCGAGGGACCATCTAGATGGCACCAAACGGTCTACTAGGGGTAACTTTTTACGAGAAAGATAATGGTGCGGGTTAGAATTTTCTAAAGTGACACCGTTGTCAGGGGCAGAAAAGGGGGAAGGGGTAGAAAAATGTTTGCCGCCGATTGCCACAAACTTTTATGAGGAATCTAATGGTGTTGTTTAAATATGTCAAATGTGGTGCCATTCGCGTCAGGGATGCATGGAAGGGGAGAGGGGCACCAAAATTGATAAAACTAATTTTAGCGCCGCCAATTTCCACCAAATTGATATATATTCTTCTCCATGATACAAGGAATCTAATTGTGTGATTTAAAGACTCCAAATTTCTGTCGTTTTGAATGAAAGATTGTGGGAGGGGCACTCAATTTGATAAGAATGGGTTTAGTCGCCGATTGCCACCACACTTATTCAATATCATCCACACGGTATGAGGAGTATAATGGCGTGGCTTAAATCTGTCAAAAGTGGCGTCATTCGAGTCAGGGTTGAACTGAACGGCAGAGGAGCACCAAAATTGATACGCATTAATTTTTAGCGCCAATTTCCACCAAAGTGATACGCATTCTTATCCATAAAACGAGGAGTATGATTGTGTGATTTAAAGACGACATGCTGGTGCTGTTTTGGTGAGAGATTGGGGTTAGTGGGCACTAAATTTGATCAAAATTGGTTTACCAAACTTATCTATAATCATCTCCATGATATCAGGAGTCTAAATGTGTGGTTTGAGGATGACACAAGCTGGGCAATTCGAGTCAGGATGCTTAGAGGGTGAGAGGAACACAAACAAGATGAACAATATCTTTAGCGCCGATTTCCACCAGATTGATACATATTCTCAGTGATACGAGAAATTTAATAGTGTGGTTTAGATACGCCAAATTGGTGCCGTTTGGATGAGAGATATGGGGGCCCTAAATTTTATACGAATTTGTATATTCGCCAATTTTATACAAAAACTTATACAAAATCATCCACATGGTATGAGGAGTCTAATGGGGGTGGCTTAAAGCTGTCAAAAGTTTCAGTTACTGTAGTATATATAATGAGGGTGACGACCCTCCTTTTCGGATGCCGGATTCGGGGTCTGTTATGACATATTCCGGATGCCAGACCAGCGTATGCCGGATGCGGTCAGATTCATATTTTGGATGCCGGATGCTTCCATTGACATTCTTCATGGCGTTAAACACCGAAAAACAACCAAGTTCCGTCCGCTAATTTATATTTCTTTGCTCGAGCATAATATTCCCCACAATTTATCTTCTTTATATATACTTCTCGTTATCATACTATAGCGCTAACCAATAATAGTAGTGTTCAAATAGATCGAAATGATGACCTGTGGTTTGCTATTTTCACCGATAGAGTTACCTTCCACCTGACATCTGCCTGACAGGTCAAAACGTTGATAATCTGAATTAGTTTGTAATGCCGATTGCACCACACTAGAATAGTGGAATAGTTACTCTGATTGAATGGAATTTGTTAGAATTGGAAGAATTTACAAGTCAAAATGCGAAAATTGTCAATCGTTTGACACTGCATGATCATAAATGCGACAAATATATTACAAAACTCAGAGGATTAATAACTACATATTTTCGAAGATTCTGAGTTATATTGGAATAAATCCAAATCGAGGCCGGAGGGGGTATTCGGCAAAACAATACCCTCCCTGAGTGGAAGGGTTATATAATACAGTTGGGCATTTGCTCTTTATGCAGCTACTTCCCTGAACCATGGTACATTTGGTACAGTCCCCCCCCCCCACAATATGCAAATTGTAATAACGACAATATTAAATGAGTCAAATAGGGTAATGAACTCCAGTACGTGGGTAAATTTCTTGGGAGGTATCTTAATTATTCGCCAACGGCACACTATATTCGTATTACACTGCCGTTTATTCCGGGAATAAGTACGAACTTATATGGAGCCCGGGAGGTGACATGGTAAATATATTTTATAATCTGTGCGCACGGATTATTACGAAATAGTAATCCGTGCGCACGTATTAATAATCTGTGTGCACGAATTAATAATCTGTGCGCACGGAATAGTAATCTGTGCACATGAAATAACAATCCGTGCGCACGGATTAACAATTAATCCCCCTTTGCATTTCCCAAGGAATGTCAATGGGGATAAAGTGTCTTCGTTATATGTTGAATTGAACATAATACCATTGTTGACTAATAATCCCGTCGTCGCCCTATGATGAGTTTTACTTGGCGAGCTCCTGACATGGCATGTTTGTAGTACAGGTGTGGTTAACAGGTGGGGTGGACCAAAAGCTATTGGTTCAATGCCATATACTGCCATATTGCATGGTGGAACCACCACTGCACAACGATCCATATGTGTATCTATATTATAGAGTTAGGACAATTGGGATACTCATACTCTCCATGACCACAAGGCACCGCGGGTCACATCTATATGCACGTATATGTAAAAACTGTTCCGTCCGGAACTGGCTTACACATGGGTCTATTATATTCAATTCAACCCATGAAAGGTACTTTAGCCCACCCCCTTCCCTAATTGACCCTCATTCCATCTTCCCCAAAACTAAATACTGATGCCTGTCTTCAGTATTTAGTCTTGCGGAAGAGGGTATCCTATATCTTACAGTCCATTTCCGCCATTCCTGATATCATATCGGTATGGTGCAGCCGTCATTATGTATGTATACTTTAGAGTGGAGTATACTGGTATACTATCTGTAAGCATCACATAGCATCCCGGGTCATATATGTATGCATGTGCAGTCCGGAACTGGCTTACACACGAGCGGGGGGCACACCAGTCACCACGGTCCATATAGGGTTGCATACCCCCCCCCCCCCAAATTGTCGACCTAATCTGACTAAAATCAGTCAGCAGAATAATTGGGTGTGCTTTTCAAAGTTCAGCCATATTGCATCTGAAGCCAGTTATTTATATCGATCAAGTTTGGAAATCCTTTATCAGGCTGACATAATGTACAGTGTGGGCTAGTCTCAAATTATCGGCTATTTTGTGAAAATAAATAAGAATATACTCAGCTTTTTTATGGGAATAAATCATCAAAAAGCAATATAAATATAAGAAATGAATGTAGTGGGTGTGTTATTGGGGGATACATCACTGTGGTCGTTAGGGGCACATTTAGTGTAAACTGCTCGCGGTTTACACAATGTACCCCAACAACCATGCAGAATCCTCCAATAACACACACACCCACTACATTCATTTCTAAAATAACACTCACCTTGTCATATAGCCATTGACATAATTCTGATTCAAGATCTGGCAAAAAAAAAAAAATTATATCAAAGGAAATGTTCTGATACATGGTATCAACATAATCTTTTCTATGTTTATGGGCATCTAAAAGTGCTGTGTGTTCTATCGAGTATCAATTTATAAAATATAAAAAAAGACACTGCATGCTCATAATTACACATATAAAACTCTATTTTGAACCTAGAAGTGTAGGTCGTACAAATAATATTGACTAAAATTACAAGATTTTGTTTTATTACACACTTAGCCATGATTTATAAGGATTTCTTGGTGAATTAATAGCAATAATGTCATACGTGTGTATTACGTCCCTGGTGAGCGCATGCGACAGCTTGTCATGCGTGTGTATTACGTCCCTGGTGAGCGCATGCGACAGCTTGTCATACGTTTGTATTACGTCCCTGGTGAGCGCACGCGATCAGCTTGTCACATGTGTGTATTACGTCCCTGGTGAGCGCACGCGACAGCTTGTCACACGTGTGTATTACGTCCCTGGTGAGCGCACATGACAGCTTGTCATACGTGTGTATTACGTCCTGGTGAGTGCACGCTACAGCTTGTCATACGTGTGTATTATGTCCCTGGTGAGCGCATGCGCCAGCTTGTCATACGTGTGTATTACATCCTGGTGAGCGCACGCGACAGCTTGTCATACGTTTGTATTTCATCCCTGGTGAGCGCACGTGATCAGCTTGTCACACGTGTGTATTACGTCCCTGGTGAGCACACGCGACAGCTTGTCACACGTGTGTATTACGTCCCCGGTGAGCGCACATGACAGCTTGTCATACGTGTGTATTACGTCCTGGTGAATGCACACGACAGCTTGTCATATGTGTGTATTACATCCTGGTGAGTGCATGCTACAGCTTGTCATACGTGTGTATTACGTCCCCGGTGAGCGCACATGACAGCTTGTCAAACGTTTGTATTACGTCCCTGGTGAGCGCACGCGATCAGCTTGTCACACGTGTGTATTACGTCCCCAGTGAGCGCACGCGACAACTTGTCATACGTGTGTATTACGTCCCCGGTGAGCGCACATGACAGCTTGTCATACGTGTGTATTACGTCCCCGGTGAGCGCACATGACAGCTTGTCATACGTGTGTATTACGTCCTGGTGAGTGCATGTGACAGCTTGTCATACGTGTGTATTACGTCATGGTGAGCGCACGCGACAGCTTGTCATACGTTTGTATTTCATCCCTGGTGAGCGCACACGATCAGCTTGTCACACGTGTGTATTACGTCCCTGGTGAGCGCACGCGACAGCTTGTCACATGTGTGTATTACGTCCCCGGTGAGCGCACATGACAGCTTGTCATACGTGTGTATTACGTCCTGGTGAGTGCATGCGACAGCTTGTCATACGTGTGTATTATGTCCCTGGTGAGCGCATGCGACAGCTTGTCATACGTGTGTATTACGTCCTGGTGAGTGCACGCGACAGCTTGTCATACGTGTGTATTATGTCCCTGGTGAGCACACGCGATCAGCTTGTCACACGTGTGTATTACGTCCCTGGTGAGCGCACGCGACAGCTTGTCATACGTTTGTATTACATCCTGGTGAGCGCACGCGACAGCTTGTCATACATTTGTATTACGTCCCTGGTGAGCGCACGCGATCAGCTTGTCACACGTGTGTATTACGTCCCTGGTGAGCGCACGCGACAGCTTGTCACATGTGTGTATTACGTCCCCGGTGAGCGCACATGACAGCTTGTCATATGTGTGTATTACGTCCTGGTGAGTGCACGCGACAGCTTGTCATACGTGTGTATTACGTCCCCGGTGAGCGCACGTGACAGCTTGTCATACGTGTGTATTACATCCCTGGTGAGCGCACGTGAGCGCACGCCACAGCTTGTCATACGTGTGTATTACGACCCTGGTGAGTGCACGCGACAGCTTGTCATACGTGTGTATTACGTCCCCGGTGAGCGCACGCGACAGCTTGTCATACGTGTGTATTACGTCCCTGGTGAGCGCACATGAGCGCACGCGACAGCTTGTCAGGCACCATTTTGTCACATATTATCTTTAGTATTAGCGCTTTTAAGTCATGAAAAGTGTGTAATAAACAGAATAATCAATTGGTTTCGATGATTACGTGACATAATTCACTTTTGGTAAAACAATTGTTCGCTCCTTTCACTTGGGTTTTATCAGGGCCGGCTCCCCTCGTGAATTATTTCACATAATCATCGAAACCAATTGATTACTCTCTATTTATTCTACCAGTAATTAGTTGGATTATGTGTTGGAATCGACACCTGATGGACATCTGATGGACACCCGATCATCACAAACACAGCATGAAGAATGTTCTACAACTTCAAATGGTCAACAAGCCTTAAAATAGTGTGCCTGTCATTTAGGCTCCTGCGAATATTCGAGATTCGATTCGAGATTCGATTCGAAAATCAAATTCGATTCGAATTCGAGTCGAAATTGCCAACTCGAAATTTCGAATATACTATGACGGAAAAGTAGGCTGTTTCAGGACAAGTACACATGTCGATGTTAGCTGTTTTGTGGCATTTAATTCCAGAAAAATTATGTATATATGCACATTATAACTCTTATTATACAACGTACACAGACGTACATGCTATTAAATATAAGTATAGCCAACAATTAGCCACGGTAGGACGACTAAATGCGTCTGAATTCTATAGCTTTAAAATGGTAGCAAAAGCTCGCAGTTGCCAATGGACCGACGACGCGGTAAATTATAATCCATAGTCTATTCGATTCCGCGTTATGTAATATGGGTGAGAATGTAAACAACACATGTTCCTGGTGTCGAAAAGTGCATTTTGGCACTGTTCTCTTTTGACTTTCAGTGTCAGAGCTTTCTTTTACAATGGACAAAATGTCGTCCATCATTCATGTTTATTTTAAACATGATAAAGCTGCAGGCACGTGTGATGAATGCAACATGCATGGTATATAAATCGCAAGCATCTGGGACAATGACCCATCTATGGAATCATCTGTTCAAGAAGCATCAACCACTACATGAAGAGGCTACACTGCGACTTTTGTTGCGTCTTTATAACAACGGGTTTTTCCGAATGTCGATTTGCAATTTTACATGTACATGCAAACTGTAGAAATTTCGTATGATTTTAGTTCCGATAACCCGTTTAGTGGTAATATATTAATCGTTGTGATGGCCGCATGGATGTTTTAATCTGCTTTGTTTTCTTGACAATTATAAATTGAAGTTAATAGTATCTCAAACGACGGTTTATCGCCATATAAGTTGTGATGGAACTTCATGCATGTAGTTCATAGAACGTTTCACAAATCATCTAATCGTTGACAAAACATACCTAATTGGGAATGCAACACATAGACAGGATTCGATTCGATATTCGATTCGATTTCGTGAATTCGATTCGATATTCGATTCGATCAAAATATCCAATTCGCAGGACCCTACTGTCATTTGCTGAAATGAATTCCCCAAAGGGTGAATTTAGTGACACTATCACGCACAGTGGGCTAGCATCACCAAATTCACCCTTTGGGAACCTCATTCTACTTAGACGTCAACTGCTATGAGAGACCTAGGATCAGACTGAAGTTCCACAGTTGAAGTTTTGATGTTCATCCATAAGTCACCTCGATGAGACAATTTATCTTCTGAAAATTAGGGGATATAGAAACTGAACAGAAGGGAAAAAGTAACTAAAAACAATGTTAATTTGAGACTATAGATACTTCCCAGAAGATGTTCAGGGTAGCATCATTAAATTCACCCTCAGTGGACCTCATTCTGTAAATGACAGACACACTATTTGAAGACTTGATGGTGAAACAAGCCGCCTAACACATCATGTTACATCAGGGATTTTTCTACCTATTTTAGGTAGAAAAATTCAATTAATCACTATTACACACTTGACACATTAAGTAAATAGTACATGTACTAATACACGTTGTCATGCATTGGAGGAACATATAAAGGGTGTTAAAGAGAACGATGGGCATTTAGTTGATATTTGACATAACCTAAAATATTAATCATAAGTTCATATTAACCTAAAATGTAAAAAAAAAAAAATAAAAAAAATAAAGGTTTTTTTTTTTTTTTTTGGGAATTATTTTTTCCAAATTGGGAAAAAAAGTGCCTATTTACCATTGGGATTGGGGCCGAATACCAGACCCTGAGGACACCTAAAAAAATCCCTGTACATACTATAGTTTTCTTAAGAACAGAAAGTTTTCCAATACTACATGATCTGACCCTTATTCCAGTCTTTAACCCTTTACCCAACAAAACGGCCAAAAACGCCCAAATAAAGCTTCAACAGCCTAAAATATCTTCAGTCTGTCTCAATAACACCATACAAATATGGATATCATTGGAACCGGTTCATTGACCACATTGTGATGGTTACATTTATGCCCTGTGCCAATGCATTCTCTTATATATGCGAGTCGACCATAGGTCGCCTCACATATATAACAGAATGCATTGACCTTTTTACCATTTTTTCTTACATTCTTTAACAATTTTATAATTTGTTCTTACATTTTTTAACAATTTTTATAATATTTTTCTACATTCTTTTTGACAATTTTATCATTTTTAATATGTGTTAAGCCAGTGCATTCTCTTATATATAGGTCGACTCGCATATATAAGAGAATGCATTGGCACAGGGCAGTTCTGATGGGTAAAGTGTTAAACATACAACGGTTTAATATATAACAGGAAATAGTGCCAGGTATACCCAAATGTATTTTTGTTGCGCATAATCAATATTTGTGACTATTGTTGATTTCATTAAATTTATGCCATTAAATACATCAAAGAGTCATGTTTATCTGGGAATATTTCTTTACGTGGACAAACTGTGCATAGTTGTGTGAAATGTCATCACGGGCCTTATAGAAGCCACTGTTAGTTTCACTTTGCATTTATTGATTTAAGCAGATTTAAGTATGTTTAAGGAGGTTTTGGATCAAATCATAATTCAATCTACAACTCGTCCCCAGTTTATAGTAAAATTTACAAAACAAGTCCAGTATATTAGGTCTTGACTGAGCCAAAGTCCAGTAAATTAGGTCTGGACCGGGCCAAAGGCCTAATTTACTAGACGAGTTTTGTAGATTTCGTTTTAAACTAGGGATGAGTTGTAGATCCTCTATATACACACCTTAGACCAGAACCCTCCTCCGTTACCACTGCAGTACTTTAGTCTATAGTATCCAAACAGTTGTGTAATAGTATATTCACACCCCAGACCAGCACCCTCCTCCGTTATCACTGCAAGCTTGACAGCTAGCTTATGATTACATTATATTTGTGTACACACCCTAGCCCAGCAAATACACATCCTAGCCCCATAATATACATAACACACCCTAGCCCAGCATCCTACCATTGTATAAACAAACGCTAGCCCAGCATATACACACCCTATCTCAATATCCACCTCAGACGTTATCATTGTATAAACACACCCTAACCCAGTATATATACACTCTGGAACAGTAAATACACACCCTAGCCCAGTATATACACACCCTAGCCCAGTATAAACACACCCTAACCCAGTATACATACACTCTGGCCCAGTAAATACACACCCTAGCCCAGCATATATACACACCCTATCCCAATATCCACCTCAGACGTTATCATTGTATAAACACACTCTAACCCAGTATATATACACTCTGGCCCAGTATACACACACCCTAACCCAGTATATGTACACTCTGGCACAGTAAATATACACCCTAGCCCAGTATATACACACCCTAGCCTAGTATAAACACACCCTAACCCAGTATATATACACTCTGGCACAGTAAATACACACCCTAGCTCAGTATAAACACACCCTAACCAGTATATAATATATACACTCTGGCACAGCATATACACACCCTAGCCCAGTATATACACACCCTAGCCCAGCATCCTCCTCCGACGTTATCATTGAATGTACTGTAGTCTTCCGAGGCCCACAAGGTTTTGCCGGTTTTGAGAGCGTCTGCTGTTGTTAGGGTTCCTGGATAATGGACTCTGTAACAATAATTGGGAGTTGCAATTTAAAGTGATGTGAAACACTCCGGTTGAGAGAACAAATAGAAATGGAGAACATCTTGTTCAAAGCAGTTATTTTTACAATAATCATATCCAAATTGACAACACACACCTTAATTCTTATATATTAACTAACCCTCTCAGTGCCAGGGGCCGATCTCATCGGCCCTAATTTACGGTCTGTAAAATCGGCCCTAAAAAAAAAAAAATTGTTGTTTTTTTTTTTTGGGTTGAATTTTTTTGGGGTATTCTTAAGCATGCTATAGCGAAATTAAAAACAAACTGGTTAAAACCTTACGGGCATGTTATAACTCAAAACTATCACCAAGTATTCATAGTAATAATTTTGATGCCCATGAAAAACGTAATATTCCCAGGCACTAAACCTACAAAATAAGTCTGTTAAAGAATATAAGAAAAAATTATTAAAATTGTAAAAAATAATAACAAATGATGAAAAATTGTTAGGTCAATATATTCTCTTATATATGCGAGGCGACCTATGGTCGACTCGCATATATACGAGAATGAATTGGCACAGGGTATATGGGTTGATACAAAAATCTGACCTGGCACTGAAAGGGTTAATTAAATGCAGTGACTCCTGGTGGCGAAATCATTTTCATTAGTTTATCACCAATAGTTGCGTCCCGAATCGAGAAGTAAATATTTACAATTGAGCGTAGTTCGGACGATGTTTTCTATGGAGGGGTACTGTTGATTTGCTTGAAATTTTTGGTGATGTTAGTAGAATGCAACATTCCTCCAGTTGGCATAGCTCCTGAATACCGACTGATCAGTTTCACGCACCCGAACAAGTCCATAATATGTCTTCAACGGGAAGTCAAAATTCTGGCTAAATGTTGGTGGCTATATGTGTGAAAGTTTTCATCCAAAAGTTTTGTACGCCATCAACCCCAGGTGCTTACCAGTTATGACTTTTCTTAATTGCAAGTTGTACCTCTTTCTAATGTAATATCGTCCCAGTATTGCTCATTTTTATTTGCATTTAGTTCTGTCTGTTGTTTTATCCATTCGGAACTCTCATTATGTTTTTCTTCTCTCTCAAAAATACCTCTACACATTGTCTCAAGTTTCTCTTTTTCGGGTGGTTTGGTCACATCTGCTCTCTGATTTATTAAGGTCTTGGTAGAACAATTTAGAATTTTATTTAAATGTTCTGTTCTGTTCGTATTCTGTTCGTTTGTCATATCATCTTATATGTTGTTATAACAGTCAACTTCTCCCTAATAATAAACAGGGAGAGAAGTAACTGCTCCCAATTTTAAACTTCTAGGCTGGTCCCCGTCTGACGCTAAACATTAAACCTCTAGACTGGTCTCTGACTGGCGCTAAACATTAAACCTCTAGGCTGGTCCCCGTCTGACGCTAAACATTAAACCTCTAGACTGGTCTCTGACTGGCGCTAAACATTAAACCTCTAGGCTGGTCCCCGTCTGACGCTAAACATTAAACCTCTAGGCTGGTCCCCGTCTGACGCTAAACATTAAACCTCTAGGCTGGTCCCTGTCTGACGCTAAACATTAAACCTCTAGGCTGGTCCCCGTCTGACGCTAAACATTAAACCTCTAGACTGGTCCCCGTCTGACACTAAACATTAAACCTCTAGACTGGTCCCTGACTGACGCTAAACATTACACTTCTAGGCTGGTCCTTGTCTGACGCTAAACATTAAACCTCTAGGCTGGTCCCCGTCTGACGCTAAACATTAAACCTCTAGACTGGTCCCCGTCTGACACTAAACATTAAACTTCAAGGCTGGTCCCCGTCTGACGCTAAACATTAAACCTCTAGGCTGGTCCCCGTCTGACGCTGAACATTAAACCTCTAGACTGGTCCCCGTCTGACACTAAACATTAAACCTCTAGGCTGGTCCCCGTCTGACACTAAACATTAAACTTCAAGGCTGGTCCCCGTCTGACGCTAAACATTAAACCTCTAGGCTGGTCCCCGTCTGACACTAAACATTAAACTTCAAGGCAGGTCCCTGTCTGACGCTAAATATTAAACCTCTAGGCTGGTCCCCGTCTGACACTAAACATTAAACTTCAATGCTGGTCCCCGTCTGACGCTAAACATTAAACCTCTAGGCTGGTCCCCGTCTGACACTAAACATTAAACTTCAAGGCTGGTCCCCGTCTGACGCTAAACATTAAACCTCTAGGCTGGTCCCCGTCTGACACTAAACATTAAACTTCAAGGCTGGTCCCTGTCTGACGCTAAATATTAAACCTCTAGGCTGGTCCCTGACTGACGCTAAACATTAAACTTCAAGGCTGGTCCCCGTCTGACGCTAAACATTAAACCTCTAGACTGGTCTGGTCTCTGACTGGCGCTAAACATTAAACCTCTAGGCTGGTCCCTGTCTAACGCTAAACATTAAACCTCTAGGCTGGTCCCTGTCTGATGCTAAACATTAAACCTCTAGGCTGGTCCCTGTCTGACGCTAAACATTAAACCTCTAGACTGGTCTCTGACTGGCGCTAAACATTAAACCTCTAGGCTGGTCCCTGTCTGACGCTAAACATTAAACCTCTAGGCTGGTCCCTGTCTGAAGCTAAACATTAAACCTCTAGGCTGGTCCCTGTCTGACGCTAAACATTAAACCTCTAGACTGGTCCCTGACTGACGCTAAACATTACACTTCTAGGCTGGTCCCTGTCTGACGCTAAACATTAAACCTCTAGGCTGGTCCCCGTCTGACGCTAAACATTAAACTTCAAGGCTGGTCCCTATCTGACGCTAAATATTAAACCTCTAGGCTGGTCCCTGAATGACGCTAAACATTAAACTTCAAGGCTGGTCCCTGTCTGACGCTAAATATTAAACTTCAAGGCTGGTCCCTGTCTGACGCTAAATATTAAACTTCAAGGCTGGTCCCTGTCTGACGCTAAACATTAAACCTCTAGGCTGGTCCCTGTCTGACGCTAAACATTACAGTTCTAGGCTGGTCCCTGACTGACGCTAAACATTAAACTTCAAGGCTGGTCCCTGACTTGACACTAAACATTAAATCTCTAGGCTGGTCCCCGTCTGACGCTAAACATTACAGTTCTAGGCTGGTCCCTGTCTGACGCTAAACATTACAGTTCTAGGCTGGTCCCTGACTGACGCTAAACATTACAGTTCTAGGCTGGTCCCTGACTGACGCTAAACATTACACTTCTAGGCTGGTCCCTGACTGACGCTAAACATTAAACCTCTAGGCTGGTCCCTGCCTGACGCTAAACATTAAACCTCTAGGCTGGTCCCTGACTGACGCTAAACATTACACTTCTAGGCTGGTCCCTGACTGACGCTAAACATTAAACTTCTAGGCTGGTCCATGACTGGTCGTTATACTGACCCTATGATGCTAACAGCCCGAGCCAAAGCTGGATCTTTTAGTACGTCTTCAGCAAAGTCCCAGCCCCAATCTGCAGCTACGATCTGAATATGTTGTAATTTGTTAGCATCCAGTGTCTGCCTCAAAATCTGTAAATAAACACATGATAAAGTTTAATCATCATTTGCATACTTAAAGCGACATCAAATCATACTCGCTCACTTTTGTCAGTCTCTGAGGCTCGATATAGATTGATAGATACATGAAACGCTTATAAACATATATTATATTCTGTGCTGGGTAGAATCACTAAATTCACCCTCAGGGGTATTCAACGTCACAAGTTCTCTCATTCGAAATAATAATAACAACATAATGCTTACGTTAACATATTCAAAGTCCCAAGTTCTCTCATTCCAAATAATAATAACAATATAATGCTCACCTTAATATATTCAACATCACAAGTTCTCTCATTCCAAATCTGAAATTTGAAAACATGATGCAAGAATGAATCTTAGGCCAATATAAATGAAAGTGTCAATGACACTGTAGCTCAACTTAGGTAGGGGAATAATTTAATGGTTGACAGTAAATTGAGGAATAATGATTGATTGATTAGGGTTTTATGTCGCTTTAGCCACTAAGGCCATATCACGACATTGCCAGTTTTAATGGTGGAGGAAATCTGCACACTTACTGCTAATCTAACAGTGATTTCAATGGCTGATAAACTCGTCGACCATGTGCGGCAAACCACCGGCCATCGGCAAGTAACTGGCAACTTTCCCAGATAACGATTTCGAGTTACAAAGTCCACGATGGAAACATGTGGATTTGAACCCTTATCGCCAGCGCTGGAAGGCGAAACGGCTTGGAGTTGTACCCCTAACCGATTGAGCCACCGAGGCCCCTATTGAGGAATAGGAAAGGTGCTAATTGAAATGTCTAAGTAAGACAAGATATACATGTCAATATCAACATTCATGACAGGTTTCATAATGATCGGATCAGGGATGTGGTGATTATGGTGTGCCAAAGGATTTAGTGATGCAAAGAGTAAATTCTAAAATGGCCACCGGCAGCCATGTTTTTTCCGAATTACCCCAAAATGACCTGTTCCCATCTACAGCCTTTACAAATCTCATAATGATCTAATCAAAGGTACGACCTGTAGCCTGTGCCAAAGGATTAATCATGCAAAGAGTAAAATCCAAGATGGCTGCTGGCGGCCATATTTTTCGGCTGAACGACCCCAAAATGACTCGTTTCCCATCTACATGTCATTGTTAACATCCATAACAAATTTCATGAAGTTCCGACAAAAGCTACGACCTGTAGCCCGCACCAAAGGATTTTGTCATGCAAAGAGTAAAATCCAATATGGCTGCTGGCGGACATGTTTTTTAGCCAAACGACACCAAAATCACTCGTTCCCATCTACATGTTAATATTAACATCCATGACAAATTTCATGATGATCAGACGAACAGTACAACCTGTAGCCCGCGCCAATGGATTGAATTTTGAAATCCAAGATGGCTGTCAGCGGCCATGTTTTTTGGCCATATGACCCCAAAATGACTCGTTCCCATCTACATGTCAATGTCAACATTCATGAAAATTTCATAAAGATCAGACCAAAGGTACGACCTGTAGCCCGCGCAAAAGGATTTAGTCATGCAAAGAGTAAAATCCAAGATGGCTGCTTGCGGCCATGTTTTTTGGCCGAACAACCCCAAAATCACTCGTTCCCATCTACATGTCATTGTTAACATCCATGACAAATTTCATGAAGTTCCAACCAAAGCTACAACCTGTAGCCCGCGCCAAAGGATTTAGTCATGCAAAGAGTAAAATCCAAGATGGCTGCTGGCGGCCATGTTTTTTTTGGCCGAACGACCCCAAAATGACTCGTTCCCATCTACATGTCAATATTAACATCCATGACAAATTTCATGATGATCAGACGAACAGTACGACCTGTAGCCGGCGCCAATGGATTGAATTTTGAAATCCAAGATGGCCACCAGCAGCCATGTTTTTTGGCCAAATGACCCCAAAATGACTCGTTGCCATCTACATGTCAATGTCAACATTCATGCAAATTTCATAAAGATCAGACCAAAGGTACGACCTGTAGCCCGCGCCAAAGGAAATTGTTGACGGACACACGCACACACGGACGACGGACGCCAAACCATGGCAATAGCTCAAACTTACAAAGTAAGTTGAGCTAAAAAGCAATCGCCGATGGTGGCAAAGTTGGGGATGGGCATTTCCAAAATATGCTCATAAATAATTGAAATGTTTAGAAAAAAATTACATTTAAAGGGCATAACTCTGGTAAAATAATTCGTCAGTGCCTAGTTTGAGAAGTTGTTTCAGATACTCCTTTTGTGAACTCACATAAGAAAAAAATCTTTGAAATCCATTGATAATTGGTTTGAAATAATCCCCGGACAACTTTTTGTGAGTGAAATGCCAATGAAAGTGTCAATGACACTGTAGCTCAACTTAGGTAGGGGAATAATTTAATGGTTGACAGTAAATGGAGGAATAGGAAAGGTGCTAATTGAAATGCCTAACCTGTGCCAACGGATTTAGTCATGCAAAGAGTAAAATCCAAGATGGCTGCTGGTGGCCATGTTTTTTTGGTCAATTGACCCCAAAAGGACTCGTTCCCATCTACGTGTCATTGTTAACATCCATGACAAATTTCATGAAGATCTGACCAAAGCTACGACCTGTAGCCCGCGCC
Source organism: Siphonodentalium dalli (assembly GCA_032622095.1). Taxonomy (NCBI): domain Eukaryota; kingdom Metazoa; phylum Mollusca; class Scaphopoda; order Gadilida; family Siphonodentaliidae; genus Siphonodentalium; species Siphonodentalium dalli. The sequence goes on along the minus strand of CP136062.1, from coordinate 193,907,473 downwards.
AAAGGATATAGTCATGCAAAGAGTAAAATCCAAGATGGCTGCTGGCGGCCATTTTTTCTAGCCGAAAGACCCCAAAATCACTCGTTCCCATCTACATGTCAATATTAACATCTATGACATATTTCATGATGATCAGATGAATAGTACGACCTGTAGCCCGCGCCAATGGATTGAATTTTGAAATCCAAGATGGCCACCAGCGGCCATGTTTTTCGGACGAACGACCCAAAATGACTCGTTTCCCATCTACATGTCATTGTTAACATCCATGACAAATTTCATGAAGTTCCATCCAAACTATGACTTGTAGCCCGTGCCAAAGGATTTAGTCATGCAAAGAGTAAAATCCAAGATGGCTGCTGGCGGACATGTTTTTTGGCCGAACGACCCCAAAATCACTCATTCCCATCTACATGTCAATATGAACATCCATGACAAATTTAATGATGATCAGACGAACAGTACGACCTGTAGCCCGTGCCAATGGATTGAATTTTGAAATCCAAGATGGCCTCCAGCAGCCATGTTTTTTTGCCGAATGACCCCAAAATGACTCATTCCCATCTACATGTCATTGTTAACATCCATGACAAATTTCATGAAGTTCCATCCAAACTACGACCTGTAGTCCGCGCCAAAGGAAATTGTTGACGGACACACGCACACACGGACGCCAAACCATGGCAATAGCTCAAACTTACAAAGTAAGCTGAGCTAAAAATTACAAAACATGATGCATGATCAGAGAATATAGGGCATGGCAAAATACACCCATGGTATTTTTTAAATGGGCCATATGTCAGGTGAAAATTGGCGGGCGGAACCAAAATTTGAACTTGACCTGTATTTTGGGTTAGTAAGCTTACATGTACATACCATATCTCATTCCATTCAGTTCAGATTAACTAAAGTTATCATCCAGAAACGAAAATTGAGTGCAAATTCGAATAATAAGGACAGTAACGCCAATGAAAATAGGTGGGAGTATAAACTGCTAAATTCTCATCTCATAATTTTTTTTAAGTGGGAAGGTGGGCCAATTTTATATTTATAATTTTTATATTTCATTCTTGCTAACATAAAACATTATATTCAGTTCTAGAAATTGAAGCAATGTCCTACATTATACAATACAAGTTTATTTAAATTGCCCAAATGAAAGTTGTCTGATTAATGGGTCATTGCAAGTTAAGGCATGAGAAACCAATTTTACATTAAAATTATCCTAATAACACTTATTCGAGGACGGAAACAAAATAGGGTCGGGAGGGGATAAGAAATGTGTGGTAGAACTTCTTTTCGTTGTATGTAGTATAGTGACTTGGCCAAAACATCATCAAGGAGTACTCGAGTTTGTCTGTGTGTATATTTTTTGGAAGAGAAAGGCATGTCCTTTCTCCGGTTTATAACTCTCTGGGTGCGCCAGGATGGTATTCATGTACAGTAGATTATCATAGTCAAAGTACAACAATAGCTGCCGATGTCAGTATCGGCTCTCTCAGGAAGGGTCAGTTATAATCTTTCCCATGGAGACCAGTTTAGATGTGACAAGTATTAAAATTTAATAATCTGTTCTCATCAGCAAGCAATCAAATTAATGTGCAAGGCAATACTGTCAACATCTGCCTTGTGTTTACAAAGTAACCCCTAGAAACAAACTTTTCTGCGGGATCAGTACCACTTCCTGTTTAGAGAATATATATTATTAGGAATGTTTTTATTCCTGTTTAGAGAGTACACTTTATAAATTTCTTCCAATCAGAGAGCAGGAAATTAGCCTGCCATATGCGGACCTATTTTCTAGCAATTAATTCTCCCAATCATAACAGGAGTAGCAGTTATCTGTGGGATAGCCACATAGGCTTAGCCTATTACAATTCAGGAAATAATAACTAACACATTTTGGACCAATCAGAAAGAGGGAATATAGTTAGCCCTGAAGGGCACGCTATCCACTATTGTTCTTCAGCCCAGCGCAAACTTTCCATCTGGACGCATCTGAATATTATATTGGTTTTTTAAGGACGACAAGCTGGGCGCATACTAAGTTCGCTTTCGAACATGGGCGCCGCCATCTTGAATTAGGGGCGCCGCCATTTTGAATTTGAGGGGCCGCCATCTTGAAACGTCATTGCAATTAAATTAAAACTACAAAATGTTACTTTTCATATAGCCAACATAACATTATTCATTGCGTTAAGGCATTACATGGTTTATTCTTTGAACAATAATCATGACTTAAATCATAAATATTGTCGACCGGACTCGGGCTGGTATGCCATTCGGGAAATGTCGGAAATTTACGTAAAACTGCAAATTTTCCTTAGCCACCTCACGAAAACAACATAGGCCTAATTCATATCGTAAATATCTTGAATGTTTATCATATAACTAAATAAACGTTTCTTTAGTTTAGTAAATTAGTAGAAGCATGTTCTGTAAACTGTTAGGTTACGTCATATGTTGTATCCAAAGCGACGTCATATTGGCACGCGCATTTTCCCGCGAAAATTATTGACGTTTTGACAGCGACGCGACATAGCACACAAATCAGGCATAATGTTGGCATGGTTCGCATTAGGTTTGGTTGGGTTGACGTTGTTTCATAGTGCATGGCTCCGAGTCCGGGTTGGTATACATGTAGCTCCATGCAATTGTAATCAAACTGATCAAATCCCAACCTATAAAATCACTATAGAATCTATACAGGTACTGAGGTAGGCCTACAAACAAATCATGTTCTTGGAAATTGAATGTTCTTCCTTACTTATATTCTAATGATTTGGGTTGTGATTTAAAACAAACAAACAACCCAAATTATGAGGGGGTAAACCCAAGTTCTCACTCATAATAACCCCAATTTCCAACCAAGGCCAAGAGGTGTGGAGGCGGGTACAACTATACTTCATCCAAATTGAGAATGGGCATATGTGTGCCAGTCAAAAAAATAGCCCCGGGAGCCACGATCGAAAGGCTGGAAGATACATGTATGAGTATAATATGATAATTATGAGGTAAAGACCCAACCCCCTACCACAAGCAACCAACTTCGTGTACGTAATTGGTTATAAGAAATATTTATAGTTAATTAAATCTTGACGTTCATATAAGTCAACACATATTAGTCTGAGTAGTGCAGGTCGTGACTGCACGGTCGTCCTTTTTTACATGGATTTCAAAGCCATAATTTCTTGTTTAAAATAAGCTTTATTGATTTTAAAATAAATTGCACTCAACTGAACAATTATTTACCCACCACCATCCCCTTTCACCACCATCATCCGGGGTGCACCGTTATAGGGTTCTCGGCTCAGGGTATCTCCCTACTAAACTGATTTCACGTAATAGTAAATATCACTGGATCTAAGCATATATGTAAATGTACATCATTAACTAATGTATTTATAAGGGCTCCGTCATAAATTGTCAATCCGTAACCGGAAATATTAAAGGCATGAAGATGAGGTGTTGCATCCTCCTTGTCTTATATGGAAACTAATGCTGAGGTGTTGCATCCTCCTTGCATTGTTGCTTATACATGTATCAGCGGAGGCTCGATGCTGAGGCGGAACAGCACTTCTGCATTTAAAGTAAAACTTAGTTTAAATTAAACGAAGTTTTAAGTGAGAGTCAAGCTGGAATGATGAACTTCTGCCAGACTAAAAACTGGCTAAACTTATATACAAAAGGAGTCAGAACTTATTGGGCCAATCGTAAGTCCCTGTTTCACACACCTTTTCTAGCTTGCCAGCTCCAATCATCCTGTGCCATTTGTGACATCAACCTGTTACAACAGTCATATCTAACTTGGCAGGTAGGATAGTTCAAACTGGGTGACAGGGTGCTATGACCTTATTTACTTGCGTGATACTCTCCTGAGAGCCCCATGCATACCTGCATTGCATGACCTCAACTTAATAAAATCTATTGGCACGTCATGAGAATGTGACTGCGATATAATTCCGACACCACATGTACTAAGCTAGTGCTGTTATACTATCTCTTTAAGCTGGGAAATATTTCCTAGAAATATGTCACTAATTTTTACGTATTACATTTCAAACTACCAGCTATAGGATAGAATAATAGAGAAGTTGAGTTTAGCAGAAGTCATTATGTTACATTTGGCATTAGGAATGAAAATACTGAGGATTTGTCACTCTGTTTTAAGAAGAGCAACAAGCCTGGAAATAGTGTGCCTGTCATTTGCAGAATGAGGTCCACGGTGGGCTAGCATCACCAAATTCACCCTCTGGGAACCTCATTCTGCTTAGGCCACATCTTCCCACATCTTCTGGAAAGTATCTATAGCCTCAAATTAACATTGTTTTTGGTTACTATTCTATATCCCCTAATTTGCTGAAAATAAAATGCATAATCGAAGTGACTAACAGGTAAACATCACCAACTTCAATTGGGGAACTTCATTCTGATCCTAGGTCTCCCATAGCAGTTGATGCCTAAGCAGAATGAGGTTCCCAGAGGGGGAATTTGGTAATACTAGCCCGCCATGCGGGATATCATCACTAAATTCACCCTCTGGGGGACCTCATTCTGCAAATGACAGACACATTATTTCAAGGCTTGAGTAGCTAAAGAATTTCAGTGAATACAATTTTGGAACGAATTATGCCCCAATCGTGTCGATACATTGAGAAATATTAAGAGTATCTAAGGTATTATTTTCATAATGGTTTTGGTGTTCAATGAATAATGTTAATCAGGATTCAACTCAAACCATTGGGACTTCTCTCTGATAAAAGTCCACTTCTTTCTAATAATTGAAAGCAGACAGAAATAACTTCTCTCAGTTTGAATCCTCCAGGCTGGTCCTGTGGTCTAATTTTGGCAATTACAAGAAAGTTGGCAATTTAGAATTTAGAATTTAGATTATATATATATTGTGCATGATGCAGGCGCGAGCAATTCTATTGGGGATGCAATTCTTAGGTTCACAACCATTTATTTTTTCCCTTTACATGACACCACCACCACCACCTTGGTGGTTAGCAGAGGTACAGGCCTGAGAATAAAGTGCTTGTCATTTGCAGAATGAGGTCCCCAGAGGGTGAATTTAGTGACGATATCCTGCATAGCTGGCGACCTTGCTCATGCCTCATCTTCTCTGGAAAGTTTCTTTATTATCAAATTTCTATAGAAACTTCTTCACATAGATTCTGTTCTATTTTAGTTTAGTTTCTCTATATTCCCAAATTGGCAGACGACACATCACATAATCAAGGTTCCCAATGGGTGAACATCACAATATTCACCATTTGGAACTTCAATCTGAGTCTATGTCTCCCATAGCAGATGAGGCCATGCAGAATGAGGTCCCCAGAAGGTGAATTTAGTGATACTAGCCCGCTATGCGGGATAGCGTCACTAAATTAACCTTCTGGGGACCTCATTCTGCAAATGACAGGCACCTTATTATAAGGCCTGCCGAGGTGGTTAGGTCATGAGGTCATCGCAATCTGGGCTAATATGAAGTTGATGCAGGTTCTAACCCCAACAAAGGGGCAAAAATGAGGACCGATTTTCAAGCTTGATCTGAGTTGAGGGACATCTCAATGTACCATTCCGATCAAAACATGTACCATTCCGATCAAAACATGTACCATTCCGATCAAAACATGTACCATTCCGATCGATACATGGCCATTTCGATAAAAATAAAAAATTCTTTCATGCTCACTGAAACAAGTACATATGAAGCAATGAACACTCATACTGAGTCCAAGTCTCTGTAAATATGATTTGATATATACACTCACCCCTATATAATCCATTGTCAAATTATAGTGAGTTTTTGCACCAATTATGAATTTCACTACATATCGAGCCAGCATCCCGCGATCATAGTAGGGATTCCTTGTTCCATTGCCAAGCCAACCCGGGAACCCCCAAGGCAGACCATATAACTTGATGTTTGGGTTCCTCTGGAAGTATTAAAGACATGTGAATGAACAAACGATAATGAGAGAAATATATTCAGTTGTGCAGTCTCGTTTAACCCTTTACCCAACAAAACGGCCAAACCGGCCAAATAAAGCTTCAACAGCCTAAAATATCTTCGGTCTGTCTCAATAGAACCATACAAATATGGATATCATTGGAACCGGCTCCTTGACCACATTGTGATAGTTACAGTTATGCCCTGTGCCAATGCATTCTCTTATATATGCGAGTCGACCATAGGTCGCCTCGCATATATAAGAGAATGCATTGGCCTAAAAAAATCTTTTTTTAACACTTTTTACCATTTTTTCTTACATTCTTTAACAATTTTATAATTTTTAATGTGTTAAGCCAATGCATTCTCTTATATATGCGAGGCGACCTATGTTCGACTCGCATATATAAGAGAATGCATTGGCACAGGGCCGTTCTGTTGGGTAAAGAGTTAAACTAGAGCTCCATGGTTCCCCTCATTTCTAACCCAATGATGATATTAATAGCCTTAAAGGGACGGGTGACATTCGTTGTAGGTTATAATTTAGAAATAACATTTATCAAATTATGATCATTTCCTCAAGAATATACTAATAGTATAGCATGATGATACGGATGCGATATTATTCACAAAACATGCTTTGTGTCAGAGAAAATGCAGGTCGAGATTTGTTTAGTTTCTTGCAAAAACTCAGTGAATAGTTTATAAGCAGTTTATTTATTGAGTCATTTCCTTATTTAGATTCACGTGCATTATACATCGGTTATAAAACCCCTAATCTACAACTTCAAACTCACAATACTATCATAGTAAATTCCTTATTTGGTATGTATTACCATATATAGGTTTAATAGGAGAAAATACTAACTGGATTGAAAAATATTCATCTCTTTGCAAGAACAAATATATTATGTACATGTTTTCTGTCTGATCATTTCCCATTTATGAAGTAATGTGGATTAGCTGGAATTTAAACTGACAACGGGTAGAATGGGTGGATTAAAATCAAATTTGGTGTGATTTGAATGCGATTTTTAATTTTATCTTCGCCTTCCACATCGCAACGGAACATTTTCATTGTTCTCAGTAGTTCCCAGTGTTTGTCCATAAACAAATGGTTCTGTAATGTTTTTGATGTTTGTTTACATAACAAAGTGTACAAATGTGACAATGTACGCGATATTTACGATTGATATAAGAACAACATCTGTCTATTATATAATATTCCTTCTGTTTTTGGCAATTTTAGCGGATGTGACTATTTTAACAGCTATACCCACTGCGAAGGCTGCACATACAATAGTGCCCAAAATAATCGACTCCCATAATCCACAGCAGAATTATGGGTAATTTTTCAGGATTTAGTCGGAAATATGGCTTGTTGCCATTCATCGGAAAGCTCTCCCCGAGAGCTCTCCGATGAATGGCAACAAGCCATATTTCCAACTAAATCCTGAAAAATTACCCATAATTATGCTGGGGTTATGAAGTCGATTAATTAGGGCATTACTGTGTCTTCAAAATTAAACTAACATATGGATCAGATGTGACCAAAACAGGACACAGGCTCTGTGTTTAATAAAGGTTAGAAATGTAAAAGAATACATCCTTGACCTTGTAAGCCAGTGCATATACAAGAGAATGTACTGGCACATGATATTTAATGCTGCACCAGCACAGCTCCCATTATGAACCCCATGAAAGGGTTAAATCAGACAGGGTATCTTTAATATGAAACAGGAAAATGTAGAAATAGATTATTTATTAGAGCGTCTGTATTATGTTATAAGACAGACCAAATAGCCTGTGCAAATGGATCATACAAGTCTTTGTATCCTCGCTGATAATTCTCACACACCCCCACAGATCACCACCCTCTCCCCCCAGATCATACAAACCTTTTCAGCTTCAACCATCAGCCGCCGTTTGTATCGTCACTGATAATTCTCCCCCAACAGATTACCACCCCATCCACCCACAGAGTATCACCCCATCCCCCATGGGTCACCACCCCTCCCCCATGGATTACCACCTCCACAGACCCCCCCCCCCCCGGTCACCACCCCCTCCCCCACGGATCATACAAACCTTTTTAGCTTCAACCATCAGCCACCACTCATATTCTTGTTGATAGTTATCCCCCCCCCCCCCCCCCAGATCAACACCCCCTCCCCCTGGATCACCACCTCTACAAACCCCACACCCCCCCCCCCCCCCACGTATCATACAAACCTTTTTAGCTTCGACCATCGGCCACCACTCATATTCTTGCTGATAGTCCCCCCCACAGATCACCAACCCCTCCCCCTCAGGTCACCCCCCCCCACGGTCAACACCCCCTCCGCCATGGATCATACAAACCTTTTTAGCCACCACTCGTATTCTTGATGATAGTTCTTCCCTTACAGATCACCACCCCCCCCCCCCCCCGCCATGGTCACCACCCTCTCCCCCCCCCCCCCATGTATCATACAAACCTTTTTAGCTTCGACCATCAGCCACCACTCATATTCTTGTTGATAGTCCCCCCCCCCACATATCACCACCCCATCCCCCTCACCCCCCCCCCCCCCCCCCCACGGTCAACACCCCTCCCCATGGATCATAGAAACCTTTTTAGCTTCAACCATCAGCCACCACTCATATTCTTGTTGATAGTTATCCCCCCCCCCCCAGATCACCACCCCCTCCCCCTGGATCACCACCTCTACAAACCCCACACCCCCCCCCCCCCCCACGTATCATTACAAACCTTTTTAGCTTCGACCATCGGCCACCACTCATATTCTTGCTGATAGTCCCCCCCACAGATCACCAACCCCTCCCCCTCAGGTCACCCCCCCCCCCCCCCCCCCCCACGGTCAACACCCCCCTCCGCCATGGATCATACAAACCTTTTTAGCCACCACTCGTATTCTTGATGATAGTTCTTCCCTTACAGATCACCACCCCCTCCCCCTCACCACCCCTCCCCCATGGGTCACCACCTATACAGACCCCCCCCCCCCCCCCCCCCCCCCCGCCATGGTCACCACCCTCTCCCCCCCCCCCATGTATCATACAAACCTTTTTAGCTTCGACCATCAGCCACCACTCATATTCTTGTTGATAGTCCCCCCCCCCACATATCACCACCCCATCCCCCTCACCCCCCCCCCCCCCCCCCCCCCACGGTCAACACCCCTCCCCATGGATCATAGAAACCTTTTTAGCTTTAACCATCAGCCACCACTCATATTCTTGTTGATAGTCCCCCCCCTCCACAGATCACCACCCCATCCCCCTCACCCCCCCCCCCCCCCCCCCCACGGTCAACACCCCTCCCCCATGGATCATAGAAACCTTTTTAGCTTCGACCATCAGCCACCACTCGTATCCTCGTTGATAATTCTCATCCCATGGATCGTGCATATGGGACGCCTCTGAACCATCTACAAAAGATGTACATTATAAATTCCTTTTCAAAGTTTGTTTGTAACGTTTAGGATAATTTTCCTCAAAATTACACCAAGTAAAAAGGGAATAATTGCAGGTGAGAGATGAACAAGATTGAATTATGTTGATAATCTATTCTCAAACTACCCATGCGGAACGATAATTGATCAAATAGTCCAACATGCAGCCATGAGCCAATTAAATGCCATAACTTATGGGGAAACCTGCAGGTGCAAATGAATGAAATTAGTTCAATTCAACATACATAATATATACATGTACAGTCATATCAACTGTATATTGTCAACAGTCATAACATACAGGTGGAAATATTTAGGTTATGTGTATCACACAGTAGCTATTTGATTACATTCATATATTATTAATCTGTGAAGGATGGTATATACATGTAGCTGTCCGGATCTGAATGAAATAAATAAAATTCAATATTTAAATTTCCCACAAACAGTGTATATGAAATTTGAAACTAAATGGGAGTGGCGGGTGGGAATTTTCGTTTGTTTATTCCGCTAAGGAATGTTCGAGAAAGGTCGAGGTTGTGTGATTATCTCCCTTAATCGGTCCGAGATTATAGGCTGTTTCAAATTTCTCTCATCTGCAATTACACTGTTTGACTTGATAAGCTAAAGGAACACAATTACATTATATTCTTATAAGTTAAAGTAACACACAATTACAGTAATGCCCTAAGTAATCAACTCCATAACCACAGCAGAATTATGGGTAACTTTTCAGGATTTAGTCGGAAATATGGCTTGTTGCCATTCATCGGAAATCTCTCGGGGAGACTTGGTCCAGTTTAGATAGTAATAAATAACATCAGTTGAAAGCAGCAATTATTGAAATCCAATGACTGAATTTTTAACATTAACCCTTTCATGACCGGAGCTTCCTGAAATATTGTGAAAACCCTGTGCCAATGCATTTTCTTATATATGCGGGTCTCCCACCACATATATAAGAGAATGCATTGTCCTAACAATATTTACCTTCATCTTGTAAGCTAGTGTATTCTCTTATATATGCGAGGCTCCCTATGGGAGTGTCGCATATATAAGATAATGCACTAGCACAGGATCTTTAATGCTGCACCAGCACAGCTCCATATATGGAAGGGTTAACCCTTTGAGTGCCAGGGGCCGATCATCGGCCCTAAACCTACAAAATAAGTCTGTTAAAGAATATAAGAATAAATTATTAAAATTGAAAAAAATTGTAAAAAAATAAATAAAAAAATAAAAATAAATAAATTGTTAGGCCAATGCATTCTCTTATATATGCGAGGCGACCTATGGTCGACTCGCATATATAGAAGAATGCATTGGCACAGGGTATATGGGTTGATACAAAAATCGACCTGACACTCAAAGGGTTAAAACAAAGCATGATAAACAATATAATTGTTATAAGCTGAAATTCTACTCCTGCAATAGTTCTCCTTGAAATAATCGCCTCTTTACACATTATTATACAAGTATAAATGTACTTTTTAAATAATAAAATAGGTTCACTGTTGGCTCATTGAAATATAGTTGTTTCCCATATTAGACGAAACAAAACACAAATTAAATTAATAACGAAGTGGTTACTGCCACGTAAAATTGTGTCCCGGATTCAACAGGGAATTGGGAAATGATGTTAAAGATTAAGCTCCAAGGTAAAAAATGAAAGTGTCAATGACACTGTAGCTCAACTTGGAAAGGGAATAATTTAATGTATTACAGTCAATGGAGCGATTAGGAATGTGGAAAGTTGAATGTCTAATACTAGTTTATAGACATGAAGAGAAAAGTAAAATCCAAGATGGCTGCTGGCGGCCATATTTTCCGCCGAATGACCCCAAAATGAGTCGTTCCCATATACATGTCATCGTTAACATCCATGACAAATTTATGACGATCAGACAAAAGGTACGCCCTGTAGCCCATGCTAAAGAATTTAGTCATACAAAGAGTAAAATCCAAGATGGCTGCTGGCGGCCATGTTTTTTAGCCGAATGACCCAAAAATTACTCGTTCCCATCTACATGTCATTATTAACATTCATGACAAATTTTATGATGATCAGACTAAAGGTAAGACATGTAGCCCATGCTAAAGAATTTAGTCATACAAAGAGTAAAATCCAAGATGGCTGCTAGCGACCATGTTTTTTGGCCAAATGACCCCAAAATTAGTCGTTCCCATCTACATGTCAATATTAACATCCATGACAAATTTCATGATGATCAGACGAACAGTACGACCTGTGGCCCATGCTAATGGATTAAATTTTGAAATCCAAGATGGCTGCTGGCGGCCATGTTTTTTGTCCGAATGACCCCAAAATGACTCATTCCCATTTACATTCCAATTTCAACAGCCATGACAAATTTTATGATAATCAGACTAAAGGTACGACCTGTAGCCCGTGCTAAAGGATTTAGTGATACAAAGAGTAAAATCCAAGATGGCTGCTGGCGGCCATGTTTTTTGACCGAATTACCCCAAAATGACTCGTTCCCATCTACATGTCATAATTAACATTCATGACAAATTTTATGATGATCAGACTAAAGGTACAACCTGTAGCCCGTGCTAAAGGGATTTAGTCATACAAAAAGTATAATCCAAGATGGCTGCTGGCGACCATGTTTTTTGGCCGAATGACCCCAAAATTACTCGTTCCCATCTACATGGCATTCTTAACATCCATGACAAATTTTATGATGATCAGACTAAAGGTACAACCTGCAGCCCGTGCTAAAGGATTTAGTCATACAAAGAGTAAAATCCAAGATGGCTACTGGCGGCCAAGATTTTTTAGCCGATTGACCCCAAAATTACTCGTTCCCATCTACATGTCAATATTATCATCCATGACAAATTTCATGATGATCAGACGAACAGTACGACCTGTGGCCCGTGCTAATGGATTAAATTTTGAAATCCAAGATGGCCACTGGCGGCCATGTTTTTTGTCCAAATGACCCCAAAATGACTCGTTCCCATCTACATTCCAATTTCGACAGCCATGACAAATTTCATGATGATCAGACTAAAGATACGACCTGTAGCCCGTGCTAAAGGATTTAGTCATACAAAGAGTAAAATCCAAGATGGCTGCTGGCGGCCATGTTTTTTGCCCGAATGACCCAAAAATGACTCGTTTCCCATCTACATGTCATTTTTAACATCCATGACACATTTTATGATGATCTGACCAAAGGTACGACCTGTAGCCCGTGTCAAAGGATTTAGTCATGCAAAGAGTAAAATCCAAGATGGCTGCTGGCGACCATCTTTTTCGGCCAAATGACCCCAAAATTACTCGTTCCCATCTACATGTCAATATTAACATCCATGACGAATTTCATGACAATAAGATGAACAGTACGGCCTGTAGCCCGTGCTAATGGATTGAATTTTGAAATCAAAGATGGCCGCTGGCGGCCATATTTTTATTCCGACTGACCCCAAAATGACTCGTTCCCATCTACATGTCAATGTCAACATCCATGACAAATTTCATAATAATCGGACTAAAGGTACGAACTGTAGCCCGTGCTAAAGGAAATTGTTGACGCATCACACACGCACACACGGACGACGGAAACCAAGCCATGGCAATAGCTCAAACTTTACAAAGTAAAGTTGAGCTAAAAATGCAGGGAATTCAAATGAAATTTGATGTTTATGATGACTACACTCAAGCAAGATTTTTCTTCATTCATAGACGTAGAAAGAAGTATTGGAGAACTGGAAGAGGTGCAAGGGAATAACTTATTCCAGGGAGTATTCCAAACTACTCAATTCCAACTCTAGTAGTTCTCAATTACCAATTGAATGACAGTCCACTCTGAGGGTGAATCTGATTGACTGTTGTGATATAGATTTTACGTGGCAGCAATGCTGTGTGCTGCCACTTACTTTTTTTTTTACGTGGCACTAACCATTCACCAATGAATAATGCAAAACGTAATCTATGTTGCCATGGAAACTATATTACCTCCACTATATGAATCTCCTCCTATTTCTATTTTTAAAATTTGCAAAGACGCTCCAAAGTTTGGCTGAAATGAAATATAGAAACAATATACCTAACTCATGTCATAAATCCTTTAGTATTATTTTTCCTTCATATCTCTCATTTCAGAATACAAATATAAAATACCTAACTCATGTTATAAATCCTTTAGTACAGAATACAGATATAATATACAATGTACCTAACTCATGTTATAAATCCTTTAGTACAGAATACATTATACAGATATAATATACCTAACTCATGTTATAAATCCTTTAGCACAGAATACAGATATAATATACCTAACTCATGTTATAAATCCTTTAGTACAGAATACAGATATAATATACCTAACTCATGTTAGTACTATTTTTCCTTCTCATTTAAGACTTGGTTTAACCTGTTCTATATAATATAGTGTCGTCTGCTCCAGTCTATGCACATGGGGCTCTCTATGGGTTATAACTTTAACCTGTTCTATCTATTATATATTTTGGGTAATCTGTGTGTCTGTCTGTCTGTGTGTCTGTGTGTTCGCGATGGACTCGAAAACGACCGAACCGATTTCGATGAAACTTGGTATGTGGGGGTATTTTTGGCCGGGGAGTGGCATGGGCCTATTAATTTGCCCGTGCGACGTGACCTTGACCTTTAAATCGGGTAATTTCAAGGTCAAATGCCAGAGTATCACGGGATTTCGATGAAAATTAGTGTCTAGGGATACTTTCGTTTGGGGAGTGTCGTAAGCCTATTCATTTGCCCGTGTGACGTGACCTTGACATCGGGTCAATTCAAGGTCAAATCGCGAATTTTTATGGGATTTCGACGAAATTTGATACATAGGCTTACTTTTGTCCACTGGGTGTTTTGGAGGGGTCAAATCGTGACCCCGACCTGACCTTGACCTTCAAAATGATCAATTCAAGGTCAAATCGGGTAAAACCGGATGGATTTCGACGGGTACTTTTGTCCGGGCAGTGTTTTGGACGGGTCAAATCGTTACCCCACCTGACCTTGACCTTCAAAATGGACAATTCAAGGTCAAATCGCGCAATTCGCTGAAAAGCAGAGGGGAAACAGCCGGACGAAGTCGGGTCCACCTGCTAGTCTCCTATATATTTTGAAGACCTCTGTCTGTCTGTATGTATGTATGTCATTTATACAAATCTACGATTCTCGACCGAGCCCGTGCGACGCCAGCTTTGCGCAGACCAGATCTCGGAAACGGGTAGAGCTATCGACTTGAAATTTAGTTTTTTAATAGCCCGGACAACGTCGGGCTCATCTGCTAGTCGATTATATATTTTGGAAGATCTGTGTGTGTGTGTGTGTGTGTTCGCGATGACTCGAAAACTGCCGGAAGAATTGAGCCCAAACTTCCTATCTAAGGGTAAAATCCCAGATGAATTGGCATCGCACCGCTTCTGAGAACTCCTAGTCACACAAATTACCGCCATTGGCACGGTGGGGTTAATCTCGTTGATAGTTAAAGAGCGTTCGTATCTGCAGTGTCGTCGATAAAGAGCGTATGTGTGTAATGTGATTATTACGTCTGGGTCTGGGCATGTGCGTGTAAGACTGTATCCAGACATGAGCGTGTTGTGTGACGTACTTAGGGCTTTCCGCCCGAGGTGATCTTCACCTTGAAACGGGTACCCACAAACGTACCTCTTTTAGGGATGGGTACCATCACGGGACGGGTACCATCATGTCTCTTGATTAAAAAGGCAGAATTAACTCAAATTAAATTAAAAAATTAACTGATTTCGACGAAATTTGATACCTACGGATACTTTTATCGGGGGAGTGTTTTCGACGGGTCAAATCGGGACCCCGACCTGACCTTGACCTTCAAAATGGTCAATTCAAGGTCAAAGCCCGGACGAAGTCGGGTCACTTGCTAGTCTATTATATATTTTGGGAAATCTGTCTGTCTGTGTGTCTGTCTGTTCGCGATGGACTCGAAAACAGCCGAGCCGATTTCGATGAAACTTTGTACATGGGGGTACTTTCGGCGGGGAGTGGCATGGACCTATTAATTTGCCCGTGCGACGTGACCTTGAAATCGGGTCATTACAAGGTCGAACGCCCGAGTATCACGGGATTTAGATGAAAATTAGTGTCTGGGAATACTTTCGTATGGGGAGTGACGTAAGCCTATTCGTTTGCCTGTGTGACGTGACCTTGACCTTGAAATCGGGTCAATTCAAGGTCAAATCGCGAATTTTGATTGGATTTCGACGAAATTTGATACGTAGGGTTACTTTTGTCCACTGGGTGTTTTGGACGGGTCGAGTCGTGACCCCGACCTGACCTTGACCTTCAAAATGATCAATTCAAGGTCAAATCGGGTAAAACCGGATGGATTTCGACGGGTACTTTTGTCGGGTACTTTTGTCCGGGCAGTGTTTTGGACGGGTCAAATCGTGACCCTCACCTGACCTTGACCTTCAAAATGGACAATTCAAGGTCAAATCGCGCAATTCGCTGAAAAGCAGAGGGGAAACAGCCCGGACCAATTCAAGGTCAATTCAAGGTCAAATCGGGCAATTCGCCGAAAAGCAGAGGGGAAACAGCCCGGATGAAGTCGGGTCCACCTGCTAGTATAATATAATTGTACAAACCTTGAATAAATAGTCAAGTATTTGATTCCTCTGCTTCTCTGGATAGTTCACCAAAAGTTTCGATGTTGCCTGAAATATCACAGAAAGTGTACTATTTTCGTTTCAAAATACTTAATTACACGTGCGGCAGCTGATAACCATTGGAGAACACCTTTTATTACATGATCCTACCCTTATTCCATTCAATAAACCCATTCTATAAATTGTGATATTAAACGTTCATTTAACAACAGGAAATAGTGCCAGGTGACCTTTGACTTCTGGTTTGTTGTCTGGTTATATTCCGTATGCTACGTCTCAAAAATACTATGGCTTCCAATATTTTTCTAACATACTCTATTGAATGAAGAGTTTGAAAATTTATTTCATTAAATATACACCATTAAATACGTCACATAGTCTTTATTTATCACTTTCATATACCGACTACATACAGTATATAAGCAGTGCGATTTTTATCTGACATCATAACCACAAAGATGTTCCGTTGTTGCATCTACAGATGAGAGTTTAATACAATCATAATGACAAGTACATCTAGAATTTTAACGTGACTCAAATACTTTTTTATGCAACACAATTTTTCGTTCGTTATGTAATTTTAAATATCGTAAATATTTTTTTCGAATTTTTGCAATCGAGATAACAAACGAGTGCGTTTCGTACAATATTTGGTGACTAATATTTCAACCAAAAACCAAAAGGATACACCAATAAGGAGGTGTAGTGACACGGCATGCATACTCTCCTCAAATAATATATTGGTTGTTTTGAATAATTTTAAAAAATAACTCAGGAGAGCACGACAAAGTCACGCTATTTATTCATTTTCGATTTCCGTGTTTGGTGATTCCGTCACGGATTTCGTCAACGAAATTGTTCTCAAATCGCACTTGACGGTTTATAATAAAATTTGAGCCATTTTCTAACTAAAGTTTTTCAATTCATTTCCATAAACCGTTGCCATTATGTCGTATTTCACTATAATATGCTGTTACGCCGTGACGGAATCACACGTGACGGAATCACAATTTAACACAAAATTGTCCATCTACCAAATGGTACGATAAATAACATGCAATAAATCATTTTTCTTAAATGTGTAGGAATCTACTTCATGTTATGTTATATATGTAGTCATAAGTCACCTCTGAGTCAGACTGTATGTCAGATCCAATATTTTTTGCACACCACTGCCCGATACATATCACTGGACATGTTGGTGAAATATAGTTTTTAATATACTAAAATATTTGAAACAAACCTTTAATGTCGTAACATTATGCAGACATCAAAATAAAAACGCCCAACACTTTGCATATTATTCCATGCGACAGGACATGAGAACCAAAACCATTTTTTAGCCGTAATATGTTATAACTTATACATATAAAAGGTACTCAATCCTATCAGACGCTCCTAAATTTGCTGTTTCATATTATTATGTATATATGTTCTTATGTTATTTAACTTAATATTGTTATCATCCGAATAAATAATTATCACAATTATCCAATCTATCTCCTGACAACTCTTAGAGAGAGAGAGACAGAGGGAGGGAGAGAGAGAAAGCAAGCAAAAAGACACAAAAGAAACCAACTTAAATAAGACGTTATCCCTTGGGGCGAGCTGGCCTGGGGCGAGCTGGCCCAGGTCGACTGGGGCGAGTGGGCCCTGGGGCAAGTGGGCCCGTTTCCAATCATAACATACCCCTCCACCACTAATTCCTCCAATTCCATCAAAAACGCGGCCGTAACCAGAACTGTCATCCACCCAGTACAAGTCTGCGGATGCATATAATATTATAACAAATAATGTGCATAAAATACAGGTAAAATGGTGATGCTTCGATGTCATTTTGTGGAGATATTTAGGAGATCGTTGACAACTTTTTACATGTACTATGTCACGTGATCAGCAGCCAAAAAAAAATATGTTCGTGTTCAGCTACATCCGGTTTTAAATTCGATGGCCTTGAACTTTAACCAAGGTCATCACTGTTGGGGCGACTTGTGTCCGGGTTTTCAAAAATGGCAAATTTAAAACGACAAAACTTGAAATTGGAAGCATCATGGAAGGCGCTGCAGGATTATTATAACGAACACGGTTCTGCAATTAATCTGAACAAACTTTTCAAAGATGATCCGGACAGATTTTCTAAATACAGGTACCTGAAAATTAAGAAAGAAATGTCCGAAAATGGCGAAATTGAAAATGAAATTCGACGAAATTTCGAAAACAAGGAAAAAGTGAGGATAAAAATCTTCTTGTGTTACGACGTAACGCCAATGATCATATTCCAAACAGTACATAACCTGGGAACTTTTTGATGTTCTGACCCGTTCAGGGGCACCAGAAGAGGGGGGCGAGCGGGGGCAGGGCTTGCCCTTTTTCTGGAGACAGAAAATGCTTTTTGTGTGTTTAATCTCGTGTTTTTATAGCAAAATGTGACTTTTTTGGTCCAAATACCACCAATTTCACAAGGAATATTAATTTTTTGTCAATTTTATCACAAAACGGCCATAAAAACCGACAAATACCATTAAAATAGGGATTTTTGCCACAATGAATTTATGGTTATTTTCCCGAGTTTGCGGAGAAAATGCCCTTTTTTGCGGAAAAGTGCCCTTTTTGTAGGCTCTGCCCCCCCTGCCCTTGGATGCTTCCGGCGCCCCTGGACCCGTTCTGAATTAATAATAGAGGATGGACCCAGCTCAACATTTGCATATCATATGCCATATGCTTTTTTTCCTTTCACTTGTGACGTTGTGTCGTGCCAAGTTTTGAGTCAGTATACATGTATCTCAATAATTTGCGGCACCTCGAAACAGTGCGCGGAACTGCGCAGAACTACGCGGAAGTGCGCGGTACAAATGAAACAGTTATTATGCACAGGGGCAGGTGGGGGTTGATTTAATACATGAACTATAGTAGTAGACAGTCTTCAGTTGCGAATTTGTAAGGTTATTTTAACGTTTTAACTTGTATTTGAGAGATAGAGTGAGTGAGTGGTAGAATCTACCGCGCACTGTTTCGAGAAAAGCTTACTGCGCAATATCTTCCGCGCATTGTTTCACGAAAAGCATACTCGTGGTTTCGGATTAGGGACCACACTTAGCCTACATGTCTTAATTAGTAATAGGCCTAGTAGTAGTATAGCGGTAGACTGATTAGAGGTGACAGCTTACTGCATGTCACTGTAGAAAACGTAACTGTGGCTATTAATCCGACATCGCGCAAAATCGCCCACAAAGTCACATAACTCATATTTTTTTTCAATAATCGAGTTGTGACCTTCACTTCAGGCTTCACCTTAGAGTTAGACTTAGTCAATAGTCTGACCAGACGTGGTAATATTATTTATTATATGGCTAAGGCCATCCACGTCTGACCGCTCTGGCGCTTCAGCTTTGGCGAGTAGCTAATTTTTTTAAATGCACTTATTTTTAAGAATCAACTAACATAGTCATTAATGTTAACAATATTGCAATATATATTAGCTCTGACACCTACCAGAACGTGTGTATAATTCCGTAATAATTTAATCCAAAAATCCAGTCGGAAAACATGTTGACAAAACGTGGTTAAATGGCCGAAGCAGGAGGAGCTAACATATCACATGACTACGTGCAGTTCATGTATGGCAAACATGATTCTGCAACTCGCATTACTGTACCAGGATTTTAACAGTGCGCATGTGTAACAAATTGGAGTTGGTAATTTGTAAAAACTACACGCATGCGCAGATTGTAGTTCCCCTCAACTTGAATTGTATCAGGGCAACCTGAATTATACACTCAATGTGAACGCGTGTGATTACCTTGCCGTGCGCACAGGGAACTCACAGGGGGATTCATGAAATTAAGGGTCACATGCAATGGTCGACGAACACACGACATGTCAGTGTTTACGTTCTGTTATTTGTCGGATTTTAAGGATAAATGACACGTAGGTGAGTGGATGGTTTCACACTTGTATTTTTATTTAGTTGATAAATACATGTGCGTTGGTCCTAATTGTTACTTTTATAGGAATCATAGTCGCCTATGTTGTTTGAAGCACACCATGGATCTTTGATGGCGTAAGCCATGACACAAAGATCAAATGGATCTAGCTTCACCTATATGTACAGTTAACTTGAAGACTGAAGTGAAGTACAAAATTTACCCTTAGCCAGCTTAGCCTTAGACTTAGGCAGTAACTTGGCCTAAGCGGCGAGCCTAAGGCTAACTTAGGGAAGCTATACCTAAAAAAAGAATATCTGTGTTTCTACTAAATCGACTGACCAATGGAAAAAGTGCTGACTGCAACCATTTTATTGCCGATTTTAGAAAAAAATATTGAGTTAATTGTTCGACTAACCCGACCGACCCATCGGAAAGTTGGCGAGTTAAATATTTTTTTGGGGGGATGACCAGCGGATTTTGATGGAAATGACTAAAATGGGCATGTGATGTCAACATGTATTAATTGTCATGGTAATATACGTAGTCGACGGCACTCATAGTTAACGTCTTTTGGTATTTTTGTCTGGAAGGAGATATGAAATTTTTTTTAAAATAAAAATTGGGAAAAACGCCGATCCAATTATATCAGGGAAACAAAGAAAAGGCGGTATCAAAAATGCTTGTTAATGAAAACCTTCGCTGTTAAGGTCTGCATGAAGAAATATTGCCGTGTACTTGCAATCATTGCGAGCATGCAGCTATATTTATCAACGCTCTATTTTAATATCAAAGTTAAACTCATGCAATAGAACAAACAGCATTTATGTTGTCATACAATAAGTGCATGGCGGATAATAAATAAGACTGAGGCCAAAACAAAAAACCTCTTTGTTTCCGATACCCTGCCTGGCTGAGATTTTCTTGCCTGCCTCAATTTTTTTTTCCAATTTTCTCCAGAAAGCTACATGTAGTCTATAGTTTAATACCTGTTAGAGTGTCAATGTGAATAGTTATTGTTTTTCCCAATCTCAAAAGCAAAAATAAGTCAGTTATTAAGCTCAGCGTTGGTAGAGATCTTACTGCAGAGTGAATGAATTGAAGAGACAGCATGTTTTTATCAAATGCTTGGCTCATATTCAATACACATTGATCTACCATATTCCATGGGACTGTGACTTACACCGTTATATCGCTCACAGCTGAAAGATTAAAAAAAAAAATCCCTGCCTGCCTGTCTGGATAATTATCCCAATGTTATCGGAATCAGAGACGTTTTTTGTTTTGGCCTGATTCAACCCATAAGACTGATTCAACCCAGTCTGCACACATGGTTAAAACAGATTTACCTTGGCAACAACTGGATTAATCCACTTTAAACAACTGTCAGCTATGAAAGACACACCACTGTCTCACCAATCAAACACGTTCCGCATCCCCCATGGACCTACTCAGTGTAACTATATATATGGCAAGTTCTTTGATATTACTGCGATCAAGTATCAAGCATAATAGAAACAAATCACACTGCATACTTAAAATATTTAAACAAGGAATATGTGCTGAATTGCTGATAATACCACTGTAAGTTGGGAGGTAATATGGATAAATCAAACTTTATAGGATTGAAACTAAATACATGTAGATAAAAAATACAGTAGGTGATATTAAACCACAGTAAAAGGAAAATGGATACAGCAAAACGGAGAGTTGTCATGGAAAAAATTAAACCCGTCTTATGAAGAGATATATGAGGGAATGAACACACAATAGTTTTGATTGAAAGGGAAAGTATTTATTCCATCAAACAATCTCTCTATCAACCAGAATACCTGGTAAATTGCATACATGTAGGCAGTAATGAATAGCGAACACTGGTTATTATATAGTAAGAAAGGAATTCAAATACAGATTGCACATTTGTGCATGTATGATAGGAAAAATTATCAGGCCATTTCAAGCTTTACATGTCGCTTTCTATATCTAACACTTGACTGAAGGACTATGCAGTAATAGCTACCATACATGTACATGTAGCTTTATCCAGTGATTTTATAGTACAATAAGATTATTGCAAAAATTCAGCAAAACAACATTGTACCAATTTGAATACATAGGATGTGATGGAGGTATTTATAATGCCACTTGTAAGCTGTTTCACAGCAAGTGCATACCAGTACGGGCATAGCTTAGAATTATTTATTGTATTATCTCTCTTTGATCAGACTTAACCACCAGCAATAGTTATATATCGCTTTACATGTATATTAGCTATATAGATATATCAGTATATCACCAATAGGATTTGCCAGACCTATTGACAAAACATATACCGGTAAGAAAAAAGTCATCCCCTAATTTCGTGTTCCTGAAGTATCACAAGTCTAGTCAATAAATGTATCAAAAGACAAATATAATCACTGTGCTCATTCAAGTCTGGCATATACGCAACATAAATGAGATTTATTGTCAAATTTATGTGCAATTTCAAAGTTTTGGCAAGTTACCACCTTAACAAATGGCACAGGGTTAACATTTGGAAATAAACCTGATGCCCAAGCTTGCATTTCCCATCTCAGGAGACACCAATTGACAGTTTATTCAGTTTGCATACCAGACGAATGACTGTAAATGTTTACTTTCACTGAAAGTTTCAGTTTCGCCTCAGAGGAGTGGACGATAACGATTAATTAACACCAATAATTGGGCAGATTGGGATCCCCCATCTGTATTTTTGGAGCAATCATACTAATACTGCTGTACATGTAAGTGAATAAAGATAATTAACTTGGGTGCTGTCACAATGAAAGTAATTAATTATAATAATGAGTGAGATCATTTGGCCTCATGGCCCATGAATATCACATCCATCTGCGCAATGCAGACATTATCAGCCATATGTGTGGTTATCAGATCTGAATGAAATTTGGTTTGGATGTTCACCATCTGGAATGCTTTCAAAAAGGGGTGAATGAACTACAATGAAGTTGTTTGCATTTTCTGTTCTAGAGTTATCCTTCTTTGTTTATCTGGAAATAATTTTATAATAATGTTTTTTAGACCCCCCATAAGGAAGCTATTGGGGAGGGCTATATAGGAATTTGCTTGTCTGTCAAGTGTCCATTCATCTGCTTCTTTTTTTTTCGAACGCAACTTTGTCCAAGCTTGTACCCTTACAATATTTTTTCAACTTGGCAGATATTTAGTACCATGGGAACCTGTGCATCTGTGATTATGAGGTCTGTCTGACTTTGTTTTAGTGGAGTTATCCCCTTTTTCTCGCAACATGCCTAATTTTGTCCGAGCTTGTACCGGTATATCTTGTGTTTTCTTTTTTTCGAAAAACAAATATGTTAATATGGCTACCCTTAATGTAGACCAATTACACTGCAGGGGGTATCCTTCATCCTATTGGGAAGTGTCACCTTTAGTTTTTTTTGTCCGTCTGCCTGAGTACATTTCAGCCATGAGTTATTGTTATAGCCAGTATAAATCAAGAGAAATTAAATTTCGACTTTTGGATTTTGACCATCGCTAGGGCACTTTCCCTTTTAGAGTTATTCTTCTTTGTTTATTTTAAATTTGGATTCGTTCTATGAAGTACCCTTGTTTCAATTTGGCACTGTGGGAGTATTCCGGCACCATGGAAATATCCATGACTGTTTTGTTACGGTACAGGTTTAGGTGCCCAAACTCTAGAAGGCTAAATGTTCCCAAATTCCTGTCAACCTGCATTTTATAATTTTTCAAGGAAATTTTCAACAATATACTGTGTATATAAACAATCTGCAGTTGCAATAGAGTCTTAACTTGCATGTTCAGTTTTTGCAATCAAACATATTATGTCATCTCAAATTATATGGGGATATCCTCAGGTGGAAAACAGGTGTTTCCAAAAAATCCCTGTATTCTTCCCTGGCCAGCACCTGTGTCGTGGTGCAGTTGCAACCTCTTATATTCTATTCTATATCTGTTTCAGCCTTTCTTTAGACACACAGGATGGTAAGATACTACTTGATTACTCAAAGAACAGAATCAATGGAGAAGTCATGTCTAGACTGTTCCAGTTGGTGAGTAACCAAGTCTAACTTCCTGTGAAAGTGTGAATTTAACCATGTCTTGAGCTTCCTGAAATTTTTGCGAAAAACCCTGCGCCAATGCATTCTCATGCTAGTACATATGCGAGTCTCCCTTAGGGAGCCTCGCATATATAAGAGAATACATTGGCCTAACAACATTTACCTTGACATTACAACCAGTGCGTTCTCTTAGACATACTTTAGTGCATATACATGTATAAGAGAATACACTGGCACAGCGCAGCTCCCGTCATGAATGGGTTAAAAACTTATATCACATGTGATTTCCCATTCCAGAATACTCCCAATCATTGAGTCACCATCTCTCCTTGACATGAAATACAAAAGAGAGTGACACTAAATCAGTTTCTATGCCATCATGAATGACATCTGCTTATTACCCTTTCATGACAGGAGCTGTGCTGGTGCAGCATTAAAGATCCTGTGCCAGTGCAGTCTCTTATATATGTGTGGGAGACTCGCATATATAAGAGAATGCATTGTGACAGGGTTTTCGCAAAATTTCAGGAAGCTCCAGTCATGAAAGGGTTAAGGAACTTACATGTAGCTATTGTAGAACATTTTGATCAGCTGATTTAAAGACGGTCTATCTCTTCCTAAACACGTTTTATATAGTTTCCGGGGTATAAAATAATAAATATGAGTCAAAGACTCCTGTCCGGAAACGCTTCTATCAATTAATATTGATTTTATTGATTTCAGATAGAGTTATCCCAAAGGTACTCTCAGTATGAACGCGAACCGTAAATTGTCCTAAATTGATTGTATGTATATTATACCAGAAATTTCGAAATAAAATCAATATTAATTGATAGAATCGTTTCCAGCCAGGGGTCTTTATTCATATTTATTATTTTATATCCAGGAAACTAAATGTATATAAAACTTGTTATAGGAAGAGATTGACCATCTTTAAAGTACCCCAAGGTACTCTCAGTGTGTATATGTTAAAAAAAATATAATAGTCTGTTAAAAAGATCACCGCTAAGAAGAACATGAAGAAATAGATATAAACTTTGTTCTTATATAAAAGAATTTTGCATGTTGAACCATTAAAGACATATTATGGACTTATTCGGGTGCATGAAACTGATAAGGTAGTATTCAGGTACCATGCAAACTGTGGGAATGTAGCATTTTACTAACATTATTGAAAATCTCAAAGAAATCGACCATACCACTCCATATAAATTATCGTCTGAACTACGCTTAATTGTAAATATTTACATCTCGATTCTGGACTCATCAATCGGCGATAAACTAACGCTAATTAGTTCGCTTTCGAGAGTTTACCATCCAGTTTTGATTAAACTGTTTGCATCTTATTGGACTTTTATTCATAATTCCACTGTAACAGTAGTAATTACATAACAATGGTTTTAACATGCGAAAACCTCTTTAATAATTAGGAAAATAAGAACAATGTCAATCTATTTTTTCATGTACAGTAATGCCCTAAGTAATCGACTCTTTAACTACAGCAGAATTATGGGTAACTTTTCAGGATTTACTTGTTGATGATAGTTGTTTTATAGACTTTATATTATTTTTTATGAACCCACCTTGAAGGCCTCGAGTATAATTAATTGATTGCCCAGACTTTCATTTTTGAGGCGCGCGATCGCTCTTGCGCACCATCGCGCGCCTGAAATTGAACACCAGCGAGCGATCGATTGCGCACCTAGGCCAAATACAGCGAGCGAAGTTGGACGATCCTGATAATGATATTGTCAGTGTCTACCCAGACGAGATTGGTTAATAATGTGTCCCATTTTCCGTTTTATTACCGCGTTGCGAGAATGCCTGTGTGATGTGTCTCGAGATCAAATGTGCCGCGACCTAGTTATCAATTCCACAACTTTTCATTCACAGTGCAGTGTCAATCAACCCGCCCGACGTTTGATCACCGACACCAGTAAATTATTTGAGGTCACACGGTGTCGAATGCACAATCTTCTGAATGATTCGAAGCTAAAAATACATTTGAATGATTTCTATGTATGGCTTATGACGTCACATAAATTCCTGGAAAATCGAAGCGAGACCACATGGCCGGGAGATGTTGATATTATTCTGTCAGCATGGAATCGGAGTATTAAATTGATTCTTGAATAATAATTAAGAATTACAATTGTATAGGAGCATGTACAATATAAAACATAGTGTGTAACATTCACTTGTGCTTATGGATAGTGCATTAAGCAGTGTTAAACCACCAAAGAGATTCACTGGACATCGACCATGAGTTAACTAATTCAATTTACACGGCATTTATGAATGTATTTCCGGCAATCCACTGTTTAATATTTATCTTGATAGAAACTGCGCGCTGGGCCCAAAAACCAGCGAGCGAGACTATGCGCGCCTTCATTTTCTAAAAATGAAAGTCTGATTGTCATTCTTCCGTCAATATTAAAATGTGTATTGGATGTTATTTCTATTTTCTTAATTATATCAATCATTGTTCCACTGCCAGTAAGAAACATCTTTGATTGGTCAAAAAGCCACGTTATAAATATCATGCTCAGGTCGAATGCTGACAATATAAGGGAAACCAAGACAACCATTCCATCGCTCCACATCTCGATTGAATATGTGCTCTTGAGTTGTCAATGTTAGACCATGTTGTCATCAATCCACACACAATAACTTATAATATAAGCCTTTCAATCAAGCCTGGATATCGTGTGTCTGACATTTGCAGAATGAGGTCCCCAGAGGGTTAGTGACGCTATCCCGCACAGTGGGCTAGCATCACCAAATTCACCCTCTGGGAACCTCATTCTGCTGAGGCCTCAACTGCTATGGGAGACCTAGGATCAGATTTCAGTTCCCCAGTTGAAGTTGGTGATATTCACCCATCAGTCACCTCGATTATGCATTTTATCTTCTGCAAATTAGGGGATATAGAAATGGACCAAAAGGCAAAAAAAAAATTTGGTGATAGTAGCCCTCTGTATGGGATAGCATCACTAAATTCACCCTCTGGGGACCTCATTTTGAAAATGTCAGACACACTTTTTCCAGGCTTGCTTTCAATGCAGGTTTCTTGTTCCAGGCGAAAGAAAGAAAAGTTGAAGAAATGAGACAGGCAATGTTCACCGGGGAGAAAATCAACTTCACCGAGGACAGAGCTGTGCTTCACATAGCACTGAGGAACAAATCGAATACACCAATCGTGGTGAATGGAAAAGATGTATGGATAATTTATTCTCCAGCATATTTTATGTTACAAATCAATGATTTTATTTCATACAACATTTTGATGTTCGGAAATCTATATAGGCTATTCCACTTGAATAGAATCTATCAACAATCATACAATCAAACCTGAAATGTTGCAGTCCTTTTTATTGAAAAAAATTATATAGCGGTATATACATATATCTGCATTCAAAGATATAGAGATATAAAGAGGATCTCTATAAATGAGTCGCAATTCTATACAAATGTTATTAACCCTTTACCCAACAGAACGGCCCTGTGCCAATGCATTCTCTTATATATGCGAGTCAACCATAGGTCGCCTCGCATATATAAGAGAATGCATTGGCTTAACACATTAAAAATTATAAAATTGTTAAAGAATGTAAGAAAAAATGGTAAAAAGTGTTAAAAAAAGATTTTGTTTAGGCCAATGCATTCTCTTATATATGCGAGGCGACCTATGGTCGACTCGCATATATAAGAGAATGCATTGGCACAGGGCATAACTGTAACTATTACAATGTGGTCAATGAGCCGGTTCCAATGATATCCATATTTGTATGGTTCTATTGAGACAGACCGAAGATATATTAGGCCGTTGAAGCTTTATTTGGCCGGTTTGTTGGGTAAAAGGGTTAACCGAGTGCAATTAGAGGATGAGCTGAATAAATTTTGTATAGAATTGCGACGAATTTGAGATCCATTTTATCACATAATCACATTTTAGCAAGGAAAAATGATCTTGAAATGGCTGGGGTTAAAAAAATTAATAATATTTGGTATGGTGAGAAAAAACAAAGAATGCAACATGTATTTATCAGTATCAAGAACCCTTTATCAAATTTGTTAATTACAAAATTACATTTCACTGAAGCTTTCCACTCCCATGAAATACATAGAGTATACAGTTTTTTTTTTTATTTAATAACAAGATATCTCATGAGTGTCTAGGAAAAATATAAAATGTTCACGAGCAGCTACAAACCACGAGTGAAAATTTGATATTTATTTCTAGACACAAATGAGATGTTTCAGGTATTCAAACAAAAAACTGTAGGTATTCTTTTTATTATATGTGCCTTAATTATGCTCAAAGTTGCTAAGTTAACAATTAATTAATTTAATTATTATACCCCCACTTTCGAAGAAAATGGGGGGTATACTGGATTGACTGCGTCTGTCCGTCCGTCACGCTTTCTCCCTCCGTTTGTCATTCCGTCCGTCCCTCCGACCTCATAACTCGAACAACTATGAACCGATTTCAATAATTTTTTGTATGCAATCTCCTTAGAACTGCCTCTCCGCATGATGCTAATTGTGGTTCGGTCCGACTTGTTTTTTTAACGTTACGCCTCATTTTTGACTTATTTTGACTTAGAAAATTCTGTCAGACTTAATAACTTTAACA
The DNA here is from genome assembly GCA_032622095.1 of Siphonodentalium dalli. Classification (NCBI taxonomy): domain Eukaryota; kingdom Metazoa; phylum Mollusca; class Scaphopoda; order Gadilida; family Siphonodentaliidae; genus Siphonodentalium; species Siphonodentalium dalli. Next base: position 193,878,770 of record CP136062.1, on the reverse strand, counting down.
AATATGAACCGATTTCAATAATTTTTGTTATACATGCTGCTCACAATACCCTCTCTACATGATGCGCTAGGGATTGGCTCCGACTGTTTTTCGTAATATTACACTTCATTTTCGACTTATTTTGAATTAGAAAATTCTGTCCAACTTAATAACTTTAACAAATATGAACCAATTTGAATAATTTGTTTCTGTACAAGCTTCTTGTGACACCGTATATTATTAGTCCGAATTTTTCTTTAAAGTTAAAAATCTTTTTTGTTGTGTTTACGGATAATGCGGGTTGAATTTGGCAATTTGCCACGGTGGGTGTATGCTAGCACTCGAGTGCACACCTCTTGTTTAACTCTACTTAATTGAAGAGCGTCATAAATGCATCGCTTTTGATTGGCTAATGGACAGTGTGCATGTAATGTTCACTCGATCGACCTTGGCAGGTCGTGTTAGTTTCAAGCCCTACAGTGAAATAAAAATATAGCTACAATGAAAAATAGCAAAATTGTATTTCACTGTACATGTAGCTTCGAAGATATACAAATGATGATTTTAATAATCAAGCATATAATAAATGTATATCCTTAAACCATTTTCAACGTATTCGTTTACTATTTCTTAATTAAGTTGCTTGTTGAGTCGTAAATGTGTACATTAGACTGATTTATATTGTATTTGGTAGGTCATGCCTGATGTGAACAAAGTGCTGGAACACATGAGACAATTTACTCATGCAGTTATAAGTCATGAATGGAAAGGATACACTGGAAAAGCTATTACGGACTGTGTCAACATCGGAATTGGAGGATCTGATTTGGTAGGTACTTTCTGAAGAAAGTAAACAAAATTATGTTGAGCGTATGTAAGTTATCTTACCACTTCCGATGGTGCAGTTGTGAAAAAAAGGATTTAAAAAAAAAGAACTTCTCTGTTCCTATTTTAATCATGTATATCGGCCACTGTGATTGTCATTACGAACAGTTATACATGTATATTCTGTTCTAGATTGATGGTTTTGATTGTTGCAGTCGATATGGTTGAATGTATGGGTTAAACATCTGACGATCATGATCGGCCTCTCTTTAATACTTTACAATTTACTGTTATACTGTCACACATTTTTGCACATTTTGTCCTTACATTTCACTTCAATTTACATGGACTTGACATGGTTACAGGAGCTCTGCCGCACTTGTTTAATGTAGATTCGTCCTAACATTGCACTTCTATTTACAGGGACCGTACATGGTTACCGAAGCTCTCAAACCTTACAAATGTGGTCCTAATGCTCATTTTGTGTCTAACATTGATGGAACGCACATGGCAGAGACACTGAAGAAACTCAACCCAGAAACAACACTATTTATTATAGCATCAAAGGTAAAGTGAAGATAGCATCATTGATATTTGATCATTAACCCTTTCTACACTGAGTAGATTCTTCCATCCAGTTATAAAAGTCTACATTGGAATGGTCTAATATTCATTTGGAGGGATATTGAGGAAATATAAGCAGACAACAGATAATAGAAAGTGCAGAAGGATTCCTATTATTGGTGGGAATAGGTCAGATAATCATATTCATTAGTTCAGATAATAAGTTCAACAAACGACCTGGTTATCTGAACATTTCCACGTCAATGAGTATTTAGTATAGAAAGGGTTAATTTCATAGGATATATTTCTTGAAGGAATAAATTAGACAGATTGATCATATAAATATAAATGTCCAGATGAGGCAAGAGCCATTGTAAACATGTTAAAGAAGTAGATAAATGTGAATAACATTCTGTTTATTTTATCTCTTAGAGAAATTACCAAATTGTTCTCAAGAAACATCACATAACAATAGTATTAAACTTAATAACTATCACTTGAACAACAGAACCTTAGGCCAAAAAAAAACGATTGTATGTTTCCGATAACGGAGCAAAAAAATTAGGGGAGGTAGGCTGAGGTCGGTAGGGAAATTTTTTATTTTTATTTTGATATTTTCTATCCAGCTTCAGAAATATTGAACTACCTCGACCGAAATGACATAAAATGCCAGCTCGGGTTGAGGGGAAAGTATTACTTGATCAACACGGTGGAAATATACATTAAGATTGATAAAAGATCAAACTTACTTCATGCTTATAAAGTATGTTTTTTATTATTCACATTCCATATTTTCATAAATTTGGCTATAAACTTGGTACGAAATTCATGTCGCTAACTTTTTATAAGAATTTTACACATACTACCGCCATTATACCGTACTTGTATTGTGACGACTACATCCCATTGTCTGGAGGTAGTCATGAGTACACCCAACCTAGCATGTCTGGTTTTTGGAAACAGTAGCTATACATGTACACCTAACATGTGGTGATAACCTCTATACATGTACATGTATATACAGATAAACACCCACCATGTCTGTTGATAGTGTTCCTATGTTCCATAAGACCCAAACAAGGCATAAAGCAGGTATGAGATCCACTCTCAGGAAATTAAAATTGAAAAATGCATGCCCATCAGTCAACAACCCATCACACACACCTGGGGGCGTTTGAGACAGTAGTCACTTCATGGTCACTTTCCACAGGGATATGTTAGAAACCATGTGTTTTGAACACTAATGACCATCAATATTTATGTGCATTAGTGGTAAAAACAATAAAAAATAAATTAAATTTTGTTTGTTTGTTTTTTTTTTAATTTTGACTTTTTCTCAAAATATCAATAAAAAGATTAGGGTCGGCGGGTTATTTTTAGGGTCTGTCGATGTACGGAAACATATCATCTTTTTTTTTTTTGCCTTACTGCATTCTATGCCACAATTACAATGTGTCAGAATCCTCTGGTGATAGTATATCTTTGAGATCAATATCTAACACTTTTATGAACTCTCCATGCTTCTATGTTTAATCAAAATCAGAAGAAATGTTAATATCATTCTTTGATATGGATAGTTAAATTCACAATATTTGATTTTTTCGTTCTTTTTTTTTTGCCAAGAACTTTTTGTGAGATGACGTTTTTCTGGCATTTGCTTTCCCTCTATTCAGCTGTGACTTCACTCTGTAACTTTTATATAAGATGATTAAATCATGTAAAATTCAATTTATTTGAGTTCATGTAATTTTTTTTTTAGACTTTTACAACACAGGAGACGATAACAAATGCAAACTCAGCTAAGGCTTGGTTCCTGGAAAAAGCAAAAGATGTAAGTTCTTAAAGGCATGGATGGCGTTGGTTGTAGGTTATATTTAGGTTGTAGGCGATATTTGTAATTGGTATAAGAAAAAAACCTATCAATATTTTAATATTCTTATTGCGGTTTTAACGGATGTGACTATTTTAACTGCAATACCATCATGAAGCCCTCCCATGCCTTTAAACGGATATGGCTCATTTGAGCCCCACAATTATGTAAACATAATTTGGTAAGAGGTATCTCAAAACATACCTACATGAAATATTTACAAAACAAATTTGTCGATATAGCACTGAAAATACAAGTTTATTTCTTATATTTTTTTTATAAATTTGGGATAATTTGATTAAGTGGCGATATAATAATTTTGTCAGCAGTCGTGTAAAAATTGCAACTGTAGACCATGAGAAGAAAATATAGAGCTGATATCACTCTGAAACATTTACGTAACTACATAATTGTGATGATTAATAAGAAGAGAAAGTTTTTTTGTTTTTTTTGGGACCCAATCATCAAGTTCAAAGTTGTATTTTTTATGACTTCAATGTGTCTTTCTTTGACATATGATGCTTGTAGAAAGGTAGTTCAAGTATTATTGACCTATTTTGATACTGGGAAAAATTAACTCGATTATTATTATGTGTATTTTGGAGTGCAAACCGCCATGTGGCTTTAAAATAGGTCTTCTTATTTTGTATGTCATATGGAGCTAATAAAAACTAGAAGAAGTCATTGTATATTATTGAAGTGGGTATCACATCAATATTATTATAGTATAGATGGTGGCTCAGTAGGTAATGTGTATTAGGCCAACATATGCCATCCAGTAATAGTGAGGCTGATTCAAATCCTGATAAACACAGATTTTGTGATCCACGTACAGGGAGGATAATCATATTTGTGTATCTGGGCAAGTTTGTCAGTTGTTTTCAGAGAGTCGATGGTTTCTACATGCAGTGGAGTGATTTTTCAAGGGAAATTAACATTCTATGCAGTCTTTCATCTACCCAGAATTCTGACAACTTTGTGATATGTCCTAGTTGCTGAAACGACAATGAACACTAAATAAATCAAAATTTTTTTGACTGAATTACCTCTGTCAATGACATGACTCTCATCTGTTCAGTGATGGGGTCTGAACCGACTTGAACGTTAATTCAGTCTATGTGCATTGAAATTATATAAACTCTACAGTATTACATATATCATCTTCAAGGCTATAGTTAGTGAAAATTTTGACTCCAGAAACAGGTATTGTGTCAATGGCATTTTCAGATTAGTCCCTCATAAGCACTGCATAAGCTGGATAAAATATGCAAATTCAAAGGACATAAAACCTTTTGGAATTTCATTGTTATTAAATTATTGGCTCAATTGTCATCGCAAACTAGATTGTCTTATTGTATCTCACTGTATGCTTGATGTTTGATATTTTTTGTTTTGGAAATAAAGTATGTACCGGTACTAGTATACACTAAATGATGTAGGATATCTCAATACTGTTATAGACAAAAACTCAAATTCCAATGACATGATACTTTCAAAGAGAATATTGGAAAATCTAATTTGAAAGAACATATGAACAAGATTTTTTATTCTTTTTCAGAACTCTGCAGTTGCCAAACACTTCGTTGCATTGTCAACTAACGCAGTATGTATTGTCAGTTATTTTCTCTCCTAATGCTAACACCCTGTAAATATTTGATATACATCTTAAACATTTGATTCAACAGTGTCATCTGTTTGAGAATTTACAACACTCATTATATTAATGTTTTATCATGTTTTCACACATCATAAGATTAAAGGCACACTTAATTTTCAAATCCCCAGATCACATTTTATATACCATTTGAAAGAGGAAGCGTCAAAATATTGTGTTATCAACTTATCCGGTCGATTAAACTGTGAACATGTTGTTTTTGTCAATGTACTGACGTGTGTTCTATGCTTAATTTGGCCTGTACTACCGGTCCATTATTCTCAATAGAAGGGGAAATAACTCAATCTCTTAATTGTGAATTATGATGCATTCTGGGTAAATAACGGAGAAGTCTTGGGGTGAATCTAAGAATCTCTATCACTTGATGGACACTCCTAGGCCACAGCTGTTCCGTATTCTGATGGAATATATATATTTTGTTTCCACTTCCAAATGGTATATAATTTGGAATATGTTGTGTATAAAGTGATCTGGGCATTCAAGAATTGAGTTGGATTATACTGATCAGAGAATTTTCTATTTTAGGTGAACATGTATTCAATATACAGACCAACCCACTGCATGACAACTTCATATTATGAGCTAACAATTTGAAAATATTGACTCTGATTCTCTTTAAGTTATGTCATTTTTGTGATCCCTTTCCTGTTCTGATATTTTGTTCTCTTCCAGAAATTAGTAACAGAGTTTGGAATATCTGCTGACAATATGTTTGAATTCTGGGATGTAAGTTTAATTATATTGACTTTTAACACTACAGTTTACATGAAACGGTTTATCGATTGTCATTAATTCAAATATACATTGTGGTAATATAGAGATATTGCAGGAAATCTCCAATTATATGACTGAGTGTATATATCAGTATATATTATCATACTTCTGCATGTAAATCACTTAAATGATATTGTTTTTATACACATGTATTTAATAACGGTCTGTATTACATTATTTGTCTGTCCGTCAGTCTGTCTAGTCATCCGTTCGCTTTTGATTTAGATACTCTCAACTGAAAGGAATGAAATTTGGTATGTGAGTTTACTAGCACAAAATATAGGTCAAGTTCGAATTCAGGTTCCACCTGCCAATTTTTACCAAAGTAATGGACTTTTTGTTGGAATTTGTACTCAATTTTCGTTTCTAATGATATTAACTTTAGTAAGTCTGAACTGAATGGAATGAAATTTGGTATGTGAGTTCTCTAGCCCAAATTGCAGGTCAAGTTCAAATTTGTTTTCCGCCTACCAGTTTTCACCAGAGTTAATGGCCCTTTGTTGGAATCACCACAGGTGTATTTTGCCATGCCCTATCCATGCTCTTCTTATTGTATTAATATAGCCTAGACAGACTTTAAATTTTATATCCCAATTATTATTTAGAATCAAAATTGTCACAAAGCTTTGAATAAATTCCATTCAAAACTTGGTGTTTCAAATATGGATTAAATTTTTTTTAATCCTGGGCAATGATGAACTTTCAAGTTATAGTTGAGAGTTTCAGCAATTGCATTTTAGGCCTGCCACTCTCATTACCTGAACAATTGTTAGCGTGCTCTGTCAAGTTACTAAATCGTCATTCAAAATACTTTGTTTGTGTGTTATTCTCATACATGTATCCACACCATATACTCAAGCAATGCACATGCCAAGTGTTGCCTGTGCATTGTGCCATTGTGCATGTATCCACATCTCACTGCTGGTTTGTCATCAAGACTGATATTCACCATTGTATTACAAAAAAACCCCGAAAATATGGAAAAAATGATATTTTTTATTAGCTATATAGATGTTGCAAATCACCAACATGTTAGGAACAATATCCCAGAGTTTCAAATCTCTACATTTAAAACTGTAGGAGGAGTTGATTACACCATGAAGGTACCCAATCTCATCCAAAAGGCAAAAATGTTCCAAATTTTCTAAGTCGAAAACCCCCCCAAAAATATGGAAAAAATTATATTTTTGATTAGCTATATAGATGTTGCAAATCACCAACATGTTAGGAACAATATCCCAGAGTTTCAAATCTCTACGTTTAAAACTGTAGGAGGAGTTGATTACACCATGAAGGTACCCAATCTCGGACGGACGGACGGACGAGGGTCATTTCTATAGTCCTCCGACGGAAACGTCGGGGGACAATAAATCGACAGAGATTGATATTGGACAAGTGCTATAACAAGTCCCATTCGAGATTACTGAATAAAATCCGAATGCAAATGCCGACTTTTCCCATTACAACACTTGTTCAGGTATGTTGTCGTGGGTGCACTACGCTGTGCGATCGGGTGTGGACAATAAAAACTTGATGGCTGACCCATGTACACACCGAGGTGTGTGCATGTTACAGAACACTACTGGAGTCACTAGATCTCATCAAAACAACATGCTTTCACAAAATACTTTGTGTTTTCTGTTTTAATACTGTCACACATGTCTCCTATGATTTCGATGTGTTGGTCGACGCTTGAAGATATCAGACTACAGTTTATAAATATCAGAAAAATAATGACTGTTGTCGTACTAAGATTCGTTAAGTGTCATTAATTTCAGACAGGGATTGACATCTGACAGGAGTCAGAATTCTGTTGAGTACATGATTCGATTCTCGTACAGTGCTTCAACTTCACTGTCAAATTTTGAACTGCTAGCATTTAATGATTGCAAGCATGACACTAAAATTAATCGTGATGACAGTTTCACTATTGTCTCAATTCCAGATTTTCGTTATTATTCTGAATTGTATCCAAAATTAACCCATCCTTTCAAAATTGCTGGGTTGTTTCTCGACTAAATGGTGTCTCCTTCCGGAATACAAACATAATTGCTTTCCTTCCTGGGCTGGGTTACTACGATTCTGGATATGGCTCTAATTGGGACACAAAATTACAAATCATGGGTGCTCCGGTTTGCATTCTCTAGAGTAAGGCAAGAAGCTTATCGTCACTCTGACGCTGTTTAATCATGGTTTCACTATCTACAAATATATTTGAAGATACTTTGGTTTGAACAACCTTTCCCCTTCTTGATTCAATTATGAGAATGATTCCAGCCTGACAGGTATTTAGAGTCGTGGTGACTTGACCCCTCCAGGTACATGTAACTGGCCCACTGGAAATAACTGGCGACCGTGCCTGGATGACGTTCCCCAATGAATAACGATATAATAGCAGTGGTATTCCAAGACAAGGAAGGTGGGGGGAGACATTATTTATGGCAAGTAACCATATCAAATGTGAGCTTGGTACAAGAACAGGCTGTACATCCAATATAGCATGCATTGTTCATAAAGGGCATGGTAGGTGTTTTGAAGGTATTCATGGACTAGTTGGAGTCTCAATGAATTTTAAAATATATACGTGTCCCGACCTTTCATACCGTTGATATGGCGAATATGCTTCACACACGAATGAAGCATATTTACATGGAAAGCATTTATATTGCCATGTGTCCCACGACCACTGCCAATAGTCTTTCCGACAAGAGGCCATCAGCATGGCTCTTCATACTTCTATTGCCCATATCAATTTGATTATCTGGCACATAGACAATAAAACAGGCAAAGACGTTTGCGCTGTCCAGCTAAGCTTTCGAGGAAGCTCATGGACCAGCATTACCGACCTTTCCTAAGACGCAGGCAGGGGACCACCCCGTTCGAGTGACATCCCATCCCCATGGCACAGATGCCCGATCATAAGGGCCTGAAGCCATGCTGCCAACTGCGCATTTCGGTCTATGCTGTCCTCTCTTCCTTAAACATGCCATAAGCGGGACCACTTAGGTCGGGGGAGTTCCTCTCTATCTTGGCTCTTCAAATTAAAATAAAACAACATTATAAAGGGATGTGTTTCCTTTACTAGGAGGATGATAATTTCATTCGTTTCCTTCCTAGGGGAGCCATTTTTAGAGCGGGTCTTCCCCTAGTTTGCTGCATGCTTCACACTAACTGACCAATCACACACCTAGGTCGTTCTGCTGCATGTTTGGGGGGGCAGAGGCTCAGACCTGAATATTCCGTATGGTGACCGTGAAAATTTACCTGTGTTCATCATCTGACTACATTTTACATCATTTGAACTGATTTCGGTTGTAGAAGGCGCACCTTCATTTCTTAGAATCGGATCGCGGTGGGTATTCCGCTGGGAACGCGGACTGCTCTCAGGTGCCTAGTGGTCGTGATGGCCTAATAATAGTAATGTGTGTGGATTTAGGCTGAACATAATACTTGTGATTGCACATTTTGCTGTCTGTCTCCATTCCAAAGAATGGTGCTCGTTGGGAAATTTCTCCAAAATTAATACTCGTACCGACACTATTGTTTTGGCACCTGAGAGTAGCGGTTTGCTTTCTCATCGGATGCTCTGGTCACCTGCGGTGTTCGGCCATGTTCTCTGAGGGGCTATATATATATCTTTAATGATACATTGGATTGTGCCAGGGATCTCTGCTCTGGCTCCGACCATTGGATTGTTGGGCGCAGCTTTAGTAGGGTCTTCTGACATGATCTCATGATGACTTATATATCACCATGATATATCTATTATATCATTTTATATATCTATATATGCGAAAGATTTGTGTCACCGGGTTTCTGCAATGATATCTTGTGAAACGGTGATACATAGGTACCTCAGCGACATGAGACATGTTCTCTGTGGGGTTGTATATCTATATTTAGTGATACGTTGGATCATGACAGGGAGCTGTGATCTGGCTCCGCCCATTAGATTGATGGGCGCAGCTTTGGAAGGGCCTTCTGACATGGTCTCATGAGGAAAACTTAATATGTATATCCCCCGGATATATATATTATATCATTTTATATATATATATACGCAATGTGTATATTGTGATACATAGGTACCTCAGGGACATGTGAACGTGTGATAACTGTTCTAAGGGCAGGACCAGTTCACGCTCCTCCGGTTACGTATCGACGGTTCAACCAATTCGTGGGGATACGTCTGGTGGAGCTGCAGGGGTACTTGGGACCTCCAGGCCATTTGGCCCCCACCAGACGCTAGCGGTTCTGGGCGCTAAAGCTGCCAAAAATCGAGTGCGTACGTATCGACACCGGCTGGATGGCCTTAGGCAGCTTAAGCGTAGGGCAGGGGCCGTACCCATGAGGTAAAGCGCCGAGTCCCCCTGGTCACGATCGAATTAACGACACGGCCTTGCCTGCCACTCCTCCGTGAAGGGATCGGAGAAAAATGACCTCTCCCCACCCTCCAGCTTGGCCAGGATATTAGCTTGGGCATGACCACCTGCAGCATGCGATGGTGGGGGGCTCCCTCTGATCCGATGGCTTGACTCGCTTATAGTTGTATAACCCATTTGGGCTAATGGGCTCTCCATTTGTTACCTGTGCCATAGATTGGGCATCAGGTTATCTGCCGTTTGCATTGGTGAACAGCAATTAGTTAAACTCTTAATGTTGGATGTCTTGCCATCTTTGGAGTGGGCCTCCTCCAGTGCAGGTCGTTGTGTCGCTAAGGCGGAGAGGGAGTTAGTCTCCTCGAATCTCAAATCGGCTGGATTCTTAGAACTGACGGATGAAGAACAGAGAATTGCTCGGTTCGCTCGCAATTTCGAATTGAATGGCACCACATGGGATGTTACTTCCAAAAACAACCGGAGGAGGTACATGTTTGGGCAATATAGCACTCTAATTATATGAGTTATTTCACGTACCTAATCATAACAGATTCATTAAAGAGTTCATATTTAGGTACAATCTGTTTTAGAAGAGTGCATTCCCTCCAATATTTGGCTATTAACTTTATTGCTCGTGCCTCCTCCTGGGCTTGCATTCTAATCCATATAGTTCAGTGTGAACGGCTTCCTTTAGCAGAAATATGATATTTTTAAAAATATAATATATATTTCCTTAAAGAAAGCCTGAACACTGAACTATCATAGGGCCCTCCCATGGCGGTGCCATTCCCAACCCCGCAACTCGCCAATCTCCTGATTGAGTTGAAAATAAACTGGCGTATTCAGTCAGTTATATTGGGACTGCGCATGCGTGACTAATACGAGCAAGCCACTAAAGACCGCGAGGTACCGTAGGCGACCACAAAAAAGTTAACCCCTTTTCTACTATGGTTTTACAAACGCAGGACATCTATCCATATAGTTCAGTGTTCAGGCTTTCTTTAAGGAAATATATATTATATTTTTAAAAATATCATGTCATATCTATTTAAAAGGGCAGGATTTATTAAAGTGATGAAATTTTTTTCGAAATGTAATAAAACTTCAATTAAACTAGTACAGGATGGAAATATATCTCATTCTATTGTGAGATATATGTCCTGTTAGAAGCCAAGATATTGCATTTCACGGGTTTAGATTTAAAAATTTTCTCACGACGTGACGAACCATGGTCGGTACGCCGTGTCCGATGTCCCCAAATTAGACCAATATAAAGGCCTGAACAAATATAACTTAAGATTCTAAATTAATGAAAATGTTTATTATTTCTGCTTGTTACAGTGGGTCGGCGGACGTTACTCTCTGTGGTCTGCTATTGGAATGTCTATAGCATTATTTGTTGGTGAGTTTATAACTTTGTGAATGTTTAGATTACCATGGAAAATTAATATCAAGCACTGTTTGATTTTAGATGTCAAATCGTGGCGTATACTTGGTTACCTCCACTTGCAACGGAATCGCAGTCGTGTGTACGTGAAAATTGTAGATGGAAAGTTTGTAGGGTAGTCATCACGTGTTTATAATGATAATTCGCCATATTTTTTCTGATTTATTCAATGAAAAGGAGTTATAAATATCTCTTATTTACTTCTATTTATGAACCATCTATGATGCTTGTCAAAAATCTCTTTGTAAAATACAGCATATAATAATAATAATTTATAATGTTGAAACATCTCAAAATATGAAGAAAAAACATTTCTTGAAAAAAATCAACATATCAAGTCTCATCTCTTATTGAAATGAAATATTTATTTTTAATCAGCATGAAATACACTGTTATTGTACATGAACCCAAATAAAATTGGACCTTCATAAATTAATGAGGGATTGCCATTGGAGTAAATCTTTTAACCCTTCCATGACTGGAGCTTCCTGAATTTTTGCGAATACCCTATTGGAGACCAGCATATATAAGATAATTCACTGGCACAGCTCCCGTCATGTAAGGGTTAATTATATCCAGGGATGGTGATCGTATAACTGCCTGGTATAACAGTACACATTAATTGTTCCAGGTATGGATAACTTTGAACAATTGCAAGCTGGCGCTCATTTTATTGATCAGCATTTTCAGACTGCTCCACTAGAGAAAAATGTGAGTGTAGATCTTACTTTCAATAGAGCTCGGAACGTACTGCTTTTTCATACTAGACTAAGCTTTCTACCATCATCAAACAGCAATGTAACTCAAATTATTATTCAACTCCTTTTTTGAGAGTGACTTGCTTAACCATTTCTATCAAATACTGAGTTACAAACTCCATGCAGGGTTTACCTCCCTTGATGATTCGGTAAAACCACTGCTACCGGCGACATTTTACCCACATTTGGTGGACTTCCACGATATTAAGATATACTAAGTGAGCAGAGCAACACGCTGCCCTTGTTGAGCACATACGCAAAATATCAAAACAAAATTGTGTAATTTTGAACCTTACGTTTGAAAATTCCCTCTAGAATCAAAGAATTATATTTCGAAACGGTGTGATTTGGTTCTCCGATTACTTTATCAACACAAAGATATAAACGCACATGGATGACAAAGTCACGACAACACTTATGGCAAGTCAAACACAAGAGTTCCAATTTGCTGCAATTTTGACTAGTAGCTTGCGAAAATCGTCAACAATACTACAGCTCTGATCCTCTATTCTGTCATTAAGTTTTTAATGCGGGAATTGTTCTCAAAGCACATAGGAAATGTGATGCGCTAATATAGAAACCACAGACTAGTTCCCAGTCGGTGACAGATCCAGAAAGGAAGTATGACTTATGCACTCTGGTAGAGATTGACTGAGTTATAACAGTATACATTGGAGTTGTCTATTATTTATTTGGGGGAGTATTCAGGTAATAAAAGCAGATAACAGAGAAAAACAGATAAGACAAAAGCAGAATGATTCATATTCATTGGTGAGAAATGTTGTTGAACTTATTATCTGAATATTTCCTATGGGAACTACATGTACTTATCAATGAGTATTTAGTTTAGAAAGGGTTTAATAAGAAATTATCAAGTTTGCCACATGTTGTCTCAGAGTTCTGTGGACTGTTCTTCGTGGAATTCGGAGTTGTTGTCAATGAGTATTCAGTATAGAAAGAGTTAAATCGATTGTCCCTGTATGTGTTTGGTAAAAAATATCAACACAGTAAAACCTCTCCAAACGGAACACCTTTCGGACCAACCCTTCTGTTCTGTTTAGAGAGGTGTTCGGTTTATAAAAAATCAGACTTCGATCGGAATGTATTGACGTTATTACTAAGACTAAGAGTTGTCGAAGCACAACCAACTCATGACTTGTATTGATTAATTAAACTTTATTCTATAAATTACTAACTAAAATATAAATAACAATAGATAAAACATGTTATAATAAGTATTAAAAACATGGTCTATTAAGATATAATACATGTATAGATAAGATGGAAACGATAAATTTTATGGTGATTTAAAAAAATGTTGCATCGTTTGTTAGTATCTTAGTTTTGTACTATTAAATATGCGTACCAATTTAATTAGCGGTGTTTTGTTCGGCGAATGCTTTGAACCAGCTGTCGGATTAGATAACTGTATGCTTGTTTAACATTTTCAGTGAACAATGGTGACTTCACCGATAATACCGCACTGACACTATGTTTTTACATCAATCATTGAGCTGAATTGGACTCTTATTTTTACCACTACTGTCCAAACTAAACACTAATTAGCTAAAAGTACACATTGGTAGTGTGTTGTCACCAAAAAAGTTTTAATCAACCTGTCACATGGAATGAGCCGTCATGAAAACGACCACTCAGAGTTGAATGTATAGACCAGAAATTATAAAGAATCCCAGTCTACACTAGAGCCAACACGAGCTCAGCATCAAGTATGTCAAATCTACCGTACGTGCGTTCAGTTGGTATTGCTTTCCGTGTTCGGATTTCGGAGGTAAAAATTGATGCACTTTTGGACAATAAAAGCCGTCCGGTGTTCGGAATAGAGTGTTTTCCGGTTTGTAGAGGTAATTTTTAGTGAGAATGCACTTCGGTGAATTTGGGACCAGACAATTTGGTCGGTATGGAAAGAGATTCGGTTAAAAGAGGGTATCAGCATGTACATGTGTAAAAAAAATTCATCGGTTCTTCCTTTCATGGCAACTTTGTGTCATGCTATCTTTTTATTAGTGATTGGAGCAATTTGCATTTTAAAATCTATGAAAATGTAATATTCACCTTTGGGTGTCATAAAATCAAGCCTGATATATTGTGTCTGACATTTGCAGAATGAGGTCCCCAGAGGGTGAATTTAGTGGGCTAAAATAACCAAATTTGCCCTCTGGGAACCTTGTTTTGCTTTAGTCTCAACTTCTATGGGAGACCTAAGATCAGATTGAAGTTTCCCAGTTAATGTTGGTGATGTTCACCCATTAGTCACCTCGATTATGCTTTTTATCTTCGGCAAATTGGGGGATATAGAAACTGAACAGAAGAGAAAAAGTAACTAAAAACAATGTTAATTTGAGACTATAGATACTTCCCAGAAGATGAGGCCTAAGCAGAATGACGTCCCCAGACAGTGAATTTGGTGATGCTAGCCTTCTGTGCAGGATAGCATCACTAAATTCACCCTCTGCAGAACTCATTCTGCAAATGTTAGACACATTATACACAAGCTTGCATAAAATATGCTTGGAAGTGAATATCTGAACTAGAGACTCCCACCTAATACGTGATGTTGAATCCTTGATCTCTATCTCAATTCATGGATATTTTGTTAAAACCACCCAGCCAGCTGATTAACCCTTCCATGACTGGAGCTTCCTGAAATTTTTGCGAAAACCCTGTGCCAATGCATTATCTTATATATGCGAGTCTCCCATAGGGACCCTCGCATACATAACAGAATACATTGGCCTAACAATATTTACCTTGACCTTGTAAGCCAATGCATTCTCTTATGCAATGGTCCCTATGGGAGACTTGCATATATTAGAGAATGCACTGGCACAGGATCTTTAATGCTGCACCAGCGCATCTTTTTTGTCAAATTCTTTATTTTCAGGTTCCTGTGATCTTGGCTTTATTGGGGGTCTGGTACAGCAATTTCTACAATGCTGAAACCCATGTGCTTCTTCCTTATGATCAGGTAATTTGATTTAAATGTAGTTTATTCACTGATATATCTTAAACTTTTGCCACTGTTTGTTTTAACAAAACTGAATAGTGCTATTATGCTGTGGCTAGAATCACATAGGTTAGATAATTATAATTACAACACAATACATTTTACAAAGTATTCACTGATATATCCTACACATAGGATGTGTTTGCTTCATTACCACAGAAGAATTTCATGTTACATCTGGAATCGTGTTAGTTAACCCTTTCTATATTAAATGGATTCTCCCACCCAGTTATACATGTTAATATAAAAACGGTCTATTATTAATTTGGAGGGGTGTTCAGGAAAAATTAGCAGATGACAGTATAACGAAGCGATAATACAAGTGCAGAAGTATTTATATTGTTTGTTGAACTTATTATCTGAACATATCCTAAAGGAACTACTCATCAATGAGTATTTAGTATAGAAAGGGTTAACCCTTTACCCAACAGAACGGCCCTGTGCCAATGCATTCTCTTATATATGCGAGTCGACCATAGGTCGCCTCGCATATATAAGAGAATGCATTGGCTTAACACATTAAAAATTATAAAATTGTTAAAGAATGTAAGAAAAAATGGTAAAAAGTGTTAAAAAAATAATTTGTTTAGGCCAATGCATTCTCTTATATATGCGAGGCGACCTATGGTCGACTCGCATATATAAGAGAATGCATTGGCACAGGGTATAACTGTAACCATCACAATGTGGTCAATGAGCCGGTTCCAATGATATCCATATTTGTATGGTTATATTGAGACAGACCGAAGATATTTTAGGCTGTTGAAGCTTTATTTGGCCGGTTTTGGCCGGTTTGTTGGGTAAAGGGTTAACTGGACTATTTTCTGACAAACTTCTGAATAATTATTTTCTATACACCTTTAGCATGTCACCTATTCTCTCATTCTCATTGTTACCTATAATTTTCAAGGTTTCACAATTATTCTCATATACAGATTTATCTGCTATGGATATACTTCCTGATACTGATCAGTACTGTCCAAATTTACCATGAAATGAATAACTCCTGATTCTCCCACCCAGTTATACATGTAAATATAAGAATGGTCTATTATTAATTTGGAGGGGTGTTCAGGAAAAATTAGCAGATGACAGTATAACGAAGCGATAATACAAGTGCAGAAGTATTCATATTGTTTGTTGAACTTATTATCTGATCATTTTTGTAGGATTTTTTGTGAAAATATAAATACATATTTTTTTTATTCTTAGTATATGCACAGGTTTGCTGCATACTTCCAACAAGGTGATATGGAAAGTAACGGAAAATTCGTAACAAGAGGTGGTGAGAAAGTAGGCTACAACACTGGTCCGATAGTGTGGGGAGAACCTGGTACTAATGGACAGCATGCGTTCTACCAACTCATTCATCAAGGTATAGTCTGGGAGCTGATAGGCCAGATAAGATACCCCTGCACCCCCCAGGACTTAACTTCACCCCACTCATTTTCTTCCTATGTCCCTCATCTTTTAAGTAATGCTAACACGAAAAAAAGTGGCCGTGAAAACATCAGACAAGATGGCTTCCATCATGTCCGCCGTTTTTTAGACGAGCCACTTAGTCATTGTGATGAAAATTATAGTGAGAAAATCTGTCAAATGTATACAAATATATATATATTTGTGAAGCTGACATAATTCCACCTTTTAAAGCAAAATTGGAACTCTCCATCTGAGATGGCTGCCAAAATGGCTGTTGGAAGTGGAAACTATGACTCTTTTTCACAAATATCTTCTAAATCAGTTTCTGTCTGCCGGCTGCCATCTTGGATTTTACTCTTTACATCAACAAATACATTGACATGCCCTACAGCCAACATTTTTGTCTAATCCCAAACTTCATATGGGCTCTTCAGGTTGACCTCTGATATTACTTAAACATTTAAACTTTCCACATTCCTTATCGCTCAATTGACTGTAATGTATGTCATTACGTCCTTTTCAAGTTGATCTACAGTGTCATTGACAATTTCATTAGTTTCTTTAGAAACTTATTTAGAAAGTTTCTTTTTATTTCAGTTTAGTTTCTCTCTATACTCAAATTAGCAGACGACACAATGAATAATCAAGGTGCCAATGGGCTGATTTTCTAAAATTAATAGATATTTGCAGTTGATTGCATGGACTGAGATCTGTCCCCCAGCGGCTTTTGGCGTTCCATTCCCCCAACTCATAGTGGAAACACTGCAGAAAGCCCTGGAAATCTAAATTTTGCAGATAGACTTCGTCATACACATCAGCCCTGAGGCTAAATGGTTGAGTAACACTAATTTATTTTGATTTCTATTTATAGGAACTCGTCTCATTCCCTGTGATTTCATCATGCCGATACAAACCCATAATCCAATTCAGAATGGTTTGCACCATGAAGTAAGTTATGATATACCAGCATGACATTCACTGTCATTTCATCATAATCCAATACAAAATGGCCTTTTCCACTAAGTAAGTTATGCTATCCCAACACGAGTGGCTGTTTATTAGCTTTGAGAAACAATTGTGGTAACTGGGGCATCCAGGTATTCCAGCACCAAATTGATATTATCTAATCAGTACATTAATAGTAAATAGCTAATGGCTTTATTTCGTGTGCAGGTGATGTAACCTATGCCCAAAGAAACCTGGCATCAGCTCAATATTGAGTGCACAAATATTTTTTTCCCACATAAACATGCATGTTAATCTTGAACTGTTAACTGTTCTCAGTAGTGTACACATTTTCTCTTGTGAGATGTGTAGGATTATTTTTACTAGGCGCTAGCCAAGTGAAAATAATCATCAGATCTCACGTGAGAGAAGAAAAAACGTACAGTACTCAGAACAGTAAGGCCACAGGAAGTTGATTCTCTGTTTCTCAGACACTTTTTTTTCCCAAAGCAGGCAGGCAGGCAGATTTTTATATTTATTTTTTATGGCCACAATTTACCGGCAGGCAGGTTTTTATTACCATATTTTATGACCAAAATTTCCCGGCAGGCAGGTTTTTATTTGTTTATCCTAAAATTGTAAAACCAATGTTCGGACATTGAAACATGACTACTTGATTTGATTTTAATGAAATTTTATTAATACTGAAACTTGTCAGGCTTCACTAAGCCATCTTTGAATGTGTCAATACAAGACAAAAACAAAATATATTAAACTTTCATAACATAAAATAACAACAATATGCAGAATCAAATTTTTTTAATGTGTATGGGTAAATTGATTATCAGTGGTTGTTCTTAATCACCATTGCTACTGTCGTTTTAGCAAGCTTTCCACCTGTTGATAGTACAAACACACATACATATATAGAATATAAATAGAGTATATCTGTATGTATGTAATAATAGAAATGATTTTTAATATGTGAAACATACATGATTTAATAAGTGTTGTCTAGAAAATTGAAGAAGTATTGGTGGTCACCGTGATCTTAAAATAAAAGCCAAAAATGTCTGTAACCTGTGTGGCTTTCAGTTCAGGTGAGACGAAGTCGAAGTCTGATGTTTTGTTTTTTCCAACAGAAATGGATTTGATGCTTCCGCCGTGTTGGGACGTTATCTGTTCCGATAAATTCCGACATGTTTCATCGATCTCAACACTCACTATAGTCCAGGGGATAAGATATTTGTTGCCGTCCCACACGCAAACATTCAGAATTGCAACCATTGTTTTAGCGGAAGTAGATCGGGCGCGTTCGATTAAGATTCCGGACATCGGCTTGTTCGATCTATTAAAAGATTGGAATTATGAGATAGAGTTGCGTCTCTTTATCCACACCTGTTAACTAGGGTCGATTGCGAACTTCACGGATTGCGAGCGGCGGGATGAATTATACTTTTTATTTTTGGTAGGCTATAAAAAGTACCCAGCGGCGTATTTTTTCGGGGGGCGGCGGTGTCTGAGAAACAGAGAATCAACTTCCTATGGCCTAACTATTGTGTTTATTATATTTTCAAAACCAGTTTGTTATGACCCAGACCACAATTAAAGAAACAACTAGACCTAAAACGTTCTTAAAGCTACAACATCAACAGCCATTTCTGTTAAAATAACACCCAAGGATACTGGTACCGAATGACTCAAAAATATGATGTCATGACCTAGTGCTGAGAGTAGGATAACTATTGAGAGTGGAATAACACGTCTGGTCTTCTGGGAGTGAGGATACGATTTATATTTTTACGTAAAAATGATGAAATTGTAGTAAACATGATTATAATGTCATTGATTTTTAACAGATTTAGCTGGCTAATTGTGGATATTAATAATGAAAAAGATGAATTTAAAGCCCTTCTTGTTCAGGCTGGTTGGTATAAGCTTGCGAAAGCTGTAGATCCATTCAATTTCTTTGAGTCCGGCCTGTGGGGCTTGGTCTTTGATAGATTGCTCCAGAAAGGTTGCCTGGAGGCTAATGTATTGTCTTTTTGATGTGGAGATTTTGGATGGTGTGGCATAAGGCTATGGTAATGATCGCTATGTCCTGGTTGTGTTTCCTTCATTGGTTATTCTGTTGCACTTGGCAGCAAGTCCTCTGTTTGGGAGTCTAACTACATCAGAGCGTGGGGCATTCGCTAGTGCAGTTTCTGAGAAGCTTATACCTGGTACGGCAAGATGGTTTGTAGCTATAGTAAAGCAACCAGGTTGGAGAAAACCAGTTAGCAGAATCGGAAAGTTATACTTTCCCAGGGGAAAAACCCTCTGTTGATATGTCTACATAGCAACAGAGGGGTTACACCCTGGGAAAGTTTAACTTTCAGATTCTGCTTACTATTAAACTGTGGATATTACACATAATTATGTCATTGATTTTGAACAGATTTTGCTGGCTAACTGTTTGTGGATATTACACATGATTATCTCATTGATTTTGAACAGATTTTGTTGGCTAATTGTTTCGCTCAATCAGAAGCTCTGATGAAGGGAAAAACAACAGAGGAAGCGAAAGCTGAACTGGAGAAGTCTGGAATGAGCGGTGATACGCTGGCTCATATCCTACCACACAAGGTATGTATTAGTTACGTCTTTGTCTGGAATGAGCGGTGATACGCTGGCTCATATTCTACCACACAAGGTATATATTAGTTACGTTTTTGTCTGGAATGAGCGGCGAAACGCTAGCTCATATTCTACCACACAAGGTATATATTAGTTACGTTTTTGTCTGGAATGAGCGGTGATACGCTGGCTCATATTCTACCACACAAGGTATATATTAGTTACGTATATGTCTGGAATGAGCGGTGATACGCTGGCTCATATTCTACCACACAAGGTATATATCAGTTACGTTTTTGTCTGGAATGAGCGGTGATACGCTGGCTCATATTCTACCACACAAGGTATATATTAGTTACGTTTTTGTCTGGAATGAGCGGTGATACGCTGGCTCATATCCTACCACACAAGGTATATATTAGTTACGTTTTTGTCTGGAATGAGCGGTGATACGCTGGCTCATATCCTACCACACAAGGTATGTATTAGTTACGTTTATGTCTTCAAAAAGGATGATAAATGACAACTTTTGAACATTCATTCTTATTAATTCTTATAAGTTTTTTGAGAGGACTTTTGGTTTGTTCATGTTATGTTGTGAATTCAGGATATATATGCAGATGGACATCATTTGTGTACATGAGACTAATTCTATATCATTATATCATTTTTGTCAACTTTTACTAAGAAGGACCAAAGAATTTTAAATATTTTGTTCTTTGACAATTTCAAAAATGTGAATTCAGGATATATATTCAGATGGACATCATTTGTGTACATGAGACTAATTCTATATAATTACACCTACTTCATTTTCTATAGTAAATTGGCGTTGAGTTTATCAAAGCTAATGTAATTATATCGGATAATTACATTAGGTCGAGATTTGATCAGTGCAACAAAAACGACCCAAAAGTACTTGCGCGCAATGATATTTGTAGTCCGTTGCATAGTAACTAAGGACGCTATTTTATTCGCACTCGCTTCGCAGTACACATTTTTTTTTCACGAACGCTATGAAAGCTAATAAAAGAATAATAAATAACTATCCAAATAAAGACAATGCCCCAATATAATAAACATTCCCAAGCTGTTAACAGCGTGTAAATTTGGTCGTATTTGCGACGTTTCGTTACGAAATGCATGACTAAACATACACAACTTTTCAGTTTTCGTTTCATTTATAATTTTATTTACATTTTCCCAGCAGGCACCACTTGTCATTTTGTAAGACCACAGGAGTGTGGAACTTGATTAATAATTGCATTAATTAGCCTAATTACCATTTGTTTGGCCATAATGCTGGGCCAAAAAAATGCTAATTAGCATAATTAAGGCAGTTATTGATAAAGTTCCAAGCTCCTGTGGTAAGAGTATTAAATTTAGTGGTTATATTCTGGGCACTACAATTTATATTATAGGATGAAATTTTTAATTACTGTTTACAGATGTCCCCAAACATTGTACCAGTCCCGTGAGAAAACTGCAATATATTTTTTCCCTTCGTCTCAGTGTAACGATATGTTACAAAGCATTTCATGATTTCTGAGATTCCACAGAGACTGGCCCTACAAACTGAAACTTACAAAGTCCCCGTAAAAAAATGCAGCATTCAATGTTTCTTCACCTCCTTTTATTGTAGCGATATGTTGCAAAGTGTTATGAGGTGTTACCGGTACATTTTACAAATGATATTAAGTCCCCACCCCCCCCAAAAAAAAAAAAACGCAGCATATTATTAAAACTCATCTCAATGCAGCGATATGTTACAAAGTGTTACGAATCGTTATATTATTTCAGAGATCCACAGTGACCGCTCGTAGACAGGACTGTGTTACAAATGATATAAAGTCCCTGTGAGAAAAATGCAGTATATTTTTTCAACTCGTCTCAGTGTAGCGATAAATTGTTACGAAGCATTACGTTACATGTGCAACAGAACGAGAGAGAGAGAGTGAGAGAGAAGTGTGGGAGTCGCACCGAAAGTTGGTAGCACCCGGAATCCCAAGCCGGTCACACATCCATGGAATAACCGCGCCCGACGTTGCTTAACTTATCACACAAAGCGTGTAACGACCGTGACCTATCGATCAGAGAAGTCATCGGCCTTCTATATTTACAACGCGACCACTATACACATGATTTCTGAGATCCACAGAGACCACTCGTTGATTGGTGTTACAAATAATGTAACGTCCCTGTCCAGGATATTTCTTCTACTCGTCTCAGTGTATGGTACCGATATGTTAAAAAGTGTTACAAAGGTTTACGTGTCTGCATTATCTGGACACAAGCGATTTAATAATCACTTTAAATTTTACCAATTATATTAGTTTTTGAAAAATAAATCATCTTAAAATTCCTTAAATGCCATGATGATTTAATTCTTCTGAAAACTTGTTTCTCGGTAAAATCACAATCATTACAATGACACAAAATGACTGTGCGAAAATTGAAAAGTATTTGGCTCACTGCCGATAGATAGTGAGAAAATTCTCACTAAACTTTTTGATTATCGTATTTTCATGATTCCCAGTTGACATGGAGACTAACTGTATATTTTCCTCTTCCAAAATTCTGCTAATAATGTTTAATTTTGATCAAAAGTTTATTAATTTTTTGTTTCGTCCTTGACATACGTTCGGGAAAACCCCACTCGATCGGCAGATCTGCAGATCGATCGATATTATTCGGACGGGAATGCAGCGAGTTGTTTTCGGCTCAAGTCTTGTCGGTTATTTGAGAACATATAGTTCCTTGTTTCAATCGTATTTTAAGGGCGAATATGTCTTTAAATTCAATATTTAACAATCGATGGCATAATTATAAGGAATAATCTCGGTTTCCTAATGTAATTACACAGTCTAAAGGCATATGCCGAATCACAAACTCTTATAAATCGCTTCGCGATTTATAGGTTTGTGATTCGGCATATGCCTTTAGACTGTGTAATTACATTAGGAAACCGAGATTATTCCTTAAATCATTATATCATTTTTGTCAACTTTTACTAATAAGGACCAAAGAATTTTAAATATTTTGTTCTTTGACAATTTCAAAAATGTTAAGTGGGTTATTTGCCAAAACTATATATGCATTGGCATTCAGTTTAGATGTTTCTTTAGGTGGGGGATTAAATCTATGATAGCATACAAATAGATTTTAATGATCATGTGGACATATCTTTAGTTTCAGGTGCATAGTTTGTGTAACACTGTGAAATATGTTCTTATAATTTGCTTAATGATACATTCTCATTTAATTTTAGACCTTTGAAGGCAACAGACCTAGTAATATGATTCTAGTCCAAAAAGTCACTCCTTTTATTCTTGGAGCCTTAGTTGGTAAGCGAATTAGTGTAACTTTTCATTTTTATACGCCCGTTTGAAAAAACGGCCGTATTATAGTATTGGTCTGTCCGTCCGTCCGTCCGGGCGTCTGTTAGCCTGGTTTCCAGATGATAACTTTAGTTAGAGTGAACCAAATTTAATAAAATGTGGGTTTATTAGCCGAAAAGTAAGTTCAAGTTCGAATTTGGGTTCCGCCCGCCAATTTTCACCGGAGTTATGCCCCTTATTTGATGTTTTTTGACTTAGAAAATCCTTGAAATTTGTTGTCCGGATGATAACTTTAGTATAGTTTATCGGAATGAATCCAAATTTGGTATATTACTTTCTCCCACCAAAACACAGGTCAAGTTCGAACTTGGGTTCTGTCCGACCATATTTGACAGAGTTATGCCCCTTTTTCGACTCAGAAAATTCAGTTTTTCTTATGTTTTTTGGTTTCCGGATGATAACTCGATTTTGGAATGTTTATACGCAAAACCCGTGGATTACATATATCGAAATACAGCTCAAGTCCGAATTTCGTTTTAATCCGATAATTTTTGCGAGAGTTATGGCCCCTTTTTTGACGTAATTTGACTTAGAAAATCCCTGAAATTTGTTGTCCGGATGATAACTTTAGTTAGAGTGAACCGATTTCAATCAAATTTGGTATGTGGGTTTATTAGGAGAAAAGACAGCTCAAGTTCAAATTTGGGTTCCGTCCGCCAATTTTCCCCAGAGAGGGCGTATTTTGCATGCCCAGCGTAGCTCTTGTTATCAGTTTTGATACCTCAGATATTTATATAAATTTTCTGTTGATTGTGGCACATTTAGGATGAAGAGACCGAAATAATCGCCTCAAATATATATATTTCATGTTCCAGTTATATCGATTGGGGTCATTGGTTTTGACCGGAAGAGTAACTAAACAAAGTTTATGTGTTTAATTACTCTGCTGGTCACAATCCAATGACCCCAGTCAATATTGAAGTCATTTCTTATATGAATGACCAGGATTGTGAGCAAAACATATAAGTTATGAATGACCAGGACTGTGGGCAAACATAAACATTATGAATGACCAGGATTGTGGGCAAAACATACGTTACAAATGACCAGGATTGTGGGCAAAACATACGTTACAAATGACCAGGATTGTGGGCAAAACATACGTTACGAATGACCAGGACTGTCGGCAAAACATACGTTATTCTGGTTTATTTATGCTGTGACATTGATGGTTTGGAGCCTCGGAGCTGCATGACTCAGTTGAACATAAACTCCAAGCCATCAATGTCACACCATGTTACCGTCAATCCACCACAATAACTTTTAAAGTCAGGGCTGCATTTTCTTGATTCAAGACATCTCTTATTGTCCCCCAAAATATAGAGGACAATTATAATCAGTAAACCTGTGCACATCCATCTGGGTTGTCCCGAACATATAGTGATGGCCCTTAAGGGTTAGAGTGTGACTGAAGCATGAAACTTGACATATTGAAAGAGTGACTGAACATTTGGGGGTTGGCGGGGGGGGGGGGGGGGGGGTTGCCTGGATATAGGTGACCATGATCAAGGTAAACTATTTTCAGCATTGACTCCTTATATTTTCATCTTTTGTGTGCATATAATTGGTATCTGTGATATATTAAACATTGTTACCCATTTTGTAACCATTTTTAAAATAATTTTATGAGGTTAAAAATAGTGACCTTTTTAATTTTGAAAAGCAGGACATATCACCTTCACAATATCCTATATTATAATTTCAGCTACATATGAACATAAGATCTTCATACAGGGTGTTATATGGGATATTAACTCTTATGATCAGTGGGGGTGAGTACTAAATAATATTCTAATTCATTTCATGTGGTGTAGTGACAAAATTGTGATGTGGTCAAAATGATTTAAAACCCTTCCATGACTGGAGCTTCCTGAAATTTTGTGAAAACCCTGCGCCAATGCATTCTCTTATATATACGAGTCTCCCATATGGAGCCTCGCATATATGAGAATGCTTTGGCCTAACATTATTTACCTTGACCTTGTAAGCTGGTTCATTCTTTTATATATGCAAGGCTCCTTATGGTAGACTCACATATATAAGAGAATGTACTGGCACAGGATCTTTAATGTTGCAGCTCCCATCATGAAGGGGTTAATGGTCAACAATTGTAGTGTCAGATCTTTGAATTTAGTTGAGAATTTTGCATTCTTTACGCAGATGGCTGCAGAAGAAACAAAACAGTATCATCCCACTTTCAAATAAGGAAGAGAATAAATTATTATCTAATTGTGTAACAGCATATTTATTCAACTGGCAGATGGATTTCTTCGATGACGACTGAAATTCTTCCAAATTCTTTGTTTTCAATCGGATGTTATGCAAATGAGTCATTCATTTCCGTCTGAGAATTGTGTCACAACTTGTATAACATTGTATTATATCATTTCAGTGTTGAACTTGGAAAACAGCTTGCAAAAGTCATCCAACCTGAACTTGGTGGCAAAGATCCTGTCTCATCTCATGACTCTTCAACAAATGGACTGATTAACCACCTAAAGGTGTATAGATAATCAGATCATCCCCCAAGAGGAGCAGCATGATTACCCATCTGAAGGCCAACAGATCATAATCAAATCATCTCCCAAGAGGAGTGGAGTTTATATGTAGCCATTTCTAGGTTTTCTCAATCTCCCTACTGCTTGTTTAAATTCATAACACACCTTGTGAATTCTTTTTATCGGAGAACAGATTAGTCAATTCTATCTTAGTCTCTCAATTCTAGTTCAGGGAATTCTAGTCAAGTATCAATGATCTTGTCTCAAAACTCTCTTGTGACCTGTCTGTTATAAATTATGGAAATATCACAGGCTGCAATCGATACAATCCGGTTCTGCCAAAGAACGTTATTAATGTACTGATTGTAAGCGCACAAAATACTATGTTTACAAGTGTCTTGTTCTCTTTCTCAAGAATGGACAAGTTACTAAATCTGATTGTTGGCGCATCAGTTAGGATGGTTTTTCTCCACAAAAACACACCAAAATAATCGGATAACCAGACAATTTAGCAATGGTATTAAGCTTCACAATTTTACTGCATCAGAATTTGGCATATTTTGATGAAAAAATTTGAAGTAAAAATTTCTTTCTCACAATAAATTATGGCATGTTATGTGTAGGCCCCATGACTGAAGCATCCTGAAATTTTGCGAAAAACCTTGTGCCAATACATTCTCTTATTTTAGTGAGTCTCCAATATGGAGCCTTGCATATATAAGAGAATACATTGGCCTAACAATATTTACCTTGACCTTGTAGGCCAGTGCATTCTCTTATATATGAGAGGCTCCCTATGGGAGAGTCGCATCTATAAGAGAATGCACTGGCAAATTATCTTTAATGCTGCACAAGCGCAGCTCCCATCATGAAAGGGTTAAAAACTAACGTTCAGGTATAAAATCTTAATTTACCCTCAATGTTGCTCGTGATATCTTAAAATGTCCTTATCCACAGCTGTGATCATACAAATGATTAATAATAGGAAGGAATTAGGCATCATATAAAACATTCTTCTTTTCTCTACTTTATATATATTCATAGATGCAAAAATCAAACAGTAACTGAATGTATTGGAATTTAAAATTTACTTGACCGAGTTTTAGAAATGAATCTCAATATACCCACACATTAATTGACTGTCACAATTGTCTATTACTTGATGTATCGATATAGTTTACTAAAGGTTCGGTGATGGCATTCAATAGCTAAAAGCATATTAGTTAATGTAATAATGTTGTTAAGTAGGAGGTGGAGGCAATATATATGTATTATGTATTTATTACTAAATATAAGTATTTTAGCAAAAGAATGAAAAGATTACATTAATCTAGCACACATAGTGTTTGGAAAGCATTTTCTACATTATGATTTACTTTAACAAGGTGGAAGATCTCTGAAATAGACACAAATGGGACACAAAGGCTTGTCAAGCGAATTTTCAAAATAGTGGTTAACTGAACATTGACATTCAGTTGAAAACACTGCCCTCACTTCAAGTTCAATGAGGATAAATTCTTTATCATCTCCAGTTTCATTTTCTGCTGATAAGTAGGGACTTCATTTTGCTGTCTAATTTTTAATAACTTTCCACTTCGAAAAAATTCCACTTAAAAATAAATAACTGTACTCAGGCAATTCTATATGGAATATTAGATGAGGGATGGAGTCCTTAAATTTTAAATTTTTTTCAGAATTCAGAAAGTAATGGGTGTATGGAATAAACTCCTACATTTCTGCAAGCAATCAATGGAATCTATCCTTCAGTACCTTTTAACGCTTTCATGATGGCAGCTAAGCTGGTGCAGCATTAAATATCCAGTGCATTCTCTTATATATGCGAGTCCCCCATAGGAAGCCTCGCATATAGAAGAGAATGAATGCACTGGCTTACAAGGTGAATGTAAATATTGTTAGGCCAACATATTTTCTTATATGTGTGAGGCTCCCTATGTGAGACTCACATATATAAGAGAATGCATTGGCACAGGGTTTTCATAAAATTTCAGGAAGCTCCAGTCATGGAAGGGTTAACAGAAATGGATGAATTGGAGATTGAGTTTTCACTTATTGAAACTTTTATGAAAATGCCATTAGGCGATGAGGGAGTTGCCTGAGAACACACTACTTTTTATTTATTTGGCCTTACAATATATCTTCAAACTTTGAAAGTGCAAATACTATGTGTGCCTTTATATAGGAAATCCAATATCAAACACTATGTGTGCCTTTAATATATGAAATCCAATATCAAACAAAGTATGCATTTATTTATTTTTTATGCTGTTTTTTCACAATGCAAATTATTTACATCTATAATTACTGAACGGTGATCAATTTATTTGTTGAATATTAACTATTTCAGGGCATTAGAAAAAATAAATACCTGAGTTCTCTATGTTTTCAGTATTAGTTAAATTGGCTCGTACCATATGTTCGGCATGAAAGGCTGATTTAGTTTTAAAAACAATTAAAATGCCATTTTAACCCTTTCTATAGTAAATACTCAATGACCAGTAGTTATACTGAGGAAATGTTCAGAAAAAAGTTCAACAAATAACCTATGGTCATTTGTTGAACTTATTATCTGAACATTTTCCACTAATGAATATAAATCCTTCCTTTCTTGTATTATATGTCGTCTGTTTATATACCTCAGGTATTTTACCTGTACATCCCTCCAAATGAATAATAGACCATTCCCATCAGTTCCCATGTATTCTTTTATGAATGAATGGGAGAATACATTTGGTATAGAAAGGGTTAAAGATGGTATATTTTTTCCTATAACAAGTTTTATATAGTTTCCTGGGTATAAAAAATAATAAATATCAACGGAAGACACCTGTCTGGAAACGCTTCTATCAATTAATATTGATTTTATTTCAATTTTTCTGGTTTAATACGTACAATCAATTGGAACATTTTTACAGGGCTATTTTTTAGAACAGATCTGGCATGAAACTTCAGGCGATCTCTGAGAGAGACGGAGTTCTCCTGCTGCAAGCATCACTGAAACATTTGAAGCATTGTAAGTGAAAGAACTCTATCTGAGATCGCGTGACATCCCACTTGATTATATGTATTATAACAGAACATTCAAAAATAAAATCAATATTGATATAAGTGTTTCCAGACAATAGTCTTTGATTACTATTTTTTTTTTTTTACCCAGTGACAGTATACTATATGAAACTTGTTATAGGAAGAGATAGACCATCCTTAATAATGTAGATCTCTGCTCGTGATTTGTATTCTTAAAACAAATATAATTATCAGGATCCCAATTATTGTTGGAGGTAACCTCAAACATTGTTGATTAAATTTGTTCTCTTTATTTATAAGATTGAATCTGATTCTATCATGGACTATTTTCGTTTAATTTTTTTTTTATAGACACTGAATGTTACCACCCTTTGCGTTATCTTTATCATAAGTGGAAGCTGTTTGTTTTTATGACAGGAGTTTGCGATTTATAGTACTATTTTACAGCCAAGATTGTTAGTTAATAAAAATGTTTTGCCAATACTCTTCTGTTTTACCAATACTAAGCTTAGGGTCAAGTTTCATGTTGGGACCAGCCTAGAGGGCAACTTGGGTGACTTCTTCTCCCTAAAATGTCCCACTTCTCCATATTTTTGTCCCAGGGAGATGTGATTTCTCTCTTATTTTTCAGTATGCATTTGTCCCAACAGAATATTTTTAAGTATATTTACTGATTATTGTGGAGTTTTTACTCACTATTAATAATGGTTTTATAAATGGGCTCTTGTGTTGCAAAATACTTATTGGATCATAGAATGGTGATTTTGGGGTGTAAATCGTACTTCAGCCATTGTTACTTCTCCCTGATTACAGTCCACTTATCCCTAACAACCAAACACGGAGAAGTGACCTCCCAATTTGAAACCTCTTGTATATTGTGGTAGGTCCTTTATAATCAAATCTGACTTTTGCAGGACGGTGAGAGAAACGCTAGTGATGTTCTCCCAGGGCCAACTTTAATGTCTCTAAGTCGGCGGCATTGACTGTGTTGTCGTTCATATTAGTTCCAGTCAAGTACTGTTCTTGGAAAGAAGGAATTCCAAACTGATCCATGTTTTGTTCAAACTTCGAAGGTGCTTTTGTGGTTACTGTTCAGATTTTATACGCCCTGGGAAAGTATGAAAATGACAGTTGAAACAGCTTTTGGTTGGCAAAATTGTAATATCGAGGATGTTAGTTATTTATGGAAACTGGTTATTTTATTTGAGTTTTAACTAAAAATTTGTCATTCCAAAGTGAGTGTGGTAAAACATTGTCTAAAAATAGAATGCCATCGCCTCGCATTCTGCATCTTACGGTTTATTGAAGGGTCTGCTTGGTAATTGCCTGGGATGTCAAAACATCGGTTTAAGTGGTGTCTCACCCAAAACTTTTTTTGTCAAATTATACAGTACCTCCATAAATCTTATCTATCTATACGCCAGTACCACTAATCGTATGGTCAAAGATACAATTTCTGAGGAAGTGTATTGTGCTGTTCCGATATAATAGATCTGTTGTGTGTGTCAATATTTGAACCCATGTTCAGAATGATATGCTTCCCAACTGGTTGAAAGGGCTTCCTTTTTAACCCTTTGAGTGCCAGGTCTGATTTTTGTATCAACCCATATACCCTGTCTGTTAAATAAGTCTGTTAAAGAATATAAGAATAAATTATTAAAATTGTAAAAAAAAAAATGTTATTGCCAATGCATTCTCTTATATATGGCGACCTATGGTCGACTCGCATATATAAGAGAATGCATTGGCAATAACATTTTTTTGTTTTTTTTTTACAATTTTTTACAATTTTAATAATTTATTCTTATATTCTTTAACAGACTTATTTTGTAGGTTTAGGGCCGATGAGATCGGCCCCTGGCACTCAAAGGGTTAAGGATGTCCCCATAGAGGTGGTTAGCTCATGAATATGATCATTGCGGTCTGGGCCAGACGTGGCAGAACATTTGGACAGATTTTCAAGCATGATCTGAGTTGAAGCAAGCACATCAGAAGTTCCTCCATAAATCTACTTTATCCATCAATCTGATATATCTATCTATTCAACAGTTTGAAAGCTTGAGGGGACCATTTGGAAAATGGCAACCCGAGGGGGAGGTGCAGACCTCCCCAATGGAGACCCTCTAGCCACATCCCTGTATGTAGTGGCATGATACAATCAATTAGCCCTATATGAACTTCGAAACAGACAGGGCCATCTAATTAAATGATAAAATAGAAGACATTTTGTACAATTTTAATAGCATTGGTGGCAAAATGAGAATAGAATTTCTACAAATATAAAAATAATAAACACAATCAAAAAGAGATGTGCAAGGAATGACTTGATACTTTATGTAAAAAAAATTCTGTGGGTAAATAAATCAGAATTTAATTATGACAAAATAGATTGTTCATGTGAAATGAGAGGGTTATTAAAGCAGTATTCCACAAACTTGTAGGTTCCAGCTAGTGTCCTGCGATTCGGGCATTATTTTTAACCCAATTAGATTTGGGTATAGAACCTTGATGATGTCTGCGTTTACAAGTTCCGTCTCATATATGAAACTTCCCCAAAGTATGTTCTTGGCGATATAAATGCGGCATTTGTGTCTGAACATGCGATGTTATATCCCAAATTATTAGAATAAATTGTTGGATATTCAAGCACAATTGATTTAAGATCTCATGTGACCGAGAGCTTCTTATCCGGTGATCATGAATAGTGCAGTGACTTTATGATAGGTCATGGCAAGTAATTTTGAGTCTGTATTAACAGGTTGTACAGTAATGCTCTAAGTAATCGACTTCTTAACCACAGCGGAATTATGGGTAACTTTTCAGGATTTAGTCGGAAATATGGCTTGTTGCCATTCATCGGAAAGCTCTCCCCGAGAGCTTTCCGATGAATGGCAACAAGCCATATTTCCGACTAAATCCTGAAAAGTTACCCATAATTCTGCTGTGGTTAAGAAGTCGATTACTTAGAGCATTACTGTATGTGCACTTTGATAGGGCAGCATTGCAGATGATTCCAATCTATGATGAACTTTTATCATAATTATGGTCTTGGAAGCTTTGGTAGACAATAAATTAACAACAATATAGTGGAGATAATATACTGCGAATATAATCGAAACTATGACCACTTAAAATACAAAATGATTATATTTGATTTGGCTGACTGAATCGAGAATCGAAATTTGATTTGATGAATCGTAGGGTCCTAGTTCTAGCTCATGTAACATATACTTCCGAATAAAACCTATCAGCAGATCAGACACCACTGCCCTACATTAGTCTAACCTATGAAAATATATTGAAGTATAGGTTGGTGTGTTGAAGATATAATAGATAAATTAATAAATCTGCAAACAATCATAAGGCAGCAGCAATTTTATAAGTTTGTTTACAAACTTCAGGAAAAACAATTTCTGGATGGAGGAGGGAAACAAATTTTATTTAAAACTTAGGCAGGACTTGACATACCGAATCACCAGTCCCTTTGAAAAGCTGACGAAAATCCTATACATGCATCGGATGTACGTCTCTATAACTCTCTATTAAAATTAGGTTCTATTTTGAAGGGATTCCCTCAATTTCATTGGAGAGTGGTGCAGACTGCGCCATTTCAATGGTTTATGGTATGACAGACACTTCACAGATCTGAGGTCAATGTCTTCAAGTGTTTATCAGTCAACGATATTCATGACTGATTAATATTTCACATCTTGTTTATAACTATTTCTAAATAGTACGATTCTCACAAACATTTACTGTGCCAGGAATGCACTCCATATTTGGAAACGGTTTATTACGTCATGTTGGTAATGCCGCTTCGTTGTAGAAATGAAATATAATGGACACTTCTGGAGATGTATATCCATTAGAATATTCATCTGCTTTTCAAAGAGACTGCAGTTTCACCAATTGGCAAATTTTTATTTGTTGTTGCAATTTTGGTAAGCAAGTTGTCCGTGGGTTTGTAAACCAATTATTAAATTGGTGTCGCCTAAAAGAACTTTCCACAGCTGTCAATCAAATAATTATTAGCAGATATTTTTTATCATTCAGCTTGCATGGAGAATATTTTTTTTTCATACTAATTTTTATATCTGCAATGCAATGAATATAATGCTGGTCATCAAGATATTCTCAAACAATTTTCAGGCAAATGTTTAAAATAAAATGATAGATTATTCAAATGTATATGCATACTTTTCCCAGAAATTTGATATCAAGAGAGTCGGAACCATTTCGCTACTAATTCTATGCCAGTGAGCAATGTGATTTGAAAGTTGCATGTGGTTAAATTTTTCAGTTCTGTCAAGATAACGCTCCATATCTCTCAAAATTAACACTATCTTCAGTTGCATTTACCAATCCTAGAAATTGGCACAGTAAACAGATGGGAACACCATGGTCACGTCTTGTCACTTGAGACAAGCCTCAATCTCCATTTTAGTCACAATGAATAGTCTGGTCGATAAAAGGTTTGACCTAGAACAAATTTTGACTAAGTTGGTTTTTATTCCATTTTGTTGAGGAATATATCCTCTATAACATATCTAAAATCTGCAGTGAGCAATTAATTTTACAGCGATTTAAAAATGCCATTTTTTCCAGCCTTGTGAAGTAGGGTTTTCTAGATATATCCCTCATTGGTGACACTGGCACGCCTTACTCCTCCATCCGATATATACCTGTGTGTGTGAAATTAGAGTACAGGAGCGAATAGAGTGACAAGGACAGAAAATAGTACAATCGCGGCCATGATATGGCTGTCAAAATGGCCACAACTCCAAGCCATGCTACGATGAAAGCAACATATTGGATAACCACCTAGAAGTGAAAATATGTTGCACCTACCACAGAATTCAGAATTTTTCGATAAAAACTGCTGTGGACAGGGTTCGCCAATGGCCAATGGCAAACACAATTCACATTTGGCAAAAAATATTTTCATTTGACAAAAGTTTAGGCAAGTCACTTTTTAATTCCTCAAGACAGTTGACAAATATTGGTCAATCAATACCATTCATTTCAGGAAACTCTTACAATATAATTATATTAGTGGTGTTTTTTATGGTTTAGGAAAAGTTATCACCTCTATTGAGCAGCCCTTTTAATTCAGATTGTTTGGCTTCGGCAATCTGCTACGGCAACCCTTTATCGTGGCCCAGTTTGCTTCAGCAAATGGCTTCGGCATTGCCGATTGCCGTAGCCAATTGTGAGGGCTGTATTGAGATGCAGTTAATCTGATAACTATTAGTATCGATGGGCGGAGGGATTACCCCTATTTAGTGTGGTGGTGTTTACAAAGCTAATCCTCTTGTGGTGTGCCCTTTTGATGAAGCAACCCTACTATCATTTATTGTTCGGTGATTGGTTTATTGTTGTATAATAAACCACAATAGAAATGTTTCGAAACATGAGACTTAATGTTGCAGAAAATG
This sequence comes from Siphonodentalium dalli, assembly GCA_032622095.1. NCBI lineage: Eukaryota > Metazoa > Mollusca > Scaphopoda > Gadilida > Siphonodentaliidae > Siphonodentalium > Siphonodentalium dalli. The sequence goes on along the minus strand of CP136062.1, from coordinate 193,844,115 downwards.
ATACTATCATGGATACCATTTCTTTCAGAATTTGCCAAAAAATATTTTTATTTGGCAAAATCTTGGATTACAAAAAATGCTCAAAGCGGATTTTGGATATGTTATAGAGATATTCCTCTTAAAAATAGATTAAAAACCACCCCAGTCCAAATTTTTTCTAGGTTGACCCAAATTTTAGTTTATTGACCAGACTAGAATGATATGAGAGGACTATGCCTCATCATCTAGATCTTAAATTCTTGTCAGATCCTGTGACACCTTTATTTCCGTCATCTGAACATCACCAGTTTGTAGCTTCATGGATCAGCATGAATAACTCCCCAGAACATAACCCATGTTGGAAAGATTGCAAAGCTGAAGAGAGTGAACAACCAGCTCCCAAAGAAATAAGTGTCCACAACATATATATACACGCCCTCGGACATAGAGTTCCAGCTCTTTATCACGAGATCAACAATATTGTCATATTTTTGTTCTTGAATGAGTAATGACAATAGTGCAGAGAAATACATGATGGAGAACGGAGAGATGAGAATGAGGATTATCCGCTGTATCCAGGCTATAATTCTGTAAAAAAAAAAAATGATATTTGAAAATGATCAATGTATAGGATGCCGTGTGTTAGATATAGTGAAAAATAAAATTGCAGAAAATATGTGCATATATCCTGTCTATGTACAAACCATGTGCCCAATTATTAGATGGTGTTCCTCAGTTATCATCGAATCATCTCTAGTTGATATTTATTTAATTTTTCATGGTCACCCGTTCAATATAAAATTAGTAGGGCAAGATATTTAAATCAAATGCTATGATCTTTGGATGCACAGTAAAATCAGGTAAATGTTTTAACCAATAAAAGATGTCTTTCACACTTTTCTATTTGTACTCCCCAAATAAAAGAATCTCAAAGTATCTCTAAAGATAACAAGCAATTGCCAATGGCGGTATCCCCCGCCTTGGTGGGCAAAGTTGGGGATGGCCATTTTTCAAAATATGCTAAACAATAATTGATATAAGTTAAAATGTTTGAGATTGGTTAATATTTGTTTTAGTTTGGGATTAAAATTTAAATAGCAATGCCAAAATATTACAATCAAATGACAGTAACTCTGGTAAAAAAAAGCCTAGTTTGGGAACTTCTTTTGTGAACTCACATTCCACATTTCACATTTTATTAAAATCCTTTGATAAATAAACTCCGGATAACTTTTCGTGGGTGCTAAAATGGCAAAAAATTACAATCAAAAGGTCGTAACACCAGGGGGGTCTGGGAAAAAATTGCACATATAGGGCCCAAAAATATTTTTTCCTCCAAAATTTTGGGGACCCACCCCCCTTTCTCATATTTTTATCAAAATTTCAGAGTTTTTTTTAGCCGTTCTTCAATAACTGTCTTACTAATTGGTAAACACAGATCAGAAAAACGAAAAATAAACTGTATTTCCATGTGTTTCCTGGTGTATTCAGTATCTAACAATAATAATAAAGCATTGTGTGGGTACACTATATGTCACAAATCGCCCTAGACCCCATTATAGCCTTAATATATCGAGTGTGTTGTGTCTGACAGAGAACACTGTCCAGTGTAAATAGTGGTAAACAGGTCAGGGGTTCCACAATTATTTGTGCATGACCAAAGAACTCTTTAGTCTTATCCAACGGGGTGGGGTGGGGGAGGGGAATTATTTTTGGTTAGGTATACACATAGATATATGGTTATTATACTGCCCGATATTAGTCGGCGGGTATTTAGTTGACGTCTCGAGCCGTCCGTCCGTACAAACATTTTGCATTATAACTCAAGAGTCGGTTGTCATATTTTGATGCCCTATGGCATGGTGACGGACCAGAAATGGGGGACGAATATGCATAATATCACGGGTTGTGACCATCAATGCCTACCAGAGTTATGGGCCCTGTTCGACTTTATGATATTCAGTCCGTACAAAGTTTTTGCAATATAAGTGTCGGTTGTCGAATTTTGATGTGGTTTGGTATGGTGATAGACCAGAATGAAGAATTGAATGTCATTTCTTAATGCATCTGAATGCATCACATTATTTCAGTTCATCTATTTGCAAGTGATAACGGTATACAATTAGTATTTTAGTTTAGTCTTGTTGAGCAGTAAAGCTCCAAGATAAAGTTCGGAAATTCAATGAGAATAGCATCACCTTCAGTTGGGATTGTCTGAGCAGTAAACAGTAACGGTCATTCATCATAACCAATTCAGTTTTATTTGGATAATTGTTGCAACTTAATATTACTTGCAATCATTCAATATGAGAAATAACCAGAAGGAATGAATTTGATTACATGCCAGAACAAGACAGTATTTCAGACATTAGAAATTTATGAGATACCCTTTTCAATTTCATGCTATGCAACAATCAGGTTAATGATATCTAGTCATCATTGAGTATTCACCATGTAGTATCCAATTTGTGATACAGTTTTTTTTTTTATTACTTTTATTCAGGTATACAACTGGGTAATATATTAATTTTGTTACTAAATATTTCTTCTGTTGATCATAAGTTTCCTGAACGCTATTACGGTGGTCCATGCACTGTGAAGTGGGCCGGGATCCTGTGAAATCCAGAATGTTGCTAAATTTTCGGCCTCTGGACCACCCACCCACCGCGGCCCTATATACAGAATTTTTTTGCAGACCCCCCCCCCCCCCCCCCCCCCCCCCCCCCCCCTGGTAACACTGGTGAAAATGTACGGCCGGGCCTAGTTTGCGAACTCGTTTCAGACACTCCGAATCCGTTGATAATTGTTCGAAATAAACCCAGGGCACCTTATCGGACTGGGGGGGAATAACATTTGTTGTAGTTTGTTGTCCCGCAGTATTTGTTAGTGTGTGGAATAAAATGAAATAAAATTAAGTTTCTGGTAAGGCCAACATTACTAGATTTATAGCTCTTCCCGACCCTATTTTAGTCCCCTCCTCAATTTTTGTATTTATTTGGATAATTTTTATGTAAATTATTTTTCTCATGCATTAACCACAAAATTATGTTTCAAAGACTCATAAATCAGTCTATTTTGATCAAATTGGACAATCTAAATCACCATGTATTATAAAAGATAAGACTGCTTCAACATCTATTATCTGGAACTGACCATGACCATATATGTTACGAAGAATAAAAAAAAAATTTAAATTCACCCTCCCACCCCATTTTTCTGAAAATGTTGGATGGATTAAAATCTAGCAATTTATTTATATTGGCCTGATAGGAGCTTCAGTTGACTAGTGTCTGACTCAAAGTTATAATTTTTATGCAGAAATAAAAGGATATGACTGAAAGTACTTCCTGTTCACACCAAGTGCTGTCAGTGTGTTTGGATGCTCAAACTTTGATGTGGATCTTTGATTTTCAGAATATGATTTCCGAAGCGTTCTCGGGCCCAATATTTATACTATATACATGTATCATTTTTATGCCTGTGAATCTTTATAAAGTTCAGAGAAGGGAGATCCCATCTGTAATACACAATAACACCTTCCAAAAATAATGCTATTGAAAGAGAAACGAGCCTTTCACTTAGGTCTTACCTGCTAGTGACTGGTCTGATGATGATCACCACTGGAATGGTGACGACGGACAAGAAGAACGCTAGCGAGATGTTCATCAGAGCAACAGAGAACAGCACTAAGGAGTAAAATATGAGACTGACACATTTCAGAAACTGCCAGTCTATATACATCTTCTCCAGGGTGTCCTTCCTATAAGTAAACATAAAAATGACTAAAGGTACAAAATCCAATATAATCAGATTCCAACAACAACATTTCTTCAAAAGACACTTCAGTTATCAGAATCGATTAATTGCCAAAATATAATGCCAACCACTGTCAACTCTAGTATAAAATTGTTCAACATCTTGTTCAATGCAATTTGGTATTGAGAGTATGTCGGTCAGCTCATCGAATATTTGCTAGGCTGCCAAATATTCCAGGTCATGAAAAATAATAGATTTCAAAAATTTATATCTGATAACTCTGAGCTTTGATGGCTGGATTCCTCGACTCGAATAAATTATTTTTTACCATGAACTTAAGCCAAAGAAATAGCAATTTAGGAACGTTATTTCACATTTTATATCTTGCATACAACAGAAAATATCCCAAGTCAAGTTAATGTTTGTAAACTAGATCAATAGATATTTAAAGGGGGACTCTACTAACATTTTCTGTATTTGTGAGATTTGTTTAGCCTGAAGTAATAACAAGAACTTTACCAATAAGCCAGGTGTGAGTACCAATGGAAATGGACATTGCTCTGGAATAACACATGTCAATCGACCAAAATCTGACTCCTTTCACTGTACCGAGTACAACGGGATTGAGTACGAATCAACAGGAATAAATATATTTTACAGATGGCACCAAAACCGGAATTCAATGAATAGATAAGTCTGGTATGCTCGTCATCAGATATTCTCGTACAATTTTCAGGCAAATGTATCTAATAAAATGTTACATAATATGCTTACTTGTCCCAGAAATTTATTAGTTTCATTCTATAGTAAGCAGTTGCCCTGAGTTTATGCCTGCATCGACATATTTTTACACGATGTGTGGTAAATATAACCCATTCTACATCCATTAATAAATTTTGGTTATGTCGAGTTTACAGAAATTTGCAACTTAGTTTTTGACTCCAGCCAAAAACTAATTTATATTAAATAAATAAATTAGATTGTTATGATAGCCTGTTAACCGGAACGTTTACGTGCCGGACATTTGCAGAATGAGGTCGCCAGAGAGTTAATTTAGTGACACTAGCATCACCAAATCCTCTGGGGACCACATTCTGCATAGCCTCATCTACTATGGGAGACCTAGTTTCAGATTAAGTTTCCAGATGGTGAATAATGTGATATGCACCCATTGGGCACTTCGATTATGTAATGTGTCGTCTGCCAATTTTGGGATACAGAGAAATTAAACTAAAATAGAAAATGAATCTTTGTGAAGAAGTTTATAAAGAAACTAAAAAAAAATTAATATGATAATAAAGATACTTTCCAGAGAATATGAGGCCTAAGCAGAGTGAGGTCCACTGTGTGGCGTAGCATCACTAAATTCACCCTCTGGGGACCTCATTCTTCACATATCCAGTGCCATATTTTCAGGCCTGTACATGATCCTTGGTATATTTTTTACTTATAAGCTAACTTGGCTTGATGGCTGTGCTACTAAGGAGAAGAACATGCCAACAGATTAATTTGAATTAACAAGAGCATGCCGTTGGGCCGTGGCATAATGCGCCGTTTCTGGAGTAGAGTGGGGCAATGTTTAATTCATTTGTTTTCGGCTATTTTCAGCCAAAAAAATCCTATAACTCTGGTATAAATGGTCGGATCGGACTCAAATTCGAACTTGACCTGCAAAATCATGTAGACAGAACCCATATTCGAACTTGATCTGTATTTTGGGATGGTAAACTAATGTACCAAATTTGGTTCAGTTCACTCGATTCAATCTAAAGTTATCATCTGGAAACTGCATATCAAATAAAATCTAAGTCGAAAAAGGGGCATAACTCAGTAAAAATCATGCGGCCGAAACCCATATTCGAACTTGATCTGTATTTTGGTGTGGTAAACTAACATACCATATTTGGTTCAGTTCACTTGATTAAATCTAAAGTTATCATCCGGAAACCAAAAGAGGATGGACGACGGACAACCCATTTACATAATACGACCGTTTTTTCAAATGGGCATATAATGAAAGTGTCAATGACACTGTAGCTCAACTTAGGTAGGGGAATAATTTAATGGTTGACAGTAAATGGAGGAATAGGAAAGGTGCTAATTGAAATGTCTAACATGCGCCAAAGGATTTAGTGATGCAAAGAGTAAAATACAAGATGGCTGCTGGTGGCCATTTTTTTGGGCCAATTGACCCCAAAAGAACTCGTTCCCATCTACGTATAATTGTTAACATCCATGACAAATTTTATGAAGATCTGACCAAAGCTACGACATACAAATTTCATGATGATCAGATGAACAGTACGACCTGTAGACAGCGCCAATGGATTGAATTTTGAAATCCAAGATGGCCGCTGGCAGCCATGTTTTTTGGCCGAATGACCCCACAATGATTCGTTCCCATCTACATGTCAATGTCAACATTCATGACAAATTTAATAAAGATCAGACCAAAGGTATGACCTGTAGCCCACGCCAAAGGATTTAGTCATGCAAAAAGTAAAATGCTGGTGGCAATGTTTTTTGACCGAATGACCCCAAAACGACTCGTTCCCATCTACATGTCATTGTTATAATTCATGACAAATTTCATGACCATCTGACCAAAGCTACGACCTGTAGCCCGCACCAAAGGATTTAGTCATGCAAAGAGTAAAATCCAAGATGGCTGCTGGCGGCCATGTTTTTTGACCAAATGACCCCAAAACGACTCGATCCCATCTACATGTCATTGTTATCATTCATGACAAATTTCATGATGATCAGACGAACAGTACGACCTGTAGCCCGCGCCAATGGATTGAATTTTGAAATCCAAGATGGCCGCCAGCATCCATGTTTTTTGGCCGAATGACCCGACAATGATTCGTTCCCATCTACATGTCAATGTCAACGTTCATGACAAATTTTATAAAGATTAGACCAAAGGCAACCTATAGCCCGCGCCAAAGGATTTAGTCATGCAAAGAGTAAAATCCAAGATGGCTGCTGGCGGCCATGTTTTTTGGCCGAACGACTCCAAAATCACTCGTTCCCATCTACATGTCAGTGTTAACATCCATGACAAATTTCATAAACTTCCGACCAACACAACGACCTGTAGCCCGCGCCAAAGGATTTAGTCATGCAAAGAGTAAAATCCAAGATGGCTGCTGGCAGCCATGTTTTTTTGGCCGAACGACTCCAAAATCACTCGTTCCCATCTACATGTCAATATTAACATCAATGACAAATTTCATGATGATCAGACGAACAGTACGACCTGTAGCCCGCGCCAATGGATTGAATCTTGAAATCCAAGATGGCTGCCAGCGGCCATGTTTTTGGCCGAATGACCCCAAAATGACTCGTTCCCATCTACATGTCAATGTCAACATTCATGACAAATTTCATAAAGATCAGACCAAAGGTACGACCTGTAGCCCGCGCCAAAGGATTTAGTCATGCAAAGAGTAAAATACAAGATGGCTGCTGGCAGCCATGTTTTTTGGCCGAACGACACCAAAATCACTCGTTCCCATCTACATGTCATTATTAACTTCAATGACAAATTTCATGATGATCAGGCGAACAGTACGACCTGTAGCCCGCGCCAATGGATTGAATCTTGAAATCCAAGATGGCTGCCAGCGGCCATGTTTTTGGGCCGAATAACCCCAAAATGACTCGTTCCCATCTACATGTCAATTTCAACATTCATGACAAATTTCATAAAGATCAGACCAAAGGTACGACCTGTAGCCCGGGCCAAAGGATTTAGTCATGCAAAGAGTAAAATCCAAGATGGCTGCTGGCGGCCATGTTTTTCGGCCGAACAACTCCAAAATTACTCGTTCCCATCTACATGTCATTGTTAACATCCATGACAAATTTCATGATGTTCCGATCAAAGATACGACCTGTAGCCCGCGCCAAAGGATTTAGTCATGCAAAGAGTAAAATCCAAGATGGCTGCTGGCGGCCATGTTTATTGGCCGAACGACCCCAAAATGACTCGTTCCCATCTACATGTCAATATTAACATCCACGACAAATTTCATGATGATCAGGCGAACAGTACGATCTGTAGCCCGCGCCAATGGATTGAATCTTGAAATCCAAGATGGCTGCCAGCGGCCATGTTTTTAGGCCGAATGACCCCAAAATGACTCGTTCCCATCTACATGTGAATGTCAACATTCATGACAAATTTTATAAAGATCAGACCAAAGGTACGACCTGTAGCCCGCGCCAAAGGATTTAGTCATGCAAAGAGTAAAATCCAAGATGGCTGCTGGCAGCCATGTTTTTCGGCCGAACGACCCCAAAATCACTCGTTCCCATCTACATGTCATTGTTAACATCCATGACAAATTTCATGATGTTCCGATCGAAGCTACGACCTGTAGCCCGCGCCAAAGGATTTAGTCATGCAAAGAGTAAAATCCAAGATGGCTGCTGGTGGCCATGTTTATTGGCCGAACAACCCCAAAATGACTCGTTCCCATCTACATGTCAATATTAACAACCATGACAAATTTCATGATGATCAGACGAACAGTACGACCTGTAGCCCGCGCCAATGGATTGAATCTTGAAATCCAAGATGGCTGCCAGCGGCCATGTTTTTTGGCAGAAACACCCCAAAATGACTCGTTCCCATCTACATGTCAATGTCAACATTCATGACAAATTTCATAAAGATCAGACCAAAGGTACGACCTGTAGCCCGGGCCAAAGGATTTAGTCATGCAAAGAGTAAAATCCAAGATGGCTGCTGGCGGCCATGTTTTTTGGCCGAACGACCCCAAAATCACTCGTTCCCATCTACATGTCATTGTTAACATCCATGACCAATTTCATGATGTTCCGATCGAAGCTACGACCTGTAGCCCGCGCCAAAGGATTTAGTCATGCAAAGAGTAAAATCCAAGATGGCTGCTGGTGGCCATGTTTATTGGCCGAACAACCCCAAAATGACTCGTTCCCATCTACATGTCAATATTAACATCCATGACAAATTTCATGATGATCAGACGAACAGTACGACCTGTAGCCCGCGCCAATGGATTGAATTTTTAAATCTAAGATGGCCGCCAGCGGCCATGTTTTTTGGCCGAATGACCCCACATTGATTCGTTCCCATCTACATGTCAATGTCAACATTCATGACAAATTTCATAAAGATTAGACCAAAGGTACAACCTGTAGCCCGCGCCAAAGGATTTAGTCATGCAAAGAGTAAAATCCAAGATGGCTGCTGGTGGCCATGTTTTTTGGCCGAACAACTCCAAAATCACTCGTTCCCATCTACATGACAGTGTTAACATCCATGACAAATTTCATAAACTTCCGACCAAAACAACGACCTGTAGCCCGCGCCAAAGGATTTAGTCATGCAAAGAGTAAAATCCAAGATGGCTGCTGGCAGCCATGTTTTTTGGCCGAACGACCCCAAAATCACTCGTTCCCATCTACATGTCATTATTAACATCAATGACAAATTTCATGATGATCAGATGAACAGTAAGACCTGTAGGCCGCGCCAATGGATTGAATCTTGAAATCCAAGATGGCTGCCAGCGGCCATGTTTTTTGGCCGAATTACCCAAAAATGACTCGTTCCCATCTACATGTCAATGTCAACATTCATGACAAATTTCATGAAGATCAGACCAAAGGTACAACCTGTAGCCCGCGCCAAAGGAAATTGTTGACGGACACACGGACACACGGACACACGGACACACGGACACACGCACACACGGACACACGGACACACGGACGACGGACGCCAAACCATGGCAATAGCTCAAACTTACAAGTAAGTTGAGCTAAAAATGCTAGCCAGCCAAATTTGGGACTATGCACTACTTTTAAAGACATATTATGTACATGTTCGGGTATGTGAAACAGATAAGTTAGTATTCAGGAGCTATGCCAACTGAAGGAATGTAACATACTACTAACCGAAAATCTTAAGCAAATTGACTAGATCACTCCATTGAAAACATCGTTGAACTACGCTCAATTGTCAATAATTACTACTCGATTCTGGACGCATATATCGGCGATAAACTAACGAAAACGAGATCACCATCGAGAGTCACTGCATCAATTATTATATAAGAATGACCGCATGTGTGTTGTCAATTTGGATATAATATTTGTAAAATTAACTACTTTGAACAATCTTATTCTCCATTTCTGTTCCATCACCCTACTGGAGTGTTTCACATCACTTAAATAAAACAATGTGTGTCAAAACATTGAGGTCGAATTACTATTCGAGGCAGGTGTCATCTGCATATATTTACTATTTACAAATTTGATATTGTATGCCAAATCATTTATATTGAAACAGAACAAAACAGACAGAACCTTGTTGGATTCATGAAGGCGAGAGAGGTATGAACAAGTCTGATTATAGCATGTAAGTCATTTCCAGAATGAGGTCCCCAGAGGGTGAATTTAGTGATGCTATCCCGCATAGCAGGCTAGCATCACCAAATTCACCCTCTGGGGACCTCATTCTGCATGGCCTCATCTGCTATGGGAGACACAGACACAGATTGAAGTTCCCTGATGGTGAACATTGTGATGTACACCCATTGGGAACCTCAATTATGCAATGTGTTGTCTGCCAATTGGGGATATAGAGAAAATAAAAAAGAACTAGAATCTATGTGAAGAAGTTTCTACAGAAATTTTATGATAAAGAAACTTTCCAGAGAAGATAAGGCCTAAGCAGAATAGGGTCCCCAGAGGGTGAATTTGGTGATGTTAGCCCACTATGCGGGGATCTCATTCTGCAAATGAAAGGCACACTAAATTCAAGCTTGGGTACAAAAGACTGACCTCTGAAGCATTCTGGGAAACCATGCTGCTACGCACGCCAGTGCAAGAAACCCAAAGATGAGAGCCTCATCTGTCCTCATTTTGAATCTGTGGGTGACGCTTGTTGTGATCTCCGGAGACACATAGGCTAGCAATGCCAGCATCATCCCGAGGATTATCACTGGCATGATGGAAACCAGGCTCGACGATTTTGCCTGAAGAAGAAAACAAAGTAAATTAATGGAAAACTCGAGGATTATTATGGCATAATGGAAACAAGGCTTGACAGTAAATTGATGAAAATGATACAATCCATAAGAAAAAATGGACAGTTATCCGTCTTAGACAAACTTAAATATAAAAGATGAAACCTGACTATATAAACGGAAGGATTCGGATTTTCTGACTCTTTCTGTTTCAACTCTGGTATTTAAAATAAAGTTACATTCTGATTGTAACATGGTCCTTTTGATAAGAAATGATAATTTGTTTGGCATAAGCAGAATGAGTTTTCTCAGAGGATGAATTTGGTGATGCTAGCCCCTGTGCAGGATAGCGTCACTAAATTCACCCTCTGTGGACCTAATTCTGCAAATGCCAGACACACTATATCCAGGCTTGACAAGGCCTCACAAAATTGTCCAAGGATTGGTTTGTTATGAACAATTCAGTTCACATTGAATACAAACTGGTTTCGAATTTCCAAGATCATCCCTATCTTAAAAAAGTAATTAGTGCTACATGTGGTTTTTTTCTCATAATTTTCCTGAGATAAAGATAGTGCTTAAGATATTTATGTATAAAATAATTTGTGGTTGAAACCATACACCATTAAATAACAATAAATTTAGATTAAAAAAGTAATGTCTTTCATGACGGGAGCTGCGATGGTGCAGCATTAAAGATCCTGTGCTACTCTGCCATAGGGAGCCACGCATATATAAGAGAATGCACTGGCTTACAAGGTCAAGGCAAATATTGTTAGCCTAATGTATTATATAAGAGAATGCATTGGCACAGGGTTTTCGCAAAATTTCAAGAAGCTCCAGTCATCAAAGGATTAATTTAGACAATAATAAAATGAGGTGAAACCTCTGAGTCATCTTCTTCATCATTTTCCGCCCAGTTATCTTTAGCTTTTTCATTTTCGCTTGACTCTGGTTTAGGTTCTTTCTTGTCACTATTTTCTTCTTTACCATCAACACCAATCCAGAGAGCAATAGCCTACAAAAAAGAACAGTATTGAACACTCAACAATGGAATAAGCAACTGAGATTACCCACCCTTTAAAGTCGTAAAACTCTTGTTGGAATTTATTGGCCACATGGCCTTCTTCAGCCAAAACAAGTTATGAGGGTACAATCGATTTAATAAATGCTTACAGTTCCAAATTGGAGCTTATAGTTGTTACTAAATCATGTCATTATGTGGTTTGCTGAACAATTGGGGTTACGGCCATTGTGGTGTGGAGCATTATAATAGACCAAACGGAGATGTTGTGAAACGCACACAACTGATCCTAGAGAAAGGATAGTATTAGAAGCTCCACTGGAACATCTTGCACTCTTCATATAAATGTTAACTTTCCTCAATTTAGGTGGGAGTCTCCCGAATTTCAGCCATATCTCACGATCGGGAAACAGTTTCTCCCGAATTAGTAAACAATGAAAGCTTCCTCAGTGCATGCAGCTAACTTCATACAATATACAATAGAAGCATCACAAATGTGACTGCCATTATACTCTCTCAACGAAAACAAGCTGCGTAATTAGCCTGGAGTAATTAATAGCTAACCAACTGCCCAAACATAGCTTATCTTCTAACGCCTCTTATTCAATTAAACTAGCATCGGCACAAAGAATCTATGTAGTTTTATGGACCACAGCATCATTCTCACTCAGCAAGAAACAGATATTTATTTCATCCATAATTATAAAAAGACATGCCTCAAATGTTTCATACAATAACAGAGCGAACCAGCTGGAATATGACGTCATCAGTGACACGTGCTTTTGCAAATAATTCAGTGGTGTCAAAGACAAATTCTCCCTGGATATACGGCAGTTTCACTTTGTGTTTTTAATGCTAAGACAGTAATTTCCTGTTTGAGATTTGAAGTTAATAAATCCAAAAGTTGAGCCTTCAATTCATGGCACAACCATTCAAAGTAAGCACGGACAAAATAAACAATCGGTTTGCGAGCAGAAATCAGCTAAGCAAACAAATGAACTTATTATGGATGACATTTAAACATTACACTTTTACTGCTAATTTGTTAATATTAAACTTTTGTTATGCTATACGGTTTTAGTTTGAAGTGAGTAAAATTATAAAGTTTAAAGCTATGAAAAATCTCCTGAGTTTGAACTAGATTTCCCGAATTCTGAAGTTCAATCTCCGGAAATCGGCCTGCTAGAAGTTAACATGTATGACTCTTTAATTTGTTGAAACAGGCTACATGCAAGATAATTAGTTTTGAATGGCAGATATGAGGTTCGACCGACTGTGAATGCACTAAAATAAGTCCATACTCAGCATGTATATATAGCTCCTGATGGGATATTTAAATAGCAGCCATAATCGGCTCAAATTGACCAATGTTCGCATATCTATAAGCTAATGGTAAGATTTGGAGAAGATGTGTACCTTGATCATTCCAGCAGCCACAATCAGCCCAAATGGTGGCATGTATAGCCCAATAGATACATATCTATTGGTCGATGGTAGGAAATAGAAGAAGAAAGACTGATGAAATCGCTCTATAAGGTTGTTCAAACTTCTAAAAATTCCTTCAACAACTCTGAAAGCAGAAAACATACAATAATGTGAATGATATGTAAGATACATGGTCTCTATTATTTACATTTTTCGACCCCAGCTTTAATCCCTACATGATGGGAGCTGTGCTGGTGCAGCATTAAAGGTCATTGCCAGTGCATTCTCTTATACATGTGAGTCTCACACAGAGAGATCGCTATCAAGTAGTTTAGTGATAAAATTTCAGATTATGGAATCAGAACATGTAGGAATTATAGCAGAAGTAGCTAATTGAAACTCAAAAACTTGTAAACAGCAACTAGGACAGTGGAATAGGAGAAACTGACAGGTCCGTGATTGGGTGACTAGCCACAAAACTGTCAGAACACCTCCTATTGACAAATCATGGATGTCTAAATATATGGACTTTTTGTTTCCAACATTTGAGTAACAACAAAATTAAATATGATGATTGGGCCAAATAGATAACGTTTGAAGGTTCATCTCAACGTTGTTACGTGGCTAGCCACGTTATGGGAAATAGCCACCTAACTGTCTATTTTTCTTAAATTTGGCCACATAAATGTCCGATGTAAGCACAGATGGACAGATGGATGGACCAATAACATTATAAGCCCTGTTTTTTTTAAACTTGAGACTAGATACTTCCCAGAGGATGAGGCGAAGATGAATGAGGTCCCCAGATGGTGACTTTGGTGATGCTAGCCAGCTGTGTGGGGGCAGCATCACTAAATTCACCCTCTGCGGACCTCATTCTGCAAATGTCAACACACACAATATCCAGAGGTGACAAAGATTTTTTAACAAATGTAAACATTTGTAACACAGGAATTGTATTAGAAGTACACATAATCCTATATAGCAACAACTTTGAAGTTTAATTCGCATTCCTCAACTGGACAAAGCAAAGGAAGAATGAGTGGTTCAAATCACACCTGAGTAGATACCCTGGCAAATATGCAGAAATAATTCAGCCAAGTAGAGGCATTGAATATTATCTAAATGTATTAAATAGACATGGCTCACTTGAGCTTCCAAATCCTATCTATGTATTTTGGAAGGAGGTATATAATAGGATTCATCTACCGGCTTCATATGCTCATTTTCCAGCTGTTTTAAATTTTTCGCTCAAAAGTGAAATAAATGCTCATTATTTCTACCATATCAGGAATAAACTAACATGGAACATTCTTATCCGTTTCATGTCATGTACATGGCTGTTGTTTGTTTAGCACCCGAACACCGTGTTCAACATTGTATTTTTATGGGACATATAATGCACGTGGAAATCCAGTTCAAGTATTTATCGAACTATATCGATACCAGGGAAATAATCAGGGAAAAAATCAAAAGCGAATATTATTAAATGTATTTTGAAGCATAAACTGCCATGTGGCTTTAAGAAAGATGACTTATCTTTTCTATCTGTATACAAAAATTGTGAAAGTAATTACGTTGAGCAAGAGTATTCGCACTTTGGTAATCTGAAGACCCCCAGTGGATATTCACATCACTCTTACAAAGCATTTACCTTCCAGTTGAGTCCAGTCCATGTCTATAAGAAGTTTTGGTCACTTTATTGCCCTCAAGTGTCACTGCTTCGATGTGATATCTGAAAAACAAGCCGTGATTTCCAGATGGAATCCCCGAGGCTTGAGACCACATCATCCGCATCATGGTGCCGAGGGAATGCTTGTAGCCATCAACACTCTCATAGTCATAATGATCCGCCTGAAAAATCATTGTAAAGTTCATTCAAAGTATGTGCTACTACACATAGTCAATTTCCCGTTCCTCAGGCCTGCGCACATGGGCCAAAATGTGACAAGTGCAACCATTTTATTCGTTCAGGAAGCTCCAGTCATGGAAGGGTTTATCAGTAATTAGTCGCAAGTTTTTGTTCGGTTAACAATTTATCAGCAGTCACACCTGCCTACTTATTAAACAGTGATGATTAGATGATATATGGGCTATGCTTTAATCCCTAAGACATGAGTTCACATGTTCCTGGCGAGATGTGCAATATTTACAAAGTGCTAAGTGTGATGTATATACATATACATAAAGGAAGACAGAAGAAGGAGAAGCAAAGATAGAAGATAGATAGATATGGTGGTAGTCTCTCAGTTACCCATTGTCAGTCCTCGTTATCATCATTATTATATTCATCTAATATATTCTATCAGTATATGTTTCAAGGATGTCTTATAGCAATAGTAATAATAATACTAACAACAACAAACGCAACAACAGTGGCTATATGGCGTGAAATTTCAATAACATTAATAACATGAATTCTGTCTATAAATTTCTATTTGTGTGTTTGAACGCTAATTTGAGATAAAGGGTTAAGTTTCTCAAGTCAACGTGACAAGACTTTGTCAGTAGCTCATAAAACTTTCTTAGATGGCAGATTCCAATAGTGTTTGGATGTATTTTACCCGCAGGTGCCTCAAGTTGGCAAACTTCATAACAAAATGGTATTCATCACCCAGTTCATTTCTGCACAAGCTACATAAATCTCGTTTTGCTCCTTGCTTACCCCATCTACTTGTTTCCATTTCCAATCTATGATTGCATGTACATATTTTTATCAAATATTTTCACAGACTGAAGGGGAAATCGGTAAAATAGTTTTCTAAGCATAGGGTTGACTTCAATTCTATGTAAAAAAATCCTCGTAATGACGATTCTATATCTAACTACCACTGCTGAGTGAACTGGTCAATCAAAGTTTGGGATATGTCTTTTTTCTGGCTGTCTATTAATTGTGCCTGATTCGACCATGACACATCAAAACCAGCTGAGTGTATAATCCTTATAGTAACATTAATATGTCTAAAGAGTTTGCTGTTGTGCTTCATAAGATGAAACAAGATATCATATAGTTTCTTGGCCGGAACAGACCCCTCCCCCATCATAAGTCTCGACCAGTAGCTTACTATTCTCTGCTTTGCCACTATAGTCAATGGGTATTTGCCCAATTCCCCATACACCATGTAATTCGGAGTGCTGGTCTTCATGTGCATCAATATTTTGCAGAATTTTAAATGTACGCTCTGAATTTCTTTTATATTTTCGAACCCACATATTTTGCAGCCATATAACAAATACATATCTATTTCTTATTATTTCTTTTATTTTAGTTTCGGTTTTCCCAATGTTAGATCCTAATTCAGAAATTTTTCTGAAAAATGGGCAAACAAAATTCAGGAATGGCAAAAAATTGGCCAATATAATTTTCGGGCCAACGCGGACTCTGCTGATAACAAATAGAACACCTCTAATGATATTACCCGGTGATGTAACGTTGGTGGGATTTGTTCTTTATGACAGATCCGTGCAACGAGATTGATGAGGTCGAGGTTTGGTAGCTGGCCGTTGAGACCTTCTGTTTTGATATTAAGGTAGTTCAATTTGTCTGTTGGTATCTCTAGATTTATGGCAGCTTGAATTTGTCCACTTCGAGCTTCCAGGTCATCGGGAACAATATCTGTAAAATTATAATTCTTTTCTGAAAGATCCAGAATTTCAAAATATGTTTACAATAAGATAATATATTGGAATGTAGTGATTATTTCTTTACTGAAATTATCATCCAGAAATATACTAGATTTTCAATATATTTATATTCGAACAAAGGGTCATATTTCTGGGCACAAGCTGATGCCGCTAATTACCATGAAGATATTTTATCCAATCAAGGGTAAACATGAGCATAACATACTATGAACAATAGTAATGTGCTTTTTTTTTTTAAACATATTTTATTTGTTCATAATTTGATATATGACAAAAGGGATTGGCGGACAAGTACTGTAATCACTTAGAATACCCTCCTCAGTGCTTCTGTGAAGTCATACAGCAGAATAGCTACCCATCCTTGTTCAGGAAAGCCAATGGTCCATTTTTTAACACATCAGATGAAATTGTTATGTTACAGGCCAGATAGCTAAGTTGAACATTCCAGCTAGGAGTTTCATCTTGAATACGGCAAGTGAAGTCATGTATGCTTCTGTGAAGTCATACAGCAGAATATCTACCCATCCTTGTTCAGGAAAGCCAATGGTCCATTTTTTAACACATCAGATGAAATTGTTATGTTACAGGCCAGATAGCTAAGTTGAACATTCCATTCCTGCTAGGAGTTTCATCTTGAATGCGGCAAGAAAACTGAGAATTTCACTTTCAAGACAGGGTTTGATGTAGTGTATTGTCTATACTATATATTTTGAGACTTCCGTGTATATATGTGTGTGTGGGTACTTCATAGAATCCAAAACGCGTGTACAGATTGAGCTCAAATTTCGTATGTAAGTGTAAAATCCCACCGACACGACCGTGGTCGTGTTTTGGAGAAGCTCAGAGCACCCGTTCTCCAATCTCTGTCACAAAAAAACGGCACTGCGGTGGTTAAGACATCAACGATCTTTATATTGACCTTATACGGAGGTTTTAACAATTAACGCTCTTTATTGCAATGGACGTGGCTAAACGACTGACCCCATGCGTCCGAAATACGGATGGGGATTCCAATGGACGTGGCTAAACGACTGACCCCATGATTCCGAAATACGGATGCGGACGAAATGCGATTATAAATATTATGCAGAGGGATTTCACGACGGGATTAATTGACTGTCCGCTCTGAAGTTTAGGACGGGGAGGACGGGTACCATGAATTAACTCATTGAAAAACAAAGAATGCGTTATCTCGGAAACGGGTGGAGCTATCGACTTGAAATTTGCTATGTGAATGTATCTTGCCTCGGATACAAATTTTATCGGGTCGCCGAGCCCGTGCGACGCCAGCTTCGCGCATGCGCAGACGAGATCTCGGAAACGGGTGGAGCTATCGACTTGAAATTTGGTATGTGAATGTATCTTGCCCCGGGTACGAATTTTATCGGGTCGCCGAGCCCGTGCGATGCAAGCTTCGTGCATGCGCAGACCAGATCTCGGAAACGGGTGGAGCTATCGACTTGAAATTTGGTTAAATTAAAAAAATGTCATGTTTCTGAAACAAAGCCATGAGACGAATGCCGCCAGTGGCGGGCTAACCTGCTAGTCTATTATATATTTTGGAACTTCTGTCTGTGTGTATGTATGTAAGTATGTATGTGTGTATGTATGTAAGTGTTATAGACTCGAAAACTGCTAAACCGATCCAACTCAAATTTGGTATGTAGGCCTACTCTGATCCCGAGAACAATATGGGCGGGTCCAATTCCATGTGCGACAACATAGACAACTTACATTCCGACACTTGTGTCCCGTGGTATGCATCCAGCCAGGCTTGCATCCCTATCAACTCCTGGTCAGTAATCACAAATATTATGTCCTTCGCCCAATATGTTTTCTCTGTGATTAGAAAAAAATAATACTTAACCCTTTACCCAACAAACCGGCCAAAACCGGCCAAATAAAGCTACAACAGCCTAAATTATCTTGGGTCTGTCTCAATAAAACCATACAAATATGGATATCATTGGAACCGGCTCATTGACCACATTCTGATAGTTACAGTTATGCCCTGTGCCAATGCATTCTCTTATATATGCGAGTCGACCATAGGTCGCCTCGCATATATAAGAGAATGCATTGGCTTAAAAAAAATCTTTTTTTAACACTTTTTACCATTTTTTCTTACATTCTTTAACAATTTTATAATTTTTAATGTGTTAAGCCAATGCATTCTCTTATATATGCGAGGCGACCTATGGTCGAGTCGCATATATAAGAGAATGCATTGGCACAGGGCCCTTCTGTTGGGTAAAGGGTTAACATAATAAATAAACAAATCAGTGAACAATACAGAGGCACTTGCCATAAAAATCTACTAATTTATCAGTGGTTAAATTTCGTAATTTATATTTCATAACATTAGATACCACAAATGATTTTTTCTATCACTGGAATTCAACTCAGATTTGAAGCTGAAATTAATTGCACTAAAGAATGAAATGAGTATGTATTCATGATTTTTAATTGAAATTTGAAAGGACAAATTTCTACATCAAATGAGAACACTATACTTGTGGAATCAAAATTGAGAGTTGAATAAACATGACACATTTGCTCAATCTGTTCCTCAGAACCAGCTGCTCCTAATGTGTTTGTTTATTTCAGAGTTACATTAATTGACAACATCTTCATGACAATATGTAGGTGCCAACAAAATACCAACAACAGTGATAGCACAATTACATATTTGAACTGACGTTTAAAGTACTTAGCCAATGCGAGCATTAGCGCTATTCCTCCAGCACTTTGTGGAATGGAGCCAGCTTTTCTCCGCAGTGGAGCAGACATTACGATTCCCTCGGTACTGGCTGTCCTTGGTGCCCTCAGTATAGCATAAATATTCTGGCCAGGAATAGCCTGCAATAAAAAACATGAAGATCAACACATATAGCTAGGGTATGTGAGAGGCCAGAGAGGGGAGACTGCTTTGAAAATTTCCAAAAGCAGATCGACCAAAAAATCGAAAAACCTGAGGAAGTTCTTTTTCTCACAATGAGCATGTTCGGAGTGGACTAGTTTTCCTGAATATTCAGTAGAGTTGCTTACAGTAATTAACTTCGTTGAGAACTTGGACATACATTTGGCAGACTGATGGTTTGAACACGACCTCAGGGATTAATATCAACTTTATGGAAGTGTATTCAAGTTTGATCTGTTATGCTGGGAAATCTAAAATTGGACTTATTTAAATAAAATAAATATATTATAATTTGCTTCAGGAGCCTTTATTCAGTGTCGGAGGGGCCTGTGGCCCTGTTGTGCATTGCAAGCCCGTGTGAGCTTCATGCACATTTTGATCTTAGACAGAGCCTTTATTCAGTGGGAATTGGGGAAAGAAACTTATGATCATATAATAATTCTAATTATAAGAAAATGTCTAGAGAGGGAATCAATCGACTAACTGTAGGTAGCTAACACTGACTAACATTGGAAGTTAGAAATTCTCAATCAAAACCTGTCTAAAATCAAAATTATTGCTAAACAACCAATGTCGATCGAAAGATATATTATAGCACCATTGTTTTGACAAATTAATTGTTTGTATTATGTAATAAATAGAGCTGTCCTGATGTTAAGCAGGTTAAAAATAACATTTTTGTATCATTGTGCAGACGAGCACAGATTAACGTTCAGTATCAGTAGAAATAACGCACTGTCCTTTACTGAGTCATTCTCGGTTTTCTGGCTGAATCTATCAATATGTATCAATAACATACCTGGTTCCCAAAGATTGACATTGGATACTTGATAGAGAAATTGTGGTAGTATGTATCCAGACCAATCTCCCTGAACCTCTGGTATACCCATTGTTTTGGTAATGTTCTGAAATGAATATTAAAGTGGTAATAACATCATTGTGTAACAAGAGCATTGCTAAGGAGTGGCAAAATATGCCCTTGGTAATGCCAACAAATGGCTATAACTCTGGTGAAAATTGCCGGCAAAACACAAACTGGAACTTGACCTGTATATTGTGCTAGTAAACTAACATACCAAATTTCATTCCATTCAGTTCAGACTTACTAAAATTATCACCCGGAAATGAGAAGAGTGAATGGATGGACAGACGTATGGATGGACGGACGGACAGCAAGCAAACTTTTTAACTTCAGAATGTCGGTAATCTCATGAGATTCCCTTTAATATAATCATGAGATTCAGAGAAAAATAGTGAGAATTTTATAGCGGCTCAGAACTGCTCTAAAAAGACATTGTCCATTCTGCACTGTATTTATGTATTCCAATCATATTTGGATCTTTTGGAAATGGCAAAGTGTGTTTTGCGATTTTATTATGCTCGCTATGTCTTCTGCACTTTTTGTAAACGCAAATTGTACAGCCATTCATTTTCGTCTCAGAGCATGCAGTAGCCTATGTGAACGAAGCTTGCTGTCTTTTTATCATGTTCATGCATTTAAACTCTCAAGATATCCATGAATTTTACATTTTACGACCATAGTTTGTATGTATCATCTGACTCCATTTCCCATTCCAACCTTTTTACATTTCGGAGTTGGTGATATATTTCGTAAATTATAGCATGTGCATTGCCTACTATTAAAATAGAGCTATGAATGTACATGTACATTGAAAGTAGTTAATTTGATGTTCTTGCTTAAATAAAAAATTTCATCAGAAACTAATAATATCCATACTCATTTAACAATGCTTAATCTGTGTCAATCACAAGTGTGTGTAGCGCAATCAGACTCGATGCATTTTGGATGGACTACCAGGTGCCAAGTGCTCTTATGACCAGCTATCTTTGCACTAATTTAACACCAGCTACAGCTAGTTTCAACATTGTCTTTGACTGTGATTGGGTTTCATCGCCCCCTGTATGTGTACATTGACATGAGTCAGCATATATATACCCACGGGGCAGCTTAAATCATGAGATTTACATCCAAGATTATGAGGGCGGGAGATGAGGGGCGAAATAGTGAATCTCATGTCAAAAAGTGAAAGTTAACATTTCTGATGGCAAGACGGAGGATCCTACTATATACCAAGCACAAAGAAAATAACAGGAAATAGGTGATATAATGTGTATTTTAGGATGTGTCGATGTGCAAATGAATGAAATTAACATTTTTGAAATGATTTAGACCGCAATATTGGAATGAAGCGATGAAAAATAACGCGTCAACGAAAAATTAGTACTTGGTATTTAGTACATTGCGAAATTTGATCTTGATATATAGGAGGCGATGGTTAATTAGTTCTGCATGGTATGTCACACAGGCCATATAATAGCATGCAAACTCCCCTTGTCCTTTACCCGGCCTTGGGACCGGCAGATTGTTTTATATCCAAGAGCCTTGGTATACTTTAAGAGTATATTCATTGTACTTTATATTATTACTTTCATTGTGAGCTGACCAGGCCTACACACAAATCTAACTTGCCACATTGGGTGGTATACCCAGAGCCTGGGAATTGTAGTGGCCGGTAACCAGTCTATGTATATCATGCAAATTTCAATTGTTTGTTGCTGGTGGTTTTTGTCTTGGCATTTTTTGCTATTATAGCACTTTTGGGAATTACCCAAATGCTCATCCTTTGATGTGTGTGTTATTGCATCATACATCCAATTTAGGCCTAAAAAATATGTTTATTTCCAGTAACTAAGGTAGAAATAGAGGGCAGTAGCACTGTGGGCACAGTGGTGGGCTGTTTTAATTTTTTTTTGTAGAAACATCTATATATGGGATAGAATCAATCTATATAACATAAACCGAAACGTAAATGGTGCATTATTGTAGATATTGAAAAGGATAATGAGGGCTAATTATTTCCACTTGTTTCTTTACATATGACCTAGACACTACTGGGATTAAACCACACCAGGTGCGTTTTTTTTGTACATAGGTTCCTCTAATGGTTTGATAGATGGATGATTTTATGGATGTTTTTAGTAATTGGTCAGATGTTACACTATACGCTTTAAGTATTTTCCTTTCTGAATATCATATCATGATATGTTTTAACAGATGTATCGTGATGTGCTTATTCCCACATTTTGATGTTTTCTGTTGACTGCATGTACCTTCTTGGCTATGAGTGGTAAATATAGGATTCAATAAATAGTGTCCAACTAACGATAAAGGATAAAATCTATATGACTAAACTATTCAATGACAATATAAGCTTAGGCATGGAATGGTATGCTATCAGAAATGATAAATGAAATTATGATAATACTAGGTCACCATTTGTCACTGCTGGTCAAAATGTCAATTATTTTTCTAGTTTAAAGTGAATCGTGTAAAAAAAATTGCAATACGTAATATAGCAGGGGTGTATTGTTACAGCTCTAAGGGGCTGCAGACTGAAAGAGGGGTGGGTGACATGTCATAGTGACATGATTATATATTATGTCAGTATTTTCTCCATCTGATCAGTATTTTTAAATCAGTGACATGGTAAACTAAAATTATAAGCTTGAAAACTCAAATAAGCACAAGATATGCCTTTAAGTGGTGTAAGAATGTCATAAGCAATGCATAGACAGTAAACATTGATTTTATAGAACATACTTGGGTGACTTCTTCAGTTCTTTCTTCAATTCTCCATAATAGAATAAAGCATCGGTTTTCCCATAAAACTCATGGTCAACCAATCCTGAAAAGTATCGTCTAAAATGAAGCACAGTTGTGTTGGGATACTAGTATCAAAGTGTTCAAAATAAGTGAAATAAATCAATTTGAAACTGGACTCGGACTCCAACAGGAGTTTACAAAAATGCACTTACCCTGACATAACGATTTGGAGGTCACAATATTACAAGAGTACCTGCCATTAGAGATGGGCGGTTAACCGTGGAATCAGTTCGGTTTCGGTTGTCGGGAAAAACCGGAAATGACAACCGTGGTAAGTTGGGAAAACCCGTAGTTTCGGTTGTCACAACTTCCTGTAATCATGACAGAGCACGACGAACAAACGAGTCCTGTGTGGAAATATTTTTCAAAGAAAGATAAGAAATCTAAGTGTTCCGCCTGTAATATATGCAGAAAGAAGTTCGCATGGTGAAATCGCGCGACGAATTAATTACGTTGCTTCCGTGTACACCTATTTTCGCCGTAGTAAACATAAACACAACACAAGTCAGTTTATTTATCATGTTCTTTTAATCATTAAGGCCATACAAATACTCTGAAAGGTGAATTTGATAACGAGGATACGATATCAAAAGGTATCAATGCTTGTTGCCCGCATTCCCTATTAGTTTTTATCACTGTTTGGATGTTAAATCGTCAAATATATTTGTGCGCCGTTGATTAAAAATGTTATGCCGGAATCGGAGCCGGAATGAATTATACCGTTTGTCGGTAAACTGTTGAGAAATAGCACTCATTCAGGTGACTTGTATTGGATGCATGTATAGTGTGTACAGTATTATGTTCCCTAAATAAAGTAAATATGATAATAGGCATATAGCCAGATAATGTGATTGAGAGATTCTAGTCATGTTTTATTTTCATTTTGTTTATTTCAAATTTTATTTTTCAAATCATAACTATACACATATATCTAGTCACACACATCAGTTTTATGCCAATATAAATGATCATTATACTATTTCACACTTATGATCATATGATGCTGAATTGCAGTCATACACAATACACAGACTCACTTGCATTCTAGCACTGCCACTCAACATGGACATTAACAATATACATGTAATAGTAACAATATGATACATAATTTACAATTATAAAAGGACATGTACCTCACAAGTTATGGTGATAAAATTGGTGTGTTTTCTTTGTAATATGATGAAGCATAATTAGATTTTGTTCACATTAGTCATTTTTATTAATAAAAACCGAAACCGAGACTCAACTCTTTTTCCACAACCGAAACCGAAACCGAGGCAAATTTTCACAACCGCCCATCTCTACCTGCCATGCCTAACTGGGCCATAATTTATGTTTGCCAAAGGTTATTAAATTTTTCTGAATTCTCAATTTGCAAAACTCTTTCTGAATGAAATTAATGTTTCTGAATCGTTCATTTTTATGGTTAGACAATTGCTGTTTCAGGTATTATAGATAGCACAAACTAATATATTGTAATAGGCACCATGGTGTCAAATTAAGTCACACATTTGTATGTCTAGACTGAAAATATCATTATATTCAGCATGCCTGTATGGGAATATGCATCTTTATACAAATAAGGTTAAACATAGGTACCTGCTAGCAGTGCGTTCTCAGAAAAATATGTCCCGGCATTGAGTGGTTTGTAAGCCAAGGCTAGAAACCATATCACTCCACCGACATAACATAAGAAAGACAGTTTCTTTTCAAACTTTCTTATCAAGCTGATGAAGTTCTGCCTCTGCTTTGCGTCAGTCAGAATTCCCATATCTGGAAGAATAAGCATATTTTAACAAGACAGTCAATGACTGTGGGGTCGCTCACCAGACTGCAAAGACTGATAAGACTGGGACTCTGGAGACCAAAACAGTGAGCACTTTTCATAATCACTTTAAAAGAAGTAGATTTAAACAGGATATGTGGCTAGAGAGACTTCAAGTATGTAGCTTGGTAAAAAACCACCTTGAAATTGCCAACTGTACACTACTGATCACCCCCCTCCTCCAGCTCAACAAGTCCCCTCCCGACCGGGATCCAGACTCCCAAGTCTTAGGTTGGAATTTCACAACCGACACCTCAAACTTTCTCAATTGTTGGAAATTTCCAATCTCACAAGCGCCTTTTTCTAAAACCATTTAAACATGTTTGAAGCCCAATTATCCATGGACCCAAAACACAATACATGTATGTCAGACCAATCAGTCAGGTGGTTCCAAGGTAGATGTTTTAATGAATTTGGTATTTCTATGATTTTATTGGACACAAAAGTGTTAACTCCCAATAGACTGCCATTTCTTGACAGGTTGACCTCATTTTAACAAATCTGTATCTCAGTCACTAAAGGATCTTCCTGATTCCTCCATACTATATGTAAGCTAAATAGTCCAAAATGCCTTGAGAAGACATTTTAAGAATTACTATAGAGACATATAGTTATGTCCCTGGTCCCACCCTTTTAACCTGGTGACCCCATCTGAATAAATTTGAATCCCAGACACCAAAGAACCCTTCATACATATCATAAATATCAGTCAAATAGAACTGATGGTCCTTGTGAAGGAAGCATATTAAGAGGGAAACTGTCCTTCGCTTGGCCCCTATTTGACCAGGTGACCCCATTAAAAAAATCTGAATTGCAGTCAAGGAAGAACATTCCATTCTATATAAGCCAACTAGTTCTTGCAAACATATTTTAAGAATTACTATGTAGTGAAATAGTTAAGTCTCTTGCTCTGCCCTTATTTGACTTTGTGATCCCATTTTCACAAATCTGATAAGGATAAAAATTAAGTTCCCCAGTTGAAATTGGTGATATTCACCCATTGGGCACCTCATTTATGAATTTTATCTTCTGCAAATTAGGGGATATAGAAACTTCCTAGAAGGGAAATTTAACTAACAACAATGTAAATTTGATACTATAGATACTTCCCAGAAGATGAGGCCTAAGCAGAATGAGGTCGTCAGAGGGTGAATTTGGTGATGCTAGCCTGCTGTGCCGGATAGCATCACAAAAAGCGTGTCTCTTCCTACATTGTGTATGCCTGGCCCCAAGCAACACAATGTATTATACAACAAGCCTTGAAATAGTGTGATAGTGTGTCTGTCATTTGCAGAGTGAGGTCCCCAGAGGGTGAATTTAGTGACGCTAAATTCACCCTCTGGGGACCTCATTCTGATAAAGTCCTCAACTGCTATGGAAGACCTAGAATAAAATTGAATTTCCCCAGTTGAAGTTGGTGATGTTCACCCATCGGGCCCCTCAATTATGAATTTTATCTTCTGCAAATTAGGGGATATAGAAACTTCCTAGAAGGGAAATTTAACTAACAACAATGTAAATTTGATACTATAGATACTTCCCACAAGATGAGGCCTAAGCAGAATGAGGTCCCCAAATGGTGAATTTGGTGATGCTAGCCTTGAATCAAGCTTTGAAATAGTCTGTCTGTTATTTGCAGAATGAGGTACCCAGAGGGTGAATTTAGTGAGGCTATCCTGCACAGCGGGCTAGTATCACTAAATTCACCCTCTGGGGACCTCATTCTGATAAGGCCCTCAACTGCTATGGAAGACCTAGAATAAGATTGAAGTTCCCCAGTTGAAATTGGTGATGTTCACCCATTGGGCACCTCAATCATGAATTTTATCTTCTGCAAATTAAGGGATACAGAAACTTCCTAGAAGGGAAATTTAACTAACAACAATGTAAATTTGATACTATAGATACTTCCCAGAAGATGAGGCCTAAGCAGAATGAGATCTTGAGACTCTAGATACTTCCCAGAAGATGAGGCCTAAGCGGAATAAGATTCTCAGAGGGTGTATTTGGTTATGCTAGCCTGCTGTGTAGGATAGCGTCACTAAATTCACCCTCTGGGAACCTCATTCTACAAATGCCAGGCACTCTTTGAGAAAATGAAATTAATCTGATTTTAATGACCACTGAGTGATAATATAAACAACAAGGGTGCTTCATTGATAACACCATTAATCTCATTTAAATTATGGATGACATGAATACACTCCCTGGGGACTCTGTCTAAGGCTGCAGTTCTAAGCTCTCTTTATCTCTCTATCTGCATTGCCATGTGTGATGTCTATCAGTTCATAGGAGAGTTGCCTTGTAATGGGAATTTAAATAAATATACTTTATTTACCTGTGAGTTAGGATATGAGAATTACTGTGTAGGAATAGAATTATGGCCCTGGTTTCGCAACTATTTGACCCAGTGACCTCATTTGAACAAATCTGAATGAGAGTCACCTAGGGAACATCCACACCAAATATGAACCAATTTGGTATGATGGTTTCAGAGGAGAAGACGTTTAAAAAAAAAGTTGACGGACGGACAGACAGACAGACGGACAGACGGATGGACGGACGGACGAGGAGTGATGACTATAGCTCCACCGGAGACTTCGTCTCAGGTGAGCTAATAAAGACCATAGAAGAACTACACTCTGAAAAAAAAACTTGAACAAAACTATTTTTCAAATGTTTTGAAAACAAATACAACACAATAATCTGTTGAATAACTTACAATGTATATGTATATATCTCCTAACCCAGAGTTTCCAAGCTCCAATTTTTTTGCGATAGGAAATTTTTCTTTGATCAATTATTTTGTAAAAGCCTGTTTTAGTTCCCAGATATAATATTTTTGAAAAATAAAATGAATCTTTCAAAAACCAAAAATAATTATAATTCTATAGACATATGCAGGAGAGAGGAAGTACACTATTTAGACTGGCTGTATATTCATAAATGTAGCATAAACATAATTCAAAAGGGGAGTTTGGGTATTAAAGTGCAAAATCTGGGTCATGATCCTTGCACCCTGGCCCCCAGGACTCAACTTCACCCCACTGCAAGAAAAACAAGAGCATCGCTAGGGTGTGGCAAAATATGCCCTTTAGCCATTTTGAATTGTACTACCACAAAATAAAATAATACCTTGAGCTTACATTTGAAGAATATCTGATAGACCCCTAATTTCAATGCCAAAATGCAGTCAAATTCTAAGTCGAAAACTGGCCGTAACTCATGTAAAATTAATTGGACAGTACCTATCTTTGCACTTGGCCTATAGTTTTAGCTGGGAAATACACATACCAACTTTGGGTCAGATCAAATAATCCAAACTGGAGTTATCGGTCGGAACCGAAGCATATAATAAATAGAACACCTATGGTGATTTGAGTGAATCCCATATTATTCATTCGTGACTAGCAGTGTAAATATAAATTATCAACTCGCAACCGCAACACATTGAAAAGTTATTTCCACTGCTAGTCACTCATGAAATAATTATGGTATTCACTCAATAACCATAGGTATCATCTATGTAATAGCCCAGTTTTTATATGTGTGGTATGATTTTCCATCATTTGAACAGTTCTTCTCTTTGAAGTTTGAACTGTATTAAATGTCAAACATGACGTCACTGTTGAATGGCAACTAGAGTCCTTTTCATTGCCTCTCTGGTGGAATTTTGCAGGTAAGGCCAAAACAAAATATTATATGAGTCCCAGATACCATCGCATTTACTTATTTGCACCGATTTGTCAAATTGAAAAGTGGTGAAATGACTGTTTAATACCGAACACTAAACATATCACGATAATAGGACAAAAATAAATTTAAAAACAAGAATTTTATTACGAAGTCAGAGGTTTTATGATGCGGTCGACGGTTGCATAAACCACAAAATAAAAAGATGTGGTGTTATGACAGTCAGCTGTTTTGACATTGGGACGGTCAGGTTAGCAGAAACTATGGACAATTTACGTAAAACTGAAATGATTTGCGGGATTTGGCAAAGTTAATTGCTTTGAATTCCCGACAACACCACATTCCAAAATCTGAAGGGATCCGGGCCAGCTCGTCCCAGGGCCAATGATCAGATGGAATCAGATGATATGGGGACCATCGAATCGGATTGAGTACCTTTAAATAAGACATTATCCCTTGCGCCGAGCCAGCCCGGGGCGATCTGGCTCGGGACGATCTGGCCCAGGTCGACTGGACCGAGGGGAACGGGAAGATTCGGCGGCGGGAAGATTCGGCCAGGTATTTTTCGGCGGAGGGAAGATTCGGCAGGGAAGATTCGGCGGGGAAGATTCGGCCAGTCGTTTGATCTAACTAATTACGGCTGTACGATGTTCTGATGTCCTCTTCTCTGTATTTTGCCCATAGGTCGCTGATCTTTGTATCTATTTCTGTGTATTTCTTTCTCACGTCTGTCTCGAGATCCCTGGCTGCAACGGCAATTTCTACATGGGCTGCTTCCAGTTGAAGAATCGGCACCAGCTTGTAGAATGATAGGCGTTGGCCAGACTTGCTGTTAATCCTTCGGTGCCATGCTGAAATGAAGAACGAATTGTTTATTATATATTATTTATATATTTTTATTATATGTGTTATTAACCATTTGTTGTGAAGAATGATTTGTTTATTAAAATATGTGTAAACACATTAACCATTTGTTTAACTTATATCTTATAAAGAGCGTTTATTACTTATTATTAATAAAGAGCGTTTATTACTTTTTATTGACATGAAAAATATATTTACCTTCTATGTGGTTGTTTGTTCGAACGGTGTGTTCGAATACACACCATTCTGGTATGGTGAATCGATCGCTCTCTATCCATTGATTCTTGACATAGGTCACAAACTCTTTTAGCTTTGTTGAATTGGCCTGTGCTTCGATGCTGTCAAATGTTGGCCGGATATGCGATGATGGCAGGAATGGCAGCGCCATGAACTGTCGGATGTATTGCTGTGTTGGTTTGTCCTTCCTATACGCCGTGGCCAGTCCGACGTCGGCAACCTTTCTGAATACAGCCTGCGACCAATGGAATACACAGCCCTTAATGTCCTTCCCAGGAAAAACGGAACGGACGGCTTGCCAAGCAGCTGAAAATAGAAAAACACATTATACACTACTGTACATAATTGATATATAATAAAGTATTTTTTATTTTTTTTAGAAAAAGATAGCACATGCCATTTTGTTGTTGAGAAAAGTCAGTGTTTAATTTGATTTTTTATTGAGAAACAGATAAGAACACATACCATATTCGAAGTCCATTATGAACGTTTCCACCATCGGTGGGCCGTCCAGTTTCTCTATAATGGCGGTCAGTACGGCGATATAATCCACTTTCTGTCGTCGTGTCATTAGAGCGAACACCATCGGGAACTGCTTCTTCTTCTTGTCACCGTCTTTCACAAAGCAGTTGATGGACAGCAACTGTGCATTCTTTCCAAATGGCTTGCCTACTATCTTGAATGTACCGTCTATAAACCAACGTCTTGACTGTCGTAGTATATCCAGTTGAAATGGGGTGGCGAAGATGATGTGACGGTGGGCATTCGTCGGGAAGTCTGTCGTCGTCGTTGATGATAGTCGTGTCGATGGTCTCTGGGTTGTCGTTGAATTCTCGTTCTATGTTAAAGCTGACTAGAAGTTGGTTGATGGATACAGAAATGTCGTTGTCGTCGTCTCTAATATCATCGTCGCTATTGTCGTTGGTGGCATCGTCAATGTTATCGTCGCTTGTTGTTGGTGTCGGGTCGACGACGATACTGGTCGCGGTAGTGGTCGTCGAATCGTCGTTGGTGTCCATCGGTTGCTCTTCCAGTAGACCAACTAAATCGTGGATCGTTCTGTCAATGGAGTTGATTGATGATGAAGTTCCACTGAAATTCACATATAAGTATAGATTTTAATTTGAAGAATACAGGTACAATTTTTAAATTGAACGGAATCGCGATAAAGAAACGAGCTGTATATAAAACGATCTGATTTACAAATTGAATATCTACCTTTCAATTTTTAAATTGAACGGAATCGCGATAAAGAAACGAGCTGTATATAAAACGATCTGATTTACAAATTGAATATCTACCTTTCTTCTTGAAGCATTGATGCAGCTATGGACGCATTGGACGGAGTTGTCGAAAAGGCTGACGTGTCTTGTAGTCGGCATGATGAGCAATTGAAACTTATTTCAATCAAACCCTCCTTGGCCTGGAAATACTGCCGCTGAGAAATGCCGGTATTGCATGTTCTGTGTTGCCATTTGCCGCATGTGTCGCAGTCAACTGCTTGCTGACGAGGACGTACATTCCTATTACACTTAATACACGGGTAGTCTATAAGCTGATTTTGACGGAGATTGTACGAAGGCATGATGAAGATGTGATATGGTGAAGTCAATTTCATTCAACTATATAGTCTAAAAGTCGTTAGATCTGATGCGGTAAAACAAACAACTGATCAGTTCTAACTGAAATGCACTCAGCAAACTTATCTAAACAAACATCGAATAGTTCTCACTGAGATCATATCAGCATCAGAAAGACGACTCTTTATATTCTACCGACTGTTATACAAACACTTGGTGCCAACGTGAACAGAGTGTGAACAACTGTCAAAATTTTTATTCGTTTTCTCATTGAATCTTCATTAATCATAATTCCTTATAGTGTTCGAACGTGATATTTGGATTTACCACGTAATTTGTAAGTAATAACTTCAATATATTCACAATAAACTTATCATAAACCTAAAATAATCTCATAAAACATACAAATAATGTCAAACAAAACATCATAAAAGTAATAGCTTCATTTAATTTATTCATCCAATATATTATTAAAACATAAAATCTCCCGTCCCAATATATTGGTATAAACCTAGGAAGATTCGGCCGATAAAACCCGCCGAATCTTCCCTGCCGAATCTTCCCTGCCGAATCTTCCCTCCGCCGAATCTTCACGGACCCGGACCGAGTGGGGCCTGGGACGAGTTGGCCCGTTTCCATCTGAAGAGTCACCACTGTGTCTCACACTCAAGTTAAATTACTTATAATTAGAAACAAAGGTTGATAATGACATTATATTGTCCGATGGCGATTTAGCCGCTCTAATCTAATAGCATGTGTATTGGTGGCAGATTTTGATAAAAATTGCAAAAAAATCATGTCAAATGTGTGAAGCACGGAACACTCTGGCAAGGAGTGAAGACCGAGGTCGTGAAATAGGTGGAAAGAATAATTTGATGGAATATATTATACATATATGAATTCACACTACATTTGGCGAACGTGACATCGCCTTCTTGACAGTGCAGTATAAATCAACTGCAAGATGAAACAGTTTGCGGTGTAGCGCGAAAATATGCAACACAGTTTAATTTGTATCGAATTAAAACATTAAGGAACCTTGTAAATTGCCTATATGCAATACATTAAGACACAATGGGTGAATCGATTAAACAACAAAACAACATCTGGTAAATATACCTATAAGAATGAAAAAAATCGCTTTTGCAGCAGGAGTAAAAAAATTCACGGCGTTACTTTATTAAAAGACGTTTCGTACCATTCTGTACCGTATTTACAAAAATGCCATGTTTAATTATGATGAAGGTTTTTGGCTGTGTTCAGGAAACTCAAAGTAATCGAAGGCACCTCCAGTCACCACACACGCACACCGTTACTCTGGAAGTGTGCATTGATTTTGATAAAGAAAAAACTAGAATTGTACAAGTTCCAACATGCTAACAATACGGTATCAGAGGAGAAGGTACTGCTCACCTGTTTGGCGTAATTTCTCACTAAAAGGAAGATGAGAACAGTTCTAGAAGGTTGATCCTCTAGAGGTTTCAATCGACTCAGGGGTATCACCATGTACTCTCTTATAGGCACCTGTTATTTTTATGTCATATTAATTAACGACTTTCAGGATAATTACGTCACGCCAACCGCCCATATGAAACAATACGTGTGTACAGAATGAATAGAATAGAATAGAATAGAGTTTATTTACCAATAAAGGCCCTCAGTGGGTAAGTTACAAAGTGTTATAAGTATAACAAACATATAGTATAGGGTGTAACAGCTAGATATAATCAGATACAAACATATAAAGTGACCATGACTGCATAACTAGTGAGAACTTTTATGCCCTTGCTTTGAAGTAAGATAATGGTTGTTAGCAAGTAATGTGAATAAAACGAATTTTTTTTTTTTTTTTTTTTTAAACCAAAAGATTTAAATATGTAGCATTTGAGAATGGAGTTAGCTTTTGTGTTTGTATAAAAAGCTAATCTAGTAGCTATATAGGCCTTGGCTAGGCGTGACGTTGTCCGAGTAGTCGGCAGCCACATGGTACAGCATGGGTTAAGTGATAAATAAGTAAGTGACTAGATTCTTGAAACACACTAAATAATGAGAATAAAAGAGATAAGTAATACAGTGTGATAATAAGAAAGGTTACGGTAATTCCATATTTAAAGTTATGGGTATTTAATGTACAAGTACCGACGCTGGTAATTTGGACATTTTACGAGAGTAATGTACCCCTGTGTACCATGGTGCACATACCCAAGTATACCTTGATAGATACTAAGTGTACCTTGTTATCTACCAAAGTAAACCCGTGTACCTGTACCCAAGTTTACCCAGGTCATTGGGATATTTTACAATGGTATGATCAGGGTATGGTCAACTCATGTGTACCATGGTGTACGTAACCATGCAGGTATACCCTGGTATATACCAAAATAAACCATTGTACCTATACCCATGTCATTTTACAAGGGTACTGTAGCCATGTATACCAAGTATCTACAAAATTACTTTACCATTAAAATTTGAGACAGATTGGAGTTCAATAATGGCAAACGTGATTGCCTAAGGTGTTAAACTCTTCTGGACTTAAGACGGCTGAGCTGTAAGTCTATAAACACTGTTTGATTTGAATATTCTTTCGAACAGTCTGACCATTGACATGTTCATGCGTTCAAACCAGTTAATCTATTTTGTAACTTGGCTTGCAATCACCGGGCACCGGCATCTGGGCTTTTAGTCACAACTGTATAATAAATAGAACACCTATGGTGTTTTGAGTGAATCCCATATTATTCATTCGTGTAAATATAAATTATCAACTCGCAACCGCAACACATTGAAAAGTTATTTCCACTGCTAGTCACTCATGAAATAATTATGGTATTCACTCAATAACCATAGGTTTGCTTGTGGGCATATATGGCAAGCCAAACCGCTATTTAATATTAATTTTACTTAAGTAAAATAAAATGACACTTTATTTCACTTAAGTGAAATAAAATGACATTTTATTTTACTTAAGTAAAATAAAGTGTCATTTTATTTTACTAAAGTGAAATAAAGCGCCATCTACATGGTTTTATTTTACTTAAGTAAAATAAAATGACACTTTATTTTACTTAAGTAAAATTAAAACGCACACTAATTTTACTTAAGTGAAATAAAATTACCATTATGTTACGCCCTTTTTTATTTTACTTAAGTGAAATAAAACACAGTTTTTATTTAACTTAAGTAAAATTCTTTTTTACTTAAGTAAAATAAATGAACATTTGGGTTTATTTCACTTAAGTGAAATAAACGCCATCTACCGGTCATCGATATAGTCAAACCACATGTGTTCTTGTTATAAGGACAGCGAGTGTTTCATGATATATAGATGACAGAATGAGATTAGCACCAACCTCATGCAACAAAATTGAGAACATTCCACACCCACTGCCATTACCGCAATAATCATAGAAAACTGCTAAAATGTGTGATGCGTTGTGTTTGATGCTTATTGTGCTGAGAAAGAGATATAATCACATATCATACTCTTTTAAATATCATATTTATGGAGGCATGGACTTAGTACGAGTGTTAATTGCTTCAAATGTACTTGCTGCAGCGAGCGAGCCCATTGGTGAATTGATATTGCGACATAATGCCAACATTATGCCGACATTCCAAGTTCTGAGTTGCGGTACAATAGTTAGTGACCACCAGCTGTGACCGGCTGCAGCTTTCTGTAGCTTTCTACTGCGCATGCCTAGCCGGTTACGACTGTAGCCTGGGTTGCTCAAATGCACTCATAATACACAACGGGAGATAACTTTCTCACGAACACGAAACAGCACTCCCGGCGCACGTGCCAAGGGAGCAATTGTTAGTTTGCAAGATGACTCCCAAAGTGGGCGCTTTATTCACTTAAGTGAAATAAACGCCATCTACCGGTCATCCATAGATGTCATTTATTTTACTTAAGTAAAATTAACGCATTATTTTACTTAAGTAGAATTCTTTTTTACTTAAGTAAAATAAAGGTCATTTTTTATTTTACTTAAGTAAAAAAGAATTCTACTTAAGTTAAAACATGGTTATTTTTACTTAAGTAAAATTCTTTTTTACTTAAGTAAAATAAAAAATGACCGTTATTTCACTTAAGTGAAATAAAATGACATTTTATTTCACTTAAGTAAAATAAAGTGTAATTTTATTTTACTTAAATAGCTGTTTGGCTTGCCATAGGCATAGCGTTATCGCTGTAAAAATGCATTTCTACAGCTGTGCCACGGCCTTGATTTCGACAATTTCATGTTAGGTCAGTTGTCGACCGAATAATGCAACTTCTGGTGTCCGGTCAGTGGCGGGGTTAATATGTGTGGCTAGGGCGAATATCGGCCTTTAGTTAGATACCAAAAGGAGCCCTCTATACGTGCTGTATTTCTCGAGATATCGGCCGTCACACGCAATTTGAAATTCTGTCCCGCAGATTGTCGTTCTATTCCATATTCCATCCCATGTTAGGTCACTTGTCGACCAAATAATGCAACTTCTGGTGTCCGGTCAGTGGCGGGTTAATATGTGTGGATAGGGCGAAGATGGGCCTTTCGTTAAACACCAAAAAGGAGCCCTCTACGTGCTGTATTCACAATGTCTGTATATCCTTGTGGTGTTTGTTCTGAGCATTGCGACGGCTATAGGAATATAGCATGCGATACGTGTGACCGGTGGTATCACTTGTCATGTGAGTCATTGAATGTAAGTAGTTTTAATTTCTTTAGAAAGTCAGCCTTAAGTTATTACTGTAGCAAATGCAACCGAGACAGAACTGACGGAAAATATGACTTCTCGATGGCAATGATGCGATTGATGGCTGCAGTGGACGAGGGCCAAATCGAAGCTGCTATCAAACGGGAAGTGATATTTCTTCGCTTCGAGACCAAATCGATGTACATTGCCGACATCCACGAGTACCACCCGATGATGCGTTATTCCAGGGACACGCAGGCAACTCAGGTTCTTGGTAATAACTGGCAAGATTCGGTTCCCATCGATGTTCAAACTGACGGCAATTGTCTATTCAATGCGATTTCTGTTGCGTTGTATGGCAATGAAGAGCACAATGAAGAGATTCGAGTTAGAACGTGTGTCGAACTTGGTCTCAAGAAGGACTATTATGAGAAATGCCATAAGAACTCGATGATTCCAACGATAAGTCCTCCAATCAAGAATGCCATTGATGCCTGTGCTCAATCAGGTGGTCCTGCTTCATTCTCCTCGGCCTGGACAATACATGCAGCCAGCACAGTTATTGCCAGACCAATCAGGTCAGTTTATCCCGTGCTGAACGGACCCGGAGATAAGCTAATATCGGCGCTCAATATACGACGTTCAAACCAAGGGCGTCGTCAAAAGGTAAAAAGGCCAGCATAGAAATATTATGGGCTGGTTCCACTGGCTATGCATGTGGTGTTTGGACACCTAATCACCTAAGAGCTGTAAGGCTACAGTAATTTCCCCAAAAAAAATTAAAATTGACAATATAACAGTGAAAACAGTATAGCCGAAATGGCACTGTAGAGGCAGTAGCCAAGAGTGCACTGCCAGTGGAAGCTACAATGCACCACAGCGGAAACTAAAATAACCGCATGACAGTTGCTAATATGCAAGGGGGGGGGGGGGGTCGGAATTTTTTTTCAGGCACGTATGGCATTTTTTCCCTTTCGATCATTTTTTGTACCCACCCACCCCCACCGCCAAATTTTTTTCCGTTTACGGCAGTTTTTTCCGACCATTTTTTTTACACCCACCCCCCCCTTTTAACACTAAAACAGAGATTTGCGGGGGGAAATTCACTATAAACAGCTGTATATGAATTTCTGTGCATACTATTTATCATGGATGTTAACATGGACATGTAAATAGGAATGAGTCATTTTGAGGTCATTCGGCCAAAAAAACATGGCTGCCAGCGGCCATCTTGGATTTCATAATTTGCAACAAAATACAACACGATAACTGCCTGCAGTCAGTTTACCAGTTAGAATTACATTATTTATCTCATTCAAAGTGGTTTTGAAGCCCAACTCATTGCCAAAACACTAAAAAACAAGCAGGAATTGTTTTTTTTAGTTGCGTAAAAGATTGCTTTTGGTGGCTTTGACCACCCACCCACCCCGGCATACGTGCCGGAATTTTTTTCTTCACCCCCCCCCCCCTGCTGCAAGCAGTTGTAAAAATATGCACTGCAATGCCAACTGAATGGCAAGAAATAACAGAAAACCTGCGCAAAAAAAAAACAAAAAAAATTAAATCCGCCTGTCTTATTAGACTGCCGGTCTCAAGCCCGGATAAAGGATGAGAGGAGTTTATTGTAATGAGAGAAGCTTTACGCCAGGCACGCTCATACATTTAATTAGTTATTAGTCGCCATTGAGTAATCCGATATGAACAAGTCCGGCGCTCTCCCGTCAATGCGTCATATAAATAACATAAAACTTAATTTAACTGAAATTTTCAAATATTTTATTGAACAATGTTATACATAACATAGTATACATGATTAAATGGCATAACACCCTCTCCATTTGCCATTATTCTTATTTTTAACCCGCCGGACTTCTTTTAACCCGCCGGTCTTCTATTAGAGCGACCGGGCCCACTCGCCCCAGTCGACCTAGGCCAGCTCGCCCCGTTGTAGCTACGCCTTAGCTACATGTACATGGCAGATACAACTTGCTATTTTGTAGCTACAACTTTAGCTATCTTGTAACTACACATATTTTCGGCATGATTGTGGCACTAATATGCTGCCGTATAGGTTTTAAACATTGAAGCTGCACAATGTAAATATTTGGAGTCTAGTTTGCGTTAAAATTGTTATTGTAGTTTCTAAATATTGAAGTTGAGATAACCATGCTAGTTTATAACAATAGATGGACTGTGGTCAGCCTATAGTGAGGGCATACCTATAACTGATATACTCAGACGGACCCAAAATCAGCATTTTCAATTAAACAAAGATGAATAACTATAGAACGAAAAACCTAGACAAAACAAATGAACATGCCATTGAATGTCCGCATTGTGAACATCCATACCAAATTTTATTGTGATCCGATAACTACTGTTCAAGTTATGATCCGAACAGACATCAGACGGACCAAAAAGCCAACATTTCCAAATAAACAAAGATGAATAACTCTAGAATGGAAAACCCAAACAAAACGATTGAACCCATTTTTGAATTTCCTCACAGTCGTGAACATTCATACCAAATATAATCTAAGCACTACTGTTCAAGTTATCTCATGGACCAAAAAGCCAACATTTCAAGACAAAGATGAATAACTCTAAAATGGAAAGCCAAACAAAACAACTAACCTTCGATTAAATCTCATCGAAATTTCATTAAGATCGGAGCACTACTGTTGAAGTTATATGACCTGAACAGACATCGGACAGACCAAAAAGCCAACATTTCCATATGAACAAAGATGAATAACTGTAGAACAGAATACCCGAATAAAATGATTGAACACTCCATTGAATGTCCTCATAGTAGTGAACATCCATACCAAATTACATTGAGATCCGAGCACAACTGTTCATGTTATGACATGATCAGACAATGGATGGATAGGTGCAAAACAGTGTACCCCTTTAACCCTTTACCCAACAGAAGGGCCCTGTGCCAATGCATTCTCTTATATATGCGAGTCGACCATAGGTCGCCTCGCATATATAAGAGAATGCATTGGCTTAACACATTAAAAATTATAAAATTGTTAAAGAATGTAAGAAAAAAATGGTAAAAAGTGTTAAAAAAAAGATTTTTTTTAGGCCAATGCATTCTCTTATATATGCGAGGCGACCTATGGTCGACTCGCATTTATAAGAGAATGCATTGGCACAGGGCATAACTGTAACTATCACAATGTGGTCAAGGAGCCGGTTCCAATGATATCCATATTTGTATGGTTCTATTGAGACAGACCGAAGATATATTCGGCTGTTGAAGCTTTATTTGGCCGGTTTGTTGGGTAAAGGGTTAAAAAAAAAAAATCAAGGTATCTCACCACATGTCCCCCGAAAAGGTGACTTTTTAGTAAGGATAGCATTTTTTTTAAAACTCTTGTCAAAATTCATCGGACCGTGACCAAATTCAAACTTGGCCTTTGTCTTCTGAAACTTGAAATGCATACCAGATAAACCAATCAGATAACGAAAAGTAAAGTTATCATCTGGAAACCAAAATAATCGACATATTTAAGTCGACCATAACTCTAGCAAAAATGGACAGACCAAACCCAAATTCGAGCTTGACCTGTATCTTCATGTGATTAATCCACATACCAAATTTAAAAACAATCATATTAAAAAACTAATCACCGGATACCAAAATAATCGGTAAATTCTGTCGACAAGGACCATAACTCTGGCAAAATCACGTAATTCGAACTTGACTTGTATTTGGAGCCGATAACCTCACATACCAAATTTGGTTTCGATGAAAAAAATTACAGATACAAGGTGGAAATTTTGTGTTATTCAGTTTTGGGGACCCACCACCCCGGGAGCGCAAGTTTTTTCCACCCAGGTCTGGGACACCCACCCCCAAAATTTATGAAAATCTTGTAAATTCTACTAAATAATGTGTTGTTGGCAGCGAAGGGTCTCTCATTGTGTCTGACCGGAACTGAGAGAACACTGATCAAGTACACCCACAAAAAATAAACAAAGCACATGGCTGAAAAATATGCCAACAAAACCAGTGACAAAACCTTTAAAAACCCAAATATTTATGGTTATAAAGGTAAAATACCCACTTTAACAGGATAGTTGTGTCCCTTATTAGCAATAGGTTAAAATATGTGCATGTGTTAAGTAAAAACACCATCAATTTGATTAAATAAACACAGTTCCAGTCCTCTCCATGTGGGAAATCACTGGTGAGCAATGAGGAGCTCCCCTTAAAATCATTCTAGGCGAGTGGCGAGTAGCTCTCCTACAAAATGTCGAGGCGAGTAGTATCCCAGCAGATGCCGAAGGCATCTCCCAAAGGCCTGATGGGGCGAAGAGTATGGAAAATTTAGAAAATTAGATGCTCTGAGATTGCTACTATACAATTTGTCCCACCTCAGAATTTAAAAGCCTTCAAATAACGATTTTGTGTCAATAAGTGACAAAAATGCAATAATTTTATTGAACCACGTGGTCTCTGTTTGTTGTGCAGAAATTGTATTGCCGATGTGAATCGGAATCAGTTCGATTTTGAATTAATTCCTCGATCTATTTTAGTAAATAGCGCATATAATAA
Source organism: Siphonodentalium dalli (assembly GCA_032622095.1). NCBI lineage: Eukaryota > Metazoa > Mollusca > Scaphopoda > Gadilida > Siphonodentaliidae > Siphonodentalium > Siphonodentalium dalli. The sequence goes on along the minus strand of CP136062.1, from coordinate 193,803,207 downwards.
AAAGAAAACCTTCGTGTTTTGAGTGAATACCGGAATAACCTCATTCGTGGTCACAGTGAGATACTGGAATAATCACTCGTGGCCTTTACCAATCGTGATGATTCAAGTATCTCACTGTGACCACTCATGAGATATTTCGGGTATTCACTCAAAACAAGCAGGTATCCTCCATGTATAATAAGTTTAAAAAGCCATGATAAACTATGAGAAAAGATGAGAATGGATTTTTTTTCATTGCAATTTTTTCCTCGACCAAAACCCCATGGTTTCAACTGTTAAAGGGAGAAATTGTGGACAAAAAAATTAATATAGAGCCCCCCCTCACTTGTATAAGGCTATAGCGTGCACTACTATATGAATCTGATTGTTTCAATTCAATTTGAAGCTGTAATTTGTCTTAGAAATGATTTGAAAAAAATTGCATGACATCAGAAAAAATCTGCATTCCAGGCTCGGGGACACACACCCACCCGGTCCTTGTATCCTGTAATTTTTTTTCCAACACTCCCCCCTGGACAATGTCCACATAAAAGTTCTCATAACAGCAGATATCGGTCCACAAATATTTCCTATTGCCTTAAAATTTTGGATATAACTTTTATGACCATTCCGATTGTGTTAAGACTGACCATTTGATTGTAGTTATGCTTGAATGATCACTATTTTAAGGTGGAAATGTCAAATTAATAATCACTTAAAATTGAGACTTAAAACTGCAAAATTTGGGCAGCTTCCCTGTTATTGCAATTACCAATGTGCTTATTCATGTTATTGCATGACCGCAACATTTCTAAATGAAAGTGTCAATGACACTGTAGCTCAACTTAGGAAGGAGTTCATTTTTTTTTTGCTGAGCAATAAATAGAATGATAAAGAAGAAGAGTGAACTAGAGGTCAAACCGAAGATCCATAGGAAGTTTGGTGATGATTGGATGAGCGATGTGGTCTGTAGGGTGCGCCAAAGGATTTAGTCATACAAAGAGTTTATTCAAAGATGGCCACGTTTTCGAAAAAAATCGGTCAAAATAGGAGGCTCCCATCCAGAGGTCACCCCCAAGATCCATATGAAGTTTGGTGATCATCAGATGAGGGATGTGGTCTGTAGGGTGTGCCAAAGGATTTAGTCATGCAAAGAGTAAAATCCAAGATGGCTGCCAGTGGCCATGTTTTTCATCGAAATTTTTTCAAATTTGGTAGCTCCCATCTAGAGGTGATTCTAAACATGCCTGTAAATTTTCAAATCAATTCTCCAATAAATGCGGGCTGTGCCGATGGATTCAAATTTTAAATCCAAGATGGCTGCTGACGTCCATGTTTTTAAAAACAAATTTGGGTCAATATAGGAGGCTCCCATCCAGAGGTCACCACAAAGATCCATATGAAGTTTGGTGATGATTGGATGTGGTCTGTAGGGTGTGACAAAGGATTTCGTCATGCAAAGAGTAAAATCAAAGAAGGCAGCCGGCAGCCATGTTTTTAAATAAAAAATCATTCAAATTCGATAGCTCCCATCTACAGGTGATTACAATCATGCCTGCAAAATTAAAAAATGATCCTGCCATAAATACAGGCTGAATGGTGTGCCAATGGATTCAAATTTGAAATCCAAGATGGCTGCTGATGGCCTTGTTTTTTTATATTTCCCATCTATAGGTCACCTTGAAGCTACATATGAAGTTTGGTGAAGATCGGATGAGGGATGCGGCCAGTAGGGCATGCTGAAGGAAATTGTTGATGCACGGACGCCAACCCATGGCAATAGCTCAAACTTTACATAGTTGAGCTAACTAGCAGGCATGGACTTGCATGTATCGGACAAGGGGAGTTATTAAAAATTAGATTGTTATACATACTTATCGTGCAAATTTGTTTCAAACATTAGTAGGGGTAAATACAATGTGAACGTGCTCACCACACCAGGAGTCACCCATGTCCACAGTTGGTCAATCACCTGCATGGTATGTTTGGAAAGTCTCCCATGCACTTTACCCTTTGGTTGGTATGCGGTTAAAGGTACTCAACCCGTAAAGAGGGTCCCCATCTCAACAGATTCCAACAACAACAATCCGATCAGAGGGTCCTATATTACTATTTCTTTGGCTTTGGGGGTAAAAAATATTTGATTCGAGTCGAGGAACCCATCAAACAAAGCTCAGAGTTATTAGATATTGATTTTTCAAATTTGTTATGTTCTCGAGATGAGTACTAATAACTGCCGTAATCTGCTCTGGATGTGTACTCCAAATCTATTCAAACAGACAAGGATGAATAACTCTAAAATCAAGTGGTAATTTTAACGCAATTTTGTCTGAGTTCTGGGCCAGATAGTATTCCCGATAATGAAAAATAATAGATTTCTAAAATCGATATCTAACAAATCTGAGCTTTGATGGGTGACTTCCTCGACTCGAATCAAATATTTTTGACCCCCGAAGCCATTGAAATATTAATTGAGAGGAGTTTTATCGGGTTGAGTACCTTTAAGTAATCACCTTATTCATTCTGTGCTATTATGCTCACTTCATACTGTGAATTTTGAAAAGTGTCAATTGTCCCTTTAATTGGCACTCATTCAAGTGAAACACTACCCGCATGGCCATCATTCATAATGTGGAATAATTTTCAGAGTATACCTATGCCAAATTTCATAACAATGGTTCCTGTATATTTGGAGAAAAACTCTACATATAAGGTGGAAAATTTCACTGTTTTCAGGTGTTTAATATTCAACTGGGAAATGGGCAAGAGTATTGAATGTTGGGCTCCAAAATCCCTAATTTGGAAAACCCTCAATGTTCTGGGAAGATTTTGGAAACAAATTGGACATTTTATAGGGTACTTTTAATTTAAAGCCCACTAAGAATTTGATTCATTTACAATATTTTATATGAGAGACTCTGAGAGGGCGTAAAACATGTATTAAGACTGTAACAAAATGATTACTTGTTTACACATGAAATAAATCCATATCCTAGTTTTATAAATCAGTAGGACATGAGAAAAATTCAACAGGATAGCCCGAGTCTCTTTGAGCACATGACTTAAGATATTCTGAAATTAGAATACTCAAAATGGAGAATGAATACATATGTATTTTGATTACTAGTCAAAGATTTATTCAAGGTTTCAGGTTAAAAAATTAGTGGATAAAATAAGACGTTTGAACGGAGAAATTCCAAAAGGCTGAATTTTTTTGCGAGATATAGAATTAAAGGCATGGATGCCCTTGGTTGTAGCTTATAATTTGGAAATAAAAGTTACCAAATTAAGAAAATATTCTCAAGAATATACTAATAGTATTGTATAACGATAGTATTAATGCGATATTATACACAAAATGCCGAGCGTTTTAAGATTATATCAATAAAATATGTTGTTGTAGCCGGAGGCCTGGAGCCATTGAAACATCTTGAATAATAATCAAGGTATACATTTACTTAATGAGCTTGACATGTACCCTGATCGTGTCTGATTATATAAATTATAATTATATGATTGATGATATGTATAATTATGAAATATACAGCACTTTTGATTGACATATATTAACAATAAACAGTAGATGAACAATAAGAGCGGCATATACATAAGCGAGAAAGAAAACTGATGCTCAAGAGGATACAGTAAAATAGAAGGCATGTATGAGTTCAAATTAAAATACTGCTTTTTCATTGGTCAGGGGTACTATTAGTTTGCCTAACTGTCTATCCTAAGATGACAATAGCGAGGACAATTATTGACTGAATCCATTTATGTGACCATCGCCTATTATACTCAACAGAATATATGCAACAAATGAATGAATTTGAGCCATAAACTCATTTCATTATAATTCCCATTTTGTTTTACATCATTCATAAAGTAAATGAGTGTATTTTGCACTCATCCTTGGCTCAAATTCATTAATTTGTTGCATATATTCTGTTGAGTATAATAGGAGATGGTCCCATAAATGGCTGGATTTAGTGTACAGTCCGCCTTTAAACAGATAGGTACATAACCCACAAAAAGCTGCACAATACAAGTAATTTGACACTGAGTCAACAAGAAATTACCACAAAAACTGAACCTAAACATACAATGAAGCTCACAAATATATAGTGGGTGAAGACAGAAGATAGATCGAGTAGAGGATAGTGGCAGATGAAGAAAGAACAATAACATAATAGTTTCATTACAAGATTCATGCAATGATCAGTGAAAGTGGTCGAAAAAGATGAGTTCTGTAACTGACTGATAATTGATAAACGATTGGCAATAGGTTTTTCCAATCAGAACCGTAGGTTTGTCATTTTTCATTCGGCAACAAGTATCCTACCCAGTATCTCATTCAATATAAAATAAGAGCATGGCTGGAGGCCGAGGGTGGCTAAATATGCCCTTTTGTCTACTTATATCAATTGTTATTAAATCAGGTGAATTTTAATGTGTATTGAGGAACACGCATACAAACTTTGGTCCTAATGAATCAATCATAATTGGTGTTTTCGGTCAGAAATAAAACTTTTTAAATTGGATAAATTCTAAATTGAAAATGGGTATTAACTCATCTACAAACTTAGCCTGTATTTTTGGGTGAGAAACGCACACACCATCAATTAATCCAAATAGTGGGGGGGATAATTACAGGAAAACATAAAAATCGTTCACTTTGTGATAGAAGCGCCAAACTTTCAGAATTGGTTAAGTGGTTGGTGAGTATCACTAAACTGGCTGGTTCCAGATTTTGGAGGTCACCTTGACCTTCAATTTGACCTTGACCTTTTTGAAAATCTCAGTTTTTGGGTTGGGTGGTTTATGCTATCCTTTTTTTGTGAAAATCGCATCTTCTCACAGATTTCTCAATACAATTATAGTTGGGAGGTGACCACGGTTCATTTGGGCCAAAACATATCTAAATTATCATAAGATGGCCGCCAATATGGCCGCCGGAAGTTGAAAATATGACATTTTTTCACAAATATCTTCTAGTTCATTTCCTGCTGTTTGGAACTGGTTGAGTAATGCAACTTTATTTTGTGTTTTGTATATTAACCGATCATTGGAGCAATTAAATATGCAATTATTGTGGTCCTAGCCCCTTCCGATCCCTCAAAACTTCGATTTTACAGGATGCGGTATAAAATTTCACAAAAAAATCACAATTGGGAATCTAGTCATATTTCAACAAGAAATGAACATAACTTTGTAATGTAAGTGAGGCATATCATTACCTATGAATATTCCAAATCACTGGAACCAAAATGGAGTGACTGAGGTAATGGGTGGGTTGTACATGTGTACCTTGGGTGACACAATAACTCAAGGATATGTTAATCAATGGAGAGGTCATGTCAGAGAGTTCTCTATCTTGATGGTGTTTAAAAACATGGGGGGGGGGCGTTAAACACGGAAAGCGATAGCCACCCATTATCACACAGTCATTACATATATACATAAACACCACAGACATAACAATATAGTGACCCACTGTATAAATGTACACCTGACCCATGACCACGGGTGACCTTACAGCCACGCGTCACGATACAGGCACACCGGGGATACTTTTAAACATGACCGATAACTATATAGTCATTCCTTGTATACCCATTCAGTTCACCATTGGCCATAAGGTCATCCCCTGTATACATATTCTCCAAACACGTGGTCAAATAGACAATCAATATATACATCAACAATGACCATAAAGTCACTCCGGGTATACATATGCACCTCACCAATGGCCATATAGCCATTCGCTTCATACACATACCTTCACCAATGGTACCTGACCTATGGCCATATAGTCACACCGTGTGTACCTATTCAAAACATTCATACACGACCATGGTCAATCCTTGCATACATATTCACCTCAACATTGGCCATGTCACTCCCTGTATCCCTATTTGTCACACCATAGCCGCATAGTCACTCAATATATACTAATACATCCCAGCCATGTCAGTATAGTCACTCCATGTATGCATATGCACTTTATCCATGGCCATATAGCCACTTGCTATATACACATATCCCTTGCCCATGACAAAAAGCAACACATGTGTATACTGATATGACCATACCGCCACGAGTCACCAAACAGGAACACCAGGTATACTCATACGCCTGACACATGACCATTTTAATAGTCACCCCATGTATAGATGTCCATTATATTTATGACCATACTGTCACTATTTGTATACATACATGTACTCATCTCACCATTGACCATACATTCACTACCTGTATACCTATATCGACACACATAGTCATATAACCACTCAATATACATATACAGCCCACCCTAGACCATAGATTCACTCCAAGCATACAAGTAAACCTCACTAATGGCCATTCAGCCCTTCCAGATATACACACAACCACCCAAACAATCCATACTTGCATATACACCTCACACATGACAATTCAGCAATTCACTGTATAATCATACATGCCATCCATGATAATAGAGCTAATCCCTATACACCAACCAATGATAATACATCCATAAGATATATAAATATGCATCCCACCCGTTACCACAAAGACGCTCCCTATATACTCACACACTCGACAATGTCCACCAATCTTACTCCAGGTAATCATATTCAATCATGTCCGTACAGTCATTCCATGTATACCTATACACATTACCCGTAACCATCAAATCACACCCTATTTACCAACACACCCATTTATGATCATACAGACAACACATGTACATCACACCCATGCCCTTAGAGTCACTCCATATATACATAATCAACACATAGATGACCATGTAGCTATATCCATACACCACACCAATGCCCATACAGGCACACCTGGATATACACAATCATACACTATACAGTCACTCCATGCATACCGATTCACCTCACACCTGACCATGACATCTCCTTGTATACATATATCTTACAATGGACAACCCACTCATAACCATATAGTCACTCATTGTATACATATTCAAATAAGTCATGACATACAATAACTCACTGTATACCTATTCACCTCACGTATGATCATAGAGTAACTCCCTGGCTACGATCTTGGCATCCACACTGTATTCAGTTGACATTTTCTTAGCATAATGGACCAGAATAGCCAAATATTATGGTCCATCTCAATTCTGTCTCAAAGTTCTGCCCATTTCCTTTCAATAACTATGGCCAAAATCACAAAAGAGGTGCTCGGCAAAATTACATACTTTAAAATGAATTTATTTTGCCCCATACGGAAGTGGGACAACCAGAATAGAACATTTAGTTGTCAGTTAATTAACTAACACGTATAATAACCAAGTGAGTCACATTTTGCTACATTTTCGGATAATGCAGAGAATGTTCGGGATATATGTGAAAAATTAACATTTTACAAATTTGGTTGCCATTTTGGAAGCCATCTTGAGCAATTTGGTCTATAAACACCGTAGTGAGACACATTTAAGATAGACCAAAACAATAAAAACCTTTCAATCCAAAGATAGTTACATTTTACCTGAAAAAATGGTCCAAACCTGAAAAGTGAATTTTTGCCAATATTTATGTCAAGTTTTTGAGAGAAAAGTCCAATATTTTTGACGATGTCAGTGGTGACAATAGTAACAATTAACCATGGTGCATCAGACATGTTAGTATTCAATGTATAGAATGCATAATTGCCAATTTTATACATAACCACAACTTGCAAATGATTGCAGGAGACGCTGGTGTAATATTTACCATTTTCCATATTTTGGCGGCCATATTGGCAGCCATTTTGAGCCAAAGTAAGAATTTTGGTTCCAGTGATTTGGAATATTCATAGGTAATGATATGCCTCACTTACATTACAAAGTTATGTTCATTTCTTGTTGAAATATGACTAGATTCCCAATTGTGATTTTTTTGTGAAATTTTATACCGCATCCTGTAAAATCGAAGTTTTGAGGGATCGGAAGGGGCTAGGACCACAATAATTGCATATTTAATTGCTCCAATGATCGGTTAATATACAAAACACAAAATAAAGTTGCATTACTCAACCAGTTCCAAACAGCATGAATTGAACTAGAAGATATTTGTGAAAAATTGTCACATTTTCAACTTCCGGCGGCCATATTGGCGGCCATCTTATGAAAATTTAGATATGTTTTGGCCCAAATGAACCGTAGTCACCTCCCAACTATAACTGTATTGAGAAAACTGTGAGAAGATGCGATTTTCACAAGAAGAGGATGGCATAAACCACCCAACCCAAAAACTGAGATTTTCAAAAAGGTCAAGGTCAAATTGAAGGTCAAGGTGACCTCCAAAATCTGGAACCAGCCAGTTTAGTGATACTCACCAACTACTTAACAAACTCTGAAAGCTTGGCGCTTCTATCACAAAGTGAACGATTTTGCAACTATCCCCCCCACTAAAACAGCTGTTATCAGTTGGAAACCAAAATTTTAACGGATGGACAGATAACATAATACAGCCTTTTTTTCTTCAAAACAGGAATATAATTAATCAAGGATGTCATATTCAGTGCAGAGAGGTTTTGCAGTTTAACCCTTTACCCGACAAAACGGCCAAATAAAGCTTCAACAGCCTAAAATATCTTCGGTCTGTCTCAATAGAACCATACAAATATGGATATCATTGGAACCGGCTCCTTTTACCACATTGTGATAGTTACAGTTATGCCCTGTGCCAATGCATTCTCTTATATATGCGAGTCGACCATAGGTCGCCTCGCATATATAAGAGAATGCATCGGCCTAAAAAAAATATTTTTTTAACACTTTTTACCATTTTTTCTTACATTCTTTAACAATTTTATAATTTTTAATGTGTTAAGCCAATGCATTCTCTTATATATGCGAGGCGACCTATGGTCGACTCGCATATATAAGAGAATGCATTGGCACAGGGCCCTTCTGTTGGGTAAAGGGTTAAAGAAAATCTAGGACATTTACATTACATTCATCAGCAGATGGCAGTATCGCTATTTTTAGACAAGTTCTTGCCCATAAACTCTTGTTATTCGCTATGTGTTTATACATGCTTTGTTTTCTCGAAATTAATTATATAGGCTATGCCTAAAGAGTGATCTATTAAGAACAAAAGATAATTTTATGACTATAATTATGAGATCATTAGCATGAAATCTAAATATAAATGGTTTTAGTCTTTCACTGTTTGACTAGCTACTATTCCTTACTTGTCTCGAAATTTAGCAACCTAAAACTAATAGAAGTTTCCTTTGACGTGAACCAGATAGTTAAATCGGTTGCGATAATGCTGTTCTACATCAAGGTCACGTTTATATATCTTTTTTAATTATCTATAATTAATTAATATATCTATCAATTTTAATCGATTTTACCCTATAAATCAATACATGATGCTGTATCTATCGGAAAGAGTGACATTTTACAGTCATAATGATGAATTATAACCTAACTTTCATGTTAAATTGTGCATTGAATATGCCATGAGGAGTAATCTCAGTTTGTTTACATTTAATACACACTGTCACTTCGCAAGGTCAAATAAGACCGTATTCTTGTAAACATTGTGATAAAATATATTTTTCACATAATACAGTACTTCTTTCGGTAGACAACTCTAATATTTTGTATGGAATAGACCAGTTTACTGTCACAATAGTGACACTTTATTACAGCCATTGGGGATGTTAGATGAGCGGGTCAACAATTAAACCGAGATATATACACAGGACTTTGACGTAAAACAGCATTATCCCAAACTAGTGATGTAACGATACGGGGTTTATCGTTAAAGCCGATAGCCGATATTTAAAAAAAAAAAATTATCTGCCGATCCTGGCAAAATGTTTTAACATTCCGTTGCATTCAATTGATTCAAAATGAAAAGATTTCCTCAATATTTGTTTGATTCCGAAGTTAAACTTGCATTTAATAACACCCGCAATGTACCGCATAGATTGTTGACATTTCCACTGCCCATGTCTTCACGGCAGATACAAATCCCGCCCATCGAGCACGATTGGATCGGATGGTTCCATCAAACAAGTATGTCACCTCCTCTATCTGCAGCCATCGTATACCAGAACGTCAATCAATTTGAATCAAAGGCATTTAAACACACCCAGTTCAGTTAAATATTGTTAACACGTGATGTTTCTGGTCTCCGGCAGACAATGATACATTGTTGCAAGTTTCCAGGCCTCGGTGATTTAGCGTTTGATGTACCGCCAAACAGTGGCAAACTTTATATTTTGTGACTGACGTCAAACAATTCACACACACCTGATCCCCGGCACATTGTGACCTCCCGTTAACCCTTGTATTTTGCACTGAACGGGACTCAACAAAATCTCAACATGCGCGTTATTGTAATTGTATACAGTTTTTGTTTTAACTTTTAATTATTAAGCGCAGCGAACTACGGTACGTAATTACGGTAATTGAAATGTGTATTTGGGTCATGAGTGTACCATCAGTCTCAAGTGACCAAGTCGATGTTGTTATGATGTTATGATGGGTACAGCACAGTGTGTGAGGGCGGTCTGACCCGTGCGTAAAATAGTCGCTACTAGTATTGTTCTGGAAATTCCCGTCATTCATTTAATATCAAAGTAGGAATTGGTGTCACAACATTCACAAAGGATGCGACATGTATCGGTTGACGATATCGGTCGGGAGACTAACTTTTGCCGATACCGATATCTTGCCGATACCATATATATCGGCCTGATCCGATACCGATAATCGGTACATCACTAATCCCAACCGATTATACTAGTTGGTTTACGTCGAAGGAAACTTTGACTACCCTAAAACAAAATGTTTACATATAAGGATGAGGATCTACAGTAATGCCCTAAATAATCGACGCCTTATGGGTAATTTTTCAGGATTTAGTCGGAAATATGGCTTGTGGCATTCTAGTCCAACAAATTAAACTATTCGGATTAATACATATATTAATATTTGGACATTTACGATTGTATTAATCCTTCTAGTCTAATAAAAGAGCTGAAAACCAAGATTGCACAAATTTTGAAGCAGGTCAACACCAGTGACCACCGATATAACCCCTTCAAAATACCATTCTATCTGAAATTTTCTACAAATACATGAGTCTTACCTGTAGCGGAGATAGTATTCTTTGTGTTCAAACATAGATTATGATATAAAAGTTGTCAGAATTACAGATTTGTTAGTTTAATCCCGGATTGGAAAACATATCACCATTTTCAAATACAAATAAATTATGTTAATTTCGTGGGTTTTCCCCAAATTTCTGATCTATTACGCATGCGCGTGCTTTCGTTTTCGTTCGTGTTCGCTCGCGTAGACGGGTTTGAATATTTCTGTCGGTTGAGTTGTTATAAAATTATATGGATTAATAGTGACACAAATTTATGCTAGTTAGTTCAGTCATGATATTTAACATTCCAAGAACAGGTATGTGCTTTTTATTTATGGTTTTATTTGTGTCATTGGACGTGAACAGTGTAAGTTAAAGGGGCATGCCCTTGCCACATAAAAAATGTGGCTTCGTAGCGTTAAAATTTTTCACGTGTTCCATTAGACTGAAGGATTAAAAGGTCCATAAATGTCCAAATATTAAAATTCCTGTTAATCCGAAAGTCTAATTTGTTGGACTAGTGGCATTCATTGGAAAGCTCTCATTCTGATCCAGAAAAAGACCTTTTCACCAACTGTATTCATCATATTAATTTTCAATGCATGGTGTTGGTAGTAAATTGAGTGATTTGATAACATAAAATTAGGCTTGTTCTCAGTAAACAATGGGTGGAGTGTTTCAATTAATGTGGGATCTTGTAAAACAAGCAATAAAATAATTATTTCACTTATAAATTCCCACAGAACTGAAATTTGTCGACCCAGTAGTTTGCAAATTTCAAGACGAGTAAGGTAGTTAATATGCTATACTATACAAATCTAACACAGCCATAGGAACTTTCATACAAAGGTAGTTTCATCTGTTAATAGTGGACCAGAAGCCTGCAATGTTTGGTCACTGTAAATGCTCCAGGACAATGTCTTCTCATATACTTTACTGGGATGAAAGATTTCTACTGCCTATAATCAGTCTCTTTAAAAAGTAAACGAAATTTTTTTCAGATTTTCATTTCTAGAATTCCCACTCAGCCTATTTTTAGGACGATGGGATCTCCCAAGATGATATCAGGGACCAGCCTAGACCAGATTTTCAGGGCGAAATGACTTCGCCCTACTATAAAAATAAGGCGAAGTGCCCGTTCTATAGGGCGAAGTGAGTCTACAAAATTTAAATTGATCAGTACTACGACAGGAGTCGCTAGCCTATAGAACGAAAATAGGAGAGATGAAATATGTCAATTAAACTTATGAAACAATGGTTGAAATATGGAGTCATTATGTTTACTTCATCACCCTAATAACTATTAATAATACCCAAACATAATTGTGAGAGGATAGCAGCATTTTATATCGTAATTGTGGGAGAATGACAGGATTTTATTTCATATTTTTCGGGTTGTTAAAAATGCCAACAATATTTATCAAACAGAAACGAAACGAAATCATGAACACTTTTACTGCGCTCTGTTAGTAAACCCGTTTGAAATTTTAATATGCTTCACAAATGAATTTGTTTTAAAATTTCTTTAACCAAACTCCATAGAGGGAGTGATGAATTGACACATTGTGAGAGGTGCGAGTTGTAATCTTTATTGTAAGGTGTGGTAATCACGGTAATCTAAAAATAACAACAACCAGATTAACACTTGAGGCCCGACGTTGTTTTCACAGCTGCCAATAATCAGACTCCGTTGTCAACATGCTTCCAGATTGGAGCATTACAGGTGTTAATTGTTTTATAACACCATGATACACCCTGATAGTGGAGTATTGTGTGCAATCACAGTTGACAGTTGTAAATTATCATAAATTATTTGGGGCATTTTGCCGAATTTCGTCAGTCAACTTTGGAATTTTTAGGGCGACTTGAACTTCGCCCGACTGCAAAAATAAGGCGAAGCGGACGGCGCTAGGGCGAAGAAGTCGCCCACGTCGCCCTCTCGGCTGGTCCCTGGATGATATAATAATTTTTTAACAAATATGGAGCACATGCATAGTGTAATAAAGAATTAATATGTACTTGTTCGTGTGCGTGAAACTGATAAGTTAGAATTCAGGCGCTATGACAACTGGTGGAATGTAACATTCTACTAAGATCGCCGAAAATTTGAAGCAAATCTACCATACCAGAACTGCACTCAATTGTAAATATTTACTACTCGATTCGGGACATCTACAGCGATAAACTAACGAAAACGATTTCGCCTTCGAGAGTAACTGCATTTAATTTATATATAAGAATGACGGTGTGTATTGTCATTTTTTGGATATACAATTTGTAAAAATTACTACTTTCAAAAAGATTATTCTCCATTTCTATTGGTCACCATACCAGAGTGTTTAACCCTTTACCCAACAAACCGGCCAAATAAAGCTTCAACAGCCTAAAATATCTTCGGTCTGTCTCAATAGAACCATACAAATATGGATATCATTGGAACCGGCTCCTTGACCACATTGTGATAGTTACAGTTATGCCCTGTGCCAATGCATTCTCTTATATATGCGAGTCGACCATAGGTCGCCTCGCATATATAAGAGAATGCATTGGCCTAAAAAAAATCTTTTTTTAACACTTTTTACCATTTTTTCTTACATTCTTTAACAATTTTATAATTTTTAATGTGTTAAGCCAATGCATTCTCTTATATATGCGAGGCGACCTATGGTCGACTCGCATATATAAGAGAATGCATTGGCACAGGGCCGTTCTGTTGGGTAAAGGGTTAACATCACTTTAAATGTTAAGAATCATGGTATTCAGTAGTTGTTATAAATACAACAGGATGTGAACAAATAATCAGCAATAAGTTATCATTGGCTGATAAAAACTATAGCAAAATGTTAAGGGAATGAGTGCAGCAGGCGAAAATATATCGCTACTAAGCCTTTCTTTACTGAATAGATTCTCCCATCCAGGTATAAAAGAATACATTGGAATGGTTTATAATTCATCTGGAGGAATATTCAGGAAATATAAGCAGACAACAAACAGATGAACAGATAATGCAAGTGCAGAAGGAATTCCCATTCATTGGTGGGAAATGGTCAGATAATAAATTCAACAAATGACCTATGGTAGTTTGTTGAACTTATTTTCTGAACATTTCCTAAAGGAATTACTCATCAGTGAGTAATTTAGTAAAGAAATGGTTAACAACATCTGCCAAAGCATTTAACACAACTAATTATCACAGGCTCCAAGGTGCAGAGGAAACTAGATCCACATTTATTCAGAGTCCTTATATCAATTAAAATATAAATAATATCAGGAAATTTATCCTCAAGTTGCACTGCTGGATTCCTGTGGATTTAACAACTGTTCACACAAATCTGTCACTTCCTTCACTTCCGTTTCCTGAAATTGAGAATTTATAATTCACATACCATTGTCAAGTATTGAATCAGCGTTTAATCCTTTCATGACAGGAGCTGCGTTGAGGCAGCATTAAAGACCATAGGGATCTTCGCATATACAGTATAAGAGATGCACTGGCTTACAAGGTCAAGGTAAATATTGTTAGGCCAATGCATTCTATTATATATGCGAGGCTCCTTATGGGAGACTCGCATATATAAGAGAATGTATTGGCACAGGGTGTTCACAACATTTCAGGAAGCTCCAGTCATGAAAGGGTTAAATTTAAGTTATGGAAATACAAAATTGAGCAAGAGATCATTATAAATTGAGTGAGATGGGACAACATCAGATACTTAGATATTCTGCAAATTTGTGGCGACCTTGCCTCCTGATTGTGTGAACCAAAGACAAATTGCATTTTATCTATTTGATTAAAGAGTGTTTCCGGTTTTCATTTCACATAGTTATCCACATAAAACAACCTACCACATTTAAAGTCCTTTGAATCTCTCACACATACCACAAAGATTCAGATGCTCTTTTCTGTATTTGAATGTATACTTGTATGAAATTCCACATTAACCAGCGTTTATGGAGTCTATTTTATTCCATACATTTTGTTCCATTCAAATTATCACAACAGTGAATTGATCTGGCAATACTAGTATCATGTCAACTTGAAGAGGTCAGATTTATGGATAGGTGGCGAGTTTGATCCAGCAATCTGATCTCTTCAACAAGATATACAATAAGATATAATTCACTGTAGTGAACCCAAAAATGGGCAGACCTAACCCATATTCAAACTTAACCTGTATTTGGAGCTGATAACCTCACATTCAAAATTTGGTTCAGATCCGATCACACAAACTGAAGTTATAATGTAGGAAACCTCAAAACAACAAAATTCTAAGTAGAAAAGGGCCATAACTCTGACAAAAATGGGTGGACCGAACCCATATTCAAACTTAACCTGTATTTTGAGCTCATAAACTCACATACGAAAATTGATTTCGATCCGATAACCCAAAATAAAGTTAACATCCGGAAACTTTCCAAAGTGACGCAGGACAGATTCTAAGGCGAAAAGGGGCCATAACACTGGTAAAAAATGGTGGACCGAATCCATATTCGAACTTGACCAGTGTTTTGAGCTGATAAACTAACATACCGAATTTGGTTTCGATCCAATAGCCCAAAATAAAGTTCTGGCAACTTTCTGAACGGACACCGGCTATTTTTATAGTCCCCCAAAACAAATTTTCTGGGGAAAAATATAGCAGTATTTGGAGGAGCAAGTCATCTAATGAAGTACAGTAATGCTCTAATTAATCGACCTCTTAACCACAGCAGAATTATGGGTAACTTTTCAGGATTTAGTCGGAAATATGGTGAGAGCTTTCCGATGAATGGCAACAAGCCATATTTCCAACTAAATCCTGAAAAGTTACCCATAATTCTGCCGTGGTTAAGAGGTCGATTAATTAGAGCATTACTGTATTTTATTTATATTTTGGTGTTTCATACCTTTTGTTCCAATGTTTTACTGAGACTTTGAATCTGGAGATCTTTCTTTTTGCATATCGTTTCCAACCTCAACACTTCTGATTTATTTGAAGATTTGGCTTTCTCAAGTTCACCAGTGAGCCTGAAATCAACAATTGATGTCACCTGGTCAGCCTGTTTCAAGCTATTACAGTCATGAGAATTTATCAAAATGTACACTATGAGTTGAAAATATACTGGGATGCAAAATGAGGGAAATTTCTCAATTAACTTAAAGATGGATTATCTTTTTATATAACAATTTTGAAATAGTTTGGTGGGTATAAAATAATAACAATGAATTGTCCGGATACACTTCTATCAATTAATATTGATTTTAATTCAAATATTTTATTTAAAAATGAGATGATTTAGGCCAAAAAAACAAACTGTTTTGGTTCTCGGGCAATTTTTTTTTCAAATCAATGAGGGAGGGAGGGTTTTATTTTTATTTTTTTATTTTTTTCTGCGCATAGTAAGCATGGACAAAGATACCTTCCTCTGTCTAGTAATAACCAGAAATGTAGAGGGAACTGTTATGCATATAAACTCATTTAGTCTTATATAAAAATGACATTGTACTACCAGTGTATGACTGGGATTACCTAACATTATATACCGTATTCTCGCGGGTATAAGCCCACTTTCAGGCATAAGACCACCCCAGTATTTTCACTAGAAGTAAGTTTTCCGGGGTATAAGACCACCCCCTCCCTGGCCCTAACCATAACCCCTCCAAAATGGGTTTATATACCAGTATTTGAGAAACATTACTCCCCAACACCTGTCAAAAATGTCAATGAATTTCAAATTTTCGCGTAGTTCAAAGGTCACAGTTCCGGTAGCTATGACATATTATAATTTCCGGATGTCTTATTCGATACCGGGGACCGGAACGAAGTGCGGTCGCGGGGCGGGGAATAATTAACTATTATTCTAATAATATATAAATAAAGATGATTTATGTTACACTGTGTCTTGTTTCTTGTGTTCAATTAATAACTGGCCGGTAGGCCTATATTATTGACGTTCACCGATGGTGACACTAGGTGTCGTACTGAGTGTATGGAAAAGATGAATACAAGAAACTATATTCAAGGTTAGATTACTTTTGAAATTTGAAAACAATAAAGAAGATTTATGTTACACTGTGTCTTGTTTCTTGTGTTCAATTAATAACTGGCCGGTAGGTCTGTTTTACTGACGTTCAATCAACGGAAAAGATCAATGGAAAGAAACTATTGAAGGTAATTAAGACTGTGTCCTGTGTAAGTTTGTGCTGACAATGTGATCGGTATAAATACTGAGAAACTAACCCAAGATATTCAGTTCTTTATTTGTTTACAATGCCTCTACAATGTAAATCTTACACAATTGCTGTGAAAGTGACTGTGATCGAGTGGTTTCGCGATATCGGCAGGAATTTCTCCAAAACCGAACGTGAATGGGGAATTTCGCGGAAGCAGATTCGATCTTGGGAGCGCGATTACGATAAACTCAAACCCCTATCCAAGGGTGAAACGGCCCAAATTAAGAAACAACACGCCGTTAAAATTTGTTTTGTTCCCCTAATTAATTATTCAATGTCATAAATTTACCACGAGTAAGGCCTACCATAAATCAATATAACACCTTTCATGCGTTGATGTAAGAAGTTATGTAACCGCATAAGCTGTATTGTTTTCTCATTCTGAATAGCGATTGGATTTCTCAGTTAAATTTAACGCCCACTTTCCATTGATTGACATATGAAGCACAACATTCTTGTTTTAATGTCAACAGAAACTATATATTTTACGGAACGCAGGACTCCATTTACGAAACGATGATCGGAATATAAATCCCCATTGTAATTCCCAAATAATTTATCTAGACAAAGTTTTACATACGTTTCTAGGCCTATATATATGTATTCTTATACTGTGTTATGTATCACATGTGTTATTTAGTCTGTTCGTTTCTGTGCATATTTTCTGTGTAAGATTTCCAATTCAACAATTCTGTATCGACCACGTGCGGAACCGAAACTAAATGTGGGGAAAACCCAGCTTTCTGGTAAAGTTACGTATACCTCGAAATGCAGAAATGAGATATGTTCGATATACTTACGCTAAATATACTTACTCATCCATCGTTCAACGCCATATTTTCGCGAGTCCAGGTGATGACATCCGAAATACTAACTTTTTTCCGGGGTATAAGAGTAATAAGACCACCCATGCCTTTTCAAGCTATTTATTCCCTAGGCCCCCGGGGCTTATACCGGCGAGAATACGGTAATCCCCCTGACATTAACTACTGTTATTGTTGTCTAAAAACTGATACCTCTCCATTCCAATATGTGATCCTGAATTTAGTCCTGTGCCTTTCAATTGTATAAAGTTACAATTAGTGTAAGTTAGTTCACAATGACTAATTGTAAGAAGAGCATGAGGATAAGCTAATCATTTTCTTAATTGTAGTCATCTATTTCATGTTGTAAGCCTGCAAGTCACTTTATATATATATATAAGACATTACATGTTAGAGCTCAATGCACACTAATATTCAACACATATATGCTATGGACATGGTTATAAAATAAAAAAAAAAATAAAAAAAATTCAATTTTTTTGTTCCGTAAGTTTTTTTGTCATAACATCAGGCATTGCAATAAAAAGGCCTAATGCGGCCCTTTTTATTCAATGCGGCGGGGCCTGAGAACCAAAACTCTTTTTTTGTTGGCCTTAAATGGAACACTTTATATATATAGTTCTATTTTTATAATAGACCATTCAGGCGATACCATATAGTGATAGAGATCATTAGGGTGTTCCCAAAGCTATGATCCAAATGTCAAATGTCCCAGATTGATTGTTCGTATTGTTTTATTCCATAGCTATAAGCGATAATGAGTCTAATTAACGTTTATTTGTGACAAAATTACACAATAAAATTTTTGGTTTCTGTTAACATTAACCACTATTTGTTAGCTAAACAACTACACATTCTTAAAAGCGAAAATATTCTAAATAGAATCAATATTAATCGATAGAAGCATTTCCAGACAGGGGTCTTCGATTCATATCTAATATTTATACCCTGGTAACTATAAAGAGATAGACCATTTTAAAAGTAGAATTGAGAGCAAAAATGTCAACCTTTAAGGGCCTTTGTGAGGGGTGCTATAACAACTAGCACTTGATATTTTAATTTAATGTAAAAAGTTCACTGCAATTATTCTCAGTCAGATCCAGAAATCAAGTTTTTTTTCTGTTCCTAATACTTAAGACAATGGAAGCTTTAAAAAAAAAAGGGAATTTAAGGAAGACAAAGGCTATTTAAATCTATGGGATATCAATTCAAAATTCAAAGTGATTAAAATATACACCAAAATTTCATGGTTTAAATGAAAATGCATTCCATCAACTTCCAGTTAACCTGGATATGCAAAACAACTACACACAGTTGTCTCATGTCATGTAAACTGATCAGCATGAAAAAAAGTCAACAAACCTTTCCAGTTTCTCTTCATACTCTCGGGTATTTGTTTTCTGCTTTATCTCAGCATCTTTCAATTTGTGACAGAATTCCCCTGTTGCGTCGTTTAATTTCTCTTCATTCTGAAATTAAATGCATTTAAACCTCATTATTTTAAGGTTAAATTCAGGGTTCAATTTATATATTGGTGTTTAACGTCGCTTTCAGCAGCCAGGGCTATAATCACGACGTTGCTAGTTTTATTTGTGGAGGGAAAGTCTGTGCATTAAGGTAAATCTAGTAGATGGAAGAATGACCCATTGTGGCTGGCGAAACCACCAACCATCAGCGAGTAACTGGCAACTCCAGTCTCCCTCAGATGGCGATATGGGATACAAAGTCTGCAATGACTCCAATTGGAATTGAACCCATATTGCTGGAGAGCGAGTCGGACCTCAGTCGGTCTGGAGCAGAGCCCCTTACCGACTGAGCCACCGAGGCTTCAATTCAGGCTCCAAAGCCTCAACATTACAACATAAATTTCATATAACTCAGTTCACCACTGTGTATCAACGCTTAATTCCAGGAAAGAGTGTTGAACATATTGTTGTTCTAAAATAGCTATGAATAAAAATAGATAAATTGAAATTTTGTCATAGAACAATAGCACACCCATTTATCCCTGGGCCATCCTTAAAAGATTTTGTGTTTGCCCTCTCCCTACCCAACATTTTCAGAGTGGGTAGGTAGGTATGCAAAATCTTTTTTTTTTCTTCAAAAAACTTAATATATATGGATCGTTTGAAGAATATCGAAGAATATTCAATGAAAGATAAAATTTTATTATAAATTTAATAATTGAAAAGTTCAACAAACAATGCAACAACTAACAAAGTAAACAAACATCCTTGAAAGGATTATATTACCACTGCTTAGTATTGACCTTCTCTGTGAAATCAATATGATCTCAGAAATCTACTGGTATGCACTGAGTTGACTTCATTACGAGTGATGTTGCTAAGTGTCAACTGACAAGTGTAAACCAAACTGAGTTTTGCATTTTCGTACTTCAGAAGACAACCGAGTTGTCATGCAAAATGTGTATTTATATAATGCCTTTATTTGAATACTAGTATGATGCATGGAAATATAAGGATTGACTGATGATTGTTTGACATACATTGGGTCATGGAGCCATGATTTGGTCAGTAGCAAATCTACCCAGGACCTGGCACTTTGTGGTTCATCGGATTTGCTTCTGATGCCATGGCTTCATGACCCAATGGAAGCCGACAGCCCCCTTTCAATCGTCAAATATATTAGACATGTATTAAATTTTTATATTGAAAGCCTCAATATACTGAAAGATTCAAATGTTTATTTAGTTTTAGTTTCTTTTTGGGATCTCCTTGCCAGTATTTAAACAGTCACCACACACAGGCAGGACCACCCTGTACTGGTTTCCTATCTTCAACACCAGGTTCGACAACCTTCACGCAGAGCATAACTTTTATTTCCGCATTGTCCGAAGCCGAGACATCCGTTAAGCTATTTTTGTAGCGGGCCCAATTAAAAAATCGTCTGCAGACGACATATTTGAAATGACCTTCACATCCATTATCTACATCTGACGGAGTTTGCCAAATACGCTACGGAAAACGGCGGAATATCTGTCAGCGAGACACACTAAAAAGTGCCGAATCCCAGTCGAAGAAAATGTGTAAACGAAAACTATTATGATAGCACAATCATCATCGCCATATTACAGGTGTGACTGCACCAGTGTTGTGTTATAATATTTATGTTAATTGAATTCAAACTCTCATTAGCTAACGACTAGTGCAAGGGGAGTAATTCTAAATCTGACCGCTAACCGAAGCACGTGTTTCTGATAATTCAAATGACATTTTATTCTTTGGACAATTTGCGCATATAACACCCGAAAGGGGAGCTGTACAGCACTTGAATATATAGATAGATAGATAGTGTGCGCGAGGACATTCAGAAACAGTTTTCTCTACCCCAGAGTATTGTGGGTGCAGCGCAAAATTATCGCCAGAATTTCCTAAATAAACTGAACTGAATGACACAGATCTCCTTCGTTCGACGCTAACGACAGGGGGGGGCGGGGGAGAGAAGATTGGGAGGGGGTTATTGCTAGGGAACGTCGGATGAAGTGTGAACCAAAGACAAATATATTCCCAGTTACAAACGCAAGCATGTTGTCACGGAAAATTAGAAAATTCGCGGACTCATTCTGGTCTGTACGGACTACGTCCGGCGGCGATAACAATACAAAAAAAGATTTTTTACAATCACCAATAAAAAAAATTCTGGTCGGCGGGAAAAACGAGGGTCGGTCGGGCGAGGGCAAACAAACATATTATTAACGATGGCCCTGTATGGTATTAATAACACCTAAAAAAAGAGATGTGCCTTCCCTGAACCAACAGACAACCTCTGAGACCTACATTCAAATTTTGTTATGGGATGTCAACTGCAAAATACAGCATCTAGGAATTGACTGCAGTAAAAAAATCTGGCGGCAAAAAAACAACAACAGGAAATTAGTTAAATTTAGGGGCGCCTCAATTTCTTTTGCTCTTAAGGCCACTGTTTTTTTATTAGTTGGTTCGCGGAATTTTTTCTGGAAAAGTTCGGTCGGTCGGAAAAAAAAAAGAAGATGGAAAACACTCAAATTTTCAAATAAAAGGAAAATGGTCTGAAAATAACTTTGTATCATATCTATTATCTTACATCTGTTATTGGCATCTCAATATACAGCCAGATACTTGATCTGACTAGAAAACAAGGTTTATATATGTTTGTATTAATTGTAATCACTTTTAATACTCTTTAAACATAACATAGCGAAAACAAAAACACAAAACTAGATGTTGATTTTATTTGACATTATACAGTATATACATTTTACATCCTATATGAATTTATTATAATATAGTGCGATAGAGGTGTAATATATATGTGAATTTATATTACATCTATGTAGCACTATATTATATCACATGTGTATGAATACAGGAGAAGTCATGTAAAATATACTTTGAATACAGGAGAAGTCATGTAAAACGTACTTTACTATAAATGTGAAATAGGTGTAATATATATGTGAATTTATATTACATCTATGTGGCATAATATTATATCAAATGTGTATGAATACAGGAGAAGTCATGTAAAATATAAGTTTGAATACAGGAGAAGTCATGTAAAATATACTTTGCTATAAATGTCAAATAGGTGTAATATACATGTGAATTTATATTACATCTATGTGGCACTATATTATATCAAATGTGTATAATATGTAAAATATACTTTGCTATAAATGTCAAATAAATCGTCAATTCAACAATTGTATCCAAATGAACTGAGGGCCGACACCGGAACGTCGCCGTCGGGCTCCTCGATTTCGGTGACCTCCTCGGTAAATTGTTCGGGAAGACCACCAAAGTAGTCACAACGAATCAATGCATCGTCCTCGACAAACGAGAACAGCTCTCGAACTGTTATTTCGGGATAAACACATATCAGCTGTTTTCTTATGGACTTGTTTTCCGAAATGACAACTGCTTTCCCCATTTCGAAAAAACGAAAGTAGCCTAGCGTTGTTACTAGATGGTTGGCAATTATCGCAATACGATAGGGGAACACTTTGACGTTCGTACTCATATTTCACCAATTTTTGTACCTGGCTTGCCTGTCCTAAGTTTCACGGGAAAATGGTTAATTTGATTCTATTTGTCGCTATATACATATTTATCACCCCATTTATTATTCATTTTCATAAAAATAAAATAAAAGAAGCCGAAGATGACATGTTTAAAATGTTTTAAGCATGAATTTGGCGATAAGTTGTTATCAGAGTACGTTATACTTGTGATAGTTACGTTACGCACACGGTGTTCCCCTATCGTATTGCGATAATCGCCAACCTTCCGCTACTAGGTAAACCGTAGCGGAAGTGATGCAGAAAACAAGGATGAGAAACGTCGCCAAAATTAATCCGTTCCTACAAACGTAGGAAAGCGATCTTTTTTCATTTTTTTAATAAAATAATATTTTGAGTGCGGAAAAAACGGGTCGGCGGCAATAAAAAAAGTTCGGAACACAATTTTATTTTTTTCTAAAAACCCAAAAAACGACTCGGCGGATCCGCGAACCAATTAATAAAAAAACAGTGGCCTAAGATTGCTGTGTCCTGAGTAACTGGAGAAACTTAAGAAATTTTCTTCAGAAAATATTTTTCAGAACTATTAACCTGCTGCGCTGGAGCAGCATTAAAGATCCTGTGCCATCACATTCTGTTATATATGCGAGTCACCCATAGAGAGACTCGCATATATTAGAAAATGCACTGGTTTACCAGGTGAAAGTAAATATTGTTAGGCCAATGTATTCTCTTATATATATGCGAGGCTCCCTAAAGGAGAATGAATTGGCACAGGGCTTTCGAAAAATTTCAGAAAGCTCCAGTCACGGAAGGGTTAAATTAATTACACTTGCCTTGGACTGGTTGGAGCTTAAGAGAAAACAATTGTTCAAACAGACCCAAACAATGAATGCTTACCTTCTTGTAGTCATCGAGGACCGTTTTCATTTTTTCATACCGCCGATGTAGATCACTAAATGACTTCTCCACCGCCTGGACGTCTTGTAATGCCTACAAACAGCAAGTCAGTCCTAAGTAGTAGTCACATATCATTTTATACTTTATAAACTTTATACAGACACAAGAACTAATTCATTGCAGAGATATTCATATTTGTTCAAATCACCATCAACAGAAGGAATATTAAAATATATATAGTTTTGTTCATATGCCAAACATAATCAGCGCGTACATAGTATATTGTCGTCAAGACGTACAATGGTGTACGTAAACAAGAGCCTGTTCGTGTTACAGAAGTTTTGCTTCTGTTTACATAACACAGCTCAATTCTATTGGATATCACTCACAAATAATATAAACGCTCTTTATTATTTCCACATCAGGAAAACAGTAACATATAACGCTCTTTATGTTTACCATATCCGGATCTAAACAAAAGCCAGGTTCTGTAACGTTTTTTGCTTTTGTTTACATAACCAGGGTCCGCGCTGGCCCGAAATTAACTTTTGCCAAATGAAAATAATTTTTGCCAAATGCTGTTATGAGTTGCCAAATGCTATCAGTTTCTACAACATTGTTTCTTTTATTTTGACTATTTCGACAATCCAACCAAACCAGCAACATAACAATGCAATTGTAGAAGAGTTTCTTCATCAGAAAGGCACATCAAAACAAAGAGGATTAGCTATGTAAACACCACAACCAGACATACTAGCAATCCCTCCACCGTCGATACTATGATATCAGATTGATAGAGGTGTTAACTTTTCATAACTTTATGCATGTGCAAATCACCACTTGTACCATTAATAACGAAAGAATTTTCATAAATGAACGGCATTGATTGACAAATATTAATAAACTTTCTTGAGAAATAAAAAGTGACTTGCCAAAATGTTTGCCAAATGAAAATATTTTATGCCCAATGTTAATTATTTTTGCCATTGGCAAATTTGGCAAGTGGCAGCGCGAACCCTGTACATAACAAAGGAAAAACATTTGAAAATAACATACTGTTTATATTTTACTATTTATGTTTATGGCAGTTTTTGACCGAGGTGAATATTTTAACAGCATACCCACCGCCAACGCCGCCCGTATCTTTAACCGTTTGGCGAGTAGAACGACATATACGTCATTTCAGGAAGTGTCATTTTTATGTAGACATAACTTCAATAATCATCTGATTTATAAATGAATTGTATAGGAGATATTTTAAGAGATATTTTGATTAATATAATTTACCAATGTATAAGTGCAATAGATTATGATAGCACATGTAAACAGAAAATACACATCAATTAAAATGAATTATTGGACCCTTTTGATTGGAAATTGTTAATATTGCTATAACCTTGACGTTAAACTCATGCATGACATCATGTAAATAAATATAAATACTCTCCAAAGAGTTAAGTTAACAAATCTCAATATTACTATTCGTTGGGACCTGCTATCTGGTATTCCATGTAACACAAACATGCTAAACAGCTGAAATTGTTTAGTCTTTCATCTCAGCCTCTTGTCGTTTCGCTCAATGATAGAATCAGCCACTGTACGCAAGACCAAAGCCATAGCAAACCATTATTGGAAATCATGGCCGTCACCACTTATCTGTGACAGTGTGACAACCAGCATTCACAATATGAGGCTATGAGCCATCAACATAATATATCAGTGCTTTATCATTGCTGGGGAGGGAAGGATTAGTAAGTTTGGTAACCTGTGTTCCGATCCCCTGTGCACCCATATTCATCAGTTATATTGTCTTTTATATTGTATGTTTATTTGTTGTATATAGCTGTATATAATTTAAGCCTTTACCCAATATGCATATTACCAACATCACTGCCCAGTGCAAACACTGACAGGTGATAACGGCACCATCCCAGCCAATGCAACTCTTTGCCGACGTCAAATTATTGAAAAGAAAGCAGTACTTTATGTTACATCATTGATCTAAATAAATTTTAATAGGTATAATTTTTTGATGAAATAAAGATTTGTCATGATTAAACACGGGTAAACAGTTCAACAGTATACTAATGCATGCACGATACCTAATTAGCACTGCCTGGACAATGAGATAAAAAGTCTATTTGTGACCCGCCATATCAAATCCAGTCCTAAGTCGGGATCTTTTTTACCCTGTGCCAATGCATTCTCTTATATATGCGAGTCGACCATAGGTCGCCTCGCATATATAAGAGAATGCATTGGCCTAACATTTTTTAACAATTTTAATAATTTTTTCTTGTATGCTTTAAATTTTTTATAATTTCAACCATACAGAGCCCCAGACAAACATGAGCAGAGTCAGCAGACGACACTCTTCTATATGCTTCTATATATGTGTGGGGCTCCCTGCAGGGTAATGGATGTTTTTTATTTTATGTCCTAAAAATTGTAAGAAACATTTATTTAAAAAAAATTATAAAAAATTGTTAGGCCAATACATTCTCTTATAAGAGAATGCATTGGCACAGGGTAAACAAAATCCCAACTTACTACTGGATTTGATATGGCGGGTCACATTTGGTCACTTCACTAGATATAAGACAAGCATAAGGCCATTGTGAATTGTAAAGGTAATTATTTAATCTTTTCCTAATATTAATTTGCTTATTAACCCTTTCATGACGGGAGCTGCGATGGTGCAGCATTAAATATCCTGTGCCAGTGCATTCTCTTATATATGCGAGTCTCCCGTTGGGAGCCTCGCATATATAAGGGAATGCACTAGCTTACAAGGTCAAGTAAATATTGTTAGGCCAATGCATTCTCTTATGCATATGAAGCAGGAAGCTCCAGTCATGGAAGGGTTAATATCTGTCGTGGCTCGGGTTATCAAATTGTCAACTTTTTTCAACTACTCTACCAGCAGCCAACTTAGAAATTAAAATTCATAGGACATGCACACCCAGATAATGTTTTGCATTTTCTTGTCTCTTATTTGTGTTGCTAATTGATATATTTTCCATTCACACCTTCCTTTGGGGCATAGAGATGTGCTTGTATTTTGTGATATGCTTAATTGAGCAGTTATAATTGCCCCGCCAATCAAGTCCAGAAGCAACAGGCCAATTTTAGGGGTAGGTAAAAATTCTCTGTTAAAAGTTTTTTTCTCAGCAGATTGTGATTCTGGATGGCATGTGCTTCAAATTTCTGGGTGGGAGTGGAGTTCACACCCTTGAGCATTTCCTAGAATCCAACATGGCACAAAATATGAACTAAGTCAATGAACAATCAATTATATATTTTGGAACTTCTGTTTGTGTGCGTGTGTGTTATAGACTCGAAAAATGCTGGACCGATCTGACTCAAATTTGGTATATAGGCCCACTTTGATCCCAGGAACAATATGGGCGGGTCCAATTTCATGTGAGACCATGTCCTTACTCATATATGTTCATATAGGCATGTTTCTGGACCGATCGAACAATAGCTTGTCCAGATGCTGTATATTCTGCATGGAAGTGATTACAAAGAAATCCCTAAATAGCCCGGACGAAGTCAGGCACATCAGCTAGTATTTTATATAATGTATACAAATGTATACATATTGGGATGCTATTATATTGTGCTACATTTTACAGGAAAAATTGGCTGCCAAAATGGTGATCTAAATTGTAAAATAGACACATTTTCACTCATATCTTCTATATCTGTTTCTACTGTTTGGAACTGACAATAAATTGTTTGTTTTTCTATTATTCATGTCCTACGATTATTTGGAAAGTGAAATTTGTTGTTCATATGTTTTCATCTACTTCCAATCCCTAAATTTGTTTTTTAAAGAATGTAGTATGATATATCATCAAAAAGCCCTCCTGATACCAAACATGCATACCAAATTTGATCGACATCCGATAACCCATGCAGGGACCGACCTAGTGCAATTGGCGTGTATATTTGTTGTCCCAGCGCGTAAAAGTTTATTAGGCATGTAGACTGGCACACGGGTTGTTTGACTTTCATAGTTGACAACCAATTGTAAAAATGCTAAACAAAGCAAAGAACCGATGTTCATTTTGACCCAACTATAGTGTTGACATGATTAATCAACTAGTCGAAGTCGACGCGATTATTAAATTAGTCGATCCCGAAATCTGCTAGTCGATTAGTCAGGAAAAAGCACTACTGACGCGATTATTAAATTAGTCGATCCCGAAATCTGTTAGTCGATTAATCGGGAAAAAGCACTACCTATGTGCTATCATGACAGCAGTGCCATTGCACAGCCATATTATCACGTAATCTGTAACAGTTAACACATATTAACTTCTTAAAGCCTTATTGCATTGTTCCTTTAATGACGCCACTGCCATCAGGCATGCACGGGCGGTGAACTCTATGACCTGAACTGAACCCAATGTATGCATGTGTAGGTGCGGTTTCTTTTATGTTGATCATCAAAGACATGAAGTGTCGCTGCCGACTGAACGCTGTCTAGTTCGATGTGACGAAATTGACCAGTGATAACTTCTCACTGTGGCACGTGTAATACTAGAGTAATGATGCAACAAAATGGCTTCAATGATATACGAAACATAATTCGCGTCAAGTCAAGCTGGTAAAGTCAACTCAGTAACTGAATAGATTCTAATACCCATACCCCACCCCCCCCCCTCGCGCATTGAGGTGCCTATTCAGAGAGACAATAGAACACACCCGACATCTCGTTAGAGAGACTTACGAACGAGACTTGCCTATTTATTTCCTGGTTACCGGCGACAATTTTGTTTAAATAAAATGTTTTTATTACCTGCATTCCCCAAACCGTGAGATTATATGGAGGTTGCAGGGGAGCCGGGTTTAAGACATCAAATTGGGAGACCTACGGGCAAAACGGGAGATTATATAGCTCACGTGCTTTCCGTTTGAACGTTCTGAAACGAAGAGTTGGATACTCAAAACTATGATGCCACATGGCCCATTTGATACGTCATATGGGCATAGAAATGGGAACTCTTAGAAGGGGTCCGACTAGTAGTCGATTACCTCTGGCGACTAGTCGATTCCTTAAAATCGCTAATCATTTCAACACTACCCAACTACAAGGCTAAACGCGATACTAGTAAAAACAAAGCAAATGCATCACTCAAGTCGGTGCCATTTAGTTAGATTATTCAGAAATTCAAGGATATTTGGCAGCATGCACTCAATGGGAAGTAACTCTATATTAACTAAGCACATACTATGACTGCGTAAACCCAAGTTCCGTTTCTGTCTTGGTGGTATTCCGTGTTTTGTATTTGCAATAACAGAACATGAATTGAGCGAACCTCAATCATTATTAAATACTATCAGTAGGTACTCTCTTCAAATTCCCCGATGTTAAATTTTCCATTGGCGGAAACCCTAGGGTCCAGATATATTGAATGCTTCCAGTGGGTACATGCAAAGAACTGGAAAGCATTGCTACAAAAAAAATATCAAAGAACACAAACCTGTAAATGTTAAGTTTACCACTCTAACAATCAATCAGACTTTCATTGTTTTGTTGTTTGAAGTTATGTATTAAATGATTGCAGAGTTTATATTTGTTTTGAATCATTAAAATTCAAATGCTGAAATTCCGGCTCTCAAATGTGAAATCTGGCTCCCAAATTTGCCATATAGGCTTGTAAACTGGCTCCTGAAATCTTGTAGCTTGGTCAGTCCCTGCCATGGTTTAGATATATGAGCGGACGGACAGAAATCTGACTTTTTCAGATAAACAAAGGGGGATAACTCTTGAACGGAAAATGTGAACAATGTCAACGCTCTTTTGAAAGCCCTCCTGATGACAAACCTGCATACCAAATTTGATCAGATCCGATCACCCATGGTTGAGACATATGAGCGGATGGACGGATGCATGCATGGACGGACGGAAGGTTGCATGTAATGCAGTATACCACCCCATCTTTTGGGATGGGGGTATAATGATTTAGCCATCGAGAGTCACTGCTTTTAATTAATATATAAGAATGGCGGTGTTTGTTGTCAATTTGGGTTAATATTCCTAAAAGTAACAACTTTGAGCTAGATTATTCTCTATTTCTATTTGATCACCCTTCCTGATAGTCCAAGTCTTCTCGTACTAAAACCAGCTAAGATATTGGGATGGAGATGCTGGTATTTAGTCCGAGATCGCCGCCATAGGCTTCTTATAACACGAGTTAAGCGTTAGTGACCCGCTCAAATAAAACCACAAAGTCAATTATATGAAATAAAATATCACAATTGCGACAATTAACGGGATTTTTTTCCGCAGAAGACATGATATTTGATCTGAAACCCACATTAGGGGTAGGTAAAAATTCTCTGTTAAAAGTTTTTTTCTCAGCAGATTGTGATTCTGGATGGCATGTGCTTCAAATTTCTGGGTGGGAGTGGAGTTCACACCCTTGAGCATTTCCTAGAATCCAACATGGCACAAAATATGGGCATAGAAATGGGAACTCTTAGAAGGGGTCCGACTAGTAGTCGATTACCTCTGGCGACTAGTCGATTCCTTAAAATCGCTAATCATTTCAACACTACCCAACTACAAGGCTAAACGCGATACTAGTAAAAACAAAGCAAATGCATCACTCAAGTCGGTGCCATTTAGTTAGATTATTCAGAAATTCAAGGATATTTGGCAGCATGCACTCAATGGGAAGTAACTCTATATTAACTAAGCACATACTATGACTGCGTAAACCCAAGTTCCGTTTCTGTCTTGGTGGTATTCCGTGTTTTGTATTTGCAATAACAGAACATGAATTGAGCGAACCTCAATCATTATTAAATACTATCAGTAGGTACTCTCTTCAAATTCCCCGATGTTAAATTTTCCATTGGCGGAAACCCTAGGGTCCAGATATATTGAATGCTTCCAGTGGGTACATGCAAAGAACTGGAAAGCATTGCTACAAAAAAAATATCAAAGAACACAAACCTGTAAATGTTAAGTTTACCACTCTAACAATCAATCAGACTTTCATTGTTTTGTTGTTTGAAGTTATGTATTAAATGATTGCAGAGTTTATATTTGTTTTGAATCATTAAAATTCAAATGCTGAAATTCCGGCTCTCAAATGTGAAATCTGGCTCCCAAATTTGCCATATAGGCTTGTAAACTGGCTCCTGAAATCTTGTAGCTTGGTCAGTCCCTGCCATGGTTTAGATATATGAGCGGACGGACAGAAATCTGACTTTTTCAGATAAACAAAGGGGGATAACTCTTGAACGGAAAATGTGAACAATGTCAACGCTCTTTTGAAAGCCCTCCTGATGACAAACCTGCATACCAAATTTGATCAGATCCGATCACCCATGGTTGAGACATATGAGCGGATGGACGGATGCATGCATGGACGGACGGAAGGTTGCATGTAATGCAGTATACCACCCCATCTTTTGGGATGGGGGTATAATGATTTAGCCATCGAGAGTCACTGCTTTTAATTAATATATAAGAATGGCGGTGTTTGTTGTCAATTTGGGTTAATATTCCTAAAAGTAACAACTTTGAGCTAGATTATTCTCTATTTCTATTTGATCACCCTTCCTGATAGTCCAAGTCTTCTCGTACTAAAACCAGCTAAGATATTGGGATGGAGATGCTGGTATTTAGTCCGAGATCGCCGCCATAGGCTTCTTATAACACGAGTTAAGCGTTAGTGACCCGCTCAAATAAAACCACAAAGTCAATTATATGAAATAAAATATCACAATTGCGACAATTAACGGGATTTTTTTCCGCAGAAGACATGATATTTGATCTGAAACCCACATCAGTTGTGAATTGAAAGCGGTAATTTAATGTGAAAAGAGACATTTACCGCATTGTTGACATATTTTTAAAAGTATGCGAACTCAGTTGACCTCACGAACTGTGTTCGGCATTTTCCGGTGAAAACATTCCGTAGATTTTCGACTAACCACTCACACGCACATGGCAATGAATTCTCCATTGTAATTGTAATTATGTGTGTTAATAAATAAATAAATAAATAGATAAAGTAAATATTGAAGATATAAATGTAATACATTAAATAAATTACGGGAATTACAACCCTCTCACAGTTTAAAACAGTGAAAACACAACGAGCATTAGAATAAATATGGCGGTTGCCATCTTGTTTGTATCGAAATTCGTCTCCACCAAAACAAACTCCGGACAATGCCGAAGTTCTTCGGAACACTCGGCTTTCAGTTAAAACGTAAACAAACATATAAAAAAAGCGACGTTAGTGGCAAACAACCGGAATATTATATGTGTAATTTAACATGAAAGTTAGATTATTATACACCATTGTGACCATAAGATGTCACTCTTTCCGATGTATATAGCATCATGTATTGATTTGAGAGGTAAATTGAGTAAAATACACCACGAATTCCCGCCACAAACCCTGGGCGTAACACGTGTTATAAGAAACCTATGGCGGCGATCTCGGACTAAATACCAGCATCTCCATCCCAATATCTTAGCTGGTTTTATTACGAGAAGACTTGGACTACCTTCCGGAGTGTATCTCATCACTTTAAGGGTTAAGTCACAATATCGTTAATAGTTTCAACAAACCTGGTCCCTGTCATCTTTTATTTGTTGCACACTCTCTTTTGATTCACTGGCAGCTTTCTTCTGATTCTCTGTTGAAGATAAAAGATATTCTTTCAAGGTAAAACTCACTAATACTTACCATTTGTCCATTTCTATACTAAATGGATTTCCCAGTGGGCTAGCATCACCAAATTCACCCTCTGGTGACCTCATTCTGCTTAGGCCTCATCT
Organism: Siphonodentalium dalli; assembly: GCA_032622095.1. Lineage (NCBI taxonomy): Eukaryota > Metazoa > Mollusca > Scaphopoda > Gadilida > Siphonodentaliidae > Siphonodentalium > Siphonodentalium dalli. The sequence continues at coordinate 193,770,350 of CP136062.1, read as the reverse complement.
TCTGGGAAGTATCTATAGTCTCAAATTAACATTGTTTTTAATTACTTTTTCCCTTCTGGGAAGTTTCTATATCCAGCAATTTGCAGAATATAAAATGCATAATTGAGGTGACTAAGGGGTAAACATCACCAACTTCAACTGGGAAAATTCATTCAGATCCTAGGTGTCCCATAGCAGTTGAGGCTTAAACAGAATGAGGTTCCCAGAAGGTGAATTTGGTGATGCTAGCCGGACTTGTGGGATAACATCACTAAATTCACCCTCTGGGGTCCTCATTTTGCAGATACGCTATTTGCAGCCTCATAGCAGTATGATATTTATGTATCCGATTAGACGATTTCGTTTCAACAATGATGATTCAATGAAAGTCGTTTATATAACAATAGGTTAATTGAGTAAAGGTCTACTCAAAAGGTTGACTTAAGTGGAAAATTTGGGTAAAGAAAATGTTTGGAAAACATTTTGTTTTGGGAAGTAACGAACACAACAGACTCCAGAAAAAATATATACTTACGTAGTAGATGCTCTATCATGGTTTCATACTGTGCACATGCTTTCCTGAAACAACATATCAAAACTGTGTCATGAAAGGGGATTCGGTAAACAATAAAAATGATCCAGAAAACTTGTTAATCTACAGATATTGGATAAGACTACTACCTTAAAATATAAGAAGCTAGCTTAAAATATAAGAAGCTACCTGCAGAATATATATACGTGACAGGTAGTATTAACACAGGGTTTTCACTGGGGTAGCTTAGAAGAAAGATAATAATTAAACAAATACTATTGATACTAGGGTGGAATGTTTTTGCAGATGTTATAAATGGTCTGGGTATATTGATGTTGGTGAATAATAATGAGCCTGAATAAAGTGCTGGCTTGGTGAATACTTCTGCAATTAAACAATAATTTGTTTGCATGTTCCAATCAAATTCAGCTTGTTAATTAGCATACATTTGTCTAGGCTAAACATTTCGTGGGCCATAAATGTTTCCTTGGCTTAAAACCATAGGACCTGCATGTAGTTGCATGCACTACACAAATATCTTCAGCTTACAATTGCAAAATGCAATGCTATCGAAAAAGACGTAGAAGTCAATATAGAATTGCATGCAATTTCATGTCAATTTCAAGTGCTGAAATTGCAAGGGATCAGGGCTGAAATTGGATCTTGGTCAATTATCATGTCAGACTTACAGTAATGCTCTAAGTAATCAACTCCTTAACCACAGCAGAATTATGGGTAACTTTTCAGGATTTAGTCGGAAATATGGCTTGTTGCCATTCATCAGCTCTCGCCAAGAGCTTTCTGATGAATGGCAACAAGCCATATTTCCAACTAAATCCTGAAAAGTTACCCATAATTCTGCTGAGGTTAAGGAGTCGATTAATTAGAGCATTACTGTAGGCTGGTCTGGCGTAAAATTGCTGATTATTAAGATAGTCCGTTTATCTCCTAGTTATTGGCATTCAACAATAAATTTTAGCAGTCTGCAATAATTTGTTTTAATTTCGCACAAAACATTAGCAGGTTCTGAATTTGACTCGGCTAAAAAATAGCTGACAAAATTGCTTTTTGCCTCAGCTCAGCTGATAGCGGATGCTAATTAACGGGGCTGCAAATATGATATTTGAGGACATAGGAATTTGGTGTAATTTAAAATTTCTTTCATTATCAATAACCCAGAGGGTGAATTTAGTGATGCTACCTGCATGGCAGGCTAGCACCACCAAATTCACCCTCTGGGAACCTCAATCTGCTTAGGCCTCAACTGCTATGGGAGCCTATAGGGAGGCCTAGTATCATATTGAAGTTCCCTAGTTGAAGTTGGTGATGTTCACCCATTAGGCCAAAACAAATTAATGAATTGATTCTCGGGCACCGCCGCTCTCATAAAATAGGGGCCGCCTAACTCTTTTTATTTGAAATCCAAACAACCAACGATCAAATAATTCAAATCGCAGCCGATTCGCGTTCAAGTGGCGAGTTCTCCGTTTGCGGAAGTGCCGGAATTCGCTATTTCCGGTTTACGCTTTTAGCACGTGGTAATGTAATAATTACGACAGGAATACCACTTCGAAACGAACTACGGCGAGTTATGGCAGTGCGCTGCTGGGGAGATGATAGGCTTCGGTATTTACGCAAAAAACATGATTAAATAAAGCGAACTAATGTCATTCATTAAAGCAGGTTGCATTATTTACAGTTATTTATAAGTTCACAAACAAACGAGTCCTGCAGTTTCTACACTGGCAAATTCCGTGATTTGAAAAAACACGATGTTGTTGACACCGAATTATATTTCGTGACAAAATTGTCAGAAAATGGGCTGTATTGTCCATAGAATGCGATAAAACAATTGGGCAAATGGCCGAAAAAATTTTCATTGATGAGGATGAATCGGCCGAGTCGATACCGACAAATATAAACCCCTATATTTGTGAAAATGACATTGACACTGACGCCAGTGACGGTGACAGTAGCCAAAATGATCATGAAGAAGTCAGAAAAAAGAAACCATACGTACATATGTCTATCTCCTTCCCAGACATCTGCATAAAATGTGGTGGAATGGAAGATTTGGACAAGGTTGATGGTTGCCATCCACAGTGTAAGACGCGTCTTGAAAAATTTCAGACAGTGCTATCTCGTAAGCGCAACTTCTCTGTGAGAAACAGGAGAAGTTGAAAGCTAAACGAAACAAGGCAAAATGAGCATGTCTGCAATTTCCCAAGACGCATTTAAACAGTGTGAATGGCAAACATCAGTTTAATACCTCACTATATTTAATATAATCATTCCATTTTCCGTCCTTTCATTTGCTTAGCTTTAAAGTTTAAGAGGAACAACCTCGATGTTATTTTAGAAGTAAGATACTTCAATGCATATATTTTATTTTATACACTTTTCCAGTTTTATTTCACTACTAGTCTGTTGTTTTGTTTTGTTTATTGGTTCGCAGTTTCAATTATCATGATTCCACAATTAATTGAGCCTTCTGGTCTTGATTTCGGGGATCCCAGATGTATGTCTGAACTGGCCGCTGGAAATAAAAAATAAAAATAAAAACCGCCCTCCCTCATTCATTTGAAAAAAAAATTGCCTGAGAATCAATTCATTAATTTTGTTTGGCCTTAGTCACCTCGATTATGCATTTATCTCCTGCAAATTAGGGGATATACAAACTTCCCAGAAGGGATAAACTAACTAAAAACAATGTTAATTTGAGACTGAAGGTGAGGCCTAAGCAGAATGAGGTCTGAAGAGGGTGAATTTAGTGATGTTAGTCCACTGTGCAGGATAGCACCACTAAATTCAACCTCTGGGGACATCATGCTGCAAATGACAGACACACTATTTGCAGGCTTGAGATTACAATTCAATTACTCAGAATTACCTGAGATTTTTTACTTCTGTCTCAGCTTTTTCTTTATTTTCTTTCAAGACAGAACATTTCTTGACCAGCAGTTCCTCTCGTTTGTGCCATGTTTTTTCTTTAGTGAGAAGACGTCCCTGCATGTCCATCAGTAAATCCTTCTTATATTTCTGGAACTCTGACTCTGAATACTTCAAAACCTTAGAATATAAATAGTGAAATGGAGTGTCCTGTTCATTTAGGGTAAAATAACTAAGTAGTGATATTACAGTTCACTGGAAAGGCTTAAAATATCAACGCGTCTTAACTAACTGGTTTTGGGAAATATTTGCAAAAAATTACAGTGCAAAGAAAGTACAAGAGCACCAAATATACACACCATTCCACTGAAACAACATAGAAGACTGGCAATTTGACTTAATTGGTGCGTGACGTTTGACATGCCAATAATCTGCTTTAAAACAGGTCAATTCGGTTTTACCGCAGTCACTAAACCTGGTTTTAATGACTTTTTAGATCGGGGTTGAGATAAGTGCCATACCATGCCGTTTGCCCATAAAAATGTGATCAAATTAGATAAATTTTCTAAGTTACTCAGTCAAAAATCATTGGACCAAACCCATATTCGAACTTGGCGTGTAGCTCCGACCAAATAACCCAAAATGGAGTGATCAGTCAGAAACCTTAATGTTATCAAATCAGGTAATTTAAGTCGAGAAAGGCTCATAATTTAACACGAAAATGAAGGAATAAAAGGACAAACCAACAGACTGAACAATTTGATATCATTATACCCCACCTCAAAATAAATATACCTATAGACTACATTCTCCATGCAATTTTTAATTGCAATTTATTGAGACGTAGTATACTAGAATCACTATTAAACAAAAATTTATATTTTTTTTTATTTCCATGAAATAGTGAAGTGGAGTTATATCGTTGCTCAGCATGACATTCATTTTAGGCTTTTTATTAACATTTCGCCTACCGGTGCCATACCTGAATTATATTATCCTCTCCAGCTGGTTCATGGGACGTAACAGCAGTTTGAGTGTGTGCCTTTAGCTAAAAAAAAAAATGCTTTCACATATATATTTTGACCGAAAAATATGGGCTTTCAGCACTGAACCAGTTAAGATCTGCACAAATGTTTTTATAATCTCATGTACTGAGTAAGTGGTTACTTATCTTTCTACCATCTGAATTACAGTACAGTAAAACCTCTCCAAACCGAACACCCTTTGGCCTTCCCTTTCTGTTTGGTTTAGATATCAAGAGTTATTTGGTTTATAGAAAATTTGCCACCATGAAACATGAAGCTGCCAGTACAAAGAGTGATGACCTTGTTGCATTTGTAATTATGTCGCTGATTGACAATTTGCCGATTACATGTCTTATGCTAAGCTCTTTCCAGGACGGTGTTTAAAGGATGGATGGCCTTCGTTATAAATCTAGAAATAACAGTTACCAAATTATGAAAATTTCTTCAAGAATATACTAATACATGTAGAATAGTATAATGCTAGTATGAATGCGATATTATCCACAAAATACACTTTGTGTAAGCCGAGCGTTTGTTTATATACAGTGCGTAAATATTGAGAGATAAGCAAAACACTCAACACCGTGGAGATTTTTTTTAGGAGAATGTTTCACGGTGACCCATTCAACACCTAAATCTTGAGAGGCAAAGATTAGCGAGCATTATACTAGTATGTTGTATACAACTTGGTGGCATTTCTAACAAAATTCACTTAGTGGGGTCTCCCCGGCATGTTTTGCTTATACGCATAATCTTTACGTACTATATGTTTACAACATGGCGTTTGTTTACATGACACAGAGTACTAACATGACAATAACATGTAATTTACGCAATATTTATGATTGGTTTAAGAACAAAAGTTGTCTATAATTATAATATTCTTTCTGTTTATGGCGCTTTTAACAGATTTGACTATTTTAAAAGCAATACCCACTGCCAATGCTTACCGTAGATTGTAGATTTTTTATAAACTTAAATGTCTATTCAGAATTCAATGTGTGCTAAGACTGTAACGGTTCAATCATTCTGAATGACAAAGTTTTATAAACAGTTTAAAGAGAACGGCTGTTTATGCGGACAGTGCTTGTGTAAAAACTCAGCTCATTTATATATAGTGTATTAACAGCTGTAAAACAAACTGCCAATGATGTATTCACACTGTGAATTCTCAATTGTTAACTAAATGGGGGAAACAAACATAATGATATCTAATGATATCTGTTGTTTTTTTCAGGCTTATGCTGGCTTATGGACTAAAAGCATTATACAAAAGACAACTGATTAGGCTAATACTTTCGAAAATGATATGACAACACTGATCAGACGTGCACCCGCGTTCGGTTTCTGGTCAATTCTGGAGGTAAAAATGCATGCATTCGGTCACATGCGGACTCAAATCCCTGTTCATATTTGGAATAGAGATATTTTAGAGCACAGAGGTAATAACTAATGAGAATGCATTTGGGTGAATTCGGGGCCAGGCAGTTCATTCAGCCTAAGAATCATGATTCTGATCCTCGTCAGATTTTAAGCTCTAACTATAGTGCGAAAACTTGCTAAATTTGCAAAATAATATTTTGTCACTTAAACAAGACATTGCTGAGTATATAAATCATATGCATGAGTATGGTTTATCAACCTATTTTGACAATATAAAAACATCAGAAATTAACAAAGACTTGTAACATCCTATTACTTACATCAGTAGTCAAAGCCTCATGTGGTAAGGTACTCGATAATATCAGGTCCAGATCCGTATCTGAATTTTTTCGTTTCATAATCATTGATACATCAGATGAGTTGCCAGTCATTGCTGACGATTTTGGAGGCAGTGTTACTGGAGGCACTATTTCAGCTTTTCGTTTTGGCATCGATTTCTTTTTTTTTGGAGGTGTTCCTAGCAGCAGTAATGTTTCTTCCATACTGCAAAGGGAAAGGAGCAGAGAGTAAAATAACATTAACCTTACAAATGTGGGCTGCATGATGTGCCAATATTTCAAACGTGAAATCGAAGATGGCCATTGCAGGCCATGTTTTTTAACGAATATGGGAAAAAAACTGATGGCTCCCATCTAGATGTCACCTAGAGTTTGGTGATGATTGGATAAGGGATGTGGCATGTAGGATGTGCCGAAGGCGCTCCATGGTCCAGTGGTTAGCGTGTTGGATGTGTCATCGCTGTCAACACATCAAGACCTAATATTTCACACAGCAGTGGCTTGGATGAATTGATTGACGTGTAATTGTCGGATCGTACGCTGTTCAAATTTCGTGCCAAGTTGTGACCCTTGAGCAAGGCCACTTGTACTGTGTCTGCTTCGCACCACCCATGCTAAAAAAGGGCACCTGTCAATGAACAGTGAAATTGTTAGCCACATTGTGGCTGAACCTCCCCCTGTCCCCAGAGAGCAGTAATTGGTTATTGAGTGTTCAGGCTCATCAGGGTAATAATTGTCACACGCATTGGAACAGGTACCTGCAGACTAGTTGTAAATGGCATAATGCAAAGTGTAAAATCCAAGGTGGCTGCCCGCGGCCTTGTTTTTTAACAAATTTTCGAAAAATATTGATAGCTGTCATCTAGGTCACCACCCTAAGCATCCACATCTAAAATCAATTTTGGTGACGATTGGATGAGGGATGTGGCCTGTAGAGTGTGCTAAATGAAATAGTTGATGGACTAGTTGATGGACGGACGGATGGACGCTCCAACAAAAAAAAACCCACATTTCAAGATAATAAAGATGGCCATGTTTAAAACAAAACAAAATTGACAGGTCCCATGATCATCTTGAGGCCACCCCAAAGATCCATATGAGGTTTGGTGATGATAGGATGAGGGATATGGCCTGTAGGGTGTGCCAAAGAATTTAGTCATGCAAGAGTAAAATCCATTTTCACACATTACTAAATTTTAAGGGTCTAATTCTGGGGGGAAAAATCAATGGACGAAATACTATGTAAATACTCTTTCTCCCATGTTGGTTCATCAAGATACCAAAGATCAATAAAATCCAACTGACCATGACCAAGATATAGAGCTTCAAAGTTTTTACGGGCAGACTCACAGACAGACGGATGGACTCAGAGCCCATTTCTATTTCCCCTGCCAAACTTTGGGATAATAATATGAATTTAATTTAGATATAGTTTAAACAAAGAATATTAAAGCTGAAAAAAAAACAAAAGCTGCTCAGACACCTCCCGAATCACCCACAGAGGCGAATGGGCTTGGTCAACAGTTTCTAAACTCACCAATTTTTGGTCGTTTCCAAATCTTGGCTGACAGGAGCTGTGGGAGCGGTCTTTTTCTCTGAGGAAAAAAAAGGACATTAACCCTTTACCCAACATAAGGGCCCTGTGCCAATGCATTCTCTTATATATGCGAGTCGACCATAGGTCGCCTCGCATATATAAGAGAATGCATTGGCTTAACACATTAAAAATTATAAAATTGTTAAAGAATGTAAGAAAAAATGGTAAAAAAAGATTTTTTTTAGGCCAATGCATTCTCTTATATATGCGAGGCGACCTATGGTCGACTCGCATATATAAGGGAATGCATTGGCACAGGGCTATCTGTAACTATCACAATGTGGTCAAGGAGCCGGTTCCAATGATATCCATATTTGTATGGTTCTATTTAGACAGACCGAAGATATTTTAGGCTGTTGAAGCTTTATTTGGCCGGTTTTGGCCGGTTTGTTGGGTAAAGGGTTAAAAGACTATCTGAAATTATTCCTGTACAGTAAATATAATATACTAAATCCCAACTGTTAGTGCCCAAATTTGGATCACTGCAGTTTGATAGCAAGTTCAATGTGCAAGCCTGGGTTTAGTGTGCCTGTCATTTGCAGAATGATGTCCCCAGAGGGTGAATTTAGTGACGCTATTCTGCATAGTGGGCTAGAATCATCAAATTCACCCTCTGGGGACCTCATTCTGCTTAGACCTCGTCTGCTAGGGAGACATAGACTCAGATTGAAGTTTGCAAATGGTGAATATTGTGATGTACACCCATTGGGAACCTCGATTATGCAATTTGACTCCCAGGTGCTACTGATTTTATTGTATAGCTGCGAGGTGTGGGGTTATGGTGACAACCAGGTGCTCGAAAATGTCCACCGCAAATTTCTAAAGCATGTCATGAATTTGAAACCATCAACCCCCAATTTTATGATATATGGTGAATCTGGAAGATATCCACTTGAAATCACAATAAAACTGAGAATACTGAAATATTGGACGAAAATTAAAAATATGACTGACGAACGTTATGGAAAAATACTATATTAGTTGTCACTAAGACTTCTGAGTGAAGCAGATGCATGTCGTTTTAAATGGATAAGACACATTAAAGAAATTTTATTTGACTGTGGGCAATCACAATTAATGACCTCTGGAAAAATATTATGTGTGAGCCAATTTATCGATTGTGTTAAATGTAGTCTTATCAGGGATTTCAAGACAAAGTGGGAGTCCGAAAGAGACAAATCAAGTAGAGGCAAGATTTATCGCATATTTAAACACGATATAACTTTTGAAAAATATCTGGAAATCTTAGAAAGGAAAAATCGAATAGAATTATGTAGGATCCGAACAGCTAACCACAACCTCCCAATCGAGACAGGGAGGTGGAATGGGACAAGTCACAAAGACAGAAAATGCCCCTTATGTAACACTAGCATGATCGCTGATGAGTTCCACTATTTACTCGAATGCAAAGAATTTCAAAATACAAGGGAGAAATTTATTCCAGAAGAATACCGCGGAAAAGCAAACATTATAATCATGGACGAAATTTTGAATTCACATGACCGCGCAATCCTTAACCAAGTATGCATACTTTTTATGAAAGTCCACATTGAACTCTCAAATGTACATGTACGCATACCCTGATGAATTATACATTCCTATTCTTCACTATGTTATTATTTTCATTATTAGTTTGTACAGCGTGTCGATATTTTGCATGGACAACTGTAAGCTGCGACATTCTGCATCATACAGATGGTAGTTATACTAATTCACTCCGTGTGATGTACGATGTAGCACTTCCATTTGACTATGCATAATATAACATTTATTGCACGCCGCAGACATGCCAATGTTCTCATGTTCTGTTGGCTACACATGTATAGCGATATAAATTATATTGATTATATTATACAATTATATAAGCTTATATATATGTATGCTGTTGATGGTGCTCATTCAAACTGTGTCATTTCGCAGGGAGATGATATAACTCAACTCTGCGCAGAACAAGCCCGCAAACTGGTCAGACAAAACCAGCACCCACCCACCCCACTAGATTTAATAAGTAACTGTTAATTAGTATATATAGAATTATCCGGCGACATAATCAATAATTTAAAATTTACCATTACACCGCTGAAACTGAAGGTCATTCTGATACAAGTTGCATGTTATATACCAACTCAGTAATTTGTGGCGTCATGTTCAGGTGATGAACTCAATAAGCGAACATTTTGGATGTTTGTTGAGATAATTTTCCGAACATTCCCAGTGTAAACCAAACTTCAGCAGTCCACAGTTCAGGTCAGTGATACTGATAGTAATATTTATTTTCCGTTACAAACATCGACAATCTTCGTTATTAGACTACCTGTTTACTTTCCACACAATCAGCGACATTCCGCTTACAAGTGCTTCTGTTTTCATTAGGTTAGATAAAAAAAACGTACCTGATATCTTCGTACACTAAGATAAAACGATTAACCCATGACGGGTGAAATATTTCCCCATTGCACCGGAGACATGTATATAATATGTATATACCCTATCATAATATTTATATTATCTTCTGTAAATACTCTTTGTAATTCTCTATATATTCATATGAATTCGAGAATAAATCATCATCAGCCATTATACTATACCTGTTTGTGCTGTAAGTAAGTGTTTGGATATCCAAATAATGTTTTAATAAAGTTGCCATTATATTATACTTGTTTGTGCTGTAACTAAGTGTTTGGATATCCAAATAATGTTTAAATAAAGTTGCCATTATATTATACCTGTTTGAGTTGTAAATAAGTGTTTGGATATCCAAATAATGTTTTAATAAAGTTGCCATTATATTATACCTATTGTCTTCTGGGAAGTCAGTGAAACTAATGGATCAAATTTCACATACAAAGACATCCTTGCCAGCTCAGATTCTTGATTCTGAAATGCATCAAATACAATGATGATAGGGCTTTAAATTATTATTTGCGAGTAGAGATGGGCGGTATTGAAATGTTAAGCTCGGTATCGGTAAATTTTCGTCGATTTACCGCGGTATCGGTACGGTAATCGGTATTGCTATTAAATTACAAAACCAGAGCAGAAATTCCCGGTAACTCAATTTTTTAACTGAACAATATACATGAAAATATGCCCACAGATTTACTACATTCGCGACAACAGCTAAATGAGGAACACAATGACCTACACAATTATTCAATTAAGTGATATTCACACATCTCTTTGATCATTTACATGTACACGCAGGCCGTCGCACCGCTTTTGAAAAGAATACGAGATTGCATAATTGCATGGCTACAATATATATACGTGTCAATTTCGTCACATTTTCACGAGTGAATAGAATTGTGAGTAGTAATCAGTGATCACAATTCACAAATCCCAATCAATAGCCGCAACGCCGAAATAAATCTTAGAATTTAATCAATTGATGGATCTGTTCTATTTTTAGAAAGTGAAAGTAGATTTGATTCACTGTATAAATGAAATCGGACCTTATTTCTGTTTATGCCGCTTGCATTGTCGGTGTCTTTGAAGTCACCAAAGCCACGTGCTATACGGACTGCCACCACCTGAGTATTACACAGTGACAGTCAGTGTGGCATTGTCGACGTTACAATGTAGCATTAATTAGTCACAGCACTGCTTCTTTGATACACTGTGTAGTGTGTATCTATTCTAACAACTGCATTGATTGTTATGCCCGTAACTAGGTCAGCCATCTGTGAGTGTTTATTCCTTTTGCTCGCTCAAGGCCTGTCAAACTGATGGTCTGATGGATTTGTATAATTCTGAGAGTAATTTTAATTGAAGTACCGAATCAAAACTGTTTACTGAGAAACTTTACTCAATACGAAGACACACAAGTTGGGCAACACATGAATAATTTCAGTACCGAAAATTCGGTATTTTTAGTTTTGATTCTGTACGGTAAATCGGTATTACGCTGATACTGATACCGCACGTTAAATACCGAGTACCGCCCATCTCTATTTGCGAGTCATAATAAATTGGGCCAGAGCATTTGTTTTTTATCAGAAATATTTTATAATTATTTCAATAGGCCATGCAAATCAATTACCCTTTTCTCAGGCTGAAATATTTTGCGCATGTGCACTTTTATATTTTATTTTTTATTTCTGGGTCACACGCAGACAAGGTAGTGAAGGCACTAAACCTCTGCATCGTCTAGCTCGGGATCTAATTTCAGTTGCCAGTGACCAACATTTTCCCTAACAGATATCCATAAAAGGTTCATTGATAGATTCCGTATTATCCCTAAAAGGTATCCATAAAAGGTTTATTGATAGATTCTGTTTGATTTATTTTGTCCGAAATCACCCAATAAAGTATCACTGATTCATTTTTGACTGAGATTGAAGTTGCATTTGTCACGTTTCTAACAAATGCATGAACATAGTTACCAATAACAATAATGAATCGGAAATTGAACCAAGGGAGAATCCAATTAACCTTTCTTTCCTTAATAATGGATTCTTTCATTTGTTTATAAAAGTATACCTGTACATTGAAAAGGTAGGGCCCTGCGAATCAGGGATTTTCATTTCGAATCAAATCTCGAATCGAATCGGGTAAGAGATTCGAAATCGCATCGTTTCTTGAATTGAATCATTATATAAAGTATATCAACAGTGAAAAGGTGGATCAGTTCGGTAAACACTTAAATTGGTAGCTGTAACGAACCGAAAACCTATTAATAACTGATCGCCAATGGTTTGTATATTACTTCTGCGCAATATGCATCTCATTTTTCTAATAAATACTGATGGAAGAGATCATTGATTGCGATTAGTGGTGGATGGGGAGTAACTCTTGCAAAGTGCTTTGAACTTTTGTAGTTGTCAAACTTCATCAATCTCAGTGTTGTACTGAAATGGGCCATTTGAATTGTATCATGCTGAACTCCTTGACCTATGGCAGAATACCGGTACCAGGCCTGGAAATCTCAAGGCGGGCTGGCGGGCTGCCCGCCTACAGCCCGCCTAGAATTTTCCAAGGCGGGCTTTTTATAGCCCGCCTCGACTACGATAGGACATTTATTATTTAGTTATTTTATTGTGTTTAATGAGTAAAATACTGCATCAAAATCGTAATTATATTGTACAGTGTGGGGACTGTGCGCATGCGTGACCTGACGGTAATGTCAAATGGGAATTATAGCGGAATCAGTAAATTCCGGAACGAACTGTTTCGTAAATCTGATCTTTTGATCGATTCTCACACATATTATGAACAAAATAATTTTTTTCTCTTCATAAGATTGAGCTTACACTATATTTCACTGGATAAAATGAACACATGTTTGTGGATAGTGAGAACCAAATGTCACTGTCCGAATTAAGTTCAACCTTTCGTTCCGTTTCCGGTTCCTATCAGGGAAAATTGTATTTAGCTTGCAGCCGTCTTTTATCGCTTCGATTGACAATATTTTAATATAATTAGCTAAATGTATCCACGTATTCTAGTTTACACTGTTATTCAATTATTAAAGTTCAGAAACTATTATCTATGTCCCCAATTGCAAACGCCCAGTAAATCTATAGATAGCGACTTGACCGCTGCAAGCAGCAGTCTGCGATCGGCAAAGTAATACTTTGAGAGAAAAAGCAGTCAATATTCAAGTGCAAATATACTGGATGTAATATTGTTCTTGATTGTGTATTTTATGTTAAATTACACTTTCATGGAGAATGCTTTTAATGTGGACAAACTCACCCAATTCCGTTGCATGGGTTGGACACCGACTGACAAATTGTGTTGAGTACAAACACTCTTACATTTTGTTTCTGGTTCATATAAATTATCATGACATATAAAACATAGTTAAATATTCACCATAATTACTGTGGGGGATTTTGACATTCACAACTCTGTGGACACTTTGTTTCCACATGAAGAAAATTAATTTAGATGGAGTTATACAACATCAAAAATGGACAAACTAACGGCAGTAGTAACTCAGTTAAAATAAATCATAACTTTAAAAGTTGAGGAGGGCTATAGCCCTCCTAGGCATATCTAGGAGGGCTATTAATAGCCCTCCTGGATTTTCTAGATCGCCAGCCCTGCGGTACCGGTATATTGGATGGAGACTTGTGAGGTTTTCTGAATTACTTTGGCTGTAATTCCCTTGTGACATTTAAAGTGATGTTAACCCTTTACCCAACAGAACGGCCCTGTGCCAATGCATTCTCTTATATATGCGAGTCGACCATAGGTCGCCTCGCATATATAAGAGAATGCATCAATTGGCTTAACACATTAAAAATTATAAAATTGTTAAAGAATGTAAGAAAAAGTGTTAAAAAGATTTTTTTTAGGCCAATGCATTCTCTTATATATAAGAGAATGCATTGGCACAGGGCATAACTGTAACTATCACAATGTGGTCAAGGAGCCGGTTCCAATGATATCCATATTTGTATGGTTCTATTGATACAGAACGAAGATATTTTAGGCTGTTGAAGCTTTATTTGGCCGGTTTTGGCCGTTTTGTTGGGTAAAGGGTTAAACACTCTGGTAGGGTGATCAAATATAAATGGAGAATAATCTTGTTCAAAGTAGTAATTTTTTACAAATATTATATCCAAATTGACAACACACACTGTCATTCTTATATATTAATTAAATACAGTGACTCTCGATGGCGAAATCGTTTTCGTTAGTTTATCGCCGATAGATGAGTCCCGAATTGAGTAGTAAATATTTACATTTGAGCGTAGTTCAATCGATGTTTTCTATGGAGTGGTACGGTCGATTTGCTTCAGATTTTCGGCAATGTTAGTAGAATGGTACATTCCCCCAGTTGGCATAGCACCTGGATACTAACTGATCAGTTTCACACACCCGGACAAGTACATAATATGTCTTTAACTCCTGGAATCCCGGAGTCATGTTTGGTTTACATCATTCTTACTGAGATTATAATGAATTAAATAATTTGGCAGTCTATTTATAAATATTTGCGATAATGTTATCTGTCTGTGCATGCATACGTTCGCTAGTATTGCAAAGTTTCTTATCACAAGAGCAATGTTGTAAGTACTCTGGCTGTAGTCTATAGAAACCATGGGAATACAGTCAATGTACATGTACCTGAGAGAACAGATTCGATAAAATTCAAATCAGGACAGCCGATTTTGACTCGAATCAGACAAACGATTCTGAATCGCATCGAATCGATTCGCAGGGCCCTCTGAAATGGTCTACATTATTCATTTGGAGGGATGTTTAGAAATTATGAACAGACAACAGACAACAAACATATATTACAAATGGTAGAAGGATTCCGATTCATGGGTTGGTAATGTTCAGCAAATGGCCTATTATCTGAACATTTACTGAGGAATATACTCTCCAATGAGTATTCAGTAAAGAAAGGGATAAGAAGGGTTCCTGTAGAATTTTGTTAAATTATTCTCGCACTCAAATTCCATGAGTACATTTTATCTATGTTTATATTGGTTTGTTACTGATTTGTTTTGTTTCATAATTCAAGAATTTTAGATTACAAACTTACGTTACTGGATACCTGTCCTCTCTGTTCCAGCGCATCCCAGTCACTAGGATCATTAAACACTGAAATAAAGCGAGGTACTAAATTGAATACAGATATATCTGAAAACCTAACAATTAAGCCCAGTGCATTTATGAGAAAAAAGTGCCAAACCTCAAACTAATTGCAACACAATGTTTTTTAGCAGGAATAACAGGGGGGGGGGGGGGGTCGGAACAAAATTACAGGATACAAGGACCGGGTGGGTGGGTGTCCCCGAGCCCGGAATGCAGATTATTTCTGTCATGCAATTTTTTCCCAAAATCATTTCTAAGACAAATTACAGCTTCAAAATGAATTGAAACAATCAGATTCATATAGTAGTGCATGCTATAGCCTTATACAAGTGAGGGGGGCTCTATTTCTCCCTTTAACAGTTGAAACCAAGGGGTGGGTCCAGTTTTGGTCGAGGAAAAAAATTGCAATGAAAAAATATCCATTCTCATCTTTTCTATGGCTTTTTTAACTTATTATACATAGAGGATACCTGCGTGTTTTGAGTGAATACCGGAAGCATCTCATGAGTGGTCACAGTGAGATACTGGAATCATCACGAAGGCCACGAGTGATGATTCCAGTATCTCACTGACCACGAATGAGGTAATTCCGGTATTCACTAAAAACACGAAGGTTTTCTTTTTATTATATGCGCTATTTACTAAAATAGATCGAGGAATTAATTCAAAATCAAACTGATTCCGATTCACATCGGCAATACAATTTCTGCACAACAAACAGAGAGACCACGTGGTTCAATAAAATACTGTCGATAACTCAGAATACACATGCTTCAAATGTGCGTAATACATCAGATAACTTTATTTCAAATATACCAACTTACTTGCTTGTGAACTATTAGCAATGTGGCCAGGGTTCCCTCATTCCTTGAAATCCCACTGGAAACCCTAGTACTTTTAAATAAATACCGGTAATGTATGACCCATTAGATTGATTTGCTGTCAAAAAGCCGAAAAACCGTTGGCCTCATTTGTTTATATTAATGATATCAGTCAAGATATTGAATAAACGATAAATACAGTGACCACGTGGTCGAAGTACATGGTCGATGTCGATACATGACTACAGTGACTTAAGTCACATAATAACGTGTTGTTCACTGATTGGAGCATTAAAAGGCTCCAGATTCAATCTCAGAGCATCTTATTTTCAAAATTTTCCTGGGGAAGGCCCCCTGACCCCCTCCCGTACTCTCCCCCCTCAGGCCTTCGGGAGATGCCTTCGACATCTCCTGCTGGGATACTTCTCGCCTCGACATTTTGTAGGAGAGCTACTCGCCACTCGCCTAGAATTATTTTAAGGGGAGCTCCTCATTGCTCACCAGTGATTTCCCACATGGAGAGGACTGGAACTGTGTTTATTTAATCAAATTGATGGTGTTTTTACTTTACACATTACACTCTCAGTTCCGGTGCAGACACAATGAGAGACCCTTACCCTGCCAACAACACATTATTTAGTAGAATTTACAAGATTTTCATCAATTTTGGGGGTGGGTGTCCCAGATCTGGGTGGAAAAAACTTACGGTCCGGGGTGGGTGTCCCAGTCCTGGGTGGAAAAATCTTACGCTCCCGGGGTGGTGGGTCCCCAAAACTGAAAAACACAAAATTTCCACCTTGTATCCGTAATTTTTGTCCTGACCACCCGCCCCTGGGAATAAGTCTAATAACTAATTATAAACAACATACTAAAAATCAATGAAAGTGTCAATGACACTAGCTCAACTTGGGAAGGAGTTTATATTTTGCTGAGCAATGAATAGAATGATAAAAAAGAAGGAAAGCCAAAAAAGTTACAGTAAAGGTCTTGTATTGTGTAGATGAAATTATTTTCATTTGAAAGCCATGTTTTATAACAAATTTCGGAAATAACTGATGGCTCCAATCTGGAGGACACCCCAAAGATCCATATGAAGTTTGGTGACCATTGGATTATGAGGGATGTGGCCTGTAGGGTGTGCCGAAGGATTAAGTTAGCAAAGAGTAAAATCAAAGATGGCCACTGGCAGCCATGTTTTAATACAAATTTAGGGAATAATCGATGGCTCTCAACTCGAGGACACCTCGAGATCCATATGAAGTTTGGTGACTATCGGATAAGAGATGTGGCATGTTTTTCATAGAAAATTGTTCAAATTTGATAACTCCCATCTACAAGTGATCACAATCATGCCTGCAAAATAAAAAAATGATCCGGCTATAAATATCGGCTGTAGGGTGTGCCAATGGATTCAAATCTGACTGCTGGCAGCCATGTTTTCAACCGAAATTCAGAAAAATTTGACAGCTCCCATCTATAGATCACCCTGAAGCTACGTATGAAATTTGATGAAGATCGGATGAGGGATGCGGGCTGTAGGGTGTGCCGAAGAAAATTGTTGATGCACGCACTGACACAAGCATGCCAAGTTGAGTTTTTCGTTGTAAAGTTGAACTAAAAAGCTATCAAACATTGTATTAATTTGTTTTTTGAATTTATATTTAATAATTCATCACCAGATTGAACTGTTGGGACATCTTTACATTTGGATCAAATTTACAAATGCATTGAATTGGGAATTTAGTCAGTTATTCTAAATCCAAAATTTAATCAAATTATAACTTGAAAACTGTGGTGTACAGATGGTAACCAAAGGTTTATTTAATAGTCTTCGTTCAGACAAAAAAATATGAAATATTTCGTCTGATTCCTTCTCCATACAAAACTAATACTGCATTGAAAAGTTCCATCCAATCAAATTGTCGCAAATAAGTAAAAAGCGTCAATGAGAATTGAGTATTGGGGATTCCCGCAAATTCCCGCTTTTAATTGTCAGTTTTTAATGTTCCGCCTTCGTCTTTAAATAGAATTTAAAATATCTATTGCACATGTTTGCATGTGGCTCTTTGTTTGTAATCAAAGTTGTTTAACAATTACGACATTAGTCAGGCAGCGATACCAAGCGCAAAGATTGCATATAGAATCTGATGAAACTAAATTCACAAATAGCGCAAATGAGTTGGTATTATTTCGCAGTAGCGGCTTCACAGGGGTTGTTAGAATAGTGCAGCCATTGTTACAACATGCCTCGAAACCGACAGTAGTTTATTGTCAATCATTTCTACTGTTAGCGAGTGTGATGTCACTGCATGAGACGTAGTTAATAGCAAAGTGGAATCCAGTCTCTTAAACAAGCCAATAACAATTACAAACACAACTCCATGTTGGTTATATATAAATTGTAGGATCGGAGGTCAATGACGTGTTAATTTTCCCATGGATAGTGAAAAACAATAAATTTTATAATACAAAACACAGACGACATATTGATAATTCTTCTTACTATATGCTGAGCTATCAAATAGTATTACTTATTTTTGCATCAGATAAAAACTTTTATCTGTCTAGTAAGATATCGATATCTCACTCGTATCCATCCATGCTAAAATTAAAAGTAATTCGGTACTAGATGAATTAGCATCGCTTTGCCACATTCAGTGTTCGTTTGAAAAAATTGTAATATATCAATTAATTTTTTTTTTTAACATTTATGATGTTAGCCCCTTTATCCCTCAAGCAATATGTCTGAAAATGGAACTATTTTATATATACAAGCTCATTGCCATGGCTGTGCTTGGGTATACAAATTTGCACTTTTTACTGTTCTTTTGGGCCAACTGAGCGGAGCATATTATAAACAGAACATCTACACTTTTTGGTTGTATGTGGTAATTTGTGATGACAAAAAAAAAAAATTCCACTCATGGCAGAGCCACTTGTGGAATTATTTTTATCATTACTCATGAAATAATTCCAATATCCAACCAAAAAGTGTAGATATCCTCTATATTGTCATTACAATCTAGGAGATATTATCTTCAAAGTTTTAATTAGTTTTTATTAGGCCAAACAAAATTAGAATCCTGTTTCTCAAAGATCGCCGCCCCCTTAAAATATGGGCCCGCCCGGTGCTTTTTTTCCACATCCCAATATAAAATGGTAAATAACACCCGCCGCTTGATATAATATCGCAAACCCGGCGATGTCATTCTGCTCCTTTGTTCAAAGAGAGAGAACTCTACTTCCGATTCCTCCGGTACATTTATTTGCACCGGTAAACTATTTATGCACTGCTTCTCGTCAGCCAAAATGGCGGCGCTTATAAATCTCTTGGCGTTTTCGGGTTACACAAATGTTATTCCATGGAAAATTATACAAGTATACAACACAGATACCGTTCGTAAACTGTGTGAAGATTTTATACACAATAGTGATACAAACGAGTTCAGTATTGACAGTAACTTCACGGTGTCTGTTGGGGAAAACAAAACCCAAGGGAAATGACCATTCTGATTTTGATCTGGTGTCGCAGGAACTGGTCGGATATCAGGTGGCTTGTATATGATCATCTCTAATCTCATTTGTTACTTCTGTTTCTTATAATTGTTATATGCATATGAGAAAACTACAGGTTGTTGATTAATGTTCAAAATTAAAGTTTTTAATAAAACAATGGTATTATAAAATAATTTTATATTATTTATTTCCAATAAATTTGGGGCAATGTAATGTAATAAAAAACCTGCCTGCCAGTAAAATTTTGTCATAAAAAGTAGATATAAAAACCTGCCTGCTGGCAAATTTTAGTCATAAAAACATTATATACAAACCTGCCTGCCTGCCTGCTGGGTTTGAAAAAAAAATCCTTTGAGAAACAGGAAATTAACTTTGTGTGGCCTAATATCTTCAGAACTACTATTGCATAATATGATTCTCACAAATATTTATTACACCAGGCATGTACTCCATATCTGTTAACAATTCATTATATCATCTAGGGAAAGCCGTATCGTCCTTGAAATCCATTTTCTGAATAGGGAGTTCTAAGAGATGTAAATCTGATGAAGATTATCGTCAGCTTTATGAAGACCGCTATCATCTCAATAATCGCATTCAATATCAAGGAAAGACTGAGATTCTGTGTACGGTGTGAGATGGAAATAAATTAAGCTGTACACATAGAGGAAGATTTGCGGTCCAGAGGAACTACAGATGCATTTATTTCTGCGTTTGCCTCATGTAAAGCCAAATAATTTTAATTTATATAAATCACATTGAGCTGTCATGTAACTGACCTTCTGTTGCAGGCTTAAACTCTTCCTCCACTTCTAGGCCTTTGTTTGGAAGTTTCTGGAAAAAAAAACTGTCAATATTACGCCATAAAAAATGTTTGATTCTCAGACAATTTTTTGTATATATTTTTTTTAATCAATTAGGGAGGATTTCATTTTTATAATTTTATTTCCAATGACCAGGGATGTGATTATAAAATACCAGCCCCGAGTCACCCAGCTTGACAAATTTAACATGCAAGAGCACTATTTTGAGTTCTCAAAACAATTAATTAAAAATTTCAACTAAACTCCTTGACTAGCGACCAAGAAATATTTGCTCTACCATTGTATTGAGTTTCAGTCCATCTAGTATCGGAACACCTGACCATTTTCTTATTTTTTTGTTCTTGTAAATTATTTGGACTGATAGCAACATGCTGCCAACACATGTTGATGATTGTTTACACTCATATCGATTGCCTCTGGTTATAGCAATATCATGGAATTGATATATAAAAATAAATAAATAAATAAATATAAAAGAATCCTACTCAAAGGAACCACTTAAAGACAACCAAATAGCACCAATTTCTGTTAAATATACGCCACCCATCAATAAAAGTTATGATACCATACAATGCAATATCTGACAAAAAAAAACAAATTCACTCATTTGACATGATTTGAGTCATAGGAAATATTGAACCTTTATTTTGAAACTAGGCTATTGCAGGGGCAATCTTGTCAGCACCACTAAATTCAGGGAAAGGTTATCATACCTTCTGTTCTTCTGAACCATCTTCTTCATAAATACATGCCCTGGAATAACAAGCACAATTCAAGAATTTGACTAATATTCACTAATAATCATCTAACCTGAAGGAAAATATTATTTCTAAAAATCTTCCATCAACAGGGACGGATGATTGAAAAAACATACAACAAATTTGGATGAAATGTCTAAGGTATTTTATAACCTATTAGTGAGAAATGAAATCTCAATATTTAACGTCACTAGATGTTTTATATGTTTGACAGAAAATAGCACCAATGACTTTTTCAAAGTAAGCAATCGATGTGCAGTGGAAATTCAGTTTTCAAAATCGAAAGACTGGGACTACACAAAGCCGCGTATAGACTCATTTATAGTTTTTTTGGACTATAAGAACTCACACCCTGTGGGTTTGAACACAACTCTCTGTGCAGTATTAACTTGGCCAAAAAATCACTTTAAATTTCACTTTAAAATTTCTGCTTTTATAACAAAATAGGTTAACCTTATTAAGTAATATAGCTTAAGCTACTTACAATCCTTTCTGGATAACAGATTTCATGTCAGATGACTGAGATGCAGACAGGCTGTTCATCATTGCAAACGGGTCAGTGCTCCCATCAAAGAGGTCAAGGTCACAAGAAGCTCCCCTGCTGCTCGTGACTGATGCTGCAGATACATTCAAAGGGATGTCTTGTTTCTGAGAAGGTGCCTGTGGTGAAATCTGAATTTGATTATTGGACTTGAAAGGATCATCAACGGTAGGCGGCTGACTGGTAGCTTCATTCTTTTTAACATTAGATGAGAGACTCTCACATGCGTCCTCCCAGATTTCCGACTCCTGGGGCTCACATTCGATTACAGTGTTATCTAGGTCTTCGAAAGAAGTTTCACTTTCAGAGACAGATAATTGTGATCGTAAACTTCTGTTGCTGTTGTCCAACAAACTATCATCAACCTCTGATAATTTTTTATCCTTCTGATTGGAGCTGGGTTTATCGAATGAATTGTTCAACACTTTCTTTGAATTGAACGGATCCACAGAATCAAGGTCGACAAAATTGAGATTATAACTACCTTTCGGTAATTGTGCGAGTGGTTCACTGTAATCTGCACCATTTTCTGGTTTGATTGATAGGTCAGCCATTGAGGCATCGACCAGCACAGAATCACTCTCTGTTAATAACAAACCACTAGAACTTTCATCTAAAACTTTCTTTGTTTCCTTCTCTACATGCTGCTGCTTCGAATTAAATGGATCCATAGAATCTAGGTCGTCAAAATTGAGATTATAACCACCTTTCGGTAAAGGTGTGAGTTGTTCACTGTTAACTGCATCATTTTCTGGTTTGATTGATAGGTCAGCCATTGAGGCATCTACAAGAACAGAATCTCTCTCCATTAATAACAAACCAGTAGAACTTTCATCTAAACCTTTCTTTGTTTCCGTCTCCTCTAGATGTTGCTGCTTCGAATTAAATGGATCCATAGAATCTAGGTCATCAAAATTGAGATTATAACCACCTTTCGGTAAAGGTGCGAGTTGTTCACTGTTAACTGCATCATTTTCTGGTTTGATTGATAAGTCAGCCATTGAGGCATCTACAAGAACAGAATCTCTCTCCATTAATAACAAACCAGTAGAACTTTCATCTAAAACTTTCTTTGTTTCCGTCTCCTCTAGATGCTGCTGCTTTGAATTAAATGGATCCATAGAATCTAGGTCGTCAAAATTGAGATTATAACCACCTTTCGGTAAAGGTGCGAGTTGTTCAATGTTAACTGCACCATTTTCTGCTATTTCTGGTTTGATTGAAAGGTCAGCCGTTGGGGCGTCTACCAGCAAAGATTCACTCTCTGTTAATAACAAACCAGTAGAACTTTCCTCTAAAACATTCTCTGTCTCCTCGTTTTGCTCAAACTTTTTCATCTCAGCCACAGGTGAATTTACCACCTGCTGTTTTGACTTGAATGGGTCAGTATTATCTAGCATATCAATGTCAAGGTCATAGCCAGAAACCTTCGCACTTTTACCATCTTTCTTTTCTGCAGCAGGTGAATTTACCATTTGCTGTTTTGACTTAAATGGATCATTATCCAGCATATCCAAGTCAAGGTCGTAGCCAGAAACCTTCCTACTTTTTGCATCTTTTGTTTCGGTTACAGGAGAATTCGTCATCTGCATTTTTGTCTTGAATGGGTCAATGCTATCAAGGTTATCAAAGTCAAGATTGTAACCAGAAGTTTTCCCATTATCCTCCTTGGGTGTCTCTTCGGAATTCTCGGCACTTTCACTAGGTACAGAGTCCATCACCTCTAACAAATTGTTTGGCAATTCATCCTGACTTTTTGCAAGAACACTATCCTTTTCCTTGGGTGACATCATAACATTGGATTTTGTCGCAAATGGATCATCGACATCAATAGCTGTTTCAGTAGATTTTGGTTCATCATTCATTTTAGCAGGAGACATAGCAACTTTTGATTTTGTTTCAAATGGATTATCATCAATTGTAGGCTGAACTGGAGACATAACAACTTTTGTTTTCATTTCGAATGGGTCATCACCACATTTAGGCTGAACTGGAGACATTGTCACTTTCGTCTTTGTTTCAAATGGATTGGCATCATCATCATTTGGTGGGTGAACCGGTGACATAACCACTTTTGATTTTGTCTCGAACGGATTAGCCTCATCACATGGAAGTTGGACTGGTGACATCACAACTTTTGATTTTGTTTCAAAGGGATTATCATCGTTTGTGAGCTGAACTGGAGACATTTCCATGATTGACCTGGTTTCAATCGGATCAGCCTCATCACTTGGAGGTTTAACTGGTGACATTGCCACCATTGTCTTAGTCTCAAATGGATCCTCTGGCAATGGTCCAGGAGAATGTGGAGCTGCCAATTCTACTGCTGGTATAGGATCTACTGAACTACCTTCCTCTGGAATATTATTTGAAGGCTCAGGAACCATTTCTGTCTCAGACAAGTTGTTTTCTTCAACTGGTTTAGCAGGTGATATAACTATCTTCGTCCTGGTCTCAAATGGATTCATTTCCATACTATCTGCAGACTTCATTGGTGATGAAACAATTTTAGTTTTGGTCACAAATGGATTGATATCAGCTGAAGTTGAAGTATCATGATCATCAACATTTTTCATGTCTTCACAAACGCCAATATCGCTGCATAAATGTGTTGAGTCACCTGTCCCTTGTCCATCCTGATTGCTCTCCTCATCAGCTGTTAGCCTGGAATCTTCTAGCACATTCAACTTCACGGCCGGAGTGAACACTTTTTCTGGTTGTTTGAATGTGACTGTTGGTGATTCAAACATACCCTCTTTCATATGTGATGAATCACTAACGTTCATTTTCAACTCCATAGTATCATCCTTATTCAATTCATTGGCATCATTAATAGAAAGTGAACACGGTGAGTTAGCCAGTTCGGATTTCGTTTTGAATGGATTCATGTCCGTTTCCTCTGAATCAGCATTTGAGCATTTAACAGTCACTGGTGAATTCATAACGGCAGATTTCGTCTTAACAGGGTCAACATTGTCGATATCAGGAACGAGTCCAGAATCGGCTGTGTTGTTACTAGTAGCTGATTGGTCCTTGTCAATGCTGTCACTTAATTGGGTAGCCACCCTCTCGGATGCAGTATCTTGAATTAACAATGGTGAAAAAGGGGTGTCTGCAGAGTCAAAAACATTGGAACATATTTCTTTATCAGTGAGTAAGCCATTGCTTAATGATTCGGGTCTAATCTTCAAATCACCCAAGAAGTCTGCTAGTCCACCCAGGCTGTCATTTAATTTATCAGAATTCTTCATTTCAGAGAGTGGATTCTTCAGTTTTAGGCCTCTGAAAGGAATAATGTAAAATGATATAGCCAAAGGTATTTAAGTGAAAATATGATTTCTAAAACGGTAACTACGAAACGACACAATTGCCCTTGCATTTTTTGTTTAGTTTCAAGGAAACTTCCAAGCCACAAATTTAACATTGTAACAAATTACATGCTTGACATTGTTGAATGGATAAAACAATGCTGCAGTCTGTTTCAGTTTTACATTAGCCTGTCATAATTATTCATCATAATCTAAGATAAAACATTAACTTCAAGGTTTTAAAGCCAATGATAGTTGGTACTGGTTGTTGCTTTAACATTAACAAATGCCATCAGGGCCTGTTCCAGGTTTTATTTGGGAACACCTCCCGATGACCAAAGGTCATCGCCGACTGCCAAAGGCAGAAGCCGGGGAGAGTATGAGAGGGGTGGCCCCTCTCAATTGGGGCGGTCCGGGGGGGGGGGGGCCTCCCCCGGGAATTTTTTTGAAATTTCAATGCTCTGAGAGTGATCTTGGGCATATCTGAAGGCAGTCTATGTAAACATACACTCAGATTCATACTGATACTGAGTCTATTGCATTCCCATCAACTTTTCATTTCTGAACGGTTGTGGGCTTCCCCCAAATTACGTCACACGGCACAAAATATAAATCTGAAATTAGTTGTGATTGACAGGCGTAAACATGGTCACATGCCAGTGCCGTCATGGCCGCTTCAACCCTGTGAAGCCGATTCTAAGAATCGGAATTAATAGTTGCAGGGTTTGTGACTTTTCGTTCGGCGGTTGTTTTACTGACAATAAAGGGAAACAGCTAGTTCCGGGATCCAAAATAATATGTACAATAACTAAGACAGATCTTCTTGAAATTATAAAAAAAGTCAATTTATGTGGATCTCTTGGACTCAGAACGAATTATTTTTTAGATTGGCCAGGCGATTTGTCGCCCATGTTGTCAAAAAATAACACAAATCAACGGCCACGAATCAAAAATACATGAATGTCGGGACTATCTGCTAAAACAACTACAGAACTAAAAAAAAGTTAAATGACATAACAAAACGATCTATCAATTCCCCAGTACCGACAGTAGTACCACCGCAGCCAAAACGAGCACAGAGCAACACAATTTTACCACCAACCCCACCGAAACCCTCCCGACCTTACACAGCCTTATATTAGTTCCAAAGATTGGCAAGTTGTACCCTAATTACAGTTGCCTGCAATCCAAATTCCGGTGATTCTTGATTTTAAACTTTCGACCGCTCGTCAACAATCTACTTTGTCGATTTGTGAATTTCTCTTCCGGTATAACATGACGTCATGGATACTATTTTAACAACATTTAGCCACACCTTCGGACTTTCCACACCGAGAGAACGTGACATGTTACTAGTTTTTTATTGGGGCACACATTTCTTGGAGCTAAGTTTTGATTGGCGTTAATTACAAGGAATCCCGGGTTTGGGAAATGAAAACTGAACGAAAGGTCGTCAGACCCACTATTTTTTAATATGTGGGTATGTAGTTTACTCCAGACTGATCTGAAGGATGATTTTCATTTTTTAACCAAAGAGAATTTTATACTTTCAGTAGCTATTAATATGACCAGAGTCACTTAAGCTAGAAAACAAAATTCATTTAATACATGAATTCAATTTATATTTATACACAAAAGAAAAGACACAATGAACCAACATATTTATTTAAACTTACAAGATAACATTGTTTTTAACAGAATTAAACAAACACACATAATGATAAATTGATAACAGATTAATATATTATCATAATAATGCATAATATAAGATAATACTTTATAATATGCCCCACTGTATGACTGAGATGAAAAAGATAGAATGAACAGTCCTGCAACATTTTTCATTATTTCTTATTTCTAGGTTTGTAGTTAAACACTCTCAAAATTATGTTGTGTTGTTCTATTTGTTTCCAATTGATATACCGGTATATGTTAGGGCCCTAGTAATTAGAACTAATCTCTACGTTAATTATTCATTTGGTATTATGAGATCCCACCTGATAACCAGGTTGATTTGATCAAATTGTCACTGTTCCTATACTGTATTGTGTAATTTCGCTTTAATTTGATTGAAATACTAAAGTCTGAAGGCTGAATGGTAACAAACCTGAACTATTTGAAGTTTTCACAGATGAAAGCTAGATAGAACCAAACATACTTTACAGTATGATTCCAACTGTTAAACTTAAATCTTTTTGTAAACTTAAATGTCTTATGTCAATATATATATATACATAAATGCTGTGTATCTTGTTATAATATGAATTGGGACCTGAATTTAAAAAAAAAAACAATTTGTTTTTTTTTAAATTAATTGTTTTTTTTTTTGCCTTCAATTTGTTTGGGCGCCCAAACTCAATGTCCCCAAACCCGGTATATGGGAGTCGAAAACGGGCTGGGTCAGGCCCTGGCCATGTACAGCTAGTACTAAAGACTAAAGCTTGTAAAATAATATTACCATAAATTAATAAAAGGTCACTAGCCCTCGAATAAGATGAATTTATTTCACCGGTGGTTTTTTGTTTAAACGAAAAATTTGATTCTGGTAACCTGTGAATTAAACTTTGCTTCAAATTGTCTATGTTATCTATTTCTGAATCACACAATGATGGATGCAAAATTCATCAGATGTATTCTCAAATTATAAATGGTCATGCAAAATTAATCGGACATAGCCCAAATTCGAACTGGGCCCAGATTCTCAAATTATAAGTTGACAAGGACCATAACTTGGTAAAAATTGGCAGACCGAACCTAAATTCAAACTTGATCTCTATTTTCATGAATATTCCATATACCAAAGTTGAAAAACATACAGATAGCTGTAACTAAAGCTATCACCCAGAAACAAAAATAATCATTAAATTCTAAGTCAACAAGGACCATAACTCTGGTAAAAATAGGTGGAAGGAATCCAAATTCGAACTTGACTTTTATTTTCATGAGTATTAATCCACATACAAAATTTGAAAACGATCAGATAACTAAAACTCAAGTTATCATTATCATCCGGAAACCATCTGGGACGGATGGACACCACTGATGTGGTCCCCGATTTTTTTTTTCGGGGGACATTTTCACAAATACATTTTTTTATATTATAGAATCAGACTAGGACCCTGCGAAGCTATTCGATTTGTTGTGATTCGGAATATTTCATCTGATTCGATTCGAAAACGACTGCCCCGATTCAAATTGTATTGAATCATATGCTTTTTCATATTTCTATAATACCAACAAAAGACCACCCATACAAACACTGTCATTGACTGATATATACTGTAGACCACCGAAACAGTGAAAGACTGATGTAACTGGTCAAGTAAAATTTCATGTATATGTCGAAATTCAGCTGTGTGAATGCGATCGCTTTCTGGCTTCATTATTGCTTATGATACTGTCTGATTATTGTATTGATTTAGCAGAGATGGCCACAAAGAAAGCACACTTAATTGGTTCATTTGCTCCATTTATAGATCATATTTACACATGTTCATTGTATCCTGACGATCACTTATCGTCCTTACAAAGTGAGAAAATTGATACCAGTACAGCCACTCAGTCAAGAGATATCTACATTATTTATATGCCTGATGCAATGATTCAATTCGAGATTCAATGCGATTCGGAATAATTTGGCTGATACGATTCAAAATGAAAATGCCGATTCGCAGGGCACTAAATCAGACCAGACATGTGCTCCCATATTTAGATTTTTTTTATTCATGTCAATTTGGAAACTCCCTCTTTCTTCATGGAAATGGGAATACATCAGCTATTTATTCTATTAACCTAGCCAGGCCAAATCAAAATATGAGAGAATCAATTTATAGCTTTTCTACAGCAAATCACCTGCTTTTACGAGAATCAAGATTCTGATTCTCGTCAAGACTGTAAGCCCTGCTAGCATACGCTGGGACATACTTACTGTTTTCCTGCAGCTATTAGCCAATTCTCATCTCCAGTAGCAAGACAATCAAGGTTCTCCTTCCCAACAGGAACCTGGAGATAAAAACACAAAAGAAATCTTTAACTGAGAATAGCACTCATAAGTAAAAATGAAATATGTGAATTTCACAAATTATCCATGTGGAATGATACTCATCGTCAAAGCAAACATGTGATCATATCATCATAGTAATATCTTATTTAGTGATGAGCCGATTGTCAAATAGAGCCTTGCGCCGATTGCCGATTATTTGAGATCACAATCGGCCGATTCTGATTATTGTAATAATTATACCAAAATATATGTGTTATATACTACTTCGATTTGGAAGCAACATCATGTACGTTTGGGTAAGTATAAAGGTAGGTATGGGTGGACTTGTGAACGAATTCCTGCGTGCTGACAACCAATACACATGTTGTATTATGCTCAATTTACCATAGATTTCTGTATATAAGTCGCTACTTGTTGACCCAGTATTTCCCCTCAAAATGTGCCATATACAACTAAGTCAATAGGGGGTCTGAATTCTGGCTACAATCACAGACACAGGTGAGTTTTGGCATTCGCCGTGATGACAACTCAGAAGAGTGCATGACCGTTCACATCAAAACAGGAACGAAATGTTTAATTACAAATAAAAACAATTAAAATATTAATATAAATTGTTACCAGTGTATTTATCCCTATCCAATTAATAAAATACAAGAATTCAACATGAGAACTCCGTCTGAGGAAGGGATTTTGATGTTATACCACATTATCCTGAACTCAATTGTAGAGACAATACCACGAAACCGAGGGCATGCATGCATGACGCAACATTTGTTTACTGTCTATAGGTTTTTTCGATGTCGGCTTATAGATAAGAGGTCATTGACTGATTGAGGTCACTCGCTGACCTGATATCAGTTTGAATACTGGTGATTAGCGGTCACTATGTTGAATAGTAGTTGTTAATTGGTGAATAGTGATGAGCCGATAATCGGGAACGACAATCGGAATCGGCCGATTGTGGCCCATCGGATGACAATCGGTACTCGGGTTTGAACATCGGGATTTCCGATTGTCTAAATAATAAATGAGTGCTTGTTTTTCTTTAATAAACTGTTTTAAATATGACGATGTTTTGTTGAATAAATGACCAGTAAATATGGGGAAAGTGATACCAAACACAAACTTGATATACATACATGCCCTCTGCAATACCCCGGCCGTACCTGGGTCCATGTGTGAACAATATATTAGTGGGGGTCGCCGGGAAGCACGTGACACTTTGAGTTAGAGTGAGGCAGCGAGCATGACGCCGTGATTGCGCATAATAATTCGATTGATTTCTTTAGCATTGTGATGTACACAACGTACATGTCATGGGACTCATGTACGCCCATAGGTAACTTTATTGTTCGTCAACATGTAGACATTTTGATTTATGTATGTCAAACTATCAAAAATCAAAATGTATGCATACGCAGTACAACAAAGGTATCTATATAGTACATACAGCGTAACAGGTATAAACACTACTATAGAAACCGAAAGTGCATGTCACGTGACTTTAAATAGTTGAAGACAACACCTAATCACGGATAGCAGCTATCCTCTACCCATCCAGTCAGCCTCGTGTGACGTCACGTATGTCACCACAAATGATTATTATGATGACCACACCGAAATCGAATCGTGTCTGTGAAATTGACATGAACATGGTGTAATTTGCAACTAGTTCAGTCGGCTCATTTCCTTTGACGTGATGTCTTTGAATTGGGATCAAAGAAAAATGCTGTTTGATGAATTGTTATCAAAAACGGACCATGGATGCATGTCGTCATGCACGTGGCTACATCAAACTTTCAAAAACTTTGTTGTGGAATAGCCTAGAATACATGGGTATGTTGCCTGTATTCGATCACTAGTCTGCCCATACCCACCTATCTACTTACCCAAACATATACTTATGTATACAGTGTACTGGCATATTACTACGTTTGTTGATAGCTTCTAATTATATAACACATATAACATATTCTGCTATACATTATTGAAATAATCGGAATCGACACCTGAATCGACCGATTGTGATCTCAAATAATCGGCAATCGGCTCTATTTGACAATCGGCTCATCACTATTGGTGAACAATGGGGATGTTATAAACACACTACACTATATAATGGATCTCGTCGGGCTATTTTACATAAAATATTTCAATTTAAAATAACTAGAGCGTGGTGAATGCAGTCAACTGCGTAATTATGTGTCAGGTGACATGTACTTTCGGGGGTTTATACCTGTGTTAGGCAGGACCTGGCTGTATATCATCAAATTTGTGTTTGGTTACACTTTCCCCATGTTTACTGGTCATTTATTCAACAAAAAATCGTTATATTTAACACAGTTTATTGAAGAAAAACAAGCACCTGATTATTATTCAGACAATCGAAAATGCCGATGTTGAAACCCGAGTACTGATTGTCATCCAATGGGCCCAATCTGCCGATTCTGATTGTTGTTTCCGATCATCGGCTCATCACTAATCTTATTAAAGTACACATACATATTCATATACATGTAAATGTATTACAATAATCATTTCAAGAATTAGTGGAAGAATTTGTTTGATATTTGATGACCAATCTGTTACTTCTTGCACTCCGTGTGATACCATTAACCCAAAAGCTGCTTTAATGAACAAAATTAGTTTTATATTATCAATAAATTCTCACAACAATCAGTGCTGGCTTTTTGAAAAATCCAGGAAGGCTAAAAATCGCTCTTGCCTGTCAGAGGGTATTGCGAGCGCAGGGGAAATTCTTGTATTTGGTCTTTGTTTTGGAATTTAATCCAGATGTTCAGATAAAACAATTCAAGTTCCAAGTTATATGCTCCAAGGTTAACTTTAATTTCCATGAACTACAAATATTATATTAAACTATATAATAGTACATTATCCCAAATTAATTGTTTATATATGATGATGCACAACATTATAATAACTCAAAATGAATGAAATGGAATTGACATGTTTCTTTTAAGACTGCTTTAAAATAGCATGAAATTCTATATTCAAGAATTCTATGGCTTTTTCTATGGCATCGCATTTGCCATAGCTAATTTCGAGGGCTGAAGATCCATATGTATATCATATGTGGTCAGATACCATGTGACCACAAAGACTCATAATACAACTTGACACACACACAAGTCATTGGCAAGGTATGCGGCTGATATGGACCCTGGCTCGTACGGACCCTGGCTGAAATGGACGACAGGCTGATACGGACCCTGGCTCATACTGACCTCAATTAAAATATGCAATTTTAATTATGTTTTATAATTTTCTAAACTCATGCTTGAATTTTTACTTTCCAGTTCTAAAATATATTTATGAATTCTAATTATGATTGTCTTATCACAAGGTACATGTATAACTGTGAGCATTTCGGTGATGTTCTGGCTTGAGAAAACATTTATTGTATCATGTTCATGCCTGATCTGTAATCCTACCATTGGTAGTACTGCCAGCAGATTGTTGAAAGAAGCCGCCAAGCTGTATGTGCCAGTATAAATAATGATCATCTGGTGGAACGTTGTTACACTTTTGTTGTGCCTCATTATATTAATATTTTTGTTATTTTAGTATGTATGTTGCCAGTATTTTAATTTATTTAAACAAAGTAAAATATAAATAAAATTGTATATTTTAATTGAGGGTTTGTATAAGCCGAGGGTCCGTAAGAGTCAGGGTCTGTATCACCAGGTGGTCCATATGAGCCAGGGTCCGTATCAGCTGGCATTCGTTGGCAACAATGTAATTACTGATCAACACACTGAATGAACCCTCTAGGGGATCCCCTATACATGAAACATTATACTGACCTCAAGTTTAATGTGAAATAATCTAGTATTTGCTGATCATGCTTTTGCCTATTAAAGGCTTAAGTGGCCTCGTCACCGGACTGCAGAGTTTGACGATTCGTTGGCTCGGGCAACTTTGGAACAGGTATACATCAAGGATAATTTCCAATCATAGAAGGCACGACAAACTGTGACCTCTCAAAAATCTCACGAGGACATCCACATGGATAAAAAGAATCTACATGTATTTCAAAAATCAAAATCTAATAGCGCTGATCTTTGAAAGGTATCCTGGACTCAAAACGAATATTTTTAATTCCTGATGCCGAAGAAATAGTAATTTAGGGGAGTCGAATTTAGGGGAGTCGATTGAACAGGGCATCTTTAATGCATAATGGAGCAATTATACTTGATCTGAAATTGGAAAAGAGCTGAATCCTCAAAATTGTTTTGTTTAATGAAGAATATATACATGTATGGTAGTAACCTTGTCATTTCTCATTATATTGACTTTGTTGAGAACCATTTTGGGTGACGCCGATACATTCCCTGAATCTCTAAGTGGACTAGCCATCACTGTTGTTGTTTCTTGATCTTTAAAAGTACCTGCAAAATAGGAGGAAATGATCAGAACACAAAATGTTAACTAAAGTTGATCCGTTCTGAAAGAGTGTCGCTGAGACTGAATAAACAGCCATTTGGGTTCCAAATAAACATGCATACACGTTTATTATTTTCTTGGGTAATTTCCCCCCTGCACAGTGATTTATATTTGGGTGCACGTTTATTAATTTTGAGCACAAATTTCTCTAATATTCTGATATCAAAATGATGAGCTTACAGCTTTATGCATGAACATATTAAAGTATATGGCATACATGTGAACATTTAAATATTGAATAAAACACCACATGACACATATTATGTTGATTCCTATACTTGACCTACCGGTACTATAAAAATAATTTGTTTTTCCACAGATGTTTTGCTCACAGTTCCCCGGGCTCCCCCTGCACTATTATTTGGCAGGGAAATATCCAGGGCTGTTTAGATACCTGTTACAGGATTGGGTGGCAAACTCTAGTAGCCCAAATGTCCCCAAATTCTTAGTAGACAGTATTTTATCAACATGAATTTACAACTTTTTCAAGGCATATTAATTAAAAAATTTAACAATAAATTGTATAAATATAAATGTGCGGTTGCATTTGGGCCTTTAGAGCACTTCAAATGTTTTATCAGAACAGTTGTGTCATCTCAAATTAGGCCAAAATAAAAAGACCTGTTTTTATGGTGACCCGGCAGACCCGCCCACCCCTATTCCGGTGCACCCGACTGTTTTCATTTTATTGATTTTGCAAAAATTAGTACGCATCTGATTTTATTTTCCTTGTAAACTGATTCATTTCCGAAAAAAATGGACACAGCGCGTGTCGGCCTACTGTTAAACCAGAAATTATACCACACTTCAGTTACCGTAGGTCACAGCTGAATCAAATAAATTTGTTCATGTTTTATTCAATAAATGATTAAATTACACTACAAGTATATTCTAATAATATGTATTTAGTTTTATTATTTTATAGTACAATACAAACAAGGAGAAGAAGTCCAGGGGGGGGGGGGGGTATCATATTTATTTTGAGCAAAATTGAAAATAAAATGAAAAGATAAAATAAAATGAAAAGCCACCCGCCCGCCCTTATTTTTCTCTTGCATGTCACCAGAAACACATGTATATTTTGTTTTGGCCTTATATGGGGACATTCTCATCCGGGAAAACAGGTGTCCCCAAAAATTCTCTGGATTTGTCCCTGTTTGGGTCTGCACTTTTATTATCTTTCAATGTAATTCCCCCCCCCCCCCCCCCCCCTGCACTATTATTTGGAGCCTGAGAGTAATAGGCCATGGTCTTCATAAACATTACCGGTAGGTCGAATTCACACCCTGCACTCTGTATTTTTCGCCAATTTTTTTAACATATTTCTGAAGAATTGGACAGCTTTTATGTGTTTATTTTACCTGCAAGTGGTCCTATATTACTTATTAGTTAAACATTTCTTACAAAGAATGTCTCATGATATATAATAATATATGCAATTTTTAATTTACAAATTACCGGGTATAAGTGATAAAATTAATTAAATTTACTACCAAGTGGGTTTTGTTGGATGTTTTCCTTGCGATTGCTAGAATATTTTTGCCGGAATATGCCGATGTCACTTTGTGAGGTCAATTGAGTTTGCATACTTTTTATAATATGCAAACACT
Organism: Siphonodentalium dalli; assembly: GCA_032622095.1. NCBI lineage: Eukaryota > Metazoa > Mollusca > Scaphopoda > Gadilida > Siphonodentaliidae > Siphonodentalium > Siphonodentalium dalli. The sequence goes on along the minus strand of CP136062.1, from coordinate 193,735,211 downwards.
GTAGAAAATTTAGAAATGTATTTATTTCACATTAAATTACTGCTTCAGTGCTTTCATTTTACAAGTGATGTGGTTTTCAGAATAAATATCATGTCTTATATGGAATAAACCTGTGTATTGTAGTAAATGGAATATTTGAATACATTTATCTGTGGTTTTATGTGAGCAGGTCACTAAGACACTAACGCATAACCAGGTCTGGGAAATGTGAAAAATCAGTTACAATAGCTGTACAGCTATCCTAGCTGAATTTAGCTGTATATTACACTCTCCACCCGATAAGTTTTATGCAATATGACTGAAAAGCACAAAATCGCATTGAAAATAGATTACCGATCACTTCACCTCTGACAACATCAAACAACTGAATTTGGCCTTTTTCCTTTGACAAATGCTGCTACCTCTTGGTAGCAGCCTGATAATTTTCTCAGAATTGAAATTACTAAATTAGGTTATGTATGTCATGACTCATGATCCCAGTCCAAAACAACAGAACAGAATCTGGCATTCTTACTCCGATGACGCTTCTCAGAATACCATATACAATGTATATACGTGTAGGCATTACCCTGAAATAACATATTATTGCATACGGTACATCGTAAGTAAATCTAATCAACCGTTAGGTCATGTCAGTTCACTCTCTTTGATAATCTTGAATCATTCAAAATCACTTATACTAGTATACTAGTATCAGGCTTTCCGCTAGGTATAAATTACCGGGGCCGTTTTGGCAATTTGGGGGAAAACTTCAAAACAGTAGTCAGTAACACATCTCCGATATATCGTTGGCCGAATTATCTGCAAGCACCCCAAATGTCTAATTTCTTGAGGTATTATTTACTAGCTTAATGTGGGTTGTTAGTATGCCAATTTAAAACACACAAAAAGACATTTTCGGGATTAAACATATGTCAAAATGCGTTGAATATACGAGTTCACTTTCAATTTCCGGTTTGTATAACCACGTGACCCTACGAATATAGAGTTGTCCAAATTCGATGGAACAGGCCCAAGGCAGTACGCCCCATTCACAGACATTTTCGTGTACGCTCATCTGGCTATCAATCATGCTTTCCACTTTCCACAATGGCCTGATTACTAATTATTGCCAAAATTGCAAAAGAGAAATGACAACAATAGGTGATGGAGCAATGGAGTTATTTCCCATTCAACACGAGTAACACCGATGGGCCGGTACGTGTGCCTATTTACAACTTTTTCCAAAATAAAATATAAGAGAATAGATGTATTTATTTGAGAAAATAGTACTATTGTCAGAGCTAGCTAGAGGCGTGGAAAGTCATGTGTGTAGATTGTCCAACAAGGTCAAAAGAGTGCCAGTGACGTATATAACTGCTGAATGGTTACGTCGCCCCAAAATTGTGTTTTGGGTAGCTATATAGGATCTCTGACCTGTACTCTACTCAGCGTGAGCGTTCTTGAGTCTTCATTAATTAAGGTGAAGTCAAAAACTTTTTTGTTCCCGAATTCGAGAACAATTCAATTTTCTCAGTTGTGGTCACAACTGTGCTTGGTTGTATTTGCAATAGAGGATTATAGGAGGAGACTAAATACTGAAGCCCCACAGGTCATATGCAAATATGCCAGTGACTGACAGCCAGATGGGCGTAAACGAAAATGTCCGTGGATGAGACGTCGGGTGAATGAAGTCAGTGAAGATTGTGAAGTTATTTATGTATTTGATGACGGATTTGTTTTTGAGGCGGACATAGTTCATGGGGGAAAACTTGGATCGGGGAATGGGACCCATAAAGGGATCCCCTGCCCATATAGCGGAAACCCTGCTAGTATGTTAGTCAGAGAGCAAACCTGCTGTAATTCTGAACTTGCTGATACCAGAAGGCAGATTAATTTGATTGGTTGTAAATAATGTGCAGGGGGTAACATCTCGAGTTAGAGATTAAACATGTGAGTTGTATTCGCAACTTTCTCCTGAAGTATGCAAACCACTATATGTGCAAAGACCACTTGTGACAATTCCTTCACTGTTGTTCTAATTATCGTTGTGGTATGTAATTTAAAATTCTCGAGATAGGTAACCGCAATCCATTCTCATTTCCGGTTTTACATCAGACAGGAACGAATCGTTTTGTATTTTGCTCCAAGATCGATGTTTATAGGTTGAGTTTAAAAGAAAATAGTTCCACCACTTACGATGTACCGTATGCAATAATATGTTATTTCAGGGTAATGCCTAGATCATGCCATGAATCTCTATGGCTACCGCCCGTAGAGATCATATACCACCAGTACAAAACCTGGGAACTTTTTGAAGTTTTGACAGGGAACCTTATAAAGTCAAAACAATAACACAGGGAATATATTTCTTAGTGATTATCTGTTCCTTAATAGTGTACTTCACAATATGTGAAGGTCCCAACTCGAAATTACATGTTTTTCTGTGACTATTGAGAGCCGATATCGCAATAAACATTGAATTAATTACCCAGGATAAGTTTCATAATTGTAAGAAACGCAAAGCAAAATCGCTCACAAAGTTACTCAAATCGTGAAATTTCGAGTTGGGACCATCACCTACAGTGAAGTACATTATTAAGAAAGAGATAATAACAAAGAAATGTAATCCCTTTGTTATTTATTCGAATATATAAGGTTCCCTGTCAAAACTTCAAAAAGTTCGAAGGTTTTTGTACTAGTGGAATATGATCTCAACGGGCGTTAGCCATAGTAGAGATTCATGGCATGATCTAGGTAATGCCTACATGTATACTAGTATATGGAATTGTGAGAAGCGTCACAGTAAGAATGCCAGATTCTGTTCTGTTGTTTTGGACTGGGATCATGATATGAGTCATGACATACATAAGGCATAAGACTCATAACCTAATTTAGTAATAACAAATATGATTTTGAGCATTTTTGCCATACTGCAAAAACTTACCGGGTCGAGAGTATAAATACTATATAATATATCGCTGAATTCTCAGGGCTGGCGGTCTAGAAAATCCAGGGGTGCCATTAATAGCCCTCCTAGATTTGCTTAGGGGTGCTATAGCCCTCCTCAACTGTTACCGTTATGATTTAAGTCTATTTGCAGAGTAACAGACATGTAATTGGGCATGCTGATCGTTGATGAGCTGCAGTGCATTTTGAATATTCTATCATTGGAAGAGTGAAGACAGGAGTGGGACAATGATATATTGATAATATAAATATTATCTAAACCATTTTGTGAAATATAATAAACTTATTATTAAATTTTTTCGAAATTTAATGAAATCAATGTGCATTCCTTGCCATAAAAATAAATGAAGGTTATTGTCTATATAGACATGTTGAAAATCACTCCACAATTTGTGACAAATGGCACAATGTTAACACGAAACAGGGTCAATTGGCTCAAGTTGTGAATCACCAGAGTCTGAGCTGGAATAATCCTCGGTATCACTGTCCATATGCCGGTCACTTACACAATCAGCGTCACTATCACTGTCTGAAGAACCGGAACTGGCATTGCTGGTCGCAGCAGACATGGATGAATTGGCTGATACTACTAGCAGTAACTTTTGTTTCTTACGGTAAAGACCACATGCCCGCAAATGAATGCTATAGCCTATTTCATCAGTCACTATCAGTCATTTTAGATTTCCTCTTTGAAGAAAGGTACTTCTCTACGGATATATCTATGATACGTTCCCTCCGACTGTGTGACCGTTATAAAACTAACTGTCTAATAAACAGAATTAGCGCTGACTCACAGAAAATGACATGTCCCAGAATGACGCAATACGGAAAGAAATCTGACCGCTGGTACTTCAAAGAAGATTTCCAGGCCTGAATTCTGCTAGGATAGTAAGATAGCTGTTCAAATACAGCTATGTATTTGTAGTATTGACAGTAATGTAGCTGATTTTGACATTTCCCAGACCTGGTATTGGTAACTCTAGATCCATTGGAACTTACTATCAACTATCAAGGCTTATGCCTTGTAAGTTCCATCGTTAGCCCTAAACGCTATAGGCAGGTAGATTTTCAATAAAAGTAACAATTATGACCAACGCAAATGTATTTATCAACTAAATACTAATACAAGTGTGAAACCATCCACTCACCTACAGGTACGTGTCATTGATCCTTAAAATCCGACAAATAACAGAACGTAAACACTGACATGTCGTGTGTTCGTCGACCATTGCATGTGACCAGTCATTTCATGAATCCCCCTGTGAGTTCCCTGTGCGCACGTCAAGGTAATCACATGCGTTCACATTGAGTGTACAATTCAGGTAGCCTGATACAATTCAAGGTGAGGGTAACTACAATCAGTGCATGCGTGTAGTTTTTACAACTAACTGATTCAAATTTGTTACACTTGCGTACTGTTAACTTCCTGATCTACAGTCATGCGGGTTGCAGAATCATGTTCGGTGACATTCCCATGCGCGATTATTGCCCGAGACGCACGTAGTCATGTGATATGTTAGCTCCTCCTGCTTCCGCCATTTAACCACGTTTTGTCAACATGTTTTCCGACTGGATTTTTTTATTAAATAATTACGGAATTATACACACGTTCTGGTAGGTGTCAGAGCTAATATAAATTGCAATATTGTTAACATCAATGACTGTGTTAGTTGATTCTTAAAATTAAGTGTATTAAAAAAAATTAGATAGTCGCCAAAGCTGATAGAAGATCCGCTCTCCGACCTGTATGGCCTCCAGAGACGTGGCGACAGGGGGGTTCACTGAATGTTCTCATACCGGGAATATATTATAGAACCATGGACCATGGTTTATGAATATATAGGACTAGAAGGTGACCCGACTTCGTCCGGGCTTTGACCTTGAATTGACCATTTTGAAGGTCAAGGTCAGGTGGGGTCAAACACCAACACCCCAAAAATGGTGGAAATTGGCCCAGCGGATACCGGGAAATCGGCCCAGCGGATACCGAGATACCCTATGCATCAAATTTCGTCCGTAAAAATCCGCCAGTTTAACCCGATTTGATTTCCACTCAAGTATATAAACGCGCCTCATATACACACGCTCATTAATTATCAAGTTTCAACGTAAAGATAAATTACCAACGGTGCCCGAGATATCGCCAAGACGTCTGAAACAGTCAAATGCATCGACCGGTTAAGCGTTAACGTGATCTAACGTTATGACCTCTAATGACGTCATAGAAGTTACGCATTGTTTTTATCCTGATGAAAGATAGTACCACTTCTTCTTAATAATTGAGGCAGATAACTAAAACGGATACATACGCATTATATATCGTTGGAAAGAGGAAACACGAAAGATTCTCAGTTTCATTATTATGACTGGCATTTTATTATTCGCGCTGTTTCGAATCGATTTGTAAGCACAGAACTCAAATGAAAGTCCCGTAACACAGCGTAAAAACAGATTTGACCTCGGCATGTGAAAAGTTTACCTCGGATCTGAAAATCAATAGGCCTAGGTTACGCCTGGCCCGAAAATACCCCCACATACCAAGTTTCATCGAAATCGGGTCGGCCGTTTTCGAGTTCATCGATTACACACAAACAAACAAACAAACAGATCTTCCAAAATATATAATAGATATATATATTTACTAGAAGGTGACCCGACTTCGTCCGGGCTTTGACCTTGAATTGACCATTTTGAATGTCAAGGCCAGGTGGGGTCCAACACCAACACCCGAAAAATGGTGGAAATCGACCCAGCGGATACCGGGAAATCGGCCCAGCGGATACCGAGATACCCTATGCATCAAATTTCGTTCGTAACAATCCGCCAGTTTAACCCGATTTGATTTCCACTCAAGTATATAAACGCGCCTCATATACACAAGCTCATTAATTATCAAGTTTCAATGTAAAGATAAATTACCATCGGTGCCCGAGATATCGCCAAGACGTCTGAAACAGTCAAATGCATCGGCCGGTTAAGCGTTAACGTTATCTAACGTTATGACCTCTAACGACGTCATAGAAGTTACGCATTGTTTTTATCCTGATGGGAGATAGTACCACTTATTCTTGATATAAATTGAGGCAGATAACTAAAACGGATACATACGCATTATATATCGTTGGAAAGAGGAAACACGAAAGATTCTCACAGTATAATTATTATGACTGGCATTTTAGTATTCGCGCTGTTTCGAATCGATTTGTAAGCACCGAACTCAAATGAAAGTCCCATAACACAGCGTAAAAACAGATTTGACCTCGGCACGTGAAAAGTTGACCTCGGATCTGAAAATTAATAGGCCCATGCCACCCCCTGGCCGAAAATACCTCCACATACCAAGTTTCATCAAAATCGGCTGGGCCGTTTTCAAGTTCATCGCGAACACACAAACCACACAGACAGATCTCCCAAAATATATAATAGATATTAGGCCTGAGCACCAAGGTGCAAAGGGGGGGGGGGGTGTGCAAATGGAATTATTATACAAAACTTGTGTTTGGTCTGAATTCTGATTCAAGGGGGGGGGGGGGTGCAGTTGGAATTTCCCCAAGGTTGACAGCCCCCCCCCCCCAACGGAGACCCTCTAGCCACGTCCCTGATGGCCTCAGCCATATTATTACCAGGTTGGACTCAACTTGTCTCAAGAGTCACTATGGAGTATCAGTATGGTATTTGTAACTCATGTCATACTCATAGGAATGGCAATGGGGCGGTCTCGGACGAAAAACAGCATTTCACTATCCAAATATCTTAGCTGATTTTCATACAAGCAGACTTGGACTTGTTTTTGACAAGTTCAAGTTTTTTTTTCATCAATTTCAAATTCAATGTTGTCATAGTTGATATTTTTTCCAAAATAAAAATGGCAAAATTTTGGATTTGCTCGTTTTCTTTGATTGGAATTCAACATAAACACTACTATAGTGTCAAAATATCGAGAATGTTTTGTGAATTGCACAACACTACATATGGATGATAATTAAAAGACATTTACCCACTTTGTCACACTTGAAAACGAGTTTCACAGACAGACACAAACAAATTTCTACCGCCTATGATTTGAACTAACGCATGCGCAGATGTATTCGTTTAAATCGGAACCGGTGTTTTGATAAATAAGTCTCATGGTGGGGAATCCAATCTGCGTCATCTAATCGGATTTAGACGCTTTCACAAATCGGCGGCTGGCACATGCGGTAAAAATTCCGCGCGGCTATCATTTTCACGGGACCGTGGCCAACGTTGCGTTTAACGCATTTTGATACTTATATAATAAGAGTACTTGTCGATGGCTCTGAATCAGATTCCTGCACTATCATTAATAATATTTAAAAAAAATATTAATATACCATCGACTAACCATCATAAAACTTTATTGGTTAAATCTCTTTTGATTGTATACATCTAAATAGTGAGCTCTTTTTATCACTCACTTACATATATATGTTAATGTCAACCGCAGTTCCATCCATAATAATTTAATATTGCTACTTCAATTTGTATACATGTGTCAACTTTTGTATAAAATTGTATAGATAATCTAATCTAATCAAACTCGTGTCCATCATGTGTACCGTAGGCTATATGTCCTGGGGCCCTACATCTTCCTTATCTACGTCAATGATATGTCACATCCTTGATATGCCACACACGACCATGTGCAACTCGAATACTGCTGCATCATAGTATGGCGCCTATGACAAACGCGCCTATGACAAACAGGCCTTATAGTCCAGGAGATATTGGTAGACCTCTGCACCCCCCCCCCCCAGGACTTAACTTCACCCCACTAATTTTCTTCCTTAAGGTCTCCTCTAATTTTTTTCACTTGTTAACAAGAACAAAAAGTGGCCGCAGAGACCCCAGACAAGATGGCGTCCATCATGGCGGCCATTTTTTTTAAATGCACCAGGTCTCTTTGATCGCCATTATAGTAAAGATGATAGCACATGCGGTCTTGTTTTCTGCTCGATTCGTTATGCTAATATATAATCCTTACAAATTAGCCAAAAATCCGACACCAGAATCCAATATGGCGGCCAAGATGGCCGCCGAAATGTGAAAATATGCTATTTTTCTGACATGTTACCACCTTTCGTTTGTCTCTGTGGGAAAATGTTAGAATTTTTGCGTCATGTTATACATTTGTCATAGAGAGGAGTCATTGGCGAACACATGGGGACCATAATATGCATTCATTGCGGGATATATTTATCCGATATCACGTTTTCCCAAATGCCGGTATCATAGGCCAAAGCCGAATCTCCGTTAATAACGCGATGTTATGTTTCGAATCAATGAATGTTATTGCTATTATAACAACACCCATGCATATATATTTGCAGGAGATACTCGAGCTAGGATTCCTCTTATACCTGAGTTGAGGAATATTTACCCAAATCCAAGATGGCGGCAAAATGGCCACCGAAAATCGCTGATTTTAACATCAGTGAGCATTATTGTCATGACAACTCCACACCTGCTTACTATTGTAAGTTGGGAACACTTAGGCGAAGAACTTTCCTTGTACCATATCCAAATAAAAGTCCCCCAAATCCAAAATGGCGCCCACAATGGCGGACAGATTTTGAAAAATCACCGAAATTCCCTCATATTCACATCATTGGGCATTATTGTCATTGGATAGCCCGGTTTTGTACTCGTTCAATTTTAGTTATATTTTCTGAAGTATCAAATTGTAGCACCATATTCTTAACTTTTGTCTAACTATGACCTGATAGGCTGCATGCTTTCTTGAGTGCATTATTTTGGGATTTAACATTCCTTTTTAGAATGCCAGGGACTTATTTGCACTTGAAGGCGTTCGTTGTATGTGGGCATTTAATGAAAGTTTGCTTGTGAGGTGCATCCCCAAATATCGCGTATTATTAACATGGTCAAGAACTTGAGAGTGTTCAAGGATGTAATACAAATTTATGAGAGTTGCTTTGCGGGTGACTGTGAGTACTTGAAATTTTGTAGGGGTTAAAGGCCAATTTTGCTCCTTTACTCCCATGTCTGTAGTTTGTTTAGGTCGTTTTGTAATTGTTTGCAATCTTTTGATTTATTTATTGTCATTTTATATTGTTATCAGCCAATAGTCGTGTTTCAGAGGTAATGCGATTTGGTATATTTTAAACTCCATGTAACACGATAATTTGGCTTCTTTCGAGATTCACGATTTTCAAAATGCTTATGTGTGTATATAACTATATATGCATCTTGTAAAAGTGACTGTCGTTAGATATAAACAAATATAGAACCAGATTTGAACAAAAAAACCAAGAGTGATTTTTTGGCCATTTCCGATAACCAACAAAGATCGATGTTTACGTTGAATCAAACTGTGTAACAGAAGCCATTATAACTTCAATATCGAATAGAATATCTATCGAAGCAATGCTAACATAGTTCACACGTTGATGAAATAAGCCAACTGGAGCAGGGGGGGGGGGTCGGACAAAAGTGCCATGACAGTAGGCTGAATTTTTTTTTCCGCCTCTTGTGTACCCAACACCCCCCCTATTTGAAGGAATTTTTTTTTCCAATTTCATGCGGGGTACCCACCCCCTTGTTACCTCCAAATCCAGCCAAATCACCCCTTATTTGAAGGAATGTTTTTTTCTCCAATTTCATGCAGGGTACCCACCCACGTTTTACCTAAAAATCTGTAGTCTCACACCATTTAGGCTTGGTATTTGTTTCAGTTATAAAGTATGAGAACAGATAAGAATAAGATAAACTTGCAGCACCCATTGTTATCCTGTTTGTTTTTGTTTATCAATTGATTCATGACTTGTAAACAAGTTATATAAACATTTTACCATATTTCCAATGCTTGTCTGTAATCACTTTAAATACAACTGTATCGAAAATATAAAATACAAATTTAGGCAAAACATTTATGCTAAATAGTAACGGACCCACATGATCTTATACCATCTGACAACATGGCGTTTAACAGATTGATCAGCATTCATATGGCTTTGATGTGAAATTGTGTCCACAAAAAAAAACAACAATAAATTAAACTAAAAAATCAAACAAAAATCTGGATGTGGCTTTAAATAGCATTCAATACTTTCTAGCATGATTGGGATTTCCATGTTTTGCCTCTTATGCTGTCTGATCAGGTCTAAGGGTGGATACACACATGCATCTAATCTATGTCATTATCGTGTATTTGGCGTTTTACATGGATCATACAGACAATGCAATATGTGTCCACTGACAACCCAATCATTGCCGACGTTTTGACTGCACTTGGTTCTAGTTCCAATTAAGTCGGAATATAGATAAACCGCTATCTTAGACCGAGTCGCCAGGCCACTTAAAATATTTGTTCGTGGGATAACCCATATGGTGGACGTTCTATTTAAATAATTACCAATCCTCTCTTGATATTCATAGCAGGATTTCCACCAACTTGGGGCTATATGTGATCCCGAAAGCTACCAGGCGGTGTGGCTAACTCTGAGCTATTCAACTAAGCATATTATATTGTACCTTTTTCCCCAGTTTATTCCGACCGATGAATTCAATTAAGTCCCTTAGCGATTTGAAGCTTTCGCGACCCCACGCCAAACAAGCATCATGGTCGAAATTATTCAATATCAAGCCTGTATATTCCAGACGTGTCGCTTCTGTTGTTTGTGCATTAATAAAATGCCAGATATCTATGGGGCGCCTTTTCTTCTATTTATTACCTATTTAGTGATATCACTAATTCATTTTATGATATCACAAAATCGATTTTGTGATATCACTAAATGCTTATTATTTTGTGATATCACAAAATCGATTTTGTGATATCATAAAATGAATTAGTGATATCACAAATTCGATTTTGTGATATCACATATTCATTTTGTGATATCACTAATTCTGACAACATGACTATTTAGTTACATCACTAATATTATTTTGTGATATCATGAAATATTTTGTGATATCACTAAATCGTATAAATGAATTTATGATATCACAAATTTGATTTTGTGATATCACTAAATGCTACTATTTTGTGATATCACATATTCGATTTTGTGATATCATAAAATCATTTTGTGATATCACAAAATAGTAACTATTTTATGATATCACATATTCGATTTTATGATATCACAAATTCCACGGCTTTCTGAAATCGGGGAGAAAATTAACACAATTATATTAAATGACTTCAATTTCTGTAAGATACTCCAAACATTTGACAAACTTCTCTTCTGTGGTGTAGTCTGTATTGGTGACCCGAGACAGCATCTCAGTTTCTTGTGGTAAAGAGACGACAACTGGACCGACATCTTGTTGCTGGTCTTCAAAAGACTCTGGATTTAGACCATATTGTCTAATCTGAGCAATAAAATGCTCAGGAAATGAAGTTTGAAACATATTTGTTGTTGGCATCGATCTGGAATTTATATGATCCAAAACTCCATTTAGCCACAACTGTTTGGGTGTTTGTTGATGTTCAGTTAATAATTTGTGTGAATTCCAGGCTTCCTTGAAAGATTTCAAATTTTGATTAATAACTGGCAAATAAACTGTTTGTAGTGCATATTTATGAACATCATTGTCATGGTCTAAGATACTAAGATATCTATCCGCAGCGAATGAGTTATGTGGGTTCGATGCTGCTGTATTCTGTTCTACTATTTTGTCCGCCAATGTTGACAGCGTGGATTCTATCCCGTTGTAGTTCGTATCTTCCATTAGATCGCGAATGGTCACTAATGACCGCTTTGCCTGTCTCAGATCCAATAAAATTCGATTGTTATTCGCATCCTCATACTCTAGACACCTCTGTCCATTTAAAATAGTCTGCATCACGCGTGCTAAAATATCTTGTTTTCTGGTATCATCCGCCATATTTGAGTGGAATAGGAGAAATCATTAAGTTGTTCTAAAATTAACTCATTTTGTGATATCACTAATTCGAATTATTGATATCACAAAATGTTGGTAATTTGTGATATCACAAAATGAATATGTGATATCACATATTCGAATTTGTGATATCACAAAATGATTTTGTGATATCACAAATTCGAATATGTGATATCACAAAATAGTAAGCATTTAGTGATATCAATAATTCGATTTTATTATATCACAAAATGTTACATAAATAGTAGAATGGCGCGGCAAGCTATATGCCATTTCCTATTTATTGATATCACAAAATGAATTAGTGATATCACATATTCAATTTTATGATATCACAAAATGAATATGTGATATCACAAAATAGAATTAGTGATATCACTAAATGGTACTATTTTGTGATATCACATATTCGATTTTATGATATCATAAAATCAATTTGTGATATCAAGAATTCGAATTTGTGATATCTTAAAATATTTAGTGATATCACAAAATAATTTGTGATATCACAAAATGAAATAGTGATATCACATAATCGAATTAGTGATATCATAAAATGAATTAGTGATATCACTAAATAGGTAATAAATAGAAGAACGGCGCCCCATAGATATCACATAGACTTGGCTAATTTCCGCATCCGTAAGAGAAGACATGTTTTGGATTGGCCTTAAATGTCCTGATAGCAGACAGTTTACTTCGCTTATCACTAGTAGCTACTCACTTGTCTGGCCTGTTAACAATGAACCTCTTGAGCGCAGGTGACTAATGTTGTCAATTATTGGTGTGGCCATGCAAAATACTTGTATTTTACATACAGACATTACATGCATGTGTGTATCCACCCTATTGGCCTAATGAGTAAACATTAATGATATAAATGAATAGCTTTATTCATTTGTATTTACTTTAATCATGGGTGTCATAACTGTCCATTTTCAATCTTGAACCAGTGGCGTTGGTACTTGACAATGTGATCTGATGCAAAAGACAAAATTGTGAGTGTTGGTTTGTAACCGGGATTTCTGAGAAGCATTATGCCTATATCCACATTAACTACCCCCCCCCCTAAGCCCTGACCTTAGTGTCATACATACCATAACAATGATGCTGAACACTTTGAGGCAATTATATTGCAGAAATGTTGTAAGAGGAAAAAACTGTGACCACTTGGAAAAAAGTGACTTTTTTCGCGGCTGAACCACCCACCCACCCCGGCCTACTGTATGGAAAAAAGTGACTGAACCCCCCTGGCTGGAGGTGTAAATGTGGTAATTAATCTATATCCCTCTTTTGTCGAAATAAATATAACGATATCAGTTCCATGTACATCGAGCGTCCTGCATGAGCCCCGGAGACATTAGAGGTGCCGACAACTTTGCGACCGGATGCAAAAGGATTCCCATTTACATGTAATTTTTCGCAATAAATAAGGAGGAAGCTTATAGATTCTCAAATAGATTCAGTAAAACATTCGCAGAAGATCCTACAGGTTAGTGTGAATAGCAGACATTTATACATGTATACATATATATAACGAAAAACACTTCACATAAAAAGCACAATTAACATTTATAACGCATCATCGATCGGGACTATTATTTCCACTTTTTAGTTTGAAATCTCTTATATCAACATTGGACTTTGGTCGTTGGCTTTGTTTAATCCAGCGTAAACAGTTGTCTTAGTTACTTTTTGGTTTAGGAAACCGAACTAAAACACTCCGTGATATTTATATAGATATCGTTCGTCAACCGGACATGTTCCCCATGCACATTTCAACACCTTTGTAGCTAAATAACATATATTTTGCTCTCGTGCTTGTAAACCCCCTACTGCTTATAATTGTTGTTAGGGAGTCGCTTTTGGTGTTTCCCATATCGCTAGGCAGATACACGTCGCATCAACGATTAAGCGATCGGCTCATTGGCTATAATTTAAAATTGGGCGGCCTACGGATAGGTCCATTGTACGAGTTGTGTTTCACACGATTTTATTTCACAGATGCCGTGCTGCAGATCAGTGAGGCTCTTATTCTTTTTCAGATGTTTCATGGTGTTGGATGCAATGATGTGCTCTATTAGTTTACAGATGTTTGTTTTATCACCATTCCTGTATACAGGAACCACCGTACCCTCTTTCCAGTCATGTGGGAGGACACCACCCCTTAAAGTCTTTTGAATAAGGTTGGTAAGAAGAGGGACAATTTCGTAACGGAGTTGTTTCAGAATGATTGGTTTATTATTGTCTGGTCCAGCTGCATGCTTTGTTTATTTTGAGATTGGATAGGAGTTTAAGAATTTCCTACTCTGAGACCTCTATATGTTTTCCATGTTGGGATATCCACATTCGTTGGTGGTTATAACGTTTTCACTTTTGGTTACAAAGGTTTCATAACCATGTTTATATCACCGACTCTGCTCCTCTTACAACTATATACACGAGACTACATATTTCTCCGCCCCTTTTAAAGACCAAAATACCTCAGCACTTCCTTCTATCTTCGAACAATTTCTCTTTGGAACAATATCTCAACCGACACTGCCTTTCAACCCAAAGATAGTTACATTTTAATTGCAAAAATGGTCTAAACATGAAAAGTAAATTTTTGCCGATAACTAAGCCAAGTTTTTGAGAGAAAAGTCCAATATTTTTGGTGATGTCAGTGGTGACAATAGTAACAATTAACCATGGCACATCAGACATGTTAGTATTCAATGTATAGAGGGCAGAATAGCCAATTTTGTACATCATCCACAACTTGTAATCGATTGCAGAACACGCTGGGGCAATATTTATCATTTTCCATATTTTGGCAGCCATTTTGGCAGCCATTTTGAGCCAAAGTAAGAATTTTGGTTCCAGTGAGTTGGAATATTCATAGGTATAATCATATGCATCACTTACATTACAAAGTTCTGTTCATTTCTTGTTAAAATATGACTATAATCCCAATTGTGATTTTTTTGTGAAATTTTATACTGCGTTCTGTAAATTCGAATTTTTGAGGGAACGGAAGGGGCTAGGAACCCAAAAAGTGCATATTTCATTGCCCCAATGATCAGTTACACAAAATACAAAATAAAGTCGCATTACTCAACCAGTTCCAAACAGCATGAATCGATCTAGAAGATATTTGTAAAAAAAAGAGTCATATTTTCAACTTCCGGCGGCCATATTGGTGGCCATCTTGGATGGTGAGTTTCAATTTTGCCGCAAAAAAGTGACATTATGTCTTAGCTTCACGAAAATATTTACATTTGTATACATTTTACAAGATTTTCACCGCTATAATTTGCATAAAACTGACTTAGGGTCTGGTCTGAAAAACGGCGGCCATGATGGACGCCATTTTGTCTGGAGTCTATACGGCCACTTTTTTTTCTTGCTAACATTGCTTAAAAGTTGAAGGACATAATAAGGAACAAAATGAGTTGGGAGAAGTTAAGTCCCAGGGGGTGCAAGGATATCCATATTAGCTCCCGGACTAGTAGTAATATGACGTCGCCGCAAAATTCTTTCATTTTCGGTCATCGGGTAGGTCAATAAAAACACATTTTTCGCCAATTAAGCTACAAATTCACCACTGCTATCATGGATTTTCGTAATCTACATATATTTTACTACAAAATTAGACCGGATAGCACTTGTCCGTCAAAATGAGCAACATTTGTTATTTCTTGGGGTCGATCTCCTGGACTACTTTAGATACCGAGGACGCATCGGTGTTTAACGATGCCCCCCCACAACCATTTCTATTAAAACGGCAAGCAGGGGCTCCTTAACAAACCACCACCAACCCGCTCGCCATATATAGTAGCTATATAGTGTATGGTAAGCCAACGGGGCCAAAATTGATATGATATAAATATATTGTAATTCGCCTTCACATTATTAGGCGACGTTATTACGCCATCTGTGGTGTTTTCTGTGATCGTGTTCTGGATATGTCAGTGGAGATATGGAGGTTCTATTTATAGGAATGTGATTAAAAAAGGCACTAGCAATTTCCGTACCAGTTAAACTTTTGCAGGATGTTAGTATTCGCCGATGTCTCATTGTTGCAGTATGTAAATTTATGACAACGTAATTGCTTTCTATTAGTTGGTGTGGACAATGGATGGACGACTCCTGAAGAGTACACCTGGCATGTCGTTCCAGACGAAGCCATTATATAGGACGTTTTAGTCCGAGAACGTGAATTAAACTATTCAGGCGCTGTCATCTATACAGCATACAAACGGTCAGATGATGCATGAATGTGACCGCCAGACGTACTACCATATCGAAAAAAGATTGATCTTGTATATCTTCATCCGCAATTTGTCCGTTTGACCTCGTGTTTCTGTGCCAATTATTAGTACACATCTCGAGAAATAACAAACTTCAAAAATCAATATCTGATCACTCTGAGATTTGATGTGTGTGTTCCTCGACTCGAATCAAATATTTTTTACCCCCGAAGCCAAAGAATAGTAATTTAGAGCGTCTGATCGGATTGAGTACCTTTAAATCGTATAGTAGTATATATGTTTAAAGGTACTCAACCCGTAAAGAGGGTCCCCATCTCAACAGATTCCAACAACAACAATCCGACCAGAGGGTCCTATATTACTATTTCTTTGGCCTTGGGGGTAAAAAATATTTGATTCGAGTCGAGGAACCCATCAAACAAAGCTCAGAGTTATTAGATATTGATTTTTCAAATTTGTTATGTTCTCGAGATTAGTACTAATAACTGCCGTAATATGCTCTGGATGTGTACTCAAAATCTATTCAAACAGACAAGGATGAATAACTCTAAAATCAAGTGGTAATTTTAACGCAATTTTTACTGAGTTCTGGGCCAGATAGTATTCCCGATAATGAAAAATAATAGATTTCTAAAATCGATATCTAACAAATCTGAGCTTTGATGGGTGACTTCCTCGACTCGAATCAAATATTTTTGACCCCCGAAGCCATTGAAATAGTAATTGAGAGGAGTTTTATCGGGTTGAGTACCTTTAACGAAAGGGCGATGTGACTTGGAACGATCTCCTCCCCATTTAATTGTCTACCAGAACGGTATAGCGTGGTAATTAACCTCGCAAGAGCTATACGTCGTCCATATATACATTCCGACACACGACTCGTTGTCGGAAACCGAGTGATTATATCTTATTTACATTCGATTGTTTATTCTGAGAATAAACAATCGAATTGAAATCGGTCACGATTTTCGGGGTTCCAACTCACACTGTTCAGTTCAGCTTATATAACTGAAGTCGTGTCCCTTCGTTTTTCATTGAAATATCCATCGATTTGTTCGCGTTGAATGAAGATGATTAACAAATTCTCAACATTGAACTAGTAAGTTTTCGCATATTGCAAACATAATGAGGCATTTGATGTAGTTTGTATATTTATAATGCTCGGTTCTCCTGTCTGTGGAAGCAACACCTACTTAATCGGGTATCACATACTCGGAGGATGACAAGAACCACGGAGTAGGTGTTAAAATTACGCTACTCACAACAGTATCACGCTCGGTCGTTTCTAGTATTGTCTCGGAACCGAAGTTTACGTGATACACGGACGTTATAATAGGCTCTTTGTCAGGGGTTACAAAATTTGAATTTTCAATACACCCCATTCAAGAAAAAAATTCGAAACTCTGCCGGGGAAACTTCTTTTGCACCAGTTGGGTTGGAATTTTCCGACTTATAACTCACATTTTCCAACTGTCGGAAAGTTGCAACCTAACACCTTCTATCATTGGTAATATTCCAACTGATGGTTAATTTAGTCTAAAATTTTTACAGAAAATATAAAAATCTTGGACTAAAGATACACATTTCAGACTAAACATTGGTTGGAAAATTATCTTAACCTAAATTCGGCCTGAAATTTATTTCCAACTGCCATTGACTGTGGTATGGTATTTCATACTGTTAAAATTTTGACCAAAGTTCGCGGAGAGGGAGGAGGTGTGAATAAGACGTTAAACGATGACAGAAATGTTGTCATCGCCATGTTCTTCGCTGGTCTGATCAACATAAGCAATGTTATTAGGCAATGGCTAAATATGGCATAACGTTCGCTTTCATGCTTCACGACAACGCCACAATTTTACGTCGGTATTTTCATTAAGAGTTCACAACCAACACGGCAACACCAGTCAACAAATAACTGGTGAAAAATATATGTAAATCTTCGAGACAACTAACCGAGCGAAACTCGGCATTTTCCGATGTGGGATCTATACAGTGAGATTTGTAGCCAATGGGCAGTGCTAAGTTTAAAACGAATTGTGCTTACTCATAACAAAAGCAGCGACCAAATGCAAATACAATAAGGCCAATAATGGAAACACGAGGCAGACATTATCACATTCGATTTCCAGCGAAAAAATAGTTAGAGTGTATCTCATCAAGTATTGTTTCCTGACCTCTTAGAGTCCTAATGAAACATCCGCTATAATGTTTGAAAGAACACGCGTGTTCGTGGCTTACGGCGGTCGGTGACGGTCCGACATTAATATAAACATTGTTATACGGCTTCAAGCATTCATTTGAGATTAATACCGATCTTAATTTGTTCAATAATACTCCGCTACCATTATATCATTATAGGAATATTTGCTTATGATTTGCTCCGGTTGTGGCCATGAAATTACGGATTGCGAGATTGTGGACACAACATGAACGCTTGTTTCATGTTCCGCCCGATTCGAAGAATTTCACTGAGCAAGACAGCATTTCTAAAGGGGATAGAAGGATAGTTTAAATGTGAAATATGTACCGGCTTGTTTATAGAATATTATATTGATAGCCCCTATAGAATAATTCGCGCACCGAAAACTTTGGCTGATATTTTTCCGACGTATTTGTGCGGTAGAATGTCCAACTACATCGCTTGGAACCACACCCAAATTCTGATCGTGATTTTTCCCCAGCTGATACCTCAAACTTTCCAACTATTGGAAATATAAACGATTCTATAAGATTATGTAAGGCTTGTCTCATTATGTCCCAAGGGTTACTACTCCCCTAGTATACTGGGACACAGGTAACCACCAGAAATAAAGCAAACTCTTCTATAATCTTCTGTATCACTTGTCCCGCTCTCTCTCTCTCAAGTGTTACCACACTGGGACAGATACAGATGTTGATTAAAACACTATTTACAAGTAGGCTGTTAAATATATTTAAAGGTACACATATCATTAAGTGTCAGACGCACGTTTTGTCAAAATTTCCTGGTATTTCAACATGGATTTTCTCAAAATCTATCAGGAATATCTTTATGAAATTTAGTACAAGCGATTGTTGTGACACAATATTTAAGAATATTTTTTTCAAAAGTGCAGTTCATATATCCATGATATCATATCTCAAGATCACGAGAGGAGACTTAATTATTCTTTATTTTTGTGAAATTTAATGATTATTTTCATTAAAAAAGGAAACTACTCATAATTAATTTTCTATATTTTAGGATTTTCATGCCATGTGTGTTGATCAATGAACAATTGGGCTGAGATTAATTGTGGGTCATGGGCTCATAACCAAGTTAAAGCTGACCACCATATCTTTTAACACTATAGCCCTAATTCCTGTTGATTGCTCCCTGCTTGAGTGGACAGCACTGCACATCAACATTTGTTTTCATTGGGCTGGAAATATTTGCGACTGCTTTATTCTTCATTATAATATATGGGGGTATGATGCTATATTATACAATTTAAAATCTAACTGAACATTATGATACAAATGAAGCCTCCTCTCATAGAGCCAAGACAATAAGCTATTTGGTTATTGGAGTTTTGTGTGAAATTATTAATTATCTTAGCAGTTCTTGGTACCGAAAGGGGCACAAATAAAATGAAATTTTCAACATCTCAAATGTATTAAAATCCATTGTTTTTGTTGTCTGATCTGTTTTAAGGGGTAGGCGCACGTTTTGCACAAATCCAAGAGATTTTCAACAAAGATTTTATTTGGATTTATCTGGCAAAAAATCTTGAATTTCACATATCGTCTTCATTGAATTCGGAGCAATTATTAAGATCTGAAGGATTTATCGGTCACTGCAACGCAAGTTAAACCAAATGATTTACGGGTTTTCTGTTTAGTATGCCCCCAACAATCGGGCAAAAAAAAATAGATTCGGCACGAATCACGAAGTAATATTTCGCCACACAGTGTGTGGTATATATATAGTTTCATTTGGAATAATGATTAATTATTTAATGTAACGCAAAAACGGAAGTGCACACACTCGCGTTGTAAATACTATAGTTACATTTCTGGAGTATTCAGCACTCTCCGTGATAATAAACCATATACGTGTGTCGTAATGCTGATTATACCGCAAAGATACACTAATCTCTCTGCAATAGATTAGCACCCCATCTCACCAGATCGAAGAGACGGTATATCGTTCATTTTATTTAAGATTAATTTTCATGCTGCTACCTAATCGGTTTCTCCGTAGACAATTTTGTTCAAATTGCGTCAGACGGCACTTTACAAATGGAATATGCTACCACGCAATGCACAGTATTAGTATTCAGTATTTTGTGGTTTGAAAATATATTACCATTGCCATCCACGTACTTGCGCTAACTATCATGTCTTCGTTACAGGTTATAAGTTTGAAATTACAGATACTAAATTATGAAAAATTCCCCAAGAATATATATACTAGTAGTATAGAATAATGATAGTATGCATGCGATAGTATTCACAAAACACACTTTGTGTGAGCCGAGCGTTTGTTTATAAACAGTGAGTAAATAGTGAGCGATAAGCAAAACAATCAACACCGTGCACGATTTTTTTAGGAGAGTGATTCACGGTGACCCATTTTTTATATTTGAGGATTTTCATGCCATGTATACATTCAATACCGAAATCTTGAGAGGAGTGGATTACCAATCGCTAGCTATATCGTTATATTGTAAACAACTTGGTGGCATTTCTAACCAAATATCCTATATATAGTGGGCTTTCACCTGTATGTATTGTTTTGCTTATCACATACTCTATACGTACTGTTTGTTTACATAACATTTATTATTGATATAAAAACAAAATTCGTCTATAATATAATATTCTTTCTATTTATGGCGATTTTAACCGATGTGACTATTTTATATAACAGCAATACCAACTGCCAACACTTATGGTATATTTAAGGCTATTATTTCTGCGTTGAACTTCACTCAGTGTTGCTATTTATGGTTTTGGGTGCACCAGATATGTGAACATTTGGGAGAAGAGGTACACGCGGTGATGCGGTTACAGAAAACGTAGTACCTTTCGCATATATGTGGCTTTAGTGAATATCAGCAAATATAATTTTCAGGTATAAGGACAGTCACAGAGTATATAAACAAGTTTGGTTAAGTTGAGAATTTATTGAAAAAAACGTCTATGGTACTAGTTTGTATTTTGATAAATTGCGTTCACAGTATACCACCAAGTATTATTGTGATAAAGGCGAATTATTCGGGTTTCATCACTTGACCGCGGCGGCAATATAGACTATATATAGTATAGTGAATTTTGACAGAGTTGATGTTGTAGATATAAAAATAAATGATGATCGGTACAATTCGTGAGACTGCTCTGAGTACATATATGTCTCAGATTCAATACATCCCTATTAAATCCCATTCCATTGTTTAATTACACACATATCACACTATTCACGATTAACAGTACTTATAAAACTGCGTTATTGATCTGTTTCTGGGCGCCTAAAAAGTCCAGATTTCAACGTTGTATGAGACCCTGCTTTCGCTAGATCTCTCGCGAGATACATTAGACATGTTAGAGAGAATTAGTACATCTCTTATCAAAAGTTTCCGTAATACCCTGAAATCATTCTTCTTCGCACAATTCTAGAGCTTGTTCACTCTGATAGGACTAGCTATTAAATTTTCCCCAAATTGTAAATTTCATTCGATTTTGTCCATTTTGGGACAGACATTCTACCGATATGATTTACGACTAAGCATTCTTTGTGTTTATTTTATTTTATTTTATTACCAATTAAGTATTTTCAGAATTTTTCGATACCAACCGCCATCATGGACGCCATCTTGGGTACACCAAATGCTCAAAGCGGATTTTGGATATGTTATAGAATATATTCCTCTTCAAAATGGAATACAAACCAACTAAGTCCATATTTGTTCTAAGTTGACCCTAAAATTTGAGTTTATCGACCAGTTGACACACAACTATTCATCCAATTATTATGTATATAAAGATTACTTTTTAAACCAGCAAACGCCCGGTAACCATGTTTTTAATCTATATGGACATACTCCAGCATTTTCAAAACTGGGTATAGAGAGAGAGAGAGTAGTTGGGAGCAACAACAACAAATCGAAATCTGATAACTCTGAGCTTTGATGGATGGGTTCCTCGAATCAATTCAAACATTGTTTGCCCCTGAAGCCAAAGAAAGTAATTTAGGGGCGTTAAACCGGACTACGTATCTTTAAGTGTGATAGTTGTTCAACTTTTTTGTAGACAGAAAGAGCAAAAGTTTGAAATGGCAATCAGTTTGGATTTGCCAAGCACGCAGTGGTGTTTTTTAAACTGAATTTCCAGCCATGTGGTTTACGTTAGGAATTTCCGTCGACAGTTTGAAAGCTTGTGGTACCAGTTGGAGAATAGCAACTGAAGGCAAATGTGTGCCAATGTAATTTCTCGAATTGGTTTGTGAATTTGAAATTCTAATTTGTACACACCAACATAGACCCAATTGCCACACATGTCCAGAATAGGGATGTTTGGTTTAAATTGGGCTATCAAACAGCAGTATCCCAGCGAGGGAGCTAGCATTGCCAAACTCATGCATATTCCAACATATTAAAGATACGGGCGGCCTTGATGGTGGGTATGCTGTTAAAATATTCACCTCCGTCAAAAATCGCCATAAACAGAAAGAATAGTAAAATATAGACATACCTTGTGCTTACACCAATCTGAGATATGGCATAAACATATGTTATTGTCAACTTTGTTTGCTTTGTTATGTAAACAAAAGCAAAAAACGTTACGGTTCCTGGCCTTTGTTTAGATCCGGATATGGTAAACATAAAGAGCGTTATTTGTTACTGTTTTCCTGATATGGAAATAATAAAGAGCGTTTATATCATTTGTGTGTGATTAACCAATAGAATTGTGCTGTGTTATGTAAACAGAAGCACAACTTCTGTAACACGAGCAGGCTCTTGTTTACGTACACCATCGTACGTCTTGACGACAATATACTAGTTACGCGCTGATTATGTTTGGCATATGAACAAAACTATACATATTTTAATAATCCTTCTATTGATGGCGATTTGAACAAATATGAATATTTCTGCAACGAACGCCGCCCGTGCCTTTAAGTGACAGTATTTTAACTTGCCTAAAGATTGCCTTGTAGATTGATGTTGTCTTTCATATTGTGGCACCATTTGGTTTTCTCATTCTCAACTACTCGGACATTTCCGCTTTGCTGATGAAATAACCTCTTCCATAAATATAAACACAGTATACGACCCTGTTAATAAGGCGATGACATTGACTCGTTGACGCAGACTTGTGATTGGAGCAGAAAGTATTCACTGTATGCCAGAACCAGACTTGATTATGCATTAAATAGTAATAAATAGTAATAAATAGTAATAAATATAGCAATAATCGGTTCAAGTTCAAAAGACGAGTCTCCCAGCCAAAAGACGTACTTGCTAGTAGTATGCATTATGTCAATCACGTGATTGAAATAGACCGGCAGATATGGTTTCTATTTATGGAAGAGGTTATTTCCTCAGCGAAAGCGGAAATGGCCCAGTCGTTGAAACGATGGTTTTGTACAACGAGTTGCCCTGGGGTGGGGGGATAAAACCAGACAATCTTGTCAGTAAGTGAATGTACACTCTTTATCTGCTATTATGTCAGGTAACTGTAAAACTGCAGGATGCCTCGCCGGACTTGACACCAAATTTATTAGACTTCTACATGCACGCCACATGCAAATTACCATCATTCAGATGACAGTTATGGAGGCATCACGAAATTCTACAAACCCTCCAAAAATCTTTTGACGAAAACTAGTACACAAATTCATAATTAAAGATGTATTCAGGGTTCCAGACCTACAGCTACAACAAGAACAATAATAACAACAACAACAATTTACTTTTTTCTCGCCTGACGATTTAGATCTAATTATGTTCTATTAGAAGAAACATACACACTGTAGTTTGATGATGTCAAACCTTACGGGACATCTCTAAATGCTATTTCTGTCGAAATATGATTACTCGATCACCTTTAAAGGGGTACTGTACACTAATTCCGGCCATTTATGGGACCATCTCCTTTTATACTCAGCATAATATATGCAACAAATGAATGAATTTGAGCCAAAATATGTGCTGTATGAACGATGCAAACAATACGGTAATTATAATGAAAATGTCATAAATTCATTTTCATAATAATTACCATGTTGTTTGTATCGTTCATAGAGCACATGAGTGTATTTTCACTAATCCATGGCTAAAATTCATTAATTTGTTGCATATATGCTGTTGAGTATAAAAGGAGATGGTCCCATAATTGCCAGATTTAGTGTACAGTCCACCTTTAAAAAAAAAATTAATTTAAGTTCATAATATTTTGTATGTATATCACTTTAATGTAGCACATTCTCGAAGACAAAATGTCAACTGTATATCTCTTTGAGTTCTAAAGTTCTACTTCCTATGCTCATATAAGATAACATCCGACTATCGCAGGATATTAGCAGGTAAGTGACTGGACGTCGAACATTCAGTGATTCCACAGTTCGCGGACTCGTTTGGGTAGGGACTAGTGACGTCATCTCCGTTATCGCATCTCATCCTTTTATGTTTTGTTCTTCTGTTCTGGAACCAGACTTTCACCTAAAAAGTATAAAAACAAAATCAGATTTGGGGTGAGGAGGTTAAAGATGTCTCATGCATTCTGTCTCACCATGAATCTTCCATTCTACGTTATATGCCAGAAAATAACAACTGCTGCATGGGGTTCCACCCGATGCACATCCTGCGTGGCATACACCCATGCAATACACCAAGCAGAAAAAATAACCGACGGTGACCATTTTCGACCACACCAAAAATAAATTCCGCCCACCACCTGCAAAAAAAAACAAATATTGTTTTCCTCTAACAATCGGGGACCCACCTTCCTTTTTCCATTAGTTTATTTTTAAATGAAATAACTCCCAACGTTTGTCTGCTGACGATTGGAATATGTATAGGCATCACCCTTAATGCTGATAAATTTATTTAAAAAATAATCTCTCACCGATCACTGCAGTGATAGACTATTTCATTCAGCTATAAAGTTACTTATCTGTTAACCTTTCAGCGAATATGATATTTGTCAGCCTATTCCTGCATGTCTTAGATGACTTTGCCGATTTGCACCTAATTTAAAAAAAATTCAAATTGAATGAGAAACCTTTGGTGATTTCGAGCGACATATATTAACAATTATTTTCACACAACACATGGTGCCCGCCAGTGTGTTCTATCTTGTGTGTGTTTTTTTTTTATATTTAATTTAAAAGTGGAACAGAAAATGAATATGTTGTTCATCTGCATGTATTTGGCCACCCATATTTTGATAGCAAAAGCAAATTGGTGCATATTTAGACAGCGTATTCTACCCTGTTCTATTCTGATAAAGAGAACTTATTGGTGATTATACCTGGCTTTGGATCACTAATGCCGTAAGTCATTGACCATTGAACATATGGATGGATCTGCATCAATTGGATAAGTACAGAGTGGATCATATCTAGTTATCTCAGGATAACTGAGATCATGTTCATCTATAAAGTATATGATACAATTTAAGTTTTATATATGGGAAATTATATTTTTTGTTGCTAAATATATATATCCAGTTAATTATAAATTATTCCTTCAAAAACTGATGTTATTGTCCATGTTAGCGAACGGTACCAAACATACTTAAGACCTCAGTTCATGTTCACAAAAAAAACCCAGAGCGTTCGGTGTTAGGGTGGATACACACATGCATGTAATCTCTGTAAATATCGTGTATTTGGCGTTTTACATGGATCATACACACCGTGTAATATGTGTCCGCTGACAACCCAATCATTGCGACTGTGTTTGACCACAGTGAGTTAAACTCTGAACCGCCGAAGAGCCGTTGACTGGGACAAAGTCGTCAGGCCGCTTAAAA
Source organism: Siphonodentalium dalli (assembly GCA_032622095.1). Classification (NCBI taxonomy): domain Eukaryota; kingdom Metazoa; phylum Mollusca; class Scaphopoda; order Gadilida; family Siphonodentaliidae; genus Siphonodentalium; species Siphonodentalium dalli. The sequence continues at coordinate 193,709,121 of CP136062.1, read as the reverse complement.
TAATTATTCGCGCGATAACTCAAATGGTCGACGTTCTGTTTAAATCATTGTCAGTCTTCTATTGATGTTAATACCAGTGATGGCCTCTTCCCCAGCGCAGGGGGCTATGACCCCCAACATGCACGGGGAGCTATATTATCCCAGAAGCTACCAAATTCACCATTGCATATTTCCTCGACGGGGGGTGTGCATCCAGCACCCTGAGTCCTGACACCCTGCTTTATAAATATCGTAGTCATGTCTGTCGTGTCTGTTTTCTACGAGTGATTAATCTAATATGCAGCAATTTATGCTATTCACATAATTATGAACATATTATACAGCTTTAAATTTGAATGCATGGTGTTGCTGTTTGTCTTCATTCGGCGAAAGGGTTGCCTAGCTACGAGTTCCCAACTACGTCAACTTTCCTCTCTTGTGTTATACTGTTATACATGTATACGCAAAATTTACAACTATAGAATATATAAGTAAAACATTACATTGTAATTCTTGCCCAGATAATCCCGACTGATACATGCAATTAACTCCCATAGTTATTGGAAGCTTTCGAGAACCAGCCCCTCCCCCAATCATGGATTATGGTCGAAAATGTTATAATTAAAGCTTGTGACAGTTAGGAGCTTGTTCAACATTTTGCTTGAGAAACATAAATATAAATGGGGGGAGGGGGGCCGGGGTCGCTCTTTTTAATTTCAACGCTGTACCTGCATTATATTTTGGCGCTATTATGAATATTTGCAATCGAAATGAATTATAACTCGTGAAAAACAGCACATGTATCAGACAAGAATTTCTCATTTCGGCATCCATGAAAGAAGACATGTTTATGACTGGCCTGAAATTTCTTGATGGCAGTTTGTTTGATAATGGCTTATAACTACTCACTGGTGAAATTGACCTCTCGCGCACAGGTGATTAATTTTGTCAATTATTGGTGTGGCCATGTAAAATACATGCATTTTACATATAGACATTACATGCATGTGTGTATCCACCCTTAGTCTATTCCTGATATGGTAGAAATAAAGAGAGTTTGTCTGACATTTGGCGAAAAATTGAAAATGGCTGGAAAATGACTGTTAGTGGTTTTTCAAAGCATATGGATCCGGTATATCAATATTTCGTGGAGGTTCGAATGAACTGTGTCCTCTCGCCGTATTATTACGGCGTGTTACGAATGATTCTGGTTGTGTTCAATTTTCATATTTTATTAGCCTGGTTAGCAGGAAATTGGCTTGGGAAAATTTCTCTAAATTAAACGGACATGGCTCATTCGGGATAAAACATTTGTCTACTTAATGTGGAAGGATATGTCGAATAATACAAGAAATAATGACATACCGGCCTCATATGCTCCGAAAAACACTTGCCATGGTCACATCCATTTTCCAGCTCTTTTAAATTTTTCGCACATACCTGTAATTAACTATCTTTATGACCGCCTTATCGGGAACTGACTAACACGGAACGCTCTTTTCTGTTTCATGCCGATCAATGCACATGGCTGTTGTTTGTTTGTAAACATGTTTGGGGCCCAAACACCGTGTTCAAATATGTGTTTTTTTTATTATTACTTCTATGCTTATATTTGTGACAGGTACTTCAAGTATTGATCGACTTACTTCGATACCGGGACAAATTCAAAGGCGAATATTATTATTTGTATTTTGGAGCGCAAACAGCCATGTTATTTTAATTGGTGCTGAATCTCGACATCTTTTATGCAACAACACGTCTTCAAATCTCGCGAGATGGTGAGGTTCGTAATCTTTCCTTTCACAACCTACTTTCGCTCTGTAAGATAACATACTTTCCCAGCATGCAGTGTACTACGAACCTGGTTTTCCGTAAGATTTAGGTCTGCCGCCAAGTCTTTTCTCTCCTGACCAACTAGATAATGGTTTCTGTCGAAAGCTTTGTCCAGTTTGAGTAACTGAGACGGAGAGAAGTTCGTTCTTATTCGCTTAGGCTTCCGATACGGATGGAAAAACAGGTATGAGGTCGGTGTTCCTGGAATATATACAAACAGAGTGAATGATGTTGATTGGATATGTTACGTATTCATGGCTTCGACCAGCAGTTTGCAGCAATAACTATATTCAGGCAATTATATATAGTTAACAGCCATGGGGTAATAGTGTGCTGCAACATTTCCTCGTGCAAATATGTCCATAATAAACCTAAATATTCACATATGTTCATATTGGACTTATTTGATTCTGAAACAAGCCCATACTGGACTTAAATCAGCTATGCCGTTTTATGGCGCGGGTCACAGTGAAAACACATTACAAAGATCGTACATCTGGCAAGTCGATTTAGGTTCATATAGCGTGCAATTCAGATTGAAATACAGCCGATATGGGCTTATTTGTGTTTTGAAATAAGTTCAATATGAGCTTATTTTCAGGAGAACATGACGAATAGTCAACACATTCTCGTGTTAATAGGTTCACAATCGACCTGCAATATTCACAGAGGTTCATATTGGATTATTTGATTCTGAAATAAGCCGATAGCGCATGGACTTATATCCTTATTCCGTTTTATGAGGCGGGCCACAGTGAAAATTCATTTTAAAGAGCGTAAATCTAGTAAGTCGTGAGTTGGGTTATTCGTGTTATTTTCCGCACATAATGAACTTATAATAAGTTATCATGAATCGATAATGGCACTAAACACTCTCATTTTCTAGTTCGTTATGATTGTACGCCTATTATGATCCTAAATCAAATCCTATTATAAGCCGACTATGATCCTAAATAAAATCCTATTATAAGCCGATAACGTGCTGATTTTCGGGGGAACAGGTGGTATTCTTTATTCCTCCAAAGCGAAGAGCGTGTAAATTTACTGTACAATATAGTGCTGCGGCACGATTGAAACTAGTTCCCGAAAGCGTAGAATTGTCAGTCTAAACCCCAATAATCAGACGAGTAAACAGGTGAGTGTTGCTTTTAGGAGAGTGGCAGAGTTCCATCTCTGAATAGAGATCACGCATTCTGTAAAAATGGCAGTATCTATTAAATAATAGTATTAAACTAGTATAATATAATATTAACTAGTAATTAATTACTTAGATAAATAGACTGTATGCATCTTTTTCAATTATTCCCAATTACGTTTTAATATAATCTTGCACATGATAGCCTTTTTTTAAAATTTACTGGTGAGTTATTATCATGGAGTGCACCAAGCATTGGGGATAGATAAATGTTTTATGTTTTATACCACCCATATAGGTATATTTATTTCATTAAATAACTTTATTTGATTCGTCATGCAGAGAAAAGAATGAGCAAATAATCAGAAAGTATAAGTTCTTTGTGTGTTCATTCAGATTTAGTATCTAACACGTAGTGTGCAAAAGAGCACACGATCAAGAATGGCATAATTATATTTATCACATAATTTGGCCATAAAAGCAGTTTGATAATTATCGGTAATAGACACGTTTAATATCAGCGCGTGCGATGACGTCACGGCGTTCTTCAGATAACTTGCGATCGCTGTAGTTTATGATTGTTGTTTTCGATGAATATTACGCGTTGCTTCGGGTTTATTTGATCATGTGATAAAAGGTATCTCACACTCGTCCTATTTTATACGTAATTTATCAACCTCGTCCTCTAAATTCTATTTGAGCCTCGGTAAACCTCGGCTCAAATCGAATTTAGTGAACTCGGTTGATAAATTCCGTATAAAATAGGAACTCATGTGAGATCCTCTATAAATACAACACTATAAACATAGATCGTAGAGATCATATTTCACCAGTACAAAACTTTGTAACTTGTAACTAAGTTTTGACAGGGAACCGTATACAGTCGAAAAAATAACGCGGGGAGAATATTTCTTAGTTATTATCTGTCCCTTAATAATGTATCTCACTGTATAGGTGAAAGTTCCAACTCGAAATTTCACTTTGTGGGCGATTTTGCTTTGCGTCGCTTACAATTATGGAATTTCTCATGGTAATTAATTCAATGTTTATTGCGACATCGGCTCATAAAAGTCGTAGAAAAACATGCAATTTTTACAGGTAAAAGTATACCCAAACGCTCCAATTATGTGAGGAAGAATGATTCCAGATTATAAGAAAAGAATTGGCTTTCGAAGTCCCTCTAATGTATACCATACAAAGGTTAAATCCAGACTTTAGTGCGCCCAGACGTGGACAAGCAACGTAGTTTTATCTGTACTGTTATGTGTACTCAGAGCTGTCTCACGAATGTGACCGATCTTCATTTCAAAATACTGCTATATAAGGGTACGTCCACACACTGGCAAGTTTGCAGGTATTTTCTCATAGAATAACCTATGATGCCAGAATATGAACGACAATATTCACCAAAGCTAATGACATGCGAAGTAAAATTTCGGCATTTCCACATGTAACGGTGCAACTAATACGGTGTCAGACCGGTTTTCCGAAGACCTATTACTACGAAGGCCCACAACTCCGAAGACCCGATTCTCCGACGGCCCATAACTCCGAAGACCCGATTCTCCGACGGCCCATAACTCCGAAGATCCGATTCTCCGAAAGCCCATAACTCCGAAGGGCCGATTCTCCGAAGACCTATAACTCCGAAGACCTATAACTCCGAAGGGCCGATTCTCCGAAGACCTATAACTCCGAAGGCCCGATTCTCCGACGGCCCATAACTCCGAAGGTCCGATTCTCCGAAGATTTATTTTTATCGGGGTATTATCGTTTACTAAATAGTGTACAGTCCAGTGGCGAAGCCAAGGGGTCCCAAAATTCCCACTGCCCCCAGTAATCCTCTACTTGCTATTTCAGACAATATGGGCCCCTACCAAAACATGTCCAATGTCATGTAAACGCCCGGAAATCAAAATATTCAAACTTTTCCTACTGCCCCCACCTAAATGGGAATCCTGGCCCGCCACTGACTATACACCAGATACTATAACGTTACGTTGGCCCATGAGATGCCAGAGTAAAATGTACAGGGGTGAACGGGGAAGAACTTGTCGCCCCTGTGCATGTTAGGCTACTCTGACATTCTTGCAGCGTTTCGTTATAATATACCCGGTGCACACCAGTGGCGGAGCCAGGGTTCCCATTTAGGGGTGCACATTAATTAGCATATGTGGGGGATATATCATGCATATGATATGCCGAAAGCATATCACGAAGGCCTGATTTGGGGAGCGCATACATGGGAGGGGTCGCCCCCAATCGTTGGTCCGGGGGCTCCCCTGGGCAGGAACACTGTGAATATTTGAATGCCTAGGAGGGATTTCCTGACGTTTACATGACATTTGACATGTTTTTGGGGGCGGTCTTCCCTAGGGCCCCATTGACCCCGCCACTGGACTGTACACTATTTAATAAGCGATAAAACATGATCTTCGGAGAATCGGACCTTCGGAGAATCGGCCCTTCGGAGTTATAGACCTTCGGAGTTATGGGCGTTCGGAGTTATAGGCCTTCGGAGTTATGGGCTTTCGGACTTATGGGTCTTCGGAGTTATGGGATTTCGGAGAATCGGGACTTCGGAGTTATGGGCTTTCGGAGAATCGGGGCGTCGGAGAATCTGACCTTCGGAGAATCGGACTTTCGGAGTTATGGGTCTTCGGAAAAACGCTACGTAACCACTAATACATTGCTTTAAAATACCTGTATGATTGATTCTTGCGATATAATTGCATGCAATTTACAGGCAAATTCGACAGCATATATAGCTACCACTGGAACTACATAGCTTTTACTTCCCATGTAGTAAGCTGTGGCACAGATGCATTTAATAGGAAATATTTGCATTCCGTTTCTTGCGCACTGTAGTTATCTATACCGCAATCCCCGCAAAATTTTCGAGTGTATGAACGTACCCTAACAGTGTGACATATTTATAGATTACTGAGTAAAATATGTAAATCCTGTTGTCCGTGTCTCAAAATATTAGTCAAAATTGCATCAGGCCAAGTGATGAAACGCGAGTAGTTCGCTTTTATCACAAGAATGCATGGATGTAGCTATAAACACTGCATGATCACCTGGTATTTAGCAGAAGTCCGTGGGCGGTATTGGATATATTTTCAAACAACATGATACTGAACATGAATATTGTGCATTGTGTGGTACCATATTTCAGTTGTAGGGTGCCGACTGAAGCAATTTGAACACAAATTTATACTAAGAAACCGCCTTGGTAGCAGCATGGAAATTAGTTTTACATAAAATGCACGACATATACAGTCTCTTCAATCTGGTGAAATGGAATGGTAACCAATCGAAGAGATGAGTGCTGCATTACTGTACATTGCGACGTACGTGTATGGTTTATTATCACGGAGAGTGTTACAAATTCCGGAAATGTAAGTAATATTTATACCACAAAAGTATGCACCTTAGTTTTTGCGTTACATTCAATAATTAACCATCATGTCGAATTAAACTACCACGCACTGTGTGGCGAAACAGTACGTCGTGTGTTCCATGCCTGAAATGATGTTTGGCCCGACTGTTGTATGTATTCTGTGCAGAAAACCCGCACTTTAAAGACATAAATCATAGGGTTTGACTTGCGTTGCAGTGACCAATAATTCATTCAGATGGATCTATTTTTAGTAATCTGTTCACATTTAAAGATATATAACAGCAGACTTGTATATTACCAATACGTATTTCAGTCCCAAGTGGTTATCTAATGTGTTCCTTTCGTCGTGTCATTGCTTGGAGTTGCGGCCATTTTGACAGCCATTTTATGGCCGCGATTGTATTATTTTCTGTCCGTGTCACCGTGTCGCTCCCGTACTATATACGCCATTTTGGATAAAACAAATTCCCCAGAGCGGATTTGTGTCGACTTTTTTTGTTTTCATTCTGTCATATGGAATCTCCTGCGTCGAATGATAAAAATTGATAAAAGTCACCAATTTGTTCCTGGTTCGGACCTGTTTGTTGCCCCAACGACCACAATATAGGTTCCCCGATGTTTCACGCGCATTATCTTAAACCCCAATGTCAAGGGTGATGGGGCCCCCGGGGGGGGGGGGGGGGTGGTGATTTGAACGTCCTGTTGCATGTAGCCAATCAGATTGCCTGTATACAATCGGATATGTGGACAACGTATAATATTACGCCTTGATATAAAGCATCATTGGCCTCCATGTGCCCACGAATTGATAGAAAATAATTCAATTTAGCATATATAGTTCCGGTTCTAACGGATATAAACCGCCATTTAACCCACAATTTTAATCAAGGGCTTCATTTATGTTTGGAAAGTTGAAAAAATGTGATAGGCTAACTTTCTATATGACTCGGGTACGGTGAGTAATCGCCTGCTATACAATGTCCATGTGCCACATGTATTATAGCATATCAAGTATTTCTCAACTTATTTTCATCGCTGGAATGTCCCACAATCGACAAATTATAATAGCTTATAACTTGATGCTTGGAAATAAGTGGGCCATGGAAGATGCCAGGGTGATCCAATTCGACATAAAATGAGTTAAACAAATTCTTGAGCCAATTAACCGCTTATAGTGCAATATGAAAGTCCCACCCAAACTTTTAGTAATTTTCAAGGCGACTAACCTTCGGTAAAATATCCAGTTGTTGATTCAACATCATGACTGAGACTGGGAAAAGTTTCAATTCCAACTCAAATTTCATTAACTCAGCATGGTACCCGGGGAAAGTATTACTATATAATATAGTCGCCGTGCTCCATAAATGAACAGCCATTGTTCCGTCAAAAAGAATACCTTTTATTCTGGACTCATTGTCAGGGTGAAACATTATAGTGCGAACATTTTAGACGCATTGCGTATACAGCACAGTTTTTATTTGCCTCACTTAAATGACATAATTATAATACAAATGTTCGAAATAGGAAACTGATAGAAAAGATACCCACTATTGTGACATTGAAAATACGTGTTTCCAGTGCTGACTGATTTTAACCAATGGTGTGTTTATAGATAATTCAATAACTTGATTTTCAACCCGCAAGATAAAACGGACATGGTTCATATGAACTTTCAACTTATGCAGTTTGGAGATAAAGATATGTCGATAATACACATACGAAATATCAATTAAAAGGCTTTAGGCATAGCCGATATACAAGAACATTTGCCTCAAAGAAATTGTTCAGCTTTTACAATTTTTGCGCACAGAAGTGAGAAAAACGCTCTTTATGTTGTACCATATCAGGAATAAACTGAAATATAACAGTCTTTATTACACCAATATGCGCGATTTCCATTAAAAACATCGTTAAAGGTACTCAATCCGATTAGATGGTCCCCATATAATCAGATTCAAACAACAACAAAGACAACAACAACAGCATTTTGTTGTTCGACGAAATTTACCTTATTATAAACACAAAGCCTCTTGATTTTAGAGTTATCCATCCGCAATTTGGTCCGAGACCGTCGGCTCGTCGACTGTTTACTGGGCGACTAATAATTCTCGATGGTGAAAAATAATAGATTTCAAAAATCGATATATAATAACTCTGAACTTTGATAGGTGGGTTCCTCGACTCAAATCAAACATTTTTTACCCCCGAATCCAAATAAAGAGTAATTGAGGGGGCCTTTTAAAATCGGATTATGCATCTTTAATTAAAAATGGTAATGTCACCTGATGGCATTAGTGAATTTCTCATGACGTCATTGGCGTTACGTCGCTTACTGATCTATAGACTGACTTTTCGATGGTTGATCTTACTCCACATCGGGACTTTCATGCATTAATTCTGGGTGTTTTAATCATATTTGGCGAACCAAATTGACGTATAATTGTATTAAATAGTCTAATCAATTGGTTCCGAGAATTACGTTAATTAATTCACGAGAGACGAGAGATATCCGACTTTTCTAAATTCTTTAATAAGTCTTAAAAAGTCAGTAAAAAGTTTTTCACGTATATATATTTATCGAGTATCCTGGAGTATCTCCGTGATCAAAGCGATGTTATGAAAATGTACCACTACCGTTATTTTTTTTATACAGTTGCCATTTTCCCGGTGATCTGTGTTATAATTCATACAAAAATAGTTGTACAGATTGCTGTCACTGATAAATATAAGCATGTTGAAAATGGTAAAAAAATTCTTAAAATTAGCCTTTAAAAAGTTACCATGACGCAAGTATTACAATATTTTATATGTGAGTCCAACAATTGAAGAAAACCGAGTTAGTCATACCTTATTATACTTATTCCTGAATGTGTAAGCAACAAGTTATTGACCAATTCGGCACCCAAACATTCATGTTTCTAGATGGCCTTGATCCTTATCAACCATTGGGTTGCTATCTCGGGCACCCTCCGTTAGAAGTTCCTGGTGTGCCACATACCGATGGATTAGTCTTGTTCTTCTCACGTTTATCAGCAAATATTTGGAAATTGTACCATCCAGATACCGGTTAGTATCGATATGTGAATTATTACAAGGTCATCGGCATTTAATAAACCTTTGACCAAAGATTACATCATTATGAGTAATACGAACCATACGATTGAGAATATATATATGTATGAATACCACTTTCGTGAATTTGTATATTTCATAGACTACCCTGTGTTTTCTGTTTCAGATATCTTTTGTAAATATGTTATATGTAGTATTTTGTCAATCTTCGATCACGGAGGATAATTAAATAATATATATTATACTTATTCCTGAATGAGTAAGCAACAAGTATAGCCTATAACAGGGGCAGCATCAATTATCATCATATTTTCACTCTTTAAGTTCATTGTTTGAAATAAAAGAGTGTGCATATGGTGATAATTGTATTCCTGAATGTATTAACCCTTTACCCAACAGAAGGGCCCTGTGCCAATGCATTCTCTTATATATGCGAGTCGACCATAGGTCGCCTCGCATATATAAGAGAATGCATTGGCTTAACACATTAAAAATTATAAAATTGTTAAAGAATGTAAGAAAAAATGGTAAATTAGGCCAATGCATTCTCTTATATATGCGAGGCGACCTATGGTCGACTCGCATATATAAGAGAATGCATTGGCACAGGGCATAACTGTAACTATCACAATGTGGTCAAGGAGCCGGTTCCAATGATATCCATATTTGTATGGTTCTATTGAGACAGACCGAAGATATTTTAGGCTGTTGAAGCTTTATTTGGCCGGTTTTGGCCGGTTTGTTGGGTAAAGGGTTAACAATATTTGTCGTTATTATTAATACCAGTATATTATGATGTAAGAATTTATTGATTCTTATATGTTGTGTTGTGTAGATACTACATTTAATGTACATTTAAAGGCACGGGCGGCGTTCGTTGCAGAAATATTCATATTTGTTCAAATCGCCATCGACAGAAGGAATATTAAAATATATATTGTTTTGTTCATATGCCAAACATAATCAGATCGTAAATAGTATATTGTCGTCAAGACGTACGATGGTGTACGTAAACAAGAGGCTGTTCGTGTTACAGAAATTGTGTTTCTGTTTACATAACACAGCGCAATTCTATTGGTTAATCACACACAAATGATATAAACGCACTTTATTATTTCCATATCAGGAAAACAATAACAAATAACGCTCTTTATGTTTACCGTATCCGGATCTAAACAAAAGCCAGGTAACGTAACGTTTTTTGCTTTTGTTTACATAACAAAGGAAACAAAATTGACAATAACATTCTGTTTATGCCATGTTTCCGATTGGTATAAGAACAAAGTCTGTCTACATTTTACTATTCCTTCTGTTTATGGCGCAATGTTTAGGCGTCAAATATGACAAAATAATTTCTCTTTACAGCGATCAAAATGAGGGCGATAAATAAATCAAATTCTGACACACTAATACACGTACCTTATATACTCTGAACATCGATCGAAATTTATCAGAGCTGTGTATGTTTCCAAGTTTAGGCTCATACGTCGTATTAACGTTATGTATTTTTTATCATATCGGGAGCCGACTAATATGTTTCACCCCGAAGAAAGGGTTCGTTAATTGTTTACTTCTGAGATAATAAATTGAGTTGCGAGATATAGGCTGAATATTTCATATATTTATCGAGTTATTTTCATCGCCGGAAAGTACGTGACAAAACTAATACATTTCAGGCCTGATTTAACAATAAAGAGTGCGAGTCGCTTTAAATCTTTTTCTTACTAAGTGGATTCTCCCACCATGTTATACAAGTATACATTGGAATTATTCATCTTGAGGATTGTTCAGGTAGTAAATGCGGACGACAGACCGATGAACAGATAACACAAGTGAAGAGTATTTATATTAATTGATGGGAACTGTTCAGATAATAAGTTCAACAAACGTTTGTTGCACTTATTATCTGAACATTTCCCAAGGGAACAACTCGTCAATGAGTATTTAGTATATAACGGGTTAAAATGTTGAACTGAACATATATAGTGAACCTCACTAACTTGATCCCAACTAGATACTGTCCGACCTTAGATTGAAGCATGAAGCTGAAATGTTCCAAATGTTAAAAACCCGAGGCGCCACTCGATAAGCTCCAATGATCCAATCCGAGGTTCGGAGGTTGGAGTTGACACTCACAAGCAAGAGACATTAAGGTTACGTTCACACAGCTGGCTAAAATGTGCCTGGGAAATATTTTATAATTTCTTTTTTAAATTGGCTGTCTATTGCACACTTTTGAACACGGTGCATTACCGAAGATATGCATCTTCGATTTAATACAATCGAAGATAGAGGTTACAATGGAATTCCATTAGTTATTGAACGATTCATTTTTTTTATATATTTGAAGGCTAAGGAATCTTAAAGGTGGATTATCTCTTCCGGAACATTATCTATATAGTTTCCTGGGTATGGAATAATAAATACGAATAGAAGATCCTTGTCCGGAAACGTGTCTATCAATTAATATTGATTTTAATTGGAATTGTTTTCGTATAAAATATAGTTCAATAGTGGTCCCTGATATGCACGACCGTCTTTTTTGTTTTCTTTTTTGGGTGTTAATTTCAGTTATTTTAATCATTGAAAATAAGCATATGCTACACTATAGGTCTTATCTACTTGATTCGCATTTAATATTACAATATATACAAACAATCGGAGACTTTTGCGGCTCGTATTCATTCGGAGCGACACGCTGGAAGCCTCTATCTAAAGTCCTATTTATAGAACAAAGAAGTGTCCCATTAATTGAATAAAATAATGTCGAAATAAAATCAATATTAATTGATAGAATCGTTTCCGGGCGGGGATTTCCAACTCAAAAGTATTATCTCATACTCTGCAAACTATTAAAAAAATTATTTAAAGAGATAATCCATCTTTAAGGAATCACATAGTCCTCATTGTGCATTTACTAATCTGTTGGGCGCCTGTGTTCTGCACGTATATTTGTTGTTTGTATCCTATCACACTGCAGCCGAATTACCAGGGAAATTTGCAAGCGTGTGAACACACCCTTACCGTATTCTCACAAATTACCTGCAAATGTGAGATTTGAAAATCCATTCTGTCGTTCGATAACCCACGGGTATAGCGGCACGGGCTCCCGAGATTTGTAAGCATGGTTTGTGTTCTGATACATGGAATAGTTCGATATGTAAGGTAGGGAACTACCTCCTGGAAACCCCTCGACATGTGGAGTCCGTAAGTTCGGGAAACATCCAGCAGAAAATGAACTACCGTTCGATGAACTAATCACAGATGGAACATACGGAACAGTAACATCTCGCCTAACAAAGCTCTCCACTCCAGGTATAGACAAAGATTTAGAACAACCAGAATCCGACAGAGTTCCATTTCCGATTCCATCTTTTTGTATATTTGGAGAAGAGGTTATTTTCTGAATGGTATCGCTCGCAAGAAGTGAATCTATTGAAAACCCCTCTGATTTTTTCATTTTACGTGTATTTGTTTGAAGATGACTGAGAAATGAACCCTGGCAAGTAATAAGTGGCGTATTATTTAGTTAATTGATGCTATGAGGCATTGTGTTCGGGCGTTGATTGGCAGGAAGGCATCTCTATTTACACAGACGATGCTGTCACAGAGTATTACCGGAGTGTTTTCGCGTACCTCCTCCCCAAGCTTGAGTACACAGAACATGACAATAGAACAACATGTTCGTTCACCCAGCTTGGCGCAATCCAATGGTGGGCGGGACAGAGCCTTCATGTCTAATTTCACCACTTTATGGATTTATTACCGAGAAAGCTGCGCTAAAAAGAACACCTATAACAGAACAGCAATCTCAAAATTTTATCACTGGCTTTATTTTACTATACTACATTAATCTGAAATTTGTCATCATTTTCGACCGAAATATTAGCAAAACTGGAATCCCCTGTAAGAGGATGTTACCCCTTTTCTGGTTCATTGGCGATTTTGAAATGGGGACGCATAATTCACACCCCTTCGTAACTATTATTGGGGTTTTATATGCCCATGTTAACCGGTATTTACAGTATTCAACAAAAAGACTGGTACGCAGCATTTAGAGCACAAAATATATAAGTTTTAAATTATTTCCCAGTCAAAATGACAATTTTTCTTGATATGTTGAAGTTATGGACATTATTTCAGCATTTGTTTGAAGACTTTATATTTTACCGTGATATTACTATGTCTTGCAATCAATATTTGTTTTCGCACAAATTAATCACTCTCGTAGAACATCCGGCGCCACCAGACCGTGGGCGGGACAGAGAGCAATCAAGTCTAATTTCACGTGTTTATGGATTTGTTCCAGAGGAAGCTTAATTCTCTAAATAAGAACATCTATATCAGTCAATATCGGAATAAAATCTCAATAAGATTATCTCTGCCTTTACTATAGCTGAAATGGTCGTTACCCCATGGTTTTGGGAACTAGGTTTCCAAGGTTCCCCAAAACGGGTATTGTTTACCTGTAGATTCGCTGAAACTGGTATTGTTTTACCCATGCAGATTCGATGAATCTGGTATTTTGTTATACCCAGTTTGGAAAATCTCGTTTTGTTAGTGTAATTTGAATATGTCACGGGTTGTCGTTTGGTTCAATCAATTTATGACAATGGTTTACATAAAATTGACAGAACAAATGATTATTGATGCCTGGTGTTCTATAAACGAGAATTTGCACAGCTGTTAACCATGTACAGCGAACCCGGGTAACATGCACACTATCAGTTTTGCCAACATGGGTAACGAATATATAGGTCTCCAAACCATGGGATAATTCAGCCTTTCTAGACAGCTGAATTGCTCCAGTTCGCATGCCCCCGTTGACAAGAATAACCGTGATATCTTTCTAAAACGTTGATATGTGTACCCAGGATATCCGAAAAGTTTATATGTGTACCCAGGATATCCGAAACGTTGATATGTGTACCCAGGATATCCGAAAAGTTTATATGTGTACCCAGGATATCCGAAACGTTGATATGTGTACCCAGGATATCCGAAAAGTTTATATGTGTACCCAGGATATCCGAAAAGTTTATATGTGTACCCAGGATATCCGAAACGTTGATATGTGTACCCAGGATATCCGAAAAGTTTATATGTGTACCCAGGATATCCGAAACGTTGATATGTGTACCCAGGATATCCGTAACGTCGAGCAGAGCTACATGTACCAGGATATACAAAGAACGTGGATTTTGCGAAGTTCTTACGTTTCTCTGATTGTTTTCAACGATAGGTCACACTATAACATGCATAAGATTGCGGGTGTTAGCACATTAGGTCTATTTTATCAGATCCATAATGTTTTGAAGCCTGAAATTAAGCCAGCATTAGTTACTTCCCGGTCTGATTCCGGGGATCAATACAGATCGATAAATTTTATACTGCATGACCATATAGCACCGTCAGATTTACTAAGTCATAGAATTTAGAAAAATGGGGTCGAGATATCTGTTCTTCTTTCTTACAAACGGAGAGTACAGTTTTTGCTGCTTTGCGTTTTGTTGCTGAATTTCCGGCTGCCATTTGTTGTTTTTGTAAACACATTCTATATATACTTATGTCGTGGCAATGATACGTACAACGGAAGAGGTGGGGTAACGGTTAACAAACCAGTTTAAAAAGTGTGAGATATCACCGGTGGCCTAGAGCAGATTTATTATCACGGTCGTGCGGTTGGACACCCAACACCACAAAAAGTACCCCCAGTGTTAATAAAATAATGATAGATTCCTCTCTCTGCGACTATAAATTCTGCTTTCATATCTTCGACAAGAATTGTCCTTGTTAAATAAAAACCCACATTCTACTACTGCTTGTTCGGGTGATAATGTTAACATTTTCACAATACTATTATCCCGTTTCAAGTCTTTTGTGAGGATCATAACATTTGTTGTCACACTCCTTGCCATTGAGTTTTTGACATCAATCTAACTTGGATTTCATCTTTTACAGTGCCACTTGTTCCTTTGCCAATCCTTTTAGTTTTGACGAGCCTTTTACAATATTCCATTCATGTGTGATTTTACTGTATCCGGACGAGATAGTATAATTCTGGGAACTAAACAAGCGAGTTATTTTGCAGTTGTTTACTTGATCGTGTTTTGTCCATAATATGTGTTGCCAGTTTTACCTCAGCTTCTTGCAAGGTTGTAACTCTCCTGATAATTTACCGAAGGTGGCTTTTTAGTAAGTAAAGGAGACATGTGGTCACACATATACAGTATATATATACATTTATCAATTGTTGCTTCTACTGTGGCTTTACATGATGTGCTGCTATTTTTGTTCTTCTTATCTTCTCGTATTGTGTTCCGCGAATAACCTGTTTGGTTTTAATATTACCACGGGTTGGTTTCGACCGAATAATATATGCAGGGGGACACTGACCAACTAGTGATGGCCACAATCCTCAGGTTACTATAGAACATGTCATTGGGAACTGGTGCTACACCAAACTCAGTCTTTGGACCATTTTACGAGCACTATGGCTGAGGGGTCAGGTTACTACGTTTTGAGATTTTGCAGCTTTCGATCAGGAACCAGTCTATTCAACAAGAGTCATTGTGTGCGTGCAAATAAACAGAAATGCTCGAGAGTAGCAAAAACAATGACAGACGACGGCCAGATAACAATGTTCATTCACTGAGCTGTTATATCAACTCTGAGACGAAAGGTATCCATTAAAATGTACTTTCACGAACTTGAAATTTAGACAGTTGTTGTCGAACTTCGCGCGATAGACTGGTCCTTGTCTTTGTTCACCGAAAAAAGTTGAAAACTTAGTAACCTGACCTTTTCTGCAGCACTATGCACGGTACAAACCACAGCGTCCAATGTTGAGCAACGACACGTCTTTAGTTTCAACTTCAGTGATAAGCATTTTCTGCATTTCTTATTAACACCGAGTCCATCCATTGATCGTTGTAAAGACAGATCGCTCCGTTATTCTATATAATCTTTTACGGCAACGATCGCAAAAGATCATCTGCTTATCCGTGTCCCAGAAAATCAGTCAAGGTGTTTGGTATTCACTTGATTCATCTCTGACGATCTGATACTATCTCCAACAAACATATACTTCGTGATCTATCATTATCACTGGAACAAGTCGCAAACAATTATTGTCTACAGGAAAAGAACCCCCTTCAATCCTGTTTGCAGAACATCAGTATGGGTTTTTTTCCCAGAAATATTTTAAGGGGCATGGATATTGACTACATACAATGCAAGGAGTTAAACAGTCGTGGCTCATTTGAACCTCCAAATTATGCTTTATTTGGAAAGCAGGATAAGATATTTTGACAAAGGAACGAAATCTACAGGCTAAATATGCTCTGAAAAACGTGCCAAAGTAAAGTAATTCCCCCGCATTTTTAAATTTTTCGCGCAAAGTGAGACAAACGAAACACTCTTTATTTTACATAAGGAATATACTAACTTGTAACTAGCAATCTGATTGGCTACAACGGCACGTTTAAATTACCATGTTACCCGCCACCCTTGGCAGTGGGGAAAAAGAGAACTTGCGCGAAACATCGGGTGGTGTATGAGCACGTTAAACATCGGGGGTATATGTCAAATGACCCTTGCACTAGCAATTTTCACCAACCGCGACGTTGCTCTCGCACACATAGATTGACGTCACCTGACGGCGAATCCTTAGGTCGGCTACTGAATTATTCATATTGCTGTGAATTAATCGGAGAACCTATGAAAAACACACTTAATTTAAGGAGACATGGCTATTGTTGTGGGGCCAAATCGTTATCTCCGGCAACATCGGTACATGGAGATTGAATACCTGGATGTCTCTTGTTGGACGCCATCGGGATTCAAAATCTACATCCAGGTATTAAACCTCCATGTATATATAACCCTCGATGTTGCCGAAGATAACTAACAATGTATTACATTGAAGAAGAAGAAGTCCTTTGGCATATAAATGTATCATCCGAGGCTAGCGACAACGAATCTACAATACTAGGTATATACTCTCAAATATGATAATTGCCAGTCGATTAGAAGCTGCATGGTGATCACAGAATCATATATACAATCGGCGTGATATCAGTCCAAAAACACAGATAGAGGAATCTCAACCATAACTTTTTGAGAACCAAATGTCATTACTGAAATACGGACTCGAAGCGACTTGCCAAGTGTAAGACTATACGAATAGCGTTTTTACTTCAGCCTAATAACAATACCAATTTGTCCCAATTACTCATTGCCAAAGAGAGTTCGTACATGTGATCTTAATAACGATGATATATGACTTGATACCCGTTATTTGTATAACTCTGTCTTATCGGTTTCCAAGTGACACAGCCTATAACCCAACTCACTACTTCTTCGATAAACCCCACACACCGGTGTTGTAGGGACCATGTCTTATCTGATCGCCAGAGGTCGCTTCGACGGGTTGTGTGTAATTTGCGGAATGCGTGCAGATGGATGATTCTGTAATAATATACATTAATATGCGTTTTGTGTCAGCGGATATATGTCTAAGCTTCATTCCATATTATTCTACAAGACATTCCCAAATTCTTCCTTAATGACGGCACAAACCGCTTTGATGAGGGTCCAATTATATTAACCCACATGGAGCAAGACCAACATTTTTTGTGTGTAAACATATTTTATTGCACAAACAAAGCTAAGGGATTGATACATGAGTTTTATCACACATTACAAAGGGTACGAACATAAAATACAGATTACACACAAACATGACCATTCATATGTATAACATCTTTACGCTTATATATCAATATATGGGATAACCTTGAGTACATCTATGAATGGCCATAACGATGATTATTTCAAGGGATAGAGCGTGAGAGATGGTTTATTCCTCTATATTAATGAAGATGATAGATATATACATAATTATGGAATTATATACACAAGATAAGTAATTTACGCCGATGGGTGCATAGACAAACGAAAAAGAAATAAATTACATATACGTCATTGAGGTATCCGATATATGTGATACAGATATTTTCCATAAACAATCTTAATCAAATCATAGGATGATAATAAACCGCACATATCGCTTGAAAAGACGATATTCACCACACAGCAGTTCAATTTGCATTGGGATACAACGACCAAGGCAGTATGTAAGGAATGTATCGGTATTCATGTTGTCAAAATAGTTAAAAGTTCCAATTCCAAATATGTCAATACCCAAATGTGTCTTATAGTCTTATAGTCACAATATGATTGAATGTATGTACTGCCAGAATAGAACATGAAGTTACTTTCAAGAGCATTACGTACGTGTATAATTAAAGTTCGAAGCGTGATGTCGAGGTTATATATGATTGAATAACCATAAATAGGTTCATGTTTTGTGTTTCATTCAGAGTAGTATCTCGAGGAGGAATTTCTCAATATTAATATATATATTTAACTCCCAAAGTAGCAAGTCGTTGAAACAACACACATCGTTGATCTGTATAAAGGGACAGACAAAGGAATAGTGATTTGCTTCCTCTGCCGGTGGACCACAGCGACAGCTTGAGTTGTCTGATATGAAATTACAAAATTTGTCAGCGTTGTCAGCAATGTACCGGGAGCAGCCCCGTTTACCCAGTCGGTACGGGCACATAGCGCATTAACAATGTACCACGTGCAGTCCCGGTTACCCAGTCGGTACGGGCACATAGCGCATTAAACAATGTACCAGGAGCAGCCCCGGTTACCCATGCAGTCGGTACGGGCACACAGCGCATTAAACAATGTACCAGGTGCAGCACCGGTTACCCAGTCGGTACGGGCACACAGCGCATTAAACAACGTATCAGGAGCAGCCCCGGTTCCCAGTCGGTACGGTCACATTAAACAATGTACCGGGAGCAGCCTCGGTTACCCAGTCGGTACGGGCACATAGCGCATTAAACAATGTACCAGGAGCAGCCCCGGTTCCCAGTCGGTACGGGCACATTAAACAATGTACCGGGAGCAGCCTCGGTTACCCAGTCGGCACGGGCACATAGCGCATTAAGCAATGTGCCAGGAGCAGCCCCGGTTACACAGTCGATACGGGCACATGGCGCATTAAACAATGTACCAGGAGCAGCCTCGGTTACCCAGTCGGTACCGGCACATAGCGCATTAATCGTATCATTACAGAGCAGCCCCGGTTCCCAGTCGGTACGGGCACATGGCGCAATAAATGATGTACCAGCAGCAGGCCCGGTTCCCAGTCGGCACGGGCGTGCACATCGCGCATTAAACAATGTACCAGGAGTAGCTCCGGTTCCCAGTCGGTACCGGCACATGGGACATTAAACAATGTACCGGGAGCAGCCTCGGTTACCCAGTCGGTACGGGCACATGGGACATTAAACAATGTACCGGGAGCAGCATCGGCTACCCAGTCGGTACGGGCAC
Source organism: Siphonodentalium dalli (assembly GCA_032622095.1). NCBI lineage: Eukaryota > Metazoa > Mollusca > Scaphopoda > Gadilida > Siphonodentaliidae > Siphonodentalium > Siphonodentalium dalli. The sequence goes on along the minus strand of CP136062.1, from coordinate 193,689,286 downwards.
ATGGCGCATTAATCGTATATATATATAATTAAAGTTACACCAAATATAATGCAGGTTTATATCGACAAATATAGCGCCTTGCTGTAGAGTGGTAGTTTTAGCACCCCTCATCGTGGTTCATTCGTTATTGTGATTAATATATGTCTAACAGGTATGTATACTATATGGAAACCCTTTGAAGAACATCGCAGCCATGCATGGTTGGTCCAATCTGAATGAATTTGGCGTGCAGGTTAGCCACCAGGATTTCTTTCAAAAGAGGGCCAAATGGCCTTGTTCCACCAAAGGCTTTTATGTGTGTAAAAATGGAGCGAGTCAATGGTGAAAAGGGCCTGCGACTAATTATAGAAACCGAGTGGATACTCCGCCTCAATACGAAACATGACAGTAGATTCAATTTCCCCGCAAATGATTGAGGGACTGTCGCCGTCGAGTATAAAAATATCTCCAACGGCATGGCTCGCAGTTTGGACCACGTAACGGCATTTGTTGCTATTTGTTATTGGAAAAATGAAGACATGTTACTATGTTACTTATTAAATATTATTACGTGATTGCTGCGACCATTTATTCACTGAGTAAACACACAAACTAGATTTGAACGTTGTTAGCGAGTTCCGTTCTAGGGAAATGCTGCTTTGTTTTTTGTTTTTGAAAATAATGTCTTCCGTGCATATGTCCTCGATCCGCGCAGGCATCTCCGCCATGGTTTATCAAATCTAAGATCTTAATGAACATTAATGGCATATATCTATGGAGCTTCACCATCAGGAGAATTTTCAAAACAGTGTCCGATAAAGTTGTTTACATTTTATGTATAGTAATCCCTCTTTGTTTATCTGCAAATAATGGTGTTCTAGATAATTCCACGATGGGTTGTGGGATTGCAATGAAAATTGGTATGGATATAAACTTATCTTCTTGATATAGGGCTTTCAAATGTTGAGTGGATTTGTTCTAGTTCCGTACTCGAGTTATTTTTATTATCTGTTCAAGTCTATTATTTTCTGGTTTCGAAACCAAGTATTTTCTTTATTATCGCGACCTATTCGTGACATTGATCAATACGACCAGGCATCGATCTTCTCGATAATGGCCTATAACTTATAATCACTCGGCCCACCCTTCACTCATCAACCGCCATCGGCGAGATAGAACGCATCTTGTTCATAACTAATGGTATTTACAAGTCAATCATTGAGCATTAGTTCAAACTGTTTGTAATATCATGTTAAATACCTGCCCGAAACGCGCCTCTCCTCACAATAAGAGAATGTGGACAATAGCTAGTCGCTTCCTGATATCGTTGAATTTAAACTAATGCCGACATCTGAGTGGAACGTGCCATTCCGGTAATTCGTTCTGTGACATTATCACATGGAGTACTTCGATATTAGCATAAAGTCATTTTCTACCAATTCGACATTACGCTAAATTAAGCAAACTGCAAGGTAGAGTTCAGTCCTCTCTCTACGATGGTCTTATCGCTACCATCACGTAGACAGACTGTAAGTTTTTATTTGACAGTTCAGTCCTCTCTCTCTCTATGCTGGTCTTACCCCTACCATCACGTAGACAGACTGTAAGTTTTTATTTGACAGTTCAGTCCTTTCTAAGCTGGTCTTACCGCTACCATCACGTAGACAGACTGTAAGTTTTTATTTGACAGTTCAGTCCTCTCTATGCTGGTCTTACCGCTACCATCACGTAGACAGACTGTAAGTTTTTATTTGACAGTTCAGTCCCATCTCTCGCTCTCTCTCTCTCTCTCTCTCTACGCTGGTCTTACCGCTATCATCACGTAGACAGACAGTAAGTTTTTATTTGACAGTTCAGTCCTCTCTACGCTGGTCTTACCGATACCATCACGTAGACAGACTGTAAGTTTTTATTTGACAATTCAGTCCTCTCTCTACGCTGGTATTACCGCTACCATCACGTAGACAGACTGTAAGTTTTTATTTGACAATTCAGTCCTCTCTCTACGCTGGTATTACCGCTACCATCACGTAGACAGACTGTAAGTTTTTATTTGACAGTTCAGTCCTCTCTAAGCTGGTCTTACCGCTACCATCACGTAGACAGACTGTAAGTTTTTATTTGACAGTTCAGTCCTTTCTATGCTGGTCTTACCGCTACCATCACGTAGACAGACTGTAAGTTTTTATTTGACAGTTCAGTCCCATCTCTCGCTCTCTCTCTCTCTCTCTACGCTGGTCTTACCGCTACCATCACATAGACAGACTGTAAGTTTTTATTTGACAGTTCAGTCCTCTCTAAGCTGGTCTTATCGCTACCAGCACGTAGACAGACTGTAAGTTTTTATTTGACAGTTCAGTCCTCTCTATGCTGGTCTTATCGCTACCAGCACGTAGACAGACTGTAAGTTTTTATTTGACAGTTCAGTCCTCTCTAAGCTGGTCTTACCGCTACCATCACGTAGACAGACTGTAAGTTTTTATTTGACAGTTCAGTCCTCTCTCTACGCTGGTCTTACCGCTACCATCACGTAGACAGACTGTAAGTTTTTATTTGACAGTTCAGTCCTCTCTATGCTGGTCTTACCGCTACCATCACATAGACAGACTGTAAGTTTTTATTTGACAGTTCAGTCCTCTCTCTCTCTCTACGCTGATCTTACCGCTACCATCACGTAGACAGACTGTAAGTTTTTATTTGACAGTTCAGTCCTCTCTATGCTGGTCTTACCGCTACCATCACATAGACAGACTGTAAGTTTTTATTTGACAGTTCAGTCCTCTCTCTCTCTACGCTGATCTTACCGCTACCATCACGTAGACAGACTGTAAGTTTTTATTTGACAGTTCAGTCCTATCTCTCTCTCTCTCTCTCTCTCTCTCTCTCCCTCTCTCTCTCTCTACGCTGTATTACCGCTACCATCACGTAGACAGACTGTAAGTTTTTATTTGACAGTTCAGTCCTTTCTAAGCTGGTCTTACCGCTACCATCACGTAGACAGACTGTAAGTTTTTATTTGACAGTTCAGTCCTCTCTACGCTGGTCTTACCGCTATCATCACGTAGACAGACAGTAAGTTTTTATTTGACAGTTCAGTCCTCTCTACGCTGGTCTTACCGATACCATCACGTAGACAGACTGTAAGTTTTTATTTGACAATTCTGTCCTCTCTCCACGCTGGTATTACCGCTACCATCACGTAGACAGACTGTAAGTTTTTATTTGACAGTTCAGTCCTCTCTAAGCTGGTCTTACCGCTACCATCACGTAGACAGACTGTAAGTTTTTATTTGACAGTTCAGTCCTCTCTATGCTGGTCTTACCGCTACCATCACGTAGACAGACTGTAAGTTTTTATTTGACAGTTCAGTCCTCTCTATGCTGGTCTTACCGCTACCATCACATAGACAGACTGTAAGTTTTTATTTGACAGTTCAGTCCTCTCTCTCTCTCTACGCTGATCTTACCGCTACCATCACGTAGACAGACTGTAAGTTTTTATTTGACAGTTCAGTCCTATCTCTCTCTCTCTCTCTCTCTCTCTCTCTCTCTCTCTCTCTCTCTCTCTCTCTCTCTCTCTCTATACGCTGTATTACCGCTACCATCACGTAGACAGACTGTAAGTTTTTATTTGACAGTTCAGTCCTTTCTAAGCTGGTCTTACCGCTACCATCACGTTGACAGACTGTAAGTTTTTATTTGACAGTTCAGTCCTCTCTACGCTGGTCTTACCGCTATCACCACGTAGACAGACAGTAAGTTTTTATTTGACAGTTCAGTCCTCTCTACGCTGGTCTTACCGATACCATCACGTAGACAGACTGTAAGTTTTTATTTGACAATTCAGTCCTCTCTCTACGCTGGTATTACCGCTACCATCACGTAGACAGACTAAGTTTTTATTTGACAGTTCAGTCCTCTCTAAGCTGGTCTTACCGCTACCATCACGTAGACAGACTGTAAGTTTTTATTTGACAGTTCAGTCCTCTCTATGCTGGTCTTACCGCTACCATCACGTAGACAGACTGTAAGTTTTTATTTGACAGTTCAGTCCCATCTCTCTCTCTCTCTCTCTCTCTCTCTCTCTCTACGCTGGTCTTACCGCTACCATCACATAGACAGACTGTAAGTTTTTATTTGACAGTTCAGTCCTCTCTAAGCTGGTCTTACCGCTACCATCACGTAGACAGACTGTAAGTTTTTATTTGACAGTTCAGTCCTCTCTATGCTGGTCTTACCGCTACCATCACATAGATAGACTGTAAGTTTTTATTTAAAAGTTCAGTCCTCTCTCTCTCTCTACGCTGATCTTACCGCTACCATCACGTAGACAGACTGTAAGTTTTTATTTGACAGTTCAGTCCTATCTCTCTCTCTCTCTCTCTCTCTCTCTCTCTACGCTGTATTACCGCTACCATCACGTAGACAGACTGTAAGTTTTTATTTGACAGTTCAAGTCCTCTCTACGCTGGACTTACCGCTACCATCACGTAGACAGACTGTAAGTTTTTATTTGACAGTTCAGTCCTCTCTCTCTCTCTACGCTGGTCTTACCGCTACCATCACGTAGACAGACTGTAAGTTTTTATTTGACAGTTCAGTCCTCTCTCTGTCTCTACGCTGGTCTTACCGCTACCATCACGTAGACAGACTGTAAGTTTTTATTTGACAGTTCAGTCCTCTATCTCTCTCTACGCTGGTCTTACCGCTACCATCACGTAGACAGACTGTAAGTTTTTATTTGACAGTTCAGTCCTCTCTATGCTGGTCTTACCGCTACCATCACATAGACAGACTGTAAGTTTTTATTTGACAGTTCAGTCCTCTCTACGCTGGTCTTACCGCTACCATCACGTAGACAGACTGTAAGTGTTTATTTGACAGTTTAGTCCTCTCTACGCTGGTCTTACCACTACCATCACGTAGACAGACTGTAAGTTTTTATTTGACAGTTCAGTCCTCTCTACGCTGGTCTTACCGCTACCATCACGTAGACAGACTGTAAGTTTTTATTTGACAGTTCAAGTCCTCTCTAAGCTGGTCTTACCGCTACCACCACGTATACAGACTGTAAGTTTTTATTTGACAGTTCAGTCCTCTCTATGCTGGTCTTACCGCTACCACCACGTATACAGACTGTAAGTTTTTATTTGACAGTTCAGTCCTCTCTCTCTCTCTACGCTGGTCTTACCGCTACCATCACGTAGACAGACTGTAAGTTTTTATTTGACAGTTCAGTCCTCTCTATGCTGGTCTTACCGCTACCATCACGTAGACAGACTGTAAGTTTTTATTTGACAGTTCAGTCCTCTCTCTCTCTCTACGCTGGTCTTACCGCTACCATCACGTAGGCAGACTGTAAGTTTTTATTTGACAGTTCAGTCCTCTCTACGCTGGTCTTACCGCTACCATCACGTAGACAGACTGTAAGTTTTTATTTGACAGTTCAGTCCTCTCTCTCTCTCTACGCTGGTCTTACCGCTACCATCACGTAGACAGACTAAGTTTTTATTTGACAGTTCAGTCCCATCTCTCTCTCTCTCTCTCTCTCTCTCTCTCTCTCTCTCTCTCTCTCTCTCTCTCTCTACGCTGGTCTTACCCCTACCATCACGTAGACAGACTGTAAGTTTTTATTTGACAGTTCCGTCCTCTCTAAGCTGGTATTACCGCTACCATCACGTAGGCAGACTGTAAGTTTTTATTTGACAGTTCAGTCCTCTCTTCGCTGGTCTTACCACTACCATCACGTAGACAGACTGTAAGTTTTTATTTGACAGTTCAGTCCTCTCTACGCTGGTCTTACCGCTATCACCACGTAGACAGACTGTAAGTTTTTATTTGACAGTTCAGTCCTCTCTATGCTGGTCTTACCGCTACCACCACGTATACAGACTGTAAGTTTTTATTTGACAGTTCAGTCCTCTCTATGCTGGTCTTACCGCTACCACCACGTAAACAGACTGTAAGTTTTTATTTGACAGTTCAGTCCTCTCTACGCTGGTCTTACCGCTACCATCACGTAGACAGACTGTAAGTTTTTATTTGACAGTTCAAGTCCTCTCTAAGCTGGTCTTACCGCTACCACCACGTATACAGACTGTAAGTTTTTATTTGACAGTTCAGTCCTCTCTATGCTGGTCTTACCGCTACCACCACGTATACAGACTGTAAGTTTTTATTTGACAGTTCAGTCCTCTCTACGCTGGTCTTACCGCTACCATCACGTAGACAGACTGTAAGTTTTAATTTGACAGTTCAGTCCTCTCTCTACGCTGGTCTTATCGCTACCATCACGTAGACAGACTGTAAGTTTATATTTAACAGTTCAGTCCTCTCTCTACGCTGTTCTTACCGCTACCATCACGCAGACAGACTGTAAGTTTTTATTTGACAGTTCAGTCCTCTCTATGCTGGTCTTACCGCTACCATCACATAGACAGACTGTAAGTTTTTATTTGACAGTTCAGTCCTCTCTACGCTGGTCTTACCGCTACCATCACGTAGACAGACTGTAAGTTTTTATTTGACAGTTCAGTCCTCTCTACGCTGGTCTTACCGCTACCATCACGTAGACAGACTGTAAGTGTTTATTTGACAGTTCAGTCCTCTCTACGCTGGTCTTACCGCTACCATCACGTAGACAGACTGTAAGTGTTTATTTGACAGTTCAGTCCTCTCTATGCTGGTCTTACCGCTACCATCACGTAGACAGACTGTAAGTGTTTATTTGACAGTTCAGTCCTCTCTACGCTGGTCTTATCGCTACCATCACGTAGACAGACTGTAAGTTTTTATTTGACAGTTCAGTCCTCTCTACGCTGGTCTTACCGCTACCATCACGTAGACAGACTGTAAGTTTTTATTTGACAGTTCAGTCCCATCTCTCTCTCTCTCTCTCTCTCTCTACGCTGGTCTTACCGCTACCATCACGTAGACAGACTGTAAGTTTTTATTTGACAGTTCAAGTCCTCTCTAAGCTGGTCTTACCGCTACCATCACATAGACAGACTGTAAGTGTTTATTTGACAGTTCAGTCCTCTCTATGCTGGTCTTACCACTACCATCACGTAGACAGACTGTAAGTGTTTATTTGACAGTTCAGTCCTCTCTATGCTGGTCTTACCGCTACCATCACGTAGACAGACTGTAAGTTTTTATTTGACAGTTCAGTCCTCTCTATGCTGGTCTTACCACTACCATCACGTAGACAGACTGTAAGTGTTTATTTGACAGTTCAGTCCTCTCTATGCTGGTCTTGCCGCTACCATCACGTAGACAGACTGTAAGTGTTTATTTGACAGTTCAGTCCTCTCTATGCTGGTCTTACCGCTACCATCACGTAGACAGACTGTAAGTGTTTATTTGACAGTTCAGTCCTCTCTATGCTGGTCTTACCCCTACCACCACATAGACAGACTGTAAGTTTTTATTTGACAGTTCAGTCCTCTCTCTAAGCTGGTTTTACCGCTACCATCACGTAGACAGACTGTAAGTTTTTATATGACAGTTCAGTCCTCTCTCTATGCTGGTCTTACCGCTACCATCACGTAGACAGACTGTAAGTGTTTATTTGACAGTTCAGTCCTCTCTCTAAGCTGGTTTTACCGCTACCATCACGTAGACAGACTGTAAGTTTTTATTTGACAGTTCAGTCCTCTCTCTACGCTGGTATTATCGTTGCCACCACGTAGACACACTGTAAGTTTTTATTTGACAGTTCAGTCCTCTCTCTTCGCTGGTCTTACCGCTACCATCATGTAGACAGACTGTAAGTTTGTATATGACAGTTCAGTCCTCTCTCTATGCTGGTCTTACCGCTACCATCACGTAGACAGACTGTAAGTTTTTATTTGACAGTTCAGTCCTCTCTCTACGCTGGTCTTATCGCTACCATCACGTAGACAGACTGTAAGTTATTATTTGACAGTTCAGTCCTCTCTCTACGCTGGTCTTATCGCTACCATCACGTAGACAGACTGTAAGTTTTTATTTGACAGTTCAGTCCTCTCTTCGCTGGTCTTACCGCTACCATCACTTAGACAGACTGTAAGTTTTTATTTGACAGTTCAGTCCTCTCTATGCTGGTCTTACCGCTACCAGCACGTAGACAGACTGTAAGTTTTTATTTGACAGTTCAGTGTCCTCTCTCTACGCTGGTCTTATCGCTACCATCACGTAGACACACTGTAAGTTTTTATTTGACAGTTCAGTCGTCTCTACGCTGGTCTTACCACTACCATCACGTAGACAGACTGTAAGTTTTTATTTGACAGTTCAGTCCTCTCTTTGTGCTGGTCTTATCGCTACCATCACGTAGACAGACTGTAAGTTTTTATTTGACAGTTCAGTCCTCTCTCTACGCTGTATTACCGCTACCATCACGTAGACACACTGTAAGTTTTTATTTGACAGTTCAGTCCTCTCTCTCTACGCTGGTCTTACCGCTACCATCACGTAGACACACTGTAAGTTTTTATTTGACAGTTCAGTCCTCTCTCTCTACGCTGGTCTTACCGCTACCATCACGTAGACAGACTGTAAGTTTTTATTTGACAGTTCAGTCCTCTCTCTGCGCTGGTCTTATCGCTACCATCACGTAGACAGACTGTAAGTTTTTATTTGACAGTTCAGTCCTCTCTACGCTGTATTACCGCTACCAGCACGTAGACAGACTGTAAGTTTATATTTGACAGTTCAGTCCTCTCTAAGCTGGTCTTACCGCTACCATCACGTAGACAGACTGTAAGTTTTTATTTGACAGTTCAGTCCTCTCTACGTTGTATTGCCGCTACCAGCACGTAGACAGACTGTAAGTTTTTATTTGACAGTTCAGTCCTCTCTCTGCGATGGTCTTATCGCTACCATCACGTAGACAGACTGTAAGTTTTTATTTGACAGTTCAGTCCTCTCTACGCTGTATTACCGCTACCAGCACGTAGACAGACTGTAAGTTTTTATTTGACAGTTCAGTCCTCTCTACGCTGGTCTTATCGCTACCATGCGTAGACAGACTGTAAGTTATTGTTTGACAGTTCAGTCCTCTCTATGCTGGTATTACCGCTACCATCACGTAGACATACTGTAAGTTTTTTATTTGACAGTTCAGTCCTCTCTACGCTGTATTACCGCTACCATCACGTAGACAGACTGCAAGTTTTTATTTGACAGTTCAGTCCTCTCTACGCTGGTCTTATCGCTACCATGCGTAGACAGACTGTAAGTTATTGTTTGACAGTTCAGTCCTCTCTATGCTGGTATTACCGCTACCATCACGTAGACATACTGTAAGTTTTTATTTGACAGTTCAGTCCTCTCTATGTTGGTCTTACCGCTACCATCACGTAGACAGACTGTAAGTTTTTATTTGACAGTTCAGTCCTCTCTACGCTGTATTACCGCTACCATCACGTAGACAGACTGTAAGTTTTTATTTGACAGTTCAGTCCTCTCTAAGCTGGTCTTACCGCTACCATCACGTAGACAGACTGTAAGTTATTGTTTGACAGTTCAGTACTCTCTATGCTGGTATTACCGCTACCATCACGTAGACATACTGTAAGTTTTTATTTGACAGTTCAGTCCTCTCTATGCTGGTCTTACCGCTACCATCACGTAGACAGACTGTAAGTTTTTATTTGACAGTTCAGTCCTCTCTCTACGCTGGTCTTATCGCTACCATCACGTAGACAGACTGTAAGTTTTTATTTGACAGTTCAGTCCTCTCTACGCTGGTATTACCACTACCATCACATAGACAGACTAAGTATTTATTTGACAGTTCAGTCCTTTCTACGCTGGTCTTGTCGCTGCCATCACGTAGACAGACTGTAAGTTTTTATTTGACAGTTAAGTCCTGTCTCTACGCTGGTATTATCGTTGCCACCACGTAGACACACTGTAAGTTTTTATTTGACAGTTCAGTCCTCTCTCTTCGCTGGTCTTACCGCTACCATCATGTAGACAGACTGTAAGTTTGTATATGACAGTTCAGTCCTCTCTCTATGCTGGTCTTACCGCTACCATCACGTAGACAGACTGTAAGTTTTTATTTGACAGTTCAGTCCTCTCTCTACGCTGGTCTTATCGCTACCATCACGTAGACAGACTGTAAGTTATTATTTGACAGTTCAGTCCTCTCTCTACGCTGGTCTTATCGCTACCATCACGTAGACAGACTGTAAGTTTTTATTTGACAGTTCAGTCCTCTCTTCGCTGGTCTTACCGCTACCATCACTTAGACAGACTGTAAGTTTTTATTTGACAGTTCAGTCCTCTCTATGCTGGTCTTACCGCTACCAGCACGTAGACAGACTGTAAGTTTTTATTTGACAGTTCAGTCCTCTCTCTACGCTGGTCTTATCGCTACCATCACGTAGACACACTGTAAGTTTTTATTTGACAGTTCAGTCGTCTCTACGCTGGTCTTACCACTACCATCACGTAGACAGACTGTAAGTTTTTATTTGACAGTTCAGTCCTCTCTTTGTGCTGGTCTTATCGCTACCATCACGTAGACAGACTGTAAGTTTTTATTTGACAGTTCAGTCCTCTCTCTACGCTGTATTACCGCTACCATCACGTAGACACACTGTAAGTTTTTATTTGACAGTTCAGTCCTCTCTCTCTACGCTGGTCTTACCGCTACCATCACGTAGACACACTGTAAGTTTTTATTTGACAGTTCAGTCCTCTCTCTCTACGCTGGTCTTACCGCTACCATCACGTAGACAGACTGTAAGTTTTTATTTGACAGTTCAGTCCTCTCTCTGCGCTGGTCTTATCGCTACCATCACGTAGACAGACTGTAAGTTTTTATTTGACAGTTCAGTCCTCTCTACGCTGTATTACCGCTACCAGCACGTAGACAGACTGTAAGTTTATATTTGACAGTTCAGTCCTCTCTAAGCTGGTCTTACCGCTACCATCACGTAGACAGACTGTAAGTTTTTATTTGACAGTTCAGTCCTCTCTACGCTGTATTGCCGCTACCAGCACGTAGACAGACTGTAAGTTTTTATTTGACAGTTCAGTCCTCTCTCTGCGATGGTCTTATCGCTACCATCACGTAGACAGACTGTAAGTTTTTATTTGACAGTTCAGTCCTCTCTACGCTGTATTACCGCTACCAGCACGTAGACAGACTGTAAGTTTTTATTTGACAGTTCAGTCCTCTCTACGCTGGTCTTATCGCTACCATGCGTAGACAGACTGTAAGTTATTGTTTGACAGTTCAGTCCTCTCTATGCTGGTATTACCGCTACCATCACGTAGACATACTGTAAGTTTTTTATTTGACAGTTCAGTCCTCTCTACGCTGTATTACCGCTACCATCACGTAGACAGACTGTAAGTTTTTATTTGACAGTTCAGTCCTCTCTACGCTGGTCTTATCGCTACCATGCGTAGACAGACTGTAAGTTATTGTTTGACAGTTCAGTCCTCTCTATGCTGGTATTACCGCTACCATCACGTAGACATACTGTAAGTTTTTATTTGACAGTTCAGTCCTCTCTATGTTGGTCTTACCGCTACCATCACGTAGACAGACTGTAAGTTTTTATTTGACAGTTCAGTCCTCTCTACGCTGTATTACCGCTACCATCACGTAGACAGACTGTAAGTTTTTATTTGACAGTTCAGTCCTCTCTAAGCTGGTCTTACCGCTACCATCACGTAGACAGACTGTAAGTTATTGTTTGACAGTTCAGTACTCTCTATGCTGGTATTACCGCTACCATCACGTAGACATACTGTAAGTTTTTATTTGACAGTTCAGTCCTCTCTATGCTGGTCTTACCGCTACCATCACGTAGACAGACTGTAAGTTTTTATTTGACAGTTCAGTCCTCTCTCTACGCTGGTCTTATCGCTACCATCACGTAGACAGACTGTAAGTTTTTATTTGACAGTTCAGTCCTCTCTACGCTGGTATTACCGCTACCATCACATAGACAGACTAAGTATTTATTTGACAGTTCAGTCCTTTCTACGCTGGTCTTGTCGCTGCCATCACGTAGACAGACTGTAAGTTTTTATTTGACAGTTAAGTCCTGTCTCTACGCTGGTCTTATCGCTACCATCACGTAGACAGACTGTAAGTTTTTATTTGACAGTTCAGTCCTCTCTCTACGCTGGTATTACCGCTACCATCACGTAGACAGACTGTAAGTTTTTATTTGACAGTTCAGTCCTCTCTCTCTCTCTCTCTCTATGCTGGTATTACCGCTACCATCACGTAGACAGACTGTAAGTTTTTATTTGACAGTTCAGTCCTCTCTCTCTACGCTGGTCTTATCGTTGCCATCACGTAGACAGACTGTAAGTTTTTATTTGACAGTTCAGTCCTCTCTCTACGCTGATCTTACCGCTGCCATCACGTAGACAGACTGTAAGTTTTTATTTGACAGTTCAGTCCTCTCTACGCTGGTCTTATCGCTACCATCACGTAGACAGACTGTAAGTTTTTATTTGACAGTTCAGTCCTCTCTCTAAGCTGGTCTCACCGCTACCATCACGTAGACAGACTGTAAGTTTTTATTTGACAGTTCCGTCCTCTCTACGCTGGTCTTACCGCTGCCATCACGTAGACACACTGTAAGTTTTTATTTGACAGTTCAGTCCTCTCTCTAAGCTGGTCTTACCGCTACCATCACGTAGACAGACTGTAAGTTTTTATTTGACAGTTCAGTCCTCTCTCTACGCTGGTCTTACCGCTACCATCACGTAGACAGACTGTAAGTTTTTATTTGACAGTTCAGTCCTCTACGCTGGTCTTACCGCTACCATCACGTAGACAGACTGTAAGTTTTTATTTGACAGTTCCGTCCTCTCTACGCTGGTCTTACCGCTACCATGCGTAGACAGACTGTAAGTTTTTATTTGACAGTTCCGTCCTCTCTACGCTGGTCTTACCGCTACCATGCGTAGACAGACTGTAAGTTTTTATTTGACAGTTCAGTCCTCTCTCTACGCTGGTCTTATCGCTACCATCACGTAGACACACTGTAAGTTTTTATTTGACAGTTCAGTCCTCTCTCTAAGCTGGTCTCACCGCTACCATCACGTAGACAGACTGTAAGTTTTTATTTGACAGTTCCGCCCTCTCTCTAAGCTGATCTTACCGCTACCATCACGTAGACAGACTGTAAGTTTATTTGACAGTTCAGTCCTCTCTCTACGCTGGTCTTACCGCTACCATCACGTAGACAGACTGTAAGGTTATTTGACAGTTCAGTCCTCTCTACGCTGGTATTGCCGCTGCCATCACGTAGACAGACTGTAAGTTTTTTTTTGACAATTCATTCAGCATTATTCTGAGAAAATGAAATGTCTATATTAATTTTAAAATTGGTCGGATCAAATCAAATTGAATTGTAACCGTCTTGAATAAAAAAAAAGGTTGCACCACCTGTGCTATCATATATCCACGGTGCAAATACAAACATGGGCAGGTAGGAATCCAAATAATGAAGTGACCATCCGGAAACCCCAAAATCAGCAAAATTAGAAGTTGAATTCAGATGTAGTTTATGCTGTGACAAATCAAAGAAAGCTGCATACGCGTGTCGAATATTGCCGATGCCATCAACTGAGAGGGACCTCTGCAATTTTCTTCTCAGTGCGGTCAGTCATTCAAATAATGATTAAAACATCAGCAGTATAGAGCCGGACGGACCAACATCGCGAAAGATTTACAAACAAAGGACCATAATTCATAAAACAACTTGTATACCAAAAATGATTGAAATCGGTTCATATATGTTTGAGTTATCAAGCCGGACGGACCAAAACGCGAAAAAATATAATCTATGTTCCATAAATCAGGCAGAAACATCGGGACAAACCTGATTTGCTTGCAGATTTGAAGTGTTCTTGCAAGCGACTTGTATACCAACAATTATTGAAATCGGTTCATATTTGTTTGAGTTATCAAGCCGGACGGCTAAAAGGATAGACGCAGTGGCCTTCGAGAGTGGGGTATAAAAATATAAGATTTCCTTACATTCTGTATACGCGATAGCAGTGGTGAGACCAGCGTACCGAGGGGGGGGGGGGGCTGACCTATGCCTTGCATTTTGGAATGAAAGCTTTGTACCGGTTAAAACCATCTTTGGTCGAAATTTTAGGACCAAGGTGAAAAGAAAAATATACAGAAGATTTACATTGTATTTATTGCTTTATATTGTAAGTCACTCTCCATATATGGAGGTCAATAAATAAATAAATAAATAAATAAATTCTTTTTGAATATTGGGGTAATCCTGCAATTGTGTGAAGATATTGACCAATTCAGTGTTGTCATGTGTGATAATGTTTTGCAAGAAAATATGGGAACAACAGCTATGATTTCGTTGAGTAGACACAGGCTCTTTGGGGTCACGTCGTTTCACTGCGCGTCGTCACGACGGCTAACATAACATGGCACCGGAACGGTGCAGTATTTTGTCTAATGATTCCGGAGAGCCACCAATCGGCATGACACATTTCAAACCGATGAGATAAAATTGTCCCCATTATCCCTAATTAAACAATGGTTATCAATTGAGGTCTATAAGCACAACGAACACCGAATATCTTCGCACATGCGCAGATGGTGTACGCAATCGATACGCCAAGTCTTCCCATGCAACGGGCTATCTGTTCAAAGCAACTCGCTATTTCTCCACAAAACGTGTCTCAAATTCTATTGAGCAAATACACAAGCAAAGGGGAGGTTACAGAGGCCACAATTCGCTCACACAATTTCATTCAGTACGACATTAGCGCACAATTCCTTCTCAATTATCCGTAATTTCGCCATAGAATTAAGTTAATCTCGATACGCGGTCGCGTGTCACGAGAGTTCTAAATAGGGAGCTCCTTATAACGCAGTCTGTATTTGTTTTGCTAAACATTTTATCGCGACAAACGCGTGTTAATGACACTCTTGGGCGTATAAAATCAAAGATATTATTTAACTATCGTATTTAAACTTGTTGACCAATCTATCGGCTAATTTAGTTGATCCGTTTCAATTGTGCTGATTTGTATTCCCGCATACAGAAGAACTGGGGACGGAACGTGAGTTTGTGAGGTAGTTGCCGGATATCCTATATGGGACTATAACTGCAGAGGGATTTTGTCATACAAGGTCCAATTTCTATACTCATGTGAAAATTAAGGGTGTTTTCTCCGAAATAGTGTTAAATCCCACATTATAATTGTTGAGATCTTTACATTGCTCCTGATCTGTGCCACCTCTTCATATTTGAACTACAGTACTTGAAACGAAGAATGTGTTTGGCTATAACAGAACCGATGTGTTCCATAAATCTTGAAAGTCGACGGTATACGTCATACTCATATTGCTTGTTTCAAACTTCTATTTGAAAAATTTCCAACATTTAAACTGGTCACGTGGACCCTGGTTAGAGAAACCACGATTTCTGTTCACCTTTACGGTGGATATTTTCAACTATTTTCGTTGTTATTTTATTGTGTACTAGCTGAAACACTTCGGGAGCCTTTATTCGACATCGGAGGGGTCTGCGGCCCCTTTGTGACACCACCTTTATTCAGTGGCGGCCCCTTTTGTTTGTTTGTTTGTTTTTTTTCATTTAAATTTTTGAATTTGTTTATAGATTGTACTCCTTGCTCAATTTAACAAAACCAATTTAAAAAAAAAAAATATTTTGAAACAGTAACGCCGTTATAACACCCACTGGGTCACCACGAGTCGTCACACCAACTTTGGTTGAAATGGGTCCAGGGGCCTTGGAGAAAAATTGCGAACAGATAAACAGACAGACACATCATACTCTTGTATATATATACATGCAGATAGCACATGTTTTACAAATTTCCAACTGATCGTCCAGTTAAAGAAATCAAGGTTTCCGTTCAAACCATGGTGTATGTTATAAACATGAATAAGTAAGTTCCCACTGATATATTGGATTGTATCTCAATAATCCTGAGGCTAATTGTCATGAATTTTTTTCCACGTATGATCAGTATGATTTGAGATAATTATTATATCTTTATTATATCTTTATTTCCTCCATTCTATGAAGATTTATAAAGCATGTAACAAATAATCGATATGTACAGAAATAATACTCAATAATGCTGAATTATAGTAATTGATGTCAATATCCGACACTGGATATATCTACATATATGTACAAATGACGAATATGATGAGGTTGGTGGTGATGGCGATGAAGATGAGTTTGATGATAATGATGCTGATGATGTGTGTGTAATCAGCGAAGGCGATGTTGTTAATGGTAGTGATGATGACCATGATGATTAGTATTATGATTATGATGATAGTGATGGTGTGACAATGCTGACACCGATGGTGGTGTCGATTGCGATGACTATGATGCTGATAATGAGGATATAAATGATCTCAATAATCCTGAGGCTGATTGTCAGGAATTTTTTCCACGTATGATCAGTATGATTTGAGATAATATTGACTCCCATGAGTGCTTGCATGGTTCAGTGAGAGTATTTGTATGGAGATAGTGCCCAGTAGAAAACTCACAAACCCCATTAAATATGCATGTGAAGAACAACTTAGTGCTGCATGTAACATGTTACAATTCCCCGCCAAATAAACTCTGAATATA
Source organism: Siphonodentalium dalli (assembly GCA_032622095.1). Classification (NCBI taxonomy): domain Eukaryota; kingdom Metazoa; phylum Mollusca; class Scaphopoda; order Gadilida; family Siphonodentaliidae; genus Siphonodentalium; species Siphonodentalium dalli. Next base: position 193,672,691 of record CP136062.1, on the reverse strand, counting down.
ACCGCATGTCACGGCAAGGAGTGAACATTTTAGGCAAGACTTGGAGGCACCGTGCATTCTTTATAATGAATGGAAATTGGACATATGGATGCCAATTCCCCTTGCAATATATAGCTGAACATTGTCAAACCGTTCTGGTTTAAACATATTTTTGCAACAAAAGTTATAAGGGATTGGAAAGCAAGTTATAAAAACTTAATGTAGCCCATCTCCCCAAAATATTTACACAAATGTTTATAAACAAGATAACGGAACTAACATAATATAATGCACATGTAAAAATAATTTGATGATTACTGATGAGTTTTTTTTGTATATTGCTAACCACGTGCCTTCGGTCCCAGGTGCCGAACCACCAAGGATAGGTCTACCTGTCGTTACTCGCGAATACTAACATTTGAACATGACCAAATGTCCAGCATACATGGACATGTTATCTCTTAATGAACCCAGCTATTTTGTGAATTTTGGAATGTCGACTCTTCAATGTTCTCGAAACATATTACGTGGGAACTTAAATAAACGTGTACATGTACGTGAACCTGGTCGGCCAAAATATGGGGAGATGGTAGTTGGTGTTGTTTGTTCTGGATATAATGACCGGCTACGATGAAACCATGCGCGATTTACAAGGTTAATTTGTTCCCATTAACCGGTCATCACTTGCCATTTAACTCATGTAATTATCCAGTTACAATGACACTGACTCTATCACCGAGGTGTTTCAGCGGTTAATTCATCCGGAAATCCTCCTTCCTTTTAGCGGACATCTCACTTTGGATTGTCGGCGGTCAATAATTATTCACGCATTTTGCATCATATATCGAACGCAGGAATTGCACATGGACTCTAATTTGGAGGTTTAAAAATGGAGTTTGAAATGAGTTTGAAATGAGCTTGACACAGCGAATAAGGCCTGTCACATAATTATATGTACGCGCTCCGTACTCAAGTTTTAATACACAACTCTTTTAACCCTTTACCCAACAAACCGGCCAAAACCGGCCAAATAAAGCTTCAAGCGCCTAAAATATCTTCGGTCTGCCTCAATAGAACCATACAAATATGGATATCATTGGAACCGGCTCCTTGACCACATTGTGATAGTTACAGTTATGCCCTGTGCCAATGCATTCTCTTATATATGCGAGTCGACCATAGGTCGCCTCGCATATATAAGAGAATGCATTGGCCTAAAAAAAAAAAATTAACACTTTTTACCATTTTTTCTTACATTCTTTAACAATTTTATAATTTTTAATGTGTTAAGCCAGTGCATTCTCTTATATATGCGAGGCGACCTATGGTCGACTCGCATATATAAGAGAATGCATTGGCACAGGGCCCTTCTGTTGGGTAAAGGGTTAAGTCGTCCGCCAGCATCGATCTTTCCGACGTTGTCCAATGACATGATCATATTTAACATAGACATTCTACAACCAAAGTCTCAAGTCCCATCGTATTTGACAGCAAATCAGCAATCAAAGTCATGCCTAACTCATAGGTCGCATACACGATGGTCGCAAGAACACCCAAAAAATAATACTATGAGAATAAATATATATTATTAAATATGTCCGATCAGAATTGGCACACCATAATACTATACCATTGTTACGTTTTCTTAAAGGTACTCAATCCGATTCGATGGACAACATATCATATTCCAACAACAATATTTTTTGAAATGCCGCTTCAGTAATCAGAATCGAGTAATTGCCCAAAACTAATGCTATAAGTCAACTATAAATATGTCAAAAACCTGTTATTTATCAACATTTTGTTCAACGAAATTTTGCCGGTCTGTCAAATATCTAACAAAAAAAAAGCTACTTGATTTAGAGTTATCCATCTTCATCCGCAATTTGGTCCGTGACCGCCTTCTCGTCGGCTGTTTACTGGGCCACCTAAAATTACCGGTGAAAAACAATAGATTTCAAACATCGACATCTGATAATTCTGAGCTTTGATTGGTGGGTCCCTCGACTCGAATCAAATATGTTTACCCCCCCCCCCCCCGAAGCCAAGAAAATAATTGGCGAGCGTTAATTCGGATTATGCATCTTTAACCAGATAACAATTAGATCCCATCCATGGGCCCATTAATAGGTTTTGGTGACTGGATGTCAACTTTCAAAAATAGGAAATTTATCACGTTTTAACTTTTTTGTCAGGCGAGCAAAATGTCAATGCTCATCTCTGATAAACATCTTCGATGCTTTTATTTCCCAAAATGAGGTATAGTAAAGAGCGTTCCCAATTATCATCATTTTACTCGTTTTTAAGATATTACTGGTGCATTCATTGTAGATTTTCGCGATGTCTGCGTCATACGAATGATGGTTATTGCATGACTTTTTCTTTTGCCTCCGGAAATTATTAGCTAATTTGGTATACAATCGGACCCGGTATCTTTACCATGGACATATTACAGTCAAAGTTTCAAGATGCCTCGTCATGTTTGTCACCACACCAGCAAGCACTGTAATTCATAACTCATATTCACCATATACACGAGGTCATACAAGAACATCAAAACAAAAAGATACAAGAATTTATTGCAAAACATCTCAATGGGCAGTTGCAAGATACTGATGAGTATCATATACATAAATACAGGGGCGCCGGAAGAGGGGGCAGCTGACCCCCATGCCCTTGACCAAGGGGGCGAGAGGGGGCAGGACTTGCCCTTTTTCTGGAGACAGAATGCTTTTTGTGTGTTTAATCTCGTGTTTTTTATAGAAAAATGTGACTTTTTTGGTCCAAATACCACCAATTTCACAAGGAATATTAATTTTTTGTCAATTTTATCACAAAACGGCCATAAAAACCGACAAATACCATTAAAATAGGGATTTTTGCCACAATGAATTTATGGTTATTTTCCCGAGTTTGCGGAGAAAATGCCTTTTTTTTTGCGGAAAAGTGCCCTTTTTGTAGGCTCTGCCCCCCTGCCCTTGGATGCTTCCGGCGCCCCTACATAAATAAGCAATACATAACAAAATTATTATAACATACAGTTCTTATCAACATTCTCTAAACAATTTCTTCTAGTTTTATTATTCCGCCGAAGGAAGAATAGCCGGACTATGTTGCGAACCTTGTTAATTAATTTAATATTATCATTTCTCATTATCAGTGCAAATTTATCTGCGTCATTCAAATTATTGAATTCACTATCAAATAAGGATAATGAGATGAGCGTAAACATATTATTGTAATCGCTCTTTAATACTGGCCGCTTATGGGCAACGAAAATATAAAGGATCCTTTCGTCATTTCTGACGCCTGCCTGGTAAAACCACAGGCCCCTGGTGGATACCAAAATATACAGATATATACTATAACAGACAAGGCTTACAAGTCCGATTTTGGCAATAACACACATCTGTCATATTCTTCATCGATTCAACAAAAATCACGCATGGCAATCTTCTCTCGCTATTTATTGGTTTAGCAAATGATCACGGGATAGGCACTTGTATACGGATAGTATATATGCATGCCGATACCAATATCTTCGACCTCGAACGATGAGTGCTCCCCCGGTAAAAGGTGTGTTTTAGTGGTTATTTCGTATATATTTTTTTATTCGGAATACTACAATTGGATGTACAACTTATCGCTGCGTTTAAATATGTGTATAACAGTTGATAAATGGCTACAAATCGATTTAATTCGTGCACGTGTGAGTGAAACAAAATTGCTATTTAAAAATATTTTTTTTACTGTTTCAACAAGTGCTGAAAACAGATACTCGCATGTTTTATCGTTTTCCTTGCGCGACAAACCACATATTGCACGAGTCAATCGATTATGTTGAAACTGTATGGCTATTTCAGCACAATTAGACACACAATTGTGACATGTCTGAATAACGTTTATTAGCACAATTTGCATATTTCCCATCTAATTCCAGCGCTTCTGTTGGCTGCGATCGAGAGGACGAAAATGACGAAGTGATTCCATACACACGCTAGCTGGCTACATGCATGTATGGACTTTTTTTGCAGGTGTGTCATTTGACCTGGTGTATGACTATAGATGTGTCAGATGGCCTGGATTCTGAGGACAAATTTATGTGTCAGATGACACAGGGGGGGGGGGGGTGAAAAAATGAAGAAAAAAAATTCCGCCACGTATGCCGGGGTGGGTGGGTGGTCAAAGCCACCAACAAGCAATTTTTTTCCGCAACTAAAGAAAAAATTTCCTGCTTGTTTTTGTAGTGTTTTGGCAATGAGTTGGGCTTCAAAACCACTTTTAATGAGAGAAATAATGTAATTCTAACTGTTAAACTGACTGCAGGCAGTTATCGGTTTGTATTTTGTTGCAAATTTTGAAATCCAAGATGGCCGCTTGCAGCCATGTTTTTTTGGCCGAATGACCTCAAAATGACTCATTCCTATTTACATGTCCATGTTAACATCCATGATAAATAGTATGCACAGAAATTCATATACAGCTGTTTACAGTGAATTTCCCCCCGCAAATCTCTGTTTTAGTGTTAAAAGGGGGGTGGGTGTCAAAAAATGGTCGGACAAAACTGCCGAAAACGGAAAAAAAATTGGCGGTGGGGGGTGGGTAGGTACAAAAAATGATCGAAAGGGAAAAAATGCCATACGTGCCTGAATTTTTTTTCCGACCCCCCCCCCCCCCCCCCCCCCATGGACGACACAGAATAAATTATCAGTGCAGACGTCATAGATAGATAGATAGATAGACATATAGATATATAATTATTGATGTGATGCATATACGGCCTTCATCTGAAACACATGCCTCACAAATATGAAGCCTTTAGTTTAATAGTTTGTTTGATGATCACTCGACCACACGCACATAGGAACGACTGCCCCCGGAAAGAAACTGACAGTCAATAAAATGATATATAGAGAAGGAAAGTTAAAAAGTTTCAGCAAAGGGCTTGTTTATGAAGATGAAATTATTTTCATTTCGAACATTTCACCAAAAAATGTGAGCTGCATGGTGTGTCGATGGGTTCATATGTGAAATCCAAGATGGCTGCTGGTGGCGATGTTTTAAATGTGTTTTTTTGTTTTGGGATAAATTGGCTAGCTCCCATCTAGATGTCACCAAAAGTATCATGAAGTTTGGTGATGATCGGATGATGGATGTTGCATGTATGTGTGTCGAATGATTTAGTTATGAAAAGAGTGAAATTCAAAATGGCCGCTGCCGGCCATGTTTTCAACGAAATTCGGACAAAAGGATTTAGTCATACAAAGAGTTATATCCAAAACGGCTGTCGGCTTCAACAAATTCGGAAACATTATATAGCTCACATGTAGAGGTGATCCTAAACACGCCTGCACGGTTAAAAATACTTTTCAGATAAATTTGGGATTCAGGATCACAATGGTGTGACAATGCATTAAAATTTGAACCCCAAGATGGCTGCTGGTGGCCATGTTTTTCAACGAATTTCGGAAAAAAAATCGATGGCTCCCATCTAGAGGTCACACTGAAGGGCCAATGAAGTTTGGTGATGATATGTCTAGGGATTTGGTCTCTATAGCGTGCCACAAAGGATTTGGTAAGAGTAAAATACAAGATGGCGCATGTTTTCATCGAAAATCGTTCAAATTCACTTCCATCTAAAGGTGATCATAAACTTGACTGTATATATTTAAACAATTTCTCAGATAACTACGGGCGGTGGATTCAAATATGATTTCCAAGATGGCTGCTGACGGCCATATTAAGTTTGGTGACGATCGGACGAGGGATGTGGCTTGTAGGGTGTGCAGAATGGTTTACTCATGCACAGATTTAAATCCAAGATATAGCCGCTGGCAACCATGTTTTTCTACACAATTAGGAAATAAATCGACGGCACCATCTAGAAGTCATTCCGAAAATTCATATGAAGTTTGGTGACGATTGGATGAGGGACGTGGCCTGTAGGGTGTGCCAAAGGATTTAGTCACACAAAGATTAAAATATAATATGGCTTCCGGCGGCCATGTTTTTCATAAAAAATCGTTCAAATTAGACAGCTCCTATCTGGAACTGATCCTAAATATGCCTCTACATTTTCAAAACATTTTTTCTGATAAATGCGGGCTGCATGGTGTGCCGATGGATTCAAATATTAAATTCAAGATGGCAGCTGGCGGTCGTGTTTAGTTAACGAATTTCGGAAATAATCGATGGCCCGCAATCTAAAGATCACTCCGAATATCTGTATAAAGTTTGGCCACGATGGGGTGAATGATGTGGCCTGTAGGATGTGCCGAAGGATTTAGTCACGGAAAGAGTAAAATCCAAGATGGTTGGTTGCTAGCTGCTATGTTTTAAACGAATTTTGGAGAAAATCGATGGCTCCTAGCTCCTATCTAGACATCACCCCGATGATCCATATAAAGTTTGGTGATTATCGGATGAGGGATGTGGCCTGTAGGGTGTGCCAAAGGAAAGTAATTGTTGACGGGCAGACTCCCGGACGGACGGATGGCGGACGCCAACTAATGGCTATAGCTCAATCTTTACTTTGTCAAGTTAATATAAAAAGAGGTTTAAACCGGAGATGACGAATCCGGCCATAACATCTACAAAACACATTGTATTCGCTCGTTAACGCTCGGACATTTGTCTATATAGACAAGGAGATGTAGATGTAAAGCTTTCTATTCGACAAGATTTCCCGTAAAGTATATATTGCCATGACTTTCCAAATAATCAGTTTTTGGATATTAATTTGGCAACTAATGTGGTAATAATAATTAACTTAGTACTCTACGGTTAAGTCAGTTTTAAATGTGCAAATTACAGGACAAAAGGTATATTCTAATGGATGTAGATTTATTGCATAACAGTAAACTTCCAGTAAAATAATGTCAATATTTAAGTTTTTACACTCGTTGAAATATATGTATCATTTTCATATTTTACAAGAAATGGTAATAGGTCTACAGATAAGGGCAAATTTTTACCTACCCCCCCCCCCCCCCCTCCTACGAGTTTGTACACCATATTTTCTGCTTTAAGTTTAAACAAAAGCCAGATTGCCCGGCGTAACTGGAAATTGCCAGATGACACCTCCACTGGGTAAATACAAAGCTTGTCTACGTAATTTGGAAGGAAGTATAAGATAGGTTTACAATTAGAGAGTGGCTAAAATGCAAGCTTGGCGCCAAGCTTGGGGACATGACAATCTGCGGGATGGGATGGGATATGGGACAAAACGACAATCTGCGGGACAGAATTTCAAATTGCGTGGGACGGCCGATATAACGAAAGGCCCACATTCGCCCTATCCACACATATTAACCCCACCACTGACCGGACATCAGAAGTTGCATTATTTGATCGACAACTGATCTAACATGGGGTGGAATTTGGGATAGAATGACAATCTGCGGGACAGGATTTTCAAATTGCGTGGGACGGCCGATATCTCGAGGAATACAGCGCGTAGAGGGCTACTTTTGATGTCTAACGAAAGGTCCACATTCGCCCTATCCACACATATTAACCCCGCCACTGACCGGACACCGGAAGTTACATTATTCGGTCGACAACTGACCTAACATAAATTCCACAAACAAGAAAAACTGCGTTCGACATTAATGTTTAGAATTTAGATTTCTCGTTGAATACACTAGCAAACAACAAGTTTTAGGTATCAAATAACGCAGTGGAATACTGTGCATTCGTTTTTATAATATTGTAATGGCGAACACGCAAACACGCTCCGATAAAACAGCTAAAAATAGACTCGATGTTTACAATTACAGGATCGATTTCAGCCGGTATATTCAATATAATGGGGCGTATAGTATATCAAAATGTAGAATTAGACACAGGGAATGTATTTTTTCCCAAATGGGTCCACCAGGCGGTGAAATTGTTGCAGAAATTCGCTCCAAGATATTCTCACTTATTTTTATTTCAGTTGTGACTAAAATCCCAGATGCCGGAGCCAAGCGACTAAAAGCCAAGTTACAAAATAGATCAACAGGTTTGAACGAATGAAGCTCGATATGAACTGCTGAACGGGATTTTGAACTGCTGATCTGGGGTGGACGTCGGCCAAATGGTTTTTGTTTCATGTACCTGGTTATGAGCCATCGATAAAATGCCATTTGCATCACCTATACCGGAATATATTTGTTAAAAATCAGTTAAACTGAGTTTTGGAAATTATGCTGAACTGCCCCAAATAGAGTGCTGAACGGGATTTTGAACTGCTGAACTGGGGGTGTATGTCGGCCAAATCGTGTTTTCTTCTTGTATTTCTTTATGCACCATCGATAAAATGTCATTTTCACAACACTTACCCGACTATCCTCGTTAAAAATCGGTTAAACTGCCTTCGGTGAATCTGCTGAACCTATCGATATGAACTGTTGAACGGGATTTTGAACTGCTGAACTGGAGTGAACGTCGGCCAAATGGCTTTCTCCATGTACCTGGTTATGTCCAATTAATTACAAGTCATTACACCACCTAAACTCAACTAACTTCGTTACAATTGAGTTAAATTGCGTTCGCGATAATCTGCTGAACTGCAGCTGCCGTACTGCTGAACGGGATTTTGAACTGCTGAACGGGCATGGTGGGCGGTGAAAATGTGTCCCCTTCCTGTATTGGCATATAACACATGTATTACGTGTCATTTACACAACCTAGATACCACCATCGTCGTTATATTTGAGTTAAACTAAACTCGGGAAATCTGCAGATCAGCGTTTTAGGTGATGATCTGCTGATCTGCTCGATATGAACTGCTGAACGGGATTTTGAACTGATGAACGGACATAGCGGGCGGTCCAAATGTGTCCCCTTCTTGTATTGGTATATAACACATATATTACGTGCCATTTGTACAACCTACAGCCCGCCATCGTCGTTATATTTGAGTTAAACTAAAATCGGGAAATCTGCTGATCAGCGTTTTAGGTGATAATCTGCTGATCTGTCCCAAATATAGTGCTGAACGGGATTTTGAACTGCTGAACTGGCGTGTATGTCGGCCAAATTGTAATTCGTTATGGACCATCGATATAATGTCATTTGCACCACAAATACATGACTATCCTCGTTAAAAATCGGTTAAACTGCGTTCGGGGAATCTGCTGAATTGTTCCCGGAAAAGTGCTGAACGGGATTTTGAACTGCTGATCTGGGGTGGATGTCGGCCAAATGGTTTTCTATCCATGAACCTGGTTATGAGCCATCGATAAAATGTCATTTGCATCACCTATACCAGAATATCTTTGTTAAAAATCAGTTAAACTGAGTTTTGGAAATTATGCTGAACTGCCCCAAATAGAGTGCTGAACGGGATTTTGAACTGCTGAACTGGGGTGTATGTCGGCCAAATCGTGTTTTCTTCTTGTATTTCTTTATGCACCATCGATAAAATGTCATTTGCAGAACACTTACCCGACTATCCTCGTTAAAAATCGGTTAAACCGCCTTCGGTGAATCTGCTGAACCTATAGATATGAATTGTTGAACGGGATTTTGAACTGCTGAACTGGAGTGAACGTCGGCCAAATGTCTTTCTCCATGTACCTGGTTTTGTCCCATTAATTACAAATCATTACACCACCTAAACTCAACTAACTTCGTTACAATTGAGTTAAATTGCGTTCGCGATAATCTGCTGAACTGCAGCTGCCGTACTGCTGAACGGGATTTTGAACTAATGAACGGGCATGGTGGGCGGTGAAAATGTGTCCCATTCCTGTATTGGCATATAACAGATGTATTACGTGTCATTTACACAACCTAAAACCCACCGTCGTCGTTATATTTGAGTTAAACTAAACTCGGGAAATCTGCAGATCAGCGTTTTAGGTGATAATCTGCTGATCTGCTCGATATGAACTGCTGAACGGGATTTTGAACTGCTGAACGGACATAGCGGGCGGTCCAAATGTGTCCCCTTCTTGTATTGGTATATAACACATATATTACGTGCCATTTGTACAACCTACAGCCCGCCATCGTCGTTATATTTGAGTTAAACTAAAATCGGGAAATCTGCTGATCAGCGTTTTAGGTGATAACCTGCTGATCAGCTGCTGATTCAGCGTGTTAGGTACACCCCTTAAAAACGGCCAAGCTTGCATTTTAGCCACTCTCTTACAATTACACGAAATATTGATATAGCGTCACGTAGACAGACCAATTTCACAAGGAATATTAATTTTTTGTCAATTTTATCACAAAACGGCCATAAAAACCGACAAATACCATTAAAATAGGGATTTTTGCCACAATGAATTTATGGTTATTTTCCCGAGTTTGCGGAGAAAATGCCTTTTTTTTTGCGGAAAAGTGCCCTTTTTGTAGGCTCTGCCCCCCTGCCCTTGGATGCTTCCGGCGCCCCTACATAAATAAGCAATACATAACAAAATTATTATAACATACAGTTCTTATCAACATTCTCTAAACAATTTCTTCTAGTTTTATTATTCCGCCGAAGGAAGAATAGCCGGACTATGTTGCGAACCTTGTTAATTAATTTAATATTATCATTTCTCATTATCAGTGCAAATTTATCTGCGTCATTCAAATTATTGAATTCACTATCAAATAAGGATAATGAGATGAGCGTAAACATATTATTGTAATCGCTCTTTAATACTGGCCGCTTATGGGCAACGAAAATATAAAGGATCCTTTCGTCATTTCTGACGCCTGCCTGGTAAAACCACAGGCCCCTGGTGGATACCAAAATATACAGATATATACTATAACAGACAAGGCTTACAAGTCCGATTTTGGCAATAACACACATCTGTCATATTCTTCATCGATTCAACAAAAATCACGCATGGCAATCTTCTCTCGCATATTTATTGGTTTAGCAAATGATCACGGGATAGGCACTTGTATACGGATAGTATATATGCATGCCGATACCAATATCTTCGACCTCGAACGATGAGTGCTCCCCCGGTAAAAGGTGTGTTTTAGTGGTTATTTCGTATATATTTTTTTATTCGGAATACTACAATTGGATGTACAACTTATCGCTGCGTTTAAATATGTGTATAACAGTTGAAAATGGCTACAAATCGATTTAATTCGTGCACGTGTGAGTGAAACAAAATTGCTATTTTAAAAATATTTTTTTTACTGTTTCAACAAGTGCTGAAAACAGATACTCGCATGTTTTATCGTTTTCTTGCGCGACAAACCACATATTGCACGAGTCAATCGATTATGTTGAAACTGTATGGCTATTTCAGCACAATTAGACACACAATTGTGACATGTCTGAATAACGTTTATTAGCACAATTTGCATATTTCCCATCTAATTCCAGCGCTTCTGTTGGCTGCGATCGAGAGGACGAAAATGACGAAGTGATTCCATACACACGCTAGCTGGCTACATGCATGTATGGACTTTTTTTTGCAGGTGTGTCATTTGACCTGGTGTATGACTATAGATGTGTCAGATGGCCTGGATTCTGAGGACAAATTTATGTGTCAGATGACACAGGGGGGGGGGGGGTGAAAAAATGAAGAAAAAAAATTCCGCCACGTATGCCGGGGTGGGTGGGTGGTCAAAGCCACCAACAAGCAATTTTTTTCCGCAACTAAAGAAAAAATTTCCTGCTTGTTTTTGTAGTGTTTTGGCAATGAGTTGGGCTTCAAAACCACTTTTAATGAGAGAAATAATGTAATTCTAACTGTTAAACTGACTGCAGGCAGTTATCGGTTTGTATTTTGTTGCAAATTTTGAAATCCAAGATGGCCGCTTGCAGCCATGTTTTTTTGGCCGAATGACCTCAAAATGACTCATTCCTATTTACATGTCCATGTTAACATCCATGATAAATAGTATGCACAGAAATTCATATACAGCTGTTTACAGTGAATTTCCCCCCGCAAATCTCTGTTTTAGTGTTAAAAGGGGGGTGGGTGTCAAAAAATGGTCGGACAAAACTGCCGAAAACGGAAAAAAAATTGGCGGTGGGGGTGGGTAGGTACAAAAAATGATCGAAAGGGAAAAAATGCCATACGTGCCTGAATTTTTTTTCCGACTCCCCCCCCCCCCCCCATGGACGACACAGAATAAATTATCAGTGCAGACGTCATAGATAGATAGATAGATAGACATATAGATATATAATTATTGATGTGATGCATATACGGCCTTCATCTGAAACACATGCCTCACAAATATGAAGCCTTTAGTTTAATAGTTTGTTTGATGATCACTCGACCACACGCACATAGGAACGACTGCCCCCGGAAAGAAACTGACAGTCAATAAAATGATATATAGAGAAGGAAAGTTAAAAAGTTTCAGCAAAGGGCTTGTTTATGAAGATGAAATTATTTTCATTTCGAACATTTCACCAAAAAATGTGAGCTGCATGGTGTGTCGATGGGTTCATATGTGAAATCCAAGATGGCTGCTGGTGGCGATGTTTTAAATGTGTTTTTTTGTTTTGGGATAAATTGGCTAGCTCCCATCTAGATGTCACCAAAAGTATCATGAAGTTTGGTGATGATCGGATGATGGATGTTGCATGTATGTGTGTCGAATGATTTAGTTATGAAAAGAGTGAAATTCAAAATGGCCGCTGCCGGCCATGTTTTCAACGAAATTCGGACAAAAGGATTTAGTCATACAAAGAGTTATATCCAAAACGGCTGTCGGCTTCAACAAATTCGGAAACATTATATAGCTCACATGTAGAGGTGATCCTAAACACGCCTGCACGGTTAAAAATACTTTTCAGATAAATTTGGGATTCAGGATCACAATGGTGTGACAATGCATTAAAATTTGAACCCCAAGATGGCTGCTGGTGGCCATGTTTTTCAACGAATTTCGGAAAAAAAATCGATGGCTCCCATCTAGAGGTCACACTGAAGGGCCAATGAAGTTTGGTGATGATATGTCTAGGGATTTGGTCTCTATAGCGTGCCACAAAGGATTTGGTAAGAGTAAAATACAAGATGGCGCATGTTTTCATCGAAAATCGTTCAAATTCACTTCCATCTAAAGGTGATCATAAACTTGACTGTATATATTTAAACAATTTCTCAGATAACTACGGGCGGTGGATTCAAATATGATTTCCAAGATGGCTGCTGACGGCCATATTAAGTTTGGTGACGATCGGACGAGGGATGTGGCTTGTAGGGTGTGCAGAATGGTTTACTCATGCACAGATTTAAATCCAAGATATAGCCGCTGGCAACCATGTTTTTCTACACAATTAGGAAATAAATCGACGGCACCCATCTAGAAGTCATTCCGAAAATTCATATGAAGTTTGGTGACGATTGGATGAGGGACGTGGCCTGTAGGGTGTGCCAAAGGATTTAGTCACACAAAGATTAAAATATAATATGGCTTCCGGCGGCCATGTTTTTCATAAAAAATCGTTCAAATTAGACAGCTCCTATCTGGAACTGATCCTAAATATGCCTCTACATTTTCAAAACATTTTTTCTGATAAATGCGGGCTGCATGGTGTGCCGATGGATTCAAATATTAAATTCAAGATGGCAGCTGGCGGTCGTGTTTAGTTAACGAATTTCGGAAATAATCGATGGCCCGCAATCTAAAGATCACTCCGAATATCTGTATAAAGTTTGGCCACGATGGGGTGAATGATGTGGCCTGTAGGATGTGCCGAAGGATTTAGTCACGGAAAGAGTAAAATCCAAGATGGTTGGTTGCTAGCTGCTATGTTTTAAACGAATTTTGGAGAAAATCGATGGCTCCTAGCTCCTATCTAGACATCACCCCGATGATCCATATAAAGTTTGGTGATTATCGGATGAGGGATGTGGCCTGTAGGGTGTGCCAAAGGAAAGTAATTGTTGACGGGCAGACTCCCGGACGGACGGATGGCGGACGCCAACTAATGGCTATAGCTCAATCTTTACTTTGTCAAGTTAATATAAAAAGAGGTTTAAACCGGAGATGACGAATCCGGCCATAACATCTACAAAACACATTGTATTCGCTCGTTAACGCTCGGACATTTGTCTATATAGACAAGGAGATGTAGATGTAAAGCTTTCTATTCGACAAGATTTCCCGTAAAGTATATATTGCCATGACTTTCCAAATAATCAGTTTTTGGATATTAATTTGGCAACTAATGTGGTAATAATAATTAACTTAGTACTCTACGGTTAAGTCAGTTTTAAATGTGCAAATTACAGGACAAAAGGTATATTCTAATGGATGTAGATTTATTGCATAACAGTAAACTTCCAGTAAAATAATGTCAATATTTAAGTTTTTACACTCGTTGAAATATATGTATCATTTTCATATTTTACAAGAAATGGTAATAGGTCTACAGATAAGGGCAAATTTTTACCTACCCCCCCCCCCCCCCTCCTACGAGTTTGTACACCATATTTTCTGCTTTAAGTTTAAACAAAAGCCAGATTGCCCGGCGTAACTGGAAATTGCCAGATGACACCTCCACTGGGTAAATACAAAGCTTGTCTACGTAATTTGGAAGGAAGTATAAGATAGGTTTACAATTAGAGAGTGGCTAAAATGCAAGCTTGGCGCCAAGCTTGGGGACATGACAATCTGCGGGATGGGATGGGATATGGGACAAAACGACAATCTGCGGGACAGAATTTCAAATTGCGTGGGACGGCCGATATAACGAAAGGCCCACATTCGCCCTATCCACACATATTAACCCCACCACTGACCGGACATCAGAAGTTGCATTATTTGATCGACAACTGATCTAACATGGGGTGGAATTTGGGATAGAATGACAATCTGCGGGACAGGATTTTCAAATTGCGTGGGACGGCCGATATCTCGAGGAATACAGCGCGTAGAGGGCTACTTTTGATGTCTAACGAAAGGTCCACATTCGCCCTATCCACACATATTAACCCCGCCACTGACCGGACACCGGAAGTTACATTATTCGGTCGACAACTGACCTAACATAAATTCCACAAACAAGAAAAACTGCGTTCGACATTAATGTTTAGAATTTAGATTTCTCGTTGAATACACTAGCAAACAACAAGTTTTAGGTATCAAATAACGCAGTGGAATACTGTGCATTCGTTTTTATAATATTGTAATGGCGAACACGCAAACACGCTCCGATAAAACAGCTAAAAATAGACTCGATGTTTACAATTACAGGATCGATTTCAGCCGGTATATTCAATATAATGGGGCGTATAGTATATCAAAATGTAGAATTAGACACAGGGAATGTATTTTTTCCCAAATGGGTCCACCAGGCGGTGAAATTGTTGCAGAAATTCGCTCCAAGATATTCTCACTTATTTTTATTTCAGTTGTGACTAAAATCCCAGATGCCGGAGCCAAGCGACTAAAAGCCAAGTTACAAAATAGATCAACAGGTTTGAACGAATGAAGCTCGATATGAACTGCTGAACGGGATTTTGAACTGCTGATCTGGGGTGGACGTCGGCCAAATGGTTTTTGTTTCATGTACCTGGTTATGAGCCATCGATAAAATGCCATTTGCATCACCTATACCGGAATATATTTGTTAAAAATCAGTTAAACTGAGTTTTGGAAATTATGCTGAACTGCCCCAAATAGAGTGCTGAACGGGATTTTGAACTGCTGAACTGGGGGTGTATGTCGGCCAAATCGTGTTTTCTTCTTGTATTTCTTTATGCACCATCGATAAAATGTCATTTTCACAACACTTACCCGACTATCCTCGTTAAAAATCGGTTAAACTGCCTTCGGTGAATCTGCTGAACCTATCGATATGAACTGTTGAACGGGATTTTGAACTGCTGAACTGGAGTGAACGTCGGCCAAATGGCTTTCTCCATGTACCTGGTTATGTCCAATTAATTACAAGTCATTACACCACCTAAACTCAACTAACTTCGTTACAATTGAGTTAAATTGCGTTCGCGATAATCTGCTGAACTGCAGCTGCCGTACTGCTGAACGGGATTTTGAACTGCTGAACGGGCATGGTGGGCGGTGAAAATGTGTCCCCTTCCTGTATTGGCATATAACACATGTATTACGTGTCATTTACACAACCTAGATACCACCATCGTCGTTATATTTGAGTTAAACTAAACTCGGGAAATCTGCAGATCAGCGTTTTAGGTGATGATCTGCTGATCTGCTCGATATGAACTGCTGAACGGGATTTTGAACTGATGAACGGACATAGCGGGCGGTCCAAATGTGTCCCCTTCTTGTATTGGTATATAACACATATATTACGTGCCATTTGTACAACCTACAGCCCGCCATCGTCGTTATATTTGAGTTAAACTAAAATCGGGAAATCTGCTGATCAGCGTTTTAGGTGATAATCTGCTGATCTGTCCCAAATATAGTGCTGAACGGGATTTTGAACTGCTGAACTGGCGTGTATGTCGGCCAAAT
This sequence comes from Siphonodentalium dalli, assembly GCA_032622095.1. NCBI lineage: Eukaryota > Metazoa > Mollusca > Scaphopoda > Gadilida > Siphonodentaliidae > Siphonodentalium > Siphonodentalium dalli. The sequence goes on along the minus strand of CP136062.1, from coordinate 193,656,311 downwards.
TGTAATTCGTTATGGACCATCGATATAATGTCATTTGCACCACAAATACATGACTATCCTCGTTAAAAATCGGTTAAACTGCGTTCGGGGAATCTGCTGAATTGTTCCCGGAAAAGTGCTGAACGGGATTTTGAACTGCTGATCTGGGGTGGATGTCGGCCAAATGGTTTTCTATCCATGAACCTGGTTATGAGCCATCGATAAAATGTCATTTGCATCACCTATACCAGAATATCTTTGTTAAAAATCAGTTAAACTGAGTTTTGGAAATTATGCTGAACTGCCCCAAATAGAGTGCTGAACGGGATTTTGAACTGCTGAACTGGGGTGTATGTCGGCCAAATCGTGTTTTCTTCTTGTATTTCTTTATGCACCATCGATAAAATGTCATTTGCAGAACACTTACCCGACTATCCTCGTTAAAAATCGGTTAAACCGCCTTCGGTGAATCTGCTGAACCTATAGATATGAATTGTTGAACGGGATTTTGAACTGCTGAACTGGAGTGAACGTCGGCCAAATGTCTTTCTCCATGTACCTGGTTTTGTCCCATTAATTACAAATCATTACACCACCTAAACTCAACTAACTTCGTTACAATTGAGTTAAATTGCGTTCGCGATAATCTGCTGAACTGCAGCTGCCGTACTGCTGAACGGGATTTTGAACTAATGAACGGGCATGGTGGGCGGTGAAAATGTGTCCCATTCCTGTATTGGCATATAACAGATGTATTACGTGTCATTTACACAACCTAAAACCCACCGTCGTCGTTATATTTGAGTTAAACTAAACTCGGGAAATCTGCAGATCAGCGTTTTAGGTGATAATCTGCTGATCTGCTCGATATGAACTGCTGAACGGGATTTTGAACTGCTGAACGGACATAGCGGGCGGTCCAAATGTGTCCCCTTCTTGTATTGGTATATAACACATATATTACGTGCCATTTGTACAACCTACAGCCCGCCATCGTCGTTATATTTGAGTTAAACTAAAATCGGGAAATCTGCTGATCAGCGTTTTAGGTGATAACCTGCTGATCAGCTGCTGATTCAGCGTGTTAGGTACACCCCTTAAAAACGGCCAAGCTTGCATTTTAGCCACTCTCTTACAATTACACGAAATATTGATATAGCGGCTTCACATACTCTGAAAAATACCTGTCGATGTCACAGCTACTTTCCAGCTAATTTCATGTTTTCCCACGGAAGTGAAAAACAATGCTCTTTATTTCTACCATATCGGGAATAGACTAACACGAAACGCTCTTTTCTGTTCGTTGCCGTGTAGATGGCTGTTTTTTGTTTGGGACCCAAACTCCGTGTTCACCTTTGTATTTGTTATGACTTCAATGCGTCTTTCTGTGACATAAAGTTCGTAGAAGGTTAGTTCAAATATTTATCAACCTATGTCGATACCAGGGGAAAAATCAAAAGCGAATATTATAAGATGTATTTTGGAGCGCATGCCGCCAAGTGGCTTTAATACAGTTTAATATATTGTTTTTGGCATGGGACCATGCATGAATGCATCTTTAACGATTGCTTCCACACAGCTTTCGCGCGATCTCTCTTAAGATAAGATTTAATGCAAAATATACAAAAAATGGGCAGTTGCAAACATGAATAAAATACATACAATTTGACAATTAACTTTCTGTATTATAGATGAGTAAGATGTATGGATATTTATACAATGTATAGTTTCCTAACGATTGTTTTCCTCTTTTCTTCATAACATTGAATTCATCTGTAATAAATTATTAATTGACTAGCTTTTATTGGAATCCCGAGAGGTGAAGAAAGACCGGATCATGTCACACATTAATGGTTGATATGTGTTCATTCTTCACAATAAATATACATTTCTCGTAATTCGTCATACCTGAACAATGTGGGAACTCTGTGATTATGTCCCTAAAATATGTATCACGCATACTTTTGTAGGCTATACATTCTAATATAAAATGGTATTCTGTTTCAATTTGTTTACATATACACACAGTACACAATCTTTCTTCGACGAGTAGTAGGGGGCTGTTTGTGTCTCCACTTTTCAATTTCCAATCTATGATTCGTAATCCCGTAAATAGAATTCTCGCTTTATTAGAACGCGTAACGCAAATGTATGGCTCCATATGGTACCTTGCTTTAAAACACATATATGTTCTTGTCTTATTGCCAGCGGTCGGTTTCTTTTCCGAAGAGTTCATGTAAAATAGTTTTAAATGTTCCTTTTTCAATTTTCTGACAAGCTCCGTCCTTTACTTGTTTGTATTCCTTGAATTTTCCCACGATTTGATATATTGACACCATATTTTCCATATAAGTCATTGCATAATGATATCGACGCATTTTCAAGTGATTCGATATATGCATCACTGTATCAAAGATGTCGAGATATTGGGACGAAGATAATTTCATCTGTTCTCAATAATCTTGCCTTCCACCAATTATTAAACAAGATGCCGCTTGGAATGCATAATAGGAAACTATTAAACGAGCGATAACTCTATTCGACGATTCACTGGGTCTCCCAGAGTTCACTAACTCGGATTGGTGGAAAGTGTTGGAAATGTGTATCAAATGTTTCCATCAGACCGAATCGATTTTGACACGATGCTTACCCGTAGGGCCTACTAAGAAATAGTAATCAAAGTTTCAACATTCTATATAACTCCTCTCCCGAAAGGTAAAATCAAAGCTAAACGGACATGGGTCTTTGAAACACCAACTCATGTCTGTAATTTTGTAAGGAGCCAAAATCATGCATATAACTTATTGTTGTTTTAAAATTTTCGTACATATATTAGGCCAGTCTGTTCTCGTGAAAATAAGCACAAAACGGGCTTATTTTGCATGTCACTCATTTTGAGCTTTTTGAAGAAAAAAACGCTCAATATGGGCGTAAAATGTGTTGGTCAAAATAATCCCGTATAGAGCTTATTTCAATACGAAATCAGCTCATATAGGTACTTTGTAATCTACTTTTGTCATCGACATGACTTACCAGATAAACGCTCTTTATAATGTGTGTTCACTGTGGCCCGCGCCATTCAACGGAACAACGGGTATAACTTCTGTACGAGCTTATTTTCGAATCAAATAAGTCCAATATGAACCTATATATGTGAATATTTAGTTCATATATGAACATTTACAGGATATGATACCCATAGTTTTAGTGGAATTCCTCACATGTCATCACACATGTAAACAAACATATATCCACGTGTAACCGACATGCTGTTATATAACATGTCTACATGCATAACTAAAACATGCTTTCCGATTCGTAAATACACGGTAGGGAATCACGTGGTTTCGAGTTGATGAGTACCACGCATGCAAAATGGCGGAAGCGACAGAAAACACACCGAGAAATGAAGAAAAAGGTAATAAACACTAGGACATGACATATTTCATAGTATTTTGGCAGCTACGAGCATATGTTACATTATTTTTCAAACAAGTTGATACCTCATGTGTGTCCAAACTCACATTTGTTTGCTCTAACATTCTGACCAAAAGTTGTCAGTCGGAGGATTTTCCACGATGTGTTACATGGTGTATTCCACGAACATTTTCAATGTTCATGCTTTTACTCTGCTTGGACCAAAAGTATTGTTACTATAATGTTATGTTTATTGAAAGAAAGCACATTAAGTCGGCATTATATTGAACCCTACTTTTAAATTATGTATTTTACTTTGTGAATCATAGCTTTTTAATTAGTGATGAGTGTACACGCACCACAATTAAGTGTTAAGTTACCACGAACTTGTTCAGAATTGATTGAATACATAGTGGATACCAAAGGAGACAACCGGCGAAATTTACAAAAGGAGTTCAGCAAATTAGGTCCGAACCGTCCATATAGGCAAGGTGCAGGCCTAATTTACAGGAATTTCTCTATAATCTGAGTCGACTTGAAGATTATATATATATCGCCAAACTACGGCACTGTTCAATTGGGGTAATAAATTAAACTGTGTACCCTTGATGTAAAGCATGTGGTTAAGTTCTATATATGCTACGGGTGCTATTAATGCTGAATTAATAACTTTCATTTGTTTGTTGGTGATAAAGATACCCAGGTTCTGAAAATTGTGACAAAGCTACCCAGGTTGGGAAAAATCGTAATAATAAGGTACACAGGTTCATCAAATCTCAAATTAAACGAGAATTAAACATCTTTGCTGGAAATTCGTTTGGTTTTAAGCTGTTGCTTTCAGTTTTAAATTGTTTGAACTGCTACAAATTGAAAGAATGTAATCAACTGGGTATCAACTAATGTATCATTTGATACGTTGTCCAGCAGTCCAACACAAAAATACCCCGTCGACTGCAGACGAACCTGGGCACCTTTATCACAGTGTATAAACCGTACAAACATTTAATCGGAAGTTGATTTCGAAAAGACGAAAAATTCTATTTTTAGAACGTAAATGTGACAGAAATGTCACAACAACACCACACAATCCAGATTTAAGACCGACACACGGTTGCACCACAGCTATAAACGTAAGTATATATTGTACATACACGTTTGCCGATCGTAAGCGGGCTCCATTTGAGCGAAGGACTCTCTTTAATAGATAAAAACCGCATTTGATCACTTCAGAAAATAATTTTTCTCGCAAAAATTCGCTCTTCAAATGTCATTTTAACACATATCCAGCATCTGTCGGAAATCCCACTATATTGCAACGGAAAGGCCGTTATGTGTGCAACATATATGGACATGCCCTTGGCTCGAGGGTATTCACAATTTGAAAGTAGAGAGTATTTATTTGGACACCCCACTAGTCAGTCTATGTACGCCTAGTTGTGTACGACGTCAATACCAGTTGCGACATTGTTCAGGAATCGTACAGTAATGATGTGTTCTTTTCGACCCACTTAAACATAACTATGTCTTCGAAATGTCACGTCATTGAACTTATAGACTCTGCCTCGATGAAACAAGGTATTCCTATTAACATTTAGCGACTTTTATTCGTCTCAGCATGTAACAAAACTGTATTTGGGAGTTGAGGAAATATGTTGTATTCTGTGATGAAATTGTGTATACGTCAGGGGGGGGGGGGGGTCTGCAATTTGTTTCCGAATACTAGGCGGGGTGGTGGTTAGTTATACAGCCCTGCTTATACATTTTTACTGGCCCTGTACATTTTTCCTAGAGTCATTTTTCTTAAAAATAATGGGACAAAAGGTTTTAAGAATGCTTCTATTATGTAATATGTATGCACTTAACTCTTGGTAAGGGGTTTGAGTTCACCATCAATTAATAATGAGGGATGACACCAAGAGGTAATAAAAAGGTCAGCATGCTAAATGTTTTCATCAAGGATCTATCAATGCACATTGACATGGAAAGGCTCATATTTAAATAGTTCTAATAAAAATAATTTATTCAACCTGATGTAAATGAAAACATAACACAATAATAGATTCTTCAAATAAATGTAAACTCTTCACTTAAGGTCTATTGGATGTGGTGACAATAGGTGACAAAAAAATTAGTACATGCAATATAGGACCACTAGGGGTATTTTTGGCACATATTTCTAACAGCAGCAAGTGTATACAACAATTGGACATAGTAGGACTAAATAACTAACCTTATTTTCCACTTTGGTGACCTTTGATGTGAATGTGTCCGAAAATATGCAACAAATGTTCCAAGACAGATTTCTAAGTGGTAAAATCCTGGAATTTGAGAAGGAAAGTACCATTATAAAAGGCAGAATCTATATCAGGGCATGCGCTATATTACAGCAGACAAAATATAATTAAACAGGCTGAAATAAGATGTTTATCATTGTTTACTTTTAGCAAAATTCACATTGCTGGAACTACATCAGCATGTAGAAAGTATGGAAGCACAAGATAGTAATGATTCTTCAAAGCAGTTTGCACTGGATTAGCAAGTGTGTCAGAATTACCTGAAATTATTCATTTGAATGTTAATTCTGAGTTTAATGATAGAGTGCATGCCACTCTGGCATTAAAGGAACTGATGATGAACAAATGAACTGTATGTGGATAATATACCATATGACTCGACTGGTGATCTGGCTATGCTAGGGACTTCTTGAAGATGAAATCTGGACAATACACATGCCAACTGACAGTTGACACACTTTTTTTTTTAGCAACGTGGGCTTAAGATGAATATTAATAGTTACCTGGTATAATGGTATCTGTGGCACTGTGACATCAGTAGCGTTGGCAGTAATTTTAAACACCATGATGTGTGTTCCACATTAAATAAATAAATAAGCATGCATCATCAGCAGAAGATCTGAAAAAATCAGAATGAAATATAAATGTTATAATTACATATAAGCCGAATGGAAAAAAATATATAATATAGATAAAGATATAGTGTTCTAATTGAGATGAACATGCTGATATCTCAACAATAATTCTGCCAGTATCACTATATAGCAGAAAGGTGAAGTGCAGATTAATTATTATTATTGGATAATTAAATCAAATAATATCCATAAAGTGACAAGTTAAGTTCAAACAAGACAATTAAAGACAACAGTCTATCTGATGGTAAGAAGGTAATGATGAATCAGCAGGGATTCATGTTACATAAATAAAACTTAAAGGTTAAACTAAGATGCTAAGAATAAAGAACACAATCTCACCTTTAAAGATCAATAAATCTGACAGAGTTGGACCTGTAGTCTTCCACAAGATGGTCTACATCAAACACGTCATCATGCTCATCATAATATATCTCATAGATAGCTCCTTCCCGGCCATCCACACCACTGACTAGCGACAATACTCTGCCCTGATACCACGTCAATGCACCAGTGTCATCAACCCACTCGTGTGATATATTGCGGTTCAGAAAGTGCTGGATTCTAGTTCTTCCAGATGGAGTACTTGCTTGATTGGAACATGGTGACACAGTGGAGACAGTGGGTGCGGTAGATGCCTCTGGTTCAGGTGATTGATCAGGCCTTCTTGATGATCTTCGTCTGAGAATGGGGATTTTCACTTTGTACTCTTCAAACTGAAAAATATATGAATCGTAAGTATATTATAACACATGTTGGTTATCAGCTGTTAAATTAACAATCACAATGTATAGCACAAGGTTGGATAGCTACATGTATCTTTGCAAATTCATAACCATATCCATTTATTGAGACAGTAATGATATATCATAATTAAAAATGTAACAGTGTCTGAACTGACTAAATGCATGTACCAGCTGATAGTTAAAAGTATTTATCTGGTTAAAAGTATTTATCTGATATTTGGTGTACGATAAAACCAACTTGAAGTAAAACATTTCGATCAACAGTGGACATTCCGCGATGGATATATATATACATTATCAAACCATAATGAGTGCTACTACTACATGTAAGCGTAAGAATTCAATGAAATGTATTGAACTATTCGTATTCAGTTCTGGAAGATAATCCAAAAATTAACAGTTTTAAAAACATTCTATTGAAAGAAAGGAAGAGGCTTCATGTCAAATTGCATTACAGTTTCACTAAATCACGGAGAATAAACAGAATTGATGTTAAATCAAACCAAAGCCACAATATCGGTATCTACAAGTATAATCCCATAGCATGTGCTATATTGTTAAAGCTACCTGCTGCCCATATATGTAAATGGAATTCAAATCATATAAATACTAGTAAAGTTGTATTCTGCAGTGATTCATGAATATTCTTTTAATTTTTTTATTTATGAATTCCAGAATGAATGTTCAAACTTTTAATTCCATCTACAGTTTTTGTCATGAAGCATCTACCTCTTAAAGATGGATTATCTCTTTAAATAACAAATAGTTGCGTGGGTATAAAATAATAGATATGAACTGAAGACATATGTCCGGAAAAGCTTCTATCAATTAATATTGATATTATTTCGAATATTAAATCGGGCCCATTTATGTTACTATTTTTAGAACCGACCATTCGGATGAGACCGTATTGCGATATAGAGCACTGGGCTGTTCCTACGGCTACGCAACGAATGTCAAATGTCACAGATTGGTTGTTTGTACTGTTTTGTTCCACATATATAAGCGATAATGAGTATAATTAACGTTTATTTGTGACAAATTGCACAATATAATTTCTGTTCTCTGTTAACAGTAACCACTATTGTTCGTTAGCTGAACAAACACACCTTTTTAGACCAGAAAATATTCGAAATAAAATTAATATTAATCGATAGAAGCATTTCCGGACAGGAGTCTTCGATTCAAATCTAATATTTTATACCCCGGTAACTATATAATACATGTTTACAAAGAGATAATCCACCTTTAATAGTATTATTAATGTTTTATACCCAACTTCCTGGTTCCCTGATTCCAGGTACTTTGCCATACCTTGGATTTGAAAGTTCAGGCAAAATAATATTTTGATAGAATGAATTCAATTTTGGAACCATTTTGTTAAGCCAAAATTCCCCATCCCTCTGAATATGTTCTATAAATATTTCATAAGGATTTATCCTCCTAACAACAAGATCAAGCCATGTAAGATTAAAAATGTTCAACTGCCCTTGAATTTGATAATAAAAATTGTGATTTCTTTTCAGATTGAATTTACCATCAATAAATTCAAGAGGGAAATTGTTGACTGAAGCACATGCTTCCTGAAAACCTTTCTGCTTGGTCAACAAAACATGCTTGATATCTAAGAGGCCTTTGCCTCTAGAGGAACTAACTACAAGGCCATCTGTACTTGCTGCCAAGTGAGGAAAATCAGAAGAAATACAAAGACCCATTGATTCAACTGAGCAAATGTCATTAACTAATTTGTGTTGGTTAATGTATTCTTGTGTTGCTGACTTCTCCAAAATTAGACCTTTTCGAGTAATCCTGTTGCCATGAAATGTTGAATAAAGCAACCTCTTTACAAAAAGCTCAACTTTCAATGATGTATTTCTCTTGGCAATTTCTCCAAAATTAGATGAAGTCAACCTTATCCGACGTTCTTCTGCCCAAATACCACTAGCAGACTGAGCCTTAGTATTCCTCTCAATTGATGACAGATTCAGGAGAGATAATAATGTTTTTTTTAAATATCTTCACAACACTGAGAAAGTGCAACCTCTTCAATATCATCCAAAACCTCCAATGCCTCAGGCCCATACTCCAATCTCGCTTTCTTCGTAGTACCATCTTTTATTTTTAAGGGCTGCATAACCATCAGATTCTACCCCATCATCTGATACAACATATATCTGATTCCAGAATTAAACTTGAGCAGCAACAGCCTGACATGGATCATCTGATGAAACATCCTTTATATTTCCTGTACTAGTATCATTGCTAGTAGTACATGTACCAGTACTAGTAGGTCTATCGGATTTAGATTTTCTAGTGCAACTCACATCAGAACAGTTGGAATGATCCCCAAACACATGTTGAGCAGCATTCCTGATAGCTTTCCCTAATGACTGGACACAATCCTTCTTATTGCTCTCAAGACACCTCTCTGACCATTTCTTTATTGTTTTTCGCACACTGGCAACAATTTTCATTCTCATCAATTTTGTCAAATTATTTTGACCTTTATAAGATGGGTTGTCTGGCACAAGATTTTCAAGTTTGCCACGTAAACATTTACAGGCATGATTGGCACATTCCAACTTTTGTACGTCTTTACCCCAATCTTTAACTTCCTCTCTAATTCTCGCAAAAGCACTACTATCACCATCACCAATAATTCTTAAATACCTCACACCATGCATTTTCTCAGCACACAAAAAGCCCTCAACAATTATATTAGATTCCATGGCTTGACTGGACTTTGTCCAATTCTTAAAACACGTATGATCAGCTGGTTCAATGTTATTTTTTGCTGCAGCTGCACACACAGAGCAATATTTATTTCGCACACCAACATACAAAAGTTTACGAGTGGCTGCACCGATTATTATTGATACACCACCCGATGCATTGTATGAATTCTTGTGCGACCGTTTGGACCAGCCACCATCACAAATGACTGTAATAGCTGGTACATCTTGATGGAACTCTCACCGCTCTTTTGCTAAATTTCTCTCTTCAATGCCATTTTTGAGGATGTCTTCAAGGAGGACCTCATGCCATTGTTGTTGAAGAGCATTTTCAATTCTACCAAAAGCCTTACTGGACAATCCAGGCATATTTAATATGCCCATCCGTTCACTCTGCTCAATCGCACCACCAACAGTTGACAAGGTGCCCCACACACCTCTGACATTCACATCATAAAATTGTTTTTGCCTTACATGTAGATTCAGGGCCAGGAATTCTTTTTTGAAGTCCTGAACAGAAACACACCTCCACAACCACCACACTGATATTTTAAAACACTCGCGAGACCATGTTTCTGACATTCTTCAATAATGTTGACAAACGGGTTTTTGTTTTGTGCGAAGCACTCTTTACAGTGATATAACAAAAGGGTGATATGATCCTCAAGACAATCTAAATCAATTATTCTATATCCAGAAGGCTTTTCAATTGGGGGTTTCAATTTAAGTTTCAGTGTGCAGCTTTCATCCGACAAGTCATTGGATATTATTTCATATTGTTTTGTTGGATCAAAACCTTGACATTCTGATTCAAATACATACGAACATTGCAACTTCTTCAACCGTTTAAGACGACGAGGCTTATTGAAAATTTTACTCACTTTTGTCTTGCTACCCATGATATCTATTCAAGGATTAATAAAACAATCAACAAGAGTCAAAAGTGAATATGCAAGTCACATATATGCAAATACATGTAAATAATGAGATAAATCAACCAGCAGACTTACACAGATATTCACACCTGGCGACAGAGCAATCCCTTTAACCTGGTGTCTGTTGAGTTTCATTATTGTGTTAGTCTGTGGCATAATGAATAGATTCTCAATAACCACAGTCTTGAAAGCCCAGTGCAAGGATGAACACCGTCCGTCAAAAAACTATAATTCACTTTTGTAGCCCGATTTCCAGAGACAATAGCTGTATACATTAAATCGGCATTAAATTTCGGCACAGGAGTTAAATTCAATGTATGTAAATCGGAGTTAAATTTGTCAACGATGGTAACCAAATCACCATCAATGTTAGAATTCAGATGCCGTGTCCTAGATGCATTCCAAGTATCAGCAGAAATATACGGACATTCCAAAAACATAACTTTACAATGAGGGTTACATTCTTTAAGTCTCTCTTTCAATTGAATTTGTTTGATGATACTCTTCTCTATTTTCTTGTCACTATTTTGTGGAAGGAATAGATGATTGTCCGGTCTTGTAATAAGCGAAAGGTCACAAGTGCCTAACCAAATAAATACAATAGGAATACAAGATGGTGGACACTTCAAAATGTTATCAACAATCCTTGATTCCAGTCCTTTAAAATTATTATTAACCTTAGCTCCAGTTTCGAAAACAAACTTTATCTGAACAATGTCAATTGCTTGCACCTCATTTTTCAGATATCGACCCTTACTATCTGACACAACAAACACTTTATATTTACTACTTAATTCGAAATTATTTGCAGCATCAGTCAGCTTTGAAACAAATTTGTTTATTTTACTCAAAGACATTTGTAAATACGGCAAATCTATATTAGAACATAATCAGAGGAATTTATATTGTATATATACAGCAACAATTATAATTATTTATCAATCACTAGCAGCATTTGGTACTAGTATCCACGAAGAATTACAGCAGGTAAATTTAAATTATTATTAGTTCTATTTTTCCGACATCAATCAATGGAGATTTTGTAAACATTCACTGATTCTGGCAGTTTAAGCACATGGAAAGGGTCAATGTGCCAAGCATGTATTTCATTGGCTAGAGTAAGGTAATCCATGCCTTTGATCGGTCAAGAAGAAATACCATTTGTCATTTTCAGCTCATATTTAATTTTTTAATTTAGACACATTTATTCAACAGACTTATTTAATGCATAGATATATACTGACAATTCTTTAAAAAAAAACTACGTTTGAAACACCCATAATTCCAATTCTAATGGAAAACCAAAAGTCCACAGTTTTATTGACAGGTGCTCCCGTCTTGATTTTGTCACACCTGCCATTCCATACATTTTTACGGAAAATGATGCATCCCAGCCAATGCATACAGCTTTCTACATGTGATAGAACCTGATATCTTAGTGAAATTGAGCTAGCAAAGGACATATCATTACTCAAATTATGAAAATAAACTTAAACTAACACCATCACATATACTGATGAGCCGGGAATAGCTTGAATCGCTTGAGTTATTAATGTTATGAAATTCTCGATATCGGAGATATACCCTTTTGCTGACAATTCAAAACACTTGAGAGCATGTAGTATGATGTACGCCGTGGTCGTCTATTCTCTTTCCTCGATCGGCAACTTCAAACAGGTATCAGCTTCGACTATGCCTTCTTCGTGTTAAATATGTTATTTGCCAATATATACCATGAGATCGGATGAGTAATCGAGTGATTCAACACAATTTAAAGACATTTTTACGACAAGTTTACAATTTTTGCAGAAGTATAGTTTGTTGAAACCGGAAGTGATTTTCATTGGCTATAATTTTTTGACATTTTACGTCCGAAAAAAAATTAGTAAGTTCCAAATAATGCTGGACTTTATTCAAATACCATAATTGTCTATAATTTCTAAATTGTAACTATTTTTTCATTATGTCAATATTGTTTTCACACAATCGATAAACGTCTAGTTTTTAGCGCGTTCCTGATGTTTCGATTTCGTGTTCTTCCGCATCTTGTTGACATCAAAAATGTCAAATGATACATTTTCAGAAACGCAAGAAGAACAACTCGATCGCATTATCTAATCGCCATAAGAATGTAGTCCGTGTTTCTGTCATAAAAAAAATTATCTTATGTATTCCGATCGTTATGTTTGTCATGCTGAAATCCATGATAATACCTTCATGTTACCTCGTATTCGTGTTACCTCTTGTCGGACGCCATTTTTCAACGGGGCACGGCGACTGGCGTCAACATTGATATGTTTCGTTCTTAGTACCTGATCATGGTCAGACTGGAAAAACAAGCACTTGCCCTGCGTCACATGGTCATGTATACAGAAATAATTTTCTGTCTGTCATCAAGTAGGTTTCTATTTTTATTTATTTTTTGAAATATATTTTGTCAAGATATAAAAATGCCTTTCAAAGGTTACTTTAGACATGAGCAGTACGTTTTGTTCCTTCAGGGCTAATTATAGTATGTGTCATAAACCCCAGTGGCTTATTTTGGGGTTCATGTTATGTCCATGTCTGCCCAATTATCAGGTTGCCTATTGTTTTTGTCACCTATTGTCACCACATCCAATAGACCTTAAAGGTACTCAATCAGATTCGATGGTCCCCATTTCATCAGATTCCAGCAACAATGTTTTTTAAATGCCGCTTCAGTATAAGAATCAAGCAATTGCCCAAAAATAATCTTAATCACAGTCAACTATAGTATAAACTTGTTCAAAACCTGTTATTTGTCAAATATCTGACACAAAAAAGCCACTTGATTGTAGAGTTTTCCATCTTCATCCGCAATTTGGTCAGAGAAGTACTCGTCGACTATTTACTGGGCCACCGAAAATTAAAATAATAGAATTAAAACATCGAGATCTGATCTCTCTGAGCTTTGATGGGTGGGTTCGTCGATTCGAATCAAATATCTTTTACCGCCGAAGCCAAGGAAATAGTAATTTGCCAGCGACATTTCGGATTGAGTACCTTTAACTCTTAAAATAAAAATAGACTATTAAAAAAACCGTAATAAAATAAAACAAATGTGTTAAAACAAACTCTGACCGATTTCAACGATATTCGGTATATGGGTCGAGGACCACGTCTAGATGGGAGCTGTCAAATTTGAATGATTTTTTATGAAAAATATGGCCGCTGGCAGCCATCTTGAATTTTACTCTACCACTAAATCCGTTAACACACCACGCAGAGCTTATCCCTCGTCCGATCATCAACCTTTATGTGGATCTTCGTTGTGGCCTCTCGGTGGGTGCCTTCGATTTTTTCCCCAAATTGTGTAAAAGAAAATGGCTGCCATTTGGCCATTTTGGATTTTACTCTTTGTATGACCAAATCCTGTAGCACACCTTACATGTCACATTTCTCATCAAATCGTCACCAAACTTGAACTTCATATGGATCTTCGAAGTTACCTCTAGATGGGAGCCTCCATTTTTCCCTAAAATTTGTTTAAAACAAACATGGCCACCAGCAGCCATCTTGGATTAAAATTGTCCATCCATCAGCATGCCCTACAACCCACATTTATTGGAGAATTGTTTTGAAACTTTACAGTGTTGATGGTAAATAAAAGTAGGAATCATGATACGCAACATTGATCGGAACAAATCTGGAAAACTGAGTAAAATAGTTATTTGAAGCAGTTTGGAGGGGGTGGGTCCCTATCCCAGAATCGGAAAACGGATGTGGAACAGTGACTTCGTCTTGTGATTGAAGGTTTATAATGACAATCATGAGGCCGAGTATCTCTAATATGGAAACCTAATTCATGGGTTCGTCTGTGCACACAAATCCCATCATCACAACTTGGCGTACATATTTTTGGCAACTAGTGATCATCAACTTAACCAACTAGGCGTACATAGACTGACGAGTGGGGTGTCCAAATAAATACTCTCTACTTTTAAATTGTGAATACATTCGAGTCAAGGGCATGTCCATATATGTTGAACACATAACGGCCTTTCCGTTGCAATATAGTGGGATTTCCGACAGATGCTGGATATGTGTTAAAAGGACATTTGAAGAGCGAATTTTTGCGAGAAAAATTATTTTCTGAAGTGATCAAAGGCCGTTTTTATCTATTAAACAGAGTCTTTCGCTCAAATGGAGCCCGCTTACGATCGGCAAATATGTATGTACAATATACGTGTGTCGGTCTGAAACCTGGATTTTGTGGTGTTGTGATATTTCTGTCGCATTTACGTTCTAAAAATAGAATTTTTCGTCTTTTCGAAAGCAACTTCCGATTAAATATTTGTACGGTTTATACACTTAGTTTATCACAGAAACCGATGAGACTGGCCAATTCAGCGCTAGTGATGGTCGTTGATCACCATATTGTAATGAGTATAATGACCGTAAGAAATAGTTGACCATAAAATAACACGAAATAATGTCACAAATATATTCTTACGTGGGATTTGTGATTTTATTTTTCAGATGAAATGCCTGAGAACAAGTCAGTTATGTTGTGCAGCACCTGTGGCAATAATTTCGGGTCGCAGTCAGGCTTCAGTGCCCATGCACGTGGCCACAGGAAAGAGGATTTAAGATTTCTGGTTATTTGTATATTGAATAAAAGCGAATGTTGTAACATCGTTTTATTGTTTTGTTAATTGGCCACACCACCAAACACTCGTCTTGAATGCCCATCTTTTTGTGGGGTAACATTTTGGATTCGTTGCATCGAGCCTTTTCCCAGCGAAGTCTCTGAGATAGTCTTGTTCTTTCTTCGGTATCGAATGTGTGATTTCTGAAAGTAAAAATGAGTGGTTTTTTTTTAATTAAAAATAATTAATGGTAATAATGTGGCTTTAGTCCCGTAAAACGATTATCACGGTGTGAGCGACAGATCTACCACACAATCGGAATAACGCAAAATGTAAACACGGGGCTAAAACCATGCCGTGACAATGAGGGGAATATAACAGAATGCCTATCACGGCCTATCGGTGCCAATGCAGCGAAATGTTTGGAATGCAATTATGTTCTACCACTTCGAATGTCCTCGTTCAAATGTTCACACAGATATATGAATAAACTAATGATTTAATATATAGCATAAATGCAACCCACTTCGTAACATTCGTAAATTTGATGGTTCCAATAATAACAAAACAGACCCCACTTAATATAAAACAATTGAATGGTAAGTTTGTTTGTTCACATTTGTACAACGTATTTTCAATAAGCTTAGAAGTGATGTACATTTCCATTCAGTCCAGACGTTGAAAGTATATACCAAACCATTAATTAAAGGCCCACTTAATTTTCGAGTCACTGATTATTTTGTTTATAGTGCATTGATATACGGTTTTAATAACAATCATCAAATATTATTAAAATACTATAAATCACCATTTGAAATGTCTGTGTCTCAGAAGATTCCCATAGAAAAATAGACAACAGCTTAAATCATATAAAGATTACCCACGTTTTGGATCGCTGAATGCAACAGAATTCAAAAATGTATTTTCGATGGAAGGAGAATAACTCTATCTTTGAGTTTTATAGCTATTCCCCTCCATTGAAAATATTATAATTTGAACTACAATCCAGATGAAAAAAGTAGTAACTCAACAAAAACAACATGTTCCCAGTTTATTACACCGGATAAGTTGATAATGCAATGTTTTGGAGCTTCCTCTTTCAAATGGTATATAATATGGCTTAGACGATACAGACCCTACTTTCTTTTGATGGCTCTTAATGGCTAAGACACTGCGCTTGTATTGTCTTACCAAGAAATCAACGAACCAGCATTCGAGCATCGAACAACAGACAATTACATAGTATGTGCGAGTTGTACCAACGCTCGAATTATCAGGTTGTCTGTTGATTACTTACTTATGGTTACTTATGCTTTTAGTGGATGCTGGCTCCTGTGGTTGCCATTGTATCCACCTCATTTATACTTGTACATGACACGTCAACCAGAGAATTATCTGATAGGGACATGTTGCATGTTTGAGAGATTGTCAGATTTGTTTCCAATTCAGCCTTAAAGTTGTACTTCACTTCACCTCTTGCTTGTCCCAATGGTGGTCCAGGTTGTTCTTGAATTGATTCATTTTTTCTGAATATACAACTATTTCTGGTAGGTTGTTCCATGTTTCCACTACTCTCTGGCTGAATGAATATGTTCTTGTGTTGTAATTTGATCCCTCTAGATATCATTTATAATTGTGTCCTCTAGTTCTTTTTTCAACGGGCATCAAAACATGCGCTTTCCCTGTGGAGTTACCGCCCATGGACAAGCACACCTCAAATGTATGCACTCAGCTGTTCTTCCGTGTTATTCTAGATAACTTTTTTTTTTTCACAGACATGTTGGTCGGTGTCAGATCAAACCGAAAGCGAAATCTGGCCAACGTTTGAACGTATGTATTGTGACCCACATACAGATGGAATATGTTTTACATAACACTAAGTTTTATGCACTACCAATGGTGTGTGTACACATGGGATCGGAGCACAAGTTACCGAACTCAGTGAGTCTTCTCCCCCCTGTCGTGAAGCTGCTATACATGATGAATTAAAATCGACGGTGTTGCAGGAAGGAATTTCTTAGCGTTTTGTTTTGTCATTTGTATGGGGCGGTGTCCCATGTGATCGGGTGGATACATGTATATATAGGGGCACCGTCTCCCAATACAATCACGCAGGTTGTTGTTGAGACTATTGCAGTGGGCGGAGTCTCACATCGATGAGAATAATGATTAATACAATCTGTCTGTGGATATGATTAATCAGAATCAGAATTTTTAATCTCAAATCGCCGGACGTGTCCGGTATAACAGAGTGTAGTTATGAATACACGTCAATATATACAAATAGATGGTAATGCTGTTGAAAGCAATATATATAGTTCAATAATCATGTGCACGTTCGGGAAGGGTGGGATGTGGGCGTACGTGAGGTGATTTAGTTGGGGTGAGTGCTTCAAGGTTCGCGTGGTTATGCCACAGGGGGCTCCATTAGGCGGAGGGCGTCTCGGATGAACATACTAAGATTGGTGAGGGTTCTTTTATTTGTGCACGTGAAGAGGGCATTGAGTTTGTGGGCATTTGGACGCGTGTAGTAGTATGATTTAAGATATTTTCGTCTCAAATCGCATAGTTTTTCACATTTGAGTATGATATGGTATTCATCACCAAGTTCAACGTCGCACAGCGTGCATTTTCGATCGGAGTAGTCTTTTTTTGCCCACGATCCGGATTCGATCGGTAAGTTATGATTTCTTGTACGAAATTTAATCAGACGCCTTACTACTGTTTGGTTTTCAAATGAGAGATATATTTCCTTTGAAAAGTCAGTCTTGATGATTCTGTAGAAGGCACATTTATTGGATTTTACTATATCACCATGCCATGATTGTACAAATGCGTCTTGTATTCGATCTTTGATGAGTCTATTGAAAGATGGTGGGTTGATAGTTGCTTGGTCTATCCAAATAATGGATAGGCCGAGATTATTTAGGCTTGTTCGTATAAAGTCAATCCAACCATGTCTCCAGTTGTTTGTGCAGTGGTAGCTATACAGTGCATAATAGAGTATAAGTGGGAGTCTATTGCACTGCATGTTCATAAGTTTATTCCAATATGTTAGACATCGTAGTTGTATCTTTTGGTTAATTGGGCATATACCCGTCTCCCCATAAATAAAACATGTATTTGTGGTTTTGCGCAGGTTAAGTGCAAATTTAAGAAACCAGATTTCTAGCTTTTCTAGGCAGGTGGTGTTTTCAAAACCCCATACTTCGGCTCCATATGTCATTATGGGAGTTATTGCTTTTTCGTAAATTTCAAGAACGCTGTCATAGGAGAGGTTATTTTGTCTGGCTTTACTTATGAGTGCGTACATAGCTTTCTTTGCATCTTTACATCTCATGTTTCGCTCCCTGCTAAATGATCCGTTTTTACTAAACCACGTGCCCAAGTATTTGAAGCTATCCACGATCTCAATTTCGTTACCGTTTATTTTGAATGACATTGATTTTCTTTGTTTTGGTTTTCTACCAAGAACCATGATTTTAGTTTTGGAGGCATTGATGCTTAGCTTCCATGTGTCACAGTACGATGCGAAGTGATTTAAGGCATTTTGTATACCGGAATGGGAGTCTGAGATTAGAGCTGTATCATCAGCGTATATTAATAGGAGTAACTTCATATATACCCCTGTTTCATGGCCATTGATTTTACTTATGTTATAGCCCTACAGTAACAATTTTGTAGGTATTCCTCGATATCGTTGATGTACATGGCGAAAGTATCGGTGAGAGACAATCACCTTGTTTTAGGCCAATTAGACTTGAGAAAAACCCAGATGACTCATCGGTCATCACACACATCTTTAAATTATGGTACATACTCTTGATTGTATTCAGGATTTTTCCATTTACGCCAAAATGTAGAAGTTTTCTCCAAAGACCTTCTCGCCAAACACTATCAAAGGCTTGTGAAAAATCGATGAATGCACAAAATAGGGTTTTCTTATTGAGCTTCATTAATGATTGTACTGTCTCGAATAATCGCCTATTCAATGTATCACCATTGTGCGGTATGCCGAAAAGAATATATTTAATATATTTAATACTGGTGATGACCACTTTATTTCTGCGCCCGACATTGTAGTGATACCGGGTTTTATTGATGTCTCTCTGGGGGGCTATTCATATTGCACACGCGCTGGCGATTAATCGCCGCGTTTTTTAAGGCGCGTGTTAACATAACTTAGAGCACAATACCATTGTTGAAATCGTTCCCTGATTTTTGGTAAAGTACACCAATACCTGGCGAAGGAATAGTTCAATGATTATCCCATTGTTAGGCACCCGCAACTCATAACAGACACATCGCACGGGCGCTTCAAAGTGGGACCAGTCCGTGTTGTTTCGGACATATCTATTCACACTCACACACTCAACGGCGATCAGTTCATGTTAATCACGTTTTTGGGCGTGGCAAACCGGCTATTGTGTCCAATCGCGGTCAGCGCACGGCACATTTCCAGTTTATTGCATTGTGTGGGATCAATTGTGCTCTAAGTCGGTCAGAGCACGCGAATTGTTCTTTACCGGAATAAATCTCGTCTTCGACTCGATTGATTCTGGTAAAGAACAATTATTGTGCTCTAACCATTACGCAGAGCTATTCGTGACCAATTACCTTCATCAACCAACCACGTCCCATTCGTGACCAATCATCTTCTGCAATCAACCTCGTCTTCGAGATAGCCGTTATAGGGAATGACATAGTTCACTCGACCATCATATAATGTCCGGGTACAGTCATTCTCATAACTGATGGCAGATAAAATAATAACTGAAGTACGGAAAGGAAATGGCTTGGAACGAAGTTTCCAACGCATCAGTGGTGATTTTTGTAAAATCCAATCGAATTATATATCACCTGTCAGTCTCGCGCAAAACTCAACCCAAGATTGTGAATCTATATATATCCAACTTCGAATGTCCATCTTCACCACTCCCCTTGGAACCCTAAATTCCAACATGCGTGAATCTTTATTCACCCCACTCACTTGCATGGGTTGACATTTTTCGCTTGAGGTATATTTTAAACCACTTTAAATCCTATTCACCCAAGCCCTTTATATACATGTTGACATTTTCCTATATAACTGGTACCAAAAATGTCCAACTGTGAAATATTTAGATCCTGCAATCCATTTGGTCGGAATATTTACAACTGATAGATAATTCAGCCGGGAATTTTGTTTTCGACAAATCGGATGAACCCAGAACCTTCTTTGGCTTAAAGCACATTTGTGTGCCATTCCTGCCAACCACAAGACAATTAATTTCCGCTTTTAAGGGGGAGGTCAAGTGACCAATTTTGAATAGGCATTTCCATGCAAATCTCCGGAGGAAAAGTTACAGAGTTGAACCTACTTCTGAGTGTGAGTTGACGTAGTATTGGAAACAACAGGTATTTATCAGGCAGGTCCGCTTGGAACTTGTTCCATTATAATGTTGGTGTATTTATTTTTGAATGTTATATTGATTTTTCAAATTTAGGTCAAGTGATGTAATTCCATAAAAAAAATTCTCAAAAATATAATTATTGCAAAATTTTAAAATTTATCAAGCGGACCCGCCAGATGAATAACTGTTGTTTCCAATAACACATCAAGTCACACTCAGAAGTATGTGCAACTCTGTAACTTTTGCTCCGCAGATTTGCATGGAAATCCCCATTCAAAATTGTTCTCTTGACCTCCCCCTTAAGACTGCAGATCTCTCCGACTAGCCGGCATGTTGCAACTGAATCAACTATTTATGATAGAACATTCATATAATAGGTCAAATATTTGGCCACGATTGATAGGCATGTGCCGTTTAGCATGCGCGATCACTGATGATAAGCCGCCAATAACGATCAAATTGAAATCAATCGCTCATGAGAACAGCGTCATAGCGACAGAATTCGTACTCAAATGACGCGTGTGCGACTCTTAAGGTCGAATTCTGAGTCCCATCATTTATTCTCAGTTGTACTTGTTTGACTCGTGGTGGTTCATCAATTCTAGTCCCACATTGTCATTTTGCCACCGGCTATATCAATGAGCAAAAACAAAAAATCGTTCGTACAAAGGGTTGACTATAAAAATCCCTCCAACCATGGGTCAACCATCCTTCCTACATTCAAAAATATTTTATTCTTTCCCCCCCAACACATTTGGGGTCCCATCCCTTCTTTCCCCATAAGTTTTACTGGATATCATATGTTTAAGTGTACCTGTTTAAAAAGAGCTCTATATAGAAAGACGATTTGTGTCAGACTCAGATAACTATAAGTAACAGTTTGAAATCTGATCGAACCACTTGAATCGTACACTTTTGATGATTTTGAGTGATAGTAACAATTATGTACATAAAACTCCTGTTGCATGCGTTGTGATCCTATTGTGTTTTATACATTTCATGTTGGAATCAAATATGCATATTTATTCCCATCTGCATGGAATTGAACTCCCCCTATTTCTATGTTAATCCTATAGTAAATATTTATCCAGCTAATTATAAATTGTTCCCTCAAAACTGGTGTCAGTGTGATGGCATGGCTCGTGGTACACAACATACATGAGTAGACTTGATACCTCAGTTCAATCTAACCGAGGACATTTAAGTTGATTTGTCAACATATATGTGGTCTGGTCACCCCTACCAAAAGTACTTTTTGCGTTGGGACCGAGGATAAAACACGTCAGCAAACGTCTTGATGCATTACGTAACATGATGAACTGTGTGGAAATGAATCCCACAAGACATGGTATGAATAATTTTGCCCATTTGATCTCTCGTATTTTATCGGAATCGGCAGTTGATACATTTGGGAATTACCGTGAACGCAACAAGCGTACAAAACAAACATTCAAACCAGATCAGAGGTGGTTCGATTATGAATGTCGTAGTTACCGAAAAAAAATCAATTCTGCGCGGAAACGATATAACAGAAATAAGTCGAAAGCCACCAAATCTGATCTGAGACAGGTGAGTACAGCGTATAAGAAAACTATGGACAGAAAACGGTCGGAAATGCTCACAAAATGTAATAAGGAATTGAGGGAAATTCCCAAGAAGTCGACGAATACATTTTTGGAATACGTTCAAAAGATTCTCAAAGTGTAAAGTTCAGCAAATGGATGACCCGATTAGTATACCATATTTGAGCACTTTAAATCCTGGAAGAATTGGAATGCACAGACCATCTTAATATACCAATTAGTTCAGAAGAGATATCTGCTGTTGTCGGGTTATGAAATCAAACAAGGCTGCAGGTCTCGACAACGTGAACAACAGTTACATTAAATCCACACTTAATATATTACTGCCATTGTATACTAGGTTATTTAATTTGATTCTTGATACTGGATTTTTCCCTGACGTCTGGACAACCGGTATGATTAAGCCCTTATATACAAATAAAGGCGACATATTATGGTAAGTTAATTACTGGTATTATCAACAAAAGACTTAGTAGTTGCGTAGAAGAAAACCACATACTTAAAGATAATCAATCCGGTTTTCGGAAAGGTAGATCTACATTAGACAACATCTTTATTTTATACAGTTTAACAGAAATATATTTGCGGAATGGGAGAAAACTTTATAGCTTATTTATTGATTTCAAAAAAGCGTTTGATACTGTTTGGAGACAGGACCTATGAGTAAAACTTTTACGAAATGGCATAAACGGTAGGATTTTCAAAGTTATTCGTAACATGTATCAATCAACTAAATCTTGTGTTTTGAAAGGTGGCGTAAGATCTGAGTATTTTCCATCTAATATAGGTGTTAAACAGGGAGATGATCTGTCACCTTTACTCTTTTCAATGTATCTGAATGATCTTGAAGACTTTTTAGAAAGTTGCGCTGTGGATGGACTCAAGTACCTGAATGATCAAACCTTTAAACAGATTGGTTGTTATCTGAAACTTTGGTGCATCTTGTACGCTGATGACACCGCTTTATTGGCGGATAACCCTACGGATATGCAGCGACTTCTTGGTGCGTTTGCAGACTATTGCGAATCGTGGGAACTTACCATTAACGTGCAAAAGACAAAGGTTATGGTTTTCGGAAATAAACGTCTCCACACGCCCCCAAGTTCATCTTGAACGGTAACAAGCTTGAAATTGTTGACGAATTTAAATACCTTGGTATTGACTTGTTCTTTAACGGCATATTTTGTCGTGCAGTCAAGAAAACTCGGACAAAAGCTACCAAAGCAATGTATGCGCCACTTTCGAAAGTGCGCAATCTTCATTTATCTGTGTTTGAAACTGTTTGACTATCTAGTCCAACCGATTTTATTATACGTTTGTGAGATTTGGGGGTTCGAAAATAGTCGCGATATTGAAACGGTACACCTAGGATTTTGTAAAACATTGACAAATATGAAAAGTAGCACGCCGAGTTATATGGTTAATGGAGAGTTAGGCCGATGGCCACTCTCTATTGAAATCAAGAAGAGAATGATCTCATATTGGTGTCGGATTGTAAAGAAAGATACAGGTATAACATCAGTACTTTATAAATTACTGCTTGAATTGCACAAAACTAAACACGTACGTTATATTGATCACATTTCAGGAGTTATCGAGTCCATGAATCTTAATGATAACTGGGACAACCAAACTCCTCTGTCATGCAGCTCCTTTGGAAGATTTAATGCTACACTAATTCAAGAGTTTAGAACTCAGTGGCGAAACGATGTTGATTCTTCAGATAGAGGGGAGTTTTATAAACATATGAAAGTACAGCCTTCAATTAGCTGGCACTACATGAACATGCCATTTGGCATGATGTTCTACGTTCAGAAAATGAGAACGTCCAATAATAGATTAGGTATTGAGACCGGTAGATGGAAAAAACGGAATCGCAAACATAAAAGCAGCAACAAAGATAGTTCATCGCACTTTGTAACGCCTTGTTATGCGATGAATTCCATTTTGTCCACAACTTGAACAATTACGAGAAAAATACATTCCGAAGGCATGTTACGACGAACCTTCGAGGGAACTCTTATTCGAACTTCTTAACTCGACCAGCCCTGACATATTAAACAATTTGGCGATCTTTATAAAACTCGGGTTGAAATTTTTTTAATAAAAAGGACACAATTATGAATGATGAATAAGATACGTAATAAATGGAAATATTGTTTGTTTGTAGCTTTATTGTGTGTGTTTTGTATATGTTTAGTGTATGCTAATGCTGCATGTTTGTTTATTTCAATATGTCAATGTTCCTTTGTATGTTTACAACCTCTAGTTTATTGTGAGCATTTATATAATGTTCTATATGTGTAAATAGTTAACCCATCGCTCATGTTCCATGTAACAATGGCTGAGACTAAACCATCATTCATTCATTCATCACCCACACACTCCAGCGCGTGTGCAATTTTAATAGACACTTACTCTTTTGATGCCAAACGCGCATTTATGCGAAAATGGAGGTTGTCCGTGGACTATGGTGCGTAATTATGCGAAGACAGGCCACGTTGCCTATTTATTTCCTATCGATAGACCTGATGTAAGCTGACAATATTTTGATGAAACGGGGACAAGGTTATTGCATTATGTGAAGTCAGTATGGGTACAGTCAAATGTGCCATTGTTTATAATGCTGTCTGTTATCTATTGTTAGTGGGAAGCATCAAATTGGTTTAGTTGAGTTTGGTGGTATTTATTGTAATAGAATAAAGGATATCCAGATATGACTAGCAAGGATATACTTGGTTACATAACAATGTTGGGCAAGGGGAGATGGGAGGGGTTATGTCAACGCGCAATACTGGAAATCAATTTCTAGGGTGGATAGTTTGAAGTCATTCCAGTTCAATCAAAACGTATTTATTTGGTTGTGGCATTACTCTGTATTTGGCTCTTGGGTTTCTGACAGAACAAAATATATATTGTCTCCACTAGGAAAATTGCTTGTTAGACATGTTGTATGAAAATATACATATAGGAATCAGTGGTCGTGTGACCTCTTCAAAGGTGGCCATAAGATAAGTAGATCAGCCATGACATTTGCTAATCAATTTACAACACCTATTAGCGATATTGAAACATAATACAAACAGTTACGCATTCAATATTTACATTGGCCATTTGTTCAATTGTAAGCCTGTATATATCTTAAATGCAGACATGCCGGTGCAAATTCAAGATCGCCGCCATGACCACGAAATCCACTGAATATCCCCGAAATACAGGCATACAAGTAGTAATCCAAGATGGCCGCTATGGACACGTGACCTCCGTAGGGTGGGAAAAACGGCTACATATGGCCCAGCCATATGTCCACTCTATGTTTGAACAAACTACACCAAATGATACATGATATACACTATATTAACCATATACACACACACCCACAATATATGTATACATGTACATAATGCGTGGCACTGGTGCGTCCCTAGCACAAGAGAGCTCAATCTACCTACGGTCGAGAACGAAGAACCCGATTATCTCTCCTAACTCTTTCGTGTAAACATATAATATTTCTCAATAGTACATTACATAGATAACAAATACAGATTACTATCAATGAGAAAACGGATTTGGCAGTAAGCGGATGCTTATGGTAGCCATCTTCGAGAGGAATATCAATTTCGGTGATAATGTGATTTTATTTATTTATTGCCTCCATATGCGGAGAGTATATATACATTACATAGTAATATACATGAGTCAAGTTGTATATGTACACAAATATTCATAGAGTAGTCCACATGTATTGTACATGTATGTCCATTTCGATAGACGACTAGGGTCCGCATTCCTCGCTCATACATTACATGTAGCGCTTTCGCCTCTTATGAGAATGCAACTGATGAAGAAGAAAGTGGCTGTGTCTATGATTATGTTGGTTCTGTTTGACTCAACATCGTTTGTGATAATAATATTGTTCCCATCTAGTACGAACACTTGCATAGCGCTGTCGTTCAGTAGATACATGAATAAAAAGGTATCAACGCCATATGCATCAATAATTCGTTCCCAATATATGTTTCGCAGATTATATATCGACAGGGAGTTACATTTAGTCAGTGCGTGAACGAGTTCATTTTCATACAGTTTCCCATATGCACAACATACCAGTCCATTTGGGTATGTTGTCTTGTTTAATAGAAGAGTAAGATTTTTAAGTCGTGCCGAATATATTGGCCTTGCTTTCAGCAGATGCCATATTGTCCAGCATGAGATAGGACTGCTGTGAATCTACCGAGCTAAGGCCAGCGATTCGTTGCTGTAATCATCGCTAATCCATTCGGATGCGTACACATGTTCCACAGCTGATTTCACAAGCCTTTTCCATGCTTGCTTGCAAGGAAATATGCCTGTGTTCAGAAATGTCTCCAGACGGTCATTTAGACCATATATGTAAAGTATACGGACAATGTCACTCACAAATCCAGTTGAGGGTCGTTAAAAAAGTCTGAATCGAAAGAGTTTGTATAGGAACACTTTGAGTGGTACTTGATGGCCTTCTCGTAGGTGCAGTAGATCGCCAAGGAATTTGAGCTTCTTGGAACTGATTTCATGCTCGAGAGGCATAAGTCTCAGGAGACTAAGCGAAACATTAGTACTGGTACGCTTTGGAATGGATTGCATATGTTTAACACATGTCCTGTACGAACGTTCCATACCAAGGAGTTGTGTCGTGTTAGTCGCTGGAAGCAACTCACAGCCGTACAAAGATTTGGGTAGGACGACACTTTTGAATAGTTTGGACATTGTCATAGGACTGCATGAATTCAGTAGCTGTCTTCCAGCTAGTCCGAAATAAGATTTCCTCATAACCTCACATACGACATTAGACCTTTTGTTAGCATTGTCAAATTTGTTTTGCGTGATGCCCAGATGAGTGGCACTTGGTTGTTCAGCTAATTCCCTGTCTCCAATAAACCAACGTCGCCTCTGCGTCTCGAACTGTCGCTTTGGCTCGCTGAACACAACAACAACACTTTTATTTTGTGATAAGTTGAAGCGCCAACGGGAACTATAGCTACTGCAGATTTCAAGTAGACTATCCATGCCGACTTTAGTTCAGCGCGATATCGTCTGCTGTCGTCGGAGAGGTACACGGAATACTTTCAACTGACAGTCCGGTCTCCGATGTTCTAAGATCTTTGATGAGCTGGTCGACATACACCAAGTAGAAGAAAGGGCTTGTCACGGCCCATTGTCGTGTTCCTTGTCCAGTGGCGAAAGATTTCGATAACATACCACCATATAGAACACGACTGAAACATTCCGCATACATATCTGCAATAACGCGGAGTATTTTACCCCGCATTCCTCGCTCATACAATTTGACCAACAGGTCATTATGCCAGACGCGGTTAAAAGCCTTCTGTGAGTCTAGGAAACACACATATATTTCAGTATTCATTTCATTTGCGTAACTGCTGGACTCTTGAACAACATAAGACGTCATAAGGCAACTTATGCCTTTTTGAAAAGACAGTCTGGAAATTCGTCAAAAGCTTCACTAATGAGAAACCGATTCAGCAACACAGCTTCAAACAATTTGTAGATTATCGGCATCAACGTTATAGTCCGGTAACTGTCTGGTGAACATTTTGGTTTCGGGTCTCCTTTGAATAACGGGACAATTACACCTGTTTTAAAAACAGGTGGAATCCATTCTTGGCTGATCATGCCGTCGAACAAGCGGCATAAACATTTAATGAGAGGTTGTGGGTCATTCATGATGTGCTCGTTGGCGATATTGTCTATGCCAGTCTATGCCACCTGACTTATTCATGGCAAGTTGTCTGACGATCCTAGAGACCTCTTCCTCACTAACAGGTTCGCAGAAAATGTCGCAGAAGAAATATTCGTGAGATTCGTGGAAGAGCGACTCGATATATTCGTTTATCTCTTTCTCAAAGTTAGGTAACACATGTACACCTGGGGTGTATAGTTTTTCAAAATAGACAGCCCATCCGTTCAGAATTTCCACTGGGTCCCGAACTACTAAATTTTCAAATGACATCGCTGACGATAGACCATTTGCGTGTGATTTCGCATTTAGGGTTTTCCAAAATCGACTCTGATCACTATGTGCTAAAATTTCGAGTTCATCAAGTTTTTTTTTATTAAAAAGTTTGTTGCTCCGTCTGAATGATCTCCGAAACTCACGTTTGGCATTTTTATAAGCCACATAATGTGGAGAATCAGTCTTGTGGCGCGCCCCATTAGCTATCCATTCAGAACGTTTGTGTTTGACATTGTTGTGTAAGACACGAAGGTCATCGTTCCAGAATTGTCTCTGATAGCGTTGGGATTGACGCTGTGGGGTAGCATATTTGGCAGCGTTCAATACAATGTCTATACTATTTCCATATAGAACAATGAGATGTCCACATTCGATCGTAGTGGATCAGTACATTGAACACATATTGCATTTGATATCAATTGATATTTGTCTATGTCCAGTTTGTTCCAATTGAAGGTATCTTTTTCGAACTTAGGCGTTTGCCCGATTGTCGCATCCAATTCAGGGATGACAAGATCACATGTCACGGGAAGATGATTCGACGTATTGAGGCTGTGGTTGTCAATTATGCTCGATCGTCTCACAACATCTTTCAGTTCAATCCTGAAGAATAATGTGGTCAATAAGCGTTGGTCCAGTGTTGGGTGAAAAATGACAGAATGTGAACAGCGGGCCTGAACACGATAGCTGACTCGTTGATGAGAAGGGGGTATGTCCAACTTAGATTTTACAACCAAAATTAGACTGATTGTAGATATAAAGTATAATTTGCAGTTATATTAGCCGGAAAATTTAACTACTGGAATGATTACAACCTATTCTCCAGTCTTAAATTTCAAACTCAGTGTCAATTTTCTGGCATGGAATCGCAGTATAACCTTCATGTATATGGTCTCCGCTGCGCGAGTGAACCTCAATCCCTTGAACCAGATAATATTTCCGAGTCAGGAAAACTATATTTGCACCCCATTCGGTTGAAATTCTGCAATGGTTACTCAAGATGTCCAACTGTTAGAAATCTCTAACCCAACAACTCCAACCGATTGAAACTTCTCAACTGATTGCCATTTAACTCCATAATTCAATCATATGTGGGATCATCGTGAACTTTGGAACGAAGATTATAGTGATGCCCAAACCCCCTATCGACACGTCCCTGCATTATAATTCCCAATTGTTGAGTATTTTGGTGAGAATCGCCCCTGTCACAACATAATTTATGTGGAAACCCATATTTATCAAAGGCAACTTCTCTCTGTTTATGAACCCCATCTCAAAATATATCTATTTACGCCCATGCATAATTTGAACCCAGCATCCCAACATATGACATTGATTTTATTGTCCCCTTGAGACCTTAGCACGACGACAAAGGGTTAATGGATGAGTGCGCAATACACCCAGCGATAATCCTACATATCGACATTCGCACGCGTTTCATTGCGGTGACAACCACTAATTCAGCCTCATATACTTGTAATTTTAACTCCGTGTTCTACCCGATGCTGTGTTATTTCTGTACTATGGTACTCCCTAAGTTGGTAAATTATCAGCCAGTCAAGCGATTTCTTGTTTTTCCCCAAGATAGACAATTCGCGTACTATAGCATAACAAAAAGATGCAGCGTTAGGGCACTCCATTCACCCCAAAAACCGAGCAGCTACTGCTGAAATGAATCCCAGTTGCAGATGGCTCGCCGAGAATATCATACAAGTCAGTTCACTACGATGTATGGTGTGAACAAAGGGCATTCGACTATTGTTAAATTCCAATAAACAATGCAAGTCATTTACAAGAATACAATTGCTCGAGTACTATAGAACACAAGTCTCGCTTTACAAGGCTAGGAAATTACCGAGGAACGATCTCCGCACGTTAAAACACGGTTATTTGGGAATCTATAGTACATGGCCCCGGCCCGACGGTGTGCCCAGCGTAGTGTCATCCCTGTCCATGGTATTACGAGGGGAGCAGAGGTACGACATTTGCCCAGTACGCATTTTGTTTGAGGTTCTTTTGCTTCTGGAATTGTTCTCAGAGCACTGGTCGTGGCGTCGATGCCCGATTCGTGATTACCATGGTATTGGGAATGCAGCTGGCGACCCAGCCAATACCAATACCATGCCGGATTCGAACCCTCGACCGTATCAAAGGTGTACAGCTCAGAGTTCGACCCACAATCAACTGAGTCTATTTCCTCGCATTTACTCAATATAAATATGAAATATGTACATGTAGAACTATTCTCACCAAAAAGAACGTAAAATGTACTTTTATTTATCAAATTGGTTTAGTTGAGTTTGGTGGTATTTATTTTAATAGAATAAAGGGATGATATCCAGATATGACTCGCAAGGGTATACTTGGTTATATAACAATGTTGAGACAGGGGAGGTGGGAGGGTTTATGCAACACGCAATACTGGAAATCAATTTCTAGGGTGTTTAGTTTGAAGTCATTCCAGTTCAAACAAAACGTATTTCTTTGGTTGTGGCATTACTCTGTATTTGGCTCTTGGGTTTCTGACAGAACAAAATTGTCTCAACTAGGAAAATTGCTTGGTAGACATGTTGTATGAAAATATACATACAGGAATCAGTGGTCATAAGATAAGAAGATCAGCCATGGCATGTGCTAATCAATTTACAACACCTATTAGCGATATTGAAACAGAATACAAACAGCTACCGCATTCAATATTTCTACTCTTCATGTAATGGAGGTAATAACGATATGGTAGACATATTTCGGTGAGTGTGATTACAGAATGTACCGTGTGTATTTCGTATGAAGTATAGTTCGTGTAGGTACCTCGAAGTTGACTTTGACCACAATTGATAATGGTGTTCTTTCATAACTCTTTCTCTGAGGTATATTCTAAAGCTGATAAAGGGTACTTAATGTACTGTTTGGGCTAGTCTCAAATTATCGCAGATTTTGTGAACATAAATAAGAATTAACTCAGCTTTTGTATGGGAATAAATCATCAAAGAACTATATAAATATAAGAAATGAATTGGAGGCACATTTAGTGTAAACCGATTCGCGGTTTAAACAATGTTTCCCACTGACCACAGCGCCACAATAACACACACACCCAAAACAACTTGAAGTGTCTGAAATCACTCTCACTGGATGGGCCTGGTCACTAGTCAATCGGGAATGACTCCCAAAAGCTTAAAGCGTGTTGTCAAATCCCTTTTATATCATCAATGTTAAAACTAGTCTTATTTTGTAATAAATTTATGTAACTGCAGTTAATGGTGTGTGTCTGAATTGGCTCAAAATGCAAGCTGTTCTTGAATAGGGATATGTTTTCCAATGATTATTACCAGGCTTATGGGACCTTTATGACTTGTATTGTTTTTATATAATTTGTTTTCTGTATAGCGTGCTCTATTCAAAATTTGTGCATGATTTATTGGACAATTATGCGACCAATCAGCAAGAATATATACAGCATATTATCATATTAGGTTTAATTCGAATGTTATGCTCTGTTTTAATCGTGAATTCCAGGGTATATAAGTGATGATCTTGGTCCATACAGCCATATCGGACGGATGAGAACGTTTCTCCGTGGTAACAGGACACCAGAATCGGTTCGCCCAGCGGCTATCCGACCCTAATGGCACGGAGTAACGATCGGTTCAGACTGAATATCGATTTACGTTTAACGGATAACATCACTTCGATTAACTTCGACGCTTATGCAGGGTAATCGAATAATCTTCTATTAAAAGGGGGTGTCTGCCTTTTAATCACTACAAAAGGCAATTACTTTGAAAATAGTCGGCGAGCTCTGGACATTGGAATTAACACAAAAGCTTCGAGTAGGCAGCGCAAATTAGATTAAATGCACTCCAGGGAGATTACCCCGTGCTAAAATGTCATAAGTATTTTATCAAATTAGGTAGAATTGCTTGGAGCGGGAAGAGTTGTACGTAACAATATCCGACTGCTGCACCGAGAGGTGAAAGATCCTATTATTCAAGTGGTTTAATAAATAGTCGGCTCCATTTCCACTGTGTGTATCTGAGTGGACATCACTTCATTCCAGATAGTTCGTCCATTATAAGTTGTCTCGGACAGTATCGAGGATACATAATTACATATATAGGCTATGCTCCGAATACGTAGGAGGTAGAGGTATCGTGCATGGCGCATGAAATAATCAGAAAATTATCTAAAATATTTAGTCTTAACTGGATCTCAACCTACTGGTCCCGCGGGCTATCATGAAAATGAGCACTATTTTAATATGCATTTCTACATGAAAGTAAACCACGAGGCCTAAACGCAACACTCCCCCGGACCCATTATAGATACTTATTTGGACTTATACTAAAAGCCACATCATCTCTGTATTAACCGATGATGATCCACATTTTATGATGGGATGGACATGGGGTTGTTACGTGTATATTGACAATGAGATTAGCGTTTTTTTTTGCCTTTTATCGTGTCGATGTTGCTGTTCGGGCCATATTTTATGTTTGAAATATGTCTGAAATTGACCCCATTATAACTATAATTTTCTTTCGCCATTTTTTATCTGAGAATAAACTGTTAATTTCACCGCTATATGGACCTCACATTAAATAAAAAAAAAGCTCCGGGCCGATCACACGGGTAACGTCGTGCAGCACTTTTAGGCAATAACTGCATGTATTGTCGAACTAATACGGACGACAGATCATCAAAACGCATAAGAATACACAGGGAATTGCTTGGCGATACAAATTATGGAGCGTATTTTGCTTGTGTATATCTCGCATATAACCATGTGTAGCCATATCATACGCACACGATTAGATAGCGATAGCTATTCAATCCAAGTAACACGTGTCACGCGAGGTTAGGATTACATTTCTAAATGAGTATCCTGAGTTAATCGGAAGGGAGATAACTCTATATATAACGGATATTTTGATGAAATCATTTACAACACCTAAAGTGATCAACTTTGGTCGGATATAAGTCAAATACTCTTAACAACACTTCTTCAAATATCTTATTATTTATTATTATTTAGCCAATAATCATAACCTCGCGTGGCACGTGTTTACTGCGATCGAATATCAATAGCTATCTAATCGTGAACCCGATTAAGTATCTTTCGCTGCGTAATCGTGTGCATATTGGCTGGTGTAACGCACTACTCACATTTTGCGAAGGATCACCGATATATATTGTAATATTTTGTAAAATATACACTTTTTGGATAGGAATGGTCCGTTAAATTGTAGATTGTTATATCCTCTTGTTATTTAATGGGTGCTGCAACTGTCCAGTGGCTTAGAATTCCTAAGTGGGAAGATGGAACGACAATACCCCAAATTTGACGAATTTCAATAAGTACAAATACACAAGTCAAATGTATTGAAACGAATTTTATTCATTCGAACAACAATCTCTGTACTTGGTGTGACCTCAGCGAACGCTCATCACAACTTTGCAACATCTCTAAGCCCCATCCACCACGTACGAACGTTGTCTGGAGGCATGTGTCGCCATTCGACAACAAGAGTTGGCCAAGCTCTGGCAAGGTTGTCGGTTGAACTGGTCGAGCCGTAATGGCAGCCTGCAACCTGTCCCGAGCATGTTCTATGGAATTGAGTTCCATGTGATCTATTCCTCCTTCCAAAAGGATAACAGTTCATCAGCTTGGATCCGTTTGCTCCTGTATTATTGTCCATGAGAAACAAATCCTCGCTTACAGCTCCCACATACGACCCCACGATTGGATCCAGAATGCATGTCTACAATGTAGTCCATTAAGGTTTCTGTTCTGGGTGACGTACATGTCCTTGTCGCCTCCCAAAGTCATCCCTCCCCATACACGGTATGTATCAAATGGACAATGCAGCAATGCTAACCCGTGCTGTTTACTAATGGGCCCATACTTCCATGACAGATGTGTTTTGGTCTGGAAAAGGTAGAATGGGAGGTTCAGCGATGCAAGGAGAGGAAATATGACCATTATGGTGGTGGGTCGGATATGCTTTGGGGAGGGATGACTTTGGGCGGCGACAAGGACCTGTATGTCCTCCAGAACACAAACCGTAATGGGCTGCATTATTGGCATGCATTCTGGGTTCAATCGTGGGGACGTATGCGGGAGCTGTACGCGAGGATTTGCTTATGATGGGCAATAATGCAGGATAAAACCGACCCGAGCTGCTGAACTGTTATCCTTTAGGAAGAAGGAATAGATCGCCTGGACTTGCCAGCGAGTCCAACCGAACTCAATCCCATAGAACATGCTTGGGACAGATTGCAGGCTGTCATTACGGCCTTGACCTTTCGTCCATTTTTTTTTTACCAGAGTTATGGCCCTTTTTTTACTTGGAAATTTGTTAATATTTTGTCGGAAAGAACATTTCAGCTTGTAACATGGGCAATGATCTTCTGATTCAGTTGTTCTTTTGTGTGTTGATAACACAACGCGGGGAAAGGATACCGACTTACTACAGGTTTCGTTCATTCAGTTTACCACAGTTACAGCCCTTGTTTAACTTGGGAATTTCTGAATTTTGTCTTTGTATGAACATTTCAGCTTGTACCTTGGGCATGGATCATCGGATTTGGTTGTGCTTTGGTGTAATTATAGCCCAGTTTAAGGGGAAAGGATAACCACCTCTTGGATTTAGAAATTAAAACATTTTTTAACATCCATTGCATATACTCTCTAAACTGAACGTCGTGGTATATATACGCCACGCTTGGTGTTGCACTTTATAGAGTTTTATCACTGCTAACCATGCACTATGAAACAATGACAAAAGTCTAGAAAGCATATATGTTTTGAAAGTCAAAGGTCTAAACATGACTCTTGAATCTGTCAACGACCTAAACTGCTTTTTCGCCATTAATAGCCTTGGTAATTATTGTATATATTTAACTGTTATTATCTCCATACCTATATATGTTATGTGTAGGTTCATGAGAAATAAACTGATTGATTGTAATAGTGTAACCACTCAACATAGCATTAGCGTCACCTATCGGCAACTTACTTGCCTAGACTTGGTATAAATCATTTACGTCATGCAAGCTATCGGGGTCGCACTAGTGCATTTGCGTGAAATTACCATACAGGATCATACAGGCTAAACTAACGTTCTCAAACGAAATTTAGAAAGAGGTGTGTACTAAAGCACAAGTCTACTTCAATCACACCTCAATCTGACGGAATATTTATGAATGATTTGTTTTATACATTATCATTTTAAGGCTGATGTACGGTAAATATAACGATATCTACACATATGGGTACTTTACTATTTAAATTGATGAAACTGAGTCAATAAGTATTCTTTGGACATGTAAATGGAAATTTTCATATGAAATTTGAATTTCTTTGAATCGAATTTTAATTTCTGCTGCCTGTCTGTCGGTTATGGTTAGACGCCAACACAATTCAACATAATATTATCGTTTACTTCAAGTCGTACCTTATCTTCATTAAACACACCCCATTGCAATTGTGGTTAGCTGTTCATATATAGGCGATAATTTGCGATGTCAGACTTTCAAATTTCGTTGTTTCATCGCGTGACATACAGTGGGTGACCACTAAAGCCGACGTTAGAGTCGTAATCGTATTTCAAACAAAACGGTGTGCATACCCGTTGCTTATATGAAATTCGACCAAGTAAACCTCATTGTGTTCGCAATTATGCGTCTTCCATTCAAATCGTGTATTGTACAAGCCCCATCTGCGTGTAATT
Organism: Siphonodentalium dalli; assembly: GCA_032622095.1. Lineage (NCBI taxonomy): Eukaryota > Metazoa > Mollusca > Scaphopoda > Gadilida > Siphonodentaliidae > Siphonodentalium > Siphonodentalium dalli. The sequence goes on along the minus strand of CP136062.1, from coordinate 193,620,244 downwards.
TACATGATTCTTTCGTCTGGTTAAACTTTGAAAAGAACTAGTCATGTTCTATACGAAAACATGAAAGCTGACTACGAAAGTGATCGTCGGCGAAACATCTGACTACGAAAGCGATCGTCGGTGAATAAGATGACCATACGAAAGTGATCGTCGGTGAAAAAGATGACCACGAAAGTGATCGGCGCCTTGTGACAATAACCCCATCAGGCATAAGTTGGATAAGACTACAAAAGCCTGCGTTTGAGTGAGCTGCCCCGACTTACCGGCGAAAGAGCAGACGATGATTGGCCATGACTCAGTGCTCACGTTTCCCTCCGAGACAAGCAAACTAGTGTTACATATATTTATATTAATGCGTTCTATTCATTACCGGAACTATTTCCATCGGCGGCGTAATGATAATTGATTTGGCCATGGTACTCATGGCGGAAGCATCAGTTTTCACACCCTCCGGACGGAACTCTGCACGACGCGTAATCTTTATCACTTAAACCTCTACAAAACAATCAACAAGGCGATTGGTTTTTAATGGGACTGACAAAGGGAGTTAACTCTGAGCAATCGCACGCGCCGAAAATCGATCGCCATCAGTAAATAACTGATGCCTCTTCTCGCCCATTCAATTTACACATTCAATTTACCAGTGACGGAGTCGATTGAGGTAGCTCTCCTGAGGGGGTAAGATCAGAAAAAGGAAGTATTACATGACGGTGGTGCTGTCAAATCACAATTACGACCGTTAGAACAATTCCGCCTATCGAAATCAGTTAATTTATAGGGGAAATAATTGCCTATTAGCCCAAACTTGGGAAATGGCGATGTCTCTGACATTTTAATGGAGACAACCGTTTTAGCGGTTCGTATTGATCCGGTCGTTATATTCACCAAGAGGGAAACAGGCAAATTCATTTCCCCCGGGGATGGCTCTTCATACTGTGCGGTGCCATTTTGTTTGCAGTTCTTAAATAATAAAATCTCTTCAGTTAGTAACGATAGACCAAATCGGAAAAAAAAATACAGTTACTTCCCTTGTGCTATAGGGCATATGTGTGTATAAATAATGTATTAGATAAGAGAGACAAGAGGTTTTACCATGGGTGCCGGTGCACATTGTGGCAAATTGACACATCTGCAGGACGGAATCTAAATATTTAATAAACAAAGGAGAATCATTATAAAAAGGAAAATGCGACCATCACCAACTTTCACTGATAGTCCTTGTGTCTGAACACCCATACCAAATTACATTGAGATCATATAATCCATGGCTGAGATTTTAGGCAACCGAGCAAAACAGTCATTATTTCCAGATAAACAAAGAAGGATAACTCTAGAATGGAAAATACAAACAACATCATTCGGCATTCATTTGAAAGTACTCCTGGTGGCGAACCTCCATACCAACTTTCGCTGAGATCCGATAAACCGTGGCTGAAATATTTGCGCGGACGGACACAAAACGATTATTTCCAGATAAACAAAGAAAGACAACCCTATAACGGAAAATTTGAACAACTTCATTGGGTACTCTTCTGAAAACGGTTTTAGCAGCTTGCATCGATCCGGTCGTCATATATTCAACAAGAGGGAAACGGGCAAATCACAGCCCCCCCCCCCCCCCGTTGATCGCTCTTCATTCTGTTTGGTGCCATTTTGTTTGCAGTTCCTAAAGGATAAAAACACTTCAGAGAGTAACGATAGGCCGCATAAAAAAAGTACAGTTACCTCCCTTGGGCTATAACTTTATTAATTGGAATATTGTTTGTGTCGAAATAATTAACATTCAGATAATAAGAGGAGATATGGGAAAATTACACTCAGTAAATCATGAGACCCTTCCTAAATGACAAACTGAACTAACCTTTTTCGTTCGTTATAAAACAATTGAAGAAGTTGAGAATAAACAAAATAACGTGTAAAGCATACAGTATGCGCGTTAAAACTTCCGGGGTTAAATCAGTTGTCAGGCGTATCCAAGGTCAGATCAAATGTAGCCAAAATACATCGAAGAAGCTGGAGTGTTGTGGATCGTCAATATACGGGCAAGACCCATGTGGCAGAATTCATGAAAGGTAGACGGCATATGATTTACAAGCTCCAAGCCAAGAGCAATTACTCTTTTGCCACAATTCGGGGATAAATTAAATAATTATATACGATTATATCCCCTGAAAACATTTCTTTTTCTATAGCGTTTGTTTTCTGATATGGCAAACATATAGAGTGTTTGTGTTGAAAGTTGAAAAAGGCTAAGAAAGTTCTGTCAACTCGTCTTTCATACAAACATTTGATGTATAAATCGACATATCTTGATCACCATGCAGTATGAGACAAACGCAACTATTTACTTCATGTTGTTGAATTGAAGATATGTAAGTTATATAAATATTTGATACGCAAAAAAACTTATTATACGCCGGTTTATGGTTTCCTTGACATCGACAAATATTAAAAAAAATTTAAAGGTGGTCTATCTCTTCCGTGCCACAATTACAACAACAACATATTTTCTTTTATATAAAAACTCCGATTTCAAATATCCTTTTCTGTGAAACTGAAGATTTGGGTATATTGTGCAACTATATATGTATAAAGGAGTAATAAAGTGGTGTATTCCTGCAACATATATCTGAAGCCTGAAGTTTCTGTTCTAAAAATAGTCCAACCGGGTGTTTGTAAATATGATACAAAAAAATCGAAATAAAATAGATTTAATTTATAGAAGCTTTGCGCTGACATAACTGGTGTCTTCGATTTTATGCCCCGGAAAATAACACTAGCTAGGGAGACATATAGACCAATGTGTACGCGTTCATAACACATAGTATCGCCGTATTATTTATTTTAATGCCTTTGATTGTCATCGCTATGAATATGTATTATATTCGAATGACAATGTATGCAAGTATACTTGTCAGTATTTACATGATGACGGAAAACTGGCATATGATTTTTTTTTTAAAGAACTTTTGTGCATCTTTAAAACGACCCATAACCGTCAGCATTCAGTTCAAAGATAATAATGTATCGACTGCATGCATCACTTTCCGGTGAACAAACTTGCTCGATAATTTCATGAAATATTTATATACTCACCCGGTATGTCTGAGAGAAAACAAAATTCATTGAATTCCTAGAAACATTGCTATGGCTTCGGTAAGTATTTTCAGAGTATATAAAGTCTTTATATTAACATTTTCTATACTAAAACTTCACTGATAAGTAGTTATCCCATATATAGACACCTTGCCCCAAATGTGTTGAAAGTGACCATCTTGGCAAATAAAGCTGGGGATATTGCCGACAAAGACAACTAACGTCCAGTGGCGTTATCCTGTGTTATTTCGAAAGTATTGGAAATAATGTTCTATAAATGCATGCTCTGAACAATTATATACTTGTACCACATATAACCAGTTTGTTTTAAAAAAAAAAAAAAAAATCAACGGACGGTTGCATATCTCCATTAAAAGAAGCGACACGACATTAAAATTATAAGGATACTCCCGTTTTCGTGTGCTTCTTGGACGCAAGTAAAGCGTTCGATCGAGTCAACCATGAAATGCTACTACGTCATCTAGAGCAACGATCAGTGCCATCAGCTATTATTCGGATCCTTACGGACTGGTTTCTAAATGAGATGTATCATGTTCGCTGGGGACAAACATACTCGACAGGCTTCCGGTCCACGAGTGGTGTTAGACAGGGTGAAATATTAAGCCCTTATTTGTTTATGTATACACCAACGAGAAAGACTGAACACATGTGATATTGGTTGCATTGTTGGCGGTGCAAAAATAAATAATGTATGTTATGCTGATGATATGTGTATTATTGCTCCATATTAGGAGGGACTGCGTCGTTTGTTGAGAATGTGTGAACACGAGGCTGAGAAGATTGATTTAACTTATAATATTATCCAGACTGTGGGGAAGACAATTATCTACAAATTTCTTCATATTCGGTCATTTCAAAAACTTTACTTGATGTGAAATGAACTCAAGTTCGCGTCCTCATATAAGTATCTCGGACATATACTGAACACCGATTTTCCGATGATGATATTATGCGTCAATATCGGTCTATATGCGCATGCTCAAATGTGCTTATTATATAGAAAGTTTTACAAATGTTCGCCGAATGTGAAAATGTAATTATTTCAAAAGTTGGTATCTCCATTATAGTGTGCACATCTTTGGATTAACTATACCAAACGCTGTTATAGAAAACTTAGAATGTGTTATAATAATGCATATAGAACATTTATGGGTTGTGAAAGATCATGTGGTGCAAGTGGGATGTTTGTAGGTGATATAATGTGCTCTCTGACATTGTTGATTCGAAAGGGTGTGTATGAATTTCGTGAGAGAATTTACAAATCGGTAAACGGTATTTTGAATGCTATTTGTAACTCAGATCTAATCTATCGGTCTAATTTATTCAATCATTTGAATAAACTTTATATTTAATTTGTAATTATGTTGTACGTTTGACTATATATGGGTATATATTGCCTGAAATAAACACAATACAATACAATAGACAATGTTCAACGTTTGTTGAACTTATTATCTGAACATTTCCTGAACAATTAGGATTCCTTCTGTACTTGTGTCATCTGTCGTCTGCTTTTGATTTCTGAAACCACTCCAGATGAATAATATACCTTTCCGATGTACACTGTTTCACTGGGTGTGAGAATCCATTTAGTAAAGAAAGGGTTAATTTTCCGTGTATTTATGACATATTTTGATCAGCGAGACGTGGTAGAAGTGAGAAATGACTACATAATCTGATGCATTACTAGTCGCTTAACCCTTTCTATACTAAATGGATTCTCCGTCCATGTTAAAAAAAAGGAGAACGGAATGATCTATTATTGATTTGGAGGGATGTACAGGTCATATTATAAGCAGACGACATATAATAAAAGAAGGATTCCTATTGATTGAGGAAAATGTTCAGATAATAAGTTCAACAGACGACATATGGTCATTTGTTGCTCTTATTATCTGAACATGTCCTATGTGATAACTACTCGTCAATTAGTGTTCAGTATAGAAAGGGTTAAATTGGTATACAACACACATAGACTGTATGTGTTACATTAAATAGTGTTCGGTTTGGTCAACTACCAATTGAATCACGAGCTTCATATCCCAATAAAACATACCATAACATGAACCGATCACAGATTGTGTTGACGCAGATAACTAAATACGGTAGATAGAATAACTGGTCTTGTTTTTGAGTGCGCGGCCATTGACTAACCGGTCGATAATGCACACGTAGAATATTGGGAGAAATTCCAGTGCTCCATGCTGTAATTTCCGAAACAAAACAATTCAGCTGAGTTTGTGGAAATTAATAAGGAAAAATATATAGAAATATAAGAAATGAATGTAGTTTGAGAGTGTTTTATGGTGTGACCATTGGACCAAATTTAATGTACGTCCATACACACGCTGGGGAATCACGTGGTTTCAAGTTGATGAGTATCAAGCATTCAAAATGGCCGAGGCGATCGAAAACGCGACCAGAAACGAGTAAAAAGATAAATAAACTAAGATATGACATACTACATAGTATTATGTCAGCTACAAGCAGATGCTATACTAATTTTCAAAAAGGCTGATTCCAAATTTGTGTTCAAATTCACATTTGTTTGCTCTAAAAATAATTTCCGAACAAATAAGGTGTCATGCAGTTCCTCATATATGTATTATGTTTTTGTGCGTTTGCACTAGCCTCTGCCATTTCGTATGCGTGGTACTCACCACCCTCGAAACCACGTGATCCCCAACCGTGATAGAGTCGCAAATTTGCCAGGCATTTATTTGCAGGTATTTCGGTATACAATGTGTGAGAAACCGAATGAAATATGCTTTTAAAGTGCACATGTACCACAGCTATCTACATGATAAGTAAAACCTATGTAGTTCTACTCGTAGCGATGCTATGGAAATTTGCCTGCAAATTGCATGCAATTAGCTCGCAAGAATAAACTATACAAGTAATTTAAGGCAATGTTTTAGTAGCAGTGTGACATGCGGAACTATCGACAATTTACTTCTCATGTCGTTAGTGTTGGTAACAATGCATTTTAAATGTATGTTGTCGTTCATATTCTGGCACCATTGGGTTTTCTATGAGAAAATACCTGCAATAAATGCCGTGCAAACTTACCATCATAGGAATGTACCCTTGGTGTGAACCGATTCGCGGTTCCGAAAAAGTGCGCAACGGCCACAGCGCTATATCTATCAATAAAACACACTCAAACTACATTCATTTCGTAAGGGGTGACACCCTCCCAACGTTACTTGACATAATTAATTTAGGTTGTACATATATAGCTTTCAACAGATTGTTAGCTAAACATGGATTGTATACGCTATTTGGTGATTGTTTCACGGCATGCCGTTGACGGAAACATGCATGCTGCAGCCATGTGGATATATTCATGGGTAAAAAGACACAAGACGACAAAAGATAAAATATGATAAATTATCAGTTTTGGAACATTTTGACAATTATTCCATATATAGCACTGCACAACAATCGGAAACAACCAACGATATTATTAGGGATTTGGGGCAATATAAAGCTTACAATGAAGACATACGATTGACTTGTAACTCGGTTTCATATATCAGCAGGATGATTCCAATGGCATCTAACGAATTTCACAATAGACAGCACAAATGATTTGTGCTTAAGCGCAAATGATTTACGCTTAAGCGCAAATATAATCTGCTTGGAATCGCCTCATTATGAGTCGATAATATGACTAAAACGCTCTCATTTTCAGCACAGTATCGACTCAAAATGAGGCGATTCTAAGCAGAGTATCCACCTAAACAGTTATATTATAAGTAGATAATGTGCGCGTTATCGGGACAACAGGCTGGCTAGACACATGCTTTCGACAATTCTAATGCACTTGATAAAGGCAAGTCAAATTGTCGAAAGGTTGAGCTATTAACCCGTTCCAAACTAAATACTGATTAACGAGTAGTTCCCTTAGGCCATGTTCAGATAACAAGTTCATCAAAATTACCATTTGTTGAACTTATTTTATACCATAATTGTCTATGCTATTGTGTATATAATCACCTATTTTGTAAATTTCATCTTTAGGGTGGATACACACATGCATGTAATCTCTGTATGTAAAATACATGTATTTTACATGGCCACACCACTAATTGACAACATTAATCACGTGCGCGCGAGCGGTTCATTGTTACCAGGCCAGACAAGTGAGTAGTCATAAGCAAAATCAAACTCTCTGTTATCGGGACATTTAAGGCCAGTCCAAAACATGTCTTCTCTTACGAATGTGGAAATTAGTTAAGTCTGTGTGATATCTGACATTTTATTAATGCACATCAACAGAAGCGACACATCTGGTGTATACAGGCTTGATATAGAACATTTTCGACCATGATGCTTGCTTGGCGTGGGGTTTCGAAAGCTTCAAATCGCTAAGTGACTTAGTTGAATGTATCGGTCGGAATAATCTGGGCAAGAAGGTACAATAAATGTTTTACTTAAATAGCTCAGAGTTAGCCACCCCGTCTGGTAGCTTTCGGGATCATATACAGCCCCAAGTCGGGTGTCATATTTAGCCCCTGCGTCAGGAAATCCTGATAATATTGCCCCCATGTTGGGAATCATAGCCCCTGGGTTGGGAAACTCCTGGGGCCATCATCGGTATAAAAATCAAGAGAAGACTGACAATGATTTAAACAGAATGTCCAACATTTGGGTTATCGCGCGAACAATTATTCTAAGCGGCCTGACGACTTCGTTCAGTCAACGGTTCTCTGCACGCTCAGAGCTTGGCTCACTGTGGTCAAACATAGCCGCAATGATTGGGTTGTCAACGGACACATATTACATGGTCTGTATGATCCATGTAAAACGCCAAATACACGATAATTACAGAGATTACATGCATGTGTGTATCCACCCTTACACCTTACTGTGTGTATAAATTTCTACTGTGGGTGTAAATTTCCAATCGTCATTTCATGTGTTAAACGTTCATAGTAACTTTATATACCATAGTAGAACTACATAACATTTATCAGAATTGTTCTCCTGTTACATTAATAGAAATATTGAAAGTATTGATATCAATAAAATATGAGGAAAATTGTCTGCATTCCAATCAAACATTCGAGGCAATACGCTCTTGTGTTGTCTGCAAAACGTCTTTTCCTCTCATAAATTATTTCAAGTCACCATGCAGTCAATCAAGTGATTATTATCTAGTATATTTATTAGCTGGTATTCCATAAAACATGTGTCTCACTCCAATGAGTGTGGTATAAATATATGTGCCGAATATTAATAATTTCTGTGCATGTAATATTTATTCACAAGTGTGATTTTCTATTGCGTTTATATTCTTCTCACGTGACACAACCTAGTCACCAACACTGCGGGTTACAAGTCAATCGGAAGTTCGGCATTGTCCTATGGTTTGGGAATTAACTCTAGCAAAAAATAATTAAACGCAATGTATTGAAATGCAATTCTTAACGAAACAATCATTTATGGAAGCCCAATATTGGGTCAACAAAATATTCATACTAATCTCTTGTCATAAACAACAATTCTAATTTATACCACCCTTGGTTAAGTGGTCCTGCTAATTTACTATGATGTTGGTTGGTCCTGCTGAATTGATATGATGCTGGTATGGCAAACTGATGCTGTTAAGAAAACGCATCGGTATTGTTTTTAAGTTGTCTTTTTCGCGATGTGCGGATAATCTGAACATATCGTGAAAAATCCATTATGTGTATAAAACATTCAAAAAATGTTATATTGTAAAATAATTTAATAATAGCTATATTGGTTGTTTCAATACAAATCATAATCAAGATGAATATTCGTTTGTCAAACACCAGCACGGCCATTATTAATTAAACAATATGTATATATATGCTCTTGAATACGGACACCGGCTTTTTCTAAAATCGGTCGGATAAGCCAAGCACGACGAAAATGATAACGTTAGAAGAGATAACGGTACTTTTTTCGCAACAACGTTAACCTGCCACATACCAGCATCATAGCAATTCAGTAGGGCCCACAAACATCATAGCATATTAGCAGGACCACTTAACCAGGGGTGTATGCAAAGTCATTCAATTGCTGGGATTGGATCAATGTCACTCATTCATAAATAAAATGTGCTATATTTAGCACGATGCAAAGACCATGTGGCAACAAGGCAGAACAGGCTACTTAAGATTTTGCCACACTGTTTGTATATCCGCACATTGAAACGTTTTGATGGAATATTCGCTTTTATAAAACTGTGATTTTCAAGTTAAAATACGTAATAAATGCATCACTATTGTCAGTATTGCGCGGCTTACTTTTGCAACGGAAATATAGGTGGATGTTTTTGAAAAATGAAAATTCTGAGGTATCTTGCAACATGACTCAACTCAACATCACATCCACGTTAAACTATATAGGATATCTATTATGTTCTCCTTGTGTGTACCTACTCTTCGCTCGTTAGGCCTTTAAACAAATAATTTGGTTAGCGGAAACGACTGACTCAAACTTAATCTGTTTTTTTTTATTTCAATTTTTTCTTTGAAATCTCAAAACTGATTATTTTATGGACACAATTGCAGCATACTTGACAGACAGTTTTCTTTTTGATATTCATACATGCTAAAACATGGATCTTTGGTAGATAAAAAGAATTGTTATTGAATGATGGCAATTGGTTCCTGATATATAACATGCATCTTGTTTCATTGTTGTGTTGACTAATTGAGTTGTGTTTGTAAGAAGTCTTTTAACGAACTGCTAATACACATTTACGTGTCACATGTTACAAAATCAACACATGTGAAGCCTTGTTTAAGTTATAAATCAATTTAAATCCATTTTGATATTTATTTTGACCAACCGACCGACCCAATCCGCTAACCAATTGTTTATAACATAATAGATCCTAACGTGCCGCCCAGAGTTGAAGATGTTGATCTCATGTCTGGTTTCTCTCACGCTCCTCAGCCCAGGGTTGTAGATTTTGAAGAGCGTGTAGCGACGTGTTGCTCACACAAAGTGGGTCTCTTATATCATATATGTTTTTGTTATTCTCTGGTTGTATGGATAACATGAGTCTATTCGCTGCTCGGCGCTCTTCTTCTCTTTCCTCAGCTGTTTGTCTCCTGGAATTTCCACAAAACGAGATCACATAAAAACAATTTGGCTTACAGTAGATTAACAGATATATCCAACTTATATATAGGGAAGGAAAAAATAGCAATCGGACTCTGATTGGGCAATAGGCTTAACCCTTTTACAATTAATTAATTGGTGTTGGAAATGATGCATGCCGGAAAGCGAGACCTTTCTTTCATTTGAACTATAGTGGATATATGTGCATATTCGCACAGAACTAGTAATATACGTGTACATTGTATAATTGAATAAAGACCAATGGGGCAATTTATACAATCTCACCTACATATGACCCTGCGAATATTCGATTCGATGTCGTTTATGTCTAGAATCGACATTTCGTGTTTAAATAGCATGCAGACGACAATTTGCAAGATATCCTGAGTAAACAAATCTATTAGCACAAAGGTGGATGCCAAGATATATAGTCCTATAGGTATACAGCTTCAGAAAAGAGATACGCAAAGTTCATGCAACACCATGCACCGATTCGTTTCGAATTCAATGTCGATATCGCAAAGGCTATTCGATGTCGATATTCGATGCGATAATAAATCGGCGAATCGCAGGACAATAATCTCACCTCCATTTCGTTCTTCTGTTTTGGAACCAAGTTTTCACCTGGGCGTCTGTCATTTTTAGAGTTTTGGCCAGAGACGATCTCTCTGCTGACGCGAGGTACTTCTGTCGCTGAAATCTTTTTTCCAATTCCATAATCTGTAATCTCGTGAACGACGTGCGAGGTTTCTTCCGTTTCGGTGGGGTGCGACTCTGATATGGGTGTCCAACACGGCGCACAACTGAAACAGAACATGAGACTTGATCATTATTCGTTTCTGTAGGATTCCCGAGATGTTATATGCGATATAAGGGGCTCTCCATAAACAATTTACATTTGCGCAATGATTCGAAATAAATCAGTTTTATTGTGCGTCTGCGGACGGTGAATTGCCAAGGCATGTCTGCGTCCGATGAAAAGAACACAAAGAATATGCCAAGAACAGACTATATGAACACCATGGCGACATGTTCAATGAACCCCTGGGAAACGGATTCTCTGCGATACATGTATAGCCGGTATATGCATATCGCGTCAGCCATAAGATTTGAACCTATATATGAAAAAAATTCCCAAATATTTCTCGGCCTCCCTGTAACAACCAGTGCAATGTGAACAACAACAAAAAAGAGTCCACATGAATAAATTTCTGACATTCTTCCTTTTATATACATTATTGAACGAAGTTTTATGTTTGTAAAAAATGAATTTATGTGCAATGAAGTGTTTTCCGGGAGAAATTATTCCTATATATGCGTGGTTTTTCTTCCATCGATAAAACTGACACCGTCATGACATGACCTAACCGACGAAGCGACGAAGAACCACAAATAATCATTAACCAAACTGTAATAATTAAAATACAACTATCAACATAACGTTGTCGAGCACTTCTGAGTTGAAAGTGGTACATTTACATCTCACCGCATTCTCACGAGTTACGAACTCATGATAAAATGCAGAATTTTCTCATGGCATTATACTATATATACATATATGGTCTACTGGATATCCCATGTAGACGGTAAGGAATCAGAAAAAAACTAATCGGATTCAAATATAACTTGCAACTAAAAACTCTTTCCGATTCGTATAGTTAATAAACGATTATATGTCACAAATCCAAATGATTGATTCCTTGACAGATACGGCTAAATCCCGGGTCATTTTCTCTTGAGTGCATGGCAAAGTTGTTTAGAACGTATATTTACGATCATGGTTAATTTGAACTTCTGTCTACGTAATTTGAAAGGGGAGGGGGTAAGATCGTTGTCGATAAATACACGAAATACCGATGTGCAGGTTTTGCAGTAATATATACTTCAGTATAACATGCCAAAATCATCGCATTTTCCAACTGTTTTTAACTTTTCGCACATAAGTTAGGCATACATGCAGTAATGCCCTAAATAATCGACTCCTTAACCAACAAGCAACAAGCCATATTTCCGACTAAATCCTGAAAAGTTACCCATAATTCTGCTGTGGTTAAGGAATCGATTATTTAGGGCATTACTGTACGTTATTTATTTCCATCATATCGAGAATAGCAGGGAATGCTGTTATATACAGTTCAATGTTGGCGACATGTCGTCACCCGATTTTGCTAAATTCTATGACTTGAGCAAGTCTTCCTATGAATATATTTTCATGTTTGAAACCACCACGGGCCTTTAGCATTGTATATGATATACCGCCATATATAAGAAAACAGTACAATGTAACACGAACAGTTCTCCATTGTTCATATATAGCCACATAAAGATTCTTCGCTGCCAATAAAGGCTCTCAGCAAAAATTGTAACACCTATTCACCGCATAATTTAGGCGTATATCCATATATATATATATATATCATGCCATGATTCTCTACTCTGGCCACGGGCACAGTCAGTCCGAATATAGAGATACGGGGATTTAATAAAAAGATCTACCAATTCATTTAAATACTTTAAAAAAGAATACGACAATTATTGGAAATCTTATTCGAAATTAACTCCAGATGATTAGATCGATCATCGATTGCGATCACATCCCGAGTCGTTTACGGGATAACGAATCATTAAGAGTTTAACAGCTTCCCATCACATTTCTATATCTCTTCATTTCATGTTTCATATATAGATAATGGTGATATCTCACTATCTAGAACACAGGAACCTGTTTCACGGGCAATATTGTTTGTACCCGAAATTTTCGATAAAAAATAGGGAGGGGGTATACTGAATATACTTTGCCCGTCTGTCTGCCTTGTCTCACGCCCGTACCCGTATATATATCACTGGGTTATCGGATATGGATGAAATTTGTTATCGATGTTAATTCGCCTCATGCATGACTGCTTTAAAAAGACGATCTATTGACGTTGTTCTCGTGTCCGTTATAGAGTTATCTGCCTTCGTTTATCCGGAAATCTTGTTTTGTGTGTGTGTGCATTGCATGTGTCCGTCAGCTCCGAAATCACAGACATACACGTAGGTTATCGGATCTCAGGATCTGAATGTATTTGGTATGGGTGTTCGCCACCAGGAATGATTTCAAAAGAGCTAGAGATATCAGGGGGGGGGGATATTCCGGGCACGTATCCCGGGGTGGATGGGTGGTCGATGGGACCAACAAACAATTTTTCCTGCAAGTTTTTTGACTGTTTTTGCAATGAGTTTGTCTTAAAACACCTTAGAATAAGAGAAATAATGTAATTCTAACTGCTAAACTGACTGCAGGCAGTTACCGTGTTGTATTTTGTTGCAAATTTTGAAATCCAAGATGGCCGCTGGCAGCCATGTATTTTTGGCCGAATGACCCCAAAGTATTTCAATTTAGCACCGTGGGGAGGGGGTATATGGCAGTTCTGGGAATACCCGACTCGAATAGCTACGCAATACAGCGTTAGAGCTATTGAGTCTGTGTTTTAACCAGAACTGGGTATATATATATATGCCAGCACTCCTTGTTGGAATTTATCGAGAAAAAGGAAGGGCTAATTTTTATAATTTGTTCCTGACGACAACCGGAGAGGTAGATTTGTTATAAATTATAACACAAAGAAATATAAATAGTTATATGACCATTGTAAATCATTAAGAAGTTTATAGATGCACAAACACAAACAGTAAGTATAGCGAAATATTTTATAGCAATGACAAGGTTGCACAAAAACAAGAGAGAAAAATACAGCATAGGTACACATGGCCCCAATAAGAAACTCTATAGTACTCTTAAAACGAAAGGCCCAAGGATAATTATCCGCGAAACAGAACATTTTGTGAATTACAATTACATACCTACACATATATTTTAATATATTTTTTTTATTTTCCAACAATGACATGCATGCATTTTGATATATGTCTCATTTGGTGTAATTAAACCCTTTACCCAACAAACCGGCCAAAACCGGCCAAATAAAGCTTCAACAGCCTAAAATATCTTCGGTCTGTCTCAATAGAACCATACAAATATGGATATCATTGGAACCGGCTCATTGACCACATTGTGATGGTTACAGTTATGCCCTGTGCCAATGCATTCTCTTATATATGCGAGTCGACCATAGGTCGCCTCGCATATATAAGAGAATGCATTGGCCTAAAAAAAATCTTCTTTTTTAACACTTTTTACCATTTTTTCTTACATTCTTTAACAATTTTATAATTTTTAATGTGTTAAGCCAATGCATTCTCTTATATATGCGAGGCGACCTATGGTCGACTCGCATATATAAGAGAATGCATTGGCACCGGGCCCTTCTGTTGGGTAAAGGGTTAAATCGAGTACAACTATATTTATAAAAAGGAACAAAGATTCTTCGACTTGAGACCATGTCAGTGTTGCCAGCATCAACTCTGAGTGGTATGTTTGCCAATCATCTACATATATTATCTGAATTTATGATAGGCATATACCGGTATAACATATGTATATTGTCATATATAGAGGATCTCACATGAGTTTCTATTTTATACGGAATTTATCAACCGAGTTCACTAAATTCGATTTGAGCCGAGGTTTACCGAGGCTCAAATAGAATTTAGAGGACGAGGTTGATAAATTACGTATAAAATAGGACGAGTGTGAGATACCTTTTATCACATGATCAAATAAACCCGAAGCAACGCGAAATATTCATCGAAAACAACAATCATAAACTACAGCGATCGCAAGTTATTTGAAGAACGCCGTGACGTCATCGCACGCGCTGATATTAAACGTGTCTATTACCAATAATTATGAAACTGCTTTTATGGCCAAATTATGTGATAAATAATCATATACCGCCATATATCATTGTTGTTACATTGTACTTAACTTTGTTTTATGTAATCCGTCCATTTTGTCTTGTTATTCTGTGTTCATGTACATTTGACTATATATGGTGTAACGTACAAATAAACATGATTGATTGATTGATTCTAAATATAACATTGTTTTTGCCGATCCTATTCACTGGAAATCATTGGCGTGCAGCATCAATTACTATACACACAATGAGGTGATGAGTGATATTAATATGGACAATTTGAACCGATTGGATTCTTGTTCGCCCTAAACGAGATCTCAGTCCGTACAGTTTTGAGAATGGAATCGGAGTAGATCATGCCATGAACCGCTACTCTGGATAGTGATTATATTCCATCAGTTCAAAACTTGGGAACTTTTTGATGTTCTGAATTTCTGATGGAGAACTTTATAACATTGAACAAACAACACATGGAATATTTTCTTCGTTCCTTAAAAGTCTATGTCACAATACTGGGCGATCCCAGCTCGAGATAACCTAGATTGCATGATTTTTTGAGTCGATATCGCAATTAACATTGAAATGATTACCCGGGAGAAATTCCATGATTTTAAGCGATGCAAATAACAATCGGCATTGACCCCTAATCCTCCCATCATTGTAGTCATTGTAATGCAGTCTGGTATGTTCACCTTAAAATTTTGGCGGGACGAAACGAGAAATTGCTTCCTACATATCGATATATGAATTCCTCGATAACCTGAAACAAATACTTGCTTCTGCAACAACGATATCTCAATGCATTTGATAATCGGAAGCCATTATTTTCTTAACAGTAAATATTCGAAACATACCCCCATCATTAGTGACATATTTAATATAAGCCCATGAATACAACCAATACATATGTAGTAACACATATACATGTAGATGCATCCCATAAGTGGCTTGGATACTTTATTTGTCTATTATGAAGTACATTCTATCCTTTTCATTATCATTTCACTTCATTAGTTGCTACTTCATGTTTGTATACGTAGGGGCGACAGGAAGACGGCACATCTGGGCCATGTCGCTCCTGTATAATATCATTTTTGTTTGTTTATTATCACCATTGTCATAAGCTTGTAAATATTATACAAATAAACAATCATCATCGGCTACAAAATTACGCCCAAATCATGCAATATCCAGCTGGGAACATGTATTATTGGTACTCAATCCGATCAGAGGGTCCCCATATCATCAAGATACAACAACAACAACAACATTTCTTCAAAGTACCCTTTAGTTATCAGAATCGATTAATTGCAACAAAATAATGCTAAGTTGCTAACCACTGTCAACTATGGTATCGAATTTCCCTAAACGTATTATTTATCAACATTTTGTTCAACGAAATATCGCCGTATAATCACTCGAGTATTACCGTGTTACCACTTGTCTTCATCCGCAATTTTGACCGAGATCATCCTTTTGACGGTGTGTTTCTGGGCCACAAACAATTGAAATTACAAACTTCAAAAATCGATATCTGATCACTCTGAGCGTTGATGGGAAGGTTCATCGACTCGAATCAAATATTTTTACCCCCCCCGAAGCCAAATAAATAGTAATTTAGGGGTGTTTAATCAGATTGAGTACCTTTAATTAATATATTACTTGCACTGTTTTTCAATGTTATAAATTTCCCCGTCATAAGATCAAACAGTTCCCAGGTATTGAACTGGTGGAATATGATCTATACCGGCAGCCATATGATATATTATGGCATGATCTAGAATCGGAGTCGATGACTGTTGCCGTTAGTCCATTCTCTCGTTCAAGTATAGTTCCTCGCATTACAAACGCGACGCTATACACAATCGAATGACCAGTCCTTCGTTCTTGAATGAAATATTCCTCGGTATCCATGCCCCCCATCAATAATTTTCGGAGGTGTGTTTGCAGCTCTGAACCGAAAATAGTTTGTGCAGAGTCCGATAAAAAAAAATCGCATAAATTACTGTTCACAATCCAATCAGGGTGTGGGTATTACCCTCAACCACACAAGTAACTGTTCACAATGTATAGTGGCTTTGATTAAAGAATAATAAAGGCACACGACGTAAGAAATTACCACTGAAATTTAACATACAAAATTACACACAACGAAATTTTTATCACATCAGGGTTCTATACCGGGGTTCAAAAACATCTATAAATGCATGCAATACTTGTATACCAACTGTATAAGTCAGGGAAAGACCTATATTGAGTATATTCCAGTTACCCATTATTTCTTCGGCATGAAATAGTAAAGAGCATTTCTTGTTAGTATATTCACGATATGGTAAATATAAAGAGCGTTTGTCTAAGACCTGTACGGAAGAATAAAAACAGCATTTAAAGATATATGACTTGTATTGAGACTATATATGGCGCTTAATGTAGATATCAGTCTATAGTATTACCACTTTTGTGTTTTACCCTCTCTATAAGATTCCATAATTTTGAGGCGAAGTTAACCGGAAGAGGGAGGCGGGCGTCAATGAAGCTTTGTTTTCGTTAACAACCGGCGCCCGCTTCCGGTTAAGTCACGGATCACGTGATCATACGAGGACGGAGTGGTAATAAGAGTAATAACTTGATTTTGTTTGGCGTCATGGTTAACAGCACTCGTGCCTATTATCGGCCCTCGACTGTGTCACGGGCCGCTATTGGGCCCTCGAGCTATCAATCATCCTGTTGGGCCGTTAATAAACCATAACGCCCTTACAAAAATAATGTTATTGGTATATTATCACTCCCAAAATTACGTTTAATATAATTCGGAGATTAAATGGGCCATGCCCCCTAACCCTTTCTCAACAGAATGACTTCTCCAACCAGTTATAACAATAAACATGGGAAGGGTCTATTATTCATCTGGATGGACGTTCAGGAAACATAAGCAGACGAAAGATAGTAGAAAATGCAGAAGGAATCCTATTCGTTGATGGAAAATGTTCAGATGATAAGTTCAATAAAAGTTTCCTAAAGGATAACTACTCGTTGATGGCAATTTAGCAAATAAAGGGTTGAAGATGCGGTGTCTCTACCCTGGGCGTTCTGTATTGATTCATGGATATATAATAACATTATTGAGACAGGAAGACCACTCGACAGGGGCTGTTATTTTTGTTCATGTTTCTAAGAAGAGTGACAGAACCGCGAATATTTTTGGAACAGTTGTGATATATGTGTGAATGTTTTTTGACCGCACATCTATTTTTAATACTAAAGCATCATTGATGAGTAGTTATCGCATAGGACATGTTCAGATAATAAGTTTCACAAACGACCATAGGTTGTTTGTTGAACTTATTATCTGAACATTTCCATGCAATACATATAGGACTCCTTCTGTACTTTTATGATCTTTCGTCCGCTTCTTTTTTTTACTGAAAACCGCCTCCAGATGAATAATATACCATTTATTATAAAAATGGTTAACATATATATCTGTAACATGAGTGGTTTGGGGTATAATGCAAACGTGCATTCACAGCACGTTTAATAGAAATTTTATTGTTGTTGTTGTTGTTGTTGTTAGGATTGCCGGGAAGCGATAGAGCATATTTAAAGATGGTCTGTCCGATTTGACACCATAAATTATTTACGTTTTCTATACCAGAAACTAATAAGATCAAACCCAATGACCCATTGATTTGGTTACCATATACATGTATCGACTTTCAAAAGAAGAAATTTTATCTTCCGTCACCTAAAAGCGGTAAATAATATATATAGTGCGTTCTCAGTTATGAGCATGTGGATTTTTGGCGATGCCTGCATGTGCCAGATAAATCACGTTGACTTGAAATATTTTTCAAGTTTGTTTTGCTTGGAAAGCTGTAAATTGGATCTGGAAATTTTGTCAAATTTTGGGTGTTGTAATATTATCGTCGATCTTTAATGATAAACTAGCGGTGACACTTACCTGCGAATTTGTCTCTTGAGTAATGTGCCCACGATAGTCCATAATGACTCCAGTAGGGCACGAAAGGTTGAGGTCTGTATGGAGGAACTTTAATAAGTTTCAAACATTGCTGGCCAAGTGTCAAACAGTCACAACTTGGTGACGAACACCGCAGACTTACGTCATCACTTTCCTCGTCATGCGAATCGCAATCACGCGCTTCTTGTTTTGTTGCACAACCAGTTTCGCTTCCAAGAATACGGCTTATTCCAAATGACAAAGTTTCCTTCCGTTTAGGTGGTTCCGGATTTTCACTCCGTTCGTTGTCTGAAATATCGCAAGATTCGACATCGGAACAAACAGAAATGTCTTCATCTCCAGAAAGATTCTCGCATTTATTATCCTGCATGTTCAAGGTGCGTTTAAATACTTTTCATAATACTTCTGTATAACGTACATTGCATTCGAGTTACAACGAGCGAATTATCACAACACGGAAACCCTATTAATATTTCTACATGATGCCGGGTTATTTCTGAGACAATTTAGTCAATTGTTTTTGTTTTAAACAAGGCAAAATAAATGTTTAACGACTTTGACAGGTCTGTGTTAATTAAGCGAGTCCTATTGGATGATCAGCCAACCAGCTTCCGCAACTACAGAAGCCCATCCCAGGACAATCGGATATTGCAGTCTGTCACTATTGACTCCTCCTTGATGGTACTTATTGGCATCATCTCTGACTCGATGGTTGTGCTATCTAAATTAACTGCCATCAGGCATATGAATGTAACTTGCAGTTTAACAGACGTGCAGTCATAATTTGTCCAATGAAATTATATCAATTTGAGTAAAGTTCCGTCGTATCACCTAATATTGAATTAAGAGTCTGAGGCCTCAACAGTTTATATGTTTTGTTCCAGCGCTCAAGTGGAATATTCGTCAATGGAAATCCATGTTGTTTTAATCGGGACAAAAAAAAACATGACATTGAAGGGAAGGTTTATGTTCAGACAAGATATTGATCATACTAGACTGGCCATAACTTACAAGTGTATTCAGGGCTACATGTCATTTATTCTACGAATCAAGCTTTGCTTGTCATGTACTACTATAGTGTAAAGAATAACACATTTGGAACAATAAGTACTACGCGAAAGACATTTTATTGTATGCTTGCCTATACAATAGCGGAAAATTAACCGAAACGTGAATAGAGGATATCTATAGTGTTTTTGAGTGGATACCGAAAATTATCTCATTCGTGACCGCGACTCTAAAACAATAGATTTTCTATTTATTATACGCATGCTGTGTATATACCCATTATAACCGGGTCACATTCGAATCTAATACTTCATCATATAATGATACTAATGCTACTATATATGGTTAACATTTTACAATTCGATGATAGTTATTCAAGAAATTCAGTTACGTCATAGACGTCAAAGCTACAATGAAAGTGTAATTTTCTAGATCTTCACTGCTAACGGTGGATAACGATTATTATCTGTTAGCGATTTCTTCTATAATCTATTGTAGAAGTAGAGCATATATTAAATCGTCGTATGTATCTCTTAGAAGCTACTATGAAGTGAAATCGCATTTTGTTATTTCATTGAATGACGTCATCATTTGAAAGCGGTTTGCTACCTATCAGCTGATCGGTGTCAGAAATTTGGGTCAAACAGTTGTTTTTTCCGTGTATTGTTTAATTTGTTGTGCTATTAAAATGAAAATGCTGCAACTAAGCATTACTATGGCGCAATATACAATAAAAGCAACATCTACAGTTTTTGTTTGCATACCTGAAACATCTCATTCGTGTCTGGAAAGAAATATCGAATTTTCATTCGCGGCTTACAGCCCCTCGCAAAGTAATCGATATTTCTTTCCAGACACTGATATAGTTCGGTATTCAAACAAAAATGTAGGTATTCTCTACATCGTGATTGCTATTGTTTTGTTTTTCAAAGTTCGAAATTTTAAAGAAACAGAATTAATTATTTTGTGAAGTTTGCAATAACACAATAAGTTCAGTTTATATGTCGCATTTGGTTCTCAAAATGTATTAAGTGAAACAAACAAAATTGTGTTGTTAAATTATATTTTGTATGTTGCTGTAACTAGTGGTCTGAAACCCTGAATACATCTTCAACCTATGTTTGTAACCACAATATGCACGATTCGCAGACATGACGTTTTCGTTCCGGGATTTCATAGGCGTAGCAGGTTATCAGAATCAGACATTGGCACTTCACATGTACCTCGAATGGGTGGGCCAATAATCGAGACAGTGTCGGGGGCACGTCATGCACATATCGGTTAAGAAATGCTTCTGGCAGGCAGTAATCCATGGTGATCTTTGTAGTCGGAGACCGATAACATGAAATTGATGTAGAGTTTCTGCAGAAGCACAATTTAATGGGCATCGTTATGAGTAATGATCCTCCCACAATTCCCATGTGAAATAAAAATCGCATGTGCGTCTATAAATACAATATCTATAAATCAAATTCGATCCCTTTGAATTATTTTTGAAAACTTTATCTGAACATATTCCCTTCGATCTGACGCCTCTCTGGCCTGCACATGGGCCTCCATGCATGCACGGCCGCCTTTCGTGTTTCTGAGAGGATCCTATGTTTATGTTGCTAAAACGAAAATAAATAGGGATATATGCCAAATAATGCATTTACACTGTACTGTGATTATGGCCTGACCGCACATATTATCAATATGAACAATCATCCGTTTAGTTTTTGATCGAGGTACACAACACCAAACTACCACAGCTCTCACCACCCCAGAATATGTTCGTTGGGATATAAGATAACTGCGCCTTCAATTCGACAAGCATTACACTCTGTTACTGTTACAATCTGTTAATCAGTCGGGTGTCAAAACCATAACGGAGAATAAACCTAATGATGTCAATGCATAGGTCGCCAAGATACACGGTATATCATCTGCGAAACAGCAACCATGAGAGCTTGCGCCGAATGAAAGATAAACTAAGGAAGACCTCTGACCATGAACGTAAACCGATGTAAGATCATGCTTTGAGCTCAAAAAGGATTTGTTATTGTCACAGCGCTTAATGATTAAATACAATAAATGACCCATATTGTGTATATATATACCAGTTATCCGAGGACAATATTTCATGTACAAGAAGGCATATTATATACACATAAAAGCAAAATGGAAACAATTCATTTTATGAGGGAACTAGAAACGACGAACGTGGGTGAGACACGAACATACAGGGACTTTATCAAACAACTCAAAGGTGAAAGGGCGCACAGTTCGTCGATCCCTCAACCGCGTTCGTCTTACATAATTGGGACGACAATTTCTGAGGCCTACATATATGCGATCGAACAAACGTTTGATGTAGCTTTCAAAAAATAATTTAAAACTAAGACTCTCTTTCCGTGAGCACCTCAATAAAAACGTCACTATACTAAACTACCAAATCTCACACGACGAAATTATGGCCGCGATCTAAAGCTTAAATTTAAAAGCTTCAGGTCTATAATAGATGGAATCCGAGCGGAAATGCTGAAAGCGGTATCGGAAGATTTATCTAAGATCCTAATATATTTAATCACGAGCTTATTTGTAACACCGACGCCATAGAAAACCTGTCCATGCAGACTCTCCAGATGACTTCAGAGGTATAACAATTATGAGCATTTTAGGCCAAGTATATCTGAAAACACTTCTTGAACGGCTGATGCCTCATTTTCAAAATTATCAATGTGGTTTTCGGAAAGCTAGCAACACCATTGACAACATTTTTATACCGAAATAAATTGTATAGCCCAGCAATTCAGACAAAAAAAAAACCAATCAGTTATACGCCCGTTATGACGTCTTCAGAAAAACATTTGGAAAAGAAGTGCGTTTTCATTTTGTTTATATAGTTCTAAACGCTACTCCACATTTACCATATTGTCACGACATCCAATAACCCTTATGGTGTAAATTAGTGATCGTGGGCCCTTAATTGTTTCCCGACGAATTCTTTAATATAAAATAACGACAATAGCAGATATTTTAGGCGGGTGTGCTCGGATCATGTTTCTATTTTCTTATATTTTTTATGTACATAAAAAGTTATGTTCAATACAATATAGACGTAAGAGTGGATAATTCACCTCATTCGTTTGTTACCGTAGCACGGGAACAGTTTGGACCACATGGGTAAATTGGACCCAATATTAATGAAAGTGTCAATCACATTGTAGCTCAATTTGGGGAGGCGTTAATAATTTTATGCTGAGCAGTCAATAGAATGATAAAGAAAGTCAAAAAGTTTCAGTAAATGGGTTGTATTGTGTAAAGAAATTAATTTCATTTAAAACATTTCTCCACAAAATGTGGGCTGCAATGTGTGCCGATGGATTCAGTTTCCATCTAGAGGTCACACCAAAGAACCATACGAAGTTTGGATGAGGGATGTGACATGTTGGATGTGCCAAGGGATTTTAGTAATGAAAAGAGCTAGAGGTGACCCTGAAGATCCTTATGAAATTTGGTGATCATCGGATAAGGGATGTCACCAGCAGGTTGTGCTGAATGATTTAGTCATGCAAAGAGTAAAATCCAAGATGGCCGCTGGCAGCATGTTTTTTTTAACGAATTTCAGAAAACATTGTTCGCTCCCATCTAGAGGTCACCCCGAATATCCTTATGAAGTTCGGTGACAATCGGGTGAGGGATGTGGCCTATAGGTTGTGCCGAAGGATTTAGTCATGCAAAGAGAAAAATCCAAGATGGCCGCTGGCATCCACGTTTTTCAACAAATTTCAGGAAAAATCGATGGCTCCCATCTAGAGGTCACCCTGAAGATGCATATAGAGTTTGGTGATGATCGGACGAGGGATGTGGTATGTAGGTTATGCCAAAGGATTTAGTCATGAAAAGAGTAAAATACAAGATGGCTGCCGCTGTCCATGTTTTTAATCGAAAATCCTTCAAATTCGACAGCTTTCATCTAGAGGTGATCCTAATCATGCCTGTACATTTTCAAAACATTTCTTAGATATATGCAGGCTGTAGGCTGTGTCGATGGATTCAGATTTGAAATCAAAGATTTAGAGGTCACCCCGAAGATCCGTATGAGTTTTGGTGGCGATTAGATGAGTTGTGTGGTGTGTAGGGTGTGCCAAAGGATTTAGACATACAAAGAGTAAAATTCAAGATGGCTGCCGGCGGCCATGTTTTTCATTGAAAATGGCTCAAATTTGACAGCTCCCACGTAGAGATGATCCCAAACATGCCTGTAAATTTTCAAAACATGTCTCCAATAAATGCGGCTGCAGAGTGTGCCGATGGATTCAAGTTTGAAATCCAAAATGGCTGCTGGCAGCTATATTTTTTAACGAATTTCGGAAAAAATGATGGCTCCCATCAAGAGATCACCCCGAATATCCGTATGAAGTTTGATTGATCACGTTCCGACGAGGGATGTGGCCTTTAGGGTGTGCCAAAGGATTAATTCATGTACAGAGCAAAATTCAAGATGGCTGCTGGTGGCCATGTTTTTAACGAATTTCGGAAATAATCGATGGCTCCCATCTAGAGGTCAGCCCGAAGATCCGTATGAAGTTTGGTGGCGATTCAATGAGGGGTGTGTTCTGTAGGGTGTGCCAAAGGATTAATTCATGCAAAGAACAAAATTCAAGATGACTGCTGGCGGCCATGTTTTTCATCGAAAATCGCTCAAATTCGACAGCTCCCACGCAGAGGTTATCCCAAACATGCCTGTAAATGTTCAAAACATCTCTCCAATAAATGCGGATGCAGGGTGTTCCGATGGATTCAAATTTGAAATCCAAAATGGCTGCTGCAGCCATATGTTTTAACGAATTTCGGAAAAAAAATGATGGCTCCCACCAAGAGGTCACCCCGAAGATCCATATGAAGTTTGGTGGTAATCGGATAAGGGATGTAACACGACATTGTTTGTATTGTTTAATTTAATGTAAGGTACATTCATTTTCAGCTTGCTTAGAAAATATCACTCAATTTCTAGTCAAAAATGGGCCGATCTTTATACTGGTTATTTGGAGCTCGAAAACAATTAGAATTAAAGTGGTGTGAAACACTCCGGTTGTGTGATCAAATATAAATAGAGAATAATCTTGCTCAAAGTAGTTATTTTTTTTATGAATATTAGTCCAAATTTACAGCAAACGCAGTCATTCTTCTATATTAAATAAATGCAATAACTCTAGATCGTGAAATCATTTGCGTTAGTTTATCACTGATTGTTGCGTCCCGAATCGAGATGTAAATATTTACAATTAAGCGTAGTTCAGACGATGATTTCTATGGTGTGGTAAGGTCGATTTGCTTGAGATTTTCGACGATGTTAGTAGAATGTTTCATTCCTCCAGTAAGCATAGCGCCTGCATACTAAATTGTCAATTTCACCCACCCGAACATGTCCATAATATGTCTTTAATGTCGAATTCTGAAAGAATTACTTTATACATTTGTTTTTGGGGTCAATGTAGTCTATTACTTAAATGTTATAGTAGGTGTTATTTGCTATTAAATCATGTCATTCAGGTGGTGAAACAAGCAAGTGGTGTGGTTGGGAAAACAGTGAATAATGATGCCGGGCGAACAATTAAACATTTTATATCAATCACAAAGGAAACTCACGTTTATTATATAATACTGTCACCGCAAATATCATCAGCGGTAATTTATCACACCCAAAATGTATATTTTTAAATCCACAAATTCAACAATTAAGGAGAGTGGAGAAGTTACCCCACTATAGTCTGTGAACACCATGAATATACACGTTTAATAAATTCCATTTTAACAATTCATCCCTAATTAGTTTGCAATTGTGAACTTTCTGCTGCTTTTCAGAAACATTCAAATACACAATCCGTGCAAATGGCAGTTATTGATACTCATGAAATTAACATTGAATTGAATAGTGTAGACCCTTGAAGACCTTTTTCAGACTGCCTTTTGGCGATGACAAGAACTCGTCGACAACCAAGATCTCTTCGTTATCGGGACTCCATCGATGACATTGTACTAGGAAATTGAAGATATCAGTGATGGCAAAATATCAGAGGGAGAGGCTGTAGCCACATTCAAAATTCCTCGAAGCACACTCACAATCAAACTAAAGAGTCTTCACAATAAATGATTGGTCGACACTCGGTGCTAACGCCAGAAGAGTTTATCGTCCGACAAGTAATTTCAACGAGTCACAAGCTATCTAGACAAGAAAGGAACAGTGGAACATGAGTTCCAAAACGACTTACCATGAAAGGAATTGCGTATGTCCTTTCTTATAAAAGTAACACGGTTCTGACGAAGCGATTCGCTTGGAATTTAAAAAAGAAACGACCAGCAGCACCAGAGGATATAATAGACGTCTATGTGGCAAACCTCCAAAAAAGAGTTGAAGAATGTTCGTTCCCCCATCGAATATATTTAAGAAATGGATGATGATTTGCTTGCGTTCCATATAGTATGGATGCAAGTTGGTCTGGCATTTTGTGTGGAACGAGAAAGCGTTCCACACTTAAAAATATCAGACCAACTTGCATCCATACTATATGGAACGCAAGCAAATCATCATCCATTTCTTATATTTACACTTAATCGAGTCAACTGGCAGATTAAATGAGTTTTAAGCGCCTATTTCCAACGTTATTATCGTGCCTCGGTGCAAGTTGCGTCTGCACAAAATGGATGCAAGTTGGGGTCAGCGCGCGACGTCATGTGACGTAATATCGACCAACCAACGTCCTGCATTCATGTTCCACAATACGAATGCATGTGTGAGTGTAAATATACAACTATATATATGTGACCAACTTGACATATGACTCAGTGATCAAGATGGTGCTTGCGAAGAGATGGTTCCAAATGCCCTGAGTGAATGGTAAATTCACCTAAAGCCAGCTTTTCTCTTCTGTACTGCATAAATTTTGCTACAAAGCTGAGAGCCTCATGGTTGCCATAGACACAACCATCGGTTCTTCTGAGGTCCATGATCAAGCAGATGAACACGAAACAAGAATGTGCGATAGTGATTTCTAACGAATTCTCTTGGCTGATGAGTACACGTATATGAAGTTGATACTGAGGTGGACGATCGTGACAAGTCTATGTTGAGGAATAGTACAATGCATATAATGGTCATTTGAATGACTGGGTCATGGTGAACTATCAGGGCAATCCATTCCCTGGTAGAGTTGAATATGTTGAAACCAGTGAGGCGCAGTTAGTCAGCTGCAGAAATGTGAATCCATTGGGTGGAAATGGCCACCAAATTATGTATCAGTATTAAGATATTCTTTGCAAAATGAGCGGATCATGTAATTCCCTGCAACGAAAGGGGTGTTTTAACCCTTTACCCAACAGAACGGCCCTGTGCCAATGCATTCTCTTATATATGCGAGTCGACCATAGGTCGCCTCGCATATATAAGAGAATGCATTGGCTTAACACATTAAAAATTATAAAATTGTTAAAGAATGTAAGAAAACATGGTAAAAAGTGTTTTTTTAGGCCAATGCATTCTCTTATATATGCGAGGCGACCTATGGTCGACTCGCATATATAAGAGAATGCATTGGCACAGGGCATAACTGTAACCATCACAATGTGGTCAATGAGCCGGTTCCAATGATATCCATATTTGTATGGTTTTATTGAGACAGACCCAAGATAATTTAGGCTGTTGCAGCTTTATTTGGCCGTTTTGTTGGGTAAAGGGTTAAAAGCGGAGATTCCTCTTCTATGATCTCAACGGTAATTGCCGAGTTCGTGTTTCTCAATTGCATTCATTTGGTGCCTAGCGCAACCCTGATAGTGTCCAACCAAGTAAATGATGTCAATTGTGACAGCCAAACCTGGACCACGATTCAACATGTTATATGTTGAATAGATGTACCTAACTAGCATGGGAACTATAGCCAAACATGTATTTGATAACAACGAATATTGAAGTTTTATAAATACATAATCAAAATTCTGTATGGAGATGTGAACTTTATCTCACCCGCAACTCAAGTCTGGCTTGGTGGTCACAACGAACGGTCATCATATTCATAAGCCTTATTGGCATACTACATATATCCTGTCGCCACGCATGAAAAAGTTCCAATGTCCACTCAAATCTCCAGGTATTCTATAGGAAACCCCGGATGTCCACTCAAATATCCAGGTATTCTATAGGAAACCCCGGATACCCACTATTTCTTTTCTTGTTACATTACCAGTACCAGAAAATAGGGTTATGTCAGGTTATACATGAGACGGTTGAAATGAGAAATTGTGATGTAGTCAATTTGAATATAAACAGCCCAGAGCTAGGCTCCCACAAGTGCCACATATAACACCAGTGAATGTCTAAATGTAGTTAATAAGGCTTTAAATACTATTTGTTGAGCTTTTGGGACTCCAAATTACTTAAACATCATGGTGGGGGAAATATTTGGTAGAAAGAACTTATTTTCGGCTCTTCGGACACCCACCCACCCGCTCATATATATACGTGTCTTTATTTTTGTTCCTATCACAGAAATTTCTAAACGGGGTTAAATGTCCACTTTTGAAAGTCGATATCTGGGCATCAAAACGTCATATCAATAGGCTCATTTTCTGCTATAGCAAACGTACATATGGTGGCTCTATTGTGTCAGATAGGACAGGGCGACTTTAAGTCCTTGCCTCGAACCACCACGGGGCTATATAATCCCGGTTACAAAGCGCCACACCAGTTCCCAACCAACAAAAACAACAACACCTGCATCAACCACAAAAAGAAAAGAGCGAAATGTCCATGTTTAGTAATTTGTATGAATACATGCAATTACTCAACAACAACAACAACAACAAACAGAAAATTTTACTTCGACTTTGTATTCATGTTTTGTTAATTATGTATTGTAATTTCAAAACCCCTCACGAAATTTCCCAAGTGGGTTGAAGTAAAGGGCCTGCCGGCACTTTCAAATCCAACCGGGTCCATCCCAATACATAAATAAAAGCCGTGCTGTATCCACGGCAAAAGTTCGTTTATTCTCGGCTGTCGGCAGACAACGATTAAATCAGGATGGCCTGGTGTTGTTACTCCGTGTGTTGTCTTAAAATGCTTCCGAAATTGAATTTGTCATATTGGTTTTATCACATTTCGACGAATATGCAATAAAATGTTTTATCACTTTTATTACCGCCAATTTTATGGCAAGAAGATTTTACATCTTGGGCGTCAGAGCGTGTTTATGATAGGGACTTCAAAGTTATCTCCCTTGGGTCTCTGTTTCTCGTCATCAATTTGGCAACTGGACGTGGAGAAAGTGGATCGGTGTATGGTGAAAGTATTTTGGTACCACGTTCCGTGTTCCGATGACGATAAACCAGCTTCATCATAGTCGAGCAGCTTATGACGGACGAATGCGCTACATTTATGCCCTAAATAATCGACTCCTTAACCACAGCAGAATTATGGATAACTTTTCAGGATTTAGTTGGAAATATGGCTTGTTGCCATTCATCGGAAAGCTCTCAGTGAGAGCTTTCCGACGAATGGCAACAAGCCATATGGTTGGAAATATGGCTTGTTGCCATTCAACGGAAAGCTCTCGGTGAGAGCTTTCCGACGAATGGCAACAAGCCATATTTCCAACTAAATCCTGAAAAGTTATCCATAATTCTTCTGTGGTTAAGGAGTCGATTATTTAGAGCATTACTGTATGCATTGTGCCGACTGCACTGGGGCCATGATCCTCCAATGATGATGGTGATGATGACGACGGCGACGATGATAATGATGTTACAAGAATAATTTTCAATGACTATAAATAAGAAATCACAGTAGCTATACTTCCCATTCACAGTGCCCAACCCGTGACTTTTCGGTTAGCCAAGTTCGGATTATAGTAACTGTGGTATTTTAAAACGGTCATAGCTGATTTGGACCTCCAAATTATATGTCCGTTTTGGGGGTAATATATACAGGAGATATCAATATACATGCAATATATACTCTGGAGAAAACTACCAATGGTAGCTTTGAATTTACCGCTTAGGAATGAGACAAACGCTCTTTATACATACTTTCTTCGGCATGGAACAATAAAGAGAGTTTCTTGTTGATTCTATTCCTAATATGCCAAATATAAAGAGCGTTTCCTCACTTTTGTGCGAGAGAGCTCGACACCAAGTCCAGGACAGAAAAAATCACCTAGGCATAATGTTTAGTGGGAAATGTGCAGCATACTTTTATATCTAGGGACATCGGTAACTGACGACGTGAAGTTCGTGTTGAAATTGAATGATTAATCCTACAGAATGACCAAAACACCAGTCACATATATCACCCTGGTCAAATGGTCCTGTCAGTCTGCTATGATGTTGGTGCATGGGTCCTGCTGAATTGCTACATGCACTGTGCTGGTGCATGGAGCAAAAGGATGCCGTTACGAAAAGGTACCGTTATTTTTTCTTAAGTTGTCATTTTCGCTGTGTTTGGCTAATCCGAGCGATTTGTCTGTATGAAACATTCAAGAACATATATATTTTTGGAAAAATTGATAATGGATGCAGGGGGGGGGGGGGGGGGGATCTGCATTTTTTTTCCGAACACTAGGCGGGGAGTGCGTGGGTGGTTCAGCAGCCCGGCAACACAATTTTTCCTGGCCCTGTGAATTTTTTCCTGCTGTCATATTTCTTCAAAATAATAGGACAAAATGTTTTAAGAATGCTTCTGCTATGTAATGAGTTATGAACTTAACTCTTGGTAGGAGGGTTTGAGTTCACCATAATTTAATAATGAGGGATGACACCAAAAAGGTCAGCTTGCTAGCAATGCTCATTGACATGGAAAGGCTCAGGTGTAAACAGTTATATTAAAAATCATTTATTCAATCTGATATAAATGTAAACTCTTCAAATAAAAATATACTATTCAAAAAGCCATAATAAAATAAAATATAAAGAATCGGAAAAAATAAAAATTAGGAGGTGGTGGGTGCCCAGAGGGCGGAAAAAATAAAAAAGCGCCTAGTGTTCGGAATATTTTTCTTGACCACCCCCTGATGGCAAAACGACGAGAACAGCCATCTTGATTAACCCTTTACCCAACAGAAGGGCCCTGTGCCAATGCATTATCTTATATATGCGAGTCGACCATAGGTCGCCTCGCATATATAAGAGAATGCATTGGCTTAACACATTAAAAATTATAAAATTGTTAAAGAATGTAAGAAAAAATGGTAAAAAGTGTTAAAAACAGATTTTGTTTAGGCCAATGCATTCTCTTATATATGCGAGGCGACCTATGGTCGACTCGCATATATAAGAGAATGCATTGGCACAGGGCATAACTGTAACTATCACAATGTGGTCAAGGAGCCGGTTCCAATGATATCCATATTTGTATGGTTCTATTGAGACAGACCGAAGATATTTTAGGCTGTTGAAGCTTTATTTGGCCGGTTTTGGCCGGTTTGTTGGGTAAAGGGTTAAAATTGATTTGCAACAACTAATATAACCAGTAATAAAATATTTCGCAATATAGATGTGTTTGAATGCTTGATGCAGATACATGGCTTCTCCTGGATATGATCAGATTATCCAACCAACGCGAAAATGACAACTTTAGAAAATACATTTCAAATTATTTTTTTTTATAACAGACTAATATAAGATATGAACGAATGGGGATTGGAGCACAAGTTTTAGCAACTTAGGTAGAGCTCCTCTCACCAGGAGAAAGATGGCGGTGCACTGAATACAAATTTAAATGAACACAAACAATTCTGACTAAACACACAAATATAATATGGAATGTTCAAGATTGGTTTGGGGTAAGGGAATATAGTTTTATATCATATGTTTAGTGCATGTTGTTCTCAATTTAAGTTAATATACGGCTGGTGATATTCACTAAATGTAATGCATCTGTTTATAACCAAAACGCAATGAGTTTATAATATATTTTTGGACAGCTGCAAACAATTGGCAATTTCCTTCATTGGAAAGTGAGACTGATCCACAAAGTAGATCGGCAACATGTATTTGATATAGTCCAATCCGCACTATGTTTTCTTCCGAGGTTGGCCCTTTCTTTTTGATAAAAGGGACAAGTGAAAAAGTAATGATGAGCGTCCTCGTTTAGGTAGTCACAACTACATTCAGGGTTGCTTATTAAGTGATTTTGACATGTCACCATTCAAATCGTTTTTTTTTTTCGGAGTCTGCATAACATATTGTTAGCTTTCCTTTTGCCGCTGGAATAAAACGATCAGGCATTTGTCCACGTGCACAACTCTTGATTGCATCGAAGGGACACATGGAATGTATGTATCGTGCCAGATCAACCCATATCCCAAGAGGGAGGAATTGAGATGGCCAAGCACAGACACCCTACCAGTCTGGTCAAAGCATACTTAAATGAAACTTCCCTTGCTCCCAAACCAACAATGGAATACTATGTATATGAAACAAAACATATATAAATACACAAATATCGTTCGGAAGTCGCCTACTTCCGATGGTATGAAAAAGAAAATTATATAAAAAGAAAAGAAATAATAGACGACCATTGCGCGTCTAATGCGGTAGGGTGGTGACCACTATAGTTCTAATGGTATATATACACGGGAGGTGTGACGGGC
This sequence comes from Siphonodentalium dalli, assembly GCA_032622095.1. Taxonomy (NCBI): domain Eukaryota; kingdom Metazoa; phylum Mollusca; class Scaphopoda; order Gadilida; family Siphonodentaliidae; genus Siphonodentalium; species Siphonodentalium dalli. The sequence continues at coordinate 193,587,611 of CP136062.1, read as the reverse complement.
ACCCAGCCCCGGGAGTCGATGCACCCGGCACCCAGCTTGACCGTGACTTTTTCTAGAGGTTCAAGAATAATAACCAGCACACACGGCGGACTCAGTACGGTACCCACTTATAGTGAACAGCACTTTGTGTGTACAATAAATTTTGTTTTATTCGAGGTTTTGCTGTGTGTAATATAAGAATGCAGCTGCAGAACCATTTGAAATATCACATTGAATATGGTAAAATCTCAAGTAAAACGATGATTTGGACTTCATACCAAGCAACTATTCGGTCGTGCGCACCATATATCACATTGCACGTCTATGTCTACATGTTATTCCGACGCCTTCAATTGACTGAAGATTATGCGGTGTGGTATACTTTTAGTGTGTATCCGACAAGGGAGCTGGGTGAATAAAACCTGTAAACACTTGTGCCCCGATCCATTATAATGTGTTGTAACAATAAACTAAACTGATCATCGGAACGGCAAGCGTGGGGCATCCATCACGAACAAAGGAGCTCTCGAATTTCCAGTGACCCGCGTAATAGTTATAATGAGTTGACCTATCAATCGAGTTTGTTTGGGTTGCTGCCGATGTTTAATTAGGAGATACGATAATCAAACGAATAGAAGGGACACATAAGTGCGCAGTCTGTCCGTCTGTCCACAAATGTTGCTTATTTCGAGTTAAACGGTCGTCCCGAGGGGTCTCTATCTATCGGAAGGGAACCACGTTAAACTAGGCGTGACCGCCACGTGGACCATTTCCACTAATTATAGTGATGGATTGCACATGCGCGCCAATTGTATCTCTTGCATTAAACAAACTTGATTTATCTTAATTGGTTAATTGCAGGCTTCTGCTCGGTTGAGAAAAATGAGTCGGACAGATAAGGGGGAATAATTTATCACGTTTTCATTAGGTGGTGGTTTGAAGTGGAGTGCGACAGGGTTTCGTAATTGATTCATCACACCATAATGCGCCAATGCGTTGCTCGGTATTAAACGCTCTCTCTGGTAAATGACGGCACTTTGTTTTTCTTTCAACGGACTGCTCTGCTGGCAATGAATTTTCTCGTAGAATCATGATGCGCGGTCGATCACAGAACTTCCGGAAAACTGAGAGATATCATAAATCATTGTTACCCAATAACAGGCACTAAGTACTATTCGCAAGTTGGTATTGAGTATTGTTTGCATATCCACCTTTATTTACGAATTTCGCACACCTTTGGTGGTAGGCGAATACCAATATTTCGGACATGCATCTGTACTCAACGAGTCGAAAAGTTCCAGCGCCGTAGTTTTTCTAACTTAATTGTCTAAGAAAATAACCAGACAGATATAGGAATTATTGCATCAGTAGAAACAATGTCCCTATCATACAGAAAAATGACAAGGGGCGTTCGTTGTAATATATTTCACAATATGGTATATCAATAAGATTTTTCCCAGGTATATTTAAGGAATAATCTCGGTTTCCTAATGTAATTACACAGTCTAAAGGCATATGCCGAATCACAAACCTATAAATCGCGAAGCGATTTATAAGAGTTTGTGATTCGGCATATGCCTTTAGACTGTGTAATTACATTAGGAAACCGAGATTATTCCTTATAATTATGCCATCGATTGTTAAATATTGATTTTAAAGACATATTCGCCCTTAAAATACGATTGAAACAAGGAACTATATGTTCTCGAATAACAGACAAGACTTGAGCCGAAAACAACTCGCTGCATTCCCGTCCGAATAATATCGATCGAGTGGGTTTTTCCCGAACGTATGTCAAGGACGAAACAAAACATTAATAAACTTTTGATCAAAATTAAACATTATTAGCAGAATTTTGGAAGAGGAAAATATACAGTTAGTCTCCATGTCAACTGGGAATCATGAACATGCGATAATCAAAAAGTTTAGTGAGCATTTTCTTACAGGAATCCTCCTATCTATCGGCAGTGAGCCAAATACTTTTCAATTTTCGATTTTCCGCACAGTCATTTTGTGTCATTGTGATTTTACCGAGAAACAAGTTTTCAGAAGAATTAAATCATCATGGCATTTAAGGAATTTTAAGATGATTTATTTGTCAAAAACTAATATATTTGGTAAAATTTAAAGTGATTATTAAATTGCTTGTGTCCAGATAATGCAGACACGTAAACCTTTGAATTTTGATCTACACTATCGGCTTTGTAACACTTTTGAACATATCGGTACACTGAGACGAATAGAAGAAATATCCTGCGGTTTTCCCACAGGGACGTTACATTATTTGTAACACCAATCAACAACTGGTCTCTGTGGATCTCAGAAATCATGTGTATAGCGGTCGCGTTGTAAATATAGAAGGCCGATGACTTCTCTGGTCGAGAGGTCACGGTCGTTACACGCTAGCTTTGTGTGATAACCGAAGTAAGCAACGTCGGGCGCGGTTATTCCATGGATGTGTGACCGGCTTGGGATTCCGGGTGCTGCCAACTTTCGGTGCGACTCCCACACTTCTCTCTCACTCTCTCTCTCTCTCTCTCTCTCTCTCGTTCTGTTACACATGTAACGTAATGCTTCGTAACAATTTATCGCTACACTGAGACGAGTTGAAAAAATATACTGCAATTTTCTCACAGGGACTTTATATCATTTGTAACACAGTCCTGTCTACGAGCGGTCACTGTGGATCTCTGAAATCATATAACGATTCGTAACACTTTGTAACATATCGCTGCATTGAGATGAGTTTTAATAATATGCTGCGGTTTTGGGGGGGGGGGGACTTAATATAATTTGTAACATGTACCGGTAACGCCTCATAACACTTTGCAACATATCGCTACAATAAAAGGAGGTGAAGAAACATTGAATGCTGCATATTTTTTTTACGGGGACTTTGTAAGTTTCAGTTTGTACGTAGGGCCAGTCTCTGTGGAATCTCAGAAATCACGAAACGCTTTGTAACATATCGTTACACTGAGACGAAGGGAAAAAATATGTTGCAGTTTTCTCACGGGACTGGTACAATGTTTGGGGACATCTGTAAACAGTAATTAAAAATTTCATCCTATAATATAAATTCAAATTGTAGTGCCCAGAATATATAACCACTAAATTTAATAGTCTTACCACAGGAGCTTGGAACTTGATCAATAACTGCCTTAATTATGCTAATTAGCTTTTTTTTTTGGCCCAGCATTATGGCCAAAAAAATGGTAATTAGGCTAATTAATGCAATTATTAATCAAGTTCCACACTCCTGTGGTCTTACAAAATGACAAGTGGTGCCTGCTGGGAAAATGTAAATAAAATTATAAATGAAACGAAAACTAAAAAGTTGTGTATGTTTAGTCATGCATTTCGTAACGAAACGTCGCAAATACGACCAAATTTACACTCTGTAAACAGCTTGGGAATGTTTATTATATTGGGGCATTGTCTTTATTTGGATAGTTATTTATTATTCTTTTATTGGCTTTCATAGCGTTCGTGAAAAAAAATGTGTACTGCGAAGCGAGTGCGAATAAAATAGCGTCCTTCGTTACTATGCAACGGACTACAAATATCATTGCGCGCAAGTACTTTTGGGTCGTTTTTGTTGCACTGATAAAATCTCGACCTAATGTAATTATCCGATATAATTACATTAGCTTTGATAAACTCAACGGCAATTTACTATAGAAAATGAAGTGGGTGTAATTATATAGGAATAATATAAAATTATGTATGAGAGTATTAATTTCATGTTTTATCCATCTTTTGGTTCCCATATAAAACGTGTCAGATGACAGCAAACGATTTGTTTGATGAATTTGTTGAGACTGGAGTTTTTACCAATACCAAAATACACATGTACATTGATTATTGTCCGAATAACATGGTATTTTTGGCTTCCATATACATGAGTTCACACATGCCAACAGTATTGCTCTTGTGTCTACATCCTATTCTGTACTCATTACAGCATACATTTATTGTTTATATGGTTTGGGTTCATATTTCAATGACCCCCCCCCCCCCCCCCCGATTTTGGGCCCCTGTCTGTGACGTTTCACAATTCGAATTTGCATCAACATCTATATTGGAATGTAAACAATTAATCAAGCAGACACAATTTCACAAACAACTAAACTCATTTCGAACACACAAACATTAGACAAAATCTCACATGCATTCGCGCTGTCGAACACGAATGCATGACGTTTGTTGGTCGAAATTACGCCACACGACGTCGCACGCTGAACCTACTTGCATGCATCCATTTTTGTGTAGACGCAACTTGCAACGAGCTATGAGATAAGGTTGAAAGTGGGCGCTTAATGCTCTTTAAATCTGTCAGTTGACTCGGTTAAGTGTGAATATAAGAAATGAATGTTGATTTTGTTGCGTTCCCGATTATGGATGCCAATTGGTCTGACATGTTCGTGTGTGGAACGCCATACACAATGTCAGACCAACTTGCATCCATACTCTATGGAACGCAATAAAATCAACATCCATTACTTATATTCACACTCAACCGAGCCAACTGGCAGATCATAAGATAATATTTCCAACGTCATTCTCGTGACTTCATGCAAGTTGCGTCTACACAAAAATGGATGCAAGTTGGGGTCAGCGCGCGACGTCATGTGACGTAATTTCGACCAACAAACGTCCTTCATTCATGTTCCACAATAGTACGAATACATGTGTGCGTGTAAATATTTCTAAAGACGCAACTGAAAACGAGCTACGATAATAAGGTTAGAAATGGGCTCATAATGCTCTTATACTTGCCACGGTTGAGTGTAAATACATGTATAGGTAATGGATGTTGATTTTGTTGCGTTCCATAGAGTATGGATGCAAGTTGGTTTGAAATTTCTTTTTATGTCAGACCGATTTGTATTCCATAATATATGGAACGCAAGCAAATCAATATCCATTTCTCAAATAAAGTGCGTTATCCGCTAGTTTATTCCTGCTGCAGTACAATTAAAGAGCGTTCTTCTCACACCTATTCAAAACACCCACAAGTTGTACAAAATTCGAATACTCCTTCAAGTAATTTTACTGCGTACACAGTTTAACCCTTTACCCAACAGAACGGCCTTGTGCCAATGCATTCTCTTATATATGCGAGTCGACCATAGGTCGCCTCTCATATATAAGAGAATGCATTGGCTTAACACATTAAAAATTATAAAATTGTTAAAGAATGTAAGAAAAAATGGTAAAAAGTGTCTTTTTTTTAGGCCAATACATTCTCTTATATATGCGAGGCGACCTATGGTCGACTCGCATATATAAGAGAATGCATTGGCACAGGGCATAACTGTAACCATCACAATGTGGTCAATGAGCCGGTTCCAATGATATCCATATTTGTATGGTTTTATTGAGACAGACCCAAGATAATTTAGGCTGTTGCAGCTTTATTTGGCCGTTTTTGGCCGGTTTGTTGGGTAAAGGGTTAAATCTAAATGTTCTATGTATTTGTCGACATATCACACTTAAATTTAATATCGGTCTTTATTGCATACTGGCTATACTGGGCAACGAACGCATGGAAGCAATTTATAATAGTCCTTCTATTGATATTTCGGGAACCTGGCAAGTCAAAGCTGTCGTATGACTACATTCCACATAAACACAGCTGAATGGGTTCGTGGGTTCTCTTTATTTTCGATAACACTGAGAAAACCTACGAAATTAATATTTTTGTTTATTTGAAATCGGATGGGGTATCATCATTAATAATTTTGTACCAATTCAACAAATCCTTTCGAGATGTAAAATGCTGCTACAAATAGACACCTATTTGATCCCCATGAACGTGGCCACATCGAGCATACAGATTTGTTGTGGGGCTTGAAAAGTTCATGTCCCTTTAATCAGAGATGCACGTAACTTAAATAATTGTCAAGAGCATCGACACCGGATAAATCGTCGCATCCCGCTTCGCATAGAAACAGGAACAAAGATATCAGTCTAACATTCACCGAGAGGAACACGTGATGTATCTTTAATGACGAACATGGTTATAATACAGCTGCTGTTATCCCCACCGCCACTCAAATAGACAAGTTCAAATTGTTCCTGTCCATAATATTAATGCCCTTGTTTAGCGGGAAAGACTCTGTTTGGTTAAGATTAATGACTCTTTAATATTTGATTCGATGGAATCGGAAGTATTTCAGAATTATTTCTACGAAAATTGACTCAACATGACACTCGAACATTGATGGATGTTCCTGAGAAATTTATTCCTTCCGACCATCTTTATATCTTAAACAAATATAAATATTGTCTTCCGGTTGCGACCGCCGACAAATTTAATGGTGGTTTTAAATATTTATGAAATAGTTCTCGTTTCTCGCAGACACTCCTGTCGATAGCGCACCAGTTACTCTTTAAACTAACTGTCATCGTCCGTCTCACATTCCTCTAATTACTAACAACACAATCTCTATAAGTCAATTGATACTCAGATTGGATCCCGGCAAATTGGGAAGTGAATTTGGATCATTATAGAGTAGTTCTGTAGGAATTCACGCCGAGTATGGAGTGATTAGTAAGGTTTGCCTTGAGACTAGAATGGCTTAGTGAGTACGATGAGAGATATTCTTCAAATATACCACTGTACCACTTAAGCTCACGTTAACACACTGCACTGGCAAGTATGCATGGCAATTATTCGTAGAGGGCTGTAGTGCGCACAGATTTGAACGACAAACTACTTATACAACCTATATACAGACGTCCCTGTTCAGCCTGTCATAATGAATACCCGCACATTATCTGCTCATAATATAACTTGATTTAGGTAGATAATCTGCTTAGAATAGCTTTATTTTGAGTCGATAATGTGCTGAAAATGAGAGCGTTTTAGTCACATTATCGACACATAATGAAGAGATTATAAACAGATTATGTGCGGACAATAACACAAATAAGCGAACTCGCGACTTTTCAGTTGTACGCTCTGTAACATGTGTATTCATTGTGGCCCGTGCCATAAAACGAAATTTCAGAATCAAATAATAATATTTTACACCGATTTCACATTATTGGTCGATTATCTGCGTATGTGCCCGAGGATGTTTCTTCTACAAAATTCTCCAACACCTTCAATTTACTGAAGAGTGAAGATTATGCGGAGGTCCCGTTAGCTAGAACTGTCATGTAACTTTATAACCATGTGGTGACTCCAGTAGCGTTCTTTAACGTGTACATACCGATATGATTACACGGTTCAGCCATTAATATCGGCGCCCCTGAGATTTATGTAATTCCATAAGATATTATACAACTGAAATTTGCCACAAATTAGCCTTCAGATATATTGCAAGAATAGAAGTGCAATAACTCGTGACATTTCATCGCATACCAATAAAAATTGTGCTATAGATAGCCAGCTATGAAGAATTTAATGACTGTTTTCTTGGCAATTTACCAGCTGAAGTGAAATTACACTTAGGGCATGGTACATTAAAGACATATTATGGACTGTTCGGTTGCGTATAATTGATAAGTTAGTTCCCAGGAACTATGCCAACAGGGAAATGTAGCATTCTACTACAATCGCCGTAAAATTTCGAGAGAAAAAAAGATCATACCACTCCATACAAAACACCGTCTGAACTTCGCTCAATTGTAAATATATACATCTCGATTCTTGACGCAACTATCGGCGATAAATGAACACAGATATTTTCGCCATCGAGAGTCATTGCATTTAATTAATATAAAAATAATGACGGTGTGTGTTGTTAATTTGTATTAATATTTGTAAAAAATAACTACTCTGAACAAGATTATTCTCAATTTATATTGATCACCCTACCGGAGTGTTTCACATCTCTTTAATACGATGGCAAATTTATTTGGCAATTTCACAGGTAGTTAGTCGCAGACGACTGTATAGTGTGCCAATATCTGAGCCACAAACTGACAAAATACACATACCTCGCTGTAACTCCATTCGCAAAGTTTGCCCAAAATTAACCTTTGAATGTATGACAAAAAATATATAAATTAACCTTTGAATGTATGACAAAAAATATTCGTGTGACTCGTGGCATTTCATCGCCCCAATAATCAGCAACAATCTTAACCCTTTATCCAACAGAAGGGCCCTGTGCCAATGCATTCTCTTATATATGCGAGTCGACCATAGGTCGCCTCGCATATATAAGAGAATGCATTGGCTTAACACATTAAAAATTATAAAATTGTTAAAGAATGTAAGAAAAAATGGTAAAAAAAGAATGTAAGAAAAAATGGTAAAAAAAGAATGTAAGAAAAAATGGTAAAAAAAGGATTTTTTTTAGGCCAATGCATTCTCTTATATATGCGAGGCGACCTATGGTCGACTCTCGCATATATCAGAGAATGCATTGGCACAGGGCATAACTGTAACTATCACAATGTGGTCAAGGAGCCGGTTCCAATGATACCCATATTTGTATGGTTCTATTGAGACAGACCGAAGATATTTTAGGCTGTTGAAGCTTTATTTGGCCGGTTTTGGCCGTTTTGTTGGGTAAAGGGTTAATACACAAGTTCTGCCATTCCAGAATCATCACTCGAAAGTGTGACAGGCATTTTTCCCAGATATTTTAATGTACCATTAAATCGGATGAATTGCCTAGGTTGATCACATCTCGTCCATAATTCAATACATATATGTCAAATCTAGTTTAATTAACCGGCCATGGTGGGAACTGCGCTGGCGCAGCATTAAAAACAATGTTCCAGTGCATGCTGTAAAATATGAGTCTCCCATAGGGAGCCTCGCCTATATATAAGAGAATGACCTGGCTTACAAGGTCAAGGTAAATATCGTTTAGCCAATGTATTATCGTATATATGCGAGTCTCCCTATATAAGAGAATGGATTGGCACAGGGTTTTCGCAAAATTTCAGGAAGTTCCCGTCATGGAAGGGTTAATATTGAATTAAACCAAAATACAAGATTTGAACAGGTCACACAAACTGGAAGAGGTTTCCATTGTAATAAAATATCAGTTTGATGAAATTTGGGTAACAATATATCAGTTTTGCGAACCTGACAACTTATAGTAAGTGGTAGATAAAACAAAACATGTTATTTCACACTTTATTCGCAGGATGATGATTTAGTCTCATAATTCGCATGAACATGGAGAAGTACAGAGAAAGAAGTATTTACAAAAGAATATAAGGATATATATACCTTATATACATGTATCCGGTGATATGGGGATATCTATATCCTAACATGTGAACATAATAATGTATGCTGTTATCGTGTTTTATTTGGCTCTGAGGTATGAATTTGTCTTGGACGAAAGCGTTATAATACGTCTTCCTGAAACAGATGACTCTATGTGCCATCGTTTACATCTCTTTTTAACGGTAAATAGTCGGTAATATAACATTAGTAATTTGACAGAGTCTTTCTGATGACAGATATATTTACATAGTGTGTTCGTCAAAACTAATTAGGAATTTAGGAGTGACAATATTAAGATATTTTGACAAATTCAGAGATTTGGTTGATTGATGAGTTCGGATCAGGACTGTGGCCCAGTGTGGGTGTTGCACCACACACATTAAAGGTACTCAACCCGATAAAACTCCTCTCAATTACTATTTCAATGGCTTCGGGGGTCAAAAATATTTGATTCGAGTCGAGGAAGTCACCCATCAAAGCTCAGATTTGTTAGATATCGATTTTAGAAATCTATTATTTTTCATTATCGGGAATACTATCTGGCCCAGAACTCAATCAAAATTGCGTTAAAATTACCACTTGATTTTAGAGTTATTCATCCTTGTCTGTTTGAATAGATTTGGAGTACACATCCAGAGCAGATTACGGCAGTTATTAGTACAGATCTCGAGAACATAACAAATTTGAAAAATCAATATCTAATAACTCTGAGCTTTGTTTGATGGGTTCCTCGACTCGAATCAAATATTTTTTACCCCCAAAGCCAAAGAAATAGTAATATAGGACCCTCTGATCGGATTGTTGTTGTTGGAATCTGTTGAGATGGGGACCCTCTTTACGGGTTGAGTACCTTTAAATGAGATCCCCAAGGCCTTAATTAAGAAAGAACATAAGCTGAAAAAATCAATGACCTACTAGCCGGTGGAATTCTACACATACTACACGGAAGATAGATGATATTTGAACAGAGGAAGGTATTTATACTGTCGGTTGTCTGCTTTGACAAATGTTCCTAATTCGCAGGCACATGGGTGAAATACGGCCACGAATTGCGTCAATGTCTTTAGGCTTTTCGAAGATATAACGACTCTGGTGTCGGCATCAACATAATCATGTCACTGTCTCCTCTACATGTTACAATACACCAAATGATTTGCATAGGCCCCAGTGTTAATAAATCCCGCTGGCCTTTATTCGCAGGAAAGGGTTGAAAATAAATTAGACACACGAAAATGTGCCCAAAAGTACTTGTCAACGTATTGCGTCACACTGCAGTTTTGTCAAACGTCACACTACCCTCAAAATGGAGAAAAATATGACATCGAACAAAACACCAAGCCCTGAGCCCATAAATTATTCGTCATTAAAGTTGACAGCTGTAACCGTTCACAATGTGGCTATATTTGACGTTTTTGACGTTTGTGCATTTTTCATCCATGTAATATTGACCATTCAGCTGCCAGAATGTTTTTATGCTGATCCTAGCTTGGGGGTGCCAGGGGAAATCACTCTACTAATTTGTATTTGGTGTATACTATAATCTATATTGTCGTACTAAACTTTTCGTCCAAAATGCGATCCACGCATATGAATAATTTCGGCACATAATTTCTTGAACAAACTTAAAAACACTGGGGCGATTATCAATGACATGAACTGTAATCGTTTGATCATGTACGTTACTGTTCCTATAAGGTGCAATCATTATCATGTACGTTACTGTTCCTATAAGGTGCAATCATTATCATGTACGTTACTGTTCCTATAAGGTGCAATCATTATCATGTACGTTACTGTTCCTATACGGTGCAATCATTATCATGTACGTTACTGTTCCTATAAGGTGCAATCATTATCGCCGAGATGTCCGAAGCTTCTGTATTGTACACGTTTATCCAGGGGCAGCCTGTTTTTCGTGAAAATAAGCACATAACGGGCTTATTTTAATGAACAAAATAACATATGCTCTAATATATGCTCTATATGGACATAAAACGCGCTTTTTTAAATAGTCCAATGTGGGACTATTTCTATCCGAAAAAGCCCATATTGAATCTCCTTTTTTCATCGGCACGACCAGATTCACGCATTTTATACTGTGTTTTCACTGGGGTCCGCGCCGTTCAACGGGTATCAGCCCACTATGAGCTTATTTCAGAATCAAATAAGTACAATATGAACCTATGTGAATATTTAGGTCCGTTATGAACCTAGTTTCACGAGCAAATACTTATGTTGCCAGGGGATACACACACGTAAAACTCGTTCGTTACTTTGTAACGGTGATCGGTATCAGTTGATAACACAATCATCGTCTTATAGAAATCCAGTTTCATGAAAACATTAAGATGGTCAGAACTTCATAAGTTCAGTCATACGTGCGTTTCACGAACAACTTAAAATGGTCATAACTTTAAGTCTGGGTTGAGGTGTCTTTAAGTGATGTGAAACACTCCGGTAGGGTGATCAAATAGAACCGGAGAAAACTATTTAAAGTAGATATGTTTACGCATATTAATCCAGATTTACAGTACCCACACGCATTCTTATATATTAATTAAATGCAATGACTCTCGTTGGCATAATTAATTAGCGTTAGTTTATCGCCGATCGCAGCGTCCCGAATCGAGATGTAAATATTTACGTAGTTCAGACAATGATATCTATGGAGCGTTATGGTTTATTTCTTTGAAATTTTCGGTAATGCTAGTAGAATGCTACATTCCCATACTTGGCATAGCGCATGAGTACTAACTTATCAGTTTCTCGCACCGAACAAGTCCATAATATGTCTTTAAGATAATCTCGTATAAAGTTATAAGACCTAATTTATTATCCGTCTAATTATTCGGAAAGATGGATGGGATCTAGTGTATGTATATTATTATAAACACATTTAACTGAATATCATCTTGCGAACACGGAGGGATGTTTCCGAAATGGTAGTAATTAATTACCAACTGACACGATGATATGGACGTGACAGTGGTTACGCGATTGGCGGGATGTCCACTTCTAACTGTAAACCGCCAAGACCCGACTAGACTATACGGGGGACTATTGTAATCAGCTCCGCCCGTCCGTAGTTATAACTCCAGTAATGATAATCCGATTGAAACTTGGTATGTAGGTGTCTCAACCAAGAACACATGTACTCTGCAATTCTGGGTTTGATCCGATGTTTGTTTATGGAGTTATTTACCTTTTTTCAACTTAGGAAATTTCTCACTTTTTCGGTTTCCGGATGATATCTCAAGTTTGGATCCTTTAATTGCAAATACCGTTTTTATGTGGATTAGTCATATCAAGATACAGGTTAAGTTCGAACTTGAGTTTGATACGATGATTTTTCCTAGAGTTATGGACTTTTTCGACATAGAAAATTCAATTTTCATCTTTTTTTTCTTTGGTTTCCGGATGATAACTCAGGTTTCGACTGTTCAATTGAAATTTTTGTGAGTAATTGATATCAAAATATAGTTCAAGTTCAAGTTCGAATTTGAGTTTTATTCGATGATTTTTCTCAGAGTTATGGGCTTTTCGACTTAGAAAATTCAATTTTTGTTCTTTTTTCTTTGGTTTCCGGATGATAACTCAAGTTTGGATTGTTTAATTGGAAATTCTGTTTGTTTGTGGGTCGTTCATATCAAAACAGAGGTCAAGTTCGAATTTGAGTTTGATCCAATGATTTTTCACAGAGTTATGGGCCTTTCGACTTTGAAAAACATTTTTTATAATTTTCTGTATGAGGGTACCTTCATGGTGTAATCAACTCCTCCTACAGTTTTGATCGTAGATATTTGAAACTTCAGAGTATTGTTACCCACATATTTCAGATGTGCAACATGTATATAGATGACGGAATTTTTTTTTTTACGGAATTGTTAACCCTTTCGACTTAGACTATTTCAACATTTTTTTTAATTTCTTTAACAAAGCGGCATCGACTTGCCACGTTGTCGGGGGACACTGTGGTCGGCCGACCTTTTATTTCAGCTTGGAGTCATTTGACAAAAACCAAAACTTGTTGATATATTGTTGTCCTGTTAACCCAGTTCCTCCCCTGCCAATGGCTCTGAGACTTCTATGTAGCAATATTGTTAAAGATCCCCATCCAGTTTGATATATTGTCTAATCATGCTTGGAAAGTGTCTTTTCAAACATGATTAGACATCTACTTCAGGTACATGTATAATCACCTTACGTGAAGGTCGTTCGTGTTTTTATTAACCGATATTGATGAATATTTAATAAGTATTATAATTATAGATATTTTGGGCAATACATTTCTATTAACTTGGTGTCAAATCTGATGGGGATGTCTAAATATATGGAAATATTATGCATTATCGGGAACAATGCCGCGACGGAAGTTACATAGTGTAAAACACATAAATGTTATTTCACTTGACATGAGTGTTTCTGTGGCATTCAGTGGTCTGTTGCTAAGAATCTTGAAAGTTTTTGATAAACCTATAATGCGTTCAATATGCACACGTTTGCTGGCAACTTTTCTGTCGCGAAGCACTCGAGATCCACTCATTCTGTTTTTGTTTACTTGAAGAATGTTTATGCTCTAACATGTCTTGTATATCGAAGCCTTTATCAGCCATTATCGAAACACCAGGACTGCACATATTAACTAATGTCGATCGCTCAACTAACTGTCTGTCATTTGTACAACCACCATAACACTGTGAAACCATATTGACTAAACCACTTGGTGAACAACCAACAACAACCTTATATCTTTTATAAAAAGAAAAAGGTGTGAGCTCTTTAAAAACTACCACCGCTCATACAGTAAAAATGGTTTTATTCCTTACAATTTATAGAAATACGAACGATAAAATAATCTCATGGCAAATATAATGCGGCGAATATAGGTGACTTGTCTTATACCACCGCGGCATAAGAACAATACATTTAGTGATAATACACTTATATTCGTTGAATCTGAAATAAAGTCATCTTCCTTAAAGTGTGAAGCACAAATCACCGAATGTTCCGATGGTTTCCATTTTTTCTGCTTTTTATTTTGGTCACTTCGTCGAATTGAATTGATCCATTTTTCGCGAAGTTCTTTATTCCATATGTCGTCGCCTTTTGGAAAATGATGATCACCACGATTGTTGCAGAACATTACAGAACATTGGCCCGGCTTATTTTCTAATATTCAGTCACAGAATTCACAGAAAGTATATATAAACGAAATGTAAGATGTTGCTTGTGTCAAAGATAATGCTTATATGAAGCTGTTTACATTACAACCGGAAATGAAGCTGTCCACTGAATTAGCCACCTATCGGACATACTGACATGGAAATAACCGCAATATTGTCCCCCATATGCATATCTATCGTCAGACAACGTACCTAGGGATATAGTATACACGGAACCAATATTTTCTGAGGACAGCTGTAATAAATGGACGCGGACCAGTCTAAAAGCGCGGGAACTTAACTTCCTACTTTAGAGGGATTTAAGATTGTTTTATGAAACGAAACAGAAACATCATATGATTCACCTTACGTCTTAGATTAAGTCCACCTTAAGTCTTTGCTTCACGAAACTGGGCCCTGCACGCCAATACCGTGTGATAAAATGCAGGGTCTTTTTCATTGACTAATATAAAACGTTTATGTAACTATGACAAATCAAATCGCTAAAAGTGAAAAATGCGCAATAGCGAACGAAAAGAGCGTCTAAAACCGGCCAAATAAAGCTTCAACAGCCTAAAATATCTTCGGTCTGTCTCAATAGAACCATACAAATATGGATATCATTGGAACCGGCTCCTTGACCACATTGTGATGGTTACAGTTATGCCCTGTGCCAATGCATTCTCTTATATATGCGAGTCGACCATAGGTCGCCTCGCATATATAAGAGAATGCATTGGCCTAAAACAAATTTTTTTTTAACACTTTTTACCATTTTTTCTTACATTCTTTAACAATTTTATAATTTTTAATGTGTTAAGCCCAATGCATTCTCTTATATATGCGAGGCGACCAATGGTCGACTTGAATATATAAGAGAATGCATTGGCACAGGGCCCTTCTGTTGGGTAAAGGGTTAATCTCAATGACAATCTAACACCACTAGAGGTTAGCACACGATGATGGTCTGCCTGGGCTTCATGAACAGTGGCATAATACAGACAATACTTCGCGCGCATGTGCATTGCTTGAGTATATGCCGTTAATAGGGCGCGAGTATAATACACACGCTGGCCTTTATGATAAGGAAAGAGTCATTTAAGAGAATAACAGCAATGCTTATAAAGAATTATGAATATAAGCATCAGAGAACTGCATCTGACGGATTTGATCACACGATGGAAGGGCGAGTCAGACTTCGATGGAATTACCAAATGGCCACCCACACTGTAGCATGGCATTGTTGATTTCGTGAATTCACAAGCATCAAAAGCGGGAATAAACAAAGAACACGAACAAGAGTTGAAACCCCATGTTCGGTAAATTGAAAATAAATGTACCGGTGTAACAATATACCCCCATGCGCATCTCCCCCGCTTAATCTTATCTTAACATGTAGTGGCCAGTTACTGTAATTCGACATGACTATGTGACTCCGATAAACTATCATTGGGGACAATGAATTAGAACAACGTTTGGATAAGTTATCGATATTTGCACCATCTGTGTGTTTTTAAAGCGTCTTCTCACCCACAATATGTAGATCCAAATGTATTAAGATAAATTACCATTGAGTTAACAGCTACATGTATTGATAAACCTATACCACCCACTTTTATTGCATTGGCAAACAAACCCATTCCAGAGCCTGGAGGAATTCATCAAATTTTACCATCATATATACCAGATGAGGCTGATGTTATATGCCAGAGTACCATTTCATAAATAAATAGTAGCAATAAATAGTTTGAACAAAAGAGTGGTAGAATAACTGCTTCCATAGGGTACACTGTTCACACTAAAATTATATCTATGAAGAAAAAGCCGAATACAAAGTTCGACAATGACAATCTTCAACATAAAATATTCAAATATAAGTGTGAGTAACTGAATGTAGCCAGTGTTAAGTATTGGCGCTTAATGGAACCAGAAGCGATGGTTGCGTACCAAAGTATTATGTCTAAAGAACATACAAATTTCAAAATTGAGTCATGTGGGTTAATGGTAAAAAGGATAAGATATTGATAGCTGCCAGCTCAGACGGTCTTGTTTTTGTGACTGCTGTGCGTCTGGTGTTCTTGCGAAGACATAACCGAGTAGCATCTCAAATGAAATACCTAGTGCAACGAACTTCAATAATCTTGTTCCACCAGGTGATAATTCATGTGTTCTAAAAGAAAAATCAACAATATTTTGCACCGGTTCAATCCCAGTTAGCTGTCCGTAATTCCTAAATGGTGTGATTTATTTGTATACAAAGTATGGTTACAAATTATTGAGAATCAATTTTGACAAACTATTGGTCAGAATTAAATTTGAGCTTTGTAGTTTATTTTCCAACATGTGATAGTACCGAGCGTTTTCAATGTGAAATGTTCTGACATTGAAGTTGAAGTTGCGCCATGTGAATTTGACTATGCAGGAGCAGTGTCGACAAGACAGCATTTCCAAATAAACACAAGAGAGGAAAACCGACAGATACAAACAGTCAAAAAGATCCAAGACCAGAACTGATGCAGTTTTGAAGTATATTTGTGGAGTTTGCCACAAGGAGTGGTAGGGAATGAGGGTAGGGAATCATACATGGAGTCAGACTTTAGATGAGATATGTAAATTTTCCAAGTTCCCAAAGTGGTGATTGGTACTGTGAGAAATGAAGGCCACTAATGGCAGCAGTGATGATTATCTGATTAAGTATTTCTAAAAAATTGAAGGCAGTAAATATAATATTCATACTCCACCCGATCATTATATGTAATGTTTGATATATCTGTATTGTAAAATATTTCATTTGAGACCAGTTTTGAGATATTGAAAAAAATATGTGTCGATGGATACTTGGTATTTGAAATTATTTTTTTCATTACCATTCAGAGAGGGTGATATTGCACAATCTTAATTTTTCACCATATTTTATCATGTGATGTGAGCAAAATTGAATAATTCCATAAATTGTGCAAACATTTATTTTAACAACCACATCGGGACAAAAATGTAACCATTGTTGTTGAGGGGATATATTTCTGATGTTCATACTTCATAAAACATGGAAAACCTAAACTATTCAGTTATCTAGAATAGTTAATAAGCTTTTCATAGTTTAGAGACCATGTGGTAGACAATTCATAAGTGGAAAACCAGGATCGATTCGGCATTGAATTCATTGATAGCTGAATTTTATTTCATTAGCCTGATTATGTAGAAATTTTTTCTTCACAAACCAACTTCAAAAATAAGCTAAAGGAAGTTCTATGAATAACTGATCATGGAAATTAGATATCATAAACTTGTATGTCTTCACATTCAGTATTGTTTTCAGATAAGTACCCTGTATATACATAGATACAGTATGCGTAACCATGGCGAAATATCATGGGACTGTCAATTATGATTGAAAAATGTCCAACTGTTAGAAAAACCACAAATTATTCATTTGATTTGTCTCAAATTGAAAATATTGCTAGGGACACACATTTAATACTTTTTAATTTGGAAGTTACTGAATATTGTTAAATTGAACTTGAAAAAAAAAAATCCTTGTTTACACCAAATTTCGTTGATGAAACCAAAATGTTTCACCTCCTCCCACCCCAACAAATTTTTTGGGTCAAATTTAAAGAAACAAAGAATATTTGAGGAAGAGAACCACCGGTTAAGATCAGCTGATCACAAGGTGCAGACAACCGGTGGCAAACAAATAACCAGGACTGCACAGACAGTAACAATGTCATCTGCTAGTGGCCAAGAGTGAGGGGCATAACATGCTTTAACATGGCAAACCACTTCATTCGGCATATCGCCCGCCCCACATGCATCCGTAAGAAGGAAGGAGCAGATAGCATCAGAGGACGTGTAGGGTATGGTGGATTTCGCAGAGAGCAGGCAGAGCGTCGGCATGCAGAGCGTAGTCGAGAGAGGGTAAAGCGAGGCAGTAGGGAAAGTAGTCGAGTAAGAGTGGAGCGAGGCAGAGATCGCAAGTGGAGGAGCGAGTGAAGTCTGTGGTAGTAGCAGTAAAGGAAACTCCGGGAGAACGCAGTAGGGAGCAAATGGAGGAGCGAGTGAAGTATGTGGTAGTAGCAGTAAAGGAAACTCCGGAGATGGATGAATTCGATGCGCCGGCGGTCACGTGGGAGTCGCCTTAGAGGGTGGACTTTCATGATGCCACCGACACCGAATTATTATGGGCCGATGGATATCCTGGAAACCCCAATAAATGTGAAAGCGATGAACGATGAGCATGGAGTTATTTCAGACCCTGTATTGGCTTCGACAAGTGAACCTGATGTTACGGAGGTTAGTGAAATTTTAGAATCGTGTCAAACACGGCATATGTCGACAACAGACAAGTCAGAGGAACCTACATGTAGTATTTCTGATGATTCTGTTGATGTGGGTAACTGTTATGTGCCCACAAAAATACCAGTGGCCAGAGCTGTTATACCATGAGAGGATGATAGTGTATATTTGCCGGATACGTTTGAATCGTTCGAGCCGCTTTCAGCGGATCCGAGGTTTTTTCGTATCGGAGCAACCAGCATGTATAGAGAGGGGCATAAGGCACAGATGGTAAATGCTACTCGTCTGTCAGCACAACACATTCAAAACTATGAGAGGAAGTTTGTGCCGCAAGGGTACCTGTATATTCGTAAAGAGAGAGTTATTTTGCCTGATGGAACTATCTACGAATTATATGAAACATGGGTGAAGGATGCGGATTTCAGGGAGTCAGTGACCGAGGAAACACAGGCGGGGAATTCAGACGAGGAATGAGGGAGCACTTGCGCACGGGCTAGACCCAGGGCGAGGAAGCAGCTGAGATAGTGCAGCGGCCAAATAGAAAAAGAGCCCTAGTTTTCGATATACCCCGACCACGGTAGAACAAGTTAAAACCAACTTTTGTTGAAGAAGATATATATATTATTCACGAAAATGATAGTGAAAAATAATGGATTTGGTGGTGGCTATTGTCAAATCGACGATGAACGATATCCACCAGTGTCTTTTTCCAGAAATTAACGATTTTGATAAAGCGAGCCCTGTGGCTATGTCCTAACATATTTGCCAATATTGTTGGGGTTATCATTACTATATCATAATACTTCTACTTGATAAGAAAAAAGTCCTGAATACAATGATTCTAGGTCTGAACTTCTACGCGCAATACCAAATGTTATTTTTATCAGAAAATACTCTTTTGTGCAGATCACAGGAATTCAGTCATCGTGAAAATATTAAAGTATTTGACGCGGTTCAAACATTTATCTCGAAAACAAAGCAATTTTCATGACGCTGTCATTTGTGCAAACTTCGTGAAAAGCATTGAAACCCTGCTGAGCGCGAAATTTACCCCCATCAGACCGTCTGACATCTCACGGCGACAGGCATATCAATAACGTAAACAACATTATATATCTGTGTATCATTGTATCCAATCAGCCCCAACGAAATTATGTTTATCATTGTATCCAATCAGCTCCAACTGGATTTCATCCCCATGTCTCTCGCTCCCGTATAAATTGTTTACCTCCTGATAGAACTACTCTACGTCCACAGCCTCAGTTAAAACTGAGAGCATATATATCCCTCAAAATGTTGCCTTTCGTTAAGTGCTCATGCTTTCTGAAAACAATCCATCTATATAAATTGTGTACTTCCTTATGCAACTACCCATTGTCCATACTCAGTCAATGATGATATCGTTCCAGTTCGAGGTGTGTTCTGGTCTTCAAATCGGGGTGGGGTAATACAAACAGTGAAAATCGAATTATTTATTTTCTGGTCGCTTTTTGTAAAGTCCCTGGCTGTCGGATACCAACCCATCTAGAACAATTGTGTATTTCCTGATAGAATAGCCATTTGTCCAGATCGTTGTTTGACATTGAGAGCACACCCGTTCAATTCGTGATGGGTTCAATGGTATACATGGGGTATGGGTCCCTCAAACGTCGCCATCTGCTTTTTGTAAGGTGCCATGGTGCTTTCGCGATCAGTTGGTTCGCAAGAACATTGCATCTTATCTGACAGAAAAGCCATTCAGCCACAATCTCGGGTGACATTGATAGCATATGTCTTCAACTAGTGGTGTGTTCAAGACTTCAAATAGGGAGTGGAGTCCCCTGAGACAGTGAAAATTAGCCCTTTTCATTTGCCGGCCACTTGTTGTAAAGTGCCATAGTCTTTTGGGAACCAACTCACCCACAACAGATGCGTATTTCCGGATAATACTATAATTTGTCCACACCCTCAGTTAACATTGAGAGTATAAAATTTGTTTAAGACTTCAAGTGGGATAGTGGGGTCCTCAAAACCTAAAAAATTCGCCTTTCTTGTTTGTCAGCCGCTTTTTGTGAAGTGCCCCAGGATTTCGGGGGAACCAAACCACCCATACCAATTGATAATTCCATGCTAGAGCTACCTTTTGTTCACAAACTCAGCCAAGTATGAGGGCATATTACTTCAGTTCATTGTGTGTTCAAAATATTAAATGGGTTAAGGGGTCGCCAAAATCAGTGAGTATTGGCCTTCCTCATTAATTTTGCCAACCGCTTTTTGTAAAGTGACCCATACATTCAAGAACCAACCCATCCATAAAAAATACAAGATGTTCCATATGCAAGAAATGAACTATTTTGTTACTAGTAGGGCTACCCTATATCTCAAATTATTACTGAGATAATCTTTTCAACTTGATTTGTTTTGTGGCGTGTTATAAATACTGTAATCATGAATACCACTCTCTCCTCTTTCCCGATCACCATACAGATTTAAGAGTCAATGTCTGAAGCATTTTATGATATATATGTTAAAACTACATTAGTTGGTCAGATTTGGCGCATTACTAAACACACACGATAGGCTATGAACTAAAGTATTATTTGCTTAAATGCTCAAAATTCCAGCGGGGGGGGGGGAGGGGATGACAAATACATCACGTGACTGTGTCCCCCTCCTGTCAGTGCTACCCGTGGTTCCGCCCTTTTCTGCCCATCTCCAAACAAGAGTAAGCTAGATTTGGTGATGTTAACACAGTTTTGGCTGTCATGTTAATTGTTGTTTGACTAAATTAAAACAAATATATATATACATCAGTACCGGTGTCCAGTGGTAAGTGTGAAGATGGTCGTGTACGGAAACAATGAAGAGTCCAGAAGGTTTGATACTCATATATTTAAATAAATCTCTGCAGGTAAGCACTATGCATAGGTTTTATAGAGATGTTGATGGAAGCAAGGTTCGGGATGAAGTGAAGTTCCCTCTCTCGAGAACGGTTAGTTATTTCAAGAGTTGGTGGTATCATGTGTTCAAATAAGGCCTGAGGTATCATGATATCCATGTTATCTATACGTTCACTATAGCGTATATCAAACTGTTGTTACTGGATTAGTCTACTCTTCTACTCATACCTGTGTTGTACAATGCGTACAACCAGTCATCACCAATTAAGGGATGATCTTGTTAATTATGTGTGTACGCTCGTATTCATCATATGTTATATATATCTGATACACATCGTGCTTACCACTATACAATTAACCCTACCAATACAATCAACGGGGATTGGAAGATTATCCCAGATCCGGGAACACATATAACAATAACTATACTTAGTCCAGTGCATTTATGAGAAAAAAATGCCAAACCCGGAACTAATTGTAACATAATTTTTTTTGCTGGAATAAGTACATAAACCCTCCATAAACAACATACTAAAAATCGGAAAAAGGGAAATTGGTGAAATAAATTTGTGGAAATTTGGTCTAATCATCAATTTATGGATTTTCATGGATGTATATAAAAACAATCAAATTCACAAATCCAACAAATAGCTTGTTTATTAATAGCATGTGTATTGTGTTGACCTCAAAGGTCTGAACCCAGTACTGAAAACCAATCGCATATTCATTAAGTATTTTTCGAGTTGTGTGCCTTCAAAAACGCGAGTTTACCTGATTTCGGCCCATTTTCGGGGCTTCAATTTCGCAGAATGAGCCAAATGCCTTATTTATGGTTAATTATTAAAAAAAACTAGAGCAAAATGAAGGGCTTTTTCGGTGTTTTAGTAATTTCCTCACTAGATTAAACACAAAAAATTATTAATATGTGCATCTATAATTAAGAAGAGATTATATTCTCAAACAAAATGTGTGTTCCATTGTATGGACTTAGCCAATTTTGCCTCTGACACAGAACTTGTATGATGAAATGCAATATTTGAGGTAATTTAACTCAATAATTTAATATCCATATGCCATGCTTTTCTTATATCCTTTTAAGTGTGTTGGATTGAACAAATTGTAAGGTATTAACAGAAAATTTTAGAAAATCAACTTATGGGCCTTTGAATACTTTGTCTTAGCATGTTTCCAAAGATGCCATTTTGAAGCATTTTTGTCCATTCTAAAAGGTTTTGGGCCATAAACACAAAAAAAACAATGGGTGTTTTAATGTGTAAAATGTTTCCAAAGATGCCATTTTGAGGCATTTTTGTCCATTCTAAAAGGTTTTGTGCCATAAACACAAAAACAATGGGTGTTTTAATGTGTAAAATTATTTGATCTTTCCTCCCACAACACGGTAGTGTTAAATTAGCCTTACATTGGTTATGCCATCGTATGTCACTTGATTTCTTTCATTTTTCAGGAAACTGAATTCAAATTTTAACGTTGGTATAGGGGTAGGACAAAATGCAATCTTATCACCAAATTACAGCCATTTGAGACACAATGTTGTTTTCATCCAGTTTGTGTACATTCCTGTTGCATTATAAAACTGCTTAATACGTTATTGTACGTTGATTTATAATTTTATGGCCATGTTGTTTAAAAACAATCCCAAAATGCCAATTTGAAATTTCACTGCCAAATTATGACAAAAAATAATATAGCTCTGTCAATAAACATAAACAAAGGAAATTTTCAATTGTGTACGAAAGAACAATTTATGCAGAAGCTGCTAATATAAAGTTTTATGCTGATGCATAATTTTGAAGTTTTTGTTGATATGCTTTCCCCTACCCCATTGTTCTGCCGTTCAAATTTGGAGTAAGTTTCCACACTAAGGAGTGAAATTCAGTGACATTCATTGGTATAACCATTGAAATGCTATTTTCTCAACAAAAAAACTGATTTAAGAGGACAGATCAAATAATTTTACACAATAAACTTTCGTTCAATTTTCTGAATATACCTAAAAACCTTTTATAAATTGACAAAAACGCCCCACAATAGCATTTTCTGAAAAGAGGCTAGACTAAGAGTTCATAGGACCATAATTTAATTTTCTTCAACAATGTATTTGGAACTTCCTTCACATTTTGTTCAATCTAGTATTCTAAAAAAAAAAATTGAGAAAAGCAGAGCATATGGATATTAATTTATTGAGTTACATGACCTCAAATATGGCATTTCATCACAAGAGTTCTGTGTCAAGGCAAATTTGGCTAAGTCCATACAATTGAACACACATTTTGTTTGAGAATATTTTATTCTCCTTATTCATAGATGTACATATTAATCACATTTTGGGTTTCATCTACTGAGGAAATTACTAAAACAGTGAAAAAGTCCTTAATTTTGCTTTAGTTTTTTAAATAATTAACCATATACTACGGCATTTGGCCAAATTTGACAAATTGTTTTTCCACAAAATTCACCAATTTCCCTTTTTCCGATTTTTGCTGATTTTTAGTATGTTGTTTGTGTAGGGTATATGTACTTATTCCAGCAAAAAAAAAAATTCTGTTGCAATTAGTTCTGGGTAAAACCATAAATGCACTGGACTAACTATCTTATGTACTATCGGACACCGGTACGGTAAACACATGTTGATTTCTTGAGTTGACATATGCCAGTGCCATGACTGTCCTGGCATCCACCAAAAAATAAGTAACATTTATGAAAATAGTCCACGTTTGTTTCTTCAAGATTATAGGCATGGTGACATTGGTGTAAATAGGGTGTTTAGTCGGCGACGTAATCTGTTGCTTTGAGCGTAATTCGAGCATTTTGCGCATAAATGTTTTTCTTGTGCTTTAAATTCACCATCTATTGTTATAGATTTAATGTCATGTTTTAGCTTAGATATCATTTGATAACTGTTCAAAATTTCAGCTCAATTGGGTGAGTATTGACAGAGTTATAAGCAGCCGAAGTGCGTCGTCGGCAATTTCGCCATTTTGTTTAGCGCGGAACGTGTTTTTCAATGTTATTGTTTTTAACCCCTCTGGTGAGAATTGGTTTCCGCTGGAGATGACTCAATTTCATTGGTGGATATTTATATAATGGTAATCTAGAGACTCTAATCTTTCGAATGATGGGTGATACTTTCACACAATTGAGTTTTACCCTATTTTCGGAATTTTTGAAGTTTTTATTTGCCGTTTTTTAGGGGAAAATCGACCTAATTAAAAAAGTGTACCTCGAAATTAGACAACATTAGACCTGATATATCTAAATATCACAGTTTTATTTTATTTAATAGTGAAATGTCCAGCGGAAATTGCTTCAAAGTTGACACACACATTCAAGTTCCCATAGGTTGCAGTGTAAATAAAGGAGACGTCGCAAGAATTGTTCATGACGTCGTGGTAATTTTACGTGTCAAATAGTGAAATAGACTGAAAATCTATTGATCTGTCACTTTTTTCGAATGAATGACTAATATAAAATCAAATACTATAATTTGAATATAAAAATTTCATGAATTATTTGAGATATAATGATGCAAATAATGAATACATGTACTTCATATATAATGGCACATGGGGGTGGGGTGTGCTGTTGATTCTTGATCTGGTCTCCTCTTGAGTCTTGTTTGATGTCTGAAAAGTGGGCGTGTCCGACCTTAATGTGTCCCCATCAAGGGTTCCCACATCTCTATTAGTGATATATACAGTGAATAATATTTCTCTGACTCTTTTTATTCATTATAATATACATCATAGAATAATATATCATATTATATTTTGGGGTCATATGCCACTGCTAAGGCAGGTTGCACAGCATTTTTATCAGTAGTGGAATGCCTGGGTAATTAGTATGCAATAAGCCGGTGTGGCCATGGGCCGGGCTAATTATGCAAATTAGTTATAAATGTACCACAGCCACAATACTGACACCCTTATAGTATTAGTTAGAACATGTAATTGATATACATTGAAATCTTAGCTAATTGGTGATCTAAATCTACAATAAACAACTATTCCTTGTGTGGAATTATAACATAAAATGATTCCGGCCTAATTATGAATATCGTGTATGCAAATGATATGCAAATTAGAAGCGATGATACTGAAGTGGGTTCGGTAATTTATGCACGAATAGATTCGGACTAAATCACTAAATATATATGGCAAGTTTCGAAGCGATAGAGAATTTTTGGAGTTATAAAAAATTATCATGTAGAAAACTTGTTAAAAATTGTACAAAAAGGCCATTTTTGGGGCCGTTTGTAGTTACCTGAAATACAGATAAAGCACTGGAAGCCCATATACCAAAAAATCGCCCTTTTTATGTAAAAAATCGCTTATAACTCGGGTAATACTTGGAATTTTTTAATTCTGTAAAAAGCATTCTTCATGATAATCATTTCTCTTCAATATAAGTCTAAAATCATTTACCATAGTCCACTTAGAAATTTTCACCTAAAACCCCTAGTGTAAATTTTGTTACAAGCAAAATACTATTTCAATTCACCAAAGTTTTCACATATCAGTATTACAGAAATATGTCAAGTTGGTATCTGTCGACATTAAATAAACTGGCTGAGTCCATGATAAATAGTTCATGTAGCATTGCTTCTTCAATTTAATCGAATCTCTCACCTCGTTGAAACACACTGTCAGATTAATCGCATTTTTAGACAAATTTAATTTCAGTTTTGACAAACTATTACGAAGTGATGGTTTGTATGTCGCGACAGTTATCTCGCTTAACCCTGACTTGACTGGTCCCCGGGCTATAAACCTTGCCATCGCTCTGCGTTGGACGTCGTTATTATGGGAGGGCACGTCACAGAGCGATAGCGCCGTAGTGTTTCACATATGAGCCAGGGACGAGTCAAAACCCTGACCTGAAACTTTCGGAGCATGCACACTTCAAACGTTTACGTGGCTTATAGCAAGCTCCACACATAGTTCAGTCCCCTGCCACGCAGAACACAGCGTAGTGAGGAGACTGAACTCTTGTTTTGCAGCTTGGACTCATGGTACCTTAACTAATGATTATGCAATCGTGAGATTTCCTTGTGTGTAACAAACAGGCAACGCGGAATAAACTTGCCAGGTCTAAAATTATTGTAGGCAAATATAATCAAGCATTAAGACGAACATAGAATTTTATCGCTTTTGTGACATTCAGGGGATCAAATTAGTTCGAAATATACTTGATACACTAATACACGGAATTGACACAACACTCATATTTACCAGTCATACAAATAACTGTTTTCAGCTTTGATCACAGTGGTCGAGATATACGCTCTTTATTGTTACCATATTGGGAAAATATCAACACTGGGCGCTCTTTATTGGTTACATGCGATTCAATCGTTCTTTGAACTATTACGAACGATTTTTGTGTAGAGAAACCTGGGCCCGTCCGAGTTGTGCGTAATAGCTTGAACGTGTACGTTCACGTGTGCTGCTGCCAAGTTTAGCTAGTATTTTTTCAGGAATCTTGTCACATGCGAAGTAAAATTAGCCTACAGTAGTTCATATTTAACGGTGTTACCGACCGGCAGGCTACTATCCGTTTTAACATTTGGCTTCCAAATACCTGTAGATTGATTATTGCGAGATAATTCCACCCGTGCTATTTCCAGGTAAATGCTACAGTTGGAAATCGAGTTTTGTTTTACTTCAAGATATTCAATATACTTCATTTGATATTTAACTAAAAATAGTAATATTACAATATATGGGCGCCTGCCAAAAACGTTGCTTGTGGTGGACAGGAACAGTTGACATGAAACAGTAATGATATGCTGAAATGAAAAGAAGGTAATAACGCAAATTTGTTGACAACTGCTATAAGCCTGCAAAAATAAAAGCAAATTCAGTAATGTGATTCGATTATTTCAATTTATACTTTGTTATACTGTTTCCACTGGCAATGAGCAATAACTTACCCTGTGCAATAATAATTAGTATGCCAGTGATTGCGGTAATCAATATAATATTGTTTGATATGCTTTTTAAAGTTCTCACAATTCAGTATGATATATTTTTGTGTCTGGTTAACTATTCCAAAGTGTTTTTGAAATAGCTGTTTGTACCCCAGACGTTCTCATACGTTTCAAGAAAAAAAATTCCCTGAGATCGGAAAGCGTGTATAATAATCTTTCCAATGGAGAACTCTTAATTTTTTATTTTTTTTTAATATATGTATTTGCGTATATATATTGGGGAGCGTAACTACTAGCTCCCCAATATAATTATACATGCTTATATATACATACTGATTATAATAACATTTTACAAATTCTCAATCATGTTGATACTATTATATTTGAGTTAACCGAATTATAAAGAATCAAGATAGTATCAAGAATTCAAAATAGGAGAATACAATAGAAGAGAATTCGCAAAGTATGACATGTACATGTATACCATTCAATTGATCTATTAATTGTTTGGCTAAACACGCCCCTGTACTATGCGGTAGGAAAAATAAAAATTGGAATAATTCCAAAAATTATGGGAAATTTAGGGTGGGCGGGGAAAATGATGTTGACGACTCGTCGTCGAGTTCAAATGAATGCAGTGAGACAAACCGGAGGTAAACGTAAATAGAAAACGGGGAACGTAGCCAATCATATATCTTGTTACTATTATACAAGTTAGTCCAGTGACAATTAAGCGCTCCAATGAATTATGGCGAAACAAATTTAATATATTTTACAAACATAATAAAAGATACCGATTTTGAATATCAGCTACATTTGTAAATAATTGCCCAATAGATTCAGGCAACATTCCACAATGATAGTCTCACTATTTGTAGCATTTGCATCTTACCAATATAGTCAGTTGGAGAAGTTTTTTCACGAAGGAATAATTAACTGGATGTTTTTATT
The DNA here is from genome assembly GCA_032622095.1 of Siphonodentalium dalli. NCBI lineage: Eukaryota > Metazoa > Mollusca > Scaphopoda > Gadilida > Siphonodentaliidae > Siphonodentalium > Siphonodentalium dalli. Next base: position 193,559,198 of record CP136062.1, on the reverse strand, counting down.
ATTGGATTTCGTTGTCCTTTGACATGGTGATGGCGCATGTTGGGGGAATGGATACCCACAAATTGCGGGTTTCGTCCATTAATTTTTACCAGAGTTACGGTCCTTGTTTTGATTTGGAATTGAGTATACGGCGGTATATTGTCGAGACCGTCGTCCGTCTGTCCCTCATAGTGCAGGTTTTGTCCACACTATTTTCCCCGAGTTATGACCCTTTGTCAGAGATATGACCCGGCGTTAACCTGAGAGAAATGCTCCACACATTTTCTCTCTAAATATAGTCAACATTGAGCGTGCAGTCGGGGGGTGTTTGCCCACGCTTGGCGTTGCCCTTGTTCTTTATAATTTTATTACAATTTGTGAATAACATTCAGGGATAGTTTGTTAGCTGAAAACCATTGACAAACTTGGTCCAACTGTTTTAAATAAATTATCAATATCTGAATTTCAATAAAAGGCATTAGTTTCGCTGAAGGGGTCACTCTCACAAAAAAAGTGCTGAAGTGTACACATGGTTTGAAAATGTGCTGAAGGGTACACAGGGTTTGTGATCGCCACTGACACCGTTACTTAAACTGTGTTTCTGAAAGTCTGGCGCCCATTAGCATTTTGTTTCAGTTCATTTTAATATCCATTGGAACGTAAACAATTATTCTCGAACAGAAACCATGGCAGATACGAAAACTAAAGCTGAATAGGTCACTCTCACTTTTCGTGATAAAGTTACCCAGGTTCCCAAAACCGTGATAAAGTTACCCAGGTTGGAGAAAATGGTGATAAAGTTACCCAGGTTAATGAAATCTCACAATACACGGGATTTAAATGTTATTGGTTCAAATCGTCTGATCGATGCATTTTTTGGATTGAAACAAATGTTTTCATTGAATATTGGAAAATCGATCGTCACCGTTGGAATTAAGAACAAAATAACGTATTCTTTGATTGCTGGTGTGTCATTCGTTGTAACATACGCCACGGTACTTATAGTAGCATAATACTAACATTAAATCTAGTATTAAATGAATAATTTCGACATAAATTAAAGGAAATTAGAAAACACGAATATTTATAAATCAAATGTTTGATCGAGATCAACCTCCAAGCCCAAGGTCAGTAAATCACATATAAAAAAAATAAAAAAAATAAATACATGTCATTGTTAACATCCATGACAAATTTCATGATAATCAGACAAGACCTGTAGCCCGTGCTAATGGATTGATTTATGTTAAGATTGAATTTTGAAATCCAAGATGGCCGCTGGCGGCCATGTTTTTTTTGCCGAATGACCCCAAAATGACTCGTTCCCAGCTACATGTCAATGTTAACAGCTATGACAAATTTTATAATGTACGACCTGTGCTAAAGGAAATTGTTGACGAATCACACATGCACACACACCCTTACACACACGGACGACGGATACCAAGCCATGGCAATAGCTCAAACTTTACAAAGTTGAGCTAAAAATAAACAGTGTGGTGAAAATGGATGATTGGAACGGGGTAATCACAAAATTAACCCACAAAATCAGCTTCATAATTTTCAACTGTTTGAATTTTGATCAAAGTAGGGGGTCAAAACTCCACCCCCTCTACACTCCTTCCTGATTGTCTCAAACATTGCCCCCACCCAGTCTGCCTAGAAATCAATATTATTACACCAGTACCAAACACGATAGAGGAGAGTTAAATCTCTTATATCTGCCCATATTAGAACAAATGTGAATCCCCATCTATGAGATCCATTCATCTAGTAATATCAATATACCCCCATTATCCAATGGGGTATGATTTCACCTGGATAATTTGTGGTTAAGAAAATAATATTGGAACAGCCAAGTCTGTACCGTATTTAGTGTGTCTGACCAATGCAGAATGAGGTCCCAAAAGGTGAATATAATGACAATATTCCCCAAGCTGGAACAGCATCAACGAATTCAATCAGAATGAGGTCCCAAAAGGTGAATATAATGACAATATTCCCCAAGGTGGCATAGCATCAACGAATTCACCCTTTTGGGACCTCATTTCCTAAAAATGACCCCATTTGAACAAAGCTGAACCCGGTCACCCAAGACCTATCCGTAGTAGATATAAGCTAATATAGGCTCAATGGTTCTTGAGAAGAAATTATGTTAAGATTTACTATGGAGGGAAAGAGTTATGGCCCTAGCTTCGCACCTATTTGATCTGATTAACTTATTTGAACAAATCTGATTGTGAGTCACCTAGGAAACATGCACACTGAAATATATAAACATATTTGGTATTTAATATGGAGAAGAAAACAATTTTGATAGACAGATGGATAGACATCCCAACAGACAGATGGATGGAAGGACAGCTTGGCAGACAGAAAAAAATTCAATCCAATATCCCCCCCATTTCTTTGTTAACGTGCGTTATTTTAATGGGACATTATATTAATCAAAATAACTGCTATACAAATCATTATATAAATCAGATGATTTATTGAAGTTATGTCTACATCAAATAACACTTCCTGAAAAAACATACATGTAAATGTCATTCTACTCAACCGATAGACGCCATATTTAAAAAATGGATGTTGATTTGCTTGCGTTCCATAGAGTATGGATGCAAGTTGGTGTGACATTTTGTGTGGAACACTTTCATGAAAATGTGAGACCAAATTGCATCCTTACTCCGCTATGGAATGCAACAAAATCAACATTCATTACTTATATTTACACTCAAATGACATATTAAAAGAGTTTCATTTTCAACGTTAATATCGTGGCTCGGTGCAAGTTGCGTCTACACAAAAATGGATGCAAGTTGGGGTCAGCGCGCAACGTCATGTGACGTAATATCAACCAACCAACGTCCTACATTCATGTTCCACCGTACGAATGCATGTGTGAGTGTAAATATATGTCGTTCTATTCGCCAAAGGGCTAAACGATAACAGTTGAATTCAAGATGTGCCTGGTGTGTTCAATACCGGCTAAAGTTATTTAATGAGGAACAAATATAAACAAAGAACTATATTCCCTGCCTTCTTTGTTCTGTTATAAAGTGCCTGTCAGATGGGGTCAGAACAACAAAAATTCACAGGTTTTGTACCTGGTGGAATATGATCTCTACGGGAATTAGCCAGAGTAGAGATTCATTGCATGATCTACGACTACGGATGACAGTTACAGTGGAAACAAACATAAACATTTTTAGTCATACCTGTAATTTTTTAACACAAATGCATATTTTTGAGGCTCAAAATGACCAGCTATGATCTTTTCTAGCAATACTGCCAATAGTACTATTAGTAGCATGTGACATTTGTACGACAAGTAAGATAACTCATTTTCAAAAATAAATCTGGTTTTGAGGAGATTTTTTTGCCAAATTCTGGAGAATCGACGTCCCCTGATATGCGTCAGATAGAATCACTCAATCACTGAATCAGATGGCACTGGCATTTGAATTCACGACAAGCAAAAATGATTTTAAATGGTAATATATGTAGCATATATTTATACATATAAACTGTTACTAGTGCTAGTCTAACTGTAATTTACACAGTGCATTATTGTCATTAATAACTAAACTACTTTAAAGTTTAATTTAAACACCACAACATTCAACAAGCATTGAAATGGGCGAAAAAACAAAACACAACGCTGTTTGGGGGAAGCCCTCCGGTATTCTGCGCCATCTGGTGCAGTTATCACAACTTCTAATTATAGATCTAACCTTCGCAACATTGACCCTGTCCGCCGCAGCGACGTTGGCAATTTTCATCGCCGCGACAATAAAGAAATTCGCGGGCGACCCACTTAGCCTTCGACACACAAGTGTACGGGACTAACGGTTGCAATATAGTTATTTTATCCGTGAGTGGTCCACCCGAACCCTTTATGACCCTTTTTGGTGAGAGTGACCCCTTCAGCATTAGTATCTGCAAATAGGGCAAGTTTCATGCGATTACATATATCAGGTAGCCCATTCATGTATAATAAGAATAATACAGGTCCTAATTATATCCCTGTGGTACTCCACATAGCACCTGTTTTCATCGGATAATATATATTGTCATATTGCTTCCTTTCTGATAGATAGTTTGTAAACCAATTCAAAACAACACCACACATTCTCTAATATTCTAGTTTAGTTCGCCATATTTCATGATCAATTGTACCAAGAGCTTTTTACAAGTCAAGAAACACTCCAAGTGTGTGTTGCTTATTGTCAAGCGTTTTATAAAAAAAATTCCAATAAGTCAATCGTGGCTAAGACAGTTGTATGGTTTGCACGAAAACCGTAGGCCTACTGTTTAGAGTAGAAAATATTTTAATTAGTCAGATATTTCATTGCTCTGTTGTAAACAATTTTTTCTAACATTTTTAAAACAAGTGGCCGCACTGAAAGTGGCCTATACTTGCTGAACAATGCAGTATATTTTTATTTAAATATATATGTTACTTTTGCAATTTTCACTGCTAATGGCTGCGGACACACGTACCACAGTAGCGATGGCATAGTAGGTGTGACAATTAATTATGGTAGAGTTTGGTGACAATTGGTCAACATAATTTATATGCCATAGGGAGTCGTGTCGCATATTCGCACAGTGAGTCTACTGACCAATTAACCCATTGAGTTTCACCAAGGTTGATCTCTACTCATTACGTTTAGCGACATTGTATTCTCTACGATACATAAAATTGCACGACCGATCGTCCAGAATTGTCTTGTGTGTTAGCATTAAAAATATAACATTGCGTGTTGAGTAACGATCAACAGCGACAAGACATTCGGTTTGATAAATCATTGAGATGTCGATCTCGACGCTGATAGAGCTTGGAAAAGACTCATTGTGTGAATGTGCGGCGGGCGACATGTCTCGCTATTATGGCACAGAAATATGACGACCAATTGTCACCAAAATTGCACCATAATTAATTGTCACACCTACCATGCCATCGCTACTGTGATACGTGTGTCCGCAGCCATTAGTCAACTGCACGAGGCGTCATCGGACGGGAAAGCAGACCTCATATTCTATATAGTTGACCAACTATCTGTTTCTTCAGATCTCCCACGTACATTCATGTTCATCCGGTGTTTGATTGCTTGCTCATGATCCCGATAGACGGACACCATTGATCTCCAACAGGCTGACATTGCGTGTGGTCACGTGAATCCTGTTCCCGCCATCGACGCTAAATAACCTTCGAGAGAGAGATGGGTTACATTCATGAGTAAATGATGTACTTCTGTAATACATACATTTAAACAAATACATTAAAACTATTTAAAACAAATGCATTAAAATCGATAAAGGACTCTATATTCTTAAGTGGACTTTAAATGCCACAGAAAACATTTAAATCACCTTATTTAGTAGGCTGCGGCTATTCAGCTGCTTGCGGCATAACAAGGTCCGCATTTTATTCTGCAGATTGCGGCATAATAGTATAATGGCACGATATGACTTATTATTTCTAATACGACCAACTATTTCTATCAATTAGTTTATTTTTTAGTTTGATCGAAAGTAATCGAACATGTATGCATTAACACGTTATCCCTTCTTTCGTTGGTTTGGAAACATTGCGCTTAACATTCTTGATTGTCTTGCTGTCCCGTTTCCAATATTTGGTATGGGTCAGTTCGTATTAGGCAACGGCATCAAAAACTTCTTCTGTAGGAGAATCAAAAGAAAGGCCTTTGCCATATGATGCAATCTTGAACCCTCTCTAACCAAGGTGGTTAATATAGCATGCAAGTCGTGTTCGCCAACAGCATAATAAAGTTTCGTAGGATAATCAAAAGAATCTCATACGGACAACACATCTGATGCAGATGACTCCATGTTTACCGACGTCGCGTGCTATGACGCAATGGATTAAAGTACAATTTTGGTGAAGTCATTTTTACGGCAACTAATATGCTATTCTTGAAAGTAGTTGTAAACCGTCTATATTTGTGACAATTACTAGTTCAATACATACAGAATGTATGTAGGTTATTTTAAAAATAATGCGGAAGTTCATAAAGTCAGATTCTTCAGAAGAATGTACTCAAACAAATAGCAGTATTCTATCAAAACAACGGATGGATCCATACCTTGAGTCGATTCAACTAGATGCTGCTGTTCGATATGATAATAGTTCTGATAAAGTCACATTCCTGCCTTCTGATTGTGCTGAAGAGATAAATCATGACTTCATGAATATTTCTTCTGAACTCTATAAGTGCCTCATTATTGATTTCCAGAGAAGAGAAAGCAGTTGAAGTAATTTCTGAACAAAAATGTGTTGTGATACCGAAGTCCAATTTACCTGGACCAAAGAAGTTATCAAAGTCAGTCGAGCATATTGTGGACTCATTTCAAAACAAATCAAAGTTTTCATTTAAGAAATTGTCAAATGATGTTGATCCATGTTTAAGAGACACACCCTCAAAGTTTCTGAATACAAAATCAGTGAAATTTGGTAATAAGACTAATCGTTAAAAAAGGGAATAGTAAATCTGCTAATGTCAATTCTTCCAACTTGGCACAGAAGTTTTCTGAAGCCAAAAAAGAAACGAAGAGGAATCAGAAAATTGTGTCTGATCCATCCATTTCAACAGCTGCTCGGAATATATGTACCACTGTAGGTGAGTATTTCCGCTGCTACATTACAATGTTCTCCGACATCTGACAATTCATAAAATCAGAACAGCTTACCATTGACATTTCAAACAAAAGGAATCAGAATATAATACATACAATAACAAGACAATTCTTTAGACAGACTCAGTGCTACAGATTTCCAAATTTTTCTAAACCTATTTGTTATTTCACTTGTATGTGCTTCAGATAACCCGCAGGTTGTTCCTCAGCAATTTGTTCAGGTAACTAACGTCTTACTGGTTGGGTAAATATTCATTTTTTTTAAATGTTGATTGTTCATGTTACATTATATACACACTAAATCAATACCTACAACTGGATATCATTTTTATAACTGATTTAACAATTCATATATTAATTTGAGTTGGTTGAGTAATACAGGCATCAGTAATCATGAGAACATCACAACAAATTTTGTGCGACTTGTTTTTCATTCGCAGGTTTTTCATTTTAGGTAACATCAAAGTAACATTAATGGTTCTGTGCGAGAGGGTCAACAACTAAGTGCCAGCACTTTTTCTCTGATCCCTTTGCTTTTTATTCAAAATATATTTAACCTGCCCTTACCCAGGGTTTCCGTTACTACGGCTCAACATAAAAACATATCCCCCGAAATGGAGATAAAGTCAAAGTACAGTCAATAGTAGTTTTGTTATCCCATGTGGAGCCCCAAGCATAAACAACAGCGAACGTGTTCACATATCCCGCAAAACTCAACCATATTTCGTAACACGGGTGGCTATAAACTCTGTTTATAGCAGTGGTCCTAACTATAGTTGTTGAACTAATGCAGACTATATATTGAACAAGCTACACTTTCCGAGTTTGAACGATTTGACTACCATTCATATTACGCCGCTATAAATATGTTGTAAAATATAGAGATCCGGGGGGGGGGGGGGGCTGGGAACACCACAGAATACAAGGGTAAACCTGTCTTCGGTAACATGGACAAAGGTGATCATTATCTAGGTACACATTCCGAAGCGCCACTTGGACAATTCCATAGTCAGTAAAATTAAAAACAGGAGCATAATAGAGGTATGCCTGATGTTTTGAAATTTGGAAAATATAGGTAAACATATGACAGAGTATGCGTATCAGTATCGTAGAATCACGCACTATCATAAATGAACTAGTTATACGTAGAGTATTAAAATATTCTATAGTTTCATGATTGTCCCATACCGGTAGTTTCAGTAAAAGATGGGAGCGTGGTACATAGTTAGGTGTTACAAATTTAGAAATTAGGAACGTAAGCATAGGCCGCGAGTTTTCGAAAGGGTTAATTTTGAAAATTATAGTTATGTACATGAGTAAGCAGTTGTAGAATGTAAGTGTAGGTGTAAGTCTGAAGTAAAATGCTAAATATCACTGGAATCGTCGTCAGTTATGTACCTGGTGATGGAGTGTTTAAACAACAGACCACCGCTTTTCGACACTTTTTAACACAAGAAACTTAGTCAGGCAGTGTCACTTAACATGTGGTTAAGCCGATCCAGCTAAATAGCCGCTATGTACCACGAACTCATAAAATGGGGGGGGGGGGAATAATGGAGTACAGATTGCAATTTAGATGATTATATTTTAGCATGAGTGAATAATTGTGTATTATTTACATGTGCAAGCAAAATATGCACTACAACATGTTGATACAAGTGTGAGAATGCCATTACAGAATTAATAAGATTACAGATTATTGTAAAATACAAGGTGAAGTTCACATGGGGACATAGAAATTTACAGTTGAGTTTGGCAGTACAAGTGTGATGACGTCATCAAAAGTTGTGCAGACAAGTATTTCAAACGGGGTGATTTTAGAAGAGGAATATTAGACAAATTACCATCTGATAAATTGAAATTAATGTGCCTAGATGTGCTATAAGTATAAATGCATATGGACAACCAGTAAATACACAGTGCACTCACGTGAGAATTATATAAACCAGGAGAGAAGTCATCGAGATTTTGTGAAGGTTACAATGGAGCGTCTGCTAAATGCATGGGCCGAGGTCGCGCATGTGCCGATAAAAACGGGAGGCCAACTGCGTGGTTTTTTAAGAAACTCTTTAGTCGAGAAAAGAAATATAAAAATAAAAATATTGTTTTTATATTTCCATTTCAACAGGGGGTGCATTTGAAGTTAATGCACATAACCTAAGGAAATATAAAAGTAAAAATATTGTTTTTACATTTCATTTGAACAGGGGGTGTATTTGAAGTTAATGCACGTGACCTAAGCGGCCATATGGTTTATATTAAAGGCGATAATAATGTTGTTTAAGGGGTAAATAGATAGATAAAGTGGGTGATCTGCCAAAAATGTTTTAGTCCATGGGAGTGGAAAAATCTATGTCAGTGAACAGGTAGTAATGGTAAAATTTGTATAGAATTCGTTTTTTACATTCTGGGTACATGTTTACATGGAATCGTTTACATATACGATCATAAGGGCATGTGATTTTTATGACAATGTTGCTGGTGACTTTGTAGATAAAAATATGAAACTGGCTAATGAGTCGAAAGTCTATGGTACTAAATCTGATACCAGTATACATATGAATAAATGAGCTGTAGTTAGGTATTCGCTTAAGCTTGAAAACATTGTTAAATGGGTCGAAAACCTCTATAACTTTTAGAGGAGAGAATATCCTGTAGATTCAAGTTCCACAGTTCTTCAGTAGATAAATACTCTGCTGTAGTTTTGCAATTGCTGGTCAAGTATGCGAGGACCTCGCTTTCCCAATCCATGTTATCTGGATAAAGGTGTAGTATATGGTTGCAATAATACTATATATAAAAATGAGTTGGGGTGGGGGCATCTGAAAAATAGGTTCTGTACTGAACACAGTGGATAATATCGTGATATATTTCGTTCAGAGGGGGTACAGTTACATATAATAAAATAATTTCTTGTGTAGGCGTTTTTTTGTGAGTAACTTCTGGTTTAACTTGGTACCTACAGTGTTACAAAATCTAACTTTATTATGGTGACGAATGAGTTGCTTAGCAACAAAGTTATTGCGTATAGTCTTGGAAAAGTGCAAAGGCACATAAACTGTAGGGAGATCATTATTACTTTGCATGTCGGCCACACTTGTACTAGTGGGCAATTCAGAGGTATCATGAGAAGTACCCTGTTGATCGGTAGCGACTGATTTAGCCATATCCTTAAGCATAACCGTATCATAAGGTAAGATACGCTTCATTAAAAACTGTTCAGGGTAACCACATTTCAAAAGTCTGATAAGGAAAAGGTTGGTGTAATATATATAGTCCTCTTTACATGAAGCATGGCGGTAATATCTAAAACATTCAGTGGCCACAATACCTTTGAATACACTAATAGGATGATCACTGGTGAAATGTGTATAAGAATATGTGTTGAATGGTTTTTGGTACAAACCAATAATGTGCAAGCTGTTTTGAAACGATAACATATGGTTGATACTGAATGTAATATCCAGAAAATTTACATAAAACTTGCTGACAGAGATTTCCAAATCTATATGTAAGGGGTAGTATGTTCGGAGCTGATTCAAGAACACACAAAGGTTATTATAATCCATTTGAATAAACATGATGCCGTCATCAATATATCGAAGAAATATATGTATTTACTGAACTCAATATTCTGATACATATAGTATTTACATCTTAATAAAATGACATTCGCGGCTTGCGAGCTAAAATAAGACCACATGCTCAAACCATCTTTTTGCCGGAAGAGGTGTTTAAAACCAACATGAAAGTATGAAGTACTCTGGATAAACTCAAATAATGAGACCATGAAATTATAATGGTCTTGATCAATATTAAGGATTTCTTTGATAAAATCAAATGCAAGATATAGATCAGTATTTCTAATAGATGTATACAATGCACTGAAATCAAATGAAATGGACCAATATTGTTATAGTAATTTAGGTTCAACATGTAGGGTTTGGAATTCATGAATAGCATGCAAAGAATCTTTACATATAGTATATTGTAAGACAATCAAAGTATTAATGCAACTGCTTAAGATATTCATCAAGCATATCGCCTAATATATGTGACGCTTTCGTCGAAATAGAAGAATGCGCGTTCAAAATTGGCCGCGCCTTAAGGGTCATTTCAAGGTCAGGGGTTGGAAATTGTTTAAGTTTATGTACCTTAGGTACAATATTGAGATAGGGCATAATAATATCTGAAGCCTTGACTTTAATAAGCTTCGCAAGAAAGTCCTTATCTATGGTAGAATCTTTATATTGAAAAGCAATTAAATGCATGTTAGAGACACCTGTGCTAATTAAATCAGGTAAGGTATCATATGGATGCCTTTCATAGGTTGTAGCATCATCGAGTTGCCGACGATATTCATGGGCGTACCAGGCAGTGGTATTAATAGAGATGCCAAGATTTTTATCACTTGGTGAGATAATAATGCCAGGGTGGTTAGCATAGAAATCAATTGTCTTGGTTTCAAACTCGGAGATATTTTTGAAATATAGTCGATGCGAAGCATGGTGCAAATTACAATGATTGTTTACACTATTGATGCTGTCAAGCGTAGACTTAATCAAGGTTTGTGGTAAGTCAGGATGGTTAACATGTGTGTATAACAGTACGTTAGATGAAGGTGTACGACACAAGGATTGTGATGATATGTGACGAATTGTACGGTTATTGATACGTTCAAGGCTATCATAAACCATTTGTTTAAGGTTTGCAGTTTGTTCATTGCGGTCCCATAGTGGAGTAGGGATAAAGTTACCTCCCTTACTCAGAGTATCAATAAGGTTATCAGGTAAATGCCAGGGTATAAAGTTAAAAACCTTCTGACGGTCAGTTATATCTTTATTAAGTGTAAATCGATAATGGTCCAATGTCCGAAGCTCTGTACGGTAACCAATATTATGGTGTAACATATCTTTACTGAGCTGAGAAAGTTTGTAATGCATTCAATTCACTGTACTGTGAAGTGGAAAGGGGTGTATGTCGATTCTGTGACAAACCGACACTTCGAAAGTCTCATTTCCTGGGTTCGGTCATAAAAGTCCTCAAGGAGTCTGTTTAATTCATAGATCCTGACATTCACTTCAGAAAGTTATCGTCGAGTTCCGACTGATGAGTAACATCGTTAACATAATTGAAGCAAGAATCAGTATATTTTGGGCATAATTCATCATAATATGTGATGATGTCATGTTTCTGTGAAAGAGTCAGATCAATTAGAGCCCTGCCATAGGGGTGATCGACATGATTACAGAGGTCATAAAATTTTGTCTCAAATGACATAATGTGTTCTTTATATGCCGAAGCGCAAAGCTCATCATATTTAAAAAGCTTGGCATCGGACATGCTGAACAAATGTATATCGATTAATATCCGTGTTCATAAGGTGTATATGTGAGATTATATGACGTTATCTTAGCGTATAAATTGGAATATGTTACGTTACTATATAACATATATATTGGATATGAGTGGGGGGTGTTGAAACCACCTGTAGTAAAATAGCCATGTCGATACTAATCGTACATGGGATAGGCATATAAAATGTCAGAAAATGCCTATGGTTCGAATTTAGAACGATGTGAATAAAAATAATCTTAAATATTAACAAGAAAATAAAACGAGTGGAACCGTAAATATATACAATAACGATCAAGTATGGGCAACGCCATGTTGTTATTTGGCTAAAATATCCATAAGTAATAAAAAGGGTTAAACTTGATAATAATGTAATTGAAAAATGTAAGGTAAAAGAAACGTATATACAAAGGTGCAGAGTGGAGTTAATTAAATATATATCAGGTGCAAGGTGATATACGATGCCGAAAATCTGAATGTGGTATACATATATGAACTCGTTGAGGTGATACTGTCTGAAGTTCCAATGTATCGAACATAGAGTATTTTAAGTGTGGTAAATTTAGAAAAATTAAAGATAAAGGTATAGGTCAGGGTGCAATTTTGTAAAATTAGTACGGTATTGTGGGTTGGGGGGTTAAATAATTATAGGGTGTATACTCAAAATAGGTTTTATAAACTGATGTGACCACCCCGGTGAGTCACATGCAAAAATAATTTATGTATATAGCGGGGTATGAGTCAAGGTGATTTTATGGTTTTCATGGTTATTATTATATTGTTGGTGGTGTTTTAAAAACCGATAAGTATTGTATTATATCATAGATATACATGATATTATGTTAAATTTAAAATAAAGGGAAAATATACATGGGGTGGGTCATATACAGTTCGCTGTATATAATAAAAAGGTGGGGGTAACGAAGAAAAATATAACGATAATGTATATACATAAAAGCTACAGATGTAGCAATTGTGTCGTATACATGATATTGATCATGTAGGTTAAGACCGAGGTGCTTGGAGGTGATAGTACCCGGCGTTTAAATATTGGGAGGTACCATTGTAAGTTAAGTAATGCTATGTACCATGTAAATGGCAATATAAAAAGGTATTTTTAGTATGTATGGGGATGGCAAAATTTAATTTGTAATAAGGTGTATTTGTTATTCATAGAGATGAAAATTGGGTTAGTATTGTTATATATGGGATACAACATCATAAACCGGTATAATCCGTCGATGAGCACACAATGTACCTAAAGGCCAACACATGGAAATATGTACAACACCAATTATCTAGGACTAACACACCTGTACTGTTGTGTAAGGATTGATGATGATTAGAGTTATAAGACCATAAATATAGGTAAATTACCACCTATATAGCCATAATTAATAAAAGGGTACTAGGCTGTTACAGTGAAGTTTGCAAACATGGTGCAAAGTAGCAATAGAAGTAGTTTGTAACCGTATAGTAATTTAATTGTATTCCCTATCTGTACTGATGGGGTGCAATGTAGACAGCAAGAATCATAAATGCAGTTAAATAGGATGGTGCGTAATGTACCAGTTTAGTAAAAATAATAGAATATAATCTATTTATGATTATAAATCATAGCACGTAATGCGTAGAGGTAAGATCTATACATTAATGGATTTGCGTTGAAACCAAAGTTACATATGCATATGTACGTGCGTATATGTTAGCCGTACGATATGTTATAATGTTATATTAGTGAACAGTTAAGTTTAGTAAATGCGAACAGTAATGTTAAGGAATTTCTAAGTACGATATGTACCTTGCGGATATCGATGCCGGGAGTCCGTGATCAGCTATGCCGAGAGTCTGCGATCTGTACATGAAAAAAATATAGGGAGCCGTGAGAAATGCCAATTCATACACTGTCACAAGTATCTATGTTACTTATCAAGAAATTAGATAGAGTGCACAAATACGATTTTACACAATATATCCTTTCGGTTTCATTTTCACCAAAGCTACCTGTTGAAAATTTTGGAAATACTTAACTCAATTCTTCTTGCTAGGTATTATTGGTCAATGTTTCTATAGACGATTTTTAGTCCGTTTAGTTATACCTGTCAGAATCTTATAAATTTGTAAACAATGTAACCTCTAGCTTGTTCATTTATTTATTCTCACATGCATAATTTCATGATAATGCTCTGGGTACATCAACATAATTAATGCACCCATGGAATGACCAACTTGCGTAATATACGTAGCTTTGGATTGCTATGTGAGTATCTCAGGTGCAAGGAAATGATCACATTCCAGTGACAAATACCAAATTTTTCTCCCGACGTGACAAACCATGGTTGCCCATTGTTTTTGTTGTTTCTCGAATATGGTCTAACTACAGATTCAATTAAACTCCCCTGGCGCAAACTCTGCCTCGCCTGACCTAATGAAACACCTATAATTTTTCATACCACAACCAGCCACAAAAGAGGAAATTGTTTTTAATGTTCCATTTATTTCGATATCTAAGTTCATTTTATTTTTGTACAACTCAGAATGGCAGCATGGTTGGTTCCCTTTACAACTTAACCACAATGTAAATGTTCAGAAAATCAAAGGCATGACAAGTTTTGGCTTCGACATCTCATGCATTAAAATGTCTGGTCAGCAATAATTATTATACCCCGTAACAAAGTTATATGGCGGATCCATCCATGGACGCAACTTTTTCTGAGCTTGTTAGGCCAGGCAAAAATGGACGTAGGTATCGCCTCGAGAGGGAATTTATGAGACCTACATTTTGGGTTGGCATACCTCTTCGAATGTGCATGGCCTAAATGCTGTAGTCGAAAGGTTTATTTGTCAACTGACAATTTAGGCGAATACTCGCATGAAAAGTCATCACATATTTTCAGACCAAATTAAGACCAGATTGCAAGCATTTAGGGTATATGATTAGTTATTTAGTTAACTAATTATTAGTGGTCAGCGGGACATATCTAATAATATTCACCCGGTCGAATTGGCCATATTTACAAATTTGCTGCACTGAGGATCCTACCGTTATGTGGCCTCTTGCCATAAAATATATTAAATAATTATTAGTGCCCTTTAACACATCTGAGGTCAATGTGACCTATCTAATAAGGCTCTCCGGGTCAAATTTTCAACTCCAATGGTTGGGCTGTTTGGCCGCCAATAAGCCAAAAAACTAAATAAAGATTTATTAGTAATATTCATTGCTAGATCCTTAAATTTGAGATATGATTGTATTGAAATTTTCACCCCCATGCATGTGCATTGTATCTAATGGAAAATATTCATACTTGTTATAATTGGTTGCCTGAGTTAGCATACGTGGTTTAAGATGATTTCGGGAACATAAACATTTCTTATGACATTTTAGTAAATTGGAATTGCAATTTTTACTTGAAAATTGAATAATGAATGCATAACTCAAACATCAGGCCGAATCTTGAGGTATCCACCCTGTAGTGTCCATATTATGCCGCTTTACCCAATGTGATACACATGTGCATCAAGAGCAGGACATTTTCTAATGGGGTCACTTTCCCTGTGTCCAGTTGTAATTTTCTAACTTTTCAACCTTATCTGATTGTCAAAGCAATATATTCATTTGTGCATGCTCTATCATTATTGTGTTATTTTGGCCAATGTTGATATTTTGGAAAGACATTTTTCTTTAATTTGGTTTAGTTGAGACTAAACTTTGCAATATACATCCCCCATAGTGCTTCCGTCTACGACAGACATTTCCTCTTGCATTGGTTCCAGATTCTCTTAATGAGAATGTCCAGGGAACATAAACAGTTTTTGGTGGCAACGATGGCTGATATCCATGTCATTAAGGTTATAGTCCCACACCATTAACATATAAACTAGGTTATAGTCCCACACCATTAACATGTAAACTAGACGGTGTACATACGGCTATCCATGTCATTAAGGTTATAGTCCCACACCATTAACATATAAACTAGGTTATAGTCCCACACCATTAACATGTAAACTAGACGGTGTACATACGGCTATCCATGTCATTAAGGTTATAGTCCCACACCATTAACATATAAACTAGGTTATAGTCCCACACCATTAACATGTAAACTAGACGGTGTACATACGGCTATCCATGTCATTAAGGTTATAGTCCCACACCATTAACATATAAACTAGGTTATAGTCCCACACCATTAACATGTAAACTAGACGGTGTACATACGGCTATCCATGTCATTAAGGTTATAGTCCCACACCATTAACATATAAACTAGGTTATAGTCCCACACCATTAACATGTAAACTAGACGGTGTACATACGGCTATCCATGTCATTAAGGTTATAGTCCCACACCATTAACATATAAACTAGGTTATAGTCCCACACCATTAACATGTAAACTAGACGGTGTACATACGGCTATCCATGTCATTAAGGTTATAGTCCCACACCATTAACATATAAACTAGGTTATAGTCCCACACCATTAACATGTAAACTAGACGGTGTACATACGGCTATCCATGTCATTAATGTTATAGTCCCACACCATTAACATGTAAACAAGACGGTGTACATACGGCTATCCATGTCATTAAGGTTATAGTCCCACACCATTAACATATAAACTAGGTTATAGTCCCACACCATTAACATGTAAACTAGACGGTGTACATACGGCTATCCATGTCATTAATGTTATAGTCCCACACCATTAACATGTAAACTAGACGGTGTACATACGGCTATCCATGTCATTAATGTTATAGTCCCACACCATTAACATGTAAACTAGACGGTGTACATACGGCTATCCATGTCATTAAGGTTATAGTCCCACACCATTAACATGTAAACTAGACGGTGTAAATACGGCTATCCATGTCATTAATGTTATAGTCCCACACCATTAACATGTAAACTAGACGGTGTACATACGGCTATCCATGTCATTAAGGTTATAGTCCCACACCATTAACATGTAAACTAGACGGTGTACATACGGCTATCCATGTCATTAATGTTATAGTCCCACACCATTAACATATAAACTAGGCGGTGTACATACGGCTATCCATGTCATTAAGGTTATAGTCCCACACCATTAACATGTAAACTAGGTTATAGTCCCACACCATTAACATGTAAACTAGACGGTGTACATACGGCTATCCATGTCATTAATGTTATAGTCCCACACCATTAACATATAAACTAGACGGTGTACATACGGCTATCCATGTCATTAAGGTTATAGTCCCTCACCATTAACATGTAAACTAGGTTATAGTCCCACACCATTAACATGTAAACTAGACGGTGTACATACGGCTATCCATGTCATTAAGGTTATAGTCCCACACCATTAACATGTAAACTAGACGGTTTACATACGGCTATCCATGTCATTAAGGTTATAATCCCTCACCATTAACATATAAACTAGGTTATAGTCCCACACCGTTAACATGTAAACTAGACGGTTTACATACGTCTGGAGCTTATGCTGTCATTCTGATATTTAGGACCCCATGTTTGTTCTTATTGCGGCCCATGCCATTCTCGTCTCTCTCGTTCACCCACGCCTGGACTCCGAGTGCCCATCTACTTGACCATAATGCCTCATATGTCTCTTGGAGTTCTTTTACATCTTCGTATTTTGTGATTTTGTCAGAGTAAATAAAGTTTGCATCTTTCCACTCTACATATATGACAAAGCCTGCTGCAAATGCTGCGACAGGGACGTGCAGGCGAATGATTTTGGAAGTATTACATTCTCCTCGCCACAGCCATGCACCAGAAAGAATCCAAAAACATCTGGGAATATGGTGTGTAGTCCAACAGTCATCAGATACTCTCAAGAAGCCGTCAGCTTAGTTATTTTGTAGTTCTAAACTCCCTTTCTATACTGAATGGATACATTAGCAGACAATGTTATATGATAATACAGATAATACAAGTACTGGAGCATTAATTCGTGGGAAATGTTCAGATAATAAGTTCAACATGGTCATTTTGTTGAACTTATAAATTTATTTATTATGTAAAGTGTTAAATATTGGTAAGTTTGTTAAATTAAAGTTAATCAAATGAAGGGAGGGAATGCATATATTTATTGTCTATAAATTCACAGTTAATGGAGAATGGTGTACAATAAAATAGTTATATTAGTATAAACAATCATTCCTTAATCTTTCAGCTGTTACACACACTTCATTGCTCATATTTGCCCCTTTAAGTCGTCAACCACATCTATCTTATGACAATCTACAGGTCAAGTTATCCCCATGTCGCAATTTTCACAAACCAAATTGAGACCAGATTGCAACAATTTTGGGTATTTATACAAGACCCCAACTGTCCAAACATTATCTACCATGTGTCCGGGCCTAATTTAGGGGGCTCCCAGTTGCACTGAGTGTTTCTGGCGTTTCGAGCACGGAAGGGGTGGCCAATCCGCAAGTGCGATAGACTCCCTAACCAACCCCCTCAATTTTTTGGTATTGAATTATAGGTTAGCAAGGGTGCCATGATAATGTTCTCCGATTGGGTAGCGTTTGTTTCCTTCCATTACTTGTTTTCCTTTCCCCGGTTAATGGTAGCTCATAATTCCCCCTAAACTTCCGTTTGAGAAGGGGATTGAGGTGGCTAACGCACTTGCCGATTGCGACCAAGCCACCCCCGCTTCATATTGAGAGCCCATTGTTTGCTAAGTTTGTTGGGATTGAGAGAGACTCAGTGGTGTTTTTGCGGAGATGGCCACATGTTTAATATGTAAACGATTACAGAGGTTGAAGAGGGCCTGTCGGTCCGGATGGTCTTCCGTGCGACGTGAGACTCGATGGGATTCGACTCGAGCAGCAGATGCCGGTGGTGTGTCGGCCCAGGCATCTGGTGAGATGGATGTGATGAGCCCGATGGGAGTCGACTCGAGCAGAGCAGATGTTGGTGGTGTGTCGGCCCAAGCAGCTCGAGCGACAGATACTGGTGGTATGTCGGCCCAGCATCCGGTGGGATGGATGTGATGTATGGATGTTGTTCACGGGTTAGATCCGGACCAGCAGGCCCCGCCAAATGACAAAGTCACGCCATCGACGAGAAAACGGAGGCCAGGCCAGAGGGGAAAAAGGAGAGGGGCCAGGACACACAGGAATCCCAGGAAAGGCGGGACCGTGGCGAGGACAACAGGGGGCAGAAATGACGACTTTATTGTGCAGAGCAGTAGATTATAGCGGTGTAGGGTCGAGACAGAAAAACTCATCCAGCGCCCCCTGTAAGGTCGTTAAATACAGGTCGTTCCCGATGTCAGAGAGATGGACGCCGTCCTGGGGTCGGTACAAGCCGCGATCGGAGGGGGTGATGTCTGGATGGAGGATCACCCGACCGCCCAGGCTGATGGACGAAGTGGCAGCGGACCGGTTGATGCGTTGCCGAGCGCGGTCGACGCGAGATGGGCGGTGCGCGCCCCGCCAAATGATCCGGGGAAGGATATTGGACCAAATTAACGTGCACCGAGGCAGCATGTGGTGGAGGGCCTCCAAGTCGGCGATGATATGTTTACGAAGACTGCCAGACCCACCTGCGGTTAAGTCGTTGGACCCGAGCTGGATGACGAGATGTGATGGGTGGCGAGTAGACCGGAGCTCGCGACGGATGGTCGACATGAAGGAGAGCCATTTCATTCCGCGGGTGCCAAGCCAGACGATCGGTGCGGCGAGTAGGTGCTCAAGTTGGAGGTTGGTGCCAATCGGGCGGACGGCCGCCCGTTTATGTGCCCAGAAGACGTAGGAAGATCCGATGACCCACACCCGGTGCGCTATAAGCAAAAAAAAAAACAGGAAGAAAAGGGAATAGGGAACGGTAGTGGAGCACAGAGACAAATCCAATGACGCGGTACCAAGTAAACAACCCCGGCCCAGAGGGGTCGAGATGGGTGTAGCGCCGAGGCGGTCAGCGAAGATAAGCCAGGAAGGACGCGGACTTCCAGCGGATGAGGGGGGAGAGGGATCGCCGACCGGGCCATGTGAGTGGCACCGCCGATTCGGAACGAATCGGACCGGATATGCTGGTACCGGGGGCCACAATAAAGTAACGTCGCGTGGAGGACCGCGGAAAACTGGGTGCTAGTCAGGGGAGAGCCATCCCGGTGGCAAAGAAAGGCCCCCGAAATTGGCGGCCGCGAGCGCTGGAAAGCGCGGCAGGCGCGGACCGGGCAGACCACGGAGGCCTGGGACGGTATGCGGGTGAGAGTAGGCGGACCGCGCTGGTTGTTTTTGGCGTGTCGGAGCCGAATAACGAGTGAGTTTTCGCCACACCGGACGACGTCCGCGACGGAAATCGCATGGCCGAGGTCGTGATGACTAACCGCTGTGAGTTCGCCAACGCGAAACAGACCGAAAAAGGCCAAGGTGAAGGCCGCACGGAAAAGGAGCACTTCGTACCACGAGGAGCACGCGTACGGTAGGGACACGGAGAGGCGCTGGAGGAGAGAGATGGTGACGGGAGGGCGTGGTCGGCGGCCGGGATGAAGGTTGCGGTAGCCGGCGACGAACGTGTCGGTAGGGTCGGGCAGCCCCGCGAGTTTGAAGTGGTAGCCGATACCAGAAAGGTATGATTTGATGGTGGCCGGCGCATAACGCTTGGTGGCGAGGTGAGTGATATAAAGATGGACAAGGTGGTGTGGGAGGTAGGAAGATGATTGAAGGCCGAATGCGTGGAGAAAGGCGTGAAACGACCGCCAGGCAGACCGGTACAGCCGTTGGGTGTTAGGCGTGGTGGCCGAATGTAGTAGGCGGGTTATCTGTCGCCGTAGAGGTGCCAGAGCAGTCTCGGAAATGGTGTGGGTCTGCGGTCGGCGCCGGGAGCCAGACGACGGAATCGGCCGAGCTGAAAGCGAGAAAGGGAATCAGCTATAGCATTTGACCGGGAGGGGAGAAACCGCGCGCGGAGGGACATGTTGCATGTTAACAGATGGAGGACCAGGTGTCTGAGGAGGGACATGACCGGGAGGCTTTTGGATGTTTGGCGATTAATCGCTTGAACGGCCGCCTGGTTGTCGCAGTAGACGAGGATGCGGTCACCGGACAGCTCGCGGCCCCAAATGGTGACCGCGACGACGATCGGGAAGAGTTCGAGGAGAGTCATATTACGCGTGAGGCCACGGAGGTGCCAGCGGAGCGGCCTTTTTCCGAACGTCCATTGGCCGTGGAAGTACGCGCCGAAACCGCCGCCCCTGCCACCGGAGGCGTCCGTGTATAATTCGCGAGTCGAGGCGGCGGACCAGGTAACCGATTGGAAGGCCGAGACCCCGTTGTGATGTTGGAAAAAGGAACGCCAGACGCTGAGGTCGGCCCGGATGCCGTGGGTTACGCGGAGGAGGTGTTGAGGCTTCGCGATGTTGCAGGTGCAGGAGATGAGGCGGCGGCAGAACGCGCGACCAGATGGGATGGCCTCGCAGGCGAACTGTAGGGACCCGATCAGCGATTGCATGACGCGGAGGGTGACCTTCCGGTGGGCCAGAACGTGCTCAATCTTTAGGAGAATGGCGCGACCTTGGGAAGAGGCAAGTGGACAGTCATCGACTGGCTGTCGAGTTCGAGGCCGAGATATTGCAGACGTGTCGTAGGGGGGACGGTTTTGTTTTCCGCAATAGGCATGCCAACGTCGAGGCAAACGGCGCGGAAAGAGGCAAGGGTGGTGGCGGCGAGCGCGGAATCCGGGGGGCCCGCCCAAAAGAAATCGTCGACATAGTGACGGACGTATGGATTACCGGAGTGGCGCACCATAGCCCACTCTAAGAATGTGGAGAACCGTTCGAAAAGCGAACAGGAGATGCTACATCCGAACGGAAGCGACTTGTCAAAGTAGAACTGGCCGTCAAACCGGAACCCCAGTTGGTCGAAATCGGACGGGTGGATGGAAAGGGCGCGGTAGGCGGAAAAAAGGTCCCCTTTGCCGAGTAGGGCCCCCCGACCGAGGTGCTGAACGATGTGAACTGCGTCATCAAACCGCGAGTAGGAGACCGATGTGAATTCCGATGGAATGAAGTCATTGAGCGAGGAGCCAGACGGGTAGGAAAGATGGTGGATAAGGCGGAACTCGCCGGGGGTGGACTTAGGCGCCAAGCCAAGAGGGGAGACCCGGAGAGTTGGCAGGGGGCGGGACGAGAAGGGGCCCGCCACGCGACCCATAACGATTTCATGAGCGAGTTTCATGCGGACGACATCGGGGCGATCGAGGGCAGACTGGAGGTTCCGAGCAGTGGAAGGGGAGCGGGAGCCAGTGTATTGTAGGTGGAAACCATGGGAAAAACCAAGCCATAAGAGCTTGGCGATTGCGCGGAGGGGATACGAGTCGAGCCAACGCTTAAGCGGGAGGAGTGCGATCGGCGAGTGAGCCAGACCGAAAGGGCCGAGGGGTAGAGGGCGGTGGCTGGTGGAGGTGGTGCTGGAGTTTAGAATGGGATGTTGCGTCACACAGGGAGCAAGCATGACGGTAGCGGAACGATGGCCGAGAGCACGATCTGGCGTTAAAATCAAAACAGACTGGCGTACGTCTGTTGCCGGGTTGACGAGGCTGGTCTTGAGGAGCAGACGATGGCGCTGGTGGTATTGGGGGGGGGGGGGGTTGGTGTGATACACAAGAGCCAGCTATTGTGGTCGATGTCGGCCCACGAAAGCGATGGGCGACGCGCGCGCTTGTTCCTGAATTGTTCGTCGTAATTGCGCCAGCCGAACCCCCCGAAATTCTTAGCGGCCAAGCGGATCACCTGCATGTACTGTAGAAGGGCGAGAACGTTCTCCGACGGGTGGTACTGGAGGTGGAGCGAGCTGAATGTTAAGAACGCGTCCGTCCACTGGTCGATGTCCGCGATCGACGAAGCCGATGAGCGGGATCGGACGCCCAGTTGACCCGACGGAAGCAGACAAAGCGGCTGTGTGCAAACCCCCGGGCTGCGGTAGGAGTGCTGCTAAGGGGACGAATTCGCCGCGAGCAATGCGGTGGCGAATCGTCGGTGACACATTCGAGCCGAAATCGTCCGGGGTCGAAACTGGCGGGGGCGGGTCCCAAGCGCCCGGCCAGGTATGATCGAAATTGACGTCGTTAAATAGTTCATTACCTCCAGTGAGAGCTGGCCGGTCCCCGCCCCCAGGCAGAGGCCGCAACGGTCGTTGGTAGCGTCCGGGCGACGGCACGTCGCTGAAGGTAGGTAGAGGCATCGAATGACGACTGCAGGAAGACGGCTTGACTGGTGCTGTGGAGGCGTCACAAGGCGGACGGGTCTAGCGCGGCGGAGGGGTGAGCTGTCAAATGAAGGGCACGCGGACGCTGAGTGAAGCGGGCTGCCGTCAGAGTCCGAAACGATCCGATACCCGGCCGCCGGCGTGTCCCTGGGGCGGCGACGGCGGTCGACCCGCGGCGCAGGCGGGGGCGATACTGAGCGGCGAGCACGAGGTTGGCGACGAGGCCGGCCGCGGCCAGCGGTGGTGCGTTGAGCGGGAGCCCGTGGCATTACCTTAAACTGTAGATGCTGTGAGAGAGTTGCAAGCAGCGATGGCAGCAGATATAAATTTATTACGTCCTAGCTCTGTGTGGACAGGTGTTGGACTGGCGGAAGTGGTTATTTTTTCTGCGCATGCTCGGAGCGGATAACTCTATTTGCCACGAGTGACCTTAGTTGTCAATGGTGTTGTAGCTCTGGGGAGTCACACTCCGGTATTCTACGCTTATTGGAGTCAGCGCGACTTGCCGCTTAATTGAAGACGTTGAGCTTGTATAAATTGCCACAAGGGTGATTCCTTGTGGCTTCATAATTAATTATTTAGTTCACAAATTATTAGTTAAAATTTAAGACATCTGAGGTCAGCGAGACATCTATTAATAAGCTGTTTGGCCGCCTATAAGCAAAAAAAAATCCAGTTTTATTACTAATATACATTGCTGGATCCTTAAATTTGAGTAATATTTGTATTGAAAATTTCATCCCCACACATGTACATTGTATCTAATGGAACATATTCATACTTTTATATTTGGTTGCCTGAGTTAGCATACGTGGCTTAAGATGTTTTTGGGAACATAAACATTTCTTATGACATTTTAGTAACAATTCACCAACAATTCAATTTGGGGATAATTTTTCAAAATTAGTTAACTGACGATTTATAGTTGAAATAATACTGTTTACATGAAAATTGAATGGTGAAAAGCATAACTCAAACAGAATCAAGCCGAATGATGGGGATGTCCACAATGTAGTGTCCAAATTAAGCCGCATTACCCAAAGTGAGCGCAGAGCAGGACATTTTCTAACGTGGTCACAGCCCTGTGTCCAGTTATAGTTTTCAAACTTTTCAACCTAATCTGTTTATCAAAACAGCTTTATCATTTATTTGTCCATGGTCTATCATTATTGTGTTATTTTGGCCAATCATTAGTGTGTTATTGTGGCCAATGTTGGGAGTTTGGAAAGTCAAATAAAATATTTTTATTTAATTTCGTTTAGATGAGACTGACCTTTACAACATACAGTCCACATACTGCCCATGACCGTCAGTGCTTCTTCTACGACATGCAATCCGTCTTGTATTGTTCCAGATTCCCGATAAAGAGAAATGTGCCCATCTACTTGCACATAATGCCTCGCATGTATCTTGGAGTTCTTTTTAGATCATCTTCATACTTTGAGTATATCAGAGTAAATAGTGTTTTCATCTTTCAACCCTACATATATGGCAAAGATTGCTGCAGTTTCTGCAGCTGGGACGTGCAGGCGAATGATCATGGAAGGATTTCATTGTCCTCGCCGCGGCCATGCACTAGAAATAATCCAAAACATCTGGAAATATGGCGTGTATTCCAAGTCATCAGATACTCCCAAGAAGCCTTCATCTTAGTTATGTTGTAAGTTCTAAACTCCATTTCTATAATGAATAGATATATTAGCAGACAATGGTATATGATTGAAGCATTGTTTTTATTACTTTTTATATAAAGATAATCAAAATCACTGTAAGCAAAATCTTGCACAAGATATGAAAATCCATAAGACTTGACAAAATAATAAGAATGAATTAAACAAAAAATATGAAGCCTACCTACGGACCCTAATTTTCTGACAAGTGACCTATTTCTCTTTTGGCATAATCTATCAACTATTACCCACACATTATTGCTCATATTTGTCCCTTTAAGTCGTCAACCACATCTATCTTATGACACTCTACAGGTCAATTTATCCCCATGTTTCAATTTTCACAGCCAAATTAAGGCCAGATTGCAACCATTTTGCGTATATAATTAATTATTTAGTAACTGTTTAATAGTGACCATTTAAGACATCTGATGTCAATGGGACATATCTCATAATATTCTCCGGGTCGACATATTTTGAGCTCCGACTATCCTACCGTTAGGTCGCCTCTAGCCATAAAATATATTAAATAATTATTAGTGCCCTTTTAACGCATCTGGGGTGAATACGGCCTATCTAATAACGCTCCCCGGTCAAATTACCCAGAAATGTTCAACTACGATGGTTGAGCGCCTGTTAGCGCACATATCTTATAAAAAAAAAATTCAAAATTAGTCAGCTGATGAAATATAGTTGGAATTGCACTTTTTACATGAAAATTGAATGGTGAGCAGCACAAATCAGGCTGAATCATGGGGCATCCACACTGTAGTGTCCATATGCCCCAATGTGACACAAATGTGTATGAAGAGCAGAACATTTTCTAACGTGGTCTCCAGCCCTGTTGTGATTTTCAAACTTTTCATCCTAATCTGATTATCACAACAACATCATATTTATTTATCGTCATTGTATTATTTTGGCCAATGTTGAGATTTTGGAAAGACAAATATTTTTCTTTAATTTGGTTTAGTTTAGACTGACCTGTACAATATACAGTCCTCATACTGTCCATGACTCTCGTAGTGCTTTTAGGCACTTTTAAAGATTAACCATACTCCGGGAAGTGCCACCTAGTATGCGGCTAAGCCGATTCAGCTAAAATAACCGTTATGCACCACGAACTCATATATTAGGGGGAAATATAATGGAGTACAGGTTGTTACATTTTGATGAGTATATTTTACCATGAATGAATGGTTGTTACATTTTGATGAGTATATTTTACCATGAATGAATGTTGAATTTCTACATGTGGAATAAATACAGGCAAAACTGATTTTACAGATTTATAACATGTAATTTTACTGAATATGAAATTAAATAGGATTAATGTTTGAAGATTACAGAGCAGTAAGAGCACATAAGGCAGTGCATGCGGCTGTAGGTGGCAGCTAAAGTACGGCCGCCTATAAGCCAAAAAACAAAACAAACAAAATAAAGATTTATTAGTAATATGCATTGCTAGATCCTTAAATTTTAGGTATGTTTGTATTGAGAATGTCACCCCTATGCATGTGCATTGTATCTAATGGAACATATTCATACTTTTTATAATTGGTTGCCTGAGTTAGCATACGTGGCTTAAGATGTTTTTGGGAACATAAACATTTCTTATGACATTTTAGTAAAAATACACCAACAATTCAATTTGGTGACAAGTTTTCAAAAGTCAACTGATGATTTTAATTGGACTTGAATAATGAAATGCATAACTCAAACATATCAGGCCGAATCATGAGGTATCCACCATGTAGTGTCCATATTATGCCGCTTTACCCAATGTGATACACATGTGCATCAATAGCAGGACATTTTCTAACGGGGTCACCTGCCGTGTGTCCAGTTGTAATTTTCTAACTTTTCAACCTAATCTGATTGTCAAAACAATATATTCATTTGTGCATGCTCTATCATTATTGTGGTATTTTGGCCAATGTTGATATTTTGGAAAGACATTTTTCTTTAATTTGGTTTAATTGAGACTAACCTTTGCAATATACATCCCCCACAGTGCTTCCGTCTACGACAGACATTTCCTCTTGTATTGGTTCCAGATTCTCTTAATGAGAATGTCCAGGGAATATAAACAGTTTTTGGTGGCAACGATGGCTGATATCCATGTCATTAAGGTTATAGTCCCCCACCGTTAACATGCAAACTAGGTTATAGTCCCTCACCGTTAACATGTAAACTAGACGGTGTACATACGGCTATCCATGTCATTAATGTTATAGTCCCTCACCATTAACATGTAAACTAGACGGTTTACATACGGCTATCCATGTCATTAAGGTTATAGTCCCTCACCGTTAACATGTAAACTAGACGGTGTACATACGGCTATCCATGTCATTAAGGTTATAGTCCCTCACCGATGTATACTAGACGGTGTACATACGGCTATCCATGTCATTAAGGTTTGTCCCTCACCATTAACATGTAAACTAGACGGTGTACATACGGCTATCCATGGCATTAAGGTTATAGTCCCTCACCATTAACATGTAAACTAGACGGTGTACACCGGCTATCCATGTCATTAAGGTTATAGTCCCACACCGTTAACATGTAAACTAGACGGTGTACATACGGCTATCCATGTCATTAAGGTTATAGTCCCTCACCGTTAACATGTAAACTAGACGGTGTACACCGGCTATCCATGTCATCAAGGTTATAACCCCTCACCGTTAACATGTAAACTAGACGGTGTACATACGGCTATCCATGTCATTAAGGTTATAGTCCCTCACCATTAACATGTAAACTAGACGGTGTACATACGGCTATCCATGTCATTAAGGTTATAGTCCCTCACCGTTAACATGTAAACTAGACGGTGTACACACGGCTATCCATGTCATTAAGGTTACCTCACCGTTAACATGTAGACTAGACGGTGTACATACGGCTATCCATGTCATTAAGGTTATTGTCCCTCACCGTTAACATGTAAACTAGGTTATAGTCCCTCACCGTTAACATGCAAACTAGGTTATAGTCCCTCACCGTTAACATGTAAACTAGACGGTGTACATACGGCTATCCATGTCATTAAGGTTATAGTCCCTCACCGTTAACATGTAAACTAGACGGTGTACATACGGCTATCCATGTCATTAACGTTATAGTCCCTCACCAGTAACATGTAAACTAGACGGTGTACATACGGCTATCCATGTCATTAAGGTTATAGTCCCTCGCCGTTAACATGCAAACTAGGTTATAGTCCCACACCATTAACATGTAAACTAGGTTATAGTCCCTCACCGTTAACCTGTAAACTAGGTTATAGTCCCTCACCGTTAACATGTAAACTAGACGGTGTACATACGGCTATCCATGTCATTAGGGTTATAGTCCCACACCATTAACATGTAAACTAGACGGTGTACATACGGCTATCCATGGCATTAAGGTTATAGTCCCTCACCGTTAACATGTAAACTAGACGGTGTACATACGGCTATCCATGTCATTAACGTTATAGTCCCTCACCATTAACATGTAAACTAGACAGTGTACATACGGCTATCCATGCCATTAAGGTTATAATCCCACACCGTTAACTTGTAAACTAGACGGTGTACATACGGCTATCCATGTCATTAATGTTATAGTCCCTCACCGTTAACATGTAAACTAGACGGTGTACATACGGCTATCCATGTCATTAAGGTTATAGTCCCACACCATTAACATGTAAACTAGACGATGTACATACGGCTATCCATGTCATTAAGGTTATAGTCCCTCACCATTAACATGTAAACTAGACGGTGTACATACGGCTATCCATGTCATTAAGGTTATAGTCCCTCACCGATGTATACTAGACGGTGTACATACGGCTATCCTTGTCATTAAGGTTATAGTCCCTCACCATTAACATGTAAACTAGACGGTGTACATACGGCTATCCATGTCATTAAGGTTATAGTCCCTCACCATTAACATGTAAACTAGACGGCGTACATACGGCTATCCATGTCATTAAGGTTATAGTCCCTCGCCGTTAACATGCAAACTAGGTTATAGTCCCTCACCATTAACATGTAAACTAGACGGTGTACACCGGCTATCCATGTCATTAAGGTTATAGTCCCACACCGTTAACATGTAAACTAGACGGTGTACATACGGCTATCCATGTCATTAAGGTTACAGTCCCTCACCGTTAACATGTAAACTAGACGGTGTACACCGGCTATCCATGTCATCAAGGTTATAAACCCTCACCGTTAACATGTAAACTAGACGGTGTACATACGGCTATCCATGTCATTAAGGTTATAGTCCCTCACCATTAACATGTAAACTAGACGGTGTACATACGGCTATCCATGTCATTAAGGTTATAGTCCCTCACCGTTAACATGTAAACTAGACGGTGTACACACGGCTATCCATGTCATTAAGGTTACCTCACCGTTAACATGTAGACTAGACGGTGTACATACGGCTATCCATGTCATTAAGGTTATTGTCCCTCACCGTTAACATGTAAACTAGGTTATAGTCCCTCACCGTTAACATGCAAACTAGGTTATAGTCCCTCACCGTTAACATGTAAACTAGACGGTGTACATACGGCTATCCATGTCATTAAGGTTATAGTCCCTCACCGTTAACATGTAAACTAGACGGTGTACATACGGCTATCCATGTCATTAACGTTATAGTCCCTCACCAGTAACATGTAAACTAGACGGTGTACATACGGCTATCCATGTCATTAAGGTTATAGTCCCTCGCCGTTAACATGCAAACTAGGTTATAGTCCCACACCATTAACATGTAAACTAGGTTATAGTCCCTCACCGTTAACATGTAAACTAGGTTATAGTCCCTCACCGTTAACATGTAAACTAGACGGTGTACATACGGCTATCCATGTCATTAGGGTTATAGTCCCACACCATTAACATGTAAACTAGACGGTGTACATACGGCTATCCATGGCATTAAGGTTATAGTCCCTCACCGTTAACATGTAAACTAGACGGTGTACATACGGCTATCCATGTCATTAACGTTATAGTCCCTCACCATTAACATGTAAACTAGACAGTGTACATACGGCTATCCATGCCATTAAGGTTATAGTCCCACACCGTTAACATGTAAACTAGACGGTGTACATACGGCTATCCATGTCATTAAGGTTATAGTCCCTCACCGTTAACATGTAAACTAGACGGTGTACATACGGCTATCCATGTCATTAAGGTTATAGTCCCTCACCGATGTATACTAGACGGTGTACATACGGCTATCCATGTCATTAAGGTTATAGTCCCTCACCATTAACATGTAAACTAGACGGTGTACATACGGCTATCCATGTCATTAACGTTATAGTCCCTCACCATTAACATGTAAACTAGACGGCGTACATACGGCTATCCATGTCATTAAGGTTATAGTCCCTCGCCGTTAACATGCAAACTAGGTTATAGTCCCACACCATTAACATGTAAACTAGGTTATAGTCTCTCACCGTTAACATGCAAACTAGGTTATAGTCCCTCACCGTTAACATGTAAACTAGACGGTGTACATACGGCTATCCATGTCATTAAGGTTATAGTCCCTCACCGTCAACATGTAAACTAGGTTATAGTCCCTCACCTTTAACATGCAAACTAGGTTATAGTCCCTCACCATTAACATGTAAACTAGGTTATAGTCCCTCACCGTTACCATGCAAACTAGGTTATAGTCCCTCACCGTTAACATGTAAACTAGACGGTGTACATACGGCTATCCATGTCATTAAGGTTATAGTCCCTCACCGTTAACATGTAAACTAGACGGTGTACATACGGCTATCCATGTCATTAACGTTATAGTCCCTCACCATTAACATGTAAACTAGACGGTGTACATACGGCTATCCATGTCATTAAGGTTACCTCACCGTTAACATGTAAACTAGGTTATAGTCCCTCACCATTAACATGTAAACTAGGTTATAGTCCCACACCATTAACATGTAAACTAGACGGTGTACATACGGCTATCCATGTCATTAAGGTTATAGTCCCTCACCGTTAACATGCAAACTAGGTTATAGTCCCTCACCATTAACATGTAAACTAGGTTATAGTCCCTCACCGTTACCATGCAAACTAGGTTATAGTCCCTCACCGTTAACATGTAAACTAGACGGTGTACATACGGCTATCCATGTCATTAAGGTTATAGTCCCTCGCCGTTAACATGTAAACTAGATGGTGTACATACGGCTATCCATGTCATTAAGGTTATAGTCCCTCACCGTTAACATGTAAACTAGACGGTGTACATACGGCTATCCATGTTATTAAGGTTATAGTCCCACACCATTAACATGTAAACTAGACGGCGTAGATACGGCTATCCATGTCATTAAGGTTATAGTCCCTCACCATTAACATGTAAACTAGACGGTGTACATACGGCTATCCATGTCATTAATTTTATAGTCCCACACCATTAACATGTAAACTAGACGGTGTACATACGGCTATCCATGTCATTAAGGTTATAGTCCCTCACCATTAACATGTAAACTAGACGGTGTACATACGGCTATCCATGTCATTAATGTTACAGTCCCTCACCATTAACATGTAAACTAGACGGGTGTACATACGGCTATCCATGTCATTAAGGTTATAGTCCCTCACCGTTAACATGTAAACTTGGTTATAGTCCCTCACCGTTAACATGTAAACTAGACGGTGTACATACGGCTATCCATGTCATTAAGGTTATAGTCCCACACCATTAACATGTAAACTAGACGGTGTACATACGGCTATCCATGTCATTAAGGTTATAGTCCCACACCATTAACATATAAACTAGGTTATAGTCCCACACCATTAACTTGTAAACTAGACGGTGTACATACGGCTATCCATGTCATTAAGGTTATAGTCCCTCACCATTAACATGTAAACTAGACGGCGTACATACGGCTATCCATGTCATTAAGGTTATAGTCCCTCGCCGTTAACATGCAAACTAGGTTATAGTCCCACACCATTAACATGTAAACTAGGTTATAGTCTCTCACCGTTAACATGCAAACTAGGTTATAGTCCCTCACCGTTAACATGTAAACTAGACGGTGTACATACGGCTATCCATGTCATTAAGGTTATAGTCCCTCACCGTCAACATGTAAACTAGGTTATAGTCCCTCACCTTTAACATGCAAACTAGGTTATAGTCCCTCACCATTAACATGTAAACTAGGTTATAGTCCCTCACCGTTACCATGCAAACTAGGTTATAGTCCCTCACCGTTAACATGTAAACTAGACGGTGTACATACGGCTATCCATGTCATTAAGGTTATAGTCCCTCACCGTTAACATGTAAACTAGACGGTGTACATACGGCTATCCATGTCATTAACGTTATAGTCCCTCACCATTAACATGTAAACTAGACGGTGTACATACGGCTATCCATGTCATTAAGGTTACCTCACCGTTAACATGTAAACTAGGTTATAGTCCCTCACCATTAACATGTAAACTAGGTTATAGTCCCACACCATTAACATGTAAACTAGACGGTGTACATACGGCTATCCATGTCATTAAGGTTATAGTCCCTCACCGTTAACATGCAAACTAGGTTATAGTCCCTCACCATTAACATGTAAACTAGGTTATAGTCCCTCACCGTTACCATGCAAACTAGGTTATAGTCCCTCACCGTTAACATGTAAACTAGACGGTGTACATACGGCTATCCATGTCATTAAGGTTATAGTCCCTCGCCGTTAACATGCAAACTAGATGGTGTACATACGGCTATCCATGTCATTAAGGTTATAGTCCCTCACCGTTAACATGTAAACTAGACGGTGTACATACGGCTATCCATGTTATTAAGGTTATAGTCCCACACCATTAACATGTAAACTAGACGGCGTAGATACGGCTATCCATGTCATTAAGGTTATAGTCCCTCACCATTAACATGTAAACTAGACGGTGTACATACGGCTATCCATGTCATTAATTTTATAGTCCCACACCATTAACATGTAAACTAGACGGTGTACATACGGCTATCCATGTCATTAAGGTTATAGTCCCTCACCATTAACATGTAAACTAGACGGTGTACATACGGCTATCCATGTCATTAATGTTACAGTCCCTCACCATTAACATGTAAACTAGACGGGTGTACATACGGCTATCCATGTCATTAAGGTTATAGTCCCTCACCGTTAACATGTAAACTTGGTTATAGTCCCTCACCGTTAACATGTAAACTAGACGGTGTACATACGGCTATCCATGTCATTAAGGTTATAGTCCCACACCATTAACATGTAAACTAGACGGTGTACATACGGCTATCCATGTCATTAAGGTTATAGTCCCACACCATTAACATGTAAACTAGACGGTGTACATACGGCTATCCATGTCATTAAGGTTATAGTCCCACACCATTAACATATAAACTAGGTTATAGTCCCACACCATTAACATGTAAACTAGACGGTGTACATACGGCTATCCATGTCATTAAGGTTATAGTCCCTCACCATTAACATGTAAACTAGACGGTGTACATACGGCTATCCATGTCATTAATGTTATAGTCCCACACCATTAACATGTAAACTAGGTTATAGTCCCACACCATTAACATGTAAACTAGACGGTGTACATACGGCTATCCATGTCATTAAGGTTATAGTCCCTCACCATTAACATGTAAACTAGACGGTGTACATACGGCTATCCATGTCATTAATGTTATAGTCCCACACCATTAACATATAAACTAGGTTATAGTCCCACACCATTAACATGTAAACTAGACGGTGTACATACGGCTATCCATGTCATTAATGTTATAGTCCCCCAACCGTTAACATGTAAACTAGGTTATAGTCCCTCACCGTTAACATGTAAACTAGGTTATAGTCCCTCACCGTTAACATGTAAACTAGACGGTGTACATACGGCTATCCATGTCATTAATGTTATAGTCCCACACCATTAACATATAAACTAGGTTATAGTCCCACACCATTAACATGTAAACTAGACGGTGTACATACGGCTATCCATGTCATTAATGTTATAGTCCCCCAACCGTTAACATGTAAACTAGGTTATAGTCCCTCACCGTTAACATGTAAACTAGGTTATAGTCCCTCACCATTAACATGTAAACTAGACGGTGTACATACGGCTATCCATGTCATTAATGTTATAGTCCCCCAACCGTTAACATGTAAACTAGGTTATAGTCCCTCACCGTTAACATGTAAACTAGGTTATAGTCCCTCACCATTAACATGTAAACTAGACGGTGTACATACGGCTATCCATGTCATTAATGTTATAGTCCCCCAACCGTTAACATGTAAACTAGGTTATAGTCCCTCACCGTTAACATGTAAACTAGGTTATAGTCCCTCACCATTAACATGTAAACTAGACGGTGTACATACGGCTATCCATGTCATTAATGTTATAGTCCCCCAACCGTTAACATGTAAACTAGGTTATAGTCCCTCACCGTTAACATGTAAACTAGGTTATAGTCCCTCACCATTAACATGTAAACTAGACGGTGTACATACGGCTATCCATGTCATTAATGTTATAGTCCCCCAACCGTTAACATGTAAACTAGGTTATAGTCCCTCACCGTTAACATGTAAACTAGGTTATAGTCCCTCACCATTAACATGTAAACTAGACGGTTTACATACGGCTGGAGCTTATGCTGTCATTCTGATATTTAGGACCCCATGTTTGTTCTTATTGTGGCCCATGCCATTCTCGTATCTCCCGTTCACCCACGCCTTGACTCCGAGTGCCCATCTTGTACATCTTCGTACATTGTGATTTTGGCAGAGTAAATAAAGTTTGCATCTTTCCACTCTACATATATGGCAAAGCCTGCTGCAGCTCCTGTGACTGGGACGTGCAGGCGAATGATTTTGGAAGTATCACATTCTCCACGCCACAGCCATGCACCAGAAATAATAAAAAACATCTGGGAATATGGTGTGTCCAACAGTCATCAGATACTCACAAGAAACCTTCATCTTAGTTATGTTGTAAGTTCTAAACTCTCTTTCTATAGTGAATGGATATATTAGCAGACCGAGTTATACGATAATACAAGTACTGAAGCATTAATTAATGGGAAATGTTCTGATAATAAGTTCAGTAATTTTGTTAAATGAATGTCAAACAAATGAAGGCAGGGAATGCCTATATTTATTGTTTATAAGTTCACACATAATAGAGCATGGTGTAGAATAAATAGTATATAGCAGTATATTAGTATAAACTGTACATCGATTCCTTAATCTTTCCTTAATGAGATTTTCGAAAGACAAATATTTTTCTTTAATTTGGTTTAGTCGCGACTGAACTTTACAATATACAGTCCTCATACTGCCAATGGCCTCTCAGTGCTTCCTTCTACGACAAACATTTGGTCTTGTAATGGTTCCAGATTCCTCTAATGAAAAACGTCCAGGGAACAGAATTTTGGTGGCAAAGATGGCTGATTATCCAATCGCGTCGTCTCTGCCCCGTATATCCATCCACTCATTGACTCCATGTTCCCATCTTCTTGCACGTAATGCCTCATACGTCTCTTGGAGTTCTTTTACATCATCTTCATACTTTGTGATTATATCAGAATAAATAAAGTTTGCATCGTTCCGCCCTACATATACGGCAAAGATTGCTGCAGTTCCTACCGCTGGGACGTGCAGCCGAATGATCTTGGAAGGATCACATTGTCCTCGCCGGGGTTATGCACCAGAACGAATCCGAAACCTCTTAAATATGGCGTGTGGTCCAACAGTCATCAGATACTCACAAGAAGCCTTCATCTTAGTTATGTTGTAAGTTCTAAACTCCCTTTCTATACTGAATGTATACATTAGCAGACAATGTTATATGATAATACATATAATACAAGTACTGGAGCGTTAACCCTTTACCCAACAAACCGGCCAAAAACGGCCAAATAAAACTGCAACAGCCTAAATTATCTTGGGTCTGTCTCAATAAAACCATACACATATGGATATCATTGGAACCGGCTCATTGACCACATTGTGATGGTTACAGTTATGCCCTGTGCCCTGTGCCCTGTACCATAGGTCGCCTCGCATATATAAGAGAATGCATTGGCCTAAAAAAACTTTTTACCATTTTTTCTTACATTCTTTAATAATTTTTAATGTGTTAAGCCAATGCATTCTCTTATATATGCGAGGCGACCTATGGTCGACTCGCATATATAAGAGAATGCATTGGCACAGGGCCCTTCTGTTGGGTAAAGGGTTAATTCGTGGGAAATGTTCAGATAATAAGCTCAGCATGGTCATTGTGTTGAAGTTATCTATTTATTTATTATGTAAAGGGTTAAATGTTGTCATGTTTGTTAAATTAACGTCAAACAAATGAAGGGAGGATAATGGAGCATGGTGTAGAATTAAATAGTTATTACTATAAACTACATTCATTCCTTAATCTGTCATCTATTACACACAATTTATTGCTCATATTTGCCCCTTTAAGTCATCGACCACATCTATCTATCTTATGACACTCTACATGTCAATTTATCCCCATGTTTCAATTTTCACAGACCAAATTGTGACCAGATTGTAACTATTTTGGGTATATAATTAATTATTTAGTTAACTAATTATTAGTGCCCATTTAAGACATCTGAGGTCAGCGGGACATATCTAATAATAGTCGCCCTGTCAAATTACCCATATTTACAAATTTTCAGCTCCGATAGGTGGACTCTAGCCATAAAATACATCAAATAATTATTAGTGCCCTTTTAACACATCTGAGGTGAATGTGGCCTATCCAATAACGCTCCCCGGGTCAAATTAACAACAAATTGTCAACTATGATGGTTGAGCCCATAAGCGGACACATAAACAAAATTGAGTTTTATTAGTAATAGATTGCCAGATCCTTAAATTTGAGGTATGTTTGTATTGAAAATTTCATCACCACGGATGTCCATAGTATCATAGAACATACTGATGCTTTTTTAATTTGGTTGCCTGAGTTAGAATTTGTGACTTAAAGGTACGGTTGGCCTTGGCGGTGGGTATCCTGTGAAAATATTTCCACCCGTCAAAAACCGCCACAAACAGAAAGAACATCAAAATGTAGATAGACTTTGTCCGTATACAAATAAGTAATATCGCATAAAAAGTATGTTATTGTCAAATGTTTGACCATTGTTATGTAAACAAAAGCATAAAAAGTTACTTTTCTGGTGTTTGTTTATATTATGATGGTAAACATAAAGAGCGTTCTTTGTTGGTGAATTCCTGATATGGAACTAATAAAGAGCGTTTAGGCCATTTGTGTGTGATTAGCCAGTAGCATTGTGCTGTCTTCTGTAACACAATCAGACTTTTGCTTAGGTAAAATATAGTAGGTCTTTATGATAACATGCTGTTTACGTGATGGTCATGGTATATATGAACGAAACTGTATGTGTTTTAATGTTTTTCTGTTTACGGTGATTAGAACAAATATGAATATTTTCGACAACTAAGGCCTCACGTGCCTTTAAGATGTTTTTGGAGACATATACACATTTCTTGTGACATTTTAGTAAATTCCATTCAATTTGGGGATACATTTTCAAAATTAGTCAACTGATGATTTTTAGTTGGAATTTCAATTTTTTACATGAACATTGAATTGTGAAATCATTTGTTTATCAGGCCGAATCATGTGGTATCCGCCTTCTAGTGTCCATATTATGCCGCTTTACCCAACTGTGACACAGATGTGTATGAAAAGCCGGACACTTTTAACGTGGTCACCAGCCGTGTCCAGTTGTAATTTTCTAACGTTTCAACCTAATCTGGTTACCAAACCAACAATATCATTTATTTGTGCATGGTCTATCATTATTGTGTTATTTTGGCCAATCATTGTGTTATTTTCGCCAATGTTGAGATTTTGGAAAGACATATATTTTTCTTTTGGTTTAGTTGAGACTGACCTTTACAATATACAGTCCTCACACTGCCCATGACACTCATAGTGCTTCCTTCTGTCTACAGACATTTCGTCTTCTATTGTTTCTAGATTCCTCTTATGAGATATGTCCAGGTTTTAAAACGCCATTTGGACAGAATGTACTTAAAAGTACTGCAACACTTGAACTCATCAGTATCCACAATCCCTGGCATACATCCATATGTACCAACATCCCTTTGATCAAGGGCCTTTTAACAAATGCTCGTCGGATTGTCTTCGCAGCATACGCTGATATATCGCATACCAGTGGTGCGTTGTTTGCCTATCTCTGCAAAGCAGGAGAATTTGAAAGAGAATATGTTTGCATGAGTCTTGTACACACCATCGACTAGGGCAGCCATACTGTGAAACGGCTTCATATCGAGTCACCTCGTCTCTGCCCCGTGCATCCACGCATTGACTACATGTGCCCGTCTACTATCACAGCCTCATATGTCTCTTGGAGATCTTTTACATCATATTCCTACTGCTTGATTATGTCAAAAGTGAATAGAGTTTGCATATTTCCACCCTACACATATGGCAAAGATTGCTGCAGTTCCTGCCCCTGGGATGTGCAGGCGAATGATCATGGAAGGGTCACATTGTCCTCGCCCGCGGCTATGCACCATAAAGAATCTAAAACCTCTTAAATATGGCGTGTGGACCAACAGTCATCAGATACTCCCAAGAAGCCTTCATTTTAGTTATATTGTAAGTTCTAAACTCCCTTTCTATACTGAATGTATACATTAGCAGACAGTGGTATATGATAATACAGATAATACAAGTACTGGAGCATTAACCCTTTACCCAACAAAACCGGCCAAATAAAGCTTCAACAGCCTAAAATAGCTTCGGTCTGTCTCAATAGAACCATACGAATATGGATATCATTGGAACCGGCTCCTTGACCACATTGTGATAGTTACAGTTATGCCCTGTGCCAATGCATTCTCTTATATATGCGAGTCGACCATAGGTCGCCTCGCATATATAAGAGAATGCATTGGCCTAAAAACACTTTTTACCAATTTTTCTTACATTCTTTAACAATTTTATAATTTTTAATGTGTTAAGCCAATGCATTCTCTTATATATGCGAGGCGACCTATGGTCGACTCGCATATATAAGAGAATGCATTGGCACAGGGCCCTTCTGTTGGGTAAAGGGTTAATTCGTGGGATAATGATATACGATCACACATATAATACAAGTACTGGAGCATTAATTCGTGGGAAATAACAGATAAGTTCAACATGGTCATTTTGTTGGCCTTATAAGTTTATTTATCATGGAAAGGGTTAAATGTTGGAATGTTTGATAGTTTAGTGTCAAACAAATGAAGGCAGGGAATGCCTATATTTATTGTCTATATATTCACACACAATGGAGCATGGTGTAGACTAAACTAGTTATATTAGTATAAACTGTACATTCATTCCTTAATCTTTCATCTATTACACACACGTTATTGCTCACATTCGCCCCTTTAGGTCGTCAACCAAATCTATCTATTATTATACCCCCACTTTCGAAGAAAATGGGGGGGGGGGGGTTTACTGGATTGACTGCGTCCGTCCGTCACGCTTTCTCCCTCCGTATGTCCGACTTCCGTCCGTCCATCCGTCCGACCTCATAACTCGAACAACTATGAACCGATTTCAATAATTTTTGTATGCAACCTCCTTAGGACTGCCTCTCCGCATGATGCTAATTGCGGTTCTGTCCGACTTTTTTTTAAAAGTTACGCCTCATTTTCGACTTATTTTGACTTAGAACATTCTGTCTGACTTCATAACTATAACAAATATGTACCGATTTCAATAATTTTTGGTATACATGCTTCTCACAATACCCTCTCTACATGATGCGGCTAGGGATTGGCTCAGACTGTTTTTCGTAATATTACACTTCATTTTCGACTTATTTTGACTTAGAAAATTCTGTCCGACTTAATAACTTTAACAAATATGAACCAATTTGAATAAATTTTTCTGTACAAGCTTTTTGTGACACCATATCGATATTATTAGTCCGAATTTTTCTTTAAAGTTAAAAATCTTTTTTGGTGGGTTTATGGATAATGCGGGTTGAATTTGCCACGGTGGGGGTATGCTAGCACTCGAGTGCACACCTCTTGTTTTATTATCTATTCTTGTACTACTTTTATAAGTTTTATTGTATGATTGCACACTAGTCAGTTCTTAATTTATAGTCCTGACTCGAAGTGGAAACATTCCTCTTGGGTGATTTTATGTGTACATAGCTCATCATTGCATTGTTCTAACCCACTGTCTGATTGATCTGCACAGTTGCTTCGCAACGATCTTTTTTATTCCCGATTCTGTTCTTGGTCGTGACATGGACTAGCGGCTAAAACGACGTTAAACCACCAATCTATGCAACTTGATCCTATTGTTCCAAAAAACTAAAATCGCCTGTTGCTTCGAAACTAGATGGCCAAAGTCGTTCAAACGTTTCGACTCTCGGAAAGAAAGGTACATCTTTGAGCTATCAAAATTTGACCGCATGATTGATGATAAACGGTTAACTCTGAAAGACAAGAAATGGTATTTGTGGATCGAGGCTGTCGGTTTGGTGAAGGATGACATTCTGTCTCACCCACCCGACCATCAGCTTGACGCATTGATAAAGGTGCATGCGCGATTCATCCAATATTATAAATAAGTTATCACTACAAAGTCTGATTTTGAAAGCTATGTTACATATTTAGATGTGGATCCTTGGTAATTTCGTGTTCTTTATTTGCTATTTATTATCTATTCTTGTACTACATTTATACGTTTTATAGTATGATTGCACTCTAGTCAGTTCTTGAATTTACATTCCTGTCTCCAAGTGGAAACATTCCTCTTGGGTGATTTTATTTGTACTCATCATTGCATTGTCTTAATCTAAACGACTCTGATTTATCTACACAGTTGCTTCTGTACGATCTGTTTTGATACCCGATTCTGTTCTTGGTCATGATATGACATAGCGGCTAAAACGACGTTATACCCTCAATCAATCATATAGATCTGACATATATTGACCCTTGCCGACTGAATTTGACAATTTTGTTTTCTGAATAACAAGGTTATGTTTATCCGATTCCAGAGATCAGCAGCAGACCAGTCCCAATGCTACAGAAGTAAAATTATAATCTTAATTGTTATGCTAAAATCATTTCCTAGAAAAGATCCAACCTTCTTGCTTATCAACAGTCTTCACGAACCAGTCTGAGATCACAATTTCCTTCATAAATTTGCTGACTGGACGCAGGTCGAGGACATCATTTCAATGGATTCAGAAAAGGCTAAAAACATAAGCAACTAATAGTTATGGACTACAGCCTTATGTTCTTTTTGCTGACCCATCTATCTCAATATTTCTCCCGAAGGATTGCAAATTGAAACTTTCCGTCTGAAAAAATGGTAACGCTGCAATCAAAATAGCTAAAAGAAAAACAGGCACATTTAAACAAGGAACATCCATTGTGTGCTGAAAAACTACGGGCCCATCAAACAGTTTGGAGGTGACAGTTTCATCTGAGCTGGATCGAGTTCCATTAAAACTACACACACATATATTCCTAGGAGTATATTTAATACCGCAAGCTTTCGGTTTGCACCTTCCTCGGGCGGCAGATAGAACAATACTAAAGTGAGTCAGTTACGACGTCCCACGTTTAGGATGTGACGTAATAGCGCTGGTAAACAAGAGGGTGGACTAAATTCACATCCACGACGACATGAACCCCTTGTCCCGATTCATTCCGTCCCTCAGGCTTCCATAAAGTGCTATTAATTTCTTCTCATAAATTTTCCGTCTGTGTATATCATGCAGGCTACCTCGAATAACACAAAACCGAATGTCCTTTTTATAGTGTTGTCTTGAATTGAAGTGTTTGGCCACTGGCAGATCGTCCTTGTATTTTATATTTTGCTGATGACCTGTGATTCTTAGGCGAAGTTTTTGCCCGGTCTCCCTATATAATAAGTATCCGATCACTTGGCACACATTGTGAGATACACAAACCACTAGAATTACAGTTGAATGAGCCCTTCTGTCGAAAAATGTGACCATCTTTGGTTCTTGGAATATTGTTAGAGATTAGCTGCCACGTCTTATATCTGGGCGTGTGACACGGTGTGCATGGTTTTGGAATCCGAGAATGATGGTTGTGGTTGGTAAATACCAGTTTATTGTGTAGGTTAGGTGGTTGCCTCGTGGCCACGACGGGTTTATCGGGCAGGACTTTATGTAGATATTTGTCACTGTCTATCATAGGATGTCCTGAAGAATATTCCGGAGTTTGTCAGTAGACGGATGATAGGTTACCACGAATGGAACTCGCTGCCGATCAGTTTTCTCAGTATATTTGAGGAGATCCTGGCGATCCTTAGAAACAGCTTTGGTGATTTCTTTGTCCACAACATGTCGTTTATATCCAAGGGAATAGATGGCCGATTTGAGTGATTTCAGTTGTTCACCACGCACTTCCGGGTCGGAATTAATGCGGTGATATCTTAAGGCCTGGCTATATTTCACTGCTCTCTTTGTGTGCATAGGATGAGAACTTTGTGAACGCAGGTATGAGAATCTATCTGTGGGCTTCATGT
Organism: Siphonodentalium dalli; assembly: GCA_032622095.1. Lineage (NCBI taxonomy): Eukaryota > Metazoa > Mollusca > Scaphopoda > Gadilida > Siphonodentaliidae > Siphonodentalium > Siphonodentalium dalli. The sequence goes on along the minus strand of CP136062.1, from coordinate 193,516,597 downwards.
ATACAGTCGTGCAAAGTATGAGAATCTGTCTTGAGGGCTTCCTGTATACAGTCGTGCAAAGTTTGTTATCATGCCGGAACACTTTTATATCCAAGAAATTAATTTCGTTCTCGAATGTTCCATAGTAAATTTAATGCTAGGGTGTACACTGTTGAACGCTTCGTGGAATAGTTGAAGAGCCGTAACGCCATGGTCCCAAATAAAGAATAAATCGTCGATATAACGGAAGTAGAGACGTGGTTTGAGTTCACATCGTTGTAGAAAATTGTCTTCCAGGTCGGCCATGAACAGATTAGCCAGTTGAGGTGGCATGGCGGACCCCATGGTACATCCCATTCGTTGTAGAAACGTATGGTTATTAAAGTTGAAGTAGTTATGTTCCAGGATGAAATGTGTAAGTTTTAAAATAGTTTCGCTGCTGGTCGACAATGGAGAATCTCTGAACCATCTCTGTAGACAATCGACTTCAAACTGATGCGAATATATTTGAAACTGGAAAAAACAACGTATGACACCCATCGATGTATTTGAACCTGGAAAAACAACATATGACACCCATTTCTTCGTCACAACAGTTTGTCATAAAACTTGAGCTCTTCAAAAGTTCTCCAATTAGGCCAATAAAGTAATACCATTGACCTGCAGTAATATTACCCAAAGGTCATGTAACCCACGATGTTTCAGCAGCCAATTGACGATACAAATAGTTACAAAGTGTGGTATTTTTGTGAGGGTATGACCACCTTTCCCCACCAAGTTTAACAGTATTCGTGAGAAGTTTTGTACTCAGAATTGGCAGCAGATTAAATATCTTTTGAAGCATTAATTACCTCAGAAAAAAATCCCAATTGGTTCATCTGTTTATTTACTTCCCTTACATGCAGAACAACAAATATTTCTCAGTAGTTATGGTGTCATCAACAGAATGAGAGAAATATCATTAGCACGTCATCCCTCGGTCATTGCCTGAGAATGTTGTACCAAGATAGGATTGTCTCTTGGAAATTCCAAACTAAGGCGCCCATTCCAAGCAGGGACTGTATTACTGGAGTATCTCTATTAGGTTTTTCCTGACTTAACCCTTTATCCAACAGAAGGGCCCTGTGCCAATGCATTCTCTTATATATGCGAGTCGACCATAGGTCGCCTCGCATATATAAGAGAATGCATTGGCTTAACACATTAAAAATTATAAAATTGTTAAAGAATGTAAGAAAAAATGGTAAAAAGTGTTAAAAAAAGATTTTTTTTTAGGCCAATGCATTCTCTTATATATGCGAGGCGACCTATGGTCGACTCGCATATATAAGAGAATGCATTGGCGCAGGGCATAACTGTAATGATCACAATGTGGTCAAGGGGCCGGTTCCAATGATACCCATATTTGTATGGTTCTATTGAGACAGACCGAAGATATTTTAGGCTGTTGAAGCTTTATTTGGCCGGTTTGTTGGGTAAAGGGTTAACTGCCATAACAAATTCCAGTCTACTTGGTTTGTCTAACTACCACCTTTACTGGTTCGCAGACAATAATCAAAACATCGATGGATATTTATTGTAATTAAAATAAGAAATGATCTGCAGGAACAGACTTTTGGGATTCACTTATCGGTGAATAGCCACAAAAGTAGGTGGTAGCGGAGCTGGCCACACATCCATTCTGTGATAAGCATCCATATCCTTACCGGGTGTGAATCTGTCAAATCAATTTCGCCCGTTGAGCAAGAAGTTCTGTAGTTTCATCTTTAGACAATCCCGCGTGTATTGCATCCTACGTTAGTGAGTGGGTTTACTATATCCTTTCCACGTCACCACATGCCAGTACATAATTTCCCTGGGTGTTAGCAAATTCTTGGCTTATCCAATACTTCTAACACAGGTCCGGTCATCTTGGGAAACAGTTTGCAGGTCAAAATAATGTTTTTTGAGAATTCTGCATGGAATACGACCTTGCGATTTGACAAATCAAGATCTTACGCGCAAGAGTTTGAGCAGTCCAAGCAAATGTTTAGAATGAAACACCATGCAGTTTAAAAAGCTTGGTAAACTCATTTGCCATATTTAGTTGATGCTTAATCATAGATTTAGGCTTTTTATCATTGCCGACTATGAATTTTCCGATAGACAGATACTTTATTATGCCGATTTTGTGTTCTGAATAACTATAGTTATGGTTATCCTATTTCAGATATCTTTAACATGCAATACCTGTTGCTATAGCAGTCAGGTTGATATCACCGTTCGCTCGGGCAACCTCGTAAACTAGGCGGTCCTCGGATAGTGGTGCGTCTGACGTGGGCTGGTTGAAAATACATGTCGTCGAATTGTACTCACAGTCGCTGCGCGTAAGACCAAATACCAATATTATTATCTGGTCTGAAAGAAATATAGACACCGATTATATAGGGCTACAAGCACAATAACGAGCAAACAACTATTTTAGAGGAAGTAAATAAGGAGTTGAGCTGGTAGCATTTACGGTCGTATATGTAGGCTTGATCGATGTGCCTCGCACTATGACCAGCGCCCCATTCGACCTCGCTAAGATCATTTTAGTCCATATTATCTTCCCTGATCCGCATTTAAGATCATAGATCCATATAATTGCGATCTTCGGCTCCCTGTAAAAATTGCTACCCAACATTCTGGCTTAGCCAAGTTTTCTCGAACCATTTGTCTGTTTCCTCATTTCCGTGCATTCGTCCATGTTTGGTATAAATTTCTTCATTATAACAGTCCGCCATAAATGACTTTGTTCCAGTTTGGATTCCACTCTTTTATGTTAATGCCTCCCTATTTAGTTAAGTCTTCGCCCCCAATGAATACAGCCATATAGTTGATTCTATTCCATACCAAATAGACAGAAAAGTAACATTGCTTATCTTAAACTAGAACAGTTGGGTACGGTATCTAATTGAAACATAATTACTATCATAAATCATACCATTTGTAATATACTCTAATATTGATGTAAACAGTGTTTATTATATGCTTCCTATAAAATAGAGGAAAATTACCGAAACGTAAATCGTCGTATGTATCTCTTAGAAGTTACAGTGAAATACCAATTGCGGCTTGCATCCTCGTGAACATTCGATATTGCTTTCCAGACACTCATGAGATATTTCGGTGTTCAAACAAAAACTGTAGGTATACTTTATTCCATATAATTTAATATGTACAATACTAAATATGATGTATGAATATTAGTTGTATGGAGGGATACGGTTTTCGGTCTTTCTAATATAAATTGAGGTGGGCTACCATACCGCACCGTTTATTTTGGCACAATCGGGGTGCGGTTTTCGGTTTTTCTATCGTTTAATCTTGACCACATGATTTAACACGGGTACCCATTCATTATATAAAAGTGGTATTAGAAGAATTGAGTTGATATTCTAATGCCGTTCATTGTATTCACATTCTATTTTATTTCTACATCCTTGTATTTTGAAGACCAAAATATTGTACCGAGTTCATTTCTGAATGAATTAAAAACCTATATCGCTAGCATGGCGTAATTACACCATGGTGCGGCGTACTTACGCCCTACATAATACGACACATATACGCCGCAATTAAGTCTAGCACGACGTACTTACGCCCTATAATGTGGTGTATATTATCTGTAATACGGCGTAATTACGTCTCAGTACGAAATATATGCGCCGTAATATGGCGTAATTACGCCCTCTTGTACGGCGTAATAACACAATATAGTCCCACGTACTTACGCCTAATGGTACGGCATATATCCGCCGTACTTATTAATCACAATACTGCCTTAATATGGCGGAATTATACGCCCTAATAGGCGCATATATGACACTGTTCAACAGAACAAACATTTACCCACCCCAATAGTACTAATATGAACAAGTACTATTGGATGGGGTCAATTTTTGTTCTGGGCACCTGTGCTATATGCCTACATATATATAAAATGCATTTAGGGATACCATTTCCAGAAAAAGCACGAAACGATAATTCTTCTGTTTTTGCGACCAACACACATGAGCGCGAAGAAGGACAATCGATGAGTAGAGGTGTTTCATTCGTTCTTGAATATTTGTCAAACGACCGTGAGATGGCCATAACTAACCTAAATCGCGACCGAAACAATGGCATGTTGTTTCACAAACAACATCATTTTGTACCCCCACCAACATCGGTTTGTATATTTAACAGCTTCAGAGCGGATCCTCAACAACATCGCTTTGGATCCATCAATTTATTTGTCACCTGCCTGTGCCGAACATATGCCATGTCCAAACACTTGTCACTGCCTAAAGCCTTCTGTGTGCTTGTTTGTACCTCTCTACATGTAATGCCATGTTTATAAATGATTCCTATTATTTGGATATAAATGGCGAAATAACAGAAATGTTTCAAATTGGATTAAAATGAACTATTTAATTCCTATTTAAGCCCAAAACAAACTTTAGTGTGATTGCAGAAGCATTCCAGTAGACGATTGCACCACTTGAATCAACAATACGCCATTGTAAATTACTCAAATTACGTCTAAACTCTCGATGTGAGTTTTGAAATATCACGCGGTCACCAGCATCGCTTTGTACTAACCGCATCATAGCAAAACAGCGGTACCCACCAATATCATAGTACTTTTGCAGACCACTTGACCAGGAGTGTAACCACGACAGCGAGTGCCAGTCTATAATCACCCTATGAGCTGATAGAACCTAGCTATATGTAACATATAGTAAACAATAAAGAAAAGTTATCGTATCAATTTTGATAACTGTTTTCAAGGCAGAGAAATCAGGCTCTGTACGGTGCAGTACCATACAGATCTGGCCCACACCAAATACCAAACACATGCTTCGAATTCAAACATCATTCCATTGTGTATACTATGGTACTATAAAAACTGTACTCCCGTGAATATCATAGGCCAAACTGACAGTTATAGCTCATATACATGTATGCTTAAAATACTATTTTCCAGCCCTCCTACAAACCCATGAAATCGTGTATTGCTATTTAAATGTTTATAGACAAGTTCAAGTTTACATATTCTTAACAATCTGTTCTTTCCCTGAACGTATATAGATTAAAACTAGTATTGAGAAGAATGATCAATTGTAAATACACATGTGCGCATGTCTTTTCGCCAACTAACAACCCAGATAATCTGCCTTACAAACCCTCGGGACATACATCTTTGTATGTCTGTATGCGCATGTGCAGTTGTGGCATGCTTTGACTGGGGACATTTATGTATTGGTCTTAATATCAGGTCGGCCATTAATGGCGCAATTAATGAGAGAGAAATTGGCTCCTCATGGGTGCAATCTTCTCACACCAGACGACAGATAACATCATAATTCACGCGCCGAGACTAACGTCATCACGTTAGGACTAATCAGAAACGATGAGAGCATTCGCTGCGCGCCTGCCTTTATTAAATTAAATAAACATTAGTGGGCAAAATCTTGCTTTTAATTACCCTAAAAGGCTTTTTATTGAATCAGATTGATTTTTGTTTCAGTAGAATTTACATGTTGAGTCGTTTGTTCATATTGCTTGCTCTCGGTCGTTAAACGTTATAGTGGCTACTGTCAGAATCGGTTATGAAAATTAAAGATAGAGAGGTTTTATTGCACAAGCGTCGTGAGCAATCAACCAATATTTCGGCGATAACCAATAAATAATTCGTCTGTATGAATCAATTCTGTATCAAACTTTTAACCCCATTGTCCAATGTTTTGATTCTAACGATGGTATATTTCGATGATAATAATTTATAGCTGAGTGCGATTGCTCGTAAAACCAGAATTTATCGCAAGGAAATATATGGAAAGTTATGTACGGTTTTCAATTGAGGAGAGACGATCTATTAACACACTACCATTTAATTTATATGTTTGCGGCTGCGCTGTATGTAAGTAATTGCGACCGAAATAGTCAGTTTGTGTACGGCGATTTATTGTCGTGTACATGTATATGTACATGTAGGCTACCCTAAACAGCTTAATATCGTCCAAAACACTTGACGTCATCGTTCGTAACTGGAAATGTTATTTATTCCCAATCGCCGCCATCTTATTAACTGTCTCTTTGATACAGTTCGCTGACATTCGATTGGGCGAGTTTTGGAGTTCCTGTGTAGCCAAATCAATCTTGTATAGATCATGGCTAACATAAGCTCCCACTGTTTAACTGAACGCATTTATTTGGATTTTCATAGCTACGATCGCTAGCTACAATTCAATAATAGTGTCTCATCAATCAGAAGTTATTTTCTGCTGAAAAATCACACAAAACGGCTAATTAATCCAGATTATTGTTTTAGCTCAAAACAACAAAGTCAATTTTGACTTATTGTATTGGGCTGTTGGCATATGTCAGCACATCCTACATGCCACATCTCTTGGTTCAATGGTCTGGAATAAAAATAAAACCTGCAGCCGTCGAAATTAGGAAAGATATCCCATGGCAAACTTAATGTTCTGGCGTGTTATATATTTCACAGCGTTTTCCACGGCATTGGTGTGATCAATTTCGAAGACTGAAAATGAAATGATGGAAAAGTCTTTTCTTCTGTTCTGTTAATTAAACTGTTCCAGTGACAGAAAATACCTCAGCCCATTTTTACCAGTGAAACAAAAGATATAATTGTCAAAAAGTTTTGCGACATTTGTGTATCCTATACATACTGTTTGTCGGTTGTTGAGGTATCTGGAACTGTTCTTTTTTTTGTATTATTTTCGCTCCATCTACTATTCTTCCATTTAAATTTTTGGAAACCAGGCTGTTGTGTATCAATCATTGAAGCCACAATTTCTATACTTTTGTCATTTGGGGAAAATAAGAACCAACCTCATTCTCCTTGTGCCTCATCAATATTTTCCACATTTTGTTTCTCAGCATGAACATTGATGTTTCCGAGATCTCAAAGACCATCCCGTTCAAAACCCAGCATCGTCTTCCGATCTAATTCAGCTTCTAATGCACAAAATAAAGATATGAGTTTACATGTAATTTTGATTTAGTTTTATTTATCTATTATATATTTTGGAAGATCTGTCTGTGTGTGGTGTATCTGTCCGTGTGTGTGTGTGTTCGCGATGAACTCGAAAACGGCCGACCCGATTTCGATGAAACTTCGTATGTGAGGGTACTATCGGTCGGGAAGTGGCATAGGCATATTAATTTTCAGATCCGAGGTCAACTTTTCACGTGCCGAGGTCAAATCTGTTTTTACGCTGTGTTACGGGACTTTCATTTGAGTTCGGTGCTTACAAATCGATTCGAAACAGCGCGAATAATAAAATGCCAGTCATAATAATGACACTGAGAATCTTTCGTGTTTCCTCTTTCCAACGATATATAATGCGTATGTATCCGTTTTAGTTATCTGTCTCAATTATCAAGAAGAAGTGGTACTATCTTCCATCAGGATAAAAACAATGCGTAACTTCTATGACGTCGTTAGAGGTCATAACGTTAGATCACGTTAACGGTTAGCCGGCCGATGCATTTGACTGTTTCAGACGTCTTGGCGATATCTCGGGCACCGATGGTAATTTATCTTTACGTTGAAACTTGATAATTAATGAGCGTGTGTATATGAGGCGCGTTTATATACTTGAGTGGAAATCAAATCGGGTTAAACTGGCGGATTTTTACGGACGAAATTTGATGCATAGGGTATCTCGGTATCCGCTGGGCCGATTTCCCGGTATCCGATTTCCACCATTTTTGGGGTGTTGGTGTTTGACCCCACCTGACCTTGACCTTCAAAATGGTCAATTCAAGGTCACAAAGCCCGGACGAAGTCGGGTCACCTTCTAGTCTATCTCTTCTATATATTTTGAGAACTCCGTGTATTCGAGAGATAGCCCACACCCTCCGGACCTCAATGATATGATCGTGAATGAGTATTGATATACCCCACTAAACTTTGACAAACACCGGTAATGGTGTGTAGATCATTTACATATCTCTCCTATATATTTTGATACAATCTATCTAATTTACATATCTCTCTTATATATTTATGTTTGTGTGTGTGTTGTACTTCATACAAATCTACGATTCTTGACCGATCGGGACGAAACTTGGTACGTGTGTGTAGTTTGACCAGGCGGTGGTCGTTGTCGTATTGGCGAGCCCGTGCGACGCCCGTGTAGCGCATGCGCAGACGAGATCTCGGAAACGGGTGGAGCTATCGACTTGAAATTTGCTATGTGAATGTATCTTGCGCCGGGTACAAATTTTATCGGGTCGCCGAGTCCGTGCGACGCCCGTGCAGCGCATGCGCAGACCAGATCTCGGAAACGGGTGGAGCTATCGACTTGAAATTTGCTATGTCAATGTATCTTGCGCCGGGTACAAATTTTATCGGGTCGCCGCGCCCGTGCGACGCCAGCTTCGCACATGCGCAGACCAGATCTCGGAAACGGGTGGAGCTACCGGGTACAATTTTTTCTTATTGAAACGCGTGGAGCTAAAAATTTAAATAAAATATAAAAAAAATGTCATGTTTCCGACAAGCCGCCGGTGGCGGGCTAACCTGCTAGTACTATATATTTTGAGACTTCGTATATATGTGTGTGTGTGTGTGTGTACTTCATAGAATCCAAAACGCGTGTACAGATTGAGCTCAAACTTCCTATGTAAGTGTCAAATCCCACCGACACGACCGTGGTCGCGGTTTAGAGAAGCTCAGAGAACCCGTTCTCCAATCTCAAATCACCGCAAAGGCACGGCGTGGGTTAATCAAGTGATTATTTAATGAGCGTTTGTTTTTGACGCATCTCTATAAAGAGCGTCTGTTTGCCATTCAACGTTATTTGCATCTGCAGAGAGATATACGGAACATACATTAAATTTAAAAAACATTTGTTTCTGACCAACCCTGCGAGCACGGATGGCGCGCTTTGTTTTTACAGTATATAGTTATATACCGAAATCATCCCAGATAATCACGAATATAGCATCAGATTTCTCCCCAGATATACCGTTATAAAGCTACTGGAATCTGCCAATCTACGGGAAATTCCAGGGAATGCCGATTGAGCTCAAACTTGCTACCCACGGGAAGTGTCATATATATGAGTGTGTCCTTTATAGACTCGAACCGATTGAGCTCAAACTTGCTAAATAAGAAAATAGCCCCCAAGCTGTAAATATCAACAACAACGATATTACTAAATTCACGTTTTCGGCAATGTGAGAGTTTTCGGGGAGCCGTGATGCCAACAACGACCCGAAGCCCTGAATGCCAACAACAGATTCAATGCAATGTTATCTATTATGCAGAGAGATTTCACGACATTACGACGGGTACGGCAGACTCAAAATATTATGCAGACAGATTTCCCGACGGGAAGCGTTTGTTTTAAATTCAATGCAATGTTATCGTAGAGAGATTTCACGAAACAAAGAATGCGTTGTCTGTCGTTCCTAGGAAGGGGGGATTTCTACGGGTAAATTTTTCCGCCAGAAACAAAAAAAATAATTAAAACAATTTACAATTTAATTAAAACAATTTAAAATTAAAAAAAATTAACAATAAAAAAACAATTCAGAAACAAAATATATTAAATTTAAAAAACATTAAATTCATATTCAAAAATGTCATGTTTCTGAAACAAAGCCATGGGACGAATGCCGCCAGTGGCGGGCTAACCTGCTAGTCTATTATATATTTTGGAAGATCTGTCTGTGTGTGTGTCTGTCTGTGTTCGCGATGAACTCGAAAACGGCCGAATCGATTTCGATGAAACTTGGTATGTGGGGGTATTTTCGGCCGGGGGGTGCCATGGGCCTATTAATTTGTCCGTGCAACGTGACCTTGAAATCGGGTCATTTCAAGGTCAAATGCCCGAATATCACGGGATTTCGATGAAACTTGGTATGTGGGGGTACATAAGGCCGGGGAGTGGCATAACCATATTAATTTGCCCGTGCGATGTGACCTTGAAATCGGGTCATTTCAAGGTCAAACGCCCGAATATCACGGGATTTCGATGAAACTTGGTATATGGGGGTACTTTCGTATGGGGAGTCTCATAAGCATATTCATTTGCCCGTGCGACGTGACCTTGACATCGGGTTCAAGGTCATATCGCCAATTTTGATGGGATTTCGACGAAATTTGATACGTGGGGTTACTTTTGTCCACTGGGTGTTTTGGACGGGTCGAGTCGTGACCCCGAACTGACCTTGACCTTAAAAATGATCAATTCTAGGTCAAATCGGGTAAAACCGGATGGATTTCGACGGGCACGTTTGTCGGGTACTTTTGTCCGGGCAGTGTTTTGGACTGGTCAAATCGTGACCCCACTTGACCTTCAAAATGGACAATTCAAGGTCAAAGCCCGGACGAAGTCGGGTCACCTTCTAGTCTAATATATATTTTGAGACTTCTGTTTGTCTGTTAGCTATGTCCGTGAAAACTACCGGACGGATTTCGACCAAACTTCCTATCTAAGGGTAAAAAATCCAGATGAAGTGTCGTCGCATTGCTTTTGAGAAGCTCCGAGCACTCATTCTCCATTCCCACTGCCGCCGTCTTGGAATTGTGGGGTTAATCGCGTGATAGTTAAAGAGCGTTCGTATCCGCAGTGTCGTTGATAAAGAGCGTGTTGTGTCTATGTCCAGACATGAGCGTGTTGTGTGATCCTTATGTCTGTGTTCGTACTTAGGGGTTCCTAGGAATGGGGGAGATTTTCATCGGGTCAGTTTTTCCACCCGAGGTGACCTTCACCTGGAAACGGGTACCCACAAATAATATATATGTATGTGTGTGTCCGTTATAGACTCGAAAACGGCCCTACCGATTGAAAGCAAACTTGCTACCTAGGGACACTTTTGTCCGGGAAGTCTCACGGACCAGTAAAATTGTGACCCCGACCTGACCTTGACCTTCAAAATTATCAATTCAAGGTCAAATCCGGTAAAACTGACGAAATTTGATACTTAGGTGTACTTTTGTCCGGGGAATGTATTGGACGGGTCAAATCGTTACCAGGACCTGACCTTTACCTTCAAAATGGTTAACTCAAGGTCAAATCGGGTAAAACTGACGGATATCGACGAAATTTGATACCTATAGGTGTACTTTTGTCCGGGGAATGTATTAGACGCGTCAAATCGTTACCAGGACCTGACCTTGACCTCAAAATGGTCAATTCAAGATCAAATCGGGTAAAACGGACGGATATCGACGAAATTTGATACCTAGGGGTACTTTTGTCCGGTGAGTGTTTTGGACGGGTCAAATCGTGACCCTGAGCTTTACCTTCAAAATGGTCAAATCGGGTAAAACGGACGGATTTCCACGAAATTTTATACCTAGGGGTACTTTTGTCCGGGGTGTGTTTTGGACGGGTCAAATCGTGACTCCGACCTGACCTTGACCTTCAAAATGGTCAATTCAAGGTCAAAGCCTGCTAGTATATTGTATATTTAGTAAATTGTAGGATTTAATACATTTATTTAATACACCGCGTGCATACTGTTCTGCAATTTCTTGATAGCCGTGGTCCCACGGGCATTTTATTTATAGATAATTGTTTTTTCCGGTTTAAAAGTCGAACTGTGCGACCAGGAGGTCGAGTCCGGTAAAAGGTGTAGTTGGGGATTTCAATTTCGTTTATTGTCCTTTTCATTATTATGCCAATAACGTTGATTTTTGGTTTGTGACAAGCTATGTCAATTACCAATAAAAGAAATTAAAAAGATAATTTGTAAGTCTTATATTTCCACTTATATAGATATTTTTCGTTCTGCAGCCCACTGATGGTTGTGGTCGGAGGCGGCCGAGTTGGTCGCCGGTTCGTTAATTAGGTGCTGGTTGTTATTGTTATTTTAACGGAATTCTGAGTTGGTCATTCGCGAAACCAATATATTTTACATTCTATAATTACAATCATGGGTATATAATATATGATCTTGAGCGCGTTACCATTTCTGACTATGGTTTTCTTGTAAGTCATTGCTTGGCATTTAAGCTCTCTATTTGTAGTTGTTGATTGGTATCAAAATGAACCTTATCACTGCACGCCTTGTTTAGTATGCCCCCAATGGGGCACATAGTCGAGGGCTCCGTCTGTCAGTCTGTCCGCTATCATCAGTGCTACATTGTGGGTTATGTTGTCAAGAATAAGGTACATTGTGGGTGATTTCGAAAATAAATCTGATGACTATTATATAATCAGCATGTCGTCTGTCCATCCGAGGTTCCGCATGATAACTTGATCAATGTTGAACAATTTCTTGACATGTGGTGATTCACATTTGAGAAGACACAGACCATGTTCGAATTTGTTCACGATTTAATGATGTTTTGCTCAACTTTACTTTTCCGTGCACGTGGGTTGGTCGTCTGTGTGTGTTAGTGTGAGTCCGTCCGTTTACAATTTCCTTTGGCACACTCTACATGTCACATGACTCATCCGATCGTCACCAAACTTCATATGGATCACCGGGGTGACCTCTAGATGAGAGCTTAGCAGTTTTTCCGATATTAAATGAAAAACATGGCCGCCGGCAGCCATCTTGGATTTTACTCTTAGCATCTGTAAATCCTTTGGCACACCTACAGGCCACATCCCTCATTCGCTCGTCACTAAACTTCATATGGATCTTCGCGGTTACCCCTAGATGGGAGCTTACCATTTTTCCGAATTCTGTTAAAAAAAACATACTGAATTTCATATTTGGATACATCGGAACACCATGCAGCCCACAATTATAGTCGAGATGTTTTGAAATTTTACAGGCATGTTTGAGATCACCTCTGGGTGAGAACTATTCAATTTGAACGAATTCCGGTGAAAAACATGGCAGCTGGCAGCCACCTTGTAGTTACACGTTGCATCACTAAATCCTCTGGCACATCATACAGGCCACATCCCTCAACCGATAGTTACCAAACTGTATATGGATCGTTGCTCTTCAAACCATATGTTTTGTTATTTTTTATGTAAAAAATTCAGTTTTTGTTTCTAAAGGACTAATTGAATTGCCACATTTGTAGCCCATAGCACTGTTAAATTACATTTTGTATGTTGTTGTTGTAACTGTTAGTTTGGATTCCCGAATACAACTTTAATTCCCTGTATGTTTAAACTTGTTAATGAATAAACTCTGTGAGCAGAGTAGGCCAACAATCTTAAGTGGGTATTTGAAGAGCGTTCAACTTTTGAGTATTTTCGCGTCCATTTTAAACAAATTCAACGAATGGTCCAAGTTTATATAAACACGAACTTCACTTGCATTTGGCGAGTTTAGAAAGACTCTATAATAAATTTCAAATTTATAGAATAAGAATTTCTGCCATATAAGACATCAGATACTGATATTGATTAATTCCGTTCATTCTTAATAAATTCATTTGATACTTAAGTCGTTGCACAAATCGGTCCAGACATCTGAACTAGCTATGTTATACTATCATTATATACGACGTTATTGCATTTTAATATGATAAATGCGATGGATAGTTTAATTCAGCACAAGTGGCCAAGTTTTAGGTTCTACTTGCTCTACACCAAAACACTCCTAACATTTCTTTCTGAATTCGATGACAGTCGGGAAAACCCGTGAAAAGTATATATTTAGCAATAATTTGTCCTAGGTTATGTGATATATTTGGTATATTGACTGGACAATTCCAATTATACCGGAATGTACGAGCGTTTTTATCGTACAAATAAATGTTAATTCCCTAGAACGACTCAAAGTAGCTTAATAAATTCGCATGTTGGTCATTTGTTTAGGCTCGAGTACCTACCAAACATCACTGGTTTCTATACTAACCAAACGTAACGCGAGAGATAAAAACTAATCAGCCAAACAGATTTAGCTTTGTAATTTCAATGATGTTTAACAGAGATGGACACGTCTGGTACAGAGATAAGTTATCCTAAAACCATCAATCGTCTACTGTGTTAGATAAAATAAACCATCTTCGTATTATATGTGAACGTCCTCAATTAATCTGCTAGATGCGCGAAGATCTATTCCAATATGTAAACTCGTGTCCAATTAAAGGAAGTGCCTGTCAAATTGTTTAAAATATTGTCAAATAGCAGTTAGTTTTAACTGTTGTGTGCCTTGTCAGAAATAAAACTCACAATATCTCTTTCATCATCGATCTGTGAATGGACTTCATAACGAAGTTTTGTTTGACCACATGGTCATGGGTAATTGCTGCATGTGGATCATACCAAGGGGATTTGTTGTTATAATACTTAACAACCCACAAAAGATACCACAACTTTAAAGCGCACATTTAAAGATGCGTATTAAATATGCTGTTTCTTTATTTCATGGTTAAACTATAATAATTTTGAGACCAGCTATCATGACCTTCTATCAAGAAATATTTGTTTCCTATTTTATCATCAACTGGAAGAGAACTTGTTTTAAAACGGGTTGTATCAGGATGCATTATTTTTTGGACCTCTGTCCATCCGCCCGATCATATTTCGTTTCCGGATGATAATTTAGTTCTAAAGTACAAAGTGGAATGAAATTTGGTATGTAGGCTCATTACCACGAAATTGATCGATATTGGGTCCGGTCGCCTTTTTCGGCTTAATTATAGTTTCTGGATGACTTCTGTTAATGTTGATTGAATGCAATTGAATTTGTTATGCATGTTTAAAACCATAAAGCGTAATTATACTAGGAAGTTTGTGCTCCAATATACACCTATACTATTCCCTTTTGGATGTTTCCCGGTATCGAAATAGGTCGATAAATACTTTGAACTACCTGCATGTCTACGGGAATTATACGTCACAGAAAGACGCATTGCAGTCATAAAAATACAACTTTGAACACGGTGTTTTTGGGTCCCACAACTAAGAACAGCCGTGTGCACGGCATGGAACAGAAAAGAGCGTTCCGTGTTAGTCTATTTCTGATATGGTAGAAATTAAGAGCGTTTCTTTCACTTCTGTGTGAAAAATGGCTGACAATGTTAAGTATTTTTCAGAGCATATGAAGCCGATTTATCAATATTTCGTGTATTTGTCAACCTATATTTTACCTCCTTCCAAATTACGTAGACAGAATTTGGAATCTCGAATGAGCCATGTCCGTTTAAGATGGATTTCTACATACAATTTCAACACTTCAAACAGTAACAAACATGCCTATATGCAACTTGTTTGCATTCTGTTGCCACACATTTTCACTTAAACGTGTTTTAACACGAGATCCGCCACGATGACATAATGCGCCCGTTGTCTTGTTTCAAATATCATTGCAGAAAGCGCCCATATGTGTTGGAGTTATCAGCCGTATAACATTAAAGAAAATCTAAGTTAAATATGGCCCATAAGTCTGTTGAGAAGCAGTGGTCAAATCCCCGATACAGCCACGGCATGTATTCGAGCCGATTCGGTCACATACCGGGTTTGGTGGTGTTCAACCAACCCTCTCTGCAATTATCAACAGGAAACCAAGAAAACCAGAATTTAGATGAAAATACACTTAACACTGCACGACAGGAAATGTTTTCGCCAATGAATTATAATAACTATACGTAGTATATACTTACGAAACTGAATCACGCCGCTGTTTCAAACAGATTCGAACGAATCGCAAATATATATACATGTAATAGAGATATCTGGTGTCTAGAATAAATTTCACCACAAGTTCTTTGACGTACATCACAACTGCATCATATACCGTATTGTCGCGGGTATAAGCCTGTGGGACATAGTAAAATATGGGAATAAAATGTGACACGTTCTTATTTCCAGGGAACATCTTATTGAAAGACGGCGATCTGTAAATATAACAAATACAAGGTAAATGTGACTAGTACATCCATAGCTACAAACACTGAACTGTTTCCTGTCGAATGGAACATTTTACCTGTGAATCGTGACTTACATTTCAATTATACCGGGTGATGGCTGCGTATTTTATTGTCATATATAGGGAGCATATGTGTACAACAATTGGGATTGGGGCACAAGTACGCCCCACTCCCATTGTTATCATTGGGTATCGATATTATCGCATGACAGTACCCACCCCTGGTTAAGCGGTCCTACCAATTTATTATGATGCTGGTAGTCTTTGAAACTATCATGAACATATATGTTTTAAACATATAACCATGGATACGCAGGTTTTTGCAAAACGATAGGAATAGTCATTTTGATTCTGGTAGGTTTGCAACAACCAAAGTATATTTATGTTTTTGAATGTTGTATAAACATAATCCCCACCCCCCCCGGCTAGATTAGCCAAATACCATGAAACTAACAACATAAGCAATAACTGTACATTTTGTTAACAGCATCAGTTTTTCCTACCAGCATCATATCAATTCAGCAGGACCCAATTGCAGAATCATTGCAAATAAGTAGGTCCACTTAACCAGGGGTGGTACCAAATATTATTGTTTGTCTCACTCATATTTCCTTATGCTCGCTCTCTCTCTCTCTCATCCCCCTCTCTCTCTCTCTCTCTCAACCCCCCTCTCTCTCTCACCCTCTCGTCTCCTCTCTCTCGACCACTCTCTCTCTATTCTCTCTCTTCCCTCTGGCGAGGACCTTTTACTGGAATTTAGCATATAAACTTTTTGAAAGAGCAAGCTGAGTTCACCTGCAGCTATTATATATATAGACACGTGTGTCGTCTCATACGAAGTATGAAACAACTTCAACAGTGGTTTATAAAATTGAAACAATTTGTTTAGAGGATTACCCGTGTCTGTCAGCACCCGTCACGCTGATGGTATATGGGATCTCTTATTAATAGATTGTTTACAACACTCCGAAGAAAACACATTACAGACACGAGCATGGTTCACTAAATGATTTGCACTAAAGCGCACACTTAACGTAAGACGATTGTGGAACTGAAGGGGTTACTCTCACTGGAAAAAGTGACAATGGACTCATATGCTTCATTGACATTTATTTATATGGCGAATAAGTGCTTCGTAATCCGCTATGGTCTCTTCTAACTCCTACTCAATACATCTATCTTCTGTCTGCAATTGTTTGACCGTTTTTTCCAACTTAAACTGCTTTCAAATTTGGTATGTGCATTAATCGCATATAAAATACAGAATAAGTTAGAAATTGAGTCCTGTCAGATATTTTTGCCGGAGTTATGCTCCCTTTCGACTATTTGAATTTTGATGACTATTTTAACGTCCGGAAGATAACTTTAGTTAATTGATTGCTTTCAGATTTTGGTGTGAGGGTGTATCGAACGTAAAAACAGGCCATGTTCGAATAGGTGAAAACACGAGTCAGATCTATACATATTTTGATTCCACACGTTTCCGTATTCAACTGAGCAACACCATCATATTGAGAATAACCGTACTTCGTTGTTGGCTCGCATTCCCTGAAATAAAATAACGTAGAGTTGGTCATCACTTACCAAGAGGACACTACTTCAATACAAAGCATTACATAAGTGTGATATAATCATGGAACTATCTCTGAAGTATTCATCAAGCATTCACTCTCATCGTATTTTTTGGTGATAAACACAGGTTCCCGAAATTGTGATAAGGTTACACATATTAAGCAAATGTCACAATGTGAACGCGATTTAAGTGACTGAGGGAAATACTGTTCCATTTTTAAAAACAGCTGGAATATTATTTTGATGTCGGTATATGTGTTATGTAGTTAGGTATGTATGTTTTATTAGTTCGTGTATTTATAGATCTACAATGTTCCAAATGATGTATGACATGTACATAATTGTTGAGATTCAAATGAGCAAATTGAGAATTCGGAGATGGACATTTGGGCACTCGCATTAAAGATTCTATTAAGAATTATACAATTGATGGATGACAGTGCTTGCATCTCATTCTGCATTCATTGAAAATGTCCGAAGAGGGCATCCCAAATCACCAATTTAGCCAAATAAAGACCGCTTGCAGCAAAGAATTGGAGAACACAAGTACATCTATCATACGGGACAGGTCAATTGGAAAGCGATTTGCGAGATGACAACAACATCATTCAAATCGTCGAATCAGTTAATTATAACAAATAAGGGGGACAACTCTCCCGTCGTGTGTGTTATAGATGGTTTTATCAGACGACACAATGCTATTCCACTTACTGATTGTAGGCTGTTTGTCTACCTCGAGCTCGGTGCGTGTCCATCTTTTATTCATCAGTGTCATTAGACACCAACCAATTGTCTCTTGATGGCGATATTTATCTCAAGTAAAACATTGCGTGATCCGGTGTTGTTGGTGATTTCCAATTGTCGGACGATATCGTGACAACCTACGTCATCAAATGCACCATGTGACACGACTTGGTGCCAACAGTGTGCGCGTATATCACCGAATTTCAAGATAACACGAGACTATGTGAGAGCTTGATATTACTACGTATACCTACGTGTACGTAAACTGATTACGCTGCCAGGAAGGAGAGGTACGAATTAAAGGTGTGCTCGTTCATGACATGTTTCTTGTTGACAGGGACGCGGCTGGATGGTCCCAGTTGGAAGGGGGGGGGTTGTAGAGAGATCAAACTTATAAGCCAAATCATGTTAATTTTCATGTAGATCGGGTGCCCAAAAATCTTGTCCAGAAATGGTGAATATTAACACTATCATAACTACTATAAATTTCCGTGCCGAATATTTTTGACATTATTGGGTGTGGGTCCTCATGCCCCCTTCCGTGCTACAGAAACTGTGACCAATTATACCCACACTCTCGAAGATAATGGGGGTATACTGGATTGACCCCGTCCGTGCGGACATTTATTCATCCGTTTTTCCTTCCGTACGTCCGGGAAGATATCTCAAACACCGGTTGTAGGATCTGAATGAAATTTGTGGAAATGTTGGGGTTTTGTTTCCGTCCGACCAGATATCTCCACCACCGGTTGACGAATCTCAATGGAATTTGGTATGGGTGTTCACTATGAGGGCAATCAATTGAGTGTTTGTCCCGTTTTCCGTTCTAGAGTTACCCATCTTTGTTTATTTGGAGTGTTCTTTTTTTTCCGTATACCGCCACCACCGGTTGACGGATATCAATAATATTTGGTGTGGATGTTCACTACTACATGTATGATGGCAATCAATTTGAGTGTTCAATCATTTTGTTCATGTTTTCCGTTGTAGAGTTATTTATCTTTGTTTATATTACAATGTTTTTTTTCAGTCCGAGCAGATATCTCAACCATACTTTGTCGGTTCGAATTTGCTATCGTGTGGGTAAGCCAGGATCGTCGGTGCAAACTCTTGTTTTTTCACGTTTTGCGAGCGAGGTAGCGGAAAGTTTGCAAAGATGTTTTACTAATTTGTATCAAACAAGCTCGCTTGGTGCATATTCTCGCTGTCCTTGCAAACATAAATCTGGCCATCTTATCACAATCTGCTACACCCGAACGGGTAAACGTGTGTACCTTTCCACAGCTGTAAAAAAATCAAATAAGTATTAGCAGATATTGTCTGCCAATCCACAACGGAGCCGGTTGCTTGCTGCATTGTTCACCTAATTTGATTATATCCGCGCATAGCTTGAGTGTTAAATTGCCTAATTTTAAACAACTTTTTAGTTGTCAAATCATATATTTAATTCAATTTGCGTGTCAGTCGTCACATATATCACAATTGATGCCATAAAGATAGATCATGCCATCATTGCCATGAATCTCTACTCTGCATGCCTAACGCCCGTGGAGATCACATTCAACCAGTACAAAATCTGGGAACTTTTTGACGGGGAACCTTATAAAGTCGAAAAAAAATAACTTGGGGAATATATTTCTTAGTTAGTATCTGTTCCTTAACAATGATCTTCGATGTAGGTTGAGGTCCCACGGTTGACTTTTTGAGCCGATATTGCATAACACATTGAATTAATTACCCAGGAGAAATTCCATAATTGTAAGGAACGTGAATCAAAATAGCTCACAAAGATACTTAAATCATACATGAGTTGTGACCTTCATTTACAGTGAAGTACATTATTAAGGAACAGATACTAACTGAGAAATATATTCCCCATATTATTTTTTCGACTTTATAAGGTTCCCTGTCAAAACTTCAAAAAGTTCCAAGGTTTTGTACTGGTGGAATATGATCTCTACGGGCATTATACCAGAGTAGAGATTTATGGCATCATCTAACATAAAGAATCTCGGGTGTATTATTGCATATCCACAGAACGGTAACACGTCTAATAAACTCTTTCTGTAGACGCCTTGTCTCCCAGCAACCGCAGCTCACCCCACTCATGAATATATGCAGAAAGGTCTATAGCAGTTATATTAAATTCTACAATGTCAGATATCAGTTTAAACGAATATGTTTCCACCTCTCTTGATGAAAGTACAAAGCCTGATAAAAAAAATTCACTCTCCCTGTGGAGAAAACATTTTCAACCCTCAAGCTGTTCATCACAGTTGGGAATTCCGAATGCATGTTATGACGAACCGTCGAGGGAACTCTTATTCGAACTTCTTAACTCGACCAGCCCTGACAAAGTGTGTGCTAATGCTGCATGTTTGTTTAGTTCAATGTGTCACATGTTCCTTGTATGTTTACAACCTCTAGTTCATTGTGAACATTTATATAATGTTCTATATGTGTAAATAGTTAACCCATCGCTCATGTTCCATGTAAAGACGGCTGAGATTAAAGCATCATTCCAGTCAAAAGACATGACGCTACTGAACTGCATTCATATTAAACTAGACTATATTTTGAAAATATATATACCTAAATTTAACATTCAAAATGAGATCATTCATTAGCGAGAAACATGTTGAGCATAGGAAATAGTTCTAAAAGTTAATTAAATTGAACTTGAGATGAATCCTCGTGGAAATCATAAAAAGCTGAAAGCTATATTGGTATATAGGCTATTTTTCTATTTGAACCCGAGTCACATTGTCCACAGATCATTTGGAAATGGCCAATTAAGGGACTGCAAACAGTTGATAATTTTCTCCCCATAATCATTTTATTGCATACAGTGTAGTCATATTAATGGTGTATCAAGGGTTTCAGACATACAGTTACAACAACAACATAAAACAGCAATTTAAAGGCACGTGAGGCCTTAGTTGTCGAAAATATTCATATTTGTTCCAATCACCGTAAACAGAAACACATTAGAATGCATACAGTTTCGTTCATATATACCATGACTATCGCGTAAACAGCATGTTATCATAAAGACCTACTATATTTTACCTAAGCAAGAGCCTGATTGTGTTACAGAAGACAGCACAATGCTAATCACACAAAAATGGCATAAACGCTCTTTATTAGTTCCATATCAGGAATTCGCCAACAAAGAACGCTCTTTATGTTTACCATCATAATATAAACAAACACCAGAAAAGTAACTTTTTATGCTTTTGTTTACATAATGGTCAAACATATGACAATAACATACTGTTAATGCGATATTTCTTATTTGTATACGGACAAAGTCTGTCTACATTTTGATGTTCTTTCTGTTTGTGGCGGTTTTTGACGGGTGGAAATAGTTTTACAGGATACCCACCGCCAAGGCCAACCGTACCTTTAACATCGTTTCTGCTTTGTTTTGTTGACAAATAATGTTCAGAACCAAATATGACGCGATTTAGAACTAAATAAACACCATGCAAATAATATAATTTGGTTGTTAACAAAGTGAACTTTGTTGCTATCCCTCTAATACATCACAACGATATGGAAAATTCAATATCAAACAAATATTTCGGGTAGCACTTCTTGTGCCAAACATCGAAACAGTTTGGTCTGGAAACCTGAATAAATCTTTATGTTATTGCTTATCCCTTCCATG
Source organism: Siphonodentalium dalli (assembly GCA_032622095.1). Taxonomy (NCBI): domain Eukaryota; kingdom Metazoa; phylum Mollusca; class Scaphopoda; order Gadilida; family Siphonodentaliidae; genus Siphonodentalium; species Siphonodentalium dalli. Next base: position 193,494,801 of record CP136062.1, on the reverse strand, counting down.
TCTGGAGCTTCTTGCAATTTTGCGAATGCACTGGCCAAACAATATTACCTTTGACCTTGTAAGCCAGTGCATTCTCTTATATATGCGAGCTTCCATATTATATATCCCTTTGTCTGTATGTGACATTAAAGAACATACATGTCCAAAAATAATGTTTATAATGGCTGCGCTGGGGTTTGGATGAGAGAAATACACAGTCTGATTATGATAGATTTTAAAACAGCCAAACACATATGCTATTAACCCCTCCGTTACTGGAGCTTCCTGAAATGTTGTGAAGACCCTGTGCCAATGCTTTCTCTTCTGCTCCCTATTGGAGACTCCCATATATAAGAGAATGCATTTGACTAACAATATTTATCTTAACCGTGTTTAAGCCATAAACGCGGGAGACTCACATATATAAGATAATGCACTGGCACAGGATCTTTAATGCTGCACAAGCGCAGCTCCCGTCATGAAAGGATTAAAATATCTTAAGGTTTATGTATATATATATATATATATATATATATATATATATATATATATATATATATATATATATGTGTGTGTGTATTTTATACACATAGTGGCTTTTCCTCGTTCGTTCAGATTACACAAAAGCCGCGAAAAATACAATTTGTGTAAAAATAACGGTACTTTTTCTTAACAATTCAGCAGGACCTACCAAATTCAGCAGGACCCACCAACATCATTCCAAATTAGCAGGACCACTAAGGCAGGGGTGTAGTTGCGAATCCTTAGTACACTCTTTCTCTCGAGCTATAATAATAATCGCAACAAGACTTGAACACGCTCCCCGGTAATTTAATATCCATCTCTGATGTCTAGTAATTGAATAGTTGTCACATACTGGCTAAAACGGTTCATTCTAATTTACAAAATATCCCACAGAGAGTTTTTTCAGCTTGCTCGGAAATTGATCTTTCACACGGAAACAAATCGTATATTTCCGACTTGACTTAACGATCTCCGCTTTTGTACTAATTGGTATTCGATTATCTTGTCTCGTGGCGACATTGTTAACGAAGAAATATTTCTCAGTTGTACCGGCACGTCGAACCAAAGGAGTAAACAGGCACACAGCCATCGGGTCTCGATTTGTGATGACTCTCCAAAAATTCGCCGCTGACATACATATACAAGTGGAAGGCGGGCATTGCACCATCGAGAGTCGAGGAGCCCCAACCGACCTTAAGTCAACCGGCTGGCATTGCACCCCCATCCTAGAGTTGAGCCCGTAGTACAAGCCCGGAGTACAACAGACTAAGGCAACTGGGGTCCATGCAAAGCACTAAATAGGACAATATGTATAGCTTTTCACAACTCAAAACAATATATATGTATATCAACACACAAAACTCACACAGATAAATCAAAGTAAGTCTTCTCCGCCGGTCCTGGTTCGGAAGGGGTGGGGCTCTGCTTCTTGCTTTGGTGGCATCCACCCCATGCACAGTAGGCAAACACCTACTGTGCATGGGCATATATTAATCTCACAAACCCTAAAAACGCTCTTCAGCGGAATTACGGCATTCAAAAGTGGGTTGTAGGAGAGGGTCGACGGCCCTTTCAAATCTTCCCGGGTATCATCCCAAACTCAAAACGTGTTGAGGTTACTGACATGAATTCATATCTAAAGTTTGTTTCTAAGATCGAGCAACTCAGTCCCATGATAAGGTACTTCTTTTTGGGAAACGAAAGCATGGACGCTCTTAATCAGAGACATTTATTGGAATTTTTTTATCAGCCAAAATTCAAAACGTGTGAAAACTTCCACTTTTGAAAGTCGATATCTGACCTTCGGATTTTAACCTCAGCTTAATGCTTAAATGTACTCAGACGGCCCCCATACCATCACGATACAACACCAACAACAACAACAACAACAATTCTTCGCTTTAGTTATCAGAATCGATTTATTGCGACAACATAATGCTAACCACTGTCAACTATGGTATAAAATTTCCTAAAACTTGTTACATGGAGCTCCGTGGTCCAGTGGTTAGCGCGTTGGACTTGCCTTCGCTGTCAACACAGCGAGGCGAGTTCGCGGCTGGCTGGTGGTCTATTGTGAGTTTCCACACAACAGTGGCTTGGCCGATTTGAGCGATGTGCAATTGTTGGATTGTACACTGTTTGAATCTCGTGCCAAGTTGTGACCCTTGAGCAAGGTCGCTCGTACTGTGTCTGCTTTGCACCACCCATGCGTTACAAGGGTACCTGATAATGAGCAGTGAAAGATCTTGTCAGTATGCTAGCCATATGGTATCCTGGCATACTCCCGGCTGTACCTCCCCCTGTCCCCGGGGAGCAGTAGATGGTTACTGAATGTTCAGGCTCATCAGGGTAATAATTGTAAAAACTTTGAGCGCTTTGGGCCTCATGGGAAAGGCGCTTTACAAATGCTATACATTATTATTATTACTTATCAACATTTTGTTCAACAAAATATGGCCGTATTATTACTAAAGTACCACGCAATTTGACCGTTTTACCACTTTTTACAATTTTAGAGTTATCCATCTTCAATCGCAATTTTGTCCGAGACCCTCCGTTTGACCACTGTCAACTATGGTATAAAATTTCCCAAAACTTGTTACTTATCAACATTTTGTTCAACAAAATATGGCCGTATTATTACTAAAGTATCACGCAATTTGACCGTTTTACCACTTTTTACAATTTTAGAGTTATCCATCTTCATTCTCAATTTTGTCCGAGACCCTCCGTTTGACCTTGTGTTTCTGGGCCACATATTATTACACATCTCGAGAAATAACAAACTTCAAAAATCGATATCTGATCACTCTGAGCTTTGATGGGTGGGTTCCTCGACTCGAATCAAATATTTTTTACCCTCGAAGCCAAAGAAATAGTAAATTAGGAGCGTCTGATCGGATTGAGTACCTTTAATTGATCACTCTCGTCGGTTTCTGTGATGAAATTACACAGGGTCCATAAATTGTGAAATAGTTACTCAGGTTAATCAAATTTCAAGTTCAATAACCAAATATTCATTTTCTGCTACCAAAATGACCACAACCATTATTAATATTTATTAATGTATGCCAATATGAGGACTATGACTTCCCAAAACTGAACAGTATTCCCCCAGTCACTTTAAAATCCAGTTCATATTGTAAGATTTGCTTAACCTGAGTAACTTTATCACAATTCTCCCAACCTGGGCAACTTTATCACAATTTCGGGAACCTGGGTCACTGAATCACAACAAAAAAACAACAAGCGAGTGTGACCAGTTAAGTCAGGGTTAATGGACGAACTACTGGACATTCGCAAAGTAGATGGTCGAGGCTGCACGCCGAGGCCTTTAGTTGACGATGCCAGTCGCGAGTCCATTAACCGACACAGAACAATATTTAAACTTCAAATTTTAGGGCTCTTAATGAACCATTTATGTATCGTTTCTCGCTCTACAATCCCCCTCCCCACTTATAGATATATAACGAAGACGAGAATAACATGTTGATGAAGTTTATTGAAATTTAATCATTGGCAGAATCTTCGACCGTTAGATTTATTTCTAGGAGTTTCTTGAATTTTCTCATCGCTTCATCCGCAGCCCATTCATTATTATATCCGTGTTTGGTCAGTTTGACCATTTTCTTCATGATAGCGTTATGTATGCGGGATGTTTTCAATCGATGCTGGTATTCTATCAATCGTCTGTAACTTTTGAGAAAGAGAGAAAACTCTGTGTAGATGCGTTCTAGCTGAGCTTTTCCCTCAGCCTCTTCTCCCGACACGCCCTCTTTTTCCGTCAGTTGATCAAACTTGTCAGACAATGCTTTCACATCATCGATGACGCGTTTCATCATACTTTTGAATGTGTCCATCTCATTGACGCATCGCGCAGCTTTCTTATGGCCGAATACCGATCTACTACCGGCGACAGCATCATCCTCTGAATCTGAAGAGGACGAAGCGGTTCTAGATTCTGATGAAGGTGAACGGGGAATGATATCAGATTCGGACGAATCTAGAACCGTTTCTCGGTCATCTGTATCTTTCCCGAAAAAATCTCCATTCGTTCCTGACATAATTCCGTGTTTAATCTGTTTATGTCTTTGTAGATTGTAGTTCGTCGATAAAATATCTCCGCATAAATGGCACCCAGGCATTATTGCGAATTATTGGAATAACGATCACTCTTATATTAACGAAAAGATCGAAAAAGTTCTGTTAAAAAAAATGGCGCGCGGCCCCTTCCCCTTTTTTGGAAAAAAATGTACGCATGATAACATTATATTCATACATGCTAACGATGACGTTAATGTCGTTTTGGTGTTCTCCACTCTTGCTCATGAGCTCAGTTGCTCATTTGCTCTTTGTCCCACTCCCCCACTTGATCATTTGCTCTTTTTTCTTGCTCATTTACTCTTTTCTCCTCTCCTCGAATGCACTTTTCCTTTTGATACGTACGATCCCCCATACAAAAAAAATCCGAACCAAAAAAGGGGAAGGGGCCGCGCGCGCGCGCCATTTTTTTTAACAGAACTTTTTCGATCTTTTCGTTAATATAAGAGTGTTGTTGTTGTTGTTGTCGTCGTCGTCGTCGTCGTCGTTCCTCTTTCTCAAAAGTTACGAACGATTAATAGAATACCAGCATCGAATGAAAACATCACCCATACATAACATGATCATGGAGAAAATGGTCAAACTGACCAAACACGGATATAATAATGAAGGGGCTGTAGATTCAGACAACGTTAGAGCGGTATTTTAGCTTCTGCTCTATGAGCGGTACTTTAGCTATGTATCTGCCCTATGGGGCGGTACTTTAGCTTTGTATCACAATCGATTTCATCATGTCACCAGGTTACACATATCTATATAATAGAGTGCTCATATTGAAATCACTCATAATTGCATTGACATTTGGATAGGTAGGTTGTATTGTAGACACACGAATTAAATTTGTCTGGCCATGAATGCCAATGCACCATGATAGTTATCGATGTCAATAATGCGTTTCGTTGAGATCTTGATTGAGTTGATGACAATATTCTGACAAAATTTCTTTTCGATCTATAAAATGCTGCTTTTTATTATCGACATGATCACTTGCTCACCTCTTGCTCATTTGTATTGCTCATTTGCTCATTTTCTTGCTCATTTTGCTCATTTTCTTGCTCATTTGCTCATTTTTTTGCTCATTTTTTTGCTCATTTGCTCATTTTTTTGCTCATTTGCTCATTTTTATTGCTCATTTGCTCATTTTCTTGCTCATTTGCTCATTTTTTTTGCTCATTTGCTCATTTTTATTGCTCATTTGCTCATTTTCTTACTCATTTGCTCATTTGCTCATTTTCTTGCTCATTTGCTCATTTTCTTGCTCATTTGCTCATTTTTTTGCTCATTTTTTTGCTCATTTGCTCATTTTTTTGCTCATTTGCTCATTTTTTTGCTCATTTGCTCTTTTTCTCACCCCCTTTGAATATACTTTGGGTGATATTCTGTGTCATTGTTAATTGATTGATGCATACTCAATCAAGATCTCAACGAAACGCATTATTGACATCGATAACTATCATGGTGCATTTGGCATTCATGGCCAGACAAATTTAATTCATGGATTTTAGAGTCTGATGTCGCCCGATATCAAAATTAATAAGAGTAAGTTGTACACGAGAACAATTACAATCATGGATAATAGAACAGGTACCTTGACGAATACGTTTCAAACAGAACGTGGTCGTCTACATATGAATCTCCTTAAATGGATAGGAATTACTATTATGGTAATCACTGTGTCACTTTAGTGATCACGTGATAAACTGAAGTTTTTTGAAATTTTGGAAGTTTTTGAAGTTTTTGAATTTTTTTTAATATTTGAAAGTTTTTGAAATTTTTGAAATTTTTGAAGTTTTTGAAGTTTTTGAAATTTTGGAAGTTTTGGAAGTTTTTGAAATTTTTTGGACACCCGAAGTAATTTCGCATCACGCTCTTCGTCCGCTCGTGATTTAAAATAGTACAACATCTCAATACTTCCAATAATTCGCGATAATGCACACGTGTCATATACTCAATAACTTCATCGGGATAGAGAAGTAAAGAATAAACGCTCTTTATTATTTATGTAAGAGTAATGGTGTCAAATTATTTCAGGTATTGTGGAGACAATTATATGATGTATGGACTGCGTCTGATTGATAAACACTGGAATGTATGCATTCATACCGATGGTGACAATGACCGAAATTACCGTGACTCGGACCTGTCCATACACATATAATTGGTATAAAGCTATTTCTAAACATCGATTAATAAAATTAACAGAGTTTCATGTAAAATATTTAAAATTTGTTTGAACAAAAATAACAAAAGATATTACACGCAAATAATTTTAAAAACATTCGACATTTAAAGGCACGTGAGGCCTTAGTTGTCGAAAATATTCATATTTGTTCCAATCACCGTAAACAGAAAAACATTAAAATGCATACAGTTTCGTTCATATATACCATGACTATCGCGTAAACAGCATGTTATCATAAATACCTACTATATTTTACCTAAGCAAGAGACTGATTGTTACAGAAGACAACACAATGCTACTGGCTAATCACACAAAAATGGCACAAACGCTCTTTATTTGTTCCATATCAGGAATTCACCAACAAAGAACGCTCTTTATGTTTACCATCATAATATAAACAAACACCAGAAAAGTAACTTTTTATGCTTTTGTTTACATAACAATGGTCAAACAAATGACAATAACATACTGTGTATGCGATATTTCTTATTTGTATACGGACAAAGTCTGTCTACATTTTGATGTTCTTTCTGTTTGTGGCGGTTTCTGACAGGTGGAAATATTTTTACAGGATACCCACCGCCAAGGCCAACCGTACCTTTAATAGTCGGCCGAGATTTGGGTAAGAGACCGAAAACTCATTATAAATTTTTGAGATTTTTAAAAACTTTTTTTTTTGAAAATTTTGATTTTTTGTTTTTGGGAATATTTTAGTACAAACAATTTTACCCGCCAAAAAATCTATTTTTAGATGTGCAGGCAACGAGCCCCCCGTACTACTGATGCCACCAAAGCAAGAAGCAAAGCCCCACCCCTTCCGAACCAGGACCGGCGGAGAAGACTTACTTTTATTTATCTGTGTGAGTTTTGTGTGTTGATATACATATATATTGTTTTGAGTTGTGAAAAGCTATACATATTGTCCTATTTAGTGCTTTGCATGGACTCCAGTTGCCTTAGTCTGTTGTACTCCGGGCTTGTACTACGGGCTCAACTCTAGGATGGGGGTGCAATGCCAGCCGGTTGACTTAAGGTCGGTTGGGGCTCCTCGACTCTCGATGGTGCAATGCCCGCCTTCCACTCCTGTGCGAGTGTCAGAACCCGTTGATCTGGTTGTGTGGTGCGTGCGCAGACGAGGATGCAGCTGAGGCCAGACTGTGTTGGTTGGTGTGTCTCTGAAGGTTTGGAGTGCCAAGTAGTGTTTCTAATTATTGTGTCCCACCCGTCCTCCCATAAGCATAGCCGCGGGTGAAAGCATGTATTTGCAAATTTGTATATGTAGTTGTTTTTGGGTATTTGATTTGTGTTCAGGTTTGTGAACTTGTTGTACAGTGTAGTGAGTTTACAAGGTTAGCAGGTTAGTTGGTTGTTTGCTGGAGATAATTACTCAATGGCTTATACTACGGCCACGATAAACGTATCTATATCAGTAACATCAGCAAAAAAGGTTTTTTTATACGAAAGGACTCTCGACTGGTGAAGGTGTATTCAGGGTCAGGTTCCTGGCCGTCTGGATATATGGGACACAGGGCGGTACCAAGCTTGGAATTTCCAACTTCCCCCGGAACAGATCGAGAAATTCCATCTTAGGTTAAAAATGTCCAACTGGCACATCAAGTTTCTAACTGTTGGGAATTTCCAAACTATAACACCCCCCATGGCTGGAAAATATCTAACTCCTGGCAACCTTATACTTTTATTATTATGTTTATATATAAGAAACAAGGATCCCTTTTTTCTTTACAGTGGAACCGTCCGTCCGTCCGGATTTTTCTCCCAGGCCCAGGTGCATTCCATATATGGAACTTTTGAATATTCCATATATGGAACTCACGAATATTCAAAAGCTCCATATATGGAATCATGAATAAAATATGGATGAATAAAATTTGGCCGCGACTCAGTGATCTCACTTGTTAAAGTGACTTTGTGAGCAATTCTGCTTTGTGTTGCTTACAATCATAGCATTTCTCTTTGTTAATTAATTCAATATCTATTGCATTATCAGCTCACAAAAGTCACACAAAAACATACCATCCCTACTGTGAAGAAGATTATCGAGGAACAGGCATCAACACATAGAGGATATCTATACGAAATTTATTAACCGATTGCACTAAATACCATTCGAGTCGAGCTTTAGTGAGTCTCGAATCAAATTTAGTTGGCGGGGTTTATCAATTTCGTATAGAATTGCGACGAATTTGAGATTCTTTTTTTTATCACATAATCACATATTAGAAAGAAAAAACGAAATCGAAATGACTTGGGGATAAAAAAAATATATATTGACTTCATTCTACCAACCAAAGAGGAAGTAAAGACACCTTCAATAATAAATTTCGTTCCATTTTAACCCAACACAAATCGAATATCATAATTATATTCTAATTAACAAAATAATCGACACCATTGCGCTAAGCCTTTATACGTCACTGTGAGTGCCGAGAATACACGTGTGTCTTACTAAAAGTATGAAGCTGGGTTTAGGGGCTAATTATGTGATAAAGAGATATTCCCTGCATTGCCTGTTCAATGTTATAAAATTTCCTGTCAGAACGAGTCAAAAGATAAAAAAAGTTCCCAGGTTTTGTACTGCTGGAATAGATAGATAGATAGATAGATCTTTATTGCACGACAAACAATACATTTGGGTATGGCAATATACATGTACACATACAAAAAATAAAGTGAACAGACATATAACATGGTATGGAAATCAATGGGTAATATACAAGCATAAATCGGGGAATATAAAGTTCGTGCCCAGCATTGGCTAGCGGATGCCGTTATTGTCAGATTACTCGCGTCTTATATGAAGCTATTTTATTTAAACATATTTTATTGTATATCAATAGATACATGGGGATTGTGACACAAGTTGTTTCAACTTAGTGACGTCCCTCTCCTGCACAAAAGGTATAACATAACATTTAAACAAGATGACAGGATGAAATTTGTAAAATATTTAAGCAGCGAAACAGATGTTAATATTTGTACAGAGTGTGCTATGAGTGGAGTTTTATTGTGTCCAGTTTTACCCTCACGTTGTCATAAGTTGTATCTAAAAAGGCCAGGCATTTAAATTTTTAATTGTTGTCAATGATAGGTTGACATAACAGAGAAAAATATATGATCGAAATTACCCAAAACGTTTAGTTGCGGTAATGTACGACTGTGTAATATGAAATAGCAATATATTTCTTCTGTGGTCATTTTCAGAGATTCCACAGAGAAGATGCTTAATATTTTCTATATGAAAGTTATTTGTTTCAAGTTTGTGGTAAAATATTCTCCTCTGGTTGGTGAACAATGGACAATGGAAGAAGAAATGACTAGCATCCTCCTTCGGGAAGCCACATTGACATTTAGGACTATCAGCTATGTGGTTATTTTGCATGTCACTCTTTAAGTAGCTACAATAGTTTCGGAGTTTACACTGGTTCACACTAACCTTCCGATGACCTGTTCTATAAAGTGGATAGGGTTTTGGAGCAGGGGCGATTATGTTTAGGTGAGTTTTAAAATCGGATATATTTTCAGAATCTATGACAAACGAAGGGAGCTTATTCCACTCATTGATGGGTTGTGTTTAGGAAGAATTAGTTCCTATAATGTGCGGTTGTCCAGTGGTACGAGTAGAAAAAACTGGTAGAAGTAGGGTGAGGTATTCTGGAGTTTCTGGAGTTTCTTCATTAGTTATTTATAAAAGTGTTTGTAGGTGGTGTTTCTCCCTGCGCTCCCTAAGGTTGGACCACCCCACTTCGAGTAAAACATTTGTATTGGAGACAGAGCGGGTTAACCCGGTCACTATTCTGGCGGCGTCCACATGTATACGTTCAAGTTTGTCCATCAAGTATTGTGGTGCACAGTCCCGAACTACATCTGCATAAGTAAGTTTTGTAAAAAAAAATTCTAACGTATTTGCACTTAAGCTGTATTTGAATCTTCTTAGTGAAATGCGGGACGAAACTCTCTTAATTATATTATTAACGTGATCGTTGATTGAATTTCGAAACCAAGGTGTGTATGTGACGTTTCGAAGGAGATGTTTTGGTCTTGGAATACAAGTGTGGGGTTCGTTTGTTTGCCCGATAACGAGAAAGATATTGCTTTAGTTTTCGATGGATTGAAATTTACTAGCCATTTGCGCGCCCAATTTGATATTGATTCTAGATCTTGATTTAGATCAAATTCAAGGATGGTCAGGTCATAATGAGATGCGATAATGCATGTGTCGTCGGCGTACATTCTAGTTGTTGAGATAAGGTTATCCGGGAGTTCATTTATGTAGGATAAGAACAGAAAAGGTCCGAGTATTTACCCTTGAGGCACTCCATGGGGGACCAATTCGAACTCGGAGTATGTATTATTCACCAAGACTCTTTGTTGTCTGTTAAAAAGATAGTCCTCCAACCAAATGGACAGCTGACCAGAAATTCCATACTTGTCTAATTTATGTATCAAACCCTTATGCCAGACCCTCTCGAACGCCTTTGAAATATCACAAAAAATAGCACACGTGTGCAAGTTGTTGTCGAGGTTCTGAAATAGGTTATGATACATATCCAGAAGTTGATATGTTGTATTATGTCCTTCAGTAAAGCCGGATTGGTGTCGATATAGGAGGCAGTTCTCGTCGAAGAATACATTAATATATTTGAGTACCGTTTTTTCGAAAAAATTTCCAAGGATAGGGAGAAGAGAAATTGGTCGATAATTTAAACAGTCCGCGGGATCTCCTTTTTTAAATATTGGTATTACATTAGCTTTCTTCCAGTTCGACGGAAATTTGCCCATATTTAGCGATTTCTTAAAGAGTAATAGAAGCGGAGTGGCAACAGCAGTTGCCGTTCCTTTCAACATTTTAGCATTAATTCCATCGTGGCCCTGCGCTTTATTTGTTTTGAGGTTTTCGATTACTGTAACAATATCTGCGTGTGAAATGGGAATATCAGTGAATTTATTGCCGCACCTGAGAGGAAAATCTGGTAGTTGATGTCCTATATCTTTTATAGATAAATTTTGGGTAAAGTTTGCGTTCAGAAGTCTAGCTATATCGATGTCATTGCTGGCGTATGAAACTCCATTTAATATGACTTCGCCGTTAGCCGAATAAAGTGGTGGTATTTTATTTGTTTTCTTTTTGTTCAAAAGGTAATTGATGATTCGCCAAAAATCTCTAGATGATGGCGAGTCATTAACTCTTTCATCTAGGTGTTCTTCGAATTTAACTTTCTCATGTTTTTTCATGTTGTTTACTCTATTTCGTAATTTTTTGTATTTTTTCCAGTTTAGATCGGTACTACGTTTGAGTGCAATCGATCTGAATCTATCGCGTTTCCGTAGCTAGCGACGAATTTCTGAGTTGAACCAGATTTTGTCTTTAGTTCGAATAATGACTGTCGAGGTCGGGATGGTTTCGTGCATAATTTCAAGGAATTTATCATAAAATACTGCTACAGCTGTGTCAACGTCCGCCGTTGGTCCACTGTCTGGAATCAGTACGGCTGACTCATGTTTAGACGTTTCCGGTTTGGTCGCAAAGACAGAAACTCGACGGTATACAACCGACTAAAATGCTTGATTTTAGATGTTCAGACTGTCGTACCATAATGGAATCTTGGTCGGATATGTTCAGGATATGTTAACAGTGCACAGGAAACTAACCAGAGTTATATAATGTCATACTTGGTTAGATTATAGCACAATTGAATCGAGAATTTTATATATATTTGTGCAAAAATTCGCTCTCAAATCCGTTTTACAAGTGTTTTATCCTTTTAAAATTATAATCTTGCAGGTCATATATAATTCGTAATGTTTATCAAACAATAATCCGTAACCATTTGTACATTCGGGTGTGTTGTATAGTAGAAAAAAGTATATTTTGGATGGTCATCGACGAATTTTTGTGTACGGTTTAGATTGCAGCTAGTGTACGGTTGATCAGCATTTCATGTCCTAGTTGTGTACGGTTCAGACGTACTGTTTATTGGGTTTCTGTCAGTTCTTTGGCGTATATTCTACAGAAAACCTGTCATTTTTAAGTTTATGAGTTAAAATTCATATATATAACAAATGAATGTTTGTTTTCCACAATGCATGCTATTATGAACTCGTTGTTGCTGTGATATTCCGCACAGGGAATGTGACCGTAACCACGTGTTCATGGTGCGGTTCAGACGTACTGTTTGTTGGGTTTCTGTCAGTTCTTTGGCGTATATTCTACAGAAAACCTGTCATTTTTAAGTTTATGAGTTAAAATTCATATATATAACAAATGAATGTTTGTTTTCCACAATGCATGCTATTATGAACTCGTTGTTGCTGTGATATTCCGCACAGGGAATGTGACCGTAACCACGTGTTCATGGTGCATATATTTTGGATAACAAAAATTAATTTGTTATATTTATAGTATAATGTGTTAGCTAAGCCTACAGTCGAATATTTGACACTACTTTCAGAATTCAAGATGGAGAAATTCAAGTGCCACACGTGTAACATTGGATTCGACTCCTTCTCACATATTATAGAGCATTTTAAAGTGACTCATGGCGACAATATACTAAAGATTAGAAATCTAGAACTTAATATGATGACGGGGAAGATTGGCTACAGAACGCATAATTTTAATGTTGTGCCGAATGTGGTCAGCAGTGAGGACAAAGTTATTAAGGTCGGATCGAGCGACCCCGGTGCATTGACCATTAACATATTAAAAGTTGACAGAGCCGACAATTCAACAAATATCGGTAATATAAATAGATGTACATTCAGCAGTCCGTTGAGCAAAAAGTTTTCTTACCTGTGAACAAAACGAAAACAAACAGAACATGCGTGGACCAAAAATCCGAAAACATGAAACAAAACTGTAAAAAGATAACACATAAACTGCACGATATACATGTGTAGTGTTCTCTTAATCCACAAAGCCACGACAGGACCAAGGACCATACAATAGGCTATTTTTTTCTAGTAGAATACAAAACGTAGACAATTAAATAATGAGTTAAATTCATATTTGAAAACAATTGCATGGTCTGATATATAGTTTTAGTGTTCAAGATATTTTTAAACGTGTATAGTAAATTTAAACATGCATGCAGCATTTTAACATTTTCGGCTTTGTATTGGACCCCTATAGTGGTCAGATACGACCGTAAGGATGGAGAGAACACTATACTCGTAAACAAACCGAAGATAAAAATCATAATAATCAACTATTGGTCGCCCAGTAAAGGCTCGTCCACAGACCTGCGTAATGCATGCGTGTACACGTAAGGGTGCGTATATAATGGCTGATCGATGGGTCTATATACGGAGGGATCATCTAAGTGGTTAGCACTTGTCCTCCGATCCCTTTAAAATAGCCTATATATGTATTACATGTATTTTATATTAATGTATTATTTAGAGCAAATACAATATGTTTAAACTACAGACGATGTCTGTCAAGTGCGTCATGATTTTGTCAAACAATCAAATACTTTATTCTTTCACCCATTAAACAAATTGCACAAATAAGGAAGATGTTATATAAATAGTCAAGCGGATAGTTAATTCATGTCACTGATCGGTCTTGACACCGTGCGTAATGCATATAGACCCATCAACCATATAGTCGGGGAGACAATAAGGTCCACCTGCACCCCCCCCCCCCCGATGATTACAAATAACCTTAGTTTTATTGTTCCCTATGGTATCCAGATAAAGAATCCGGAATTCACCGAAAAATAAAGGTGGCCCTACTGGGTGCTAGAGCCATTTGAATCCAAGATGGCCGCCATTTCCTCTAACTCCGACCAGATGTATTTAATCGTTGTAATAGATCGGTTGTTAGCAAAAGACACAGACAAAATGTATGCCATTTTGTTGGTATGATGTCCTTCTTCAAAATGACGGCAAATAATTTCGAAAAAAATCAAAATGGTCGCCGAAAAATGACGTCATATGCACGAAAATAGGAAATTTAATTAATATTTCACCATATCTTCCATTTTTCTTCACATTAATCATTAGTAAATGGCAATGTTTTTGAGACAGTCATCAAGCGTGATATTATAGCGTCATTTTAAGACATTTACCATTGACGGGGGTTCAGTAATAGATACAGAAAGAGGATTTGAAAAATAGGGGTGAAATTTTCGATTTTTTTTGCAAGACGATTTTGATGTATTTAATCGTTGTAATAGATCGGTTGTTAGCAAAAGACACAGACAAAATGTATGCCGTTTTGTTGGTATGATGTCCTTCTTCAAAATGCCGGCAAATAATTTCGAAAATAATTCAAAATGGCCGCCGAAAAATGACGTCATATGCACGAAAATAGGAAATTTAATTAATATCTCACCATATCTTCCATTTTTCTTCACATTAATCCTAGTAAATGGCAATGTATTTGAGACAGGCATCAAGCGTGATATTATAGCGTCATTTTAAGACATTTTCCATTGACGAGGGTTCAGTAATAGATACAGAAAGAGGATTTGAAAAAGAGGGGTGAAATTTTCGATTTTTTTGCAAGACGGTCTTGATAATCATTTTAACGACAAACCACACAGGATGTTAATATAGAATGTCAACAACTATTTGCTTTATTTTATTGGACGGATGTTTTAATTCAATGGGAATGAAATTGGTGTAGAACATTTCCAAAATGGCCGCCGAAAATATGAAAAATGGTAAATATTGTCCCAGGGTGTCCTGCAATGGCTTACAAGTTGTGGTTGATATATACAATTGGCTAATCTGTATTATATACATTGAATACTTACATGTCTGATGCACCATGGATCAATGTTTCTATTGTCACCACTGACATCACCAGAAATATTGGATATTTCTCTCACAAACTTGACATAAATATCGGCAAAAATTAACTTTTCAGGGTTGGACAATTTTTTTAAGTAAAATGCAACTATCATTGGTATCAAAGGTATTTATTGTTTTGGTCTATCTTAAATGTGTCACACTACGGTGTTTATAGACCAAATTGCTCAAGATGGCTTCCAAAATGGCAACCAAATTTGTAAAAAGTTAATTTTTTACATATATCCCGAACATTATTATCTGCGTTATTCGACAAGGTAGCAAACTGTGACTCACTTGGTTATTATACGTGTTAGTTAATTAACCGACAACTACGTTCTATTCTGTTTGTCCCAGTTCCGTATGGGGCATGACAAATTCATTTTAAAGTTGCAGTATGGAACCTCTTTTGTGATTCTGGCCATATTATTGAAAGGAAATGGGCAAAACTTTGAGACGGAACTGAGATGAACCGTAATATGTGGCTATTCTGGCCCATCATGATAAAAAGTGATCAACTGGATAAAAGATGGATACCAATATGGCAGCCAGGGAGTTACTGTATGATCATAGGTGATGTGAATAGGTATACAGGGAGTTACTGTATGGTCATGAATGATGTGAATAGGTATACAATGAGTGACTATATGGTTATGAGTGGGGTGTCCATGGTGAGATGCATAGGAGTATAAGGAGTGGCTGTATGGGCATGTGTGAGGTGAATCGGTATACATGTAGTGACTGTACGGTATATTGTGTGTGGCCGATGTGATCGTATGGGCATTGCTGTGGTTTATAGATATAACGAGAGTAGCTACATGGTCATCCGTGTGTTGTTTATGTATATATGGAGTGACTGTAAGGTCGTGGTGGTCGTGATGTATATGTGTACCGTGTGTGGCTGTATTGTGACATGTGGTGTATATGTATATTTGTGCTGTCTGTATGATCATGGATGGATTGCGTAGATAAATAGGGTGTGATTTTATGGTTATGGGTAATGTGTATAGGTGCACATGGTATGCCTGTGGTCAAGATTGAAGTTATATGCATACCTGGAATAAGCTTTATGGTTATTGACGAGCGTGTGGCTATATAGGGAGTGCCATTTTGGTAACGGGTGGGTCGTATATTTATATATGTTGTGGATGTATTATCATCGGTGGTGTATATGGTGTAGATGAATGATCATGGATGGCGTGTATGAGTATACAGTGAGTTGATTAATTGTCATGTGTGAGGTGTATATGCAAGTGTGAGACTTATGAGTGGTCGTGTGTGCGGGTATTGGTATATTTGGAAGGGCTCACCATTGGTGGGTGAGGTGTATATGTATATCTGAATTGACTCTATGGTCATGGGTATGGCGAATAGATATACATGTAGTGGCTGTATGGTCCATGGTGAGATGAATAGGTATAAAATGAGTGACTGTATGATCGTGAATGTGAAATAATATGTATACATAGAGTGACTATATGGTCAGGTGTAGGAGTATACCTGGTGTTCATGCATGGTGATTCATGGCTGTATCGTCATTTGTGGCATGTACCGGTATAGCCAAATAAGGCTGTATGGTCAGGTGTACGTTTATAGAGTGGGTGACTATATTGTCATTTGTGTGGTGTGTATGTACATATGAAGTCATGGGATGCGTTGTACGTGTATAATTTGGGTGGCTATCGCTTTCCACAATAACTCAAGGATATGTTAATCAATAGAGAGGTCATGTCAAAGAGTTCTCCACCTTGATAGTGTTTGTGTACATGGGGAACTTTAAACGTGAAAAGCGATAGCCACCCATTACCACACAGTCATTCCATATATGCATAAACACCACATACATAACAATATAGTGACCAACTGTATAAACGTACACCTGACCCATGACCATGGATGGCCATACAGCCATGCGTCACAATGCAAGTACACCGGGTATAATCCAAAAGATGACCCATAACCATAGAGTCACTCCTTGTATACCCATTCACCTCACCATTGGCCATACGGTCATCCCATGTATACCTATTCTCCACACACACATGGTCAAATAGACATTCAATATATACATCAACACCGCAACAATGACCATATAGTCACCTCGGGTATACATATCCACCTCACCAATGGTCATATAGCCACTCGCTTCATACACATACCCTCATCCGTGGCACCTGGTATACTCCTTCATCTGACCTATGGCCATATAGTCACCCCGTGTGTACCTATTCAAAACATTCATACATGATCATGGTCAATCATTGTATATATATTCACCTCACCCTTGGCCATGTCACTCCCTGTATCCCTATTTGTCACACCATAGCAGAATAGCCACTCAAGATATACTAATACTCCCCAGCCATGTCAGTATATTCAATCCATGTATGCGTATGCACATCATCCATGGCCATATAGCCGCTCGCCCATGACCATATAGCAACACATGTGTATGCCCGTATAACCTACACATGACCATACCGCAACGAGTCACCAAGCAGGAACACCGGGTATACTCATACACCTGACACATGACAATTTAGTCACTCCCTGCATAGCTATTCATTACATTTATGATCATACAGTCACTCATTGTATACATACATGTACTCGTCTCACCATTGACCATACAATAACTCCCTGTATACCTATTCACCTTACCTATGGTCATATAGTAACTCCCTGGCATTCACCCTATATCCAGTTGATATGTTTTATCATAATGGACCAGAATAGCCACATATTATGGTTCATCTCAGTTCCGTTTCAAAGTTCTGCCCATTTCCTTTCAATAATATGACAAGAATCACAAAAGAGGTTCTCCGCCAAATTTCATACTGCAACTTTAAAATGAATTTGTCATGCCCCATACGGAACTGGAACAAACATAATAGAACGTGGTTGTCAGCTAATTAACTAACACGTATAATGACCAAGTGAGTCACAATTTAATACCTTGTCGGATAACGCAGAGAATAATGGTCGGGATATATGTAAAAAAATAACTTTTTACAAATTTGGTTGCCATTTTGGAAGCCATCTTGAGCAATTTGGTCTATAAACACCGTAGTGTGACACATTTAAGATAGACCAAAACAATAAATACCTTTGATACCAATGATAGTTGCATTTTACTTTTAAAAATTGTCCAATTGTCCAATTGTCCAATTTTTGCCGATATTTATGTCAAGTTTGTGAGAGAAATATCCAATATTTCTGGTGATGTCAGTGGTGACAATAGAAACAATGATCCATGGTGCATCAGACATGTAAGTATTCAATGTATATAATACAGATTAGCCAATTGTATATATCAACCACAACTTGTAAGCCATTGCAGGACACCCTGGGACAATATTTACCATTTTTCATATTTTCGGCGGCCATTTTGGAAATGTTCTACACCAATTTCATTCCCATTGAAGTAAAACATCCGTCCAATAAAATAAAGCACATAGTTGTTGACATTCTATATTAACATCCTGTGTGGTTTGTCGTTAAAATAACTATCAAGACCGTCTTGCAAAAAAATCGAAAATTTCACCCCTCTTTTTCAAATCCTCTTTCTGTATCTATTACTGAACCCTCGTCAATGGCAAATGTCTTAAAATGACGCTATAATATCACGCTTGATGCCTGTCTCAAATACATTGCCATTTACTAGGATTAATGTGAAGAAAAATGGAAGATATGGTGAGATATTAATTAAATTTCCTATTTTCGTGCATATGACGTCATTTTTCGGCGGCCATTTTGAATTTTTTTCGAAATTATTTGCCGTCATTTTGAAGAAGGACATCATACCAACAAAATGGCATACATTTTGTCTGTATCTTTTGCTAACAACCGATATATTACAACGATTAAATACAGCAAAATCGTCTTGCAAAAAAAATCGAAAATTTCACCCCTATTTTTCAAATCCTCTTTCTGTATCTATTACTGAACCCTCGTCAATGGCAAATGTCTTAAAATGACGCTATAATATCACGCTTGGTGACTGTCTCAAAAACATTGCCATTTACTAATGATTAATATGAAGAAAATGGAAGATATGGTGAAATATTAATTAAATTTCCTATTTTCGTGCATATGACGTCATTTTTCGGCGGCCATTTTGAATTTTTTTCGAAATTATTTGCCGTCATTTGGAAGAAGGAGATCATACTAACAAAATGGCATACATTTTGTCTGTGTCTTTTGCTAACAACCGATCTATAACAACGATTAAATACATCTGGTCGGAGTTAGAGGAAATGGCGGCCATCTTGGATTCAAATGGCTCTAGCACCCAGTAGGGCCACCTTTATTTTTCGGTGAATTCCGGATTCTTTATCTGGATACCATAGGGAACAATAAAAATAAGGTTATTTGTAATCATCGGGGGGGGGGGGGGGGGTGCAGGTGGACCTTATTGGCTCCCCGACTAATACGCACCCTTGCGCATGCACGCTTTACACAGGTACGTGGACCAGTCTTGAGATAGGCCTACATAATTATACATATATAATTATGTAGTATAGATAAGCAATTTTATTGTTGCCGGAGTCCAAATCACGAACAAAACAATTAAATTTAGATTTGTCACATTTATTATCTATCCAACATCACGTGGTATATCTCCCAGAGAACGATTTTAAAAGAAAATTAGGTTATATAGTATTTATCCACACGATTCTGAGATAAACCGTACACACAATCACAATCGTTGACATCTAAACCGTACAATTTTTAACAACACCACCTGTTGAAAAACAGTCACTATATCACGAAAAATGTATATTAAAGACAAGTGAAACTTCGTATGTGTTAGAGAAGGTTCCTAGTTCGCGATGGATGTTTTATTTGTTGAATTGCTTTGCTGAAACATTGTGAATACAATCCTAGATGATTTATTTTTCTCCTTTTTTTCTTTTTTTCACTTTTTACTTGGCATAAACCACGATCGTATCGTCGTATGAAATCATTTTGCGAGCGACTTTCAGGGTACATAGAAACAAAATAATACAGAAACAACAACTGACTACATTGTCGATCCAAAAATCCGCGCATAATGTATTTATTAAGCAAAAAAGTGTGCCTACCGCGACAACAACAATTCGAGCTCCGACGAAACCGGAAACGTCTAAACATGAGTCAGCCGTACTGATTCCAGACAGTGGTTGGTCGGAGGAGACTATCCCAATTTATATAATTTATTAAGGAGGTAGCCCTACTGTAGTCGGAGTGTTTGTAATTCCAAATAGTTCTTTGGAAGGATGGGGTGGCAGAGTTGTCGTAAGAAAGAGTCGCATAGACACCATAGTGATCTGATACTTCGAAATCTATAATATCTGCATCACGGACACTCAGATCTCCACATACAAGAATTGGATCAAGTAAGGTCTGAGCGTCTTCGGTAACTCTTGTTGGAGTTTTAATCGCATTTCTAATGGAGTAATAATCGATAATTTTGCTTAGTTTGGAATTGGGGTCCAACATATTAGAGTTAAAGTCACCAAGCATGACCATATTTGGTGTAATTTCCAGAGCTTCATGAATTGCGTTGTCGAAAAGATTCCAGTAATTTGTGGCACAAAACGCATCGGACCGGTATGATAATGCCAAGATAATATGACATCTTGCCGACTGGATGTCGAACAACATTATGGACGAATCAAATTCTAGGCCTTCCCGACGGGAGTATACTAAGTGTTCTGCAAAATATATGCACATACCACCGCCATATTGATCACGGTCTTCTCGGGTGGGGGTTCTAAAGCCATCTATTAGTAAATTGTCAGAAGGGTATGTGACATCAAGATGTGTTTCGGTAAAACATAGAACATCATATTCACTGATAAGATCTTTTACCTTGTCGAGTTTATTTCTAATACTTCGAATATTTTGGTTGTATAATGTCAGGGTGCCCAGATCGTGGCTATTTGATTTGTTGTTTCGATTGATATTCCTTGCACCGTCGATTTGTGTTGGGCCTAGGTTGGGTGGACCGTACCGGACAACACAAGTAGAATGGAAATAACCAATAAGATCAGTGGAAGTAGTATGCTCACACCTCTTAGAGTGGTATGTCTCTGTTTATGCTTGCTCTGTGACGGCCAGATTAATTTCTTATTTATATCAAAAAGTCCCGTGGCCGTGCGATGCTCAGGTAGACCCCGAAGCCACGACAAATAGTTTTCATGGCTGGCTCAACCGATTTTCGTGGCTGGTTAGCTAGCTAAGCCGGCTCAGTCACGACGTTCGTGGCTGACGAAATATGGCGGCTCAGCCGGCTGAGATGTTATCATTCAGCGTATTTCCGTTTCCGAAATGTTCCTTATCCCCTGTTATCGGTTATAGATGCCGTTTTTTTAGCGTTTGTGGTGAACCCGTAGAATTCCAGACCACACGTAATCTTTTGATGTTGGGCTTTTCCATTACGGCGAAATTCACGAAGGACTGGCATGGATATACTATGTAGTTTCCCATCTAATCGGTATAAGTAGTTACATTGGGACTTCTGTCGACTTCAGACTGCTATCATCACTGCCATCTTGCGATATATGCATGCATCATTGAATGATGAACCGGATAGTAATGATATATACTATTTCAAACTATTTTCTATTCTTATGAGTATATATTGACAAATTCCAGTGATGTCTGAGACTGGGTGTTGTCGATATAAACAATTTATATTTTAACCCTTTCAATGCCGAATGGATGCGCCCATGCATTCAGTTATATGAAAGCATGCATTGGGATAGTCTATTCCACATTAAGGGGCCAGGTGTTCTGATACTATAACAACCATGCGAGTATGCCAATATTAGGCAATGCGGTTTAGTTCTTTGCGATTCACAGTACAGTTGTGCTTGACATATAAGCCCATGCACATGGCTCAGCCATTTTACAATTCCGGCGGCGGAGATTTTTAAATGTGGCTGGCGTTAGAAATAATATGGCTGGCGGCGGCTTGTGGCCAATATGGCTGGCGGCGGCGGCGTACGATGGCGGCTTCGGGCTCTACGATGCTGTATATAGCTGACGTACCCATATTATTTGCCGGGCACACCAGAGAACAACATCGCGCGGCCGCGGGTGATTTTGTTCCTGCATAATGACAAGAGGTGATATATATGGACACAAAGAGACTCACTGACGCCGGATGAAGTACGTGTGCAACTGTGGAAATTTGATAATAAGGAGTAACAGTTGATGTTGTTGAGATAGCAATAGGTGAATAGGACTTGCAAAAACATGAGAACAACGTGCAAAAATAATGAAAATAAATGTACAGGTATAAAATGTTCGGATGGTGACATGTATGTAAACATGTATGTAATGAGGATGATTTGGTTTGAATAACCAAAACTAGATGAAGATGAAGCTATCTGAATAAAGTTACTGAGTGCCCTATTACATAGTTGATCATCAACTTGCGTCAAGTTCCGTGAAATTAGATGTAATGTGTTCCATTGTTTCATATAGTAATATCCGTTGAATATTATATCGAGGACAGTGTATTATGAAATGTTCTTCGTCCTCAGTGACGCCTGTGTGACACTGTTTACATACATGGTCCGGCCTGAGGGTATTAGTGTATCGGCCGTGTTCAATTTCTAGGTTATGACAGCTGGTCACTAATTTAGAAATCACTTTACGGCCACCTCGCGGTAAATTTCTGAGGTAAATTGATAGCTCGTATGTATCGGCCGTTTTTATTTTGGATATGAATTTAACCTTACTATTCTCTGTGGGTTTTCCATAAATATCACTAACTTTCCATGAACTGGCATAGTTATCTTTCATGGTTGGGAGAAAATTGTTGGAAGCCATTTGTGACCATGGTTTTCCGGACACAGTTAAAGATGGATTATCTCTTTAAATAACAAATTTTAAATAGTTGCGTGGGTATAAAATAATAGATATGAACTGAAGACCTATGTCCGGAAAAGCTTCTATCAATTAATATTGATTTAATTTCGAATATTAAATCGGGCCCATTTATGTTACTATTTTTAGAACCGACCATTCGGATGAGACCGTATTGCGATATAGAGCACTGGGCTGTTCCTACGGCTACGCAACGAATGTCAAATGTCACAGATTGGTTGTTTCTACTGTTTTGTTCCACAGATATAAGCGATAATGAGTATAATTAACGTTTATTTGTGACAAAATTGCACAATATAATTTCTGGTCTCTGTTAACAGTAACCAATATTGTTCGTTAGCTGAACAAACACACCTTTTTAGACCAGAAAATATTCGAAATAAAATTAATATTAAACGATAGAAGCATTTCCGGACAGGAGTCTTCGATTCAGATCTAATATTTTATACCCCGGTAACTATATAATACATGTTTACAAAGAGATAATCCACCTTTAAGCCATGCGCAATTAGTCCATGTTTTCATTTCTGCCAGACATTTGGCCGGCAGTGTTTTGGTGTCCATATTTTCTAGACGAAGCCAAAATTTTACCATAATCTCTCAGGATATCTAGTCTTATTGGGAATCTCCCTAACTCCGCAAGTGCGGCTACATTTGTTGCAGTTTTACTGATACCGAGGAGATTTTTTGCATAGTTTAGGTGACATTTCTCTATTTCATTTGACTGTCTATTAACTGCCTCGTCACCCCATGTAACGTCTCGGATGCGTAGGTGGGGTATTACCGTGGGGATCGGTCTAACACATGTGTCAAATAGTTATGATCTCTGTACGTGCGTATCTATAGAGTAGAGATTTATGGCATGATCTAGTTTTGAGATACCTCCTACCAATTTATGCATAATTTTGGGGTTCAAACCAAGGGGGGGGGGGGTCGCGCACAAAAATTCCATATAAAGGGCGGGGGTGGGTGGGTCATTTGGACCCGGAAAAAAATGTGTAAATGACAAAAAATGCAAAAAAATTTCTCCACTTAAAATCACTGTTTTTGTGCTCATGTAATCTGTTAATATCAACCATATGACCCGCTAGGCTATTTAAAACATACTAACCAGTACTAACTACCATTTAGGGGTGTATGTATATATGCTGATGTATGTCAAAAATTAATGTACCAGATTTCGACGGATGAAAGATATATTATATATATAAACAAATCATATAACAAACATTAAAACACAAGAACAAACATTTATAATATGCATATCCAAGATAGCCTTTCAATTGGATGTCAAAGTGTATGTTATAGCTATATATATATATACACATGTGTATCCCTTTAAGGGTTTGAACAATATAAAGCTGAGTTTATATTGATGAATTCTGTGATGAATTTTGCAATTACTTTTGACAAATTTGTTTACTGTTATACAGTGTGTTAAAACATAATTATATGCTCAGACACGATCAGTCGACAATGCTTGCATATAAGCATAATTATGAAATGATTACCATCTTCTGTTCTTAATCCACATAATGGATATTATTTGTTATCAAGATAAACTTCATGATATAAACAAAAATAACAATTACACCATATTCCACTGGTTTAAAACTATAAAACAAAATAACTCATACAAAAGTTCATACTATTTGGATAACAATACGAAAGCTTAGCCTTTTGTGATATTAATTCAACCACAGTTGACAGTTATTATTCACAAGTCTAAGCAGTTACGTACTGTACAGCTACATGTTGGAAGGTAGTATATCTGGAGTTCCAGTTATTTGACTGCCAATACATATGGTATTGTAATTATTAGTTGCTTGTTCATTATTGGTTGCTTTGATATTCAATTTAGGATATATAATAGCAGGATAGAGCAATGTAACTATAAAAAGTAGCTTTTGGTATTAAAGTCTCAACTTATTCCATATGCAACATAAAGCTAGAATTTAAACATGACTAATATGAACTTTGTTCTTGAAACTAATTTATGTTTTTGTAAGATTTTGGGGGTGGGTCCCAAAAATTTGGCGGAAAAAAAGAGAAAACAATTGCAGTTAGAGGGGTGGTGGGTCCCCGAGAGGGGGGGGGGGCAAAAATATTTTTTTCGCTCTATATATTCAGCGACCCCCCCCCCCCCTCAAACGAGATATTTCCGTTTGAATCGATTCCTTATTGGTATGGTCGCATTATTTACTACGCCGTGCATGTACCGTACATCCAAACAGGCGACACCGCTCTGTCGCAGTCTGCTTGAGAAACAGACACCATATGCAATTCAATTCATGCGCAATAACTCTATTTATTACTATTGAAACCAAATGAACGGAGTCTTCAGCTCACACACACATATCCATATATTTGTTTTCCATCAACCCTAATTCCTGTTGACAGTGGGTAAAGATGGTCATGTATACAAACGGTCCATTTTAGTTTATATAGAACGACGAGCGAGATACCTTTTTTGTTTTTGTTGCGAAAATAAACAACACGCCTCTCACTATATCAGCGCGTTTTTTTAATATATATAATATTTAAAATCTTGGATTTTCACAAATATCCGAATTTTCCAAAATCAAGCAGTCTTCCGCAATTTTGGATCCCATCATTCAGTTATTGTCCGTTCATAGTACAATTATCCCATGCACATCGTCGTTGTCTGGTATGAGGTTCCGTTTCCTCCTGAATGTGTTAACTAACTTAACTATATATATCATTAAGCGATAATGCAGTTCAGCAGCTATTTTTTATTATTATAACTGCGAGGTCTTTTTCACATTTATTATAGGCTTACCGAATTTATTCGAGCTTCGGTAAAAATAACTTGTTCTTCAGAACAAATAATTTACTCTGAAGCGCAAATCGATTGCGCTTTATATTGTACTAGCAGATTAGCCCGCCACTGGCGGGATTGGTCCCATGGCTTTTTTTTCAAGGTAACCCCGTACAGGCACGCCGACAGCATGCTATCATTTGCGGGTACCCGTTTCAAGGTCAAGGTCATGTTCGGTGGACAAAATAACCCGACAAAAATATTCCCCGTCCCGAGTTGACCGTACATAACAAATTTCACGTCTCGGTCACCGCTGACGACCGAGATATCGCCCAAGGTCATTTGTGGGTACCCGTTTCAAGGTCAAGGTCACCTCAGGCGGACAAACTGACCCGACGAAAATCTCCCCCGTCCCTTGGAAGCCCTAAGTACGAAATTTCGACTCGATATCCCCAGTTTCCATTGAGCCGTATTTATACTCGTGTATATACACGCTCTTTAACAAGGACACCGCAGAAACGAACACTCCTTATCATTAACCCATAAATTCCAAGGACGGTGGGACGGCTAAGGGCGAAGGAATGCTCGGACGTTCTCGGAAGCGGTGCGATGACACTTCCCGTGGATTTTTACCCTTAGATAGCAAGTTTGGGCTCAATCGGTCGAGCCGTTTTCGAGTCTATAAAGGATATACACACATATACACATATACATGTATATAGGGAAGTCTTAAAATATATAGTAGATCATTTTCTCAGAAACACATATGATTGTAAATAAATATTTGCACTATGTTGTTTACAGCAGTTAATGATATGCCTACGATACTCCACACAAAAAGTGAGTCCATCTCATAGTTTGGCGGTGTCTCTCATTTTTCTTGCCTAAAGATATTCAGCTCGTGCTTGGCATTAACATTACTGCGTGTGGGTGGATCAATGTTTTCATGGTGCATACATATTGTTGTGCATATGCCCGCCTATATATGTATTCCCTTATTTTTGTCTGTGCTATCCTAGTGGGTGCCCGCTGTCAGGGACGTGGCTAGATAATCTCCGTTGGTGGATGTCCACCTTGAACTATTCAACAGCTGTTCGTCCCTTGACCAGACCAAATTCCCATGCTGGCGACAGGTGGTGTCTCACACCAACTTTGTTCAAATTTTGCAACAGTTGGAAATATCATACCTAAGTAACCTAACAGAACATTAATTGGAAATTTCACACCAACAATAGGTTGAAATTGTTATTATATAGTTTGCTTTTCCAACAATTTATTAGTGGGGAATTTGTTGTTTTTATACAAATTGCATATTTCATACTTTTGGTCAAAATATGACTGAAATGGCTATCAGTTTAAATTTTCCAACCTTGGGGGGGGGGGGGAGTGAGGTTGGAAATTGCCAACATTTGGACAGCTTGTGTGCTGGACCCTCCCCGTGGCCAGTCAAAAACAGCTAATTATTTAAGAAAACAATATTTGTCTAATTTTGGTCAAAATTGTGAACTGAAATAGACATCAGTTGGAAAATTTTCAACCTTAGTCGGGGGTGTCAGGTTGGAAATTTTCAACACTTGAAAAGGTTGAGGCCAGTCTCAGTGCTAGAATTTTGCGATTTTCAAGTTCAAAAATTAGTATTTCTGTAATTTTTCAGGTTCAGATATAACATTTTCCTCATATATACACTGATCAAAACTATGGTCCGCCCAGTGGCTTATGTTCATCCCTCTGGCTAGTGACCACAAGACTACTGATCCATTCCCATTCAGAATAGTACCATATCCAAAATGAAAACCCAATAGGGAAGGGTGCAAATGGAAACTTTGTTCTGGGTCAAGGGGTGGTGGTCCCCTCCCCAACGGATACCCTCTAGCCACGTCCGTACATGTATGTTCGCCGGCTTGGATAGGAATTTTCCAACATGTAGGCTACCTCAAACTGTCCAAAGTTCTGAACATTGGTAATTTCCAAACCTAGCTGACTCCCCGTAACGGTTGTTATTTTCCAACTGATGGCGAATATTTTGACAAAAAATTACTGTTGTTGGTCTGAGAGGTTGGAAAATCAAACAATGAGAACAATTTTAACAGCTATTGGTCTCTAGATAATGTAGGCCTATCTAGTGATGACATTTCCAAACGTTGAAATTGGGGGGGGGGGGGGGGGGGGGATCGGGTCTTGTGTCCCGTTCAGACGTCACTGTCCGCTTTCAAATGTTACGATTGATTGATTGATTTATTTATTTTTGATATAAAGACATACATGTATATTGTTTTAACAGGTTACAAATATAAAGAATTACAAGCAAATAAAAAGGAGTTTTTAACATAATTTCAGTTTTTAGGCTATATAAGAAATCACAAAATTTTGAAGCAAAAATGAGGCTGTAAAGAAGTCAAAGTGAATACCAATGGTATGATGGCTGAAATTTAGAAAAATCGTAGAGTACATGCACGGCTAGATATCGGGGATGGCACAAAAAGCACTCGAAGGCTTAATTCCATTGTGGTCCCCTGATATGCCACCGGCCACGAGGCAGACAATATAGTTACTAAGAAATTCTCCATTTTAATACTAAAAGATAATGGTAATGACATCAATGTTAATATGTTAATATTATACATTGATAATGCCATCATCAATATATGGGTAATATAATTTATCATCATAAGTGCGTACATTTACAAGTAATCACAGTATCAATTCAGTAGTACAGAAAGGGATTTTCCTCTCGGTCCTTCAGTTTAGATAAGAGATGTTTTTTTATGCGGGACAAGCCGCGGAGACCATGAGACGCAATAAAATTACCGGTATATATTTATTACCCGCTATCTTCCACTTCACCGCCACATATAATTGTGACAGGCAACGCATGCGCAGTATGATATACTTTAATCAGAAATCTATTTCCGTTCTTCAGTTCAGTGCATTGTTTACATTTTTTATCGCCGAGTGTGGGTAGTTTTAATTCAATCTAGGACATTGTGGTAGAAGTTTTATTCTTCAGTCTGTACTAATAATTTCACATTGAATGACATAGTATTAAACTGATTCATATAAAATTGGTGTCTCTAGTCGATGATTTATAATTGAGATATTCGCATATAGGCCTATCATACGTTCTTGCCACTGCATGTTTCGAAACACGACAGTCACAATGATTCACGCTGACAATGGCGGCATGACGGAAGTCAATCACAGTTAAATTGGGCGTGACGACAAACACAGGTGCGATAACGGTACCTGGAATTACCCAACAATGGAGGGCGACACCCATTGTTCAATATAACGGATACCGGCAAATTAACCATCCAACAAAATGGAAAAAGACAAGAAACCGTTCGTTGTTGTGACGTTTGTGCTGTGTTTGTGTGCTGTTGCTCTCACTGTGACTTCTTTTAGAACTGAACACTGGTTGACTTCAAGTCCGAAAATGACTACGGACAACTTAACTTTATCAGATTCTTCTGACCACGACGGAAGTAGGTTCACAGCAAATGTGAGCCTTGGATTATTTGATGGTGTTGCCCTTATCAACCACGGAGTGGGGACACGTGAGGAAGATGTCACAGGTAATAAACTAGTCGAAAATCTACGGGATACTAAAGATATTCAATGTATAGTCAATTTTGGACTAGTAATAAACTAGTTCAATGTCAATTTACTAGTAAAATTTGTATCTATAAACTGAGGACCAAGGACAAGCCAGATTGTCCAGGACTACCGTACTGTAATTTGATAACCGTTACAGCCCAAATTATGGGACATGTACATGTAGGGCCTAGGAGGGAAGTCGGGAGGTAGCATACCGGTCTCTCGCGTGCTAGGCGGCTAGCAGACCGGGGATTGCAACCTGGTCAGGGTAGGCCTATTCTGACAAAAATCAGATACCAAGTTTATCAGGCTAAAAAGTCTCATTCGAGATCACTGAATAAAAATCCGAATGCAAAATGCCGACTTCCCCCATTACAATATGTGTCCAAGTACGGTACATGTATGTTGTCGTGGCCTCTCGTGGGTGCAGTACAATGTCCGATTGGCGCAGACATTAATGGCTGATCCATGTACACACCTCGGTCTGTGTAAGTTAAAGAACGCTAAGTACATGTACTGGAGTCACCACAGGGTTATAAAGTTACTCTGCCATGGTAGCACCTGGACCAGTGCGTCTGTATTACCGAAAGGTTCCTGCACTGCATTATCTACAGATGTACATAAAAATTAAATACATTATATAGATAGTATTACTAGTACATGTACCTGTACCGGTATATCTTGATCAGCCAGCATTAAATTTGTGCCAATTTTTGGACCTCAATAATTTTGAGAAATTCGCTTGAGCATTATTTCACATACATTTGTACTATCAGTATACAATGTACATGTACCGTAACTAGTATTTGTATCTTACAAGTACATGTACCGGTACATTTTTCAACGCGGTCTCACAGCAGAACGTTCCAATGCGGTCGAGAGTGACACTGACTTATTTTGAGAATACATGCATGTGTACATCATTACATTGTGCATGTGTGGTAAATGTTTTACATGTAATATCTACCAGAATTTTCTCAGGCTGATGTCATACTGATATTTATACTGTATACCGGGGTAACAGGATATCTCCCCCCAAATTAACAGTGAACTCAGTACTACATGTACATGTACATGCTTCAGTAAGGATGCACATGTAATGACTACTGAGTTCGCTGTGAATTATTTCCAAAAATTTGTTTTTAACAAATTTCATACGGTAGCTTGATTCTGAAATGGCCCGAAAAATGTTTTTTGAGATTAATTTTTTTGACCCCACCCAGCACCTACCCGGTACATGACACAAAATCCTCTTATGGTTTATTGCTTATTTCGC
Source organism: Siphonodentalium dalli (assembly GCA_032622095.1). Lineage (NCBI taxonomy): Eukaryota > Metazoa > Mollusca > Scaphopoda > Gadilida > Siphonodentaliidae > Siphonodentalium > Siphonodentalium dalli. The sequence goes on along the minus strand of CP136062.1, from coordinate 193,464,174 downwards.
TTAATGTAGTCATGAAACGGCGAAAATAGGTCATGGTTTGGGGGGGGGGGGGGTGGGACATACATGTATCCAGGCCTGGACATCTTCCTCCCCACCCCAAACCCTGACTCAAACAACTTTTTCTTGGAAGAAGTTTATCCAGGTCTGGACACTTGGACAAAAAAAAATCTCATATTAATCACAAAAAATATTTTCTGGCGATTTCAGCAGATTTCAGAATCAAACTTTCAAATGTGTGGAAAACAAATTGTGTCACTTGAAAAAAGAAATTTAAATCCTTTTAAAAAAAAAAATTAATTTATTAAATCTCAAATTTCTGGCCATTTCAGGCTCAAACGATATCAAATGAGTGAATTTTTTTTTAGTCATACATGGGGGGGGGGGGGGGGGGGGGGGAGATTTCCAGGGTGGGGGGAGATATCTACCATATCAAACACCCTTCTGAGTTGGGTACTAAAAAAGCACATGAAATATCTTCTGGTTTGTTTGGGTGTATAAAACTTACAGGCATGCATATATGCCAGTGTGTGTAAGGTACTTTGAAGTTAGGGGCAATTTGAAGGCTCCCAATGCTTATCATACCGGTACTAGCATGGTACCAAATGAACTCTTCTAGTAATTTGGCAACATTGACACTGCACCAGCACCTACACTGAGCATTGATAAATGTAACACTAGTGTGTAAGTTCCCATTGAAGCACATCTCAAAATAACAAATACTGGGTGTTACAAATTTTGATAAGATTGGCATCAGAATATATTATAAAGCCTGTCATTACACTGTTCATGAATTCCAATGATCTGGGTGTGGTGTATAATTTCCTGTTGCAATGTAAGCTGAGGTAATGAATATTGTGGTGTGCAGTTATTGATTGACAACATTAAAAATCACAATTCATGCTGCCTCATTTGGAAATCGATAACTCGTTACAAGCAATGGTCTGGAAACGGCAATATTGAACCAAGATCACTTTTCTCAAACCGGAATTAAATAATAGCAGTGTGCTGGGTGTGTTTCAGGATATCAGAGGGTACAAGTAGATGCTCGTTTTCAATAAACTAGGTAATTTTCAAGGACATATATCCAAATTCAATTATTGCCTCTTTCACAGAAAAAACATGCTTCGTTGTCATGAGTGATAGCTTTTCTCAGTCACATACCTTGTAGTCATATCAAACAATAAAATTGGAGTAACTGGCCATCAGATGTTCAATGAGGTACCGGTAATAAAAATCAGGTACATGTATGGAGGGAGGATAAACTACATGTAGATCATTTAAAAAATAAATAATTTTGCCTCATTTTGAATGATAAAATGAGAGTTTCTGGCCACCACATTTTAAGGTGAGAACAATTTAGGCTGAAAGGGGGTGGGGGTGGTTGTGGGGGAATGTCGTAGTGCACCTGTATTGTAAATGAGACTTAAGTTTGTTAATAATTTGATTTTCATTGTTTTCTTGAAATAATGCTAAAAGCATATAATCACATACTAGTATACATGTACATGTACATGTACAGTCCACAAAATTGGCCACAACAATAAGCGGAATCTAACATGCCACAGCATTAAATTGGCCATGGGACATTTTTCCTAATTTCGAGGGTTGTATCATATACATGTACATGTATACCGGTACATGTATATTATACAAAGAAAAATCTTAGGTAAGCAATCCATAACCAGGTACATGTATATCTTCATGCTTAAATTCACAACTTTCGTCATTTATAATACATTTTTTTCCAGGGTCACCATGTAGTACATGTACTAGTACCGCTATTCTCAAAGTAATTGACCAGAAAAACGGGGTGATACCCCGGTCATGACCACGGTGATACCGGTAATAAACGGTAGCTGTATCGAGGCGGTCATGGCAGTGGAATTACGGTATTGGGCGATGATACCACGGTCTTTTAGCGGGCACCGCATTAATTTTTTTGAATACCGAAGTGATTTTCATGGAACACTTTGAGGGGAGGTATTTACTCCCACATACGTTAACAAGCGGTATCAGTACCGCGGTATTGGAGGATACCGCGGTATAGTACCGCAGTATTAACGGGGTGACACCACGTTGCTGGTGGTCAATTACTTTAAGTATAGCGGTACATGTTGAAATCCCAATTGAAGACCCTCTCTCAAACTCAATGAGATCAAAGTCTGATCAAGTGATGATAATGTCTTACTGGTATAACCGTAATTGCTCTCTCTTTAAGTCATAACATGTTTTGAGTGTGGGTGGGGGGGGGGGGTCCTTGATTAGGTTGGCCAGGCTAGCAGAAACTAATTTAAAGGCACCTACATGTACCGGTATTGCATCAGATACTTTTAGTACTGGTAATACCCCCAATACTACTGGTATATATGTGCATGTACATGTAGTACATGTACATGTACTTGACATTTTCGATTCCACTCTGATTTGATTAATGGCCATACTACTGCATGATTTATGGATAGCTGTGTTCTTTTGGTCAGTCTTCCATTGACAATACGCTCTATTATTTCATTTACATGTTCATGTATTTATGTAAATATATCGTGATCAAACAGTATTAATGTCACTCATTGTTTGACATTTACATATTAATGTTCTTATGCTTCCTTTTCTTAGTTTCTACCTTGTCGTTATGTTTACTCACACAGCTCCGGTCCAGTGTAACTGAGAATAATCTCTCGAGCATTGAATAAATTTGTCAAGTACTAGCAAATGTACAAGGTACATACAGTATACGGTACATGTTAAATTGTTAATGTCCCGTATGTCAAGTGCAAATGATGGGTTGTCTTTGGAAAAATTTATTGAACAAATTTTGAACCTGCTGAACCAGTACATGTACATGTATCTGGTTCATCTTCACATGATCTTTCCATTAACCTGAATATATACTCCTTGCATGCTTATATTTAGAATGTTCAGTTGTGTTGATGATGAAGTGGGTGAACATTTAATTTTTAAATTTTTTTAGTCGACAGCTGAGGTTATGTGTTATTTTTAAGTGGAGACCTGAGTTTCATGATATCTTTTTTTCGTGATCATGTGAAAACAACTTGCTGCATCAGTAATACCAGTGTATTTAAAACATTTAAAAAAAAAAATGGCCATTGGCCAATTTAGCAAACAAGATCGTGAACCCTGGTGTATAAAACTGTATTTATCACATAATTACATCATGTACATGTAGCCCCTAAACCCGGCCTCATAGATATAATATACCGTTCATATAATTATGATAATCAATTTTATTTAGTGTTGACTGTGAAATAAACATGGGTGATAAGGGTAGTTGAACAATTTTTTTCATCATGAAAAGACACATTTAAAATGGAACTATATTTTCTTATTTAAGGTGTCTTTTGGTTGTGTTAAGGAAATCACTAGTTATTTTTTTTAATCCCAGCTGTTTCGAGATAATTTTTCCTTGCTAAAATGTTATTATGTTATCAAATGGATCTCTTATGAGTCACAATTTTATAAAAAAATTATTGACCGAGTGCACTCAATTTGATTCGAGCCTCGATGTAAGACTGTACACCAAACTACCTTACATGTACATGTGTATACAATTAAACTTCATGTTCTACCTAGAATTATATGTAACCAAAATTATTCATACCAGTATATGGAATTAAAAAAATGTGTTAAAGTAGGGGTACATGTTCCCAGGAGATGGGAGTGATTGTTCTCGCACCCGTATGCACTCGTAATTTTCAAATCACGAGTGCTAAAATTTGCACCTGTCCCTCATCTCAAAATACTAATGGAGACTGTAATTGTTGGTTCAATAGTGAACTATTTGAAGGTTTATTGTCAAATTATTGAGATCCTTTTAATACCATCTCAGTACAACTATGGCATATTAAAGTGCAACTAGACATACATGTACATGTAGGACTTTGTAGGTCTATTCCACAATGACTTTTTGTCTGAAAAAAAAGTATGGGTGCAATATTACACCAGTCTTCTGAATTACGGGAGCAAATAAATGCTCTCGCAGTGTTTTCCTGGTGGGAAGGACTGTATACCAGAATAATTCTCCATCATTGTTCAATTCAATGGAAATTGCGAATAAGATATCTGATATCATTTGCCAGAGGTGCTCCAGTAGATGGGTCTTTTTGACAATATGGTGTTGATAATCTTGAGAGCCATTGAACTGTCTGGGAATATTGATGCACCAGGCTTTATGAGGGGATAATTCAGACTATAACATCTCATCTATGACTGTACAAATTTGTTCTCAAAGGAAGGCAATAATAATCAGGCTTTACAAAGGAAGGTTATTGATTATGAATTCTCACATCTTATAATACTGTTAGATGCCTGAGTAAACAACCAAGCCTGCAAATAGCGTGTCTGTCATTTGCAGAATAAGGTCCCCAGAGGGTGAATTTAGTGATGCTTTTCCGCACAGTGGGCTAGCATCACCAAATTGACCCTCTGGAAACCTCATTCTGCTTAGACCTCATCTTCTGGGAAGTATCTATATAGTCTCAAATTAACATTGTTTTTAGTTTTGGGAAGTTTCTATATCCCATAATTTGCAGAAGATAAATGCATAATCGAGGTGCCCAAAGGGTGAACATCACCATCTTCAACTGGGGAACTTCAATCTGATCCTAGGTCTCCCATAGCAGTTGAGGGCCTAAGCAGAATGAGGTTCCCATTGGGTAAATTCACCCTCTGGGGACCTCATTTTGCAAATGACAGACACTATTTGCAGACTTGGAAACAACCACATTGTTACTTACCACAGTTCTATGGTGATCAGGCATGAGAATATGGTGCCTGTTCACAGAATGAGGTCCCAAGCGGGTGAATTTAGTGACGCTATCCTGCATAGCAGGCTAGCATCGCTAAATTCACCCTCTGGGGACTTGCTTAGGTCTCATCTTCTCTGGAAAGTTTCTTTATTATCAAATTTCTTTAAAACTCTTCACATACATGTAGATTCTATTTCTTTTTTTTAGTTTAGTTTCTCTATATCCCCAAATTGGCAGATGACACATTGCATAATCGAGGTTCCCAATGGTTGTCATCACAATATTCTCCATTTGGGAACTTCAATCTGAGTCAATGTCTCCCATAGCAGTTGAGGCCATGCAGAATGAGGTCCCAACTTCCCAAGAGGGTGAATTTGGTGATGCTAGCCCCGCTGTGTGGGATAGCATCACTAAATTCACCCTCTGGGGACCTCATTCTGCAAATGACAGGCACACTAAACTCAGACTTGATGATGATGCAGTTTTAAAGGGAGATATCATTATCATTTCAATGCCAGCCAACGGGCCATGCATTCATAAATATCACCATACATAATAGTGTTAATATGGTACATGTATACATGCACTGTATCCATGTACCTGTGACACCAATGTCACCACATTCACATGTACATCTACATGTACATGTACATGTACACATTTATCAGGTTCACCTGGAATATCAACTTGAATTGAACAAATAAAATGCATTTTTTTAATGTGCACATCTCTAAAATTACCGGTATATCCTTACATGTACTGTGTACTATGTACATGTATGTTTATAGAAGTGTGCAGTAAAGAGATGTAATTATTTCATTTTCAATTAATTGCAAATACATGTACAATTAGATATTTTAACAACAATATGCTTGTGGGACTACATGTATTCCTATCAGTCATTCCTGGAACATACATGTACATGTAATGTATATTTCTAATACTTAACCCTTTACCCAACAAACCGGCCAAAACCGGCCAAATAAAGCTTCAACAGCCTAAAATATCTGTCTCAATAGAACCATACAAATATGGATATCATTGGAACCGGCTCCTTGACCACATTGTGATAGTTACAGTTATACCCTGTGCCAATGCATTCTCTTATATATGCGAGTCGACCATAGGTCGCCTCGCATATATAAGAGAATGCATTGGCCTAAAATTTTTTTTATTTTAACATTTTTTCTTACATTCTTTAACAATTTTATAATTTTTAATGTGTTAAGCCAATGCATTCTCTTATATATGCGAGGCGACCTATGGTCGACTCGCATATATAAGAGAATGCATTGGCACAGGGCCCTTCTGTTGGGTAAAGGGTTAATAGTTACTGAATATTTCTTTCTGTTTCAGTTAAAGATATTATAGACCAGGCTGGTACGTGGGCGTATGGATTGTGGGCATCAACCATGGGCTGCATGGCATTCGGAATAATATGGGGCCTGGTGGCAATGTTCTTCGCTATTTATAATGTGTGTGCAAAGCCAATAGAGACCATAACTGGGCCACTTGGGCTCTATTTATGGAACGGCTTAGCTAGTAAGTATTTGCCATGTATGGTAATACCAATTTATTCCACTGTGCATGACCGTATGAGCCTTTTACATTCAGAATGTTCATGTACATACATGTATGCCCCCGCTTCGCTTGGAATAAAGATTTGCATATTTGTATTCTTTAATTCACTTTTATACTACAAATTTCCATATTTTCACACTTTCTGATAACTTGAATGGCCATGTGCATAGGAAGGAGGGAGGAAAGGCAATTAACAAAATAAAACTTTGATTTTCATGAAATTGTGTCATGAATACTTGCGTTACATTTTTAGTATTTCAACACTATACCGGTACACTCTAATGCACAAATAACCACCGATAAGCTGTATGGTGTTGAATTTCACATATCATCATCTTCATTGCATATAGAATCTGAGCAATTATTAAGAGACTTTAAAAACAATGGATCTTAATACATTTGAGAGGTTGAAAATATAATTTTTATACCCCCCGCAACGAGTTGTGGGGGGGGGGGGTATACTGGAATCAGCTTGTCCGTCTCTCCATCCGTCTGTGGACACAAATTTGCCCGGAGTTTTTCTCAGTCGTTTTAATGACCTTTTTCCATGAAACTTGGCACAGACATCAACCACCATGGGAACCTGTGCACCTGCGATTATGACGTCTGTCGGACTTTGTTTGGTGGAGTTATTCCCCCTTTTTCGACTTGGAACATTTTCGCAACATGCATAATTTTGTCCGAGCTTTTATTTTTGGTGGAGTTAGCCCCCTTTTTCAACTTACAAAATCTTCTCAAAATGCATAATTTTGTCCGAGCTTTTATTCCTACATTTTTCACTCAATAGGTTTTAGGATTAGGATTACGGGTTAAGAGGTTCAAGATTAGTGTTAGGGCTTAGGGGATTTAGGGTTACCTGTTCATATAATTCAGTGCCCAATATACAGTAATGGCTACTACATTCAAATAACATGTTGAATACGAGGGTATACGTCAGTCCCATCTGGGACAGGCCCATCTCTAGTTTTGTCTCTTTCGGAACTGGTAGAATAATTAATTTAATTTCACTCAATACTCCAATCACCAAATAGCTTATTGTCTTGGCTCTATGAGAGGAGGCTTCATTTGTATCATAATGTTGAGCTAGATTTTTGTCCCCCGACATTTTCGTCGGAGGACTATAGAAATGACCCTTGTCCGTCCGTCCGTCCGTCCGTCCGTGCGTGCGTCCGTGGGTCCGAGATTGGGTACCTTCATGGTGTAATCAACTCCTCCTACAGTTTTAAACGTAGAGATTTGAAACTCTGGGATATTGTTCCTAACATGTTGGTGATTTGCAACATCTATATAGCTAATCAAAAATATAATGTTTTCCATATTTTTGGGGGGGTTTTCGACTTAGAAAATTTGGAACATTTTTGCCTTTTGGATGAGATTGGGTACCTTCATGGTGTAATCAACTCCTCCTACAGTTTTAAATGTAGAGATTTTAAACTGTGGGATATTGTTCCTAACATGTTGGTGATTTGCAACATCTATATAGCTAATCAAAAATATAATTTTTTCCATATTTTTGGGGAGGTTTTCGACTTAGAAAATTTGGAACATTTTTGCCTTTTGGATGAGATTGGGTACCTTCATGGTGTAATCAACTCCTCCTACAGTTTTAAATGTAGAGATTTGAAACTCTGGGATATTGTTCCTAACATGTTGGTGATTTGCAACATCTATATAGCTAATAAAAAATATCATTTTTTCCATATTTTTGGGGGGTTTTCGTCTTAGAAAATTTGGAACATTTTTGCCTTTTGGATGAGATTGGGTACCTTCATGGTGTAATCAACTCCTCCTACAGTTTTAAATGTAGAGATTTGAAACTCTGGGATATTGTTCCTAAATGTTGGTGATTTGCAACATCTATATAGCTAATACAAAAATATCATTTTTGTCGCATTTGCATGCATTTGTTCATCGGGTTGTTTTGTCCAAGAAATTTTGCGGTGGTTTGCAACATCTATATTCTGTATAACATTGTTGCAAATAGTATCCTTCTAACAAATCCAATCATGAAGTTTACCACTCGAGTCGGGGGACATGTGGTCTGCGACCTTTTATTTTTATTGGATAATATAGCATCATACTCCCATACATTATAATGATGAATAAAACCGTCACAAATATTCCAGCCCAATGAAATATAATATCGAACCCATAGATTCTAATATGCCAAAAAGTGCTTTCGTGCCAAAATTCCATATACATGTACATCATTTTAGTAGCCCTCCGACTATATAATCCCTGGAACCCATCCCACTTATTGAAAGATCATTATGCAATATGAAATAATATTCTAACACCTTTTTCGACTTATTAAATTTATTAATGATAAGCTTTCGACCCTTCTATGGATCTTTCTCAAGATTACACTTAAAAAAGATCCCTAAAAGGGTTGGAAGCTCGTGGTTAATAAATTTAACAAATCTAAAAAGGTGTTACCATATGGAGCAACGTTTAAGCCTATGGGTGCAAGTTTTTTAGTCCCAAAAAATCTATAAGAGAGCCTAAATGAGGATAAGGCCATTCCCAGAACTGTTTTTCATGACAAAAGTCAGACGATATTTCCGGTTATTTTCTGTTGGGTTTGAACTGAGGAATTTCCATTTTGATACCGGTACATTGCAAATAGCTCAATATGATCCAGTTGTCATATATATCCACTAAATATATGCTAAAGCCACATGGAAAATAAACTATGTATTAGAAAAACACCACAAAAATCCATTGCGCATAGTATGTAAGTCATCACTTAGTTACCATAGTAATAAATTGCTGTCAAAGCAGGTCAAATTTTAAGTGTTTATTTTAACCAAAATTAATTCAAATCCAACTTAATAACAAGTATTTGATCACCCAATGACTGAACAAATGATGCAGAGCCTAAAAGAATAAGAATAAATTAGAAAACTGCATTAAAAATACACATGGTTTACAAAAGTGTTATCTTCAAAGGGGTCGGAAGCTGATACAGTATTATAAAGTTATCATACAATGTTGTGTACAGTTTGTGGTATTTGTGGGCACTTGATTCTCTATAAAAGCCTGTATTTTATCATCAGAAAGCATGATTTGGAACACTAAACACGGAAGTGAAAACAAACTCAATGCGGAAGTGAAAAATGTCTGTTAAATCCACCAGAGTATTGCACGCGCATCACAATTTCACCGATTAATTTGGCAATCGAGTTACTTTGTGACGTCACTGAGTCCCGATAATTTAATAAAGTCATATTAGACTCGATTGAGTCCAATATGACTTTTGGGACTCCAATATGACTTTTTATGTTTACCCATACCATATGGTAAACATATTGTCGTTGTCCGGATTGACCACTCGTCGTTCGTCCGTCTAGCCGTCTGTCCGTCCGTCTGTCCGTAGACACTTTACGCATGGTGCGATAACTCAAATATTTTCTATCTGATCGGAGCCAAATTTTGTATATGCACAAAAGACAGATCGAGTTCGAATATGGGTTTGATCCGACTATTTTTAACAGAGTTATGGCCCTTTTTCGAAAAAATATTCACTCTTAAAAAAAACAACTATTTAACCAAAAAAAAATAAAAAAATAAAAATATATAACAACAAAATATAACTAGAATGAAACTGAAATTGCACTGCAATTTCGATACTTCCATGTTCGCCAATGACGGAAATTGTGTCACGTAATAAATCGTCAGTTTTCAGAAGACACATATCGGTAGCTGTAGCTCTGTAGCTAGCTCATAGTAATACTCGGCAACCACAGATTCTATCCACCAACTTCCATCAAAATCTGCACCAAAACAATTTTAGATACATAACAACACGCCCGTGCTCCCAAAACGGAAGTGAAATCAGTAAAATGTATTATAAATAGGTAGTACTCACCCACTATCCCATCCCGCCACGCATAGTATCTTATGCGCCGCAGGCGCTCGTATTTAGGTAGTACCCACCCATCATCCAATCCAGCCACCTATAGTATCTTATGCGCCGCAGGCGCTCGTATATATGTACCACCCATAGTATCATATGCGCTGCAGGCGCTCGTATATAGGTAGTACCCACCCCCACCACCACATTCCTCCACCCATAGTATCTTATGCGACGCAGTCGCTCGTATATAGGTAGTACCATAGTGTGAATAAATGAAATCCTTTTCTATCTACTGTCTGACACAGCAGAACCCAATGCTGGTCGGCACCCGACAATAAAATGGCCATGATCAAGCTTGTTTGATCGTAGCCGCGACATTTGGTATCAATTACCGTGGTAGGTCACCCTCGATCGACGCCATATGTGTAGGCGCAATCTAATCGGTCAGTGCCCTGCTGTGACAAAGGAGTACGCCCGAATCTGTTTGATAAGACTTGGTGTCTGGACACCCATAATGTGGATTATCGGCTGTGTCAATATCCATGATTATTGTGCAAGGAGACTGCGCTCCAAAAAAATGTACAGGCTTGCAATATACCAATTCTGTTTATCTTAGACGTTGGTATGAGGTGAGGCCCAAGCCCGGAAGTGCGAACCCTATCATTTTTCGGTGGTACATAACACACACAAATGCGCAAATAATGAAAAAGGTCCGAACTCGATATCTCAAGCCGTTTCGGAGGAGATACTGGAACAACAGTAAAACAGATAAAGAGCGTTCTTTCCAAAGGTCAAGGTCAAACGAAATTCCCTATTTGTGCATCGACTGTGTATACTCAATGACTATGCAGGTGTGAAATTTCAAATCAATTGGCTGAGCCGTTTCTACGACAAGAGAAATCAAAGCGCAAAAAAACCCATAAAAATCTGGTTTTCAAGCAGCCATAACTCTAGAAGTTTAGATCCGATTTAAAAAATTCAAGTGGCATAGTGATCAGCGGCAGCTAGTGATGATGTCTACCAAATTTCATTAAAATCTGCGCCAAAATAGTTTTTGAGATACATACCCACACGCCCGTTCTCCCAAACCGGAAGTGAAATCCATTAACTATATATATCATTAGAGAGCGCAGAGTTTGCTGCACATCATGCAAAAAGTCCCAACTCGATATCTCAAGCCCTTCTGGATTGCATATAAAGAGCGTTATTTTATCCTTCGACCAGAAGCGAACTTTTAAACCGGAAGTGCGAACCCTATCATTTTTCGGTGGTACATAACACACATAAATGCGCAAATAATGAAAAAAGTCCGAACTAGATATCTCAAGCCGTTTCGGAGGAGATACTGGAACAACGATAAAATAGATAAAGAGCGTTGTTTCCAAAGGTCAAGGTCACACAAAATTCCCTATTTGTGCATCGACTGTGTATACTCAATAACTGCAGGTGTGAAATTTCAAATCAATTGGCTGAGCCGTTTCTACGACAAGAGAAATCAAAGCGCAAAAAAACCCATAAAAATCTGGTTTTCAACCAACCATATCTCTAGAAGTTTAAGTCCGATTTTAAAAATTCAATTGGCATAGTGATCAGCGGCAGCTAGTGATGATGTCCACCAAATTTCATTAAAATCTGCACCAAAATAGTTTTTGAGATACATACCCACACGTCCGTTCTCCCAAACCGGAAGTGAAATCCGTTAACTATATATATCGTTAGAGAGCGCAGAGTTTGCTGCACATCATGCAAAAAGTCCCAACTCGATATCTCAAGCCCTTCTGGATTTCATATAAAGAGCGTTGTTTTACCCTTCGACCAGTAGCGAACTTTTAAACCGGAAGTGAGAACCCTATCATTTTTCGGCGGTACATAACACACATAAATGCACAAATAATGAAAAAGGTCCAAACTCGATATCTCAAGCCGTTTCGGAGGAGATACTGGAACAACAATAAAACAGATAAAGAGCGTTGTTTCCAGAGGTCAAGGTCAGACGAAATTCCCTATTAGTACATCGACTTCGTATACTCCATGGCTATGCAGGTACCAAATTTCAAATCAATCGGTCAAGCCACTTCGACGATATAAGAATTCAAACATCGATTTTGCAAGTTACTTTTGTGTAGCGAAAACCCCCCAAGTATCAACAAAATGGCGATAACTCCGAAGGTCAAGGTCGGACGAAATTCTCAATAGGCCATTTAGCGAGATCTTCCAAGGTTTTATACTGAAGAAAAAAAACGCAAGTGAATCGGATAAGCCGTTCTCGAGATTAAGGGGTGTTATTGGAATAATAAGAAGAAAAAAAAAGAAAAAAAAGCCAGAAGAATTACAATATACTTCCATGTTAACACATGGAAGTATAATAAAATATTTATTTTTTAAATGATTGAAAACAATTTTTTTTTTTAAGTTAGTCAAATTTGAAAAACTAACACCATTTTAACTCTGCCAGGGGTACCCCGAGTCACCACACCAAATTTGGTTTAAATCGGTCCAAAATCTTGTGTTATGTACTGGTAAATTTGTTTGGAGTGACATTAAATCCAATTCACCAATTCCATCCCATGCCTTTGGACTACTTAGCTATTGATAAGGCTATATTATTTTCTGATGTCTCTTATGCCAATGTGCAGATAATCTGATAAAGAAAGCTATGGTATCTAATTTAAAATAAATATTCAACAATACACATCACATGATATTAACAGTAGACTTGGACATCTGTGCTGCCTTGCACAGCTGAAGATATCACTCTACAGATTGTCTGAGGTCATTATAAATGTTATTGATATAATAGAAATGTCAGCTTTCAACATAAACAATTCCTGTGATTTGTTGACAGCTCTGCTATATAATTGATATTAATGGGTCAGCAGTGAGGTGGCTTATCTTGATCTATATTGTTGGTAGAATTTGATACATTATCATGGTAAACTTAAATTGGACTTTCTTAACCCAAGTATTCCATGTCCAGGTCACCTTTCACATTTAACTCAAGGCTGTGGTGGTGTAGCATTACAGATCCTGTACCAGTGCATTCTCTTATATAAATGCGAGTGACCCATAAATTCCAATAATTTGTGTATGTACATTTGTCTATAGTAGTACTTAACAGTATACTGTATACTCTATAATTCACCAGCAAAACTCTCATTTATGATTCCGATCATAGTAATTTACTATCTGCCGATCGTGATCGGCCTCTCGTTTCCAGATTATCATGTGACGGCTTTTGCCCAGTCAGAAATAGTGTTAGTTAAGGGATGGATAATAATATTTTATATAGCATAGTGTATGATGATCTTTCAATAAGTGGGATATGGATTCCAGGGATTATATCGTCAGTGAGCTTCTAAATAGTACAGTATTATTTCATATATTATTTTGAGGCTTGTATATTCAATCATTATGTAAATTTCTGCACTGCATGAAAATGGAATTGGTCTTCTTAATTCAATCTATTTGAATGGAGAGGAGAGATCAAAGGCTGTGCACAAAGCTACATGGCACAAAAGGCCTGTCACATTATTTCACAGTATGTTCAAGTTTGAAATTGATAGGCATCTTAAACTGTGAGTGGGGCAGCACAAAGAAAATATACGAACTGTACATGCACATTTTCACCTTTCACTCAATGTCCTATTCAGAAATATTCTCTTATTCCATATAAGCGACCGGTACATGTACCGCTATTCTCAAAGTAATTGACCAGAAAAATGGGGTGATACCCCGGTCATGACCGCGGTGATACCGGTAATAAACGGTAGCGGTATCGAGACGGTCATGGCGTGGAGTTACGGTATTGGGCGATAATGATACCGTGGTCTTTTAGCGGGCACCGCATTAATTTTGTTGAATACCGCGGTGATTTTCATGGAACTCTTTTAGGGGAGGTATTTACTCACACATACTTGTTCGCGTTAACAAGCGGTATCAGTACCGCGGTATTGGAGGATACCGCGGTATAGTACCGCCATATTAACGGGGTGACACCACATTATTGGTGGTCAATTACTTTAAGTATAGCGGTACACTCCAAGTCTGCCCAAATGAAGTCTAAACTACCTGGTACTACTACATGTAGTAATACCAATACATGTAGATCTGGAACAATTTTCTTTGTTTGCATATACATGTACATAAGATCAATATCAAATTTGATGTATACATTTTTTAAATCTAATTTTCTGCAATTTGTCTTTCATGTTCTTTCAAATACTTGTACAGTAGATCTGTCGGTAACAAATAATCTTGAGTCAACAATTTGGTGTAGTTGAGAAAACCAATACCAGTTTTCTTCTCAGACTACATGTACATGTATGTGCAATTGGCCTCCAGTTTCACTGTTTATAAGTACTGCTACATGTATATGCACCGTACAAGATACATGATGTTTATTGCAATACACCTCAATGAGAAGTTGCACAATGATGATGATGCATAAATAACACGTTGTGTTGCATGTGATGTGAATAGACAATTAGACATTAAATAAATATATATTTATATACTGGTACATATGAAATTTGAGGTACATGTACCGGTATGTGCAGTACTAAGTATTCTCACATGCATTCAAGTGTCTCTTCTTTAGTGGTACTATATGATAAATATGATTATCTTTTTTACATGGATGGCTCAGATCATGTCGCTTATTATATTCATAGTTTCGTCATTATTATTACTCATTATGATATAGAATTTCTCAAGAGTCAGAAGATACTTAACCCTTTCATGATGGGAGCTGCGCTGGTGCAGCATTAAAGATCATATTCTGTTATATATACATGTATATGCGAGTTTCCCATAGGGAGCCTCATGTGTATAAGAGAATGCACTGGCTTACAAGGTCAATGTAAATAGTGTTAGGGCAATGTATTCTCTTATACATGTACATGTATGTACGAGGCTCCCTATGGGAGCAGGGACCAGCCTAGAGGTTTCAAATTGGGAGAAGTTATTTCTCCCTATTTGCTTATAAGGGAGAAGTGGACTGTTATCAGGGAGAAGGCATAATGTCTCAAGTTAAATTTATACCCTATCATAACCATTCTATGATCCAATAAGTACAGTAATGCTCTAAATAATGGACTCCTTAACCACAGCAGAATTATGGGTAACTTTTCAGGATTTAGTCGGAAATATGGCTTGTTGCCATTCATCGGAAAGCTCTCCATGAGAGCTTTCCAATGAATGGCAACAAGCCATATTTTCGACTAAATCCTGAAAAACCCATAATTCTGCTGTGGTTAAGGAGTCCATTATTTAGGGCATTACTGTATTATGCAATACAACAACCCATTAAAAAAATTATTATAAGGAGTAAGGGCACCATTATAATCAGAAAATACAGTTTAAATATGCTGTATGGACATATGCATAGTGGTATATGTAAGAGTGAAGTCACTTCTCCCAAGAACAAAACTAGGGAGAAGTGACATATGTTGGGGAGAAGATATCTCCCAAGTCGCCCTCCAGACGGGTCCCTGTATGGAAACTTGCATATACAGTAATGCCCTAAATAATCGACTCCTTAACCACATCAGAATTTTTCAGGATTTAGTCGGAAATATGGCTCCATGAGAGCTTTCTGATGAATGGCAACAAGTCATATTTCTGACTAAATCCTGAAAAGTTACCCATAATTCTGATGTGGTGATTATTTAGGGCATTGCTGTACATGTATAAGAGAATTCATTGGCACAGGGTTTCCGCAAAATTTCAGGAAGCTCCAATCATGGAAGTAAAGGGTTAAACCTTTTCCATGATCTAGCCACACTCTAGCACATTATATACATGTATGACATCACCATATCTTTCATTTCAGGTTTCTTCACTTTGGTCGGGGTAGTGTTGTATGTGATTCTATATTTCCAACTGTTCCGAGAGAATGTCTGGCCAGAAAAGTTTGATGATAACTGGGAAACGGACGGACTCACGTATCCCGATTATTCGTTCTACATACTAATCGGGGCCTCCATGCTTTATCTCATGAACTTCCTAGTCTTGTTATGTTCCGGCCTCAAGTTGAAGTGCTCATATTCATCGTCAGCAGAGAAAACGTTAGATAACGGGACATTATTCCTTTACTGATGTAAGCACCAGGTCACTCTGCATTTAATCATTGGAGAGGTTTTGCAAAATCATGAATAAATTAATTCTTTCATGACAGGAGCTGCTCTGGTGCAGCATTAAAGATCCTGTGCCAGTGGTACATGTTATGTGAGTTTCCCATAAGGAGCCTCGCATGTATAAGAAAATGCACTGGCTTACAAGGTCAAGGTAAATATTGTTATGCCAATGTATTCTCTTATATACATGTATGGCTTTGGGAGACTTGCATAATTATATAAGAGAATACATTGGCACAGGGTTTTCGCAAAATTTCGGGAGGCTCCAATCATGGAAGGGTTAAAGGTTACTAACGTTAGGCTTCCAGGAGTCCAGAAATTTGTTCAATCATGAGGAACCATGTGACATTTCCATAAAATCTGAAATAAATAAAGTTTGCATCTTAATTAGTAAAAAGCATCCAGTTGTCCTAACTCTACTTTTAAAATGTTCAATAAGGAAAATTGAATATTGGCGAGTTCTCGATATATTTGATCGTTTTGAGATTGTAATAGAAGTGGTGGCATGCCTCCCTAATGATTTAAAAAGTTTTTGATGTCTCGTAAATGGTGGGGCCCCAGTGAGCTTAACATATTTGTAAATTCTAACTCTTAATTGTAATCAGGTCTGAGAATATGGTGCTGGACATTTGCAGAATGAGGCCCCTCGAGGGTGAATTTAGTGATGCGACCCTGTACAGAGGACTAGCATCGCCAAATTCATCATCTGGGGGACCTCATCTGCTATGTGACCACCCATTTGGGCTCTTCAAGTATACAATGTATCGTCTGCTAATTTGGGGATATAGAGAAACTGAACTAAAAAAGAAAAAGAACCTTTGTGAAGAAGTTTCTAAAGAAACAAAAAAAAACTTGTTAATTTGATTATTAAGATAACTTTTCTGAGGTGAGGTCCCCAGAGGGTGATGCTACCCCGCACAGCAGGCTAGCATCACTAAATTCACCCTCTGGGGACTTCATTCTACAAATGTCCGGCACTATATGCTCAGGCTGGATTGTAATCGTGATTTTTGCGAAACCTCTCTAGTGTCATGGCTAGAAATCAGTGTCATCAAGCTATCATCTTTCCCATTCACTTCACGATTAAAACTACATGTACATGTTTGTCTGTATACCGTATTAAAAAGCCCACTTAATTTTCGAATGCCCAGATCACAGTATTCACAACATATTCCATATAATATACCAGTTGGAAGAGGAACCAAAAATATATATATTCCACCAGAATACAGAACAGCTGTGGCATAGGAGTGTCCACCAAGTGGTAGAGATTCTCAGATTCACCCCAATACTTCCCCCCTGTTATTTACCTCAGAATGCATCATAATATACATATAAGAGATAGAGTTATTTCCCTTCCATTGAGAATAATAAACTGGCAGTACAGACCAGATCGTAATTAAGCACAGAACACACCATGACAAAAACAACATGTTCACAGTTTATTCGACCGGATAACTTGATAATACAATGTTTTGGAGCTTCAATCTCTTTCAAATGGCATATAATATGGAATACATGTACAGTATGTTGTATATAATGTGATCTGGTGATGCGAAACTTAAGTGGCCCTTTAACCCTTTGATTAATCAATGAAATCCCACTTTAAGTTCTACAAGTGTGCATTTATAGAATGGTCTTTTCTTGATTTGTGGGGATGGTTAGATAATGTGAGCAGACAGCAGACAGAGGAACACCATGGATTCATGAATAGGGATGTTTAGCTAAATAAGATCAGTACCCAGCCAATGGCTGACCATCCCTACTAATAAACTGAAGTAACTACTCATCTATGAGTTTTATCAGTTATCAAGGGGTTAAAAAATAAATAAAAAAAATAAATCAGTACCAAAGAACTGGTGGTGGTGCATGAAGAATCAAGTGAAAACACAATGGCTAAACTATGTATAAATATACTTTGTTTTAGTTATTAATGCCATAATGGTATCACATACATATAATTGAGACCAAAATACAAGTGATATACAAAATAATACAAAACTGCCAATGAGAGACACTGAATGCTATCTAGAAGAATGATGTTAAATGTATGTGCTTTTACTTTGGATATAAGAGTTGTGAAAATAACTACATTTGTATAAATAGCAGGGTTGAGCTGTTGATTCATCTGTGCAACCCATTCGAGTTTTTCACACCTATTTAAAAAAAAAAATCTCCTTTAAAGGGGTACCGTACATTAAATCCGGCCATTTGTGGGACCATCTTCTTTTATACTCAACAGAATATATATGACAAATGAATGAATTTGGGCCATGGAATAATGAAAAATACACTTGTGTGCTCTATGAATGTTGCAAACAACATGGTAACTGTAATGAAAATGAATTTATGACTAGAATTTACCATGTTGTTTACATCGTTCATAGAGCACATATGTGTATTTTTCACTAATCCATGGCTCAAATTCATTCATTTGTTGCATATATTCTGTTGGGTATAAAATGAGATGGTCCGGATTTAGTGTGGAATACCCCTTAATAGTTAAATTCTTCACCTGCTCATGGCTATACCATGGGTAATAACTCTATATTTTCGGTTTTTGGTATTGAAATATATAGTATTTGGACCATTTCATTTAAAAAGGAAATGAGATTCTTATTGGTTAGAGGTGCAAAGTTTCAGTCCTTTCTTTATTTAATTGATTCTCCAATTTAATTATAGAAGTACAGTAATGTCCTAAATAATCGACCTCTAAACCACAGCATAATTATGGGAAATTTTTCAGGATTTAGTCGGAAATATGGCTTGTTGCCTGCCATTCATCAGAAAGCTGTTGGTGAGAGCTTTCCGATGAATGGCAACAAGCCATATTTCCGACTAAATCCTGAAAAATTTCCCATAATTCTACTGTGGTTAAAGGGTCATATACTTCGGACATTACTGTATGCATTGAAATGTCTACTCTTCATTTGGAGGTATGTTTTGATAATATAAGTGTAGAAGACATACAGTACATGTAGGATTCCTATTTAGTCATTTGGAGGGAATGCTCAGATAATAAGTTAAAAAAACAGTCTTATCTGAACATTCCGTAAGCTATCTGTTTGGTAATCAAAGGGTTGAATTTTGGAAGTGAATGGAAAACTTGCCCTTTAAATTGAGGGTTTTGATGGCAATTATTTCCAACCCTGAATATGCCAATTGTCCGCACGTCTTTTTTACAACCTGTTATTTTCAGTCGTGACAATTCTGGAACATAAGATTCATGAATATTTTACTAAATGAATTGTGTATGTACCAGGCACCAGTATAAGAACGCTTGCATATGGTACAGTTAAATTTTAAAATTTAATTTTCATTGAGTATGCGGTAGATCAAGGTACTGAAGGCTGGATTTATGTACAATCTTCCTTTAAACTAAGTTTAAAGGTACACATCATTCGCAGTGGGCTCAAGTGAAAGTCATGAACACATACAAGACAACCAAGCCTGAGTTTAGTGTGCCTGTCATTTGCAGAATGAGGTCCCCAGAGGGTGAATTTAGTGATGCTATCCCACATAGTGGGCTAGCACACCAAAATCCCCCTCTGGGGACCTCATTCTGCTTAGTCCTCATCTTCTCTGCAGAGTTTCTTTATTATCAAATTTCTATAGAAACTTCTTCACATAGATTCTATTTCTTTTTAGTTTAGTTTCTCTATACCCCAAATTGGCAGACGACACATTGCATAATCGAGGTTCTCAATGGGTGTAAATCGTAATATTCACCATTTGGGAACTTCAATCTCAGTCTATGTCACCCATAGCAGATGAGGCCATGCAGAATGAGGTCCACAGAGGGTGAATTTGGTGATGCTACCCCACTATGTGCGTCACTAAATTAACCCTTTGGGGACCTCATTCTGCAAATGACAGGCACACTAAACTCAGGCTTGAAATAACTAATGTCAACTATCACCAACAAATACATGTAAAAATTTATCAACTTCGATTTTATTTTCATCATCATTAAATCTCCAATAATGAGATTTTGCATGGCAAAACATTGTTATCTAGACATTATTGTTGCAGCTATGTTGCCGATTAAAATCCCAATTAGTCTAATAAAATACCACAGTCCAATAAAAAGAAAAAAGATAAACATTGAAAAAGGTAAGGGGCATCGAGAAATATTCTGAAAAACAGATTTGGACTTTAATATTTGAATCACCTGCACGATTAGCAATGTTTGCTGACAAATCACTGTAAAAGTATTGTTTTTACAACATGTCAAATATCGTCATCAGAGAATTATTTCTAGTCATTGTCAGACAAAGTTTGTCTATTTTTTGTCTATCTTTTTTAAAGGTACATTTACAGTAATGCCCTAAATAATCGACTCCTTAACCACAGCAGAATTATGGGTAACTTTTCAAGATTAAGTCAGAAATATGGCTTGTTGCCATTCATCGGAAAGCTCCCAGTCAGAGATTTCCGATGAATGGCAACAAGCGTTATTTCCGACTAAATCCTGAAAAGTTACCCATAATGCTGCTATGGTTAAGGAGTTGATTATTTAGGGCATTACTGTTGTTGTTTTACAGATGTTCATAGACTTTTCACATCTACCCACTGCAAGGGCCTGAAGTCCCTTTAACTTCAAGAGAAATTGTAGCAAATGTTTGTTGTATCAGCATCATCAGGATTTCAACAACAGTACATGTACATATGTACATGTACCAGTATGATTTTCATTTAGTTTTCCAGCCTTATGTGAAGAAGTGATTTTAAAAATGACTTGGTACTGGATTTACCATATCGCATGTGGGCACGGCATGGCATACATACCTGTATATGCTGTCATAATTTAACATTCCATGGTTGTAACTGAAATTAGACTTCAGACATGGTTCATATCACATGTAGCTGCTAAAATGAACATTCCATATTTATATACATGTACCAATAAACTTGTTAATTGAGAGATAACCATATTCTGCTGAGTTTGCCCATGGAAACTGTTTGTGAACACGCAGTCAAGCCATGCTCAAATCCCCAAATATCCAACAAAGCAGTGTACGTATATCTCAGTTGTTATTCAATTCATATTTTCATATATTCATGTAATTCAATTTTATAAGAAACAACATGATTTATTGGCATTAACCCTTCCATGATGGGAGCTGCCCTGGTGCAGCATTAAATATCCTGTTCCAGTGCATTATTTTATATATGTGAGTCTCCCAGGGAGCCTCGATATATAAGACAATGCACAGGTTTATAAGGTCCAGGTAAATATTGTTAGGCCAATCAGTGGGCCAATGCATATATTAGAGAATGCATTGGCATAGGGTTTTCACAAAATTTCAGGATGCTACAGTCATGAAATGAGATCTTTTCCTGTGCATCAAATCTCTGGTTTCATGGGGTTACTCGGAACAGCACCTGAACTACGACTGTATGATCTGTACAGTCTATCTATAATAAACAACTTGTGACTCCTGGCTACACTATGATGTATCTGACACATATCAGTTGCAAACTTGCAATGTGCTGTATTCAAATTTTTTTCACTTAAAATTAGGTTTTTGCCAAAAATGATGTTGGTGAATCAAACACCAAAGTTTGCAGGTCTTAACCAACCATAATGTGTGTTTTAGCAACAACTATTCAGTCCTCTACATGAGACGGGTGAAATTGCTCTCGCACCCTTCTGCTCTCGTAATTTGTGTTTCAAGGGAGAAACTAATTGCACTCGTTCATCCAAGAATCAAGTGACTCCAAACCAAAACTTGAATAAATTTCAGAGTGGGAAGCTCTCAATGATGCTATAATTTTCACTTAATGACTTAATCAGTTAGCCAATTTTATTTTATTAAGAAATTGATTTGAAGATTTATCTTTGGAATTGTTTTTGTGCAATTTGCTCTTGTCATTGAAATAACGGGGCAAATTGTTGCTCTCGCACCATTCCTCTCATGTAAAAGACTGAATATTCCACATGCTTTTACAATATATGAATATATTTTGTAACATAAGATAATTAACTCGCCTCAAACAAATGATGCTTTATTTTGTTATTCAGGACAATGTTAATAGCAAATGAAGATAATATGAATATGATAAATCATTGTCAATATTTACCAGGTTGAGATACACAGATCACAGTAGTGATTTCTGCTGGATGATAGGATTATGATTTGTATGGAATACATACTAGTAAATTTTATTCCACACCCATTGACAAGTATTCAATCATTATCCCAGCCATTGAAGACATATTGTTGACTGGATCAGTGACGTACCTTACGTCAATGATCCGCTTTGTGTGATGCATATATAATTACCAGTTTTCATAAGTCTTTAATCACAATAAAGGTACTAATAGTACCAATGGTAGTCACAGTCATGGATTAAACTTATCTGACAAAAAGCTGTAGAATAAATACAGAACACAACTTGCATCATATTCTAGAATCTTTTATGGAACTCATTGCTGAAGGCGCAGTCACATTTCACTTAAGCTCCTTTTCATGAAATTTATCCTTCTATAAAAGATTATTGATTCCAAGCCTGAAAATAGTGTGTCTGTCATTTGCAGAATGAGGTCCCCAGAGGGTGAATTTATTGATGCTATCATGCACAGCGGGCTAGCATCACCAAATTCCCCCTCTGGGGACCTCATTCTGCTTAGGCCTTATCTTCTGGGAAGTATCTATAGTCTCAAATTAATGTATTTTTAGTTACTTTTTCCCTTCTGAGAAGTTTCTATATCCCCTAATTTGCAGCAGATAAATTGCATAAATCGAGGTGGACATCAACTGGGGAACTTGAATCGGATCCCAGGTTTCCTATAGCAGATGAGGCCTAAGCAGAATGAGTTCCCCATGGTGTGAATTTTGTGACGCTGTGTGGGATAGTCACTAAATTCACCCTCTGGGAACCTCATTCTGCAGATGTCAGACACACTATATCCAGACTTGAACTGACCAACATAAAACAACCATAACTTAGTTTTCCATCATTCACAATTTTGAATACATTGAACCTTCCTCTCAATCAGCATCACTGTACCATGTTAACTGTATATAACTTCAGACAAATACAGCTGGTGATTCCTCACTTGGTAACTTTCCTGGGAAGAAAATATGTTGTTAAATATGAAGTGAAGAATATGTTTAAAAATAAACAAACTATTTTTACCCTACAGATGACCTCTTAAATAAAATTAAATGGCATGATACAGGGCCTGGATCTTATGACATAATTTACTCGAAATATATCTCACATCAATGTGATTGATTATTCATTGTTTTCTTCACATATATAAATAACTCAAAAAAGATAGCGAGTGAGCAATGTATCAACATTTGCTAGCTCACAATTAATTCTGTCCCCATATAAAATCTGACTGTTGCGAAGATAAAAGTGTTCAAATGACTTTGGTCACCATTTTTCGAGGGTTGTGAAAAGTTGAACGCCAAACAGTATCTGAGACAAGTTGTTGGGATAGTTTATTAGTCTAATAGCTTGCTGATATCTTAGAAGATAAACATGTAGAAAAAATGTTGATATTGCCAGGTGTTATGTGCAATATTCATTGTGACCCAAAATCAAGCCTACACTTTAACGAAAAGAATGAGCAAATCATATTTTCACATGCTTTGTTTGGCTGCATTATAGTTGGTGCTTCATGTGCATTGACTGACATCTGTGCATCTTAACCTGTTCATTTTTATTGATTTTAATAGACAATTATGTAATATTGTAATTATCAAAGGTGGTGTTCACATGACCAATTCTAGAAATTTTTATTTTGCAGGCATGTTTTACATTTTAAAACTTGGATCTTTCAGAAATCTCTCTATCATTGGGTTGAAGATAGTGGTACATGTACATTACATATTGATAAGATACACTATTAGCAGAATGAATATCATAATATAAGGATACACATTTCATGTTCAAATGTCAATAATATGTTCTGCAAGATCTCTCATTTAACCTGATATGTCAGGGGGGGGATTTTTTCCGGGCACGTTTGCCGGGGTAGGTGGGTGGTCGATGGGACCAACAAACAATTTTTTCTGCAACTCAAAATTTTTTTTCCTGCAAAGTTTTTTGACTGTTTTTGCAATGAGTTTTGCTTAAAACACCTTAGATAAAAGAGAAATAATGTAATTCTAACTGCTAAACTGACTGCAGACAGTTATCGTTTTGTATTTTGTTGCAAATTTTGAAATCCAAGATGGCCGGTGGCCGAATGACCCCAAAATGACTCGTTCCTATTTACATGTCAATGTTAACATCCATGACAAATACAGTAATGCTCTAAGTAATCGACTTCTTAACCACAGCAGAATTATGGGTAACTTTTCAGGATTTAGTCGAAAATATGGCTTGTTGCCATTCATCGGAAAGCTCTCGGGGAGTTTTGTTGTAAACTGAAATTCATCCTCCCTCATGTAAGTTGTTATGGGAAAAAGTCTTTTTTCTACACAGGAATAAGACTCTGGAATAGACTTGACAAAACTGTACATCTACCCATTGACATCAAGTACCGGAAATTTTGCATAAAACAACATCTCTTATCTAAACTGAAGGACCGAGAGGAAGATCCCTTTCTGTACTACTGAATTGAAACTGTGACCAACATTTTGCCAATCAATTACTCATCTCTGCATATATTGTTACTGCTGCCTGTATTTCGGGTTTCCATCTTTCGGTCATGGACAGACCAGTCCAAAACCTGCCATACATGGCAGTGGTGCGTATATGCAGTGGTGCGTATCCATCATTTACAAAGTCACCGAACCGACACAGATCCCACAGGCACCTCTTGCAGCAGCACTAATATTACTAATATTAATATAATATTATATCGGTCAGTATTCATAGACCCGGTGAATGAGACGAGTGTCAGACTTGTTATGTTAAATGGATCTGCCAGGCGTCTCATCCACCTGGTCGGTGAAAAGATCATTTCTTTTAAAATAAACATATTCACAATCATAAGATTACTTGTAAATGTAGCACTTATGATGATAAATTATTTTATCCACATTGATGATGGCTTTATCAATGTAAAATATCAATATATTAACATTGATGTCATTACCATTATTTTTTAGTATCAAAATGGAGAATTTTGTGGTAACTATATTGTCTGCCTCGTGGCCGGTAGCATATCAGGGGACCACAATGGAATTAAGCCTTCGAGTGCTTTTTGTGCCATCCCCGATATCTAGCCGTACATGTACTCTACCATTTTGTTTTCTAAATTTCAGCCATCATACCATTGGTATTCACTTTGACTTCTTTACAGCCTCATTTTTGTTTCAAAATTTGCGATTTCTTATATAGCCTAACAACTGAAATTATGTTAAAAACTCCTTTTTATTTGCTTGTAATTTATTATATTTGTAATCTGTTAAAACAATATACGTGTATGTCTTTATATCAAAAATAAATAAATCAATCAATCAATCAAATCAAAGCTTTCCGATGAATGGCAACAAGCCATATTTCCGACTAAATCCTGAAAAGTTACCCATAATTCTGCTGTGGTTAAGAAGTCGATTACTTAGAGCATTACTGTAGTATGCACATCTCTGTTTTAGTGTTAAAAGGGGGGTGGGTGTCAAAAATTGGTCGGAAAAAAACTGCTGATAACACGGGGGTGATGGGTCCCAACAAGGGTCGAAAGTCCGAAATCAGCATACGTGCCTGAAATTTTTTTCCGAACCCCCCCCCCTGGTTATGTAAACTAAAACTCCATTTTAGTTTTGCAGATTCTCAGTGAGAAAACAATCTGCCCATTCTATGCATAGCCACATTAATTGGGCAGTCTTCATGCACACTCTTAGTACTATTAGTGTACATTCATTTCAGACCTTTCTGCTGTGTATCTACCATAACCTCTTTGGTGACAATTTTGGTGACACGCTGATAACTAAAAATCAGAAGCAATCTCTAGATTACCGAAATTTGAATACAATTCATTGATAATCATTATAGGATGACCTCAAATGTTTCATTTGTTCGTAAAAATTTGGTAATGTGAATACCACCTTGAAATCTACATGATTCTGTTATGATAATATTATGATTTCTGTTTGATTTGCCTCAGTGATTTTTACTCTAGTCTAATTTAGATGTCTCTTGCATTTACATATTGTTATGTATGTGATTTTATTGTTCTCTGTTTCATCTTACAATTCTGAACAGTTGTGACCAAATTCTATTCTAAAAGTTATATTTATACTATATTAATCTATATAATGTATATAAAATAAATCAATTGAAATATTGAGAAAATTATTGTATCATAATTCTCTTTCATTGTCATCATGTATCACGTTAACCACTACATGCCATTCAGACCAAAGAGTTTGAACATCTGCCACACTAGGAGTATAAATGTAAAATATTTAATTTTCATTTAAGGCCTAGATGCTAGTTTTTAGCTCACCTGAGACGAAGTCTCCGGTGGAGCTATAGTCATCACTCCTCATCCATCCGTCCGTCCATCCATCCATCCATCAAGAATCGTCTTCTTCTCCAGAACTATTAGACCGAATGGGTTCATATTTGATGTGGATGTTCCCTTGGTGACTCACATTCAGATTTGTTCAAATGAGGTCACCAGGTCAATTAGTTGCGAAACCAGGGCCATGACTCTATTCCTCCATGGTAATTCTTAGAACGACTTCTTGTCTAGAACCATTGGTCCGATTAGCTTATATTTGGTATGGAGGGTCCTTGGATGGCTGGGGTGTAGATTTGTTCAAATGGGATCACTGGGTCAAATAGGGGTGGAGCCTGGGACATAACTCCAAAAAAATAAACAAATTTCAGATTGAACTTCTTGATCATTTTAACAATTTTGTTTTTGTTTTTTTGTTTTAAATTTGAAAAACTAACACCATTGTAACATCCGGAGAGTTATGAAATCTTTAATGAAATCATGGAAACGTTCCCTTTCCATCACCCTCCCCCACATGACCCAGACCACCACCCTACCCCCAACCAACAGCACCCCCACCCATCTCATCTCCTAACTCACCTCTCCCACCAACAGATTCAGTGAATTGTATTAGCCCCAGACAGAGAGAGAGAGAGAGAGAGTTAATAATACACAGTCATCAATTGAGATGTTATATGGCAGACATGTGTAAACAACTGCTTAGCGAGCCCTCGTGCCACTGTGTATCATTAAAATCAAATCAAAACAAATTGTTGTTCCCAAACCTGAATTTAGTGTGTCTGACATTTGCAGAATGAGGTCACCAGAGGGTGAATTTAGTTATGCTACCCTGCACAGCAGGCTAACATCACCAAATACACTACACAGGGACCTCATTTGGCTTAGGCCTCATCTTCTGGGAAGTATATAGGGTCTTAAATTGACATTTTTACTAATTTTTCCCTTCTGTTCAGTTTCTATATCCCCTAATTTGCAGAAGATAAAATTCATAATTGAGGTGCCCAATGGGTGCACATCACCAACTTTAACTGGAGAACTTCAATCTGTTCCTATGTCTCCCATAGAAGTTGAGGCCTAAACAGAATGAGGTCCCCAGAGGGTGAATTTGGTGATGCTAGCCCACCTTGCAGGATTGCATCACTAAATCCTTTGGGGACCTCATTCTGCAAATGTCAGACACTATATTCAGGCTTGGCTGTTCGAATATTATTTTCTTAACCACCAGTATCCAGTTGAACTCATTATACCCTGATTTTGCAAAGAAAACTTGGGGGGTATATTGGATTGAATTTGTCTGTCTCTCTGTCAGACTGTTCTCCCATCCAACCATCTGTCAGGATGTTTTTCCATCCATCCATCAATTGTTTTCTTCTCCAGATACATATTAAAGACTGAATGGGTTTATATATTTTGGTGGATGTCCCCTAGGTGACTCACATTCAGATTTGTTCAAATGAGTTCATCAGGTCAAATAGGTGAGAAGCCAGGGTCATAACTCTTTCCCTCCATAGTAATTCTTAAAACAATTTATTCTCAAGAACCATCAGGTATATTTAGCTTATGTTTGGTTTGGAGGATCCTTCGGTGACTGGGGTTCAGATTTTTTCAGATCTGGGGTCATTTTAGGATTTTTTTTTAGGAAAATCAGTTCAGTTCAACTCTTAAAATCTACTGTTTTAAATTACTAGATGAATGGATGTCATAGATGGGGATTCACGTTTGTTGAAATAGGGGCAGAGATAAGAGATTTAACTCTCAACCAGCCACCCTACCTGTATCTGTGCTGTTTGATACTGGTGTAATAATATATAGATTCCTATTGATTTCTAAGCTGCCTGGGTGGGGGGCAATGGGGCAGAAGTGTAGAGGGGGTGGGGTTTTGACCCTCCTACTTTGATCAACATTTTCTAACAGTTAGAAATTTCATTCCTGATACAACATTAGTTGTAGATTTAATTTTTCAACCAATAACAGTCCATATTTTCCTACTTTGGGTTAATCTGTAGGACCGAAATGGCCACAAATTTTAACTTTATGGGGGATGTCAGGTTGGAAATTTCCAAGTTCGAGAGCTTGAAGTACCGGTAACAGTTGTGCAAAAGGACTTTTGTGAACTTAGGACTGTGGTCTGGTTGTCTAACTTGTCTTGTTTAAAAAGGGTAAGGGGTTTGATATTTGTCAGTGGTGTGCAATTAAAAATTTCAAGGTGAAGAGCCTTGCTTATCTGAGAACCATCGGCTATGTCCCTGTTTAGAATTACTTGTCTTAAGTGATTTTGGTAATTACTAACTGTTGTAGTCTTCAGAGTCCCAGTCTTCTCAGTCTTTACAGTCAGGTAGGCGACCCACGGTCATTGAATGTCTGTTCATAATACACCCAAAAACTGCAAGACATTTAAAAATTCTCTGGATCTATCCAGGGAAAAAACTCCATGGCATATCAAATCTGGACAGTTATTAACAGACGTTCAAGAAAATTAATTCATCTGGGATGTTAAAGATATTAATTACATTTTTGTCTCTAGTTACCAGGAACTGCTATTTTTATTTAAAAATTTCACAAAACAAGCAATTAATCAAATAGCTTATTGCTTTGGCTCTATGCGAGGGACAAGTCTCAGTTTAGTGTGCCTGTCATTTGCAGAATGAGGTCCCCAGAGGGTGAATTTAGTGATATATATCTGGCATAGCAGGCTAGCATCACTAAATTCACCCTCTGGGGACCTCATTCTGCTTTAGCCTCATCTTCTCTGGTAAGTTTCATTATTATCAAATTTCTATAGAAACTTCTTCACAAAGATTCTGTTTATTTTTAGCTCACCTGAGACGAAGTCTCCGGTGGAGCTATAGTCATCACTCCTCATCCGTCGTCCGACCGTCCAGCCGTCCGTCTGTCAATAATTCTTTAAACATGTTCTTCTCTGGTTCCATAAGACCGAATGGGTTAATATTTGGTGTGGTTGTTCCCTAGGTGACTGGAATTCAGATTTGTTCAAATGAGGTCACTGGGTCATTAGTTCCGAAGTCAGAGCTATAACTCTTTCCCTCCATAGTAATTCTTAAAACGACTTCTCAATTAGCATTGGGCCGAATGGGTTCATAATTTGTATGAAGGGTCCTTGGGTGACTGTGGTTCAGATTTATTTTTATAGAGTTAATTATTAAAGACACAAATATTAAAGAAGCCCCTCACCCTTACACATTGGTGCTTCTAGTATACCTGTTATCAAACACTTGTTTTAAATTTATTTCACAGTCACAATACAATACACCCTGTACATATGCTAGAATGCTATCTCTTACAGTGAAATTAATACTACAGGTCAGCATACCAGTCTACTCTGTTGATAATTGTCCACATGTCAAATCTGACAGTGCAGTATCAACAAGCACACAGCTCTCTCTAGCCAGCCAGAGAGGTTTTGTTTTGGTAATTAATTTTGAAGTGTCAAATGTATTCCCAGGAGCCTTCAGTCTGGACTCATATAAACTATTACTTTGTTCAAATGGTGGGTCTGTCATTTGTACAGTTTTAACACTCCTTTCAGTGAATGGTTTTGTAGTTTGTGTGGACCACCCTTTGTTGATTGAGACTGTTTCTAATAGAGACAGCTTTATAAGTTTAAGAATCAGCCAATGACTCCAAAAACTTTAACCCCTTCCATAAGACAAAATATTTGAGTTGTTGAGTTCAAGTTTGGTACTGATTATAGTTTTAAGCTCACCTGAGGCAAAGACTCCTATGGAGCTACCAGGTATAGTCATCACTCCTTTTCCATCAAAAATTGTTTAAACATCTTCTCCAGACACATAAGACCGAATGTGTCCATATATGGTGTGGATGTTCCCTAGGTGACTCATATTCAGATTTGTTAAAATGAGGTCACCAAGTCAAATAGCTGTGAAGCCAGGGCCATAACTCTTTCACTCCATAGTAATTCTTAAAACAACTTCTAAAGAACCATTGGGCCTATTAGGCTTATATTTGGTATGGAGGGTCCTTGGTTTACTGGGGTTCAGATTTGTTAAAATGGGGTCACTGGGGCAAACATGAGCAGAGCCAGGGTCAATATCTTTAAAAAAAACAACTAAATTTTAGATTTATTTTTAGATTTAAATTATTGCTCAATTTAACCAAAATAAAAAACATTTTTAAATGAGAATTTTTTTTTTTATATCTTTTTACTCCTTGCTCAATTTTTTGTTTAATTTTAAATTGAAATTTTATAAAATTAATTATGTTATGACAACATGCTGACTATTGTAGTCTTCAGGGTCCCAATCGTCTCCGTCTTTACAGTCTGGTGGTCATTGACTGTCTTGTTTAGTTTAGTTTCTCTATATCCCCAAATTGGCAGAAGACACATTGCTTAATCGAGCTTCCCAATGGGTGTACATCACAATATTCACCATTTGGGAACTTCAATCTGAGTCTATGGGGGATAGTATCACTAAATTCACCCTCTGGGGACCTCATTCTGCAAATGACAGGCACACTAAACTCAGGCTTGGAGAGGGAGCTTCATTTGTATCACAATGATAAGTTAAATGATTACTTACATGTTATTAACATCATACCCAGCTTTCATACCCTCTTTATTTTACAATGAAAAATAAAGCAGCCACACATATTTCAGCCCTATATATTATAGTGGTTTTGGGGAGGGACCCCAGAGGATTTGAAAGAGCAGTATGCTCTCTCCTTCAACCCACACATATTTCAGCCCAATGAACAACATGTTAACATGTATAGCAGTATGTTCCACTAATAGTCTGGTCCATAAACTAAAATTTTAGGGTTTACCTAGAAAAAATTTGGACTAAGTTGGTTTTTATTCTATTTTTAAGAGGAACATCTCCTCTATAACATATCTAAAATCCGCTTTGAGCATTTTTTGTAATCCAAAGATGGCGTCCACGATAGCCGTTGTTATCGAAAAATTCTGAATTATGTGGTAGGTGCACCATCTAATACCAAATTAGTAATAAAATACAATACGCATAAACAATGCTTTGTCGTAAACTGTATCGGTAGAATGTCTGTTCAAAATGGCCGACAAATTGGACAAATTCTGATGAAAATTACAATTTGTGGAAAATTTAAAAGCTAGTTCGATAACAGTGAACATGCCCTCGAATTACGCGAGGAAGAGTGATTTCAGAGTTTAAG
Source organism: Siphonodentalium dalli (assembly GCA_032622095.1). NCBI lineage: Eukaryota > Metazoa > Mollusca > Scaphopoda > Gadilida > Siphonodentaliidae > Siphonodentalium > Siphonodentalium dalli. The sequence continues at coordinate 193,432,242 of CP136062.1, read as the reverse complement.
GCTAACTTTTGATAATATATGTTCGAATATCTCTAACGCATCTCGCCAGAGAGCAAGCCAAATCAGGGTCTTATACAATGGTTCAATCTGGACATTTTGGGCGCCCAGAAACAGAACAATAACGCAGTTTTATCTGTGCTGTTTATCGCGAATCATGCGATATATGTGTAATTAAACAGTTAAATGAGATTTAATAGGGATGTATTGTTTCTAAGACCTTTTCTAGAAACCGAAATACATGTACTCAGAGCAGTCCCACAAATGTGACATATCATCATTTATTTTTAAATCTACAACATCAAACCTGTCAAAATTCACTACAAAAGAACAGTGTGTGAGCTATTCACAGAGCAGTGGGTAAAATTTGTAGATCCTATTATCCGTGTCTTAAAATAATAGTCATAGTTGCCTCCGGTCAAGTGATGAAACATGAATATTTCGCTTGTATCACATTAATGCATGGTGGTATACTATGAACGCAAATTATCAAAATACAAAGGTGTACCATAGACTATCTTCAATAAATTCTCAACTTAACCAAAATTGGCTACATACTCTGTGGCAGAGACTGTCTTTATACCTGGAAATAAAATGTGCTTATATTCAATAAGGCCACATATATACGGGAAACGTACTACGTTTTCTGCAACTGCATCACCGCGCTTAACCCATCTCCCTAATGTTACACATACCTGCTACAAACAAAACCATAAATAGCATCATTGAGTGAATGGTCAACGCATACATAATAGCTTTAAACGCCGATGACATGACATTTAACCCAAGTACGTGGGTGACAATGGCACGATATTTTAAAACAACAAGATGTTGAAAACTAATATTGTGCATTGCATTGTAGCATATTTTCATTGTAAAGTGCCGACTGAAGCAATTTGAAGAAAATTGTTTACTAAGAAACCGGTTTGGTAGCAGCATAAAACTTGGTCTTAAATAACATGTACAATGTATCGTCTCTTCGATCTGGTTACATGGGGTGTCAATCTAATGAAGAGAGGAGTGTTTCTTTACAATAAAATCAACATTACGACATACGTATGGTTTATTATTGTTGAAAATTTCGGAAATTAACTATTATTTACACCGCAAGGATGTGCACTGCATTTTCAGCGTTAAATTCAATAATTAATCACAAATCCAAACGAAACTACCACGCACCGTGCGGCGAAACATTACTTCGTGTGTTGCAAGCCCGCAATAATTTTTGTTTGACCCGACTGTTGGATGTATTCTAAGCAGAAAACCCAAACTTTTCATACGTAAATCATTGGGATTAAAGGTACTCAACCCGATAAAACTCCTCTCAATTACTATTTCAATGGCTTCGGGGGTCAAAAATATTTGATTCGAGTCGAGGAAGTCACCCATCAAAGCTCAGATTTGTTAGATATCGATTTTAGAAATCTATTATTTTTCATTATCGGGAATACTATCTGGCCCAGAACTCAGTCTAAATTGCGTTAAAATTACCACTTGATTTTAGAGTTATTCATCCTTGTCTGTTTGAATAGATTTGGAGTACACATCCAGAGCAGATTACGGCAGTTATTAGTACTCATCTCGAGAACATAACAAATTTGAAAAATCAATATCTAATAACTCTGAGCTTTGTTTGATGGGTTCCTCGACTCGAATCAAATATTTTTTACCCCCAAAGCCAAAGAAATAGTAATATAGGACCCTCTGATCGGATTGTTGTTGTTGGAATCTGTTGAGATGGGGACCCTCTTTACGGGTTGAGTACCTTTAACCTGCGTTGCAGTGACCCATGAATCTGTCATATGGATATGTGTTAATGATATGTGTACCTTTAAAGATATTTAACAACATACTTGTAAATTACCAATACGTATTTTCACTTTTAGGTGGTTATCCAATATGTTGCTTTCATCCTAGCATGGCTTGAAGTTGTGGCCGTTTTGACAGCCATTTAATGGCCGCGATTGTACTATTTTCTGTCCTTGTCACTCTATTCGCTCCCGTAATCTAATTTCATACACACCGGTATATATCGGATGGAGGAGTAAGGCGTGGTAGTGCCGCCGATGAGGGATATATATTATGTAGAAAACCCTACTTCACAAGGCTTGAAAAAATGGCATTTTTAAATCGCTGTAAAATTAATTGCTCACAGCGGATTTAGGCGGATTTTGGATATGTTATAGAGGATATATTCCTCTACAAAATGGAATAAAAATCAACTTAGAGATTTGGTTATGGACTTATGACCTAGAAAAGTCATGCCATGAACATGTTCAATTATAGAAAATTATGGGTGGTTATCTGTCTAAATGAAAATTATTATGATTAACTCTTGAATCAAGAAAAATTAAGTTGATCTTCAGATATGTCATGGATTCATAATCATTAATAAGTTGTATTTTTCAGAAGTTCTTGGTACCTGAAAAATGCATGATCCGAATTAGCGCTCGCAAATTACTATTTCCTTGGCTTCGTGGGTAAAAAATATTTAATTTGAGTCGAGCAACCCACCCATCAAAGCTTAGAGTGATCAGATATCGATTTTTGAAATCTATTATTTTTCACCACCGATAATTATAGTGGCCCAGTAAAAGTTGACGAGAAGACGGTCTCAGACCAAATTGCGGATGAAGATGGATAACTCTAAAATCAAGTGGCATTTTTGTGTCAGATATTTGACAAACCAGTAAAACAAATTTCGTTGAACAAAATGTTGATAAATAACAGGTTTTTGGGCAATTTTATACTATAGTTGACTGTTGTTAGCATTATTTTTGGGCAATTAATCGATTCTGATAACTGAATTTCAAAAAATGTCGTTGTTGTTGTTTGGAATCTGATGATATGGGGACCATCGAATCGGATTGAGTACCTTTAACAGTTAAATGTTACAGATTTTCTTGTTATAAAAGTATAAACAGTGGGCTTTTAATTTCCAACTGAATAATTGTTTTTGAATTTTTTATCACATGTATAAATTTCAAAAACAAATTCCAGACATCTTGAGAAAATCCATTTTGAAATATTAAGAATTTTGTTTGGCAAAACGTGTGTCTATGCATTCAGTTAAATTTTCAGATAGACTGATTGTACATTATGAAGCATGATATAGTGAGCTTTCCAAGTCTCAAATTGCGATATGTGACCCGCCATATCAAATCCAAATTGTTTTTACCCTGTGCCAATGCATTCTCTTATATATGCGAGTCGACCATAGGTCGCCTCGCATATATAAGAGAATGCATTGGCCTAACAATTTTTTACAATTTTAATAATTTTTTCTTGTATTCTTTAACAATTTTATAATTTCACCCATACAGAGCCCCAGACAAACATGAGCAGACGACACTCTTCTATATGCTTCTATATATGTGTGGGGCTCCCTGCAGGGTAATGGATGTTTTTTATTTTATGTCCTAAAAATTGTAAGAAACATTTATTTAAAAAAAATGATAGAAAATTGTTAGGCCAATGCATTCTCTTATATATGCGAGGCGACCTATGGTCGACTCGCATATATAAGAGAATGCATTGGCACAGGGTAAAAAAATCCCGACTTACGACTGGATTTGATATGGCGGGTCACATATATGGGATAGAACTGAGCACTATCATCGACTTCGTGATAACACCATCACAACGTCGAAAAGTTATTACTTCGTTTAACCACATATACTGCTGGTAGAGAGGTAATATACTGCTTAAATATGTATCGAGGATGAAACGATTTTAGTAAATTTTCATTGATGATCCAAACAGTATTGAAATTTGATCAAGAATGTGTTATCCTACCAGGACCCGACAATATAAAATTAGCCATTGCAAAGTACTCTAGGAGGCATAACTCTATAAATACACGGAACAGACACATATTCAAGCTGGATCACTGACTGCTTGCATTTCTTGCATGTTCTTATACATACAATAAATGGGATTGGGACACAAGTGCCTGCACTTAGTTTTGTCTCGTTCCAAGGTAAAGAAACAAGAGTTTGGGAAGCACCAACGGAACGAACAAGGCAATGCGATTAATTGGGGAAATGATTTATCAATGGATTTTTTTTTAATTGGATAAATTAAAGGCCCACTTAATTTTCGAGTCACAGATTATTGTCCCCCGAAAAATTTATTTTCGGGGGACTATTGTTATCAGCCCCGTCCGTCCGTGCGTCCCCATCCGTCCGTCCGTGCGTTCCGTCCGTGCGTCCGGAGTTATAACTCCAGTAATGATCATCCGATTTGATTGAAACTTGGTATGTAGGTGTCTCAACCAAGAACGCAGGTGCTCTCCAATTATGGGTTTGATCTGATGTTCTTTTATGGAGTTATTTCCCTTTTTTTTACTTAGAAAATTTCTCACTTTTTCGGTTTCCGGATAATATCTCAAGTTTGGATGCTTTAATTGCAAATACCGTTATGATGTGGATCAGTCATATCAAGATACAGGTTGAGTTCGAATTTGTGTTGATCCGATGATTTTTCCTGGAGTTATGGACTTTTTTCGACTCAGAAAATTCAATTTTCTTCTTTTTTCTTTGGTTTCCGGATGATAACTCAAGTTTGGACTATTCAATTGAAAATTCCGTTTTTTTGCGAGTCGTTGATATCAAAATACAGGCCAAGTTCGAATTTGAGTTTGATCCGATTATTTTTCTCAGAGTTATAGGCTTTTCGACTTTGAAAAACATTTTTTATAATTTTCTATATGAGGGTACCTTCATGGTGTAATCAACTCCTCCTACAGTTTTGATCGTAGATATTTGAAATTTCAGACTATTGTTACCCACATATTGGAGATGTGCAACATGTATATAGATGACGGATTTTTTTTTTTTTTACGGAATTATTAACCCTTTTGACTTAGAACATTTCAACATTTGTTTTAATTTCTTTAACAAAGAGGCATCGACTTGCCACGTTGTCGGGGGACACTGTGGTCGGCCGACCTTTTATTATTTTTATAGTGACTTGATGTACGGTTTTAATAACAATCTGTGCCATAAAATATGATTAAAATACTATAATTCATCACCATTTGAAACATCTGTGTCTCAGAAGATGCCAATAGAGAAATAGAAACAGCTCCCAGAATGCAATATAATTCAAACTATATATGTATTTTCAATGGAAGATGAATAACTCTATATTTAAAATATAGAGTTATTCCCCCTCCATTGAAATAACACACTTTTTACTACAATCTAGATGAAACTTCAGCACAAAAGCACGTCGGTAACTCAACAAAAACAACATCTTCACAGTTTATTACACCGGATAAGTTGATAATACCATGTTTTGGATCTTCCCCTTTCAATTGGTATGTAATATATGCCATATATTTTATATATGTGATCTGGGGGTTCGAAAATTAAGTGGGCCTTTAAATGATGTTTACTCCTTTACGGATAAGACATTAAGGCTATACGTTCATACGCTGGCAAGTTTGCACGGTTTGTTTTTTAGCGAAAGACATGAGAAGTAAAATTTATGTAGCTCCACTTGTAACGGTGCTACTGGAATTTGCCTTCAAATACCTGTATTATTTATTCTTGCGAGATAATTGCATGCTATTTACAGGCAAATTCCGGTAGCATCGCTACAGGTGGAACTACAGATGCCCTTTATGTGTTTGTTTCCGTTCATAATATGGCACCATATCGTTTTATACGTCAAAATGCCTGCAAACCACACCGTGCAAACTTGCCAGTGTATGAACGTACCCTAATTGCGCGTTATATTGCGCGGTGTCATTTATTCTACCCTGTAAAGATAATTGATTCAATATATATACAATACGTGTATACTGAAAGGGCCTGACAAAATGTGTGGGTTTTTTGGTCTGGTGTGTGTTGAAAATTGCGGCCAGGACTGGTGCTCACCAGGACTCACAAGTATAATGTGCAAGAAAAATAAAACATGACAATTTAGTGCAAAAAAGAAAATACTATATTGGGTAACTACCATGCATAGAAATAATTCATAAGAATTGTGTTTGTTTTTGTTGTATATCAATATTTTTTCGGTGAGTTGGGGCCAGGTCTGACTCATCACCTTTGGTTTGGAAGCCACTTTAGTTTGTCCGTCTACATTTTCATTACACTACTTCTCGAAGACAGATGGGCCGTTTTCGTTCAAAGATACAGTCACTACACATTGTGATACTTCGGTTAAGGGTCAGACGCACGTTTTATCAAACTTTCCTGGTATTATAAAATTGGTACAAGTGATTATTGTGACACAATATTCAAGAACCAACAACCCATTGTAAATTATATAAAACACATTTACTTTACTATTATGGCATGTATTTATTTTTAATTTCACTGTTTTCAGGTACCAATAACTTATGTAAAATATATTAACCAAGTTAAAGCTGATCACAATACCTCTTAAATTCCAGTTGATTGCTCACTGCATGCTTGAGTGGACCACACTGCTTATCAATATTTGTTTTCATTGGGCTGGAATATTTGTGACTGCTTTATTCTTCATTATAATATAAGGGGTATGATGTTATATTATGCAATTCAAAATTTACCTGAACATTGTGATACAAATGAGGTCTCCTCTCAATGAGGTAAGATAATAAGGCATTAGGTGATTGGATTGTTGTGTGAAATTATTAATTATTCTAGCAGTTCTTGGTACCGCTACCGAAAGGGACAAACAAGCAAATTATGTTTCAACCTCTCAAATGTATTAAAATCCATTGTTTATGTCGTCTCTTAATAATTGCACAGATTATATATACACTGAATATGATGATATGTGAAATTCAAGATTTTTCGCCAGCTAAATCAAGAGAAAAGAAAATCTCTTGCATCTGTTGGCTGGATTTATGGCAATTGAATTACACTTAAGGCCTAAACAAAAAATACGTTTGTTTCCGCTAACGAGCTGAAAAAATTTAGGGTAGGTAGGTAGGCTTAACTTTTTTTTTTGGTTAACTTTTTTTTTCTTAGTATCTTTAAAAATAACTGTATAATACATGTCAATAACCCAAACTACGCACTTCTTAGCCCCAATCAGGTTAACCCAGATGACAGAGGAACTAGAAACTCCAATTCAATCTTACATATGCTTTAATATTTACATATATACTAGTCTATATACTAATATAGTCTTCGATAATTCTTATATTTCCCATATGGTCTGGCGACAACTGGAGTCAGTCCAGCAACACTGCACTGTTCACATATTGGAGTGACTGTCTTGTACAGATCTCTTAATGATGGCTTCATAACACTACCTTCTCCTCTGCATTCAGTGAATGATCTGGGTATTTTTTGGCGACACCTGCTTTTGGACAATGATATGCCAAAGTCATAACCTGAAGGCCTGGGCGAGGAAGGTTTAGGAGGGGTTGATGGTGGGGGGTTCTCCCCCTGGAAAATGTTTGAAAATCCATTGCATTTAGAGCTAATCTAGGGAACTTTGAGTCAGTATTTTGAATTTTACTGAGAGGTCAATTTGATCAAGTTTCTCAAGCATAACTTTCGAATTTTTATATGCTAGTATATACGGTACATGTATGGATTGGAAATGCTTATAAGTTATTGTCAGATATCTTTTGGTTCAATGGATTATGCTTATCCTGCTTGAAATGAGACTTACCATTATCACTCTAATTCATATAATAGGCTATTTTATAAAATTCAAGTGAGACACATACATAATATACTACATGTAGTACAGAAACAATGTCTATTAAGTTAGTAATTACTATTTATAGTACTAATCTCTATGTTAATCTTTCATTTGGTATTATGAGATCCCACCTCATAGAAGTAACCAGGTCGATTCGATCAAATTGTTAATGTTCCTGTACTGTATTTGATTGAAATACTGAAGTCTGAAGGCTGAATCATAACAAACCTGAACTGAAACTATTTGAAGTTTTCACAGATGAAAGCTAGATAAAGCCAAACATACTTTACAGTATGATTCCAACTGTTAAACTTAAATCTTTTTTTAAACTTAAATTTCTTTTGTCAATATATATAAATGTTTTGCATCTTGTTATGATATGAATTGTGACCTAACCGGTCGGGTTAGCGGAAACAAACGTCTTTTTTTTTTAGGCCTAAGCATAATTCAAATTCCATCTCTCAAAACTCCCCTGAATCTGAAATTGATGCAGCCAATTATAAATAAACAATTCAAGAGCAAATGTGTTAACCTCAGCCCAGAATAGTAATGAAGTTGTAAGTGAAGCAATTATATGCTTAATCGTAATGGCATTGCGCTTAAGCATAATAACATTACCCGTAATGCAATGGGCTTAAGCGTAATTAGATATTAAATGTGAATTTGGCCTCCCATACGCATTGCATGCTTAATCTGACTCGCCCCAAGAAAATAGACAATTCATTATACTTACCAATGTAGTTTGCGATTGCCTATGCAATTTCCATAACTCATTTTACTGCAATGACTTGTGTGGTAAGGCATTATGTAGAGTTATCTAGCACTGATCTATCTTTGACGAGGTACACTTCGTCACATAGCCGACCAGCTTCCATCTCAATGTCAACTTTAGTCAAGTCACATGCATGTCCAAATGTGCAGGTCGTGATTATCGTAGCTCCAATTTAAATTTTGTCACTAATTCTAAGATATGCGGGTATCCCACCAAACACCCAAAATGTAGTGGGTTACCACGGTCTGAATAGATACCGTATCTTGGTATCTTGGTATCAAATTTGATTCTTTCTATATTTGTAAACGAATGGATAGTTGTGGGTTTTTAAAGCTACATTGCGGTTTGAAGTCTGAAATTTTATATTATATTATATTCTGGTCCGATTTCGGATAAAAAAAAATACTTCGATACATACGTTACCAGTAAATAATTTTTGTACGCAAAGACTTAATCGTGTCGTATAATTTAGAAAAATCGGCTCCAGACGATTTCACATGGGCCAATAAAGAGCTCTCATTGTATAGTCTATTCATGACATGTTAAACAAAATAAAATGAACGTTTGCATTACTTCTATTGGGAAAAAAATAATACAGCTGAAACTTTGCTAATGGTTTTGTTTCAATTCCCCCGCTCCCGAAGTTTATACCTTCTCCATATACATATACGTCCCTGCTTGTCGGGTGGGCTCCATACATTGTTCCTGCATTGTTCGATAACGGATTTATCTCTCGTTGTATCTTCCGGGTGCATAATACCCGAGTCGTGAGTTATATACCCATACCTACAACGGATCTAAGTAATACTATCTGAGTACACTATACGAAAATGCATTTCCATGGTGCGTATATATGTGCAAATCGACGTAATGATATAGAAATCATGCAAATACCATTGCATACAAGCGGATCCATAGTCGGACTAGGAATTATAATATCAGGCTTCTAATCACTACGAGGCTTTAAAGTGATGTGAAACACTCCGGTTGGGTGATCAAATAGAAATGGAGAATAATCTTGCTCAAAGTAGTTATTTTTTACGAATTTTAATCCAAATTGACAACACACACCGTCATTCTAATATATTAATTAAATGCAATGACCCTCGCTGGCCAAATCATTTGTGTGTGTTTATCGTCGATAATTGCGTCCCGAATCGGGATGTAAATATTTACAATTGAGCGCAGTTCAGACGATGTTTTCTATGGAGTGGTATGGTCAATTTCTTTGAAATTTTCGGCTATGTTAGTACAATGCTACATTCCCCAAGTTGGCATAACGCCTGAGTACTAACTTATCAGATTCACGCACTCGAACAAGTCCATAATATGTCTTTAAGGCTTTCGAAATTCCGGCACGGTTATGCAAAATCGACAGCTTCGTCATTTGTTGCTTTTCAGATTGGAGCGGGCTCTTATCCCTAATGACGAACAGAATTAGGGATCATTTAGAAATTATGCCAATTCAAATGTATAAGTCTTTCTTTTCAGTATGAATTTCGGTGTTTTTCATCACTAACTTCGCCATTAAGGATAAGAGCACTCTCCAACAAAAGTCACCATCGGGAGATGACCCATACCACAAGCACTAAAGCCACAATTGACGAAGCTTTCGATTTTTTAATTCAAGGGGATGGTGAACATGAATGTCGGAATCAGTTGCGGATTTCTTCGCTGCGTCCCATGTTGTCAAATATATAAGTTCCTTTGTATATGGTTCTATAAACGTTTAACCTGATCCGCTTTAACACTTATCTATATCTCACTGATGTATAAACCATACATCCATCGTGTCCTGCAGCTGAGTTAAATATAAATGTACCTGCTCTCAGTAATTAATGAAATATACCAAAGATTGTACGAGTACGCTCTGTGGAAATGGTGTTTAATAGAAATTCACAGAATAACAAAGCGCACTCATTGCTAGTCTAGACTTGATATGGTAAAAATAAAGAGCGTTTGCAATACGTCTGTTGGAGAATTGGAAAAGAAGCTGAAAATTGCATTTATTTTTGGCATGGTGTTTAGAAAGTGTATAGATTTGTTTTAGTATATAAACCATGTAGATCAGTATTATTATATTGTTCGATATTTCTTATAAACGGCCTCCAAAATTCGTCGACATATTTTGTAAGTTCAAATGAACCATGCCAGTTTAACAAGGGACCTATATATACACGTTTGGGTGGAAAATCGTTTGGGTGACTTCGGATGAGAACCAGTACTCCAAGGAATTACCCTACCTATGTCCATGTTTGCCCAGACGGCTCCACGCATACATTTATTAAGTTTCTATATTGTTCTATAACCGCTTATCATGATCGGCTTTAACACTTATCTGTATCTTCCTGACGTTTAATCCATACAAACCTCGCGTCATGAGTTGTATACCTGCTTACATTAGATCAAAGTAATACCAAAGATCGTCTGAGTACGCCGTACCAAAATGGTGTTTATAGAAATGCATACAATCATGTTATATCACGTCAAGAAATGCTTCAATGGGTCCCAGTACGACCCAATCATAATTGATTTGTCAAAGCTACTCGATGAATGAGGAGTACCGTTCGAATATGTCCACAATAGACTTTTAACGATCGGAATAGACCGTATTCATGAGAAGTAATCATAACTCGAGCTTTGCGGAAATGAGTGCGTTAAACGTGTGTCAAAATAACGAAATAATGAGCGATTTGTGAAGGAATTTCGATTTGTTTCGCGTGTGTATTTGTTTGTATACACAATTGGGATATATACACCGGACAATATACAACGTGGGTAAGTACATAGTTGGTATTGCCTGTGAATGGGAATGGAACTTCTTGATTTGAGTGGTCAATGGCCTTATTTGTCGTTCGATTTTGAAATGTTAATCTTATGAGTATATTACATGAGTGGTGTACATGTATAGTATTGTGACATGGCTAAGATATTGCGTGTCAGAAATGAGGATTCAGTTACGAGACTTACATACTAAAAGCGACACACATTGTTGAAACACAGTCATAGAAATAACTGATTATAATATGAATTAACCCTTTCTATACTAAATACTCATTGATGAGTAGTTATCCCGTAGGAAATATTCAGATAATAAGTTCAACAAACGACCATATCCCATGCACCCATGAATAGGAATATTTCTGCACTTGTATTGTATCTGTCGTCTGCTTATATTTCTATTGAACATCCCTCTAAAATAACAATATAGACCACTCCGATGCATACCGTTATAAGTGAGTGAGAGAATCCATTTAGTGTAGACAGGTTTAAATGTAGCTACACATTAACTTATAAATCTATAATGAAATAAAACACCAGTCAGAAAATACTGCAGGTTTCACCACAGTGGCACCAGTGCAATCCCTGGTGAAGTCGGGGGGGGGGGGGGGGCGGGAAAAATTTGCAGGCACGTATGCTGATTTTTGACTTTTGACCCTTGTTGGGACCCACCCACCCCCGCGTACAATTTTGTTTCCGTTTTCGGCAGTTTTTCCCCACCATTTTTTGACACCCACCACCCTTTTAACACTAAAACAGAGATTTGCAGGGGAATTCACTGTAAACAGCTGTATATGAATTTCTGTGCATACTATTAGTCATGGATGTTAACATTGACATGTAAATAGGAACAAGTCATTTTGGGGTCATTCGGTAAAAAAAAACATGGCTGCCAGCAGCCAACTTCGATTTCAAAATTCAATCCATTAGCATGGGCTACAGGCTATACTGTTTGTCTGATCATCATGAACTTTGTCATTTATGTAAATATTGACATATAGATGTGTTTTAAGCCAAACTCATTGCAAAAACAGTCAAAAAGACTTGCAGGGAAAATATTTTTGAGTTGCGGAAAAAATTGTTAGTTGGTCCTATCGACCACCCACCCACCCCCCCCCCCCCCCGGTGAAGTCAGAGGTTTTTGAGTGGAGCCTCACAAAACAATGAAAAAAATAGAAAGCATTATTTATATTTGGTGTCGTGACATCACAATTAACTGAGAAGAACACCATTTCCTCTCAAAAACATGTAACATTACTGGGGATCGCACATGCAGGTGTCACCAAGCATGAAAGGTGGGGAAACCTGTTAATCAGCGTTGCCAAACTGTGTTTTATATATTATAAAAAGGATTTATATATTTGAATGATAGGTTTAGTTGTTACATTTATTAGCCATTTTAATTAATGTTATACCAAATGATTCATAGGGACTGTGGTTCGGGCCTCAACTTAAACTTAGTGTTGTATTTTGTCAGAGATTGTCGCTCTGCTCACTACTCACGCGATGTCAGTCAGAGTGATCAGAGAGACGATTCTATATAATTTCTCTTCAAGGTAAAACCCAACATCCAGTCGCTGTGGACACTTTGGCAGCTCTCTCGATAAGAACCAGATTATTTTCCAATCTGTATCAAGATGGCCAATATGTTGGCTAAAACCACTTACGATAATGACACTCAGGTAGTCGCTGCAACCAAACGTATTTAAATATTTTGTTTCATCGGTACCTGAAGTGTGCATCTGATTTTGCACAGATGGCACGAAAAGCATTTTTGTATTCGTTGGTTGACATATTTGGAATTAGAACCTTGATCTTTATTGACGACATGAATACCGATACATTCCCTGCATACTGCTTTGGTGGTTGTATCCCAATGTAAATTGAACTGTTGTGTAACGAATATCGCCTTTTCAAGCGATGTTTATTTCCATCCTAGGTTCTGATTAATATTTTTGATGGGGAATATCTGTATCATGATACCACAAGACGTATATGCATTAATTATACTTCCATGGTGTAACCAAGGAAGTATATTGTTTTTCTACTGCGGCCGTTTTCTGTTTAATTGGAAATACTCAGAAACTAATGGGAGGAGGACCGCGAAATCTCTAGCGAATGAAGGCATCTAAGGTCTACTAAAAATAATGGTATCCGGATGTTGGTCCAATATCTTTTAACAGAGTTATGGCCCTTTTTCGATTATTTTTCATTATTATTATACTGGACACTTTTGCAACCCTTATTACTCGAAAAGTAACAGGAGTAGCAAACTAAAACTTGGCACGTATCTTGGGATCAAAGAGTTGTATGCCATCGTCGCATAACGAATATTGTCCGCGTTTTCCCCGAGGAGTTATCTCCCTTTATCTGAAAAAATGTCATTTGATTATCTCGGAAATTATAAGGAGCAGAGCATCGAAAATTGGACTGTATGCACATCTCGATATGCCCTACTGCCCACGGGCATCAGAACTTGTGTCCGCGCTTTCCCTGAGGAGTTACCGCCCATAGTTGGCAAACCTCTATTTGATTGTACTATGTTGTCCTCTTGTATCATTCCAGATAACTGCATGTGGTTTTCATAGTCGTGTTGACCGTTGTCAGTTTAGTCAGAGAAGGAAAATTTGACAGGGTCGGACATATATTTTGACACTGGGGTGGGGGGCAAATTTTTTGAAAAATAATTTTTTTATTGACATTCATATATTTAAGTTTATGTATTTCCCGAACGAAAACAAACTCATACCGGAAAGGATTTTTGAAATCCGAGAAGAAATGCTAGAGTTACGGGCCCTCAAAGTTTGCAATTTGGGCCCATGTGCTTGATAACACATCTCCTCCGAAGATATCGAACATAGGATGTCATCTGATACGCCAATGTGTGCGGACTGAAGAGGGCACGCGGTGGGCTAAATTTTGCCAGTGTCGGTTCATTATTGTGGGTCTGGGGAGGGGTGGTCCGTGGTACCAATTTTTAATTCTTCTCGGAATCAGATGAAACTTGGAATCTAACATCTGCAACATCAGCCGATCTAGAAAGTGAAATAATTTCGAAAATCCATCAAAAACTGAAAGAATTGCGGCCCCTCAAACTTTGCAATTTTGGGCCCGTGTGCTTGATAACACATCTCCTCCGAAGATATCGAACATAGGATGTCATCTGATACGAAAATGCGTACGGACTGAAGACGGCACGCGGTGGGCCAAATTTGTCCAGTGTCGGTTCAGTATTGTGGGTCTGGGGAGGGGTGGTCCGTGGTACCAATTTTTAATTCTTCTCGGAATCGGATTAAACTTGGAATATAACATTTGCAACATCAGCCGATCTGGAAGCTGAAAACAGATCGTAAATCCGTTGAAAAATGGCGGAGATTTTGGCCGTCCAAGTTTTAATTTGGGCCCATATGCTTTCCAATAATCAAAGTGTTATCCGTCTCCAAATCAGATGAAATTTATACTATGTAATCTATGTTAGCAGCAAATCACAAAAATGGAAACAATTTTAAAATCCGTTGGAAACTAACGGAGTTACGGGGCCTCAAACTTAGCATTTTGTGCCAGGGGTTGATGTTTTCCCAATCCCGTCACCCAATTTCGAGGCAGGGGTGGGGTCACGTCCAAACACTTGAGATCAACCTACACATGTTAGGACAACATATAATCACCATACTTTATATTTTCCGTCCATAAACTGCGATTCTTTTCACTCATGATTGTTCCTATTATTATACTTCCATGGTGTAACCAAGGAAGTATATTGTTTTTCTACTGCGGCCGTTTTCTGTTTAATTGGAAATACTCAGAAACTAATGGGAGGAGGACCGCGAAATCTCTAGCGAATGAAGGCATCTAAGGTCTACTAAAAATAATGGTATCCGGATGTTGGTCCAATATCTTTTAACAGAGTTATGGCCCTTTTTCGATTATTTTTCATTATTATTATACTGGACACTTTTGCAACCCTTATTACTCGAAAAGTAACAGGAGTAGCAAACTAAAACTTGGCACGTATCTTGGGATCAAAGAGTTGTATGCCATCGTCGCATAACGAATATTGTCCGCGTTTTCCCCGAGGAGTTATCTCCCTTTATCTGAAAAAATGTCATTTGATTATCTCGGAAATTATAAGGAGCAGAGCATCGAAAATTGGACTGTATGCACATCTCGATATGCCCTACTGCCCACGGGCATCAGAACTTGTGTCCGCGCTTTCCCTGAGGAGTTACCGCCCATAGTTGGCAAACCTCTATTTGATTGTACTATGTTGTCCTCTTGTATCATTCCAGATAACTGCATGTGGTTTTCATAGTCGTGTTGACCGTTGTCAGTTTAGTCAGAGAAGGAAAATTTGACAGGGTCGGACATATATTTTGACACTGGGGTGGGGGGCAAATTTTTTGAAAAATAAATTTTTTATTGACATTCATATATTTAAGTTTATGTATTTCCCGAACGAAAACAAACTCATACCGGAAAGGATTTTTGAAATCCGAGAAGAAATGCTAGAGTTACGGGCCCTCAAAGTTTGCAATTTGGGCCCATGTGCTTGATAACACATCTCCTCCGAAGATATCGAACATAGGATGTCATCTGATACGCCAATGTGTGCGGACTGAAGAGGGCACGCGGTGGGCTAAATTTTGCCAGTGTCGGTTCATTATTGTGGGTCTGGGGAGGGGTGGTCCGTGGTACCAATTTTTAATTCTTCTCGGAATCAGATGAAACTTGGAATCTAACATCTGCAACATCAGCCGATCTAGAAAGTGAAATAATTTCGAAAATCCATCAAAAACTGAAAGAATTGCGGCCCCTCAAACTTTGCAATTTTGGGCCCGTGTGCTTGATAACACATCTCCTCCGAAGATATCGAACATAGGATGTCATCTGATACGAAAATGCGTACGGACTGAAGACGGCACGCGGTGGGCCAAATTTGTCCAGTGTCGGTTCAGTATTGTGGGTCTGGGGAGGGGTGGTCCGTGGTACCAATTTTTAATTCTTCTCGGAATCGGATTAAACTTGGAATATAACATTTGCAACATCAGCCGATCTGGAAGCTGAAAACAGATCGTAAATCCGTTGAAAAATGGCGGAGATTTTGGCCGTCCAAGTTTTAATTTGGGCCCATATGCTTTCCAATAATCAAAGTGTTATCCGTCTCCAAATCAGATGAAATTTATACTATGTAATCTATGTTAGCAGCAAATCACAAAAATGGAAACAATTTTAAAATCCGTTGGAAACTAACGGAGTTACGGGGCCTCAAACTTAGCATTTTGTGCCAGGGGTTGATGTTTTCCCAATCCCGTCACCCAATTTCGAGGCAGGGGTGGGGTCACGTCCAAACACTTGAGATCAACCTACACATGTTAGGACAACATATAATCACCATACTTTATATTTTCCGTCCATAAACTGCGATTCTTTTCACTCATGATTGTTCCTATTATTATACTTCCATGGTGTAACCAAGGAAGTATATTGTTTTTCTACTGCGGCCGTTTTCTGTTTAATTGGAAATACTCAGAAACTAATGGGAGGAGGACCGCGAAATCTCTAGCGAATGAAGGCATCTAAGGTCTACTAAAAATAATGGTATCCGGATGTTGGTCCAATATCTTTTAACAGAGTTATGGCCCTTTTTCGATTATTTTTCATTATTATTATACTGGACACTTTTGCAACCCTTATTACTCGAAAAGTAACAGGAGTAGCAAACTAAAACTTGGCACGTATCTTGGGATCAAAGAGTTGTATGCCATCGTCGCATAACGAATATTGTCCGCGTTTTCCCCGAGGAGTTATCTCCCTTTATCTGAAAAAATGTCATTTGATTATCTCGGAAATTATAAGGAGCAGAGCATCGAAAATTGGACTGTATGCACATCTCGATATGCCCTACTGCCCACGGGCATCAGAACTTGTGTCCGCGCTTTCCCTGAGGAGTTACCGCCCATAGTTGGCAAACCTCTATTTGATTGTACTATGTTGTCCTCTTGTATCATTCCAGATAACTGCATGTGGTTTTCATAGTCGTGTTGACCGTTGTCAGTTTAGTCAGAGAAGGAAAATTTGACAGGGTCTACATATATTTTGACACTGGGGTGGGGGGCAAATTTTTTGAAAAATAAATTTTTTATTGACATTCATATATTTAAGTTTATGTATTTCCCGAACGAAAACAAACTCATACCGGAAAGGATTTTTGAAATCCGAGAAGAAATGCTAGAGTTACGGGCCCTCAAAGTTTGCAATTTGGGCCCATGTGCTTGATAACACATCTCCTCCGAAGATATCGAACATAGGATGTCATCTGATACGCCAATGTGTGCGGACTGAAGAGGGCACGCGGTGGGCTAAATTTTGCCAGTGTCGGTTCATTATTGTGGGTCTGGGGAGGGGTGGTCCGTGGTACCAATTTTTAATTCTTCTCGGAATCAGATGAAACTTGGAATCTAACATCTGCAACATCAGCCGATCTAGAAAGTGAAATAATTTCGAAAATCCATCAAAAACTGAAAGAATTGCGGCCCCTCAAACTTTGCAATTTTGGGCCCGTGTGCTTGATAACACATCTCCTCCGAAGATATCGAACATAGGATGTCATCTGATACGAAAATGCGTACGGACTGAAGACGGCACGCGGTGGGCCAAATTTGTCCAGTGTCGGTTCAGTATTGTGGGTCTGGGGAGGGGTGGTCCGTGGTACCAATTTTTAATTCTTCTCGGAATCGGATTAAACTTGGAATATAACATTTGCAACATCAGCCGATCTGGAAGCTGAAAACAGATCGTAAATCCGTTGAAAAATGGCGGAGATTTTGGCCGTCCAAGTTTTAATTTGGGCCCATATGCTTTCCAATAATCAAAGTGTTATCCGTCTCCAAATCAGATGAAATTTATACTATGTAATCTATGTTAGCAGCAAATCACAAAAATGGAAACAATTTTAAAATCCGTTGGAAACTAACGGAGTTACGGGGCCTCAAACTTAGCATTTTGTGCCAGGGGTTGATGTTTTCCCAATCCCGTCACCCAATTTCGAGGCAGGGGTGGGGTCACGTCCAAACACTTGAGATCAACCTACACATGTTAGGACAACATATAATCACCATACTTTATATTTTCCGTCCATAAACTGCGATTCTTTTCACTCATGATTGTTCCTATTATTATACTTCCATGGTGTAACCAAGGAAGTATATTGTTTTTCTACTGCGGCCGTTTTCTGTTTAATTGGAAATACTCAGAAACTAATGGGAGGAGGACCGCGAAATCTCTAGCGAATGAAGGCATCTAAGGTCTACTAAAAATAATGGTATCCGGATGTTGGTCCAATATCTTTTAACAGAGTTATGGCCCTTTTTCGATTATTTTTCATTATTATTATACTGGACACTTTTGCAACCCTTATTACTCGAAAAGTAACAGGAGTAGCAAACTAAAACTTGGCACGTATCTTGGGATCAAAGAGTTGTATGCCATCGTCGCATAACGAATATTGTCCGCGTTTTCCCCGAGGAGTTATCTCCCTTTATCTGAAAAAATGTCATTTGATTATCTCGGAAATTATAAGGAGCAGAGCATCGAAAATTGGACTGTATGCACATCTCGATATGCCCTACTGCCCACGGGCATCAGAACTTGTGTCCGCGCTTTCCCTGAGGAGTTACCGCCCATAGTTGGCAAACCTCTATTTGATTGTACTATGTTGTCCTCTTGTATCATTCCAGATAACTGCATGTGGTTTTCATAGTCGTGTTGACCGTTGTCAGTTTAGTCAGAGAAGGAAAATTTGACAGGGTCGGACATATATTTTGACACTGGGGTGGGGGGCAAATTTTTTGAAAAATAAATTTTTTATTGACATTCATATATTTAAGTTTATGTATTTCCCGAACGAAAACAAACTCATACCGGAAAGGATTTTTGAAATCCGAGAAGAAATGCTAGAGTTACGGGCCCTCAAAGTTTGCAATTTGGGCCCATGTGCTTGATAACACATCTCCTCCGAAGATATCGAACATAGGATGTCATCTGATACGCCAATGTGTGCGGACTGAAGAGGGCACGCGGTGGGCTAAATTTTGCCAGTGTCGGTTCATTATTGTGGGTCTGGGGAGGGGTGGTCCGTGGTACCAATTTTTAATTCTTCTCGGAATCAGATGAAACTTGGAATCTAACATCTGCAACATCAGCCGATCTAGAAAGTGAAATAATTTCGAAAATCCATCAAAAACTGAAAGAATTGCGGCCCCTCAAACTTTGCAATTTTGGGCCCGTGTGCTTGATAACACATCTCCTCCGAAGATATCGAACATAGGATGTCATCTGATACGAAAATGCGTACGGACTGAAGACGGCACGCGGTGGGCCAAATTTGTCCAGTGTCGGTTCAGTATTGTGGGTCTGGGGAGGGGTGGTCCGTGGTACCAATTTTTAATTCTTCTCGGAATCGGATTAAACTTGGAATATAACATTTGCAACATCAGCCGATCTGGAAGCTGAAAACAGATCGTAAATCCGTTGAAAAATGGCGGAGATTTTGGCCGTCCAAGTTTTAATTTGGGCCCATATGCTTTCCAATAATCAAAGTGTTATCCGTCTCCAAATCAGATGAAATTTATACTATGTAATCTATGTTAGCAGCAAATCACAAAAATGGAAACAATTTTAAAATCCGTTGGAAACTAACGGAGTTACGGGGCCTCAAACTTAGCATTTTGTGCCAGGGGTTGATGTTTTCCCAATCCCGTCACCCAATTTCGAGGCAGGGGTGGGGTCACGTCCAAACACTTGAGATCAACCTACACATGTTAGGACAACATATAATCACCATACTTTATATTTTCCGTCCATAAACTGCGATTCTTTTCACTCATGATTGTTCCTATTATTATACTTCCATGGTGTAACCAAGGAAGTATATTGTTTTTCTACTGCGGCCGTTTTCTGTTTAATTGGAAATACTCAGAAACTAATGGGAGGAGGACCGCGAAATCTCTAGCGAATGAAGGCATCTAAGGTCTACTAAAAATAATGGTATCCGGATGTTGGTCCAATATCTTTTAACAGAGTTATGGCCCTTTTTCGATTATTTTTCATTATTATTATACTGGACACTTTTGCAACCCTTATTACTCGAAAAGTAACAGGAGTAGCAAACTAAAACTTGGCACGTATCTTGGGATCAAAGAGTTGTATGCCATCGTCGCATAACGAATATTGTCCGCGTTTTCCCCGAGGAGTTATCTCCCTTTATCTGAAAAAATGTCATTTGATTATCTCGGAAATTATAAGGAGCAGAGCATCGAAAATTGGACTGTATGCACATCTCGATATGCCCTACTGCCCACGGGCATCAGAACTTGTGTCCGCGCTTTCCCTGAGGAGTTACCGCCCATAGTTGGCAAACCTCTATTTGATTGTACTATGTTGTCCTCTTGTATCATTCCAGATAACTGCATGTGGTTTTCATAGTCGTGTTGACCGTTGTCAGTTTAGTCAGAGAAGGAAAATTTGACAGGGTCTACATATATTTTGACACTGGGGTGGGGGGCAAATTTTTTGAAAAATAAATTTTTTATTGACATTCATATATTTAAGTTTATGTATTTCCCGAACGAAAACAAACTCATACCGGAAAGGATTTTTGAAATCCGAGAAGAAATGCTAGAGTTACGGGCCCTCAAAGTTTGCAATTTGGGCCCATGTGCTTGATAACACATCTCCTCCGAAGATATCGAACATAGGATGTCATCTGATACGCCAATGTGTGCGGACTGAAGAGGGCACGCGGTGGGCTAAATTTTGCCAGTGTCGGTTCATTATTGTGGGTCTGGGGAGGGGTGGTCCGTGGTACCAATTTTTAATTCTTCTCGGAATCAGATGAAACTTGGAATCTAACATCTGCAACATCAGCCGATCTAGAAAGTGAAATAATTTCGAAAATCCATCAAAAACTGAAAGAATTGCGGCCCCTCAAACTTTGCAATTTTGGGCCCGTGTGCTTGATAACACATCTCCTCCGAAGATATCGAACATAGGATGTCATCTGATACGAAAATGCGTACGGACTGAAGACGGCACGCGGTGGGCCAAATTTGTCCAGTGTCGGTTCAGTATTGTGGGTCTGGGGAGGGGTGGTCCGTGGTACCAATTTTTAATTCTTCTCGGAATCGGATTAAACTTGGAATATAACATTTGCAACATCAGCCGATCTGGAAGCTGAAAACAGATCGTAAATCCGTTGAAAAAATGGCGGAGATTTTGGCCGTCCAAGTTTTAATTTGGGCCCATATGCTTTCCAATAATCAAAGTGTTATCCGTCTCCAAATCAGATGAAATTTATACTATGTAATCTATGTTAGCAGCAAATCACAAAAATGGAAACAATTTTAAAATCCGTTGGAAACTAACGGAGTTACGGGGCCTCAAACTTAGCATTTTGTGCCAGGGGTTGATGTTTTCCCAATCCCGTCACCCAATTTCGAGGCAGGGGTGGGGTCACGTCCAAACACTTGAGATCAACCTACACATGTTTAGGACAACATATAATCACCATACTTTATATTTTCCGTCCATAAACTGCGATTCTTTTCACTCATGATTGTTCCTATTATTATACTTCCATGGTGTAACCAAGGAAGTATATTGTTTTTCTACTGCGGCCGTTTTCTGTTTAATTGGAAATACTCAGAAACTAATGGGAGGAGGACCGCGAAATCTCTAGCGAATGAAGGCATCTAAGGTCTACTAAAAATAATGGTATCCGGATGTTGGTCCAATATCTTTTAACAGAGTTATGGCCCTTTTTCGATTATTTTTCATTATTATTATACTGGACACTTTTGCAACCCTTATTACTCGAAAAGTAACAGGAGTAGCAAACTAAAACTTGGCACGTATCTTGGGATCAAAGAGTTGTATGCCATCGTCGCATAACGAATATTGTCCCGCGTTTTCCCCGAGGAGTTATCTCCCTTTATCTGAAAAAATGTCATTTGATTATCTCGGAAATTATAAGGAGCAGAGCATCGAAAATTGGACTGTATGCACATCTCGATATGCCCTACTGCCCACGGGCATCAGAACTTGTGTCCGCGCTTTCCCTGAGGAGTTACCGCCCATAGTTGGCAAACCTCTATTTGATTGTACTATGTTGTCCTCTTGTATCATTCCAGATAACTGCATGTGGTTTTCATAGTCGTGTTGACCGTTGTCAGTTTAGTCAGAGAAGGAAAATTTGACAGGGTCGGACATATATTTTGACACTGGGGTGGGGGGCAAATTTTTTGAAAAATAAATTTTTTATTGACATTCATATATTTAAGTTTATGTATTTCCCGAACGAAAACAAACTCATACCGGAAAGGATTTTTGAAATCCGAGAAGAAATGCTAGAGTTACGGGCCCTCAAAGTTTGCAATTTGGGCCCATGTGCTTGATAACACATCTCCTCCGAAGATATCGAACATAGGATGTCATCTGATACGCCAATGTGTGCGGACTGAAGAGGGCACGCGGTGGGCTAAATTTTGCCAGTGTCGGTTCATTATTGTGGGTCTGGGGAGGGGTGGTCCGTGGTACCAATTTTTAATTCTTCTCGGAATCAGATGAAACTTGGAATCTAACATCTGCAACATCAGCCGATCTAGAAAGTGAAATAATTTCGAAAATCCATCAAAAACTGAAAGAATTGCGGCCCCTCAAACTTTGCAATTTTGGGCCCGTGTGCTTGATAACACATCTCCTCCGAAGATATCGAACATAGGATGTCATCTGATACGAAAATGCGTACGGACTGAAGACGGCACGCGGTGGGCCAAATTTGTCCAGTGTCGGTTCAGTATTGTGGGTCTGGGGAGGGGTGGTCCGTGGTACCAATTTTTAATTCTTCTCGGAATCGGATTAAACTTGGAATATAACATTTGCAACATCAGCCGATCTGGAAGCTGAAAACAGATCGTAAATCCGTTGAAAAATGGCGGAGATTTTGGCCGTCCAAGTTTTAATTTGGGCCCATATGCTTTCCAATAATCAAAGTGTTATCCGTCTCCAAATCAGATGAAATTTATACTATGTAATCTATGTTAGCAGCAAATCACAAAAATGGAAACAATTTTAAAATCCGTTGGAAACTAACGGAGTTACGGGGCCTCAAACTTAGCATTTTGTGCCAGGGGTTGATGTTTTCCCAATCCCGTCACCCAATTTCGAGGCAGGGGTGGGGTCACGTCCAAACACTTGAGATCAACCTACACATGTTAGGACAACATATAATCACCATACTTTATATTTTCCGTCCATAAACTGCGATTCTTTTCACTCATGATTGTTCCTATTATTATACTTCCATGGTGTAACCAAGGAAGTATATTGTTTTTCTACTGCGGCCGTTTTCTGTTTAATTGGAAATACTCAGAAACTAATGGGAGGAGGACCGCGAAATCTCTAGCGAATGAAGGCATCTAAGGTCTACTAAAAATAATGGTATCCGGATGTTGGTCCAATATCTTTTAACAGAGTTATGGCCCTTTTTCGATTATTTTTCATTATTATTATACTGGACACTTTTGCAACCCTTATTACTCGAAAAGTAACAGGAGTAGCAAACTAAAACTTGGCACGTATCTTGGGATCAAAGAGTTGTATGCCATCGTCGCATAACGAATATTGTCCGCGTTTTCCCCGAGGAGTTATCTCCCTTTATCTGAAAAAATGTCATTTGATTATCTCGGAAATTATAAGGAGCAGAGCATCGAAAATTGGACTGTATGCACATCTCGATATGCCCTACTGCCCACGGGCATCAGAACTTGTGTCCGCGCTTTCCCTGAGGAGTTACCGCCCATAGTTGGCAAACCTCTATTTGATTGTACTATGTTGTCCTCTTGTATCATTCCAGATAACTGCATGTGGTTTTCATAGTCGTGTTGACCGTTGTCAGTTTAGTCAGAGAAGGAAAATTTGACAGGGTCTACATATATTTTGACACTGGGGTGGGGGGCAAATTTTTTGAAAAATAAATTTTTTATTGACATTCATATATTTAAGTTTATGTATTTCCCGAACGAAAACAAACTCATACCGGAAAGGATTTTTGAAATCCGAGAAGAAATGCTAGAGTTACGGGCCCTCAAAGTTTGCAATTTGGGCCCATGTGCTTGATAACACATCTCCTCCGAAGATATCGAACATAGGATGTCATCTGATACGCCAATGTGTGCGGACTGAAGAGGGCACGCGGTGGGCTAAATTTTGCCAGTGTCGGTTCATTATTGTGGGTCTGGGGAGGGGTGGTCCGTGGTACCAATTTTTAATTCTTCTCGGAATCAGATGAAACTTGGAATCTAACATCTGCAACATCAGCCGATCTAGAAAGTGAAATAATTTCGAAAATCCATCAAAAACTGAAAGAATTGCGGCCCCTCAAACTTTGCAATTTTGGGCCCGTGTGCTTGATAACACATCTCCTCCGAAGATATCGAACATAGGATGTCATCTGATACGAAAATGCGTACGGACTGAAGACGGCACGCGGTGGGCCAAATTTGTCCAGTGTCGGTTCAGTATTGTGGGTCTGGGGAGGGGTGGTCCGTGGTACCAATTTTTAATTCTTCTCGGAATCGGATTAAACTTGGAATATAACATTTGCAACATCAGCCGATCTGGAAGCTGAAAACAGATCGTAAATCCGTTGAAAAATGGCGGAGATTTTGGCCGTCCAAGTTTTAATTTGGGCCCATATGCTTTCCAATAATCAAAGTGTTATCCGTCTCCAAATCAGATGAAATTTATACTATGTAATCTATGTTAGCAGCAAATCACAAAAATGGAAACAATTTTAAAATCCGTTGGAAACTAACGGAGTTACGGGGCCTCAAACTTAGCATTTTGTGCCAGGGGTTGATGTTTTCCCAATCCCGTCACCCAATTTCGAGGCAGGGGTGGGGTCACGTCCAAACACTTGAGATCAACCTACACATGTTAGGACAACATATAATCACCATACTTTATATTTTCCGTCCATAAACTGCGATTCTTTTCACTCATGATTGTTCCTATTATTATACTTCCATGGTGTAACCAAGGAAGTATATTGTTTTTCTACTGCGGCCGTTTTCTGTTTAATTGGAAATACTCAGAAACTAATGGGAGGAGGACCGCGAAATCTCTAGCGAATGAAGGCATCTAAGGTCTACTAAAAATAATGGTATCCGGATGTTGGTCCAATATCTTTTAACAGAGTTATGGCCCTTTTTCGATTATTTTTCATTATTATTATACTGGACACTTTTGCAACCCTTATTACTCGAAAAGTAACAGGAGTAGCAAACTAAAACTTGGCACGTATCTTGGGATCAAAGAGTTGTATGCCATCGTCGCATAACGAATATTGTCCGCGTTTTCCCCGAGGAGTTATCTCCCTTTATCTGAAAAAATGTCATTTGATTATCTCGGAAATTATAAGGAGCAGAGCATCGAAAATTGGACTGTATGCACATCTCGATATGCCCTACTGCCCACGGGCATCAGAACTTGTGTCCGCGCTTTCCCTGAGGAGTTACCGCCCATAGTTGGCAAACCTCTATTTGATTGTACTATGTTGTCCTCTTGTATCATTCCAGATAACTGCATGTGGTTTTCATAGTCGTGTTGACCGTTGTCAGTTTAGTCAGAGAAGGAAAATTTGACAGGGTCGGACATATATTTTGACACTGGGGTGGGGGGCAAATTTTTTGAAAAATAAATTTTTTATTGACATTCATATATTTAAGTTTATGTATTTCCCGAACGAAAACAAACTCATACCGGAAAGGATTTTTGAAATCCGAGAAGAAATGCTAGAGTTACGGGCCCTCAAAGTTTGCAATTTGGGCCCATGTGCTTGATAACACATCTCCTCCGAAGATATCGAACATAGGATGTCATCTGATACGCCAATGTGTGCGGACTGAAGAGGGCACGCGGTGGGCTAAATTTTGCCAGTGTCGGTTCATTATTGTGGGTCTGGGGAGGGGTGGTCCGTGGTACCAATTTTTAATTCTTCTCGGAATCAGATGAAACTTGGAATCTAACATCTGCAACATCAGCCGATCTAGAAAGTGAAATAATTTCGAAAATCCATCAAAAACTGAAAGAATTGCGGCCCCTCAAACTTTGCAATTTTGGGCCCGTGTGCTTGATAACACATCTCCTCCGAAGATATCGAACATAGGATGTCATCTGATACGAAAATGCGTACGGACTGAAGACGGCACGCGGTGGGCCAAATTTGTCCAGTGTCGGTTCAGTATTGTGGGTCTGGGGAGGGGTGGTCCGTGGTACCAATTTTTAATTCTTCTCGGAATCGGATTAAACTTGGAATATAACATTTGCAACATCAGCCGATCTGGAAGCTGAAAACAGATCGTAAATCCGTTGAAAAATGGCGGAGATTTTGGCCGTCCAAGTTTTAATTTGGGCCCATATGCTTTCCAATAATCAAAGTGTTATCCGTCTCCAAATCAGATGAAATTTATACTATGTAATCTATGTTAGCAGCAAATCACAAAAATGGAAACAATTTTAAAATCCGTTGGAAACTAACGGAGTTACGGGGCCTCAAACTTAGCATTTTGTGCCAGGGGTTGATGTTTTCCCAATCCCGTCACCCAATTTCGAGGCAGGGGTGGGGTCACGTCCAAACACTTGAGATCAACCTACACATGTTAGGACAACATATAATCACCATACTTTATATTTTCCGTCCATAAACTGCGATTCTTTTCACTCATGATTGTTCCTATTATTATACTTCCATGGTGTAACCAAGGAAGTATATTGTTTTTCTACTGCGGCCGTTTTCTGTTTAATTGGAAATACTCAGAAACTAATGGGAGGAGGACCGCGAAATCTCTAGCGAATGAAGGCATCTAAGGTCTACTAAAAATAATGGTATCCGGATGTTGGTCCAATATCTTTTAACAGAGTTATGGCCCTTTTTCGATTATTTTTCATTATTATTATACTGGACACTTTTGCAACCCTTATTACTCGAAAAGTAACAGGAGTAGCAAACTAAAACTTGGCACGTATCTTGGGATCAAAGAGTTGTATGCCATCGTCGCATAACGAATATTGTCCGCGTTTTCCCCGAGGAGTTATCTCCCTTTATCTGAAAAAATGTCATTTGATTATCTCGGAAATTATAAGGAGCAGAGCATCGAAAATTGGACTGTATGCACATCTCGATATGCCCTACTGCCCACGGGCATCAGAACTTGTGTCCGCGCTTTCCCTGAGGAGTTACCGCCCATAGTTGGCAAACCTCTATTTGATTGTACTATGTTGTCCTCTTGTATCATTCCAGATAACTGCATGTGGTTTTCATAGTCGTGTTGACCGTTGTCAGTTTAGTCAGAGAAGGAAAATTTGACAGGGTCTACATATATTTTGACACTGGGGTGGGGGGCAAATTTTTTGAAAAATAAATTTTTTATTGACATTCATATATTTAAGTTTATGTATTTCCCGAACGAAAACAAACTCATACCGGAAAGGATTTTTGAAATCCGAGAAGAAATGCTAGAGTTACGGGCCCTCAAAGTTTGCAATTTGGGCCCATGTGCTTGATAACACATCTCCTCCGAAGATATCGAACATAGGATGTCATCTGATACGCCAATGTGTGCGGACTGAAGAGGGCACGCGGTGGGCTAAATTTTGCCAGTGTCGGTTCATTATTGTGGGTCTGGGGAGGGGTGGTCCGTGGTACCAATTTTTAATTCTTCTCGGAATCAGATGAAACTTGGAATCTAACATCTGCAACATCAGCCGATCTAGAAAGTGAAATAATTTCGAAAATCCATCAAAAACTGAAAGAATTGCGGCCCCTCAAACTTTGCAATTTTGGGCCCGTGTGCTTGATAACACATCTCCTCCGAAGATATCGAACATAGGATGTCATCTGATACGAAAATGCGTACGGACTGAAGACGGCACGCGGTGGGCCAAATTTGTCCAGTGTCGGTTCAGTATTGTGGGTCTGGGGAGGGGTGGTCCGTGGTACCAATTTTTAATTCTTCTCGGAATCGGATTAAACTTGGAATATAACATTTGCAACATCAGCCGATCTGGAAGCTGAAAACAGATCGTAAATCCGTTGAAAAATGGCGGAGATTTTGGCCGTCCAAGTTTTAATTTGGGCCCATATGCTTTCCAATAATCAAAGTGTTATCCGTCTCCAAATCAGATGAAATTTATACTATGTAATCTATGTTAGCAGCAAATCACAAAAATGGAAACAATTTTAAAATCCGTTGGAAACTAACGGAGTTACGGGGCCTCAAACTTAGCATTTTGTGCCAGGGGTTGATGTTTTCCCAATCCCGTCACCCAATTTCGAGGCAGGGGTGGGGTCACGTCCAAACACTTGAGATCAACCTACACATGTTAGGACAACATATAATCACCATACTTTATATTTTCCGTCCATAAACTGCGATTCTTTTCACTCATGATTGTTCCTATTATTATACTTCCATGGTGTAACCAAGGAAGTATATTGTTTTTCTACTGCGGCCGTTTTCTGTTTAATTGGAAATACTCAGAAACTAATGGGAGGAGGACCGCGAAATCTCTAGCGAATGAAGGCATCTAAGGTCTACTAAAAATAATGGTATCCGGATGTTGGTCCAATATCTTTTAACAGAGTTATGGCCCTTTTTCGATTATTTTTCATTATTATTATACTGGACACTTTTGCAACCCTTATTACTCGAAAAATAACAGGAGTAGCAAACTAAAACTTGGCACGTATCTTGGGATCAAAGAGTTGTATGCCATCGTCGCATAACGAATATTGTCCGCGTTTTCCCCGAGGAGTTATCTCCCTTTATCTGAAAAAATGTCATTTGATTATCTCGGAAATTATAAGGAGCAGAGCATCGAAAATTGGACTGTATGCACATCTCGATATGCCCTACTGCCCACGGGCATCAGAACTTGTGTCCGCGCTTTCCCTGAGGAGTTACCGCCCATAGTTGGCAAACCTCTATTTGATTGTACTATGTTGTCCTCTTGTATCATTCCAGATAACTGCATGTGGTTTTCATAGTCGTGTTGACCGTTGTCAGTTTAGTCAGAGAAGGAAAATTTGACAGGGTCGGACATATATTTTGACACTGGGGTGGGGGGCAAATTTTTTGAAAAATAAATTTTTTATTGACATTCATATATTTAAGTTTATGTATTTCCCGAACGAAAACAAACTCATACCGGAAAGGATTTTTGAAATCCGAGAAGAAATGCTAGAGTTACGGGCCCTCAAAGTTTGCAATTTGGGCCCATGTGCTTGATAACACATCTCCTCCGAAGATATCGAACATAGGATGTCATCTGATACGCCAATGTGTGCGGACTGAAGAGGGCACGCGGTGGGCTAAATTTTGCCAGTGTCGGTTCATTATTGTGGGTCTGGGGAGGGGTGGTCCGTGGTACCAATTTTTAATTCTTCTCGGAATCAGATGAAACTTGGAATCTAACATCTGCAACATCAGCCGATCTAGAAAGTGAAATAATTTCGAAAATCCATCAAAAACTGAAAGAATTGCGGCCCCTCAAACTTTGCAATTTTGGGCCCGTGTGCTTGATAACACATCTCCTCCGAAGATATCGAACATAGGATGTCATCTGATACGAAAATGCGTACGGACTGAAGACGGCACGCGGTGGGCCAAATTTGTCCAGTGTCGGTTCAGTATTGTGGGTCTGGGGAGGGGTGGTCCGTGGTACCAATTTTTAATTCTTCTCGGAATCGGATTAAACTTGGAATATAACATTTGCAACATCAGCCGATCTGGAAGCTGAAAACAGATCGTAAATCCGTTGAAAAATGGCGGAGATTTTGGCCGTCCAAGTTTTAATTTGGGCCCATATGCTTTCCAATAATCAAAGTGTTATCCGTCTCCAAATCAGATGAAATTTATACTATGTAATCTATGTTAGCAGCAAATCACAAAAATGGAAACAATTTTAAAATCCGTTGGAAACTAACGGAGTTACGGGGCCTCAAACTTAGCATTTTGTGCCAGGGGTTGATGTTTTCCCAATCCCGTCACCCAATTTCGAGGCAGGGGTGGGGTCACGTCCAAACACTTGAGATCAACCTACACATGTTAGGACAACATATAATCACCATACTTTATATTTTCCGTCCATAAACTGCGATTCTTTTCACTCATGATTGTTCCTATTATTATACTTCCATGGTGTAACCAAGGAAGTATATTGTTTTTCTACTGCGGCCGTTTTCTGTTTAATTGGAAATACTCAGAAACTAATGGGAGGAGGACCGCGAAATCTCTAGCGAATGAAGGCATCTAAGGTCTACTAAAAATAATGGTATCCGGATGTTGGTCCAATATCTTTTAACAGAGTTATGGCCCTTTTTCGATTATTTTTCATTATTATTATACTGGACACTTTTGCAACCCTTATTACTCGAAAAGTAACAGGAGTAGCAAACTAAAACTTGGCACGTATCTTGGGATCAAAGAGTTGTATGCCATCGTCGCATAACGAATATTGTCCGCGTTTTCCCCGAGGAGTTATCTCCCTTTATCTGAAAAAATGTCATTTGATTATCTCGGAAATTATAAGGAGCAGAGCATCGAAAATTGGACTGTATGCACATCTCGATATGCCCTACTGCCCACGGGCATCAGAACTTGTGTCCGCGCTTTCCCTGAGGAGTTACCGCCCATAGTTGGCAAACCTCTATTTGATTGTACTATGTTGTCCTCTTGTATCATTCCAGATAACTGCATGTGGTTTTCATAGTCGTGTTGACCGTTGTCAGTTTAGTCAGAGAAGGAAAATTTGACAGGGTCTACATATATTTTGACACTGGGGTGGGGGGCAAATTTTTTGAAAAATAAATTTTTTATTGACATTCATATATTTAAGTTTATGTATTTCCCGAACGAAAACAAACTCATACCGGAAAGGATTTTTGAAATCCGAGAAGAAATGCTAGAGTTACGGGCCCTCAAAGTTTGCAATTTGGGCCCATGTGCTTGATAACACATCTCCTCCGAAGATATCGAACATAGGATGTCATCTGATACGCCAATGTGTGCGGACTGAAGAGGGCACGCGGTGGGCTAAATTTTGCCAGTGTCGGTTCATTATTGTGGGTCTGGGGAGGGGTGGTCCGTGGTACCAATTTTTAATTCTTCTCGGAATCAGATGAAACTTGGAATCTAACATCTGCAACATCAGCCGATCTAGAAAGTGAAATAATTTCGAAAATCCATCAAAAACTGAAAGAATTGCGGCCCCTCAAACTTTGCAATTTTGGGCCCGTGTGCTTGATAACACATCTCCTCCGAAGATATCGAACATAGGATGTCATCTGATACGAAAATGCGTACGGACTGAAGACGGCACGCGGTGGGCCAAATTTGTCCAGTGTCGGTTCAGTATTGTGGGTCTGGGGAGGGGTGGTCCGTGGTACCAATTTTTAATTCTTCTCGGAATCGGATTAAACTTGGAATATAACATTTGCAACATCAGCCGATCTGGAAGCTGAAAACAGATCGTAAATCCGTTGAAAAATGGCGGAGATTTTGGCCGTCCAAGTTTTAATTTGGGCCCATATGCTTTCCAATAATCAAAGTGTTATCCGTCTCCAAATCAGATGAAATTTATACTATGTAATCTATGTTAGCAGCAAATCACAAAAATGGAAACAATTTTAAAATCCGTTGGAAACTAACGGAGTTACGGGGCCTCAAACTTAGCATTTTGTGCCAGGGGTTGATGTTTTCCCAATCCCGTCACCCAATTTCGAGGCAGGGGTGGGGTCACGTCCAAACACTTGAGATCAACCTACACATGTTAGGACAACATATAATCACCATACTTTATATTTTCCGTCCATAAACTGCGATTCTTTTCACTCATGATTGTTCCTATTATTATACTTCCATGGTGTAACCAAGGAAGTATATTGTTTTTCTACTGCGGCCGTTTTCTGTTTAATTGGAAATACTCAGAAACTAATGGGAGGAGGACCGCGAAATCTCTAGCGAATGAAGGCATCTAAGGTCTACTAAAAATAATGGTATCCGGATGTTGGTCCAATATCTTTTAACAGAGTTATGGCCCTTTTTCGATTATTTTTCATTATTATTATACTGGACACTTTTGCAACCCTTATTACTCGAAAAGTAACAGGAGTAGCAAACTAAAACTTGGCACGTATCTTGGGATCAAAGAGTTGTATGCCATCGTCGCATAACGAATATTGTCCGCGTTTTCCCCGAGGAGTTATCTCCCTTTATCTGAAAAAATGTCATTTGATTATCTCGGAAATTATAAGGAGCAGAGCATCGAAAATTGGACTGTATGCACATCTCGATATGCCCTACTGCCCACGGGCATCAGAACTTGTGTCCGCGCTTTCCCTGAGGAGTTACCGCCCATAGTTGGCAAACCTCTATTTGATTGTACTATGTTGTCCTCTTGTATCATTCCAGATAACTGCATGTGGTTTTCATAGTCGTGTTGACCGTTGTCAGTTTAGTCAGAGAAGGAAAATTTGACAGGGTCTACATATATTTTGACACTGGGGTGGGGGGCAAATTTTTTGAAAAATAAATTTTTTATTGACATTCATATATTTAAGTTTATGTATTTCCCGAACGAAAACAAACTCATACCGGAAAGGATTTTTGAAATCCGAGAAGAAATGCTAGAGTTACGGGCCCTCAAAGTTTGCAATTTGGGCCCATGTGCTTGATAACACATCTCCTCCGAAGATATCGAACATAGGATGTCATCTGATACGCCAATGTGTGCGGACTGAAGAGGGCACGCGGTGGGCTAAATTTTGCCAGTGTCGGTTCATTATTGTGGGTCTGGGGAGGGGTGGTCCGTGGTACCAATTTTTAATTCTTCTCGGAATCAGATGAAACTTGGAATCTAACATCTGCAACATCAGCCGATCTAGAAAGTGAAATAATTTCGAAAATCCATCAAAAACTGAAAGAATTGCGGCCCCTCAAACTTTGCAATTTTGGGCCCGTGTGCTTGATAACACATCTCCTCCGAAGATATCGAACATAGGATGTCATCTGATACGAAAATGCGTACGGACTGAAGACGGCACGCGGTGGGCCAAATTTGTCCAGTGTCGGTTCAGTATTGTGGGTCTGGGGAGGGGTGGTCCGTGGTACCAATTTTTAATTCTTCTCGGAATCGGATTAAACTTGGAATATAACATTTGCAACATCAGCCGATCTGGAAGCTGAAAACAGATCGTAAATCCGTTGAAAAATGGCGGAGATTTTGGCCGTCCAAGTTTTAATTTGGGCCCATATGCTTTCCAATAATCAAAGTGTTATCCGTCTCCAAATCAGATGAAATTTATACTATGTAATCTATGTTAGCAGCAAATCACAAAAATGGAAACAATTTTAAAATCCGTTGGAAACTAACGGAGTTACGGGGCCTCAAACTTAGCATTTTGTGCCAGGGGTTGATGTTTTCCCAATCCCGTCACCCAATTTCGAGGCAGGGGTGGGGTCACGTCCAAACACTTGAGATCAACCTACACATGTTAGGACAACATATAATCACCATACTTTATATTTTCCGTCCATAAACTGCGATTCTTTTCACTCATGATTGTTCCTATTATTATACTTCCATGGTGTAACCAAGGAAGTATATTGTTTTTCTACTGCGGCCGTTTTCTGTTTAATTGGAAATACTCAGAAACTAATGGGAGGAGGACCGCGAAATCTCTAGCGAATGAAGGCATCTAAGGTCTACTAAAAATAATGGTATCCGGATGTTGGTCCAATATCTTTTAACAGAGTTATGGCCCTTTTTCGATTATTTTTCATTATTATTATACTGGACACTTTTGCAACCCTTATTACTCGAAAAGTAACAGGAGTAGCAAACTAAAACTTGGCACGTATCTTGGGATCAAAGAGTTGTATGCCATCGTCGCATAACGAATATTGTCCGCGTTTTCCCCGAGGAGTTATCTCCCTTTATCTGAAAAAATGTCATTTGATTATCTCGGAAATTATAAGGAGCAGAGCATCGAAAATTGGACTGTATGCACATCTCGATATGCCCTACTGCCCACGGGCATCAGAACTTGTGTCCGCGCTTTCCCTGAGGAGTTACCGCCCATAGTTGGCAAACCTCTATTTGATTGTACTATGTTGTCCTCTTGTATCATTCCAGATAACTGCATGTGGTTTTCATAGTCGTGTTGACCGTTGTCAGTTTAGTCAGAGAAGGAAAATTTGACAGGGTCTACATATATTTTGACACTGGGGTGGGGGGCAAATTTTTTGAAAAATAAATTTTTTATTGACATTCATATATTTAAGTTTATGTATTTCCCGAACGAAAACAAACTCATACCGGAAAGGATTTTTGAAATCCGAGAAGAAATGCTAGAGTTACGGGCCCTCAAAGTTTGCAATTTGGGCCCATGTGCTTGATAACACATCTCCTCCGAAGATATCGAACATAGGATGTCATCTGATACGCCAATGTGTGCGGACTGAAGAGGGCACGCGGTGGGCTAAATTTTGCCAGTGTCGGTTCATTATTGTGGGTCTGGGGAGGGGTGGTCCGTGGTACCAATTTTTAATTCTTCTCGGAATCAGATGAAACTTGGAATCTAACATCTGCAACATCAGCCGATCTAGAAAGTGAAATAATTTCGAAAATCCATCAAAAACTGAAAGAATTGCGGCCCCTCAAACTTTGCAATTTTGGGCCCGTGTGCTTGATAACACATCTCCTCCGAAGATATCGAACATAGGATGTCATCTGATACGAAAATGCGTACGGACTGAAGACGGCACGCGGTGGGCCAAATTTGTCCAGTGTCGGTTCAGTATTGTGGGTCTGGGGAGGGGTGGTCCGTGGTACCAATTTTTAATTCTTCTCGGAATCGGATTAAACTTGGAATATAACATTTGCAACATCAGCCGATCTGGAAGCTGAAAACAGATCGTAAATCCGTTGAAAAATGGCGGAGATTTTGGCCGTCCAAGTTTTAATTTGGGCCCATATGCTTTCCAATAATCAAAGTGTTATCCGTCTCCAAATCAGATGAAATTTATACTATGTAATCTATGTTAGCAGCAAATCACAAAAATGGAAACAATTTTAAAATCCGTTGGAAACTAACGGAGTTACGGGGCCTCAAACTTAGCATTTTGTGCCAGGGGTTGATGTTTTCCCAATCCCGTCACCCAATTTCGAGGCAGGGGTGGGGTCACGTCCAAACACTTGAGATCAACCTACACATGTTAGGACAACATATAATCACCATACTTTATATTTTCCGTCCATAAACTGCGATTCTTTTCACTCATGATTGTTCCTATTATTATACTTCCATGGTGTAACCAAGGAAGTATATTGTTTTTCTACTGCGGCCGTTTTCTGTTTAATTGGAAATACTCAGAAACTAATGGGAGGAGGACCGCGAAATCTCTAGCGAATGAAGGCATCTAAGGTCTACTAAAAATAATGGTATCCGGATGTTGGTCCAATATCTTTTAACAGAGTTATGGCCCTTTTTCGATTATTTTTCATTATTATTATACTGGACACTTTTGCAACCCTTATTACTCGAAAAGTAACAGGAGTAGCAAACTAAAACTTGGCACGTATCTTGGGATCAAAGAGTTGTATGCCATCGTCGCATAACGAATATTGTCCGCGTTTTCCCCGAGGAGTTATCTCCCTTTATCTGAAAAAATGTCATTTGATTATCTCGGAAATTATAAGGAGCAGAGCATCGAAAATTGGACTGTATGCACATCTCGATATGCCCTACTGCCCACGGGCATCAGAACTTGTGTCCGCGCTTTCCCTGAGGAGTTACCGCCCATAGTTGGCAAACCTCTATTTGATTGTACTATGTTGTCCTCTTGTATCATTCCAGATAACTGCATGTGGTTTTCATAGTCGTGTTGACCGTTGTCAGTTTAGTCAGAGAAGGAAAATTTGACAGGGTCTACATATATTTTGACACTGGGGTGGGGGGCAAATTTTTTGAAAAATAAATTTTTTATTGACATTCATATATTTAAGTTTATGTATTTCCCGAACGAAAACAAACTCATACCGGAAAGGATTTTTGAAATCCGAGAAGAAATGCTAGAGTTACGGGCCCTCAAAGTTTGCAATTTGGGCCCATGTGCTTGATAACACATCTCCTCCGAAGATATCGAACATAGGATGTCATCTGATACGCCAATGTGTGCGGACTGAAGAGGGCACGCGGTGGGCTAAATTTTGCCAGTGTCGGTTCATTATTGTGGGTCTGGGGAGGGGTGGTCCGTGGTACCAATTTTTAATTCTTCTCGGAATCAGATGAAACTTGGAATCTAACATCTGCAACATCAGCCGATCTAGAAAGTGAAATAATTTCGAAAATCCATCAAAAACTGAAAGAATTGCGGCCCCTCAAACTTTGCAATTTTGGGCCCGTGTGCTTGATAACACATCTCCTCCGAAGATATCGAACATAGGATGTCATCTGATACGAAAATGCGTACGGACTGAAGACGGCACGCGGTGGGCCAAATTTGTCCAGTGTCGGTTCAGTATTGTGGGTCTGGGGAGGGGTGGTCCGTGGTACCAATTTTTAATTCTTCTCGGAATCGGATTAAACTTGGAATATAACATTTGCAACATCAGCCGATCTGGAAGCTGAAAACAGATCGTAAATCCGTTGAAAAATGGCGGAGATTTTGGCCGTCCAAGTTTTAATTTGGGCCCATATGCTTTCCAATAATCAAAGTGTTATCCGTCTCCAAATCAGATGAAATTTATACTATGTAATCTATGTTAGCAGCAAATCACAAAAATGGAAACAATTTTAAAATCCGTTGGAAACTAACGGAGTTACGGGGCCTCAAACTTAGCATTTTGTGCCAGGGGTTGATGTTTTCCCAATCCCGTCACCCAATTTCGAGGCAGGGGTGGGGTCACGTCCAAACACTTGAGATCAACCTACACATGTTAGGACAACATATAATCACCATACTTTATATTTTCCGTCCATAAACTGCGATTCTTTTCACTCATGATTGTTCCTATTATTATACTTCCATGGTGTAACCAAGGAAGTATATTGTTTTTCTACTGCGGCCGTTTTCTGTTTAATTGGAAATACTCAGAAACTAATGGGAGGAGGACCGCGAAATCTCTAGCGAATGAAGGCATCTAAGGTCTACTAAAAATAATGGTATCCGGATGTTGGTCCAATATCTTTTAACAGAGTTATGGCCCTTTTTCGATTATTTTTCATTATTATTATACTGGACACTTTTGCAACCCTTATTACTCGAAAAGTAACAGGAGTAGCAAACTAAAACTTGGCACGTATCTTGGGATCAAAGAGTTGTATGCCATCGTCGCATAACGAATATTGTCCGCGTTTTCCCCGAGGAGTTATCTCCCTTTATCTGAAAAAATGTCATTTGATTATCTCGGAAATTATAAGGAGCAGAGCATCGAAAATTGGACTGTATGCACATCTCGATATGCCCTACTGCCCACGGGCATCAGAACTTGTGTCCGCGCTTTCCCTGAGGAGTTACCGCCCATAGTTGGCAAACCTCTATTTGATTGTACTATGTTGTCCTCTTGTATCATTCCAGATAACTGCATGTGGTTTTCATAGTCGTGTTGACCGTTGTCAGTTTAGTCAGAGAAGGAAAATTTGACAGGGTCTACATATATTTTGACACTGGGGTGGGGGGCAAATTTTTTGAAAAATAAATTTTTTATTGACATTCATATATTTAAGTTTATGTATTTCCCGAACGAAAACAAACTCATACCGGAAAGGATTTTTGAAATCCGAGAAGAAATGCTAGAGTTACGGGCCCTCAAAGTTTGCAATTTGGGCCCATGTGCTTGATAACACATCTCCTCCGAAGATATCGAACATAGGATGTCATCTGATACGCCAATGTGTGCGGACTGAAGAGGGCACGCGGTGGGCTAAATTTTGCCAGTGTCGGTTCATTATTGTGGGTCTGGGGAGGGGTGGTCCGTGGTACCAATTTTTAATTCTTCTCGGAATCAGATGAAACTTGGAATCTAACATCTGCAACATCAGCCGATCTAGAAAGTGAAATAATTTCGAAAATCCATCAAAAACTGAAAGAATTGCGGCCCCTCAAACTTTGCAATTTTGGGCCCGTGTGCTTGATAACACATCTCCTCCGAAGATATCGAACATAGGATGTCATCTGATACGAAAATGCGTACGGACTGAAGACGGCACGCGGTGGGCCAAATTTGTCCAGTGTCGGTTCAGTATTGTGGGTCTGGGGAGGGGTGGTCCGTGGTACCAATTTTTAATTCTTCTCGGAATCGGATTAAACTTGGAATATAACATTTGCAACATCAGCCGATCTGGAAGCTGAAAACAGATCGTAAATCCGTTGAAAAATGGCGGAGATTTTGGCCGTCCAAGTTTTAATTTGGGCCCATATGCTTTCCAATAATCAAAGTGTTATCCGTCTCCAAATCAGATGAAATTTATACTATGTAATCTATGTTAGCAGCAAATCACAAAAATGGAAACAATTTTAAAATCCGTTGGAAACTAACGGAGTTACGGGGCCTCAAACTTAGCATTTTGTGCCAGGGGTTGATGTTTTCCCAATCCCGTCACCCAATTTCGAGGCAGGGGTGGGGTCACGTCCAAACACTTGAGATCAACCTACACATGTTAGGACAACATATAATCACCATACTTTATATTTTCCGTCCATAAACTGCGATTCTTTTCACTCATGATTGTTCCTATTATTATACTTCCATGGTGTAACCAAGGAAGTATATTGTTTTTCTACTGCGGCCGTTTTCTGTTTAATTGGAAATACTCAGAAACTAATGGGAGGAGGACCGCGAAATCTCTAGCGAATGAAGGCATCTAAGGTCTACTAAAAATAATGGTATCCGGATGTTGGTCCAATATCTTTTAACAGAGTTATGGCCCTTTTTCGATTATTTTTCATTATTATTATACTGGACACTTTTGCAACCCTTATTACTCGAAAAGTAACAGGAGTAGCAAACTAAAACTTGGCACGTATCTTGGGATCAAAGAGTTGTATGCCATCGTCGCATAACGAATATTGTCCGCGTTTTCCCCGAGGAGTTATCTCCCTTTATCTGAAAAAATGTCATTTGATTATCTCGGAAATTATAAGGAGCAGAGCATCGAAAATTGGACTGTATGCACATCTCGATATGCCCTACTGCCCACGGGCATCAGAACTTGTGTCCGCGCTTTCCCTGAGGAGTTACCGCCCATAGTTGGCAAACCTCTATTTGATTGTACTATGTTGTCCTCTTGTATCATTCCAGATAACTGCATGTGGTTTTCATAGTCGTGTTGACCGTTGTCAGTTTAGTCAGAGAAGGAAAATTTGACAGGGTCTACATATATTTTGACACTGGGGTGGGGGGCAAATTTTTTGAAAAATAAATTTTTTATTGACATTCATATATTTAAGTTTATGTATTTCCCGAACGAAAACAAACTCATACCGGAAAGGATTTTTGAAATCCGAGAAGAAATGCTAGAGTTACGGGCCCTCAAAGTTTGCAATTTGGGCCCATGTGCTTGATAACACATCTCCTCCGAAGATATCGAACATAGGATGTCATCTGATACGCCAATGTGTGCGGACTGAAGAGGGCACGCGGTGGGCTAAATTTTGCCAGTGTCGGTTCATTATTGTGGGTCTGGGGAGGGGTGGTCCGTGGTACCAATTTTTAATTCTTCTCGGAATCAGATGAAACTTGGAATCTAACATCTGCAACATCAGCCGATCTAGAAAGTGAAATAATTTCGAAAATCCATCAAAAACTGAAAGAATTGCGGCCCCTCAAACTTTGCAATTTTGGGCCCGTGTGCTTGATAACACATCTCCTCCGAAGATATCGAACATAGGATGTCATCTGATACGAAAATGCGTACGGACTGAAGACGGCACGCGGTGGGCCAAATTTGTCCAGTGTCGGTTCAGTATTGTGGGTCTGGGGAGGGGTGGTCCGTGGTACCAATTTTTAATTCTTCTCGGAATCGGATTAAACTTG
The DNA here is from genome assembly GCA_032622095.1 of Siphonodentalium dalli. Lineage (NCBI taxonomy): Eukaryota > Metazoa > Mollusca > Scaphopoda > Gadilida > Siphonodentaliidae > Siphonodentalium > Siphonodentalium dalli. The sequence goes on along the minus strand of CP136062.1, from coordinate 193,391,888 downwards.
GAATATAACATTTGCAACATCAGCCGATCTGGAAGCTGAAAACAGATCGTAAATCCGTTGAAAAATGGCGGAGATTTTGGCCGTCCAAGTTTTAATTTGGGCCCATATGCTTTCCAATAATCAAAGTGTTATCCGTCTCCAAATCAGATGAAATTTATACTATGTAATCTATGTTAGCAGCAAATCACAAAAATGGAAACAATTTTAAAATCCGTTGGAAACTAACGGAGTTACGGGGCCTCAAACTTAGCATTTTGTGCCAGGGGTTGATGTTTTCCCAATCCCGTCACCCAATTTCGAGGCAGGGGTGGGGTCACGTCCAAACACTTGAGATCAACCTACACATGTTAGGACAACATATAATCACCATACTTTATATTTTCCGTCCATAAACTGCGATTCTTTTCACTCATGATTGTTCCTATTATTATACTTCCATGGTGTAACCAAGGAAGTATATTGTTTTTCTACTGCGGCCGTTTTCTGTTTAATTGGAAATACTCAGAAACTAATGGGAGGAGGACCGCGAAATCTCTAGCGAATGAAGGCATCTAAGGTCTACTAAAAATAATGGTATCCGGATGTTGGTCCAATATCTTTTAACAGAGTTATGGCCCTTTTTCGATTATTTTTCATTATTATTATACTGGACACTTTTGCAACCCTTATTACTCGAAAAGTAACAGGAGTAGCAAACTAAAACTTGGCACGTATCTTGGGATCAAAGAGTTGTATGCCATCGTCGCATAACGAATATTGTCCGCGTTTTCCCCGAGGAGTTATCTCCCTTTATCTGAAAAAATGTCATTTGATTATCTCGGAAATTATAAGGAGCAGAGCATCGAAAATTGGACTGTATGCACATCTCGATATGCCCTACTGCCCACGGGCATCAGAACTTGTGTCCGCGCTTTCCCTGAGGAGTTACCGCCCATAGTTGGCAAACCTCTATTTGATTGTACTATGTTGTCCTCTTGTATCATTCCAGATAACTGCATGTGGTTTTCATAGTCGTGTTGACCGTTGTCAGTTTAGTCAGAGAAGGAAAATTTGACAGGGTCTACATATATTTTGACACTGGGGTGGGGGGCAAATTTTTTGAAAAATAAATTTTTTATTGACATTCATATATTTAAGTTTATGTATTTCCCGAACGAAAACAAACTCATACCGGAAAGGATTTTTGAAATCCGAGAAGAAATGCTAGAGTTACGGGCCCTCAAAGTTTGCAATTTGGGCCCATGTGCTTGATAACACATCTCCTCCGAAGATATCGAACATAGGATGTCATCTGATACGCCAATGTGTGCGGACTGAAGAGGGCACGCGGTGGGCTAAATTTTGCCAGTGTCGGTTCATTATTGTGGGTCTGGGGAGGGGTGGTCCGTGGTACCAATTTTTAATTCTTCTCGGAATCAGATGAAACTTGGAATCTAACATCTGCAACATCAGCCGATCTAGAAAGTGAAATAATTTCGAAAATCCATCAAAAACTGAAAGAATTGCGGCCCCTCAAACTTTGCAATTTTGGGCCCGTGTGCTTGATAACACATCTCCTCCGAAGATATCGAACATAGGATGTCATCTGATACGAAAATGCGTACGGACTGAAGACGGCACGCGGTGGGCCAAATTTGTCCAGTGTCGGTTCAGTATTGTGGGTCTGGGGAGGGGTGGTCCGTGGTACCAATTTTTAATTCTTCTCGGAATCGGATTAAACTTGGAATATAACATTTGCAACATCAGCCGATCTGGAAGCTGAAAACAGATCGTAAATCCGTTGAAAAATGGCGGAGATTTTGGCCGTCCAAGTTTTAATTTGGGCCCATATGCTTTCCAATAATCAAAGTGTTATCCGTCTCCAAATCAGATGAAATTTATACTATGTAATCTATGTTAGCAGCAAATCACAAAAATGGAAACAATTTTAAAATCCGTTGGAAACTAACGGAGTTACGGGGCCTCAAACTTAGCATTTTGTGCCAGGGGTTGATGTTTTCCCAATCCCGTCACCCAATTTCGAGGCAGGGGTGGGGTCACGTCCAAACACTTGAGATCAACCTACACATGTTAGGACAACATATAATCACCATACTTTATATTTTCCGTCCATAAACTGCGATTCTTTTCACTCATGATTGTTCCTATTATTATACTTCCATGGTGTAACCAAGGAAGTATATTGTTTTTCTACTGCGGCCGTTTTCTGTTTAATTGGAAATACTCAGAAACTAATGGGAGGAGGACCGCGAAATCTCTAGCGAATGAAGGCATCTAAGGTCTACTAAAAATAATGGTATCCGGATGTTGGTCCAATATCTTTTAACAGAGTTATGGCCCTTTTTCGATTATTTTTCATTATTATTATACTGGACACTTTTGCAACCCTTATTACTCGAAAAGTAACAGGAGTAGCAAACTAAAACTTGGCACGTATCTTGGGATCAAAGAGTTGTATGCCATCGTCGCATAACGAATATTGTCCGCGTTTTCCCCGAGGAGTTATCTCCCTTTATCTGAAAAAATGTCATTTGATTATCTCGGAAATTATAAGGAGCAGAGCATCGAAAATTGGACTGTATGCACATCTCGATATGCCCTACTGCCCACGGGCATCAGAACTTGTGTCCGCGCTTTCCCTGAGGAGTTACCGCCCATAGTTGGCAAACCTCTATTTGATTGTACTATGTTGTCCTCTTGTATCATTCCAGATAACTGCATGTGGTTTTCATAGTCGTGTTGACCGTTGTCAGTTTAGTCAGAGAAGGAAAATTTGACAGGGTCTACATATATTTTGACACTGGGGTGGGGGGCAAATTTTTTGAAAAATAAATTTTTTATTGACATTCATATATTTAAGTTTATGTATTTCCCGAACGAAAACAAACTCATACCGGAAAGGATTTTTGAAATCCGAGAAGAAATGCTAGAGTTACGGGCCCTCAAAGTTTGCAATTTGGGCCCATGTGCTTGATAACACATCTCCTCCGAAGATATCGAACATAGGATGTCATCTGATACGCCAATGTGTGCGGACTGAAGAGGGCACGCGGTGGGCTAAATTTTGCCAGTGTCGGTTCATTATTGTGGGTCTGGGGAGGGGTGGTCCGTGGTACCAATTTTTAATTCTTCTCGGAATCAGATGAAACTTGGAATCTAACATCTGCAACATCAGCCGATCTAGAAAGTGAAATAATTTCGAAAATCCATCAAAAACTGAAAGAATTGCGGCCCCTCAAACTTTGCAATTTTGGGCCCGTGTGCTTGATAACACATCTCCTCCGAAGATATCGAACATAGGATGTCATCTGATACGAAAATGCGTACGGACTGAAGACGGCACGCGGTGGGCCAAATTTGTCCAGTGTCGGTTCAGTATTGTGGGTCTGGGGAGGGGTGGTCCGTGGTACCAATTTTTAATTCTTCTCGGAATCGGATTAAACTTGGAATATAACATTTGCAACATCAGCCGATCTGGAAGCTGAAAACAGATCGTAAATCCGTTGAAAAATGGCGGAGATTTTGGCCGTCCAAGTTTTAATTTGGGCCCATATGCTTTCCAATAATCAAAGTGTTATCCGTCTCCAAATCAGATGAAATTTATACTATGTAATCTATGTTAGCAGCAAATCACAAAAATGGAAACAATTTTAAAATCCGTTGGAAACTAACGGAGTTACGGGGCCTCAAACTTAGCATTTTGTGCCAGGGGTTGATGTTTTCCCAATCCCGTCACCCAATTTCGAGGCAGGGGTGGGGTCACGTCCAAACACTTGAGATCAACCTACACATGTTAGGACAACATATAATCACCATACTTTATATTTTCCGTCCATAAACTGCGATTCTTTTCACTCATGATTGTTCCTATTATTATACTTCCATGGTGTAACCAAGGAAGTATATTGTTTTTCTACTGCGGCCGTTTTCTGTTTAATTGGAAATACTCAGAAACTAATGGGAGGAGGACCGCGAAATCTCTAGCGAATGAAGGCATCTAAGGTCTACTAAAAATAATGGTATCCGGATGTTGGTCCAATATCTTTTAACAGAGTTATGGCCCTTTTTCGATTATTTTTCATTATTATTATACTGGACACTTTTGCAACCCTTATTACTCGAAAAGTAACAGGAGTAGCAAACTAAAACTTGGCACGTATCTTGGGATCAAAGAGTTGTATGCCATCGTCGCATAACGAATATTGTCCGCGTTTTCCCCGAGGAGTTATCTCCCTTTATCTGAAAAAATGTCATTTGATTATCTCGGAAATTATAAGGAGCAGAGCATCGAAAATTGGACTGTATGCACATCTCGATATGCCCTACTGCCCACGGGCATCAGAACTTGTGTCCGCGCTTTCCCTGAGGAGTTACCGCCCATAGTTGGCAAACCTCTATTTGATTGTACTATGTTGTCCTCTTGTATCATTCCAGATAACTGCATGTGGTTTTCATAGTCGTGTTGACCGTTGTCAGTTTAGTCAGAGAAGGAAAATTTGACAGGGTCTACATATATTTTGACACTGGGGTGGGGGGCAAATTTTTTGAAAAATAAATTTTTTATTGACATTCATATATTTAAGTTTATGTATTTCCCGAACGAAAACAAACTCATACCGGAAAGGATTTTTGAAATCCGAGAAGAAATGCTAGAGTTACGGGCCCTCAAAGTTTGCAATTTGGGCCCATGTGCTTGATAACACATCTCCTCCGAAGATATCGAACATAGGATGTCATCTGATACGCCAATGTGTGCGGACTGAAGAGGGCACGCGGTGGGCTAAATTTTGCCAGTGTCGGTTCATTATTGTGGGTCTGGGGAGGGGTGGTCCGTGGTACCAATTTTTAATTCTTCTCGGAATCAGATGAAACTTGGAATCTAACATCTGCAACATCAGCCGATCTAGAAAGTGAAATAATTTCGAAAATCCATCAAAAACTGAAAGAATTGCGGCCCCTCAAACTTTGCAATTTTGGGCCCGTGTGCTTGATAACACATCTCCTCCGAAGATATCGAACATAGGATGTCATCTGATACGAAAATGCGTACGGACTGAAGACGGCACGCGGTGGGCCAAATTTGTCCAGTGTCGGTTCAGTATTGTGGGTCTGGGGAGGGGTGGTCCGTGGTACCAATTTTTAATTCTTCTCGGAATCGGATTAAACTTGGAATATAACATTTGCAACATCAGCCGATCTGGAAGCTGAAAACAGATCGTAAATCCGTTGAAAAATGGCGGAGATTTTGGCCGTCCAAGTTTTAATTTGGGCCCATATGCTTTCCAATAATCAAAGTGTTATCCGTCTCCAAATCAGATGAAATTTATACTATGTAATCTATGTTAGCAGCAAATCACAAAAATGGAAACAATTTTAAAATCCGTTGGAAACTAACGGAGTTACGGGGCCTCAAACTTAGCATTTTGTGCCAGGGGTTGATGTTTTCCCAATCCCGTCACCCAATTTCGAGGCAGGGGTGGGGTCACGTCCAAACACTTGAGATCAACCTACACATGTTAGGACAACATATAATCACCATACTTTATATTTTCCGTCCATAAACTGCGATTCTTTTCACTCATGATTGTTCCTATTATTATACTTCCATGGTGTAACCAAGGAAGTATATTGTTTTTCTACTGCGGCCGTTTTCTGTTTAATTGGAAATACTCAGAAACTAATGGGAGGAGGACCGCGAAATCTCTAGCGAATGAAGGCATCTAAGGTCTACTAAAAATAATGGTATCCGGATGTTGGTCCAATATCTTTTAACAGAGTTATGGCCCTTTTTCGATTATTTTTCATTATTATTATACTGGACACTTTTGCAACCCTTATTACTCGAAAAGTAACAGGAGTAGCAAACTAAAACTTGGCACGTATCTTGGGATCAAAGAGTTGTATGCCATCGTCGCATAACGAATATTGTCCGCGTTTTCCCCGAGGAGTTATCTCCCTTTATCTGAAAAAATGTCATTTGATTATCTCGGAAATTATAAGGAGCAGAGCATCGAAAATTGGACTGTATGCACATCTCGATATGCCCTACTGCCCACGGGCATCAGAACTTGTGTCCGCGCTTTCCCTGAGGAGTTACCGCCCATAGTTGGCAAACCTCTATTTGATTGTACTATGTTGTCCTCTTGTATCATTCCAGATAACTGCATGTGGTTTTCATAGTCGTGTTGACCGTTGTCAGTTTAGTCAGAGAAGGAAAATTTGACAGGGTCTACATATATTTTGACACTGGGGTGGGGGGCAAATTTTTTGAAAAATAAATTTTTTATTGACATTCATATATTTAAGTTTATGTATTTCCCGAACGAAAACAAACTCATACCGGAAAGGATTTTTGAAATCCGAGAAGAAATGCTAGAGTTACGGGCCCTCAAAGTTTGCAATTTGGGCCCATGTGCTTGATAACACATCTCCTCCGAAGATATCGAACATAGGATGTCATCTGATACGCCAATGTGTGCGGACTGAAGAGGGCACGCGGTGGGCTAAATTTTGCCAGTGTCGGTTCATTATTGTGGGTCTGGGGAGGGGTGGTCCGTGGTACCAATTTTTAATTCTTCTCGGAATCAGATGAAACTTGGAATCTAACATCTGCAACATCAGCCGATCTAGAAAGTGAAATAATTTCGAAAATCCATCAAAAACTGAAAGAATTGCGGCCCCTCAAACTTTGCAATTTTGGGCCCGTGTGCTTGATAACACATCTCCTCCGAAGATATCGAACATAGGATGTCATCTGATACGAAAATGCGTACGGACTGAAGACGGCACGCGGTGGGCCAAATTTGTCCAGTGTCGGTTCAGTATTGTGGGTCTGGGGAGGGGTGGTCCGTGGTACCAATTTTTAATTCTTCTCGGAATCGGATTAAACTTGGAATATAACATTTGCAACATCAGCCGATCTGGAAGCTGAAAACAGATCGTAAATCCGTTGAAAAATGGCGGAGATTTTGGCCGTCCAAGTTTTAATTTGGGCCCATATGCTTTCCAATAATCAAAGTGTTATCCGTCTCCAAATCAGATGAAATTTATACTATGTAATCTATGTTAGCAGCAAATCACAAAAATGGAAACAATTTTAAAATCCGTTGGAAACTAACGGAGTTACGGGGCCTCAAACTTAGCATTTTGTGCCAGGGGTTGATGTTTTCCCAATCCCGTCACCCAATTTCGAGGCAGGGGTGGGGTCACGTCCAAACACTTGAGATCAACCTACACATGTTAGGACAACATATAATCACCATACTTTATATTTTCCGTCCATAAACTGCGATTCTTTTCACTCATGATTGTTCCTATTATTATACTTCCATGGTGTAACCAAGGAAGTATATTGTTTTTCTACTGCGGCCGTTTTCTGTTTAATTGGAAATACTCAGAAACTAATGGGAGGAGGACCGCGAAATCTCTAGCGAATGAAGGCATCTAAGGTCTACTAAAAATAATGGTATCCGGATGTTGGTCCAATATCTTTTAACAGAGTTATGGCCCTTTTTCGATTATTTTTCATTATTATTATACTGGACACTTTTGCAACCCTTATTACTCGAAAAGTAACAGGAGTAGCAAACTAAAACTTGGCACGTATCTTGGGATCAAAGAGTTGTATGCCATCGTCGCATAACGAATATTGTCCGCGTTTTCCCCGAGGAGTTATCTCCCTTTATCTGAAAAAATGTCATTTGATTATCTCGGAAATTATAAGGAGCAGAGCATCGAAAATTGGACTGTATGCACATCTCGATATGCCCTACTGCCCACGGGCATCAGAACTTGTGTCCGCGCTTTCCCTGAGGAGTTACCGCCCATAGTTGGCAAACCTCTATTTGATTGTACTATGTTGTCCTCTTGTATCATTCCAGATAACTGCATGTGGTTTTCATAGTCGTGTTGACCGTTGTCAGTTTAGTCAGAGAAGGAAAATTTGACAGGGTCTACATATATTTTGACACTGGGGTGGGGGGCAAATTTTTTGAAAAATAAATTTTTTATTGACATTCATATATTTAAGTTTATGTATTTCCCGAACGAAAACAAACTCATACCGGAAAGGATTTTTGAAATCCGAGAAGAAATGCTAGAGTTACGGGCCCTCAAAGTTTGCAATTTGGGCCCATGTGCTTGATAACACATCTCCTCCGAAGATATCGAACATAGGATGTCATCTGATACGCCAATGTGTGCGGACTGAAGAGGGCACGCGGTGGGCTAAATTTTGCCAGTGTCGGTTCATTATTGTGGGTCTGGGGAGGGGTGGTCCGTGGTACCAATTTTTAATTCTTCTCGGAATCAGATGAAACTTGGAATCTAACATCTGCAACATCAGCCGATCTAGAAAGTGAAATAATTTCGAAAATCCATCAAAAACTGAAAGAATTGCGGCCCCTCAAACTTTGCAATTTTGGGCCCGTGTGCTTGATAACACATCTCCTCCGAAGATATCGAACATAGGATGTCATCTGATACGAAAATGCGTACGGACTGAAGACGGCACGCGGTGGGCCAAATTTGTCCAGTGTCGGTTCAGTATTGTGGGTCTGGGGAGGGGTGGTCCGTGGTACCAATTTTTAATTCTTCTCGGAATCGGATTAAACTTGGAATATAACATTTGCAACATCAGCCGATCTGGAAGCTGAAAACAGATCGTAAATCCGTTGAAAAATGGCGGAGATTTTGGCCGTCCAAGTTTTAATTTGGGCCCATATGCTTTCCAATAATCAAAGTGTTATCCGTCTCCAAATCAGATGAAATTTATACTATGTAATCTATGTTAGCAGCAAATCACAAAAATGGAAACAATTTTAAAATCCGTTGGAAACTAACGGAGTTACGGGGCCTCAAACTTAGCATTTTGTGCCAGGGGTTGATGTTTTCCCAATCCCGTCACCCAATTTCGAGGCAGGGGTGGGGTCACGTCCAAACACTTGAGATCAACCTACACATGTTAGGACAACATATAATCACCATACTTTATATTTTCCGTCCATAAACTGCGATTCTTTTCACTCATGATTGTTCCTATTATTATACTTCCATGGTGTAACCAAGGAAGTATATTGTTTTTCTACTGCGGCCGTTTTCTGTTTAATTGGAAATACTCAGAAACTAATGGGAGGAGGACCGCGAAATCTCTAGCGAATGAAGGCATCTAAGGTCTACTAAAAATAATGGTATCCGGATGTTGGTCCAATATCTTTTAACAGAGTTATGGCCCTTTTTCGATTATTTTTCATTATTATTATACTGGACACTTTTGCAACCCTTATTACTCGAAAAGTAACAGGAGTAGCAAACTAAAACTTGGCACGTATCTTGGGATCAAAGAGTTGTATGCCATCGTCGCATAACGAATATTGTCCGCGTTTTCCCCGAGGAGTTATCTCCCTTTATCTGAAAAAATGTCATTTGATTATCTCGGAAATTATAAGGAGCAGAGCATCGAAAATTGGACTGTATGCACATCTCGATATGCCCTACTGCCCACGGGCATCAGAACTTGTGTCCGCGCTTTCCCTGAGGAGTTACCGCCCATAGTTGGCAAACCTCTATTTGATTGTACTATGTTGTCCTCTTGTATCATTCCAGATAACTGCATGTGGTTTTCATAGTCGTGTTGACCGTTGTCAGTTTAGTCAGAGAAGGAAAATTTGACAGGGTCTACATATATTTTGACACTGGGGTGGGGGGCAAATTTTTTGAAAAATAAATTTTTTATTGACATTCATATATTTAAGTTTATGTATTTCCCGAACGAAAACAAACTCATACCGGAAAGGATTTTTGAAATCCGAGAAGAAATGCTAGAGTTACGGGCCCTCAAAGTTTGCAATTTGGGCCCATGTGCTTGATAACACATCTCCTCCGAAGATATCGAACATAGGATGTCATCTGATACGCCAATGTGTGCGGACTGAAGAGGGCACGCGGTGGGCTAAATTTTGCCAGTGTCGGTTCATTATTGTGGGTCTGGGGAGGGGTGGTCCGTGGTACCAATTTTTAATTCTTCTCGGAATCAGATGAAACTTGGAATCTAACATCTGCAACATCAGCCGATCTAGAAAGTGAAATAATTTCGAAAATCCATCAAAAACTGAAAGAATTGCGGCCCCTCAAACTTTGCAATTTTGGGCCCGTGTGCTTGATAACACATCTCCTCCGAAGATATCGAACATAGGATGTCATCTGATACGAAAATGCGTACGGACTGAAGACGGCACGCGGTGGGCCAAATTTGTCCAGTGTCGGTTCAGTATTGTGGGTCTGGGGAGGGGTGGTCCGTGGTACCAATTTTTAATTCTTCTCGGAATCGGATTAAACTTGGAATATAACATTTGCAACATCAGCCGATCTGGAAGCTGAAAACAGATCGTAAATCCGTTGAAAAATGGCGGAGATTTTGGCCGTCCAAGTTTTAATTTGGGCCCATATGCTTTCCAATAATCAAAGTGTTATCCGTCTCCAAATCAGATGAAATTTATACTATGTAATCTATGTTAGCAGCAAATCACAAAAATGGAAACAATTTTAAAATCCGTTGGAAACTAACGGAGTTACGGGGCCTCAAACTTAGCATTTTGTGCCAGGGGTTGATGTTTTCCCAATCCCGTCACCCAATTTCGAGGCAGGGGTGGGGTCACGTCCAAACACTTGAGATCAACCTACACATGTTAGGACAACATATAATCACCATACTTTATATTTTCCGTCCATAAACTGCGATTCTTTTCACTCATGATTGTTCCTATTATTATACTTCCATGGTGTAACCAAGGAAGTATATTGTTTTTCTACTGCGGCCGTTTTCTGTTTAATTGGAAATACTCAGAAACTAATGGGAGGAGGACCGCGAAATCTCTAGCGAATGAAGGCATCTAAGGTCTACTAAAAATAATGGTATCCGGATGTTGGTCCAATATCTTTTAACAGAGTTATGGCCCTTTTTCGATTATTTTTCATTATTATTATACTGGACACTTTTGCAACCCTTATTACTCGAAAAGTAACAGGAGTAGCAAACTAAAACTTGGCACGTATCTTGGGATCAAAGAGTTGTATGCCATCGTCGCATAACGAATATTGTCCGCGTTTTCCCCGAGGAGTTATCTCCCTTTATCTGAAAAAATGTCATTTGATTATCTCGGAAATTATAAGGAGCAGAGCATCGAAAATTGGACTGTATGCACATCTCGATATGCCCTACTGCCCACGGGCATCAGAACTTGTGTCCGCGCTTTCCCTGAGGAGTTACCGCCCATAGTTGGCAAACCTCTATTTGATTGTACTATGTTGTCCTCTTGTATCATTCCAGATAACTGCATGTGGTTTTCATAGTCGTGTTGACCGTTGTCAGTTTAGTCAGAGAAGGAAAATTTGACAGGGTCTACATATATTTTGACACTGGGGTGGGGGGCAAATTTTTTGAAAAATAAATTTTTTATTGACATTCATATATTTAAGTTTATGTATTTCCCGAACGAAAACAAACTCATACCGGAAAGGATTTTTGAAATCCGAGAAGAAATGCTAGAGTTACGGGCCCTCAAAGTTTGCAATTTGGGCCCATGTGCTTGATAACACATCTCCTCCGAAGATATCGAACATAGGATGTCATCTGATACGCCAATGTGTGCGGACTGAAGAGGGCACGCGGTGGGCTAAATTTTGCCAGTGTCGGTTCATTATTGTGGGTCTGGGGAGGGGTGGTCCGTGGTACCAATTTTTAATTCTTCTCGGAATCAGATGAAACTTGGAATCTAACATCTGCAACATCAGCCGATCTAGAAAGTGAAATAATTTCGAAAATCCATCAAAAACTGAAAGAATTGCGGCCCCTCAAACTTTGCAATTTTGGGCCCGTGTGCTTGATAACACATCTCCTCCGAAGATATCGAACATAGGATGTCATCTGATACGAAAATGCGTACGGACTGAAGACGGCACGCGGTGGGCCAAATTTGTCCAGTGTCGGTTCAGTATTGTGGGTCTGGGGAGGGGTGGTCCGTGGTACCAATTTTTAATTCTTCTCGGAATCGGATTAAACTTGGAATATAACATTTGCAACATCAGCCGATCTGGAAGCTGAAAACAGATCGTAAATCCGTTGAAAAATGGCGGAGATTTTGGCCGTCCAAGTTTTAATTTGGGCCCATATGCTTTCCAATAATCAAAGTGTTATCCGTCTCCAAATCAGATGAAATTTATACTATGTAATCTATGTTAGCAGCAAATCACAAAAATGGAAACAATTTTAAAATCCGTTGGAAACTAACGGAGTTACGGGGCCTCAAACTTAGCATTTTGTGCCAGGGGTTGATGTTTTCCCAATCCCGTCACCCAATTTCGAGGCAGGGGTGGGGTCACGTCCAAACACTTGAGATCAACCTACACATGTTAGGACAACATATAATCACCATACTTTATATTTTCCGTCCATAAACTGCGATTCTTTTCACTCATGATTGTTCCTATTATTATACTTCCATGGTGTAACCAAGGAAGTATATTGTTTTTCTACTGCGGCCGTTTTCTGTTTAATTGGAAATACTCAGAAACTAATGGGAGGAGGACCGCGAAATCTCTAGCGAATGAAGGCATCTAAGGTCTACTAAAAATAATGGTATCCGGATGTTGGTCCAATATCTTTTAACAGAGTTATGGCCCTTTTTCGATTATTTTTCATTATTATTATACTGGACACTTTTGCAACCCTTATTACTCGAAAAGTAACAGGAGTAGCAAACTAAAACTTGGCACGTATCTTGGGATCAAAGAGTTGTATGCCATCGTCGCATAACGAATATTGTCCGCGTTTTCCCCGAGGAGTTATCTCCCTTTATCTGAAAAAATGTCATTTGATTATCTCGGAAATTATAAGGAGCAGAGCATCGAAAATTGGACTGTATGCACATCTCGATATGCCCTACTGCCCACGGGCATCAGAACTTGTGTCCGCGCTTTCCCTGAGGAGTTACCGCCCATAGTTGGCAAACCTCTATTTGATTGTACTATGTTGTCCTCTTGTATCATTCCAGATAACTGCATGTGGTTTTCATAGTCGTGTTGACCGTTGTCAGTTTAGTCAGAGAAGGAAAATTTGACAGGGTCTACATATATTTTGACACTGGGGTGGGGGGCAAATTTTTTGAAAAATAAATTTTTTATTGACATTCATATATTTAAGTTTATGTATTTCCCGAACGAAAACAAACTCATACCGGAAAGGATTTTTGAAATCCGAGAAGAAATGCTAGAGTTACGGGCCCTCAAAGTTTGCAATTTGGGCCCATGTGCTTGATAACACATCTCCTCCGAAGATATCGAACATAGGATGTCATCTGATACGCCAATGTGTGCGGACTGAAGAGGGCACGCGGTGGGCTAAATTTTGCCAGTGTCGGTTCATTATTGTGGGTCTGGGGAGGGGTGGTCCGTGGTACCAATTTTTAATTCTTCTCGGAATCAGATGAAACTTGGAATCTAACATCTGCAACATCAGCCGATCTAGAAAGTGAAATAATTTCGAAAATCCATCAAAAACTGAAAGAATTGCGGCCCCTCAAACTTTGCAATTTTGGGCCCGTGTGCTTGATAACACATCTCCTCCGAAGATATCGAACATAGGATGTCATCTGATACGAAAATGCGTACGGACTGAAGACGGCACGCGGTGGGCCAAATTTGTCCAGTGTCGGTTCAGTATTGTGGGTCTGGGGAGGGGTGGTCCGTGGTACCAATTTTTAATTCTTCTCGGAATCGGATTAAACTTGGAATATAACATTTGCAACATCAGCCGATCTGGAAGCTGAAAACAGATCGTAAATCCGTTGAAAAATGGCGGAGATTTTGGCCGTCCAAGTTTTAATTTGGGCCCATATGCTTTCCAATAATCAAAGTGTTATCCGTCTCCAAATCAGATGAAATTTATACTATGTAATCTATGTTAGCAGCAAATCACAAAAATGGAAACAATTTTAAAATCCGTTGGAAACTAACGGAGTTACGGGGCCTCAAACTTAGCATTTTGTGCCAGGGGTTGATGTTTTCCCAATCCCGTCACCCAATTTCGAGGCAGGGGTGGGGTCACGTCCAAACACTTGAGATCAACCTACACATGTTAGGACAACATATAATCACCATACTTTATATTTTCCGTCCATAAACTGCGATTCTTTTCACTCATGATTGTTCCTATTATTATACTTCCATGGTGTAACCAAGGAAGTATATTGTTTTTCTACTGCGGCCGTTTTCTGTTTAATTGGAAATACTCAGAAACTAATGGGAGGAGGACCGCGAAATCTCTAGCGAATGAAGGCATCTAAGGTCTACTAAAAATAATGGTATCCGGATGTTGGTCCAATATCTTTTAACAGAGTTATGGCCCTTTTTCGATTATTTTTCATTATTATTATACTGGACACTTTTGCAACCCTTATTACTCGAAAAGTAACAGGAGTAGCAAACTAAAACTTGGCACGTATCTTGGGATCAAAGAGTTGTATGCCATCGTCGCATAACGAATATTGTCCGCGTTTTCCCCGAGGAGTTATCTCCCTTTATCTGAAAAAATGTCATTTGATTATCTCGGAAATTATAAGGAGCAGAGCATCGAAAATTGGACTGTATGCACATCTCGATATGCCCTACTGCCCACGGGCATCAGAACTTGTGTCCGCGCTTTCCCTGAGGAGTTACCGCCCATAGTTGGCAAACCTCTATTTGATTGTACTATGTTGTCCTCTTGTATCATTCCAGATAACTGCATGTGGTTTTCATAGTCGTGTTGACCGTTGTCAGTTTAGTCAGAGAAGGAAAATTTGACAGGGTCTACATATATTTTGACACTGGGGTGGGGGGCAAATTTTTTGAAAAATAAATTTTTTATTGACATTCATATATTTAAGTTTATGTATTTCCCGAACGAAAACAAACTCATACCGGAAAGGATTTTTGAAATCCGAGAAGAAATGCTAGAGTTACGGGCCCTCAAAGTTTGCAATTTGGGCCCATGTGCTTGATAACACATCTCCTCCGAAGATATCGAACATAGGATGTCATCTGATACGCCAATGTGTGCGGACTGAAGAGGGCACGCGGTGGGCTAAATTTTGCCAGTGTCGGTTCATTATTGTGGGTCTGGGGAGGGGTGGTCCGTGGTACCAATTTTTAATTCTTCTCGGAATCAGATGAAACTTGGAATCTAACATCTGCAACATCAGCCGATCTAGAAAGTGAAATAATTTCGAAAATCCATCAAAAACTGAAAGAATTGCGGCCCCTCAAACTTTGCAATTTTGGGCCCGTGTGCTTGATAACACATCTCCTCCGAAGATATCGAACATAGGATGTCATCTGATACGAAAATGCGTACGGACTGAAGACGGCACGCGGTGGGCCAAATTTGTCCAGTGTCGGTTCAGTATTGTGGGTCTGGGGAGGGGTGGTCCGTGGTACCAATTTTTAATTCTTCTCGGAATCGGATTAAACTTGGAATATAACATTTGCAACATCAGCCGATCTGGAAGCTGAAAACAGATCGTAAATCCGTTGAAAAATGGCGGAGATTTTGGCCGTCCAAGTTTTAATTTGGGCCCATATGCTTTCCAATAATCAAAGTGTTATCCGTCTCCAAATCAGATGAAATTTATACTATGTAATCTATGTTAGCAGCAAATCACAAAAATGGAAACAATTTTAAAATCCGTTGGAAACTAACGGAGTTACGGGGCCTCAAACTTAGCATTTTGTGCCAGGGGTTGATGTTTTCCCAATCCCGTCACCCAATTTCGAGGCAGGGGTGGGGTCACGTCCAAACACTTGAGATCAACCTACACATGTTAGGACAACATATAATCACCATACTTTATATTTTCCGTCCATAAACTGCGATTCTTTTCACTCATGATTGTTCCTATTATTATACTTCCATGGTGTAACCAAGGAAGTATATTGTTTTTCTACTGCGGCCGTTTTCTGTTTAATTGGAAATACTCAGAAACTAATGGGAGGAGGACCGCGAAATCTCTAGCGAATGAAGGCATCTAAGGTCTACTAAAAATAATGGTATCCGGATGTTGGTCCAATATCTTTTAACAGAGTTATGGCCCTTTTTCGATTATTTTTCATTATTATTATACTGGACACTTTTGCAACCCTTATTACTCGAAAAGTAACAGGAGTAGCAAACTAAAACTTGGCACGTATCTTGGGATCAAAGAGTTGTATGCCATCGTCGCATAACGAATATTGTCCGCGTTTTCCCCGAGGAGTTATCTCCCTTTATCTGAAAAAATGTCATTTGATTATCTCGGAAATTATAAGGAGCAGAGCATCGAAAATTGGACTGTATGCACATCTCGATATGCCCTACTGCCCACGGGCATCAGAACTTGTGTCCGCGCTTTCCCTGAGGAGTTACCGCCCATAGTTGGCAAACCTCTATTTGATTGTACTATGTTGTCCTCTTGTATCATTCCAGATAACTGCATGTGGTTTTCATAGTCGTGTTGACCGTTGTCAGTTTAGTCAGAGAAGGAAAATTTGACAGGGTCTACATATATTTTGACACTGGGGTGGGGGGCAAATTTTTTGAAAAATAAATTTTTTATTGACATTCATATATTTAAGTTTATGTATTTCCCGAACGAAAACAAACTCATACCGGAAAGGATTTTTGAAATCCGAGAAGAAATGCTAGAGTTACGGGCCCTCAAAGTTTGCAATTTGGGCCCATGTGCTTGATAACACATCTCCTCCGAAGATATCGAACATAGGATGTCATCTGATACGCCAATGTGTGCGGACTGAAGAGGGCACGCGGTGGGCTAAATTTTGCCAGTGTCGGTTCATTATTGTGGGTCTGGGGAGGGGTGGTCCGTGGTACCAATTTTTAATTCTTCTCGGAATCAGATGAAACTTGGAATCTAACATCTGCAACATCAGCCGATCTAGAAAGTGAAATAATTTCGAAAATCCATCAAAAACTGAAAGAATTGCGGCCCCTCAAACTTTGCAATTTTGGGCCCGTGTGCTTGATAACACATCTCCTCCGAAGATATCGAACATAGGATGTCATCTGATACGAAAATGCGTACGGACTGAAGACGGCACGCGGTGGGCCAAATTTGTCCAGTGTCGGTTCAGTATTGTGGGTCTGGGGAGGGGTGGTCCGTGGTACCAATTTTTAATTCTTCTCGGAATCGGATTAAACTTGGAATATAACATTTGCAACATCAGCCGATCTGGAAGCTGAAAACAGATCGTAAATCCGTTGAAAAATGGCGGAGATTTTGGCCGTCCAAGTTTTAATTTGGGCCCATATGCTTTCCAATAATCAAAGTGTTATCCGTCTCCAAATCAGATGAAATTTATACTATGTAATCTATGTTAGCAGCAAATCACAAAAATGGAAACAATTTTAAAATCCGTTGGAAACTAACGGAGTTACGGGGCCTCAAACTTAGCATTTTGTGCCAGGGGTTGATGTTTTCCCAATCCCGTCACCCAATTTCGAGGCAGGGGTGGGGTCACGTCCAAACACTTGAGATCAACCTACACATGTTAGGACAACATATAATCACCATACTTTATATTTTCCGTCCATAAACTGCGATTCTTTTCACTCATGATTGTTCCTATTATTATACTTCCATGGTGTAACCAAGGAAGTATATTGTTTTTCTACTGCGGCCGTTTTCTGTTTAATTGGAAATACTCAGAAACTAATGGGAGGAGGACCGCGAAATCTCTAGCGAATGAAGGCATCTAAGGTCTACTAAAAATAATGGTATCCGGATGTTGGTCCAATATCTTTTAACAGAGTTATGGCCCTTTTTCGATTATTTTTCATTATTATTATACTGGACACTTTTGCAACCCTTATTACTCGAAAAGTAACAGGAGTAGCAAACTAAAACTTGGCACGTATCTTGGGATCAAAGAGTTGTATGCCATCGTCGCATAACGAATATTGTCCGCGTTTTCCCCGAGGAGTTATCTCCCTTTATCTGAAAAAATGTCATTTGATTATCTCGGAAATTATAAGGAGCAGAGCATCGAAAATTGGACTGTATGCACATCTCGATATGCCCTACTGCCCACGGGCATCAGAACTTGTGTCCGCGCTTTCCCTGAGGAGTTACCGCCCATAGTTGGCAAACCTCTATTTGATTGTACTATGTTGTCCTCTTGTATCATTCCAGATAACTGCATGTGGTTTTCATAGTCGTGTTGACCGTTGTCAGTTTAGTCAGAGAAGGAAAATTTGACAGGGTCTACATATATTTTGACACTGGGGTGGGGGGCAAATTTTTTGAAAAATAAATTTTTTATTGACATTCATATATTTAAGTTTATGTATTTCCCGAACGAAAACAAACTCATACCGGAAAGGATTTTTGAAATCCGAGAAGAAATGCTAGAGTTACGGGCCCTCAAAGTTTGCAATTTGGGCCCATGTGCTTGATAACACATCTCCTCCGAAGATATCGAACATAGGATGTCATCTGATACGCCAATGTGTGCGGACTGAAGAGGGCACGCGGTGGGCTAAATTTTGCCAGTGTCGGTTCATTATTGTGGGTCTGGGGAGGGGTGGTCCGTGGTACCAATTTTTAATTCTTCTCGGAATCAGATGAAACTTGGAATCTAACATCTGCAACATCAGCCGATCTAGAAAGTGAAATAATTTCGAAAATCCATCAAAAACTGAAAGAATTGCGGCCCCTCAAACTTTGCAATTTTGGGCCCGTGTGCTTGATAACACATCTCCTCCGAAGATATCGAACATAGGATGTCATCTGATACGAAAATGCGTACGGACTGAAGACGGCACGCGGTGGGCCAAATTTGTCCAGTGTCGGTTCAGTATTGTGGGTCTGGGGAGGGGTGGTCCGTGGTACCAATTTTTAATTCTTCTCGGAATCGGATTAAACTTGGAATATAACATTTGCAACATCAGCCGATCTGGAAGCTGAAAACAGATCGTAAATCCGTTGAAAAATGGCGGAGATTTTGGCCGTCCAAGTTTTAATTTGGGCCCATATGCTTTCCAATAATCAAAGTGTTATCCGTCTCCAAATCAGATGAAATTTATACTATGTAATCTATGTTAGCAGCAAATCACAAAAATGGAAACAATTTTAAAATCCGTTGGAAACTAACGGAGTTACGGGGCCTCAAACTTAGCATTTTGTGCCAGGGGTTGATGTTTTCCCAATCCCGTCACCCAATTTCGAGGCAGGGGTGGGGTCACGTCCAAACACTTGAGATCAACCTACACATGTTAGGACAACATATAATCACCATACTTTATATTTTCCGTCCATAAACTGCGATTCTTTTCACTCATGATTGTTCCTATTATTATACTTCCATGGTGTAACCAAGGAAGTATATTGTTTTTCTACTGCGGCCGTTTTCTGTTTAATTGGAAATACTCAGAAACTAATGGGAGGAGGACCGCGAAATCTCTAGCGAATGAAGGCATCTAAGGTCTACTAAAAATAATGGTATCCGGATGTTGGTCCAATATCTTTTAACAGAGTTATGGCCCTTTTTCGATTATTTTTCATTATTATTATACTGGACACTTTTGCAACCCTTATTACTCGAAAAGTAACAGGAGTAGCAAACTAAAACTTGGCACGTATCTTGGGATCAAAGAGTTGTATGCCATCGTCGCATAACGAATATTGTCCGCGTTTTCCCCGAGGAGTTATCTCCCTTTATCTGAAAAAATGTCATTTGATTATCTCGGAAATTATAAGGAGCAGAGCATCGAAAATTGGACTGTATGCACATCTCGATATGCCCTACTGCCCACGGGCATCAGAACTTGTGTCCGCGCTTTCCCTGAGGAGTTACCGCCCATAGTTGGCAAACCTCTATTTGATTGTACTATGTTGTCCTCTTGTATCATTCCAGATAACTGCATGTGGTTTTCATAGTCGTGTTGACCGTTGTCAGTTTAGTCAGAGAAGGAAAATTTGACAGGGTCTACATATATTTTGACACTGGGGTGGGGGGCAAATTTTTTGAAAAATAAATTTTTTATTGACATTCATATATTTAAGTTTATGTATTTCCCGAACGAAAACAAACTCATACCGGAAAGGATTTTTGAAATCCGAGAAGAAATGCTAGAGTTACGGGCCCTCAAAGTTTGCAATTTGGGCCCATGTGCTTGATAACACATCTCCTCCGAAGATTCATATTATGCTACACGCGAAACGGAGATGACTTTTGGGAAATCCAGAGTCCAAAACGGATCCAAATCGACCTGTCCCAGTAAAGTCGTTCATTTTGTTTTCACTTTTTGAAAAAGGCTCCATTATTTCAACCTAAACTTTTGGACTTGAAAATTATTTTTTTCTCAGTCAAGTGAAAAGAGCTCTTCAAAAAAAAATCCGCTTATATATATAATATATATTATCTATATATACGCCAAAAATTTGTCACTCCCCTCTCTCCTTCCTCCGGCTACCCCATCCCCCGTGGGATGGAACCTACCTCCGATTCGGATACACCCGTCATGCCGCGGGCCAGTCTCATTCCTCTACCAGAGAACTGATAGAACGCCCGTCGAATACCAACAATCATTTCCAGAGTGCTATATTGGTATGAGTTCATATCGGAGCCGTTATAAAGCAAATAACTTGGATTTTAATATAAACCCACCTATTCGTAAATTGTGTAGCCCATGGTGTGTGGTAAATTATCATTTTATCGTGTATAGTGTGTCATGAGCTATCTGCGTGCGTGCATTTCACTTTTGTATTTTCTTTCGCATCTTCAACGCACTGCATATCATATACAACCAAACAAAATACAAACATTACATTAATTTGATCACACAAGACTTCGTTATATGGTGTATATTTCTACTAACGTAATGACGACGTATAGCCAATTATTCCATTTGCGATAACAACGATAAACACATAGAAACATGCAAACATCATCAGTTTCGTAAGATCAATTTGTATATTGTTTATATTCTAGTTATTTATCGAATATAAAAAGCATCTTTACATTATCTTTAGTTTGGTATTATTCGTATTTGA
This sequence comes from Siphonodentalium dalli, assembly GCA_032622095.1. Taxonomy (NCBI): domain Eukaryota; kingdom Metazoa; phylum Mollusca; class Scaphopoda; order Gadilida; family Siphonodentaliidae; genus Siphonodentalium; species Siphonodentalium dalli. The sequence continues at coordinate 193,370,808 of CP136062.1, read as the reverse complement.
TGATTAAAATACACCAAAACATGTTAAAAATAAAAAATAAAAAAAGATAATTTGACGGGATTCGAACTCACGTCGCAATAAAACACAAACTGAATGTTTGACGCTCTCTCCACTCGGCTACGCTCTGCGCTGTTAATTTATAAGAAAATATATTAGTATTAAATATGTAGGCATATAACTGTGTATATTTAAACTTTATATCCAAACTGATTGAAATCGAATATAAAAAGCATCTTTACATTATCTTTAGTTTGGTATTATTCGTATTTGATGATTAAAATACACCAAAACATGTTAAAAATAAAAAATAAAAAAAGATAATTTGACGGGATTCGAACTCACGTCGCAATAAAAACACAAACTGAAGGTTTGACGCTCTGACCACTCGACTACGCACTGCGCTATTAATTTATAAGAAAATATATTAGTATTAAATATATAGGCATATAACTGTGTATATTTAAACTTTATATCCAAACTGATTGAAATGCGTGACTATATATATATACCCCTTTCCGCTATACGGGGAACAGGAAAATGCACCTATTCTTCCCACCAAATCCAAAAGGGCTAATTAAAGAGCAAGGTAATGCCGTAGCAGGTACATTTGGATATTCTATTCACGCCCCCCCCCCCCCAAATCTTGACCGCTATACTTCAAATTCAAACATCGAGAATTTTTTTTTTGACGAGTACATCTGATAGCTAGTGTTCACGCGCATCTAGAGCGCAATTTTCTAATTTTCAGATGGAACGGAACGGTTTACTCGTGACAACGCTATATATCATAAATATGTATACTTCTGTAGTCTATCACTAGCCGATTTTTAGCCCCAAATCCAAACGGGCCGATGTAGGAGCGAGTTTAATGCGGTGGTACATAAGCCGGTATACTGTAGGTATGACTCTAAAATTTGACCTCTCTAATATAAACGCAACCTGCTCAAGGGAGTGTTTGTGTCGGGTGGGTTCAGATTTGGAAAATTCCACCGAAGATCAAATGGGCAAAATTACTCCGAAAATCATATATTGAGATAAAAACTTTTCGATGAGTGGATGTGATAAGTAGTATATAAACGCAAGATTAGTACACTTTTTAATGATTTATATTGAACGGTTTAACCCTGGTAGCGTATAACGTTGTGACGGGTGATATATATTACTCAAATTCAAACCCTCTCTTCATGACGCAAATTCAAACGGATTAGCAAGAAGCACGGCAAATGCATGAATATGCTCACCGATATACTATATAGGTATGTCCGCTCTACTGTAAAAGTAACATACTGTCACGATTTGACCTGTCCAAAACACTCCCCGGACAAAAGTTTTCCTAGCTATAAAATTTCGTCGAAATCCGATCGTTTTACTCGATTTGACCTTGAACTTACCATTTCGAATGTCAATGTCAGGTCGGGGTCACGACTTGACCCGCCCAAAAGACTCCCCGGACAAAAGTACCCCTAGGTATCAAATTTCGTGGAATTCCGCATGTTTTACCCGATTTGACCTTCGATTGACCATTTTGAAGACCAAGGTCAGGTCGGGATGGGATGGGATGGGATGGAATACCATGGAAGTATATCTGATTCCATGGAATCTGACCTCTAGTTTGTTTTGGGTTTTTGTCTATGCATGCACAAATCGGCGTATGTACCGTATATTACCTCCCTTGTGTAAATAGTTCCATAATGATGTATATATGTATCATCTTTATTGATATTTAGGGATTGAAAATATCTCCTAATACAGTTGTTTGCTTGAGGGTTTCCAAATTTCCTGGTATTTTAATATGGAATTTCTCAAAATCTGTCAGGAATTTCTTTGCGAAATTTGGTACTAGCGATTATTGTGACACAATATTTAAGAAGCATCGAACAATTGGATTTTATAACCTGATTTACTTTACTTTTATGGAATGAAAAATATTTAAATTTTCACTGTTTTCAGGTACCAAGAAATTCTGTAAAATAGATTGTTTTCAAAAGTGCAGTTCATATATTCATGCTATCCTATCTGAAGATCGTGAAAGGAGACTTAATTATTCTTTATTCGTGAAATTTAATGATTATTTTCATTTCGAAAGGCAACTACCCATAACTAATTTTCTATATTTTAGAATGTACATATCATGCCTGTTTATCAATGAACAATGGGCTGAGATAAGTTCTGGGTAATGGGTTTATAACCAAGTTAAAGCTGACCACCATATCTTTGTGACCTATTTCCAGTTGATTGCTCCCTGTCCGATTGGACCACACCGCATAACAACATGTGTTTTCATTGGGCTGGAAAATTTGTGACTGCTTTATTCTCCATTACAATATATGGCGGTCTGATGCTATATTATACAATTAAAAACGTAACTCAACATTATAATATAAATGAAGCCTCCTCTCATAGAGCCAAGACAATAAGCTATTTGCCAGTATTTGGTGATTGGAGTGTTGTCTGAAATTATTAATTATTATAGTAGTTCTTGGTACCGAAAGGGACAAAACAAATTAATATTTCAACATTTCAAATGAATTAAAATCGAATGTTTTTGTCGTATCTTAATAATTACTCAGATTCTACATATAATGAAGATGATGATATGTAAAATTCAAAACTTTACACCAGAACAGATCCAGATCAATTCTTTGATGAAAGTGTCTTGTCATTTCGGCTAGATTTATGCCAAATGTGCGTCTCCATCTTAAATGCTATCACATATCGCGAATAAAATAAAAAAAATAGATCGATAAGTATGTTAAATGTACTATATACGACCCGATTATTGAGGTGATAGAAACTATGGCCTCATAAAAGATATGCTTTTGTACAGGCTATATATAGAGCGTTCGCTGTTATACTGTTTTCTGATATGACTAAAAGAGCGTTTCTGTAAAAAAATATAAACACAGCTAACGAAACGAATTTCGGGAATTGTGTCATTTTAGAGTATAGATAGGGTAAGTATATATGTATTTGAAAACAATACTTTAGCGATCAATATTTATCCCCGGAACGTGACAAATTGAACAATTGTTGGGTTTAGTTTATATTCGGCCTAAACAGATCACAAGTCCAAACAAGCCCCGGGCATTTAATGTGTTATGCGTTCGACTAATCCCACTTCCTATAACACATCACATTTAAGAGGGTCGCACATTCAATGTGTTGACAAACTACAACGCATTGTTTTACCCCGTTCACCATACAGACTCATTTGTGTATTTCCGGTATGTCCTTCATGTAAAACTACACTATCCCTAACTCTAACCCTAAGCCTAGCCCTAGCCCTAACCCTAACCCTAACCCTAGCCATAACCTAACCCTAGCCCTGACCCTAACCATAAACCAAACCCTAACACATACCTCATTTGAAAAGACATATCGAAGTCTCTATGACGAAAGTTGGTGAGATAAATGTGAAAAACTACCACCAACAATCAAATCAAGTGGTTTACTATATATAAAGTGAATTACCGGAAGCTTTTGGTGAATATTTCCGTGACAAAATTGCAAACCTGCGTTACCAGCTAGATGTATCAAATACTGAAGCAGAGTTCAAACCGTTCGTTGGTGACAGTCTTAGTTCGTTCTGCAAACTTACATGTGATGAGGTCAAGGAACTTATTTTATCATCCACTTCAAAAACATGTGTTTTGGATCCCATTCCAACTTCTTTACTGGTGGAACATATCGATTTTATATTAGAACCACTCACAAAGCTCATAAATTGGTCTTTGTCTGAAGGTGTTGTTCCTGACTGTTTTAAGGAGGCCGTTGTGATTCCCCTGATTAAAAATAATTCTCTGGATGCCGACTTGCTAAAGAACTATAGGCCCATCTCAAACCTTCAATTCGTCTCGAAGCTGTTAGAAAAAGCTGTCCTCAAACAACTGAGAAATCATATGGAGAAACATTTGCTTCTGGACAAAATTCAGTCAGCGTACAAACCTGGTCACAGTACTGAAACTGCATTGTTGTGTATCACTTCAGACCTTCTTCTTGCCAGTGATGATAACACGTTTTCGCTAGTATCCCTGCTTGACATGAGCGCAGCTTTCGATACTCTTGATCACGAAATACTGTTGAAGCGATTGAAAATTTCTTTTGGGATATCTGACAGCGCGCTCAAGTGGTTCGGTTCATATCTCTCTAATCGTGTTCAGAGGATTCAAATTGGCAGTGCGTTTTCCAAAACCTTTCATCTGCAATATGGAGTCCCTCAGGGATATCTACTGGGGCCTGTCTTGTACTTAATCTACACCAAACCACTTGGTGAGATCATCAGGCGACACAGTGTCTCTGCGCACATGTATGCTGATGATACACAGCTTTACATTTCTGGTGATAACCCCTATTTTCTTCTCACTGTAATGGAAAACTGCATCGGTTCTGTGAAATCGTGGATGTTGGCTAATAAACTAAAATTAAATAGTGACAAAACTGAAGTAATGTGGGTGTCTAAGCCGTCATACATAGAAAAGGTGGGCATAGATGTTATGACTATTGATGGTAACCAAGTTTATTTCTCAGATAGCGCGAAGAACCTTGGTGTATTTTTGGATAGATCACTCTCTATGACATCACATATTAGCCAGATATGCAAGACAATATACATTGAACTGGGTCAAATGAGCTTCATCTCTGATTCTCAGTCGACTTGACTATTGCAACTCTCTTTTGGCTGGTATACCATCTATCCAAATTACCAGGCTTCATCGTCTGCAACACACTGCTGCAAGGATAGTTTTGTGTCGTAAAAGATCTGACGACACAGATGAAATGTTGCAAGAACTACATTGGCTACCTGTGACAGATAGGATTATTTATAAACTTGTTACATATGCATATCAAGCAACCCATGACCCAAAATCTCTTCCAGCATACTTCAGTGATATCCTTGTTCCGTATGTCCCACACCGATCACTTCGTTCAGAGGACAAACTTCTTTTGACACCATCTGGTGCTAATTTGATCACGGTTGGCTACCGATCTTTCAAAGTAACATGCGCAAATGCATGGAATCCTCTGCCATTGAATATAAAAGAGTCACCATCTCTTGACGACTTTAAAAAGTCATTGAAAACTTACTTGTTTGCGCGGCGTTTCAGAAAGTGACTTTGATATTGTGTATATTTATATTTCTTGTTTATGTTTATGTCAAGCGCTTAGGGCCCGCTTATTGGGGATAAGCGCTATAAAAATATTATTATTATATACATAACACTATATAGCTCACATGTTCGTGGCAAAAATGGGATTGGCTGGTGTATCTCACCCCAATGCTACACGGACATGCAGTTTATAAATATGACAATGTAGCATAGGGAGGTGGTCCAGATGTAATTCGAAGTTCGACACATTCGAATACGTTCGTTCAATCGTAGACACTATGTGATCACCTGTCCATGCACTTTGTGGCGCGTAAATATGAGATTCAGGAACTTTTTTCGTTTCGAGAGAAGAGAGCTAGAGAGAAAGAGAGCGAGAGCGAGCGAGTGAGAGCGATGTATGGGGAGATACAGAGAGGGAGAGAGAGAGAGAGAGAGAGAGAGAGAGAGAGAGAGAGAGAGAGAGAGAGAGAGAGAGAGAAAGAAAGAGAGAGGAGAGAGAGATGCAGGGAGATATATAGAGGAGGAGAGAAGTATGGGAGATTGTGAATAAAGAAGAGAGTGAGAGACAGGAATTAGAGAGAAAAAAAAGCTAATAAGGAAAGAAAAACGGCAGGGGTGGTTATAGCGACCCTGACCATGATGACTCATATACCCCCTTGTTCTGTTCACCAGGGGTGGCCACTTTCCACCCGATGTGATCCAGTCATATATATGTTTTGATGTTTCATATATGGTCGCATTGATCTTCTCGGTCCAACAAACCTATTGACAGACAGTTTATATGTGGTACTTATGTTGCTATTATTCATGGCGAATTGACGATGTCGGTGATGAATCCATTCATTCGAACACAAAAACATATACCGTGCGAAGTGTTGCGTACCAGATAGCGTGCATCGTGCTTTAGGTTGCTTTGCGAATTTTATGACTGGAATTAGGTCAAAACGTCCAACCGTTTACAATCAATGGATAAATTATAGTACCCATGAGATATTAATGTATACTTTGCATTGGGACGAAAATGTATGACCCCCTTCATATTATAACGACCTCTGTATACTTATGGTAAGTTTGACATGCATGCATACATTTTTTGCTATTTAACGTCATCGTATTGTTGTATAGGCGCGGGAGAATCAATAACGTCGAAGCGTCCAGATTTGACGGCGTGTTTTGGACATTGCCGTCACATATTATGACACAATGAGAGAAGTTGGGGGTAAAGAAATACTCATTGACGAGTAGTTCCCGTAGGTGTGTTAACCCTTTCATGATGGGAGCTGCGCTGGCGCAACATTAAAAACCCTGTGCCAATGCATTCTCTTATATATGCGAGTCGACCATATATAGTTATTCGATCAAATCTAGGTATTAAGGTATTCGATCAAATCAGTTATGTACCCAACATTATTTGAAGGTATATACATGTATCATTGGGCATCCAAGTTTAGTATAGCCCAAACACAAACATCCCGGTTAAGTGCTCATGATAATCGTCCTTCAGCACATAGAGTGCATCTTATCGGTTTCTAGGCAACGCAAATGGACATGGATCTCGTCCAGTCAGCCTACAATATTTTGCACCCACTGCAATTTCCACATCGTTATTTCAGTCTCAGAACATGTCAAGAAGGAAGCATGTCCGTGTGCAACACATACGCGATAAAATCATTTCTATAAAATCAACATTGTTAAGGAAGAAGGTCCATGTTCAATCGCTCGTCCATCTTGAGTCTCCTCTTTCACACACAGTTGGGGCCTCGGTGGTTCAATCGGGTAGGGGTACAACTCCAAGCCGTTTCGCCCTCCAGCGCTGGCGATAAGGGTTCAAATCCACATGTTTTCATCGTGGACTTTTAACTCGAAATCGTTATCTGGTGGTTGCCAGTTACTCGAGTTTATCTGTCATTTAAATCACTGTTAGATATTAGCCGTAAGTGTGCGGATTTCCACCACCGCTAAAACTGTCAATGTCGTATTATGGCCTTAGTTGCTGAAAGCGACATTAAACCCCAATCAATCAATCAATCAATCAGTCAATCATAGACAGTTCACTCAGCCAGATTTAACACATTGCCTTGAAGTTATATTCATTAATGCAATCAATAGTCTATGGATATATATGCATGCTTCATCGACCATCCAACTGCAGCAGCTCACCTCACATATACACATTAGTATCCATGCACCAAACGCGCACCATTCATTCATTCCCTAAATCCGACCTGGAAATGAATCCTACCGGTTTCTAGCTATCACAAACGACGTGTCTGAAGTGATCATCTGATATGCGCAGTCGAAGCGAACAGAAGGCATCGCATGTCTACATTTCGTAGGCATATCCAAGCATGGGCATCACATCATATAAATATATTCGATCATTATATAATCAAAAGACTTCGAAGAAATCTGCATGTTTCATCGCCCATCCAATTTTGTAGCGCAAAGCCAGACATATTCACCAGTCAGCATAATATAACACGCGAGATGGATGTGTTCGATACAATAATTTATGTAATCAACTGTCTCCGAAGGAATCATGACCCTCTCTTAAATCATTCAGCCCACATTAAACATGCCATATCAAAATGGTTCGATCAAATCATGTTTATGTAAGCAGCATTTTAAGAAGGAATCGCATGTTCATGACCTCGCCAAGTATGACCAACACGCATACATCAACCATTCAGTATTAGAACATACATGCCTGGAATGAATCATACATTGGGTTATATGCTACACGGCAGATCAATTGGTTCGATCAAATCATATTGATGTATGCACGTTGTCAGAATGTTCTGAAGGAATATGCATGTTCGGAGCCCCCTCCCAGTGTACCACCAACCAAACATCAGTCAGTCAGTCAGCATTATAACATGTCTCATGTTGATTATATCGGGTAAAAGGCAACACGCAAGATCAATATGTTATGAAAAATCATTTCATCGTGTGAAAAGCGTGTTCTGAAGAAATATGCATTGGTCGTTTCTTGTACACTTCCATAACCCAGTGTGCATAAGATACACGAATCATTCAGCGGCATGGCCTTGTAACATTCACTGACACATCGGGTTATTGACGACCCGCGAGATGTCATGATGCGATATCAAATTATTTATGTAATAATGTGACTTTGAAGAAATCTTCATGTTTCATAGCTCATCCTATTTCAGTATCCCAAAATCACACATCCTTCATCAGTCAGCATTATGTCGTCATGTTGGGTTAACGCAACGCCCAGAAGTTATAACGGAAGGAATAGGTGTGTTTCATACCACCTCCTGATGTGCCCAACACATGCACACCAATCATTCGGCCATTCGTGTATCCTTACAGAACATGCATTGCGGTGATCATATCGAGTTATAGGCAAAATGTGAGATCAAATCATATTTATGCAATCAGGATTTTCAGAAGGAATCGCATGTTTCGCGGTCTCTCTCCCACGTGATGCCCAAAACACCCACACCAATCATTCAGCAAACCATAAACATACGTGTAGTGATCATATCGCGTTGTAAGCAACACGCAAACATCAATATGTTCAATCAAATCATATTTATATAATGAGAATTTTCAGGAGGAATGTGCATGTTTCGGGCCCCTCTCCCTTAGTGCTCAACATACATCAATCATTCAGTCAGTCTTATATCATGTCTGTTCTGTTATATACTAGTATTGGGTTGCAACACGCGTGATCGACATTTTCAATCAAATTGATATAACAAGCACACACTGGGAGAGGGACAAGCAATATGCCGACTCCTTCAGAAAAGTTTTCTGGAAAATGAACTGGTTCCTCTCTCAGTGTACCGAACACACATAAATCATCAAGACAACCATAACCTGCATGTATTGATCATATCGGATTCTGATAAACACCCCAGAGTAACGCGTTCGACCAAATCAGTTACAAAGTATATAATCAGTATTTTCATGGGGAATCCGCATGTTCATGACCCTCCCTTTTCAGTAACCAACACTCACCAGTCAGTCAGTCAGCCTTATATCATGTCTGAGTCTGATCCTATCGGGTTATAGACAACACGCAGAATCAATATGTTCGATCAAACCATTTCATTATAAGCTGACGTACAAAGCATATTCTGAAAGAATATGTATGGATCGTAACTTATACCCCTTCTCCAGCGTCCATACATCAATCGTTCAGTCGGCCTTAAAACATGCCTTGAAGTGAGCACATCTGTTTTTAGACAACACGCAAAATTAATCGTTTATTTAATCATAATTTTCTAAAGGAATCGCGGCATGTCCATGCCCTTCCCCATACAGTACCCAACACACACCATTCATTCAGAAGGCCTTAAATCGTGTATGTATATATGATAGTGATCATATTGGTTTATAGGCAACACACAGGATCAATATGTTCTATCAAATCATTTCATCATAACATCATGCAACAAGGGTGTTCTGAAGAAATCTGCATGGATCCTCACTCATGGCCCTCGCCCCACAGGCTCATGTATGTGGAAAATACTAAAATACCGATATGGACTATACCAGTGATAAATTTCACAAGATCGATTAACTAACTACCACACTAACTATCAAAACCCATATAAATTCTAGAAATCGGTCATTACAGCCAAAATATCCCCTGTGTGTCTTACTGGCAATACCATTCCCTTTCTTTTGACATATAACTATATAACACGGCGAAATTGAACTACCGAAATCTACCGAAGAAAGCGGGTCGTCATGTTCGTTGTCCACCCAGAGGCCTTTGATCCCGTAATAAAATCAGTATTTACGAGCAATAATTTGTCGCGAACGTGTACTTTAACGCGATGGTATGACCTTTTATGCTCAGATATGTTCCATGTGTCATTCCGAAGCCAGCCATACCTTTTTTTTTATTTCACCCGGTGTGTTTGTGTTCGATTTTTTCCAACTTAATGGATAAAACGAAGTCCAAAAACAAGACAAGTCAATTTTGAGCGGCTTGCTGATTAATTGATAATAATCGACAGTATTGTTCACAAATGTTGGCTTGAAAAAATCAATATGAATATCTTTTGAAGTAACACTTGAGTTATTAATTGTCTCTGTACCAAGAAGTTTATTTGATTTTAAAATAAAAGATTAGATTTTAAAAGAAAAGTGAAAGTGCGAATTTCACTGGTGCATGCGCTGGTAGCGCGAACTTGACCCCTGCATTCTTGTTTTAACTTCAATCTCAACTCTGAACTGACCGATTTCTAGAATTTGTAAGGTTTCTGACAGAACTGTTGGTGTGGTTTTACCCGCTCTTGTGAACCTTCTCACTGGTATAGTCTATTGATTATTTATAATTTTCAACAGGAGCCTCGCCCAATGTGCATAACATTCACCATACACAAATCATTCAGTCAGCATTATAACACGCATGTATAGATTATATTCGGTCAAAGACAACACGCCAGATAAACTTATAAAGGTATTCGATCAGATCAATAACTTTATGTAATCCGCTTTAATTTTCTGAAGGAATCTGCATGCTTCGTCGCACATGCCCCTCTCCCAGTGTGGTCAACACACACCAGCCTTCCAGTCAGCCTAATATCATCATGTCGGCGGTGATTCTATCAGATTGTATATGCAACACGCCATATCAAGTTGTTCTATCAAATCAATGTATATAATCAGCAGTTTCTTGATGTATCGGCATTTCGTGCCCCTCCCACACGGTGCACGTAAATCATTGAGTAATATTTAGAACAACATGTATTGATCATATTGGATTATAGATAACACGCAAGATCAACGTTTTCGATCAGGTCATTTATGTCATCAGCATTTTCTGAAGCAATCGCCATCCTTTGTTTGTCTGCCCCCCCCCCCCCCCCCACTGCGCCCGAACTCACATCAATCATCCAGTCAACCTTATAACATGCCTTGAAGTAATCACATAGGGTTATAGGCAACACGCCAGATCAAGGTGTTCGATCAAATCAATTGTAATTACCGATCTTTGACTGAATCCAGACTGTTCCACCGCCCATCTATCATCCCCAAACAATGGCTCCTGCCAGATCAGAAATCGATGAATACACACTTACCAAACAATAACTGATATCGGGTCTCTTTTGTCCGGTTTATTTTGTAAATAAACCCTATAGTGGCGTTTAACATTGGAATTGTATATTGATTCTCAGCATGGATGAAGTTCTCACCGTGGTCCTCAAGGATAATAAATACACCGGTTTATATGTGACAATTGTGTCCGGGTATTATCATGCGTTATGCAGAATTTTAATAATCCCACGGAGACATTCTTTCCACATGTGGTCAGGGGTATAATTTGTTCATACTTGAGTTCTTTGGATTTTGAATGATCGTTGTTCAATGCATGTTACTTGCATATCGGAAATCTCCGGGCTATCGGGGTGACTAGATTTGTTTGATTCTGGTGACAATTACAGGAATATATGTACGCCGTATGTTTGTTAAACTGATGTGAGTGTTCCGCTGGATATTAAAGAAACTTGATGGAATGATATACATGCAATTATATAACACTAATTTTACCGAATGCTTAATCATATTGCTAGTAAGTCCATTTATTTTATTCTCATTTTATGATGCTAACTACATATTTTTCGTCACAACATGAAACTGCATTCTATTCCAATCTATTTTAACTCACTGCAAGTACTATTCCTATTTTAAGAATATAACTTTAAATTTATTTGTCAGAAAAATGTCAAAACATTCAAAGTACCTTTATTCCACTAAACTCTCTGCAAAAAACTAAAAAGAACTATCACTCACTTCTCACCCTCAGTATGTATTAACCCTTTGAGTGTCAGGGGCCGAACTCATCGGCCCTAAACCTACAAAATAAAATCTGTTAAAGAATATAAGAATAAATTATTAAAATTGTAAAAAATTGTAAAAAAAAATAAAAAAATAATAATAATAATTGTTAGGCCAATGCATTCTTTTATATATGCGAGGCGACCTATGGTCGACTCGCATATATAAGAGAATGCATTGGCACAGGGTATATGGGTTGATACAAAAATCGACCTGGCACTCAAAGGGTTAACCTTGTCCACTAAATTCGATTCGAGCCTCACTAAAGCTCGGCTCGAATCGAATTTACTGCACTCGGTTATTACATTTCGTATAGGATTGCGACTCATTAAAGAACCTCTATTTAAGCAACCCGATGAATGCAAACACGCATATTACTTTGGTATAGATTTACTACTAGATAAAGATTAATTACATGTTTGTGTGGTTCAGATATCTCGTCAGTTATATGGTACGTGCCAATGGACTAACGAATGTGGGGAAGTTTACGTACCCGTCGTGTTTTGGTACATACTCAATGTAGAATGTTGATTAATATGTGAAGCCCAGACCCCAAATTCCTACATGCATGTGTATTTGATGTGTATGGCTTCTAAATGTGTTCATATAGCCGTGTTCTTATAGCTTTTTGAATGGCCAATGCCTGCTGGTTCATATTATATAACTTGGCATGACTAACGTCATACAATGCCATAGATGTTCAGTGTTCATGTTTCCGATTATATTCGGGTTTCAGTTTACCTAAGCTCATACATATGTTTGAATCACTATATTACTTTCATTGTGACACAGTAGGCACAGTTTGAAGGCTGACTGTACCATTAAAGGTACTCAATCCAATCAGACGCTCCTAAATTACTATTTCTTTGGCTTCAATCGGTGGGAAACAATATTTGTTTCGAGTCGAGGAACCCACACACCAAAGCGTATAGTGATCAGATATCGATTTTTGAAGTTTTTATTTCTCGAGATGTGTAATAATATGTGGCCCAGAAACACGTGGTCAAACGGAGGGTCTCGGATAAAATTGCGGATGAAGATGGATAACTCTAAAATCAAGTGGTAATACGGTCAAATTTCGTGATACTTTAGTGATAATACGGCCATATTTTGTTCAACAAAATGTTGATAAATAACAAGTTTTGGGAAATTTTATACCATAGCTGACAGTATTTTGTTGCAATAAATCGAGTATGATAACTAGAGCGTATTTTGAAGAAATGTTGTTGTTGTATCTTGATGGTATGGGGACCGTCTGATCGGATTGAGTACCTTTAAGACAATGGTCAATTCGTGGTTCATCGTCGATTGGTGTTCAAGTGATTGTGTGTATTCGAATCCTCGTTCAGAACAGATTCTTGACGATTCGAATACCAAGAACCGGTTATAGAACATTCACCGTGGCGTAATGTTCGTAGTAGATTCTTGCCCCCGTAAACCGGGTTCTACCAGCTGACACGTTCTTCGGTTGTTGTTTTGTTTGTCAGTTCTCGGTGTCACTGTGGGATAATCTATCGTTCGTGAACACACTAGAACGCGAATTTTAATGCACCCAACTAAGAACAGGCACTCTATATTCTCAGGCGACATGGCGTGATGAAATAACGGGCACCAGCAATGGCCGAATGCTACTCGGTCGACGATGACGACGATGAAGAATTGGAAATGGCGACGGCGGCGATGTCAGGTCTCGGCGACGAGGATGAAGACGAAACGATAACTCTAGCTGATTTGTTGTCTGCAAAGGATGAGTCACTTACGGAGTTAGAGTTATGGGCCTTGTGTCGGGAAGTAGCACTCCTTTTGGGCGACCTGGATTACGAATCTCAAACCGTCTGCATAACGCCGGACACCATCGCTTTCGATCAGGCGGGAAATGTCTGCATACTGGACGTCATATCCGGTGAGTTTAATCACCAGTCATCCTACTGAGGCACATTCCAGTATGAATATTGCATGTTCAACTTATTAGACATATAAATGTTTAGTACACGCTTGTTCCTAGCTAGAATTATAGTGTTCTTGTGGTGCCACACGTGTTCCATATATACGCACCCCCTTGACGGCCCACGGCGTAAATAACGTTTTCTTCAACAATGAAACCGGAACTATAAAATAAAGGCATAATCACACATGACACAAACAAGCCCTACATGTGTCTGAATAAACATTGTAAGTCCGTTTTTAATTCTCGGATTCTAGGACGGGTGGAGTGTACTAAACACAGAACGAGAGGCGTGTTAATGTGTTTGTCGATTCCACACTTGTGCAATCGGGTAGGAAATAACTCGAGGTTGCATTCTATCCTTCCGCACTAGCAATTGTGCCATATCATAAAATCCATTTACACACCGGTGTCGTTCTGTGTAAATATTAAATACGCCAGTTCTGTCTCTTGCCCAGCACCACTTCCGCGTCCTTGTATTCGGTGTACAAAACCAAATTACTAGAAATAAATAAACAAGCAAACAATCAATGAATAAATAGATCAATCAAAAACAACCAAAATATTTCTATGAAACTACTTTCAATGCGCGTTTGCATTATACTGCCAAAGCGCACCAAAAACAAACATCTGGTGTTACACATATTTCACTTGTTCGTGATAGATTTTCAATTGAAAAACATGAACACACTATAGATTCACCATAGATGGCCTATACACATTTTCCATTCTGTCGGTCTTAGCATGCCTTGAAGTTCTCATATCGGATTGCAGGCAACACACCTATATACGAGCGCCTGCGGCGCATAATATACTATGGGTGGCGGGATGGGGTGGTGGGTGGGTACTACCTATATACGAGCGCCTGCGGCGCATAAGATACTATGGGTGGCGGGATGGGGTGGTGGGTGGGTACTACCTATATACGAGCGCCTGCGGCGCATAAGATACTGTGGGTGGCCGGATGGGGTGGTGGGTGGGTACTACCTATATACCGAGAGCTTTCCGGTGAATGGCAACAAGCCATATTTCCGACTAAATCCTGAAAAATTACCCATAATTCTGCTGTGGTTAAGTGATCAATTACTTTGGGCATTATGGTATTTACCCCTGAATATACACAGAAAGTTCGGGGAAGAGATGATCTACCTTTTTTCTTCGGTAAATCAAGACTAATATTTAGTTTCACTGTTTGATTTGCTTCTTTAAGCAGGAATGATATTAATGTGGACACTCAATAACTGTGGTTTATATACACACACGTGATATGAATATATGAGCCTGGAAAATTTCGACCAATAAACTCAGATAGTTGGAAATCTCTTGACACTTGCATGTGGTATTGCGACAGTAATGATAAGGTCAATCTCTAGAAATAGCTACGATAGGCTACACCAATCAACATGTAAATGTAAACTTTTCGACGCACTTTGATTCCGCATGAGTTAATATTTATCAAGACCAGTGTAACGAACACACATCAGTTCTGTATAATAATGCCAGTCAACATGGGGACTGGCTATCTACTCTGATGGGTATGAATCACGCGATAAGTAGGATAACTTGTCCCTATGAATTATCCACTTCAGTTGGGATGTACTCAGAAGTCCCCCTGTATTGACGGAGCAAGCAGAAGCACAATGGCGCATTGAAAAGCAGTTATCTTATAAAGAGGTCCAACCATCGATCAGCATTGTAGCATCCACAAACAATGTGTCAAACCATTCTGTCGTGACAGTTCCGGTTCAGAATCGCGAGCATTGATTGTGTGTGAGCCTGAGTCGAGGCGGCAGGGGTCCCATGTCTGTCGGGTGCATGCCCATAATCACGATTCAGCTTAGACAGCATGTTTGTTGAAATATATTGTTTAAAGAGATGTCGATAGAATTCGTGCGGCAAGGGGCAGTTTTTTTTCTCATAGAAGGCCACCAGTAAACATCATACATTAACCCTTTACCCAACAGAAGGGCCCTGTGCCAATGCATTCTCTTATATATGCGAGTCGACCATAGGTCGCCTTGCACATATAAGAGAATTCATTGGCTTAACACATTAAAAATTATAAAATTGTTAAAGAATGTAAGAACAAATGGTAAAAAGTGTTAAAAAAAGATTTTGTTTAGGCCAATGCATTCTCTTATATATGCGAGGCGACCTATGGTCGACTCGCATATATAAGAGAATGCATTGGCACAAGGCATAACTGTAACTATCACAATGTGGTCAAGGAGCCGGTTCGAATGATATCCATATTTGTATGGTTCTATTGAGACAGACCGAAGATATTTTAGGCTGTTGAAGCTTTATTTGGCCGGTTTTGGCCGGTTTGTTGGGTAAAGGGTTAATGCTAAAAGTGGTCAAAAGTGAAATTGTTGGCATGTTGCATATGGGACCGTGGGATGAAAAAAAATATCCTTCCAGCCACCCTTCAGAAAGAAGCTTCGATAAATGTAAAACTGAAATAAATACACTTGTCCTGATGAAACTAAAGCCTAGACCATTGTGTGCATGGAACAATAGCGAGCAACAGTCTCAAACATTAATGTGACTATCAATGGCTAGAAAATAAATGTGAACGCTTGCCATATATCTATTTAAAAGAGTAGGATCTGTCCGGAATTTTCTCTCAGACCCCTGAACCGAGTTCAACCAAATTTGGTGTGGTGACTCGGGGTTCCCTGGCGATGTTATAACGGTGTTAGTTTCTCAAAATTTTGAATTAAAATAAATAAATAAAATTGGTTTTGTTAAATTGAGTAAGGAGTTCAATCTAAAAACAAAATAAATTTAAAACAATAGATAAAAATCAAAATGTTTCAACGATCAAAATGTGCTTGAAACGCACAAAGGGGCCGCCGATGAATAAAGGCTCTGTCTAAGATCAAAATGTGTGCGAAGACCCACAAAGGGGCCACAGGTTTCTCCGATGCTAAATATAGGCCCCCGAAGGGATCCTGTTTCAGCTATTTTAGTATAATAGAAGTTGCTTCAGTAGACGAACAATAGTGGTGTGGAATAGGTTAAATAATGGGCTGGTTGACAGACTAATCAGGAAATAGTTAGAAATTATGGAATTTTGTGTATCCTGCACAATGACCTAGGTTTACAGATGATCAGCAATTTATAATATATAGTTTTTCAATTAAAACAGCTTCTGAAACAGGTTAAACTATTATTTGAACTAAATTATATCATTTCCCAGTCATGTGAGTGATATCAGTAGAGTTTTATGAGGTTTTAGACCAAATTTAGTGAAATTTGGGGGGGGGGGGGTTGTCAAAACATTGGGAGTTAAAAAATATTTTATTTGAGAATTTTGTTCTGCTATTTCGGGTATCCTGCAAGGAAATCGGTATTAGAACAAGATTCAACATCGCTGGAAGTTTACGGCTAATGTTGGCTAGGACGCCATGCACCTTACCGACTTGCCACTCTGGGGGGGGGGGGGGGTCCAGTACATGCCATGAACTCTTAAGTCATTAATAATGCAATTACAAGACACGTGTATGTCCACAGGAATACACGTGCGTCGGCGAACCCCAGTAGTAATGTACTTGGACTTTTATCGTTTCGAACTGGGTTTGATTTATCATACTTCGCAGGACAATATTCTCCCCGTCTTCGCTATGAGTTATCCTTTTTGTGTTAGCTGTCAATGACCGCCAAAACCACGTACTGTACTGCTCCTTGTGTACATTGATATGAGGTCCATATATACATCCCACACAACCCGGGACAATTAATATGAGCTTATATTCGCGCAGAAGGCTTTTGACAGTAGGCTTATTATGGTATTATACAAATGCGCTGGAATCGGTTCAACTATTCACAATCCTTTACCTTGGTGTAAATATTTGTGGTAACTGTAACACGATTCGAGTTAACACTAAGCGTGCTAACCGAATTTCCTTATTGTCAACAACGTTAGACAAGTTGAGATAAGCATACGTATATAGCCACAACATGCACAATCGTTTTACAATCGCATTGCTATTGTTGCTAAATGTTACACTATATTGCCTGGAAGGACGCTGTCTGGGTGACCACGCGTTCCATAGTCTGAAACAAATGGCAGGGAATCCCATTACTTTCAAGAAGTATTACGTCAGTGTCGGGTAACCGCTGATCGCGGCAGGACTCAGTCGCCGACACCAAGCAGATGATATTTGCGTGGAAATTTAAACGCGAAGTGCATGTGAGCGGTGGTGTCATCATCGGGAAATCAGGCAAGCGATGTTATTGAGAAGGATATCAGAATACTTCAGAATATTGGACTCGTAGCAGTTAATCCTTCCATGACTGGACTCTGGAGCTTCCTGATTTTTTTTGCGAAAACCCGGTGCCAATGCATTCTCTTATATATAGATCGCCTCGCATATATAAGATAATGCATTGACCTAACAATATTTACCTTGATCTTGTAACCCGGTGCATGCTCTTATATATGCGATGGTCCCTATGAGAGACTCGCATATGTTAGAAAATGCACAGCTACAAGGTATTTAACGCTGCACCAGCACAACTCCCGTCATGAAAGGGTTAAATAAACTGGGTTCACTACGATTAGGAAGACCGTGAACGACTATAACTAATCATGTATGCAAGATCAGCCATATCGATCGATAGAGATATTGTAAAAAGAACAAGTTATTAATTACACAATAAGCCTTTTATTCAGCTAACTCCATATTATTAAGACGTCGTGTAACTAATAAAAGTTAATATCATAAATAAAAATATAGCGTCTGGGGAATGCCACTGAAGTTGCTCTTTGAGACAATCCTCGCATTAAATATACTCTCAAATAAATTAATGTTGAAATACATAACAAACAAATGAACCAAACGACAGCATATATATGTTAGGCGTTGACTAACGTGACAAACGTGATTGCAACATATGTGTGCAGAGTACATTTTTTTGAATCGGCCCAAAAAACGAGTTTGATAAAATATAACTATATTTCCCTTAGTAAGGTCAACATGATCCACCAGAAAATACCAAATTACACGAATCATGTCCAGGACAGTCTGATTGAAATACAGACCGTTGAACTTGCTGTACGTTCCAGAGTCTGAACGATTTCACCATAAATTATATCCCACTACACACAGCTTATCCAGGCAACACCGCAGTATGACATCACAACACACATTTCGCATTGGAAATAGTTTTACCGATGACAGATATCTCCTTTAGGGTTCGTTTTTTCTAACAACACATTCGGCGGTTAACTGTTGAACTTCTTGGAAATACGTAATTCTATTATCCTTGCTAGGTATTATTGGTTAATTCTGAATTTTTCCTAGACGCTTTTTATTGTTTAATTGGTTGTCGTAATTTATACATTTGTAGAAACTGTGAAATTAGCAATGTGATAACAAATTTATTAAGCTAATATTAGCTAGGTGGCGAGGTCTACTGGAATCATACTCGCTGTATGGTAATTCCGACAATCGAAGGGTCGGCTTCATCGTTTTACCATGGAATGTTGTGTTTGGCTGACCCTGACGTAATGCTTCTTGGGAGTAATGGAATTCCCTGCTATTTGGTTCAGACTCTGGAACGTGCAGCTAGTTCAATAGTCTGTATTTCAAACAGACTCAGTCGGTTCTAGGATAGCCGAGTATAGCCGTCTACCCATGCAGTTGTTGGTATTTTATACACCACACTGATGATACAGTATGGTAAGCTGCCGATGATTGGCGTGCGAAGTTTGACATATATACTTCGCAATTATGAATTTGTGTTGTACCTACTACATATAACACACTTAGAACAAATTATATATATATACAGTCTACATAATATGTGTTACATTTGATCTTTACCAAAATTGTCATGGTTTGTGTCTCATATAGAACATATCTCTTCTACTGACTGTGATATACCCACATATTCAATGTTGAGAAAAAATCCACCGACACATATTATGCTATATGCAATTTCTACACAATTTTGATTAAGATAAAATTGTGTAGAAGTTAACACATTTGTTCTAAAAGTGTATTAGCCATTCTTATATGATGTTCTGTTCGTTCTATTTACAGAACCAGATGAAGCATTTCTGGCCCCAGAATTCCGGGACTTCAGCAGTTCGATCAAGGTACAATATATACTCTATCTGATTTCGTGTTTTTAACAAAACCAACATGCAGTAATATATCTACATATTACATAAAAGGCACCCATAACATATAACCCATAACATGTACGTTAGTCAAACCAATGATAAAACTGTGTATATAACGAAAACAACACATGTAAACATTAACTGGTATGCGCAATTCCGTGTCGATCCATGTAAAAACTGTCCCGCAGACCTTATTTAAAAACAACATACTATTAGTCATATCACTACTGTGTGAAATTCCAATCGTATCGTAAACACATTTTGATATGCAGTGGGTCCACTCAAGCATGAAGAATTCAGCAGTAAATGGGCCACAGTGTTTATATATAGTGGTACGCTGCGATTTGGATATGAACCTATGGCCATGACTGTTTTCAGCCCAATGTGGCATTGTTCAAAATACACGGCATGGACATTCTCAAATATAGAAAACTAGCTGATGTGCCCGACTTCGTCCGGGCTATTTAAGGATTTCTTGGCAGAATATTCAGCGTCTGGACAAACTATTGTTCGATCGGTCCAGAAGCATGCCTATAGGAGCGTATATGAGCGAGGTCGAGGTCAAGTTCAAGGATACGGTCACTCGTGAAATTAGACCCGCCCATATTGTTCTCGGGATCAAAGTAGGCCTACATACCAAATTTGAGTCGGATCGGTCGAGCAGTTTTCGAGTCTATAACTCACATACATACACACATACAGACATACAGAAGTTCCAAAAACTATATAGGAGATGATTTGTGGGTGGCTGTCTTTCTAAAAGAAAAATAATACCAATCAAGGTTCCTCTCAACATCTTCATATACGATATCATGGATAAATGTATATAAACTGCACTTTTGAAAACGTTATATTTTACAGAAGTTCTTGGTAACTGAAATCATCGCAATTTTAAATATTTTCATGCCATAAAGGTATCGTAAATTGGGTTATAATTTCCAATGGGTTGACGGTTCTTGAATATTATGTCACAATAATCGCTTGTACCAAATATAAAAAAGAAATTTCAGATATATTTTCAGAAAATAAAATTTTAAATATAAGGAAATTTTGGCAAAACGCGCGCGTCTGACCATTATTAGGACATTCAATGTCTGCTATAATATTATTTAACCACAATCCCTTTCAGACTCACTTGTTCTCGCTGGCAATGTCCTTGGTGTACACAGCAAAATTTAATGCTGCACTAAAACCGGAACCGGAATTAAGCCCGGAATTGAACCGGCTTATTAACAGTTTGATGAGAGACGACCATGACAGCAGGCCAGATCTCGAGCATGTATTGGAATCGTGCGAGGAGTACATTGGAGACCTGTCATCGCAGGAAATAACGTCCAAACTCGCCTTCAGTGTGGACGTCGTGTCGGGTCCGACTGGTGAGTGGTATAGTTTAAGGCCTCACCCCGCCTGAGTATTGCCGAAGGAGTTACTCGCCAAAAGGGTGAAATGGGTACACAGTCTTTCAATGTTGCTGAAAGTGGGATTGGGTACACATGATTTTATCAGCTCAAATTAACGCCTGCTTTTGAACAGTATGTGATGATATTGAGTGGCTATATAGGTGTTATCTGTATGAGTGTCCACCGAAATGGTGACCAAGGGCAGAAACATATGCTAATGTTGATCTAAAAACACCACTTTCCCCACTAATTATTGGTTGGAAAATCAAACAATGATAACCTAGCTATTAGTTGTGTAAAATTGCCATCTAATGTTCTCTCAGGCATGCTATTTCCAACTGTTGAATATGTTAACACCCCCATCGTCTCCACGCCCCTGGATTTGTATGTGGAACATACTGACCTAGCAACTGACATACAAGTATAGGCGTCACTACCACAAATTTATTTTGCATAGGCTATATATTCAAACTGTGCGACTGGGAACATTGTAGTAAATGTCAAATTACTAGCAGGTGAAATTCTAAAGCATGTGCACCCATCCCCACCTTTAATCATTCTGTGGTGAAGTGTGGCTGCTGGTTGGCTCCAATACAGGGACGACGATTTTTTTTGTTTCAAATTTGGACAAGTTAGCTGGATAAACCAACAATGGGCGTTAAGTACATCGACCAATGTTATTTACACCGACCATGTCCATAGGTTAAACATACAATCGCAATATGACATTAGAGACCTTTCGCAAAACTCACGTTTACGATTACGGATACGGATAGGGTACTACGTCACCAACATTTGTGTACTTTCTAATCGTTGTCGTATTTTACTATCCGTAATAACGGTTACGATTTCATGGTTTCTAATAAGCTCAAATAACACCTGAAATTTATTTTTTTGCAATATATCACTTTACTCAGTTCGAGACTGTATATGTATATCATGTATACCATCCAGTTATATTGAGCTACGACCTCGGTGTGCTGTTTAGATTGGCAATCACTCTACTCGTCGTCGTGAATCTCGAGCTTCCCGCGAAATAAGATCGCTATTCACAACGGATAGTCATCTCTGGCTGCGACACAAAACTTTGCAGTAATATATAGAAGTGCACCATGAAACCAGTCGCCAAAAATACACGACTGACATGGATATGGTTGTACTAAAAGACTATTTGGCACACCCACCGACATCACCGTTTCGACTATATATGTTTCGATTTGATAGGACCAAATCAGAAGTGATGCACATCAGCGAGCACATCAACCTTATGTCGGCTTTCCTAAACCCAAAGAGGTGATAGGCCTGGGTAGGATAGGATATTTTATTTCCAATACACATACACAGAGACGTAACGACAGGGGGGGGGGGGGGTTGGGGGGGGGGGGGGTGGGGGGTGTCTCTGGGTCAAAATTTTCAACAGTTGGAAATTTCATACCTGACACAATATTAGTTGGAAATTTCACACCAACAATAGGTTGAAAATGTTCTTGTAGTTTGATTTTCAAACAATTTATTGTGGGGAGTTTATTGTTTTTGGACCAATATTTGTATATTTTCCTTCTTTTGATAACAATTTTGGACTGAAATGGCCATCAGTTAGAAATTTTCCAACCTTAGGGGTGTCAGGTTGGAAATTTCTAACACTTGGAAAGCTTGTGTCCTGGTCCCTCCCCGTGGCCAGTCAAAAACTTCTAGTTAATTTAAGAAAATAATATTGTCCTACATTTGGTGAAAATTGTCATTGGAATTGTCATCAGTTGGAAATTTCCAACTCTATGGATGCTTGAGGCTAGTCTAGATGCCAGGATTTTGCGATTTTCTTGTTCAGGTTGCAAAATGTTCGCACACCGGGCCGAAACATGTTCGGTCAATATTTTACTACATTTGGTTAAAATTGTTGACTGAAAATTTCCAACTAAGGGAGAGTATGAATTTTCTCACACCGGGCCGAACAACCATGGTCGGCCCGGTGTGTCCTGGTCTATTGTCCGTAGTGGTGTGCATTTGTCTGGAGTTAGACCACTTGATGTTAGGATTTGTGCAATTTTCAGGTTCAAAATATATGAATATTATCATACCGGGTAGATAGAACCATGGTTTATAAATAGGCTATTAGGCCTGTGAACACTTATAGGTGCAATGAGGGAATGACATTTTGCAAAAACCTTTGGTCTGATTCAAAAGGTGTTTTGGTTTGATTCAAGGCGGGGATGAAAAGGGAATTATGCACGACCTTGTCTCTGGTTTGATTCAAGGGGGGGGGGGGTGCAGTTGGAATTATCAAGGTGGACACCCCCCAACGGAAACCCTCTAGCCACGTCCCTGCACATACATATTACATAATAATGATGACAATTATGGATAATTATGTCGTATATTGTGGGCGGTGGCATAATCTGGCAAGACTGTCTTCCTGCCGAAATCGAATTGAAATGAAATTGCGGACTGAAAGGGTCTTGAAGTGGTAGCGTCGTGGTTGATGTGAGGTCCAAATTTAGGAAACCCTCTTCCCCCATCAGCATAACGCATAGCAGGTCATCCATGATAACAACGAACTGAATTTCCACCACACATGACCTGGCATTTATACCTGTATTGCCATAATATATCACGAGAATCCCGGGTCGTACCTTGTAACTGGTCGAATTATTGACAATATGAACAGGTCATTATTATCGCATTGTTGCAAATGAGACGATATGTGAAGTATTAAGGGACTGTATACCAAACACACGCTTTGATTTGTAAAAGTGGTACGAAATAATGATGGTAAGTGTTCGTCAAAACTCTTACGCGTAGTCGTTTTGTGAAAGGACTTTTTGGCCATACGGATAGACTTACGACTACGAATAGCTATCCGTATTCGTAATCGTAAACGTGAGGATGCGAAAGGTCTCTATTATCTGCCAGAACTAAGAGAATTAAAATTAATATAGAAATTTAGAGTTCCCTCTCTTATATCATTTGAAGACTGTTCCAGGAAAATCATATTGGCGTTAAGAACATCGATTGATGTATACTTAACATATCAATCGGCATTTTACCTCTCCTCACCTGTCAGACATTCGAAGCTATGAAATACAAAGATTTAACTTAATCTTAATCCCTTGATTGCCAGGGGCCGATCTTATCGGCCCTAAACCTACAAAATAAGTCTGTTAAAGAATATAAGAATAAATTATTAAAATTGTATGGTCGACTCGCATATATAAGAGAATGCATTGGCACAGGGTATATGGGTTGATACAAAAATCGGACCTGGCACTCAAAGGGTTAAATGTATTCACATAACTTGACCCATTATAGTCTATTTAATGATTCTCAAATTAATAAGATTATTCACACATCGTCCAAACTTCTCCAACAAGTGTGCCAGTTGAGTAATCGAGCCTTTCAACAAATCCTTTAATTTAGTAACACCTTTTCTGGAAAATTTGCTTCTTGAAAATAATAGATTCCGCTTCTACTTGTGTGTTTTTGGTAACTGTTGACTACGTAAATATTCGTGTATCATGTGGATTGCTCTAATATACATGTATATGAGTTGAAATCCCCGACATTTTGAAGAGAAGAATAACATATTTTGCAACAATTTTTTTTTTATCTTCGAACTCCCACCACATGCATTTAATAACACACCGTCCCCCTTTTAAACCAGCTACGTCCGAAGTTCAGTGATGCTTGCCAGATTATTTTGAATGTCAATTCGTGGTACGGGATATCGACAAATTGTCAATCATATTGAGCCTATGATGCCTATCATATATGTATCTGAGATACTGCAATTTATTGTTGAAAGATTGGCATTTTCTAAATACAAGAGCAACTACTGATATATGTACAACGAAACATGCTATGTGGTCGCCGTCGCCGTCTAAATCCATAACTTTTATCATATGAACTAAAATGTGTTTTATACAATACCACTTATGACATCACCCATAGGAAATGCTCATGTTTACAAATAATTGGTAACATAATCACGTATCAACGGCTACCATCAAGTTACCAACTAACATAGTCCACCCAAAATATCATTAACAATACAAAAAGATACTGTATAACTCACGAGTATACGGTGTTTTATATGCAAGTTAACGCATCGTGTAAGCCTTCTGTACTTTATAGTGCTAGTAATCAGATACGGACAATTAAAACCGCCATCGCCTTTGAACATTTTTATACTGCAGATTTTGTTGATGATAAAGCCCGTACACCCGACAATACTCAATAGATTGTCGTGTTTATTTTTCCGCACGGTTGTGCTTTATTTCAGACTTAAGCATTTGCCTGCCGCGGTGTATTCTAATTAGTGTTGCGAAATTTGGGAACAGTAACCTCTTGTTTAGGATGCAAACTAAATGTTTATTACAAGTAACTCCATAAATGTATCGGTTTCATACATCATGAAGTTACTGTTTCTTCAAATTTTTTTCTTTATCTATTAGAACTTTGGGTAGAGTTGGCTTTAAATTTACGCACATTATCCACAAATATCACACAATATGACGCGGACTCATTACAGCATATATAGTCTACTTATATATATATTTTTGGCTCATTTGTTTGGAATGTATTGCTAAGCTTCTGCACCACATCTGTGGAAAAACAGTTGTTTTCTAGTGAACCTTTACCATTCACGGCGTATGTTGTGTTTGCGTTTTACAACATAAGTATGTCACCGCGCAAATTGTGTATTAATTCACTTGTTACTATATATGTAATGTTTAACCGAGCCGAACTGATAAACTGAACTGTCAATATTCATTAAAAAGTTGGCTAGACAAAGCCAGAATTAATTGTAACTGACAAAACACTTTAAATAGAAATGTTAGATTTAATTACGAGAATATTCATGCTGGCAGTGGTCAGACCAGCATAGCGACGGGACTGCATGAACTCTGTCTTGCAGCTTGATTCATAAATGGTAAATAATAAAGAGCGTTTATCTGCAAACAACTGGCAAATTTCTCTGCCTGGCACGTTTCATCAGAGTATGTATAACGCCTTTAAAGTGCAAATAGACATTGTGTGTATATATCAAACTGTATTATATTGAGCCATGTCGATATGTACGTTTAAATTGATAAATAAGTTAAATATTTTCATACATACTTTATATGCTGCAAAAGGAGGGAAAGGTACGGCAATAAATGCACGAAATACCGACATACAAACTTTATATTCTGAGAAAAACAAAATCAAAAGTTGGTAGCATTTTCACGCTGTTTTCCTTTGTTTCGCGTATAAATGAGACAAACGCTCTTATCATACCAGGAATCGGCCAGAACAAGGAACTCTTCGTTGGTCCATGCTGAAGAATGCTAAATTTTGTATGTCTTGAATAAGTCTTTCTTTGACATGTATACTCTAGGGATCCAAATAATAGTACAGTGCCAAATTGTTTTCAGCGTTCCGCAGACTCATTGTCAGATGGGCTATTATAGTAATCAGATGGGCTATTGTAGTAATCAGATGGGCTATTATAGTAGCCAGATGAGCTATTATAGTAATCAAGTGGGCTATTATAGTAGTCAGATGGGCTATTATCAGTATTATGGTAATCAGCCATTGTAAACCTGTTACAAGTAAGATATAGATGATTTGTCCATTGGCATAAAATTATGCATCTGAGGTGATTTGAGGGCGTGCATACATTAATTTCGGGGATAAAAATTAAAATAACATACAAACCCAAAAAATGGTGTATTTTTGGCAGAAAATTAATAAACACACAGATATTAGTATTTGGAGCCCGAGAGTAAACGCAGTCTATAATAGTATATTTAACGTATTTATTGACATATTTTATCACCGGAACCCCACTATGGTGTAACGAAGGCCAGGATAATTTTCAAGCCCCCAAACCACCACGGAGCAAACAAAAAAATTCACATGTGAATGGTGCATATATCATTAAAAAAAACGTTTTGACCGCAGGATCAGGGTCATGGGATAAATGCAATAAAGATATTGTTTAAAACCGTCACGAGGCAATTGTAAAATATATACCCACATCATGTGCCCGCATGCTACATGCACGTCGATGGGCGAAGCAACATCCTGTTATATAACATGGTATAGGCCTAACCACGATTTGTCGTGATGTATAACATACATAATATGTAAAACTCAACACACGACAGGCTTACGTAATTGAAAAGTTGAATTGTCAGATTTACAAAGCGTTAGCCCTTTGAATGATGGGTTCACCAGGATTCACAGCGAACAGCTGGGAATACACAGTTCATCCGTCTATTGAAAAGATAACTAAATGGTTTGTTTATGTTCCGTGCTCGCATGTGGCCCACCACATAAAATATACCACATCAAACTAATTCAAACATTTTAATTCAAATAAAAGAGATTGTGAACACAATGAAGTCACGAAATGCCCGACCTGTGGGATTAATAATTGTTACATCTGAATATATTCAATCTTCGAGCTTATACTGTGCATGTTCAGATACACCACCTTTACTTGTGGATGTCAAAATAAAATTCTTCTGACTAATATGCTGGCTGTAAAAACAAAGGTAAATTGTCGACCGGACCTGTTCCAGGGAACACAAAATGGTGATTAATATACGCTTAATACTTTTCTGTGGTTATAGATGCTACACAAATAAATTCGAACTTGACCGAGACGTTCTTGTGTGAAAACCACATACCAAGTTCCATAAAATTCTGTGAAATATTTTTTTCAAGTTAGGGTCCGGATAAAAAACGTTTCGGACAGACGGATAACGATATGGACGGACGGGCACCACCCATTTATATAGCCGTATTTGAGGGACACAAACTTATTCAGTCACAAAATAAAAACAACATCGTACAGAAACATGGGAAAATAAAGAGCACTCATTGTTAGTTTATTTCTGATATGCATGGTAAAACAGAGAGCGTTTATCCCACGAATGTGCGAAAAACTATTGGCATAATGTTATGACTTTGACAATTATTTTCACAGGGTATATATAAAGCCTATAGATCGTATTTCGTGTATTTATAGACCTGTCTTATTCTTCTTTCCAATTTATCTAGCCAATGGGTCATATCAGTTTAATTTATTTTCAAGTGAAACATAAGCATCTGAGCATGGCAACCAGTCGTATGTTCTATGGCTTGTGTAATTTAAAAAAACTAAATAATTGAAACGACGGCCATGTATATATTTATATTAGTTCATAATTATTTTTGTCACGAGATATAATGCAGTGACATATTGCTTGTATGCGACAGCTCCGCCTTGTTCTATATATTTTCGTAATCATATGCTTGACTTACAATGATACTGTTGGGTTAAAATCATCTTATGAATTCATTGAGCGTAATCTTAACACCATGCAATTCATAATTATTTCAGATGACTGAGTATACGCATAACCTTTCTCGCTACCAATTATGTTTCTCAGTGTGTCGGTACGTTGACAAACTTGTATTTCGACATGTGCCCTTACATTGGATAATTGTGTCTCAGCATCTGTTATCATATTAAGAACGTATTGTATAGTTACGAAGCGCGAATATGTACATTCTACACATATTTACACGGTCTAGCCAACCAGGAGTTTAATTTCACGTATTTTTGTCGGTATGTACATTATATACATTATTTCATATGATATGTGGTTTATTACCCGTTTTTAACATTACACTTTAGTCGGCTGTGAGGATAAGATGTGAATTTGTGGATATATTTTCATTTGTGGAGGTTTTCGTTCACAAATGGACACTTCTGGTGATAGAAGTTCATGGATAAACTTCACATCGGATTTTCACTTAAGACGTTCAGATGGATATGGTATACGATAGAATATTGACCGTTGGGAAATTTTAATATTTTCCTTTTGAAGAAGTGTGCACTTTGAAGTAAACGGCTGTGCTATAGTTATAAACATGTGTTTCTTTGTTCGGGCTATCAGCGGTTATATATATTTACGTGATAATGTACATGTACATTTTGCATTTGTTTTAGTTGTAAATATATCACCAGATTGACGGTACGTCAAATTTTCATTTGAAAAGTGGAGACTTTTAAAACCAAACTAGGCACTGTTTGGACATATGAGTTTAACACCAATGATTTTGTTGAGCTAACAAATATACTAATACCATTATTCAAGGTGAGAAAAGGGGGTTACAATTTATTATGCCCCCTCCCAAAATTTGTTTACGCACTCTCAATTATTTTATTTAAGGAAGCAATAGCAATAAATTACCGCTCTCTACACTGGACAATATCTTAGTGTACGTTCATACACTGGCAAGTTTGTCTGTTATTTTTGCAGACATTTCGTCATAGAATACCACATGATACCAGAATATGAACGGCAACATGCCTAAAAATCCTGCAGTTCCACAAGCAACGGTGCTATTAACTGTTGTCTTGAAATACCTATATACGATTGACTCTTGTGTGATAATATAATTCGGTAGCATCGCTACACCAAAGTACTTTTATTTCTCACCATGTTAGTTGTGGTACTGATGCATTTTTATAGGCAATTTTGTGTTCGAATACAAAAAAGCTTTCTTCAAGCAAAACAAAAAATACCAGGGTAATTTTCGATTATGTGAACGCGACCTTAATTGACATTGAACTTTCTGTCCAATTTCGATATACAATGTCAGAATAAAATAATACTAATTATTTTCAACGACAAAACGACATCAGTTGAAATACATATATCGATTATATCGATTATATGTCTAATTACTTGAAGGATGACTCTTTTGCAACTTATATATATAACTGGAGGTCTGGAACCATGGCTACATCTTTAAATATTCGTTAATTTATTTTAATCGCCGTTCTGGTTTCCGGTACTTAAAATAATGATGTGTATTCGTGTTTCGCATTACCATGTATTTGGTTATTTGGATAAATGTTAAAATAAGTGAATAATTTTACAACAGTCGTGAATTCTATGAATATTGGTGGTTAGTCAGAGCCAGATAGCAATTTATTGGTCAATACTTCAAACAGAGAACAAAATGACTCAAGTTGCATGTATTTTCTTGACAAGAATCGGCTTCAGTTTGCGACTTGTTATCTAACTGGTGTTTATTAATTATATATGACATTTTTGCTCAGAACTGCTTGATATCGAACTTGGTGAATATCGCTTCAATTTGCCCTTACACCGACTAATATCATTTAACGACATCACCAATCCGAGTAATATCATTTTACGACAACATTACAAATTCGAGTAATAGTATGGTTTTAATACATGCCTTAACTCTATTTCACTGCTAAATAATGTGTAGACAAGATTTTGTGACGCCACTCATTTGAAAGAGTTGTCGATATTACACTGTTACTAAGAGGAGGTCTAATTAATAAATAGGATATTACTTGGTTGGTTTGATATTATTGGCCTGATATTGGACAAACCAAGTAATATCCTCTAAATATTACGCCCAAGTTTGAACGGTGTATGCATGGGCGCGTTGAATCAAGAATGCAACATACATGCAACTGATTGAAAGGTGGTCACATGTTAATAAACATTGACCAGTTGTCTGTACCAAGTTGGACTGTCATAGCCCAACTGTGTTATGGAAGAATGCCACGGTAATAATATACACTCTTCATCTTTTGAGATATATTTCACTTTCATGAATTATTGAGTATTTATCTAAATACACGCAGCTCGAGAGCCCAGGCCTGATCGGAGGCAGGTAATCAGTGGAGACATAATTATATCGTTGCGAATTGATTCGGTGTAATTAAGAGCCCATTTAATTTTCGAGTCACCGATTATTTTTTATAGTTCCTTGATATACGGTTTTAATAACAATCTATGTCATACAATATGATTAAAATACTATAATTCATCACCATTTGAAACGTCTGTGTCTCAGGAGATGCCCATAGAGAAATAGAAATTATAGAAAGATTTTCCCCGTTATGGCTCCTAGAAAGCAACATAATTCGAACTAAAAATATATTTTCATTGGAAGGGGAATAAGTCTATATCTTTAGATATAATAAATCCCCTTCCATTGAAAATAATGAAACTTGAGCACAGAACACAGAAGTCGGTATCTCAACAAAAACAACATGTTCTCAGTTTATTACACCGAATAAGTTGATAATACAATGTTTTTGAGCTTCCTCTTTCAAATGGTATATGATATGGCATATATGTTATATAAAATTATCTGGGGGGTTCGACAATTAAGTGGGCCTTTAAGATATGCTAAAATGTGCATAGAAAGGCGCGAGGATGTTACACTTAGTTGATATGCATTGTAGAGTGTAGATGTATATTTCAATCAATTCAATCAAGTTTATTGTCTATGTAAATCAATAAATGACATTTAGACATCAATTAACATATATACATATAATTTACAGGTTACACGCGTGCGTTGTAATATGTTTCCCCACAGCAACAGGCAGCCTTGAGCATATTAAAGCCGCACACATTTCTTGGAAGTCCAAAAAATGCATGCAGCTCCAATCTACCCACGACTACCAACCACTGTGGTAACACCCTCATTCCCACCACCCTGCCATACCACTTCACCGGGCGCCTTGGTGGAGCACACCCCGCTCCACGCGAGACAAATGCACCTGACTACCCCTCCCGATTAGTTTGCTCAATATACACAACATTTATATATATATATATATATATATATATATATATATATATATATATATATATATAAATATATATATATATATATACTGGCAATATATACACACATCGCATACCCATAATACATCCTACATTTCGGGTCACTGAATATATTCGGAACCTGACCGGGTTACGTTGCACAGATTTACCGCTCACTTAACTCATACAAACAAATAATTTCAATATCAAGTTTATCACCTTTACATTTTCTGGCTTTTATTATTTTTCTTCAACGATTTGAGCCGACACGTCGCGATATGAACAGTATTGTTCCACATGAACACCCGTCCAAATTAATTTGATGGAAGGGATATGAGAATATTTCTATTGATATTCAGATATAATGATTAACTATTATGAGAATTAATGAAACTCTTTTCAACATGGAATTATGACGCGTGGTTGATAAATATAAAGTGTCATTTGGATAATATGTATAGCCTCACAGGGTGTGCTCGTTATTAAGTGTACCGAGTATCGCACACATTATATTATTATGCCACGCTTTAATAAGCTTCTCAAGTTAACCGTCTCACGAATTTATAATAAACGTTTTTGATCGTCGAGTACTGTATTATCATTACAGCGCGACCGCCATTTACAGGTACACCAAGGTTATAAAGTCGATATGATGGAGCTCATTTCAGTATTTAGTAAATATCATTGAAATTATTTCACCATATTACAGCTACAATCGGGCGTATCAAGTGTGAGAAGTATCCTACGTATACGTTGGACTTTCGGTGAATTTAGCGGTATATATGCGCACTCGATCCTGGATGCCAAAAAGTCGCTAAACAGTTGATCATATATAGACGAAAATACAAATCTTATTTTTGACGCCACTGTCTCCCATGCAGTATATAGACTACACGAAATAATGCCTATGATAGGTCATCCAGTTTTGTTAATTGTAGAAGTCTAAAAACACTTGCAAGATGCCATAATAATATTCAAGTCGTGACGTTCGGGTACATCGGAGTATGCGAAGATTTTAAACCTGGATGTCTCAATATACTCTGATAGCTGTGCATCAAGTTAAAAAAAGACACCAATGAATCAAAACTCAAGAAATCCTACATTGTCGAATATATCCCATATTGAGCACACGGCGTAACTCGGAATGGGAAATTGAGACACAGAAATAAGAAGAAAAGATTGGTTTAAGTGCTGTTAGTTCATGCACCACGCAATGGTAATTACATACTGTCTATACACTGGTGTAAGTTATTTAAATTGACGAACAACCACTAACGTGACATGATTGAATGAACGAGTCACGGTGCAATCAGATCGACTCATGCTTTCTATGTTTTACACTGAGTTGCTCATGCATCTATGTTTTACACGGAGTTGCTCATGCATCTATATGTT
Source organism: Siphonodentalium dalli (assembly GCA_032622095.1). NCBI lineage: Eukaryota > Metazoa > Mollusca > Scaphopoda > Gadilida > Siphonodentaliidae > Siphonodentalium > Siphonodentalium dalli. The sequence goes on along the minus strand of CP136062.1, from coordinate 193,337,377 downwards.
TTACACTGAGTTGCTCACGCATCTATATATTTTACACTGAGTTGCTCATGCATCTATGCTTTACACGGAGTCGCTCATGCATCTATGCTTTACACTGAGTTGCTCATGCATCTATATGTTTTACACTGAGTTGTTCATGCATCTATATGTTTTACACTGAGTTGCTCATGCATCTATATATTTTACACTGAGTTGCTCATGCATCTATGCTTTACATGGAGTTGCTCAAGCATCTATGTTTTACACGGAGTTCCTCATGCATCTATATGTTTTACACTGAGTTGCTCGCGCATCTATGTTTTACACTGAGTTGCTCGTGCATCTATATGTTTTACACTGAGTTGCTCATGCATCTATGTTTTACACTGAGTTACTTGTATTTGCAATCACTGTGTGCATCATTGTGCACATCGTTGCACATCAGGGATTCAAACGTTGAACACTAGAAGGAATGATCAACTAAAGTCAGGAATATGAATATCAGGAGACACCAGAATGTAGTTGCACCACAGTGTCAGATACATTGATTGGTTAATTATCAACATCTGCCAATAAATACAGTCATTCATGTTCCCACGATTGCGGAATATTCACATTTTACATGTAGAAACGAATTGCATGATAATTTATATGGTAAACATATATTTAAGCACACTGTGCTTTTTTAATTGAGACTGTTTGTCAGTTTGTGTCAGTTACGTGAATACAATTTATGCACACCGACGTTCTTCCTCTAGTTGGACATGGAGCCGCACCAATTCCACATCAAATGGAGTTTTGGTTGGATTTTGTTCCATGAACATGCATTCAATGACTGCCGCGTAAGATAGAAAAAAAAACTAGTTATTTAGCACTCGCGAAGCCAACAATCGGAACTGTTTAACCACACATGACAGCAGTTTCGAAACTTTATGAGAATTTAAATTATAATTGGATGAATACATTGTTCGAGGGGAGTGCAATTTGAAATCCTGAGGTTCATGAACACCTCTCTAGTCGCGATAATCTGACTGCCTCGACGCTGGAGTAAATATAGAACAGGATGTTGGTGCAGAAAGAAAGGTCATATTCCAAAACAAGTGTATAATCTCACACAACAACAGATTATCCACATTTAATAAATATCCTTCTGTCATCTGACTCTATCATCTGTTATAATATCTTCTCACATGTTTTCTTAATGTGTGGCAGCCGCCTGACTCTTCCAAAACTACTCACCTGACTCAAATCATTCCATGTGAAACTACTTGATTGATACACCTATAAAACCGGCCATTCTGTCAGGATATACGCGGTAACATTCTACACTCCTTCATCTCGAAGTTCCCGTCTTCTTTGAAACAGATTGAAGTATCAGAATGCACCCTCTCATGATGTGCATGGTTACATGACATCAGGAGCCGACTCTCAATGCACCCTCACATGATGTGCATGGTTACATGACATCAGGAGCGGACCCTCACGCTTGCTGTCATTTCCCCTTCACACTATAAGATTATACTTGTTTTTTTTTTAATTGGTAACATTAAATAATATGGAATAAATACTGTTTTCAACAAATTGCATGTATATGGCGATAGCGGTCACCAGAAATAACATTATGCTTCTTTGTTCACAGTTGATGCATCCGTTGTCAGCGACATCACGGCCGGATTGACAGAATACCTGGAACAGCAGACGTTCCTTATCAACAAACAACTATCACATTCTCCTTCCTCTCTAGAAGGGGCACAACTCTCACCGGCAAATTATGCCGCAGACGACACATACAGGGATATAAATAGCATCAGTGAGTGTGGGATGCCGGGCAGGAACTACTCGTCCAAATCCCCAATACCAAAGTCAAGCGGGAATTATTCTTTGCTCGATACATCTACCTCCGAAAAATGTACCGCACAACTCAGCCCAAGAAGTGCACACAGTGAAGCTGCACTAAACGTTAACTCCGCCCAATCTCACATTCATGTTTCACGTTCCACTGGTGATATTTATGGAGATTCATATTGTGATGTTGACTTCAGTCAGGAATCCGCCCAACATTCTTCCCTTGTTCAGTTGAGATCTGTTACTGTGTCAGACAGTGGCAGCATTACTCCGGACAGCATGGCCACCTCTATCGTGGACGCGCAGGGGAACAAACTCCCGAGGAAAAATAAGGTTTGTTCCATAAGCTTAGAGTATAAATGTATATGACGTCACGGTCAGGTTGTCATGGCGTGTATTGTTTCTGACATAGGTTTTGGCTATTTCTGAAATTTGTTGGCAATTTTGCATAAAATGTTGTCAAAATATAGAATCATTTTGGAAAATCAAACTAAAAGAACCTCACATCTCAGATTAAAGGCACGCGAGGCCTTTAATTGTCGAAAATATTCATATTTGTTCCAAACACCGTAAACAGAAAAACATTAAAACTCATACAGTTTCGTTCATATATACCATGACCATCGCGTAAACAGCATGTTATCATAAAGACCTACTATATTTTACCTAAGCAAGAGCCTGATTGTGTTACAGAAGACAGCACAGTGTTACTGGCTAATCACACACAAATGAAATAAACGCTCTTTATTAGTTCCATATCAGGAATTCACCAACACAGAACGCTCTTTATGTTTACCATCATAATATAAACAAACACCAGAAAAGTAACTTTTTATGCTCTTGTTTACATAACAATAATCAAACATATGACAATAACATACTGTTTATGCGATATTTCTTATTTGTATACGGACAAAGTCTGTCTACATTTTGATGTTCTTTCTGTTTGTAGCGGTTTCTGACGGGTGGAAATATTTTCACAGGATGCCCACCGCCAAGGCCAACCGTACCTTTAAAACTTCTATTGTCAGAACACGGTTTGTGGCGCATTTCCAACATTTTGAGTGGCTTGAACTCCTCGATGAGCGAAATGAGGCTGTTTCGTCCTAGATGTACTGTAGTGACATGCAAATTTGGGATGCTTCACCCGAGGCAATGACAGTCGTGTTGATAACTTAACCCTTTACCCAACAGAAGGGCCCTGTGCCAATGCATTCTCTTATATATGCGAGTCGACCATAGGTCGCCTCGCATATATAAGAGAATGCATTGGCTTAACACATTAAAAATTAAAAAATTGTTAAAGAATGTAAGAATTTTTTTTTTTAGGCCAATGCATTCTCTTATATATGCGAGGCGACCTATGGTCGACTCGCATATATAAGAGAATGCATTGGCACAGGGCATAACTGTAACTATCACAATGTGGTCAAGGAGCCGGTTCCAATGATATCCATATTTGTATGGTTCTATTGAGACAGACCGAAGATATTTTAGGCTGTTGAAGCTTTATTTGGCCGGTTTTGGCCGGTTTGTTGGGTAAAGGGTTAACATGCGAACACTGAGGCCCGATTCGTCATCTCAGGTTTAAACCTGGTCTACGTAAACCTCTAGGTTTAAACCGCCGTGAGTCGGCAAAATCCGTGGTTTAAACCCGCGACCGCAGGTCTAAGTGACACATTCGTCATCTCTGGTTTAAACCTGGTCCAGCCAGACCAGTGGTTTAGCAGTAGTGTCTCTGTATCGTCGAGAAAATTGATCGTACTTTCCTAATGCGGACCGCCTCGTTTTATTGATTGCAAAAATCAATAATTTCGACAGCGACCATATTTTGATTGGAAATTTATAAGCGAGAAGCACTCACACCTATAAAGCGTGTGGGGATAAGTTTTTGTCAATTTCGATGTTTTATTTGCGTTTTATAAGCTTAAACCGGCAACTAAACCATCTAATTAGGTGGTCCAGCTAAACCAGCTTTCTCGAGGCTAAACTTGAGATGACGAATCCGTCTTTTCTTCATCGCGGTTTAGAATTGTCAGACAATCAATCAAAGGGTGGAGCTGTAAATTATCTCGAGTGAGGGCGTGTCCAAGTGGCGGTTGCCGACTGGTGTTATCATGTCACAGTTGATTCATTCCCATGCGAGCTTTGCTCAGATATTGACGCGTTCCTTCAGTATGATTTTACAACTATCTTGTGTTTTTTTTTTGGCTTGTGGCAATCACAAATACTGGTGTTTTCTACGAATTCATTTGAATGGTTCAACGTTTTAATTTTGAAACCAAAAACGATGCTACTGCATGACCAGATATGCTATACACATAGTTTGCAATCCTAAACTTATATTGCTATATGAGTCAAATTTGATAACTTATTTTTATGTAGATCATGCCACAAAGCTCTACTCTGGCTCCGCTCATAAATTTCCATAATATTCCACCAGTTCAAAACCTGGGAACTTTTGGATTTTCTGCATGATTGAAAATTTTTACATTGAAAAAAAGCAACGCATGTAATATATTTCTTTATTAAATGCTGTGCCTCTATATAGTTGCCCACTTTAAACAGTTCAGATGCCGCTTCTGGTGTGTACTCATAACCAAATTGCTTTTACTTGACTGACCTCTTGGTCCAGGATTGACACGATTATGGAGCCTTTATTCATGCAGCGTCAGAGGGTCCTGCGGCCCCTTCGTGCGACAGGAGCCTGCGTCACATTTGCGCACATTTTGATCATTTGATCATTTTTTTTAATTATATTGAAAACAAACAAATATTAATATAAATTTTAAATATTGTTTCTTGTTAGATACAACTCCTTGCTCAATTTAACAACACAATTTTTTCATTTTATTTCAAATTAAATTATTCTTATTTGTAAATCATTTTTAGAACAGTTGCAAACAGACTAACGGACAAACATATATACAGCTCCTATATCCTTTAATATATACATAGATACATGTAGATACACCATATTTTGTCTTTGCGGGAAAAGCATCTTGTAGAAAATCAATCACAAACAAAGTGATAAACAGCGCGTGAAGCTCGTGTTGAGAAACATGCCCTTTGTCAAATTGGTTTAAACCAACAAAGAGATCGGATTAATGGTCCATGAGCTATACTCATTTCTCAGTGAATAAATCGTGCACGCGTTCGCGATGATTTATGACATGTCAATAACCATTACATCGGCTTGTCTTTTGGTCCGATAGGTAAGAGGGTAGTTTGACTGTATGCTCATATCACCAAATCGAGTTGTCAATTAGTTGGTAACTGAATGACAAAACGCCCCCTTAGACCCGGTTTGGCTGGACCGCCAATGTAGGTTTAAACCAGGTTTAAACTCGGAGGTTTAAACCGGAGATGACGAATCCGGCCTGAGGGTTCCAATGGCATATGTTTGAGTAACAAGATACCAGATAATGTGTGATATTGGTAATTTTTATTTACCATTTTCAGTCGGTCCAAGCGTACATATTGGACCTTGGTTTACCAAATGGGCTATTGGTAGGGAATTATTTTGGAAACACGCGAGGGGAAAATATATTTCACCAATGACAGAAATTCTGATCATATAAGGGTTGCAGCTGTAAAATATGTGCACCGCTCCTAGCAAAACGTTCTAGCTTCGAAACAGATATGATGACAGACTGAAACAAAACACATCAGTAATCATTATTAAAGATGAATTCATGGTTCCATGTTCATTTTAACGATACCTATTTGACTTTTTATTTGGATTCTGTGGTATAAATAACCCGACTGACATTATTTTATTTTATTTTATTTTATTTTCTACGCTTTTAATTCATATATTAGAGGTTTTAGAGGGACACCTAAAATTATATTTGTTAATTTCTTAATATAAATATAATATTCTTTGGTATTTATCCGCCTAGTTGATATGTAATTTGTTCAATTAAACAAAAAAGCATAAAACGGTTATAAATTAATTAATTTATGTTGTTGTAACTGGAAATCTGGAACCCTAAATGCATGTTTAAATTTTAACACTGCATGCGTTTGGTTGGAAACATGTTTTTTCAACATTTGTGTACATTCGTTTATTGTAGTGGTAGGAAACGAGATGTACATCAGGGTGCCGAAAGGATTGGGTGTACAAATGTGAATTTCCAAAATGCAGCCCAAAGGGTACTTGTAGACTTTCTCAATTTAACACAGGATGCAGTGGGACCCCACCCCCGTAGTGTGTACTTTCCAACTGGAGCTCTCATTTGATCACTTCTGTTAGAAGAGAAAATTATCATCCCCAATTAACAAACAACAGACATATTCGTCGAATTTCCAAATTTAATATTTACGATGTTTTGTGGGCTTTGGGTGGGCGTCCTGAGGTACACAGAGGCAACACGCTCCAATCCAATACGATCTGACGAGAAACAGGATCTTCCTCGGCATAGGAAAAAATAGAAGTCTCGATACGCATGCCACGTTATAGATTATCGATTTCACATTAACCGCTTAATGGGACCTTCGGGCGGCTCATATCACGCCGATGAAAGGCTCATATGTTTCACAATTAAAGGAACTCAATGCATTCGAAGTGGGTTCCTGTGAAAAAACATAAAACAATGCAAAAGAATTATCATCTACAAGTACAATAAACAATATGTTCTTATTTTCAATATTAACTCTCTAATAATGATATATCATAATAAAGTAAAAAATGTAGATGATAATTCGAAAAGTTTCTTCTATTTGAGTTGAAAATCGCTATCGGCCCATTATTTTTCCATCTGATAGATAATTAATCCAACAAGCGTTTTTCAACCTAATTTTTCTACAGTTAATATCCTCGAAATTCAACTTAGTCGCTATTTGATGAAGTCGTGAGACATCCAGGGGATGTACAACTCTTGTAGATCATGCCATGAATCTCAAATCTGGCTAACGCCCGTAGAGATGATATTCCTCCAGTATAAAACATGGGAACTTTCTGAAGTTTTGACAGGGAACTTTATAAAGTCGAAAACATAACGCGGGGAATATTTTTCTCAGTTATTAGTAATGTACTTCGCTGTCGGTGAAGATTACAATCTTCACATACAGTGAATTATATTATTGAGGAATAACTAAGAAATATATTCCCCGCATTATTTTTTTGACTGTATAAGGTTCCCTGTCAAAACTTCAAATAGTTCCCAGGTTTGTACTGGTGGAATATTATCTCTACGGACGTTAGCCAAAGTAGAGATTTGTGGCATGAGCTACAACTCTTGTTTTGCATCTGGACGTGGAAATACCTGTCTGGATACGCACGCGATGTGAGGTATCGATTTCACATTAACCGATTAATGAGGCCTTCAGGTGGGCCTCATATCACGCTATATTGAAAGGCGAACCGCCGCAAAGATTTCCGGATTAAAAGGAATTAATGAAAATCAATCAACGGTGCCTCCCGGGGCGGTCCGTGCGAGGTACAGTGATTCACAATAATATAACAAGCATTTCTCATGCACGAGATCCGGAGGTATATATAGTCTGTATAGCAATTTCATGTTACATTATACAACCCCTGTCCATATCACAGGTATCAGATCCGGTGGTATATGTATTGTGTATAGTGATTCCTTGTTACATTTTACAAACCATATCCATATCGGATGTAGCAGATTCAGTTGCACATGTATTGTGAACAGCGATTCATTATGCAGCCCCTCTCCACATCGGAGGAAACATATCTTGTGGTATAGGTGTTGTAATTCCTTGTTGCATTATTCAGCCCCTCGCCATATCGGAGGTAGCAGAGACTATACACCGGAACCTTGAGGAGGAGTGCCTGACAGCGATATGTCAAGAAGGAGCATTAGCATTACAGCGGCGCAAAAATCACCCACGTGAGTCTATATTCTTTATTGTGAAGAATATTATAATTTTCAATACTTATTTTAAAGATGGTCTATCTTTTCCCAGCATGGTTTATATAGATTCGAGAGCATAACATAATATATGAATCGATTACATCTGTCCGGAAAAGATTCTATGTATTAATTTCAATTTTATATAGAATTTCTCATAATATTAGTTGGACAATTTTAGGGGCTATTATCAGAAATCCGCGCGAAAACGCTCGGATGTTACGAAAATTCTGATATCACTTTCATCATTGTTCATTCCATATACATACGCATAATTATATATAAATCAGTAATTAAATTATATTACACAGTAAGAGCCGATAATTGAACAAGTAGGATAATCACATATCCAACCATAACAATAAATATAAATATCTGATTCCGCTATCTATCAGGGAACAAATATATTGATCGCGGAATCAGATATTTATATTTAACGGTCCTAGTGATTATCATTGTGCAAAATTCTGTAAGATTTCAAATTACATACCGCGAGTGCGTTATGCCCCTTTAAATGTGTCCCATCATATATTACACCACAAATTTATCAGTTGCATATTTACTATACCAACTTATAATTATATCGATAATATGAGCATATTCATTAGAGGGTTTGATGGTCGATTATCGACTTTAAAAAGATGTGGTTTATCAGGTTTTGGATTCTAATTTGGGGCCCACAAATTCGAAAGATCAACCCGGTAAACATCAGTTTAACCATTTGAATCCCGGGGTATATATATAAAACGCCACATTACATAGGTTGTATGAAAAATAGGGATGTTCAAATTATATCTAAACCACTTTACAATAGAATCAAACACATATCATTCATTGATTAAGATCAACAATTAGGATGCACTGCATTAGAAAACATATAAGATGTGTCGTATAAACGGGTATATGTCTCGTGGTTGAGCTTGCTATGTCATGCCCACCAACAGTTACCACCCAGGTTTCCCAATGCAAATGATCAGTATGTATATGTATTCTCACTTATGCCCACTCAGTATTACACTGGACTTTCTTATATTTTACAGCGGCATACATCTCTCCGGACACCATGGTGATCAAGGAGAATGGAAAGATCTCGTTCAAGTCAATTCCCGAAGATAAGCCACTGGAAGTAGTGTATATGGCACCAGAGTTACAGAAGAAGGGAATACTCACCGATAAAGTTCGTTTCTATGAGTTTTAACACCTATTAAATCTAGGTAGCTATATAATATTGATGATAGTCTAATGAGAACGTGGCGTTCGATTTCGAACTACACACCGCAAAGCTATGTTTATGTAAAGACTCGGAACAAATTTTTACCCTGTGCCAATGCATTCTCTTATATATGCGAGTCGACCATAGGTCGCCTCGCATATATAAGAGAATGCATTGGCCTAACAATTTTTTACAATTAAAAAAAAAAATCTTGTATTCTTTAACAATTTTATAATTTCACCCATACAGAGCCCCAGACAAACATGAGCAGACGACACTCTTCTATATGCTTCTATATATGTGTGGGGCTCCCTGCAGGGTAATGGATGTTTATTATTTTATGTCCTATGATTATGTAAAGACTCGGAACAAATGACGTCCAAAACAATGAACCTTTCCACACACAAAAAAAAAACAAGTTAAACACAATTAGAGCCGGAAACAAATTGTTAACAAGAAAACTCCTTTATACACGTATAAACATTTGCGGCGGGATATTGTGTTATTCTGGGATTTTGTTGACCATCTCCTGTTTTCTACGGGTTTAATTCTTTCGATCGGAGTGATGAATGCGTTATATAATGAGATATGACTAACCTATAGCGTTGTATAGTGCTGGTCAATATGTCAGTACATGCTTATCGACTTCAATATCGACTCGCAGAAATAATGAGCATACTTGTTATTCAATGCCTGAAGTACATGTAATAGTATTTTAAAGTGGAATAAAGGCGTAATGATAGCACCCCTGGTACCTCTATAACGAAATGATACAAATTTTGTCTTGACAAAAGTTGAGTAAAAAAATCAGCCAAATACAATTATTCAACTTGGTTGGTTTTAACATATTTATTACCAGTAACTATATTACAATACAAATTGGCATTGGGATTGATCACGTGCGATCCACTTATGCATAACCTCCTCCCAATTGCCGTTATAACACTGATAATAATTTGGGTTGTCAACACAATAGGTATAAAATAATATATACCAGATTTACAAGTATATATATATATCACTGTATATAGTTTATAGATAATTTGTAGATAAGTTGTATATAATTTGTAGTCTCAACACCCCACATGTTCATCTTAATCCCGTTCTTAGTGTTTAGCTGTCATAAATGAGATACCTCAATGTGGATGGTTCTACAATTTGGGGTTTTGAGGCGAACGTCTTAATATAACTTTGGCGGATATTCCTCGTGTGTTGTATCTCGTAAGTAATTTTGTACAGCTTTAAACATATCTTCGTTTTCGCTAATTTTAAGGTTCGGGTCACCAAATAATAATGTCTTAACTGAATGTAATTTGAAACGCAGGAGATAATTGTGGAGTGTAATTCTTTCTTGAAAGTAAAGATGGCATTAAAAAAAATAATGGAAGGCATTTTCTACACTGTCCACACCTACATGCAACAAATTTTGCTTGATCTGCTTGTAAATTACTGCATTCACATATCAGTTTACAATGAAGGATGTTTAGTATCCGTTTACCACATGAAAAACATATTGGTGGTTTTAATGGCTTAGTTATCAGAGCTTTTTTGAACATATCTAGTGAAATGTTTCTTATTTTGTTTCACCCAATTTGTTCCAATCCAGGACCCAGGTGGACAAGAAAGTTTTATCTGTTCAACTTGGTGAAGCATACAGTGTTTTTTATTCACAAATAGAGACATAATGATACTAAGAATTGATGCAGCACTAATCGCAGTACACACCTAAGTGATACCTTTGAATATTATGAAGTTAATTGGGAAACAATTGCATCACACGTTTTTACCGACATCGAACCACCCACCCACCCCATCCCTGTGTCTGGAACGTTTTCGCAGACCATCTCCTTGACGTACACTTTTAGAACTGAGGGATAAAGTACATTATTGCTCGCCTAACCAGCTTCGTGTGGGTTTCCGACAAAAAAAATTAAAGTTGGGCACACAACAGGTTGGAACACAAGTTCTCACACTTAGTACCAATATCTAATATTTAATGCCATTTATTTGAGACAATATGTTGGTGTGCAGAAATGTTGTTTCAAGTTTGTAGATCAGAACTTGAACGTGGGATAACTGTGAGGCATTGCGGTGTTAAGTTATTTGTGGTTTTCTATCTGCACAGACTTGCGTCTACGGTCTAGCTGTAACAATACGATCATCAGGTGGACACAAAACCTCATCGGTCTCGGCCATGGACGTCGGTGAAGACTTCAAGGTGTTACTCAATTCGATGACCAATTCTGACCCGGATGAACGACCTACACCAGCAGACGTCAGTGAGGTGAGCTAATTAGTATCTGAGAAGGGTTAATGTCAAGTTTCCCAAACGACCCACAGCCGACATCAATGAGTTGTGAGACGATTTCCTTCTGGATCTCCTGGTATATTTGTGTATCTATGCAGTGTAATAGCATGCAGGGCGTTGAATGTTGAAGATCTGTGGCCGAAGATGTGTTCCTGCACGAAAGTTTTACCATGAAAACCGTATGATTTTCGAATCGTGCAACACACGGTTGATATATATCATTGGCCCTAGTGAGCTTTATAAGTTGCCTGTACGGGATGTCATCTTGGTGTAACTTTGCAATCATTTTTATTATCAATTATTCCAGATGTGCAAGAAACGGTCCGAAGGTAGTGCTACTTCACAAATAATATGTCGCAAGATATTTGAGGAGTGTTCAGCAATAATGGTAAGAACTCTGCATAATAACTCAATTTTGAGACACCATTTCATAAATAAATCCACAACGTAATGATTTGTAGACATTGTGGTGATAATATGGCATAGACACACGATGCTTCAACTGTGCCCTTATAGTGATTCGAATATATTGGTGCAGATTCAACGCAAAAACTGCAGATGAAAACAATATATATAATATATATTGTACATGTAGGTACAGGAAGTTTGGTGTCCATCCAAGATGGTCACTGGCAGCTGAAAAAGAGTGACACTTGGGGTGGGGAAGGGTTGGTCACACATTGATGTGTATATATACGCTATAGTTTGCAGATCGAGTGTTTTTGTATCCTAAAATGGCTTTGACTCATACAAAGTTTAATACCTAATCCCTTAGAAAATATATTTCGACATGCATTTTTTGTAGTGGAATGTCTGAAACTTGCAACTATTTCCATCTGCAGGTACGCAAGTTCGAACAGAACAACGCATCGTTCTTTGCGTCGATAGTCACGTCTGCTCCAGAGTCAAAGGAAGGGAATCGGGATTCGTCAGCCTTCCGGCCGATTCAGCCGTCGGCGTTCACTAGTCTGTGTGGTAAACCCAGCGTGTTCAAACCCGTTCCTATCAAATCCAGATCCGAACAAAATTCTTCGAGCAAGTCTCCTGATGACGGCATACATCCTGATCTCACGAATTCTGACTCAAATAACAATCTGGATGAGGAGGTTTCGAACATTGTGGAAACTAATGTCAAGGTAACTCAACATGACACTGAAGTTGTCAAAAAGTTAAAAGAACTCAAAAAAGATCTTTTAGACAGACAACGAAAACATTCTGGTCAAAATAGTAACAATAAGAGTCAAAGTGCTGTGTCTGCTGGAAATAATTCATCAGTCGCTGGTAATTACGTCACAAATGACATTGTGCATGCACAAAAGGTCCCTGAGACTGCGGGATCTGTACACAATTCCGGAACTAGTTCGACAGGGGACCAAACGTATGGATTGGGAGGCGATCTTCAGAGGATATTGCAGGAGATGCAACAACTGGGCAAGGCTCCTGATACAAACACATTGGCTGCCGCCATTGCACAGCATTTGACGGCAGGTCTCCCGAAACCAGAACCTGTGGTTGAGCAAAAGCGGGTTTCAAACGACATTGAGTTGCTTCGGAAAGAACGGGGTGATGCCCACGAGAAAACTGACATTGCAAACCCTTCGTTCGATAGCATCACGTTCTCATCTTTCGTGAATGAACATCAAACTAATTCATTCGATTCAAATATTGTGCATTCCAAGGATCGTCCGAGGCGAAGTTCACCGAAAGGCCAAATTCGGCGGCCGTTTCCTGATGATACTCCGGAGTTTAATGATGATGTTCCTATTGTTCCGTCTCCGGAACAACCGTATCCTGATAGAAACGCCTCGAGGACTTTGAGAAAACTAATAGAGCGGAGTAACTCTAAAACTCAACAAAGCGGACCTGTGTTACGAAAATGCAAATCCGCGTATAAGTTAGATGATATTCCCTCAGACCGCATGGGGCGTGTCCGGCACAGCAACCCGAATGTCGTGGACGACTTGTGTATGAGCGGAGATTCGATACTAGCCGGAAGTGGAATGCGCCCTAAACACGCGACTCAATCTGAGGAATACCTCGATCAGATTTCCCATAGGAACGATGACCAGACGTATGCAGACACGCCCAAACTGCTGAATATATCCCAGTCTTCCTCCCCTTCCCCATCGAAGGACAGTGGGTTTAGCGGCGGTAACGGCGGACAAGGATCCCTCATCGAGAGGCTTCTGAACTCATGCACAACAAGTTTGAAGCAGCAGAAGCAGCTGGGCAAGGTCCTGCACATACTGTGGGAAGAGTACTCTTCTAATGGATATGTGGATAGCGGCGTCGAAGACATTGCCATCGGTGAGTTGACAGTAAATTCAACGTGTACATTGTATTTGATTACCAGCTGATTTGCATCTTTTGTAGAACCAATCACATATATAGTTGCTGGGAGTCGTAGTGTTTATGATTCTATATTTTGGCGTCCAATTCTATCACTTAATATTCTGTTGTTAGCGGAAAAATCTGTTCAGATAGGAAGTATCCATTAATCACGGTAACATTAAGATTGGTTACCAGGCTGGTCATCCTATAAACCACACTTCGGGCATTAAACCGACCTACGGACGTCAGTAAACCGCACCTCGGGCTATTCCAAATAGAGTTTACCATGACATGCATGGCTAATCTTGTTAGTTAAAAGTAGTCAGTTTAGAAGATATACCAACCGATGGACGACCAATATGATGGCAATGCTATTTATGCTGTGACAGTAGCTCAGAGAAAATTTAGATATCATTTCCCGAGAAAAACATAATTTTTGTGTAAATTCACAGCGTCTTGAAACGCGCTCCGGTGCCCGCCCATCTGCAGTGTCCTTACACGCCGGTCGTCCCTATTTACGCGCATGCTTTAGGTTATGGTACTATACAAGACACAAGGGGAAAGGTAGCATTTCTCCCGATTTACCATTGCTTGGAAACTGACAACATTCCGAGCAATGTCATCGATGTCGTCACGGATAGATCGGCGAAGGATTCCCCTTTCAACTAATACCACAAAGGCCCCTCAACTCCATTTATATCCATATCATTTAATTGGTTGAACACCGTATGTTGTCTTCCAAGAGTGTCAATGGTTCAAGTTGATCCGACTCAACTGCCAACAAACATGATTGCATGTGAAGAAATTTTGCTTTCTCATTCATGGCCTCATCAACATAATAGCAAATAACATCGACGTGCATGCTTATTCTATCCATCCAGCGCACACAGCTTCATAATCCAGACCGGATCCGTGTTGATCATGTCAGGAATGAGAATTAAAAACAAATCAGAAAAAAATTACGATGTTTACGACTTTACGTAATATTTGCCCGCAGTGCGGTTTATAGAATGACCAGCGCGTCATGACAAGTTTGATGTTGAATAGTTGTTAAAAATCACAACGAACAACCCACTATCACAAAAGCAAAATCAATGCTTCTTAATAACCCTTTACCCAACAAACCGGCCAAAACCGGCCAAATAAAGCTTCAACAGCCTAAAATATCTTCGGTCTGTCTCAATAGAACCATACAAATATGGATATCATTGGAACCGACTCCTTGACCACATTGTGACAGTTACAGTTATGCCCTGTGCCAATGCATTCTCTTATATATGCGAGTCGACCATAGGTCGCCTCGCATATGTAAGAGAATGCATTGGCCTAAAAAAAATCTTTTTTTTAACACTTTTTACCATTTTTTCTTACATTCTTTAACAATTTTATAATTTTTAATGTGTTAAGCCAATGCATTCTCTTATATATGCGAGGCGACCTATGATCGACTCGCATATATAAGAGAATGCATTGGCACAGGGCCCTTCTGTTGGGTAAAGGGTTAATCAACTGAACATAACCAGAACACTGGACCGCCTGTCTGATATGGTTGAAACAGAAATATAAACGACAACTAAAATAATAATGCACATGTACGTGTATTTGCAGCTGAATACGTCTGTTCGATGAAGGATCTTAAATGGGAGACATTTGCTAGCGCAGTAACTGAGAAGTACTCTGATCTCTTCTGGAGTGTGGACCTCCTGGCAAACTTGTACGAATCTGTAAACGGCACAAGACCACTAGCTGGGTGAGTTTCGTGATATCGTTTATTTCTCATCTATATCGATCGACATATCTTCGAAACCACTGTCGCATACATACATATGCATATAGTGAATACGCGGCCTTAAGATTCGAATTCGTTTCGAAAGGTGAAGTTAAGTACCATGTACGCATGTAATTGACTGTAAATCCATTGAGTGAAATTAGTGTAAGCTGAAAGTAAATACCTTTCGCATAATGAACTACTATACTGACAAAACTTACGAATAGCTAATAATAGTCTTTTTTCGGACGGTCCAAAAACCATTTCGCAGAATTCACGACTATGTGTCAATTTGTGAGGAAATCGTGGCGTTCAAACTTCTTAGAACTCACATTAACCCTTTACCCAACAAACCGGCCAAATAAAGCTTCAACAGCCTAAAATATCTTCGGTCTGTCTCAATAGAACCATACAAATGTGGATATCATTGGAACCGGCTCCTTGACCACATTGTGATAGTTACAGTTATGCCCTGTGCCAATGCATAGGTCGCCTCGCATATATAAGAGAATGCATTGGCCTAAAAAAATCTTTATTTAACACTTTTTACCACTTTTTCTTACATTCTTTAACAATTTTATAATATTTAATGTGTTAAGCCAATGCATTCTCTTATATATGCGAGGCGACCTATGGTCGACTCGCATATATAAGAGAATGCATTGGCACAGGGCCGTTCTGTTGGGTAAAGGGTTAATGTGATCTGGTACGGTTGGTCGTGATTATTATGTACTTAATTATATTGATATCATGTCATAGTCGATCGTAGGCTCGATGATTGAATGCAAATCTCGTAACCGTAAATAGTAACTATGGACATGGAAAAATGACAACTGATATAAAGAACACAAATAACAGTGACGCAGTATACCCTATTACAATTTCTTATCAGAGGTATTTCATTATGCGTAAGGTGTCTTGTCAAACAAAACGTGTGGCGATGCAGTTGACATTCCTCTACCCGCAGAAGGTATAGTTGCAACTTTCTGGAGCAACAAATTTTTTAAGTTTTTACGACAAAGAATATATATTTTAGAAGCTTCTGAAATTTCCAGATTTGATGGAGGTAGGGAAATTTGATATTTGGAATTTGTCTATAATTCGTTATAAATGGTGCAGTTTGCAGTTCTGCAGTTTGCCCGAATTAAGTGGCACCATAGTAGCGATCTGTTTAGCCACGTATACCGTATTCGTGCACCCAGAACAGACCCATCGAGTCATGCATTGCGATACCATCTTAAGAATATATCGTTGTTGTCTTCACAGGGCCGTATTTGTTCCAAACATCTCGCATAAGTCAAAATCGAATCAGCAACAGGAAATCCCGAACAAGAAATACCGGAATGTCACTGAAGCTCCGATACCGCGAAATGCCACAGATTTCTCCCGTCTTCCACCCGAGGCACCGGAAACAAACGCACAAACCTGCCATAACTCCCAGACGATAGACAACTCTATTGTAAATGATCCATCGGACTATGTGAATATACGGAACTCAGTCGCAAATGATCCACCAGACTTTGTGAATGTACGGAACTCAGTCGCAATTGATCCACCAGATTTTGTGAATATACGAAAATCAGTACATGTAAGTGGCACTTCTGATTTTGTCGAGAGGGACCAGTTGAATGGCAGGCGTATATACAAGAAGAAACAAGAAATGGAGAGGACAAAGAGTAGTTCTATGATGAACATCTCTTCGGGATTTCAGGAGGAGGATGTTGACCATAATGATAGTTATTACGAAAACTCGCCTCGGACACCACCGCCTGCGCAAGAATTTCCTAAAAGTGACGAATTTGTTCGACAACAGCCGACAGTTTCTGATCAATCACGGATTCAACCTACTGTTACGGCCACTGCTGATTGTGGTATTACAAATAGAAATGTTGTGGAAGGTTCAATAGATGGTTTCAAATCATATCCAGATGTAGAAGGTCCAAGGAAGATTGTCAACTCATTCCCGGATAGCCACAGTAGCCGAGTGGAGTATCCTTCCCAGTTTCTTCCTAAGCCACAAACAGATGTTCATAAAGACGGGTTCCACTCCACGCCGCGCATGATTCATAATGCAAATTCCATGCAAGAAATTGAATATTCAGAATCTAGGACTTTAATGGAGTTCGGTGTCTCGCCGACGTCAACGAGACCTGATGTGGAGTCCTTTGCTGTTAGTGATGATGTCGTGAAAATAAGGCATAATAACTTTCCCCCGCGGTTAATGAACAGGTCAAAAAGCTGCTTCGATATGCCGAAACCTGGCGGGAAAATCACCACATTGGAGCCCCTCAGCCATATTGTATACCACTGGGCGATGCTGCTGTTAAACATGACACCTGATCTCGAGAAGTACACTCAGTCAATTGTAAGTATACACTTTCCATTTAATAAAACTCGTTGCTGCCACGTGTACACCGAACATGGAGCAAGTAACTTGTACTGAGGTATAACAAAGTATTATTTTAGCACGCTTAAGAATAAAGCGATATCACAACTGAATGGTCAGCACGAAAGCACATTTTCTAATATACAGTATCACTGTAGAAAATATCGGAAACCACATAAGCCTATTTGTTTCCACAAATGTCACCAACAGCGAATTTGGTTCTACACGACCAAAGAACGATTCGCTTCTGGTGGGTAGTTTTGGGTGGGTAGCGTGTGTAGAACCTAAACCAGTACTAATGTTGGTTTTCACCGTAGTTAACGAAAGAACCAAGTACCATAACGAACCATTTTGTTCCAAACATCCGTCCCTTATTCAGAACCCAAAATGAAATGGAAGAACCAAACATAGTTACTAATGTTCTGAACCTTCAGTTACAGAAAAATATATTGAAATGGTCTATTAATCATATGGAGGAATGTTCATAAAGATAATCGGACGACATAATTACAAACATATAATACAAGTGCAGAAGGAGTTCTAAACTTAATATCTGAATATTTCCTAGGAAATTACTCCTCAATTAATATTTCGTAAAGAAAGCGGTAATCAAGATTATTTTTTTCTCGCTTAGGATGAAGAAAATCAAACAGTACTTATGTCCAGGAAGAAGGAAATCCAACAGCAGATCATGATGGAGAAACGGACCAGGCGGAAATCCAGGAAGCTGGTTGAAATGCTATCTCAAGCCGATGGAAAAGGTGAGGATGTAATAATATACATGCAACAGTCAGATCATAGAGATATAGGAGAGCCATTACATCTTATAGTTATATGTGAACTCCAGTAACTGTGTTCTCGTTGAATTTCGTGGTGAATGCATTTCCCCGAGATGAAATGCTGGGGTCTATAACTTCATCCTTGCGATCAAAACGTTCTTGTCTATTATTATTTTATATTTACATAATAAGTGTTGTCATCACTAAATCCAGCATTCTGATTGGTCGGCGTCCTACGTGGCTAGTTGCAGTTATTTCTCGGTGAATGCGCAACGGCTCATAACACCAAGCTCAATACACCATCGATACGTCATTGGGTTTGGAAAGACGAACGCGTAATGTTTTGGGCGCATTTGGACTCGCGCAGGATTGACTTAA
This sequence comes from Siphonodentalium dalli, assembly GCA_032622095.1. Lineage (NCBI taxonomy): Eukaryota > Metazoa > Mollusca > Scaphopoda > Gadilida > Siphonodentaliidae > Siphonodentalium > Siphonodentalium dalli. The sequence continues at coordinate 193,318,508 of CP136062.1, read as the reverse complement.
TACATCATCGGGTTTCAATATGAAGAGAAATTGTTCCTATTAACTTTTGCCAAGGGTGCTATTGGGTATTTTGGGCTGTTTTTGTCACGATACACTTTGCGATTTAAATACATTTACAAAAGTGGCTTTTTCGCTAAATGTATATAAATATAAGGATTAACTGTCATGTGGACTATTTTTATGGAGATGTAACCGTGAGGTAAGTGGTCGTAACTTGTATGTAAAACCCTTCGGGTTTTACACAAGTTATGTCCACTTACATCACGGCTACATCTCCAAAAAAACAGTCCACATGACAGTTAATCCTTATATATCAAATAACTCATGACTACATTACCAACTCCCTTGAAATATAGATGGGGAGCCAAATGTATATAAGATTCGTGAGTGTTCTATTTCTGCAATCTGACACGCCCCTTCTAAAGTTAGTATTGCGTTGCTGATGACATTGTCGACAGGGACGTGTCTAGAGGTTCTCAAGTGGGGGGGGGGGGGTGTCAAATTTAGAATTTACAACTGTACCCCCAGATTGTAGACCAAATTTCAACTCTGGAACTTCACTTGCACCCTTTGAGTTGAAAGTTTCTACCTGATACCTCAAATTTCCAACTGGTTAGTAATGTACACATATTAAGGCTGGAATATACTTCTTAAAATGATCAACATTGTGGGGTCAGACACCCAAAATCCCATTGTCGCCACGCCCCTTATTACTGGTGTGCATTCGTAAACATGAACATGAGCACGTGTCTACTTCAGTTTATATACATAAGTATATGCAAATGAAACAGAGTGGAATTCATTTACCATATTTCCATACATGTATATATAACATTTGTAAATTCGCAAGTAATAAATTGTTTTGGAAAATAAACTAAGCTAAGTGTCTATTGTGTAAACCAGACATGTGTTATGGCAACTTATGCTCCCAGTAGACCATGGAGATACACATATACATATATTGTGCTCATTATTTTGTATTGGCTTACAGCAGAATCAAAGACCAAAGTTAACCAGACGACTCAGATCACTAAGGATATTAATGAGATGGGACGGAATTTGCATCTTCTGCAACTAAAGAAGAATCACTTGGAGGTATGATCATCATATCGAGTCGTGTTTCCTAAGGAAATGTAATTTTTTAGCATATTTTATTGAATATCCAACACCAATAAATGACGTACAAATAAGTAGAACTATGTACATAATATGAACAATTGGAACAAAAGTTAGTTCAACATATGAAATGCCCCCTCCCACAAAAGACGTAATGACGTCCCATTGCACGTTTTTGACATGCATGTGAAGTCTTCAAACAATAAATCGAGCAAAGCATACATCTGTTCTTTACTCGTCGTTGTCTATTTATATTATCATAACATGTAACCGAAGAATTGTTCCAATGTATTTTATAATTGAATGCGAATATCCATGCATTTATCCATTGAGCGATAAAAGTTGTTAAATGGAAATAAAAATTCAAAATCTCATTCACTTTGAAGTACTTCCTGCAATGTGAGAGAATCTTTTTAAGCACCTCATACATGTCATGTTTATACTTTCAAGATGCTCATGTCGGAGTTAAATGGCATTGACTCTAGCTACCTGCATTCACTATCAGTGTTATCTGAAGGTGGCGCCCTCTGTCTGAAGACCAAGTTCGACAACCCACTATTGCAATTCCACGTGATCAAGGAACAGGACAGTAGCTATGGCGTACAGGCATTATATGCCGGAACTGCAGACGGGCTGTTATCGTATCTGTTCACAACGTAGGTCTAATTGTATTGGGAGGTTTAAATTTTATATTGAAAATGAAAACTTCAAACCTCGCCAGTCAAGCAATATTAAACTTTCTTAATTAGATATGACATTTTTGTCCAGAACGGCCTGTTATCGAATTATGTGAATATCACTCCAATTTGCCCTTAAATAGAGTAATATCAGTTTACGACATCACGAATTCGAGTAATATCATTTTACGTCAACACAAATCCGAGTAATATGGTTTTATGACATGACTAATTCTACTTCACTGCTAAATAATGTGTAGAGATCGATTTGTGTGACATCACTCATTTGAAAGTGTTGTCAGTTACTAAGAGGCGATCTAAATAATACGGTATTACTTGGTTGATTTGATAGTATAGGCCTAATATCCGCCCTATGTAACCTCATATCAGCATTCGACTTTCGGTCTCAGCCTGATCTGAGGTTACCCCGGGCTGATATCGGGCCTAATATCAAACCAACAAAGTATTATCCTCTAATTATTAATTAGAAATGAAAATTTGCCCATAAATGCTTCTTATCAAACTAGGTGAATATCGCTTAAATTTTCCCCTAAACCGAGTAATATAATTTGAAGACATCACCAATCCGAGTAATATCACTTTACGACAGCACAAATCCTAGTAATATGGTTTTGCGACATGCCGTAACTCTGCCTCACTGCTATGTGTAGACATAATGTGTTTATGTAACGTAACCCATTTGAAAGAGTTGTCGATATTACACTGTTACTAAGAGGCGGTCTAATATATAAATAGGATATTACTTGGTTGGTTTGATATTATTGGCCTGATATCAGCCCTCGGCAACCTCATATCAGCCTTCGGCATTCGATCTCAGGTTGAATTGAAGTCACATCGGGCTGATATCGGGTCTAATATCAAACCAACCAAATACTATCTTCTAAATACTATTCCTCAGCGGCCTTATTTAATGCTGACTTTAGTATGGCACTTTCCGTGTCTAATGTGTCAACAAACGAAATTTCTGTGTTATGCTGATGTACACCGTTTGGGAATAGAACATAGCTCTCTGACTATTGAACAAATATTTCCCGCCTCGGAGAAAGAGAATTATAGCATGTTATTTCTGAGGGAAAAGTAAGTTTTTCAAGCTAACCCTCCCAAATAGCAATAATACAGCGACCTCTGGGTCTGTTTCGTCGTCATTGTTTAGACAAACCACACTCTAGTGCATATATGTATGCACCAAAAGCCAGTTCTGAACGCCTTAATTCATCTGTTGCTACGTACAATATGCTTACACTGTACGTATCGTCATACCAATAGTATATGTGACCCGCCATATCAAATCCAGTCGGAAGTCGGGATTTGTTTTACCCTGTGCCAATGCATTCTCTTATATATGCGAGTCGACCATAGGTCGCCTCGCATATATAAGAGAATGCATTGGCCTAACAATTTTTTCTTGTATTCTTTAACAATTTTATAATTTCACCCATACAGAGCCCCAGACAAACATGAGCAGACGACACTCTTCTATATGCTTCTATATATGTGTGGGGCTCCCTGCAGGGTAATGGATGTTTTTTATTTTATGTCCTAAAAATTGTCAGAAACATTTATTTAAAAAAAATGAAAAAAAATTGTTAGGCCAATGGATTCTCTTATATATGCGAGACGACCTATGGTCGACTCGCATATATAAGAGAATGCATTGGCACAGGGTAAAAAAATCCCGACTTCCAACTGGATTTGATATGGCGGGTCACATATATGCCTGCGCTATGAGCTAGAGCTGAACGTCTCAAGCCATCTCAACTGGAAACCAGCCAAGAAGAAAAAAAGAATAGCCGTTATGAAAGATCCACCTTTATCACTATATAATTGCCACTTGCACTGCTATCAAAATATAGTGAAGCGTTCTAATAACGCATTCATGAGGGGATAACATTCCACCGATTCATCATGCACGTCTGCCTCTTTAGATCATAATCTAATATATGCCAATACAATCTAGACTATTAGCAAATTTATATCAGATCTGACGTAAGGTACGCGTGAACTAATCGTGTATACAAGGGGTAAATGTTTATTGTGCATTTAACCCTATCTTTACTGAACGCATTCTCCCACCCAGTTATAAAATGATATATTGGAATGGCCTATTATTCATCTAGAGTGATGTTCAGGATATATGAGCAGACAGGCGAAAATATAATACAAGTGCAGAAGGAATTCTATTAATTGGTGGGAAATGTTTAGAAAATAAGTTCAACAAATGGCCTATTTTGAACTTAATTATCTGAAAATTACCCCATAAGTTCAACAAACAACCATGTTGTATAATTTAAATGGATAATCCGTTGATGATAGAAAGTGATTAACACATATTACGTCGAGATTATTTCCATTAATGGCCCCAGTGTATGATCGATATTTGTGTCGAAGATCTCGAAGCTCTTCAATAATTTCAATTGTAGGAATGTGAAAATCAACTTTGTTCTGGTGTATTGTGAAGTTTCGGCGTGTAACAACAGACGTAGGGAACGAGGCCTCAGATATGAATTATTTCGTAACAGACATGTCAACCAATTAGCCCCGTCACTGAGAGTTGTATGCAACGATGTATTCTAACTTCTGCTCTCGCAGCTAACGGCTTATGGTTGCCCTCCGATTTTACACACTCATATTATAATTTATACCTTCTCTTATCCGAAACAACACCAACCATTTATCTGAGGTTTATGCTGTCAGCGGTTTTTGTATAATGACAGGCTGTACCAATGTGGTCATAAGAATATGATCCCGGGAGAAAATCAGAAATATGCACGAACCAATTAACAGTTGTTAACGAAAAATAGCATTTTGTTGTTATCGTGGACAAAACCAAACCCATTACCTCATTCAATAAATTTATTAATATCAATTATAGTTGCACACCTTAATAAATTACGAATTCGAAGTTTTTATATTACTAATTTCATCACCATAAATTATGTTAATTTGGACAAAATCCGTGGAATGGATTATCTGAATTCAACTATTCGTACAAGTTTGACCAACTACAAACACTTTTTGGCACTCTACCAAGTGTAAATAATAATTAGTTTAAGGCTCCCTAATTCCGGTATTTTCAGGCGATTGTTGGCACCGCTGTCACTACTGGATTATTGCGTACATATTGCGGTTAGACGTTTATTAAAAAAATAGTTAAGTCAACGTGGCCATCAGAGTTCAGTTCAGTTGAGGAATTCCCTCCTTGTGTGAGGAGCACCCCAACATGTTGAGTATCATTAAAAAAAACTAAGTAGATACGTAGCGTGATTCGTGTTAAAAATTCCAATATATAGAGACTTGGATCAAACAAGATAAGATTCCAGTCGTATTAAAAGGGAGTTTCTGTCAATCTACAGTATGTTTGTTTTTGTTTATTTAAACTGTTTATATATACGTGTAATCTAGCTCTATGTCAGATCTGAATTTGGCTTTGTCATGCCTGTAAAGATTGGTATGTCATGCTATGGTTAATCATGCTATTGCTGTTGGAGTGTTTACCCTATATATACATGAAGGGCATATACATGTAGGTAATTCCCTGCATGCAGAATATTTTCTATTTGTATTATCATAAGGCGAATAAAAATGGAAACAACATTGAATACATGTTAATATTTAGAGACACCACAACAAACTTATCAATTCCTCGACCATGCAATTAGTAATTGATGTTTGATTTTTACAGGTCTGTATTCAGTGATGGTTACATCCACGACTTCCTCTACTGCTTCCGGTACTTCCTCTCACCGCACGATTTTCTACGGTTTGTCACAGAGAGATATAACAGTGCTTCCAGGTAAATTATCTATAGTAGCCGACATAAATTACACTATGATCATTGTCAAAAACTAAATTATTTGGACCTTAGATATCCACAAAGAGGCAAACACGTTTGAACAAGGGTTCTCTCTGCGTAATAGATGCGCTTTCTTAAAGATGCATAATCCGATTAAGCGGCCATCAATTACTATTTATTTGTATTCGGGGGTAAAAAATATATGATTCGAGTTGAGGAACCCACCCATCAAAGCTCTTAAGAGTTATTAGATATCGATTTTTGAAATCAATTTTTTTTATTAATAGTGGCCCAGAAAAAAGTCGACGAGCCGCCGGTCTCGGACCAAAATGCGGATGAAGATGGATAACTCTAAAATCAAGAGGCTTTGTGTTGATAATAAGGTCAAATTTCGTCGAACAATATGTTGATAAATAACACGTTTCGGGCAATTTTATACTGTAGTTGACAGGGGTTAGAATTATTTTTGGGCAATTAATCGATTCTGATAACTGAAGCGGCATTTCTAAAAATGTTGTTGGAATCTGATTATATGGGGACCATCGAATCGGATTGAGTACCTTTAATATTTATCTCTCTCTCTGCATGTTGTTTCACTCAATCTCGTCGCTCGATGTCTTCGTTTTTCTCGGACTTTATCGGCCTGCCGTCCTAGTTGTATTTATTACAATTCCATTACAAATCATGATCCAGTCTCTAGCGAGCTAGTCAAACGTTCACATGCGGTATTGTCAGTGATCAAGTAGTAACATGTTTGCTTAAGGCTTTGCAGACATGATTTCGACTTGGCTTGAAATAATCCATTAATTGCACAGCTACCCCACTGATGGGTCCTGTACAAACTAAATGCCATCAATTGAGTATGAGCCTATAATGCCTAAGTAATCTGGCAGCTGTATGCATTCCAAAGACTTTTTCAGATTGGAATTTACCTTATAAAATATCAGAGGTGACTGATATCTGCGAGGCATATTAGCCGATGATATTTTAAAACATGACATGTACACGTCTTCTAAAGAACCAACGTTTTAACTTTAGGTGTGACGAGAGTGATTCTAAGATCTCTCGAATCCGACACCGCGCCCTGGACCTTGTGCAGTGCTGGCTGGAAGATTATTACAAGCTGGATGTCGCAGCAAACCCCGAGCTCGAGCAGACACTACACGAATTCGTCAGAGCAGTTGTAAGTTTTTAAATAATATCACAGTAAGTGTTTTTGAATTAGAAAATCTGTTGCATTGGATAGTATACTCGGATGCATTAACACGACATAGTGCTGATGGAAGAAGTCACACTGGTGTTCTATATATGCAACGTTTACACAGACCCCCGCCGTGTGAGGTCGAGTTTATTATATGACTATTCCATACCCTCCCCGACTTAGTCATCTCGCTAGTATTGTTATTCTTCACAGAAAAGCCAGGCTAGGTTTATGTACATGTAGCTTGTATCTACATAATTGATGTATAACTAATATGGCGTCTTGGTCCTCTTATTTGGTGCAACATTGAATCGTGTACATTTTATATAATAGAACCGTGACATATATGCGTCATGGGTCGGATGCTAAATATATTGGCACTATGGTAATTAATATTTGTAATAGTTTGTACTTAATACATGATTACAAATAAAACATTTGTGTCTCAATCATAATACAGGTATATTTTAACAATAGCCATGCTTTGTCAATGCTCATACTATTTCCCACGTTCAGGCCAGACATGTTGACGTTGGCGACAAACTCGTTCAGGTCTTTGAGAAATGCCAGTCTGATAAAGATAAAGCCAATATGCTCTGTCCCGCTGACAGCGATGAAGAGGACAACGTAAAAAAGAACATTAAGAAGGTACGTGTATCGCAAACTAAAATCATCGTTGGTTACGCGCAGGTTATAAAGAAAGGCAGGACTCTCCTGATACGAATTATTACACACATGTAACCCGCGAGATCTAAATATCACACTCCATCGGATCCGCTATGCATATATGTATATACAAATATATATGTGTATGATGGGAATGACAAAGAGACAGCCGATGACGCGCCTATTTCAGGGTGCACACAACTCTACATCTCACCGTGACTGACGACTTATCTCTTCCAAACTTTATAATTACTTTAGAGTATTTCTATCTCAAGTCTTTTGGGGATTGAGTTAGATTAATATTGGGTGGTCGCTGGCCACGAGGATTTTAGTTAAATCGGGTTTTGTGTCGTTCAAGGGATTCTGTTTTTTTCTAATTGTCGTAGAACTGTGGGTTCTAGTATTGCTATCCATCATTGTCTTCAACATATGTCACGTACTGACCATCAGTCATAATCCAGTATATGCTTGAAGGTTCTTACCATCTTAATGGACTTATAATTACTCACTTTCCGATTTAAGTGGAGAACAATTTTTCCTGTACATATTCCACAAATTGTATTCAGTGTTTGTGGAATGGTCCCCACCACAGGATGACTAAATTCCCTATTAAAGGTACTCAATCCTTTCAGAGGGTCCCCATATCATCAACAAAAATATTTCTTCAAATTACGCTTTAGTTATCAGAATCGATTAAATGCAACAAAATAATTCTAACCACTGTCAACTATTGTATCAAATTTCCCAAAACGTGTTATCAGCATTTTGTTCAACGAAATATGGCCGTATTATCACTTGAGTATTCACGAAATTTAGCCGGATATCCATTTTATCACATAATCAAATTATAACAAGATAAAACGATCTCGAAACGGCTGGGTTAAAAAAATACTATTGGTTTGAGTGGTTTCCTTATCACAACCACCAACCACATTGGAAGTAAGACCCCTTCAAGAAAAAAAATATAGTCCATTTTAGATGTGTCTTTTCATGTTGACAAAATTGTTCAACCACCCTTATCACCAATGATTATGTCACAGTCAACACTAAATAATCCAACACAAGTAAAATATAATTATATTCAAATTAAAATAGTAATAAAGTTCCAAAATTTACATCGACATCATTGTGCTCACAGTGCGTGCCGATAATACACGTGTGTCTTAGTAAAAATATGAGGCCGGGTTTAAGGTCTAATTATGTGATAAAACTAATATGAATACCAGATTCAGATTCAGAATTTTTAATCTCAAATCGCCGGACGTGTCCGGTATAACAGAGTGTAGTTATGAATACACGTCAATATATACAAATAGATGGTAATGCTGTTGAAAGCAATATATATAGTTCAATAATCATGTGCACGTTCGGGAAGGGTGGGATGTGGGCGTACGTGAGGTGATTTAGTTGGGGGTGGGTGCTTCAAGGTTCGCGTGGTTATGCCACAGGGGGCTCCATTAGACGGAGGGCGTCTCGGATGAACATACTAAGATTGGTGAGGGTTCTTTTATTTGTGCACGCGAAGAGGGCATTGAGTTTGTGGGCATTTGGACGCGTGTAGTAGTATAATTTAAGATATTTTCGTCTCAAATCGCATAGTTTTTCACATTTGAGTATGATATGGTATTCATCACCAAGTTCAACGTCGCACAGCGTGCATTTTCGACCGGAGTAGTCTTTTTTTGCCCACGATCCGGATTCGATCGGTAAGTTATGATTTCTTGTACGAAATTTAATCAGACGCCTTACTACTGTTTGGTTTTCTAATGAGAGATATATTTCCTTTGAAAAGTCAGTCTTGATGATTCTGTAGAAGGCACATTTATTGGATTTTACTATATCACCATGCCATGATTGTACAAATGCGTCTTGTATTCGATCTTTGATGAGTCTATTGAAAGATGGTGGGTTGATAGTTGCTTGGTCTATCCAAATAATGGATAGGCCGAGGTTATTTAGGCTTGTTCGTATAAAGTCAATCCAACCATGTCTCCAGTTGTTTGTGCAGTGGTAGCTATACAGTGCATAATAAAGTATAAGTGGGAGTCTATATATATATTGCACTGCATGTTCATAAGTTTATTCCAATATGTTAGACATTGTAGTTGTATCTTTTGGCTAATTGGGCATATACCCGTCTCCCCATAAATAAAACATGTATTTGTGGTTTTGCGCAGGTTAAGTGCAAATTTAAGAAACCAGATTTCTAGCTTTTCTAGGCAGGTGGTGTTTTAAAAACCCCATACTTCGGCTCCATATGTCATTATGGGAGTTATTGCTTTTTCGTAAATTTCAAGAACGCTGTCATAGGAGAGGTTATTTTGTCTGGCTTTACTTATGAGTGCGTACATAGCTTTCTTTGCATCTTTACATCTCATGTTTCGTTCCCTGCTAAATGATCCGTTTTTACTAAACCACGTGTCCAAGTATTTGAAGCTATCCACGATCTCAATTTCGTTACCGTTTATTTTGAATGACATTGATTTTCTTTGTTTTGGTTTTCTACCAAGAACCATGATTTTAGTTTTGGAGGCATTGATGCTTAGCTTCCATGTGTCACAGTACGATGCGAAGTGATTTAAGGCATTTTGTAAACCGGAATGGGAGTCTGAGATTAGAGCTGTATCATCAGCGTATATTAATAGGAGTAACTTCATATATACCCCTGTTTCATGGCCATTGATTTTACTTATGTCTATACCCCTACAGTAACAATTTTGTAGGTATTCCTCGATATCGTTGATGTACATGACGAAAAGTATCGGTGAGAGACAATCACCTTGTTTTAGGCCAATTAGACTTGAGAAAAACCCAGATGACTCATCCGTCATCACACACATCTTTAAATTTTGGTACATACTCTTGATAGTATTCAGGATTTTTCCATTTACGCCAAAATGTAGAAGTTTTCTCCAAAGACCTTCTCGCCAAACACTATCAAAGGCTTGTGAAAAATCGATGAATGCACAAAATAGGGTTTTCTTATTGAGCTTCATTATCTGGGTGAGCGCATGTAGGGAGAATATATGATCAATCGTACTGTATCCTTTGCGAAACCCCGCCTGCGCTTCGGACTGAAGGTTATTAATCTGAAGAAAACTATTTATGCGATTGCAAATGATACTCGTGAACAGTTTTGACATCGTGCATAGAAGTGTGATTTTCCTGTAATTTTCAGGTTTATCCGGGTCATCTTTCTTATAGATGGGTCGGATCATACCAATCGCCCAGTCATTTGGGATACAGCTTGTTTCTAATATTGTATTGAACAGTTTCTTATAGAAGTATCCTAATTTCTTTATACTATGCTTGATCATTTCATTCGGTATTGACCTGATGCTTTGTCATTTCTAAGGCTCTTTGCTGCATACTCGATTTCGTTAAGGGATATTTCAGCATTCAGAAGCGAATTATCTATAGTATTCGATGGTAAGTATGTGTTCATTAGGACCCCATGCGTATGTTGACCGCTGATTTCGACGGCGATGTCGCGTTCGACTGATTCATAGTACTTCTGAAACTCTGGGGCAGGGGGTGGGGGCCTTTTACAATTTTGTCCATCTAGTTCCCGGATTAGTTTCCAAAATTCTTTGCTTGATTTTCCCTTTAAATTATGTATTTCTTTCCTCATATTAAGTTTATGTGTTCGCTTACTGTTTTGCTGTGTGCATTTATATGAGCGTCTATTTTCGAGCATACGTGCCTTATTGTGTTCAGAGGGGTAGCGTTTGAAATTTTTTCGCGCCTTTCTATAGTTCGTCCTCGTATGAACGCAATCACACGAGAACCACGACATACCTGACTGTTTCCTCCTTTTACCGGGTTTTGTCGGATTAGTATTCTTGCGCACTGTATGTTTGTTTGTGGTGTTTGTCGCGTCCATCAGAATAGATTTTAACTTCTCATATGCCGCATTTATGCCTGTTTCTGGGTCGGGATTTGTTAGATCATTTTCAAGTGATATTAATTCATCAGTTTTGATCGCCTCAATCGCACACGTGAATGCAGCTATTTTAGGTTTATCCCAATTCCGGGTCATGACACACTTCGTCGGATTATGTGCCTGTCGGTTAACGGGAGCAGGATTTATGACCGTGACCGTCGTTCTAGTTTTATTCTGAGGGATTATCTTGAGTGAGAGAATTAGTGGTGAGTGAACATCGGATAATAATTCATTAAACGGTTCTACGAGAAATAATTCGATGTTATCGGTAAGCGTTGGGTTACATATTGCATAGTCAATGACACTGTTGTTCGTTGTTGTATAATCACCGTTGTGTTTGATATCTTGTTTTCTACCATTCAAAATGAGCAAGTCATTTTCATGGCATATATGCATAAGTTTAGCCCCTGAGCCGTTTACCTTGATATCAGGATTGAATCGCTTTTTCTGTACGCTTTTAATTGAGTGTATGCGGATTAACCGCTCAGCAAGTGCACTATCATCAAGGGAGCCCGTTCTGGAGTTGAAGTCTCCAGCTATCAGCACGTTATCGTATGATACAAGTTTATCTAATATTGAAATTTGGGTATTGTCAAATGTATTTTCGTTAAAGAATTTTGATGTTTCGCAAGGGATGTAAACACTTCCAATAGCGTAAGTATTTCCTTTTCCTTCCTGAAAGAGGCACCATAATATTGTTTTACAATCATCATTGATAATTTTGAAATTATTTTTGTGAATATGCTTAACAGCGATACATAGTCCATCTGAACGGAATACCGTTGATGAGTACAGTCACCATAATTATTGATTGTATATTTTACAGCAAACTATTGAGGAGAAGGAGGTAACCGTCTTACGATGACAGAAAAAAAAAGATTCTGAATTTTCTATTGTGGCATAATGTCAGCGTTATCTAAATTGTATCTGCAATTACTAACAGTATACTCCAGATCTCTTGGGAATTCCTTTCCCAATGTTTATCCAATTTTAGTTGAATGTTTCTGACTGGCATTTTACGTGCAATGAATTACAACTAAGGGTGCAACATAACATTGCTCAATGAGTAAATACAGCTGAACTATGCACAGCATATATGATACAGAATCTTTTTTTTTTCATCACTCATAATGATAACCCCTCTTCTAGTTGTCTTGCTTGAACAAACAGGTGGCTCGTATCCAATTCCTACAGATGATGTCACTGCATTTGAAATGTAACTATAGAGTATTTTGAATAAGAAAAATATGCTGTTTTAATAAAACAGAATGGCAAATATACATAACTATACTGTTACAGCACCACACCCAGCCGTGTACATGACACGATGGCAATAGGAATGCCGATCATACAAGTAATTTAGTCTTACCGGGAACGTTGTAATTTATTCCAATGTCATTTCCGGAACGCTAAAACACGACGTCGGTGATTTATAATCCGACACAAACACCATTAGTAATATTTCATAACCGTCAATAAATTAATTAAAATTAATTGCCCAAACACCGGCTTATTCAAAGCAAGACCATAGCTATTCAGTTCTCATTGATAATCTTTACATACAATCTCTAGATCTTACGTTTCATCTTCTATAACTCACAAAAAACTGTTACATAGAAAGCCTTTTAACGCTGCTTGTATTGTGTTCATAATCTATATCCGTTTCCCATTCCCTGATCGCTTTAGTGGCTCTATATTTCTTCATATCCTCTATATTGCTCTTAATTTTTCTGCTTTATATCTTCATATCCTCTATATTGTTCTTGATTTTGCTGCTTGCGACCACCTAGCTGGTTCTCATCATCTTAAGCTTCATTCTACTTAGATTATTATTAACGCATGAAACTCAATGTTCGCTAACAACCATATAGCCTCAAGTTTCATTATTTGAAATTATGTCTTATATTGAAGACCTGGGAGCACATTACGATCTAAAATATACACACAGGTAACAAATAGCGTTTATCTGTACCGTCAGTTTTGTCGACATACTTAACTTGACTTCTTTTGGAACTAGTTTTATCGTGTGGACCAATTGCGCAACGCCACACAGTAATGCCCAAAATAATCGACTCCTTAACCACAAGAATTATGGGTAACTTTTCAGGATTTAGCTGAAAATATGGCTTGTTGCCATTCATCGGAAAGCTCTCAGTGGTTAGGGGGTCGATTATTTAGGGTATTATTGTACTTTCAGTGGATTACTATAATGAGCACGAATTTGCAAATAATGTCGTCGTTATTCAATCTATGTATATGGAATGTAGCATAAACTTGCTGATTTTTTCTGTATCAGCATTTAAAATCGTTTGAATTTGTTTGCTCTACGTGGTCTAATTTTGAAGTGTTCTTTAAAATTTAGTATATAAGTAACGTGAATTGATAATATCGATTCCACTAACGTCCTCTTGCCCTCGAGAGTTTCATAACAACCCGAAATATCCAGTACCCGATTTATATTCCAGTGGGACACGTCGAAGTTGGTCAAAGTCAGAGATCCACAAAAGTATAAGTCAGGTGTCGTCTGCGGATCGAACCAGAACGAGGTTACAGAATCCGTGTACCTCCCGAACGTCGGCAGAAAGACCGACAACTTCTCGCTATCGGAATACACCCCTCGCAACATCGCTGAACAGTTGACACTGATCGAGCAGGTATGTTTGTCGTCATAGTTACCAAAATTGCTCATAATTTTTCCAATAAATCACCATTATCGCCAAGAAGACCATGTCATAGAAATACACCGCTGTCCGCAAAGCATGTGGATTGATGGAGAATAACGCATTATTCAGTCTTCAGAATACAATAACATTACCAAAGACTATACTGATATAGGATCATCGGTAGATGATATAGCCGGGAACCTATTTGATCTGTGAATTCAAGAATAAATTGGGGATACATATTGTGGAAATTAGTTATGTCGAAAGATCAACCATAACACGTTGCAATTAATAAGGGAAGGAGTAATGGTAATGTTAAGGAAACATATGTTTAGGCTAAACTTAAACTGTGTTCTAAGATAGTATGCATCCAATGTGCACCGTGCAAACTCAAGTCGGTCGCACAGAGAAATCATATCTTATATAATTATCTGCGTAAAAGGATAATTATGTGCGACGAACAGTGTCACAAAACACCAGAAAGCCCTTGGCGAATACTTTCTAGATAGTCTAGTCCGTTTGCAAGGATTCAGAGCATACTTGATATTTCCATTGTATTTATATGTACACCATGTTGATAACGTTCAGTTAATTGTCTTCGCTGCAAACACATCGGGCACAAACTGTTCGGTTTCTCCATAAAATAACTCGTATGTCCAGGGGGGGGGGGGGGGAGAAATTGTTTTTCCCGACACGTATCCTGGGGGTGGTGGGTGTCAAAATAAGACCAAAGCAATTTTTTACGTGACAAAATTATTTTTTTTCCTTCACACCTTTTATTGGATTTTTACAAGTTTGTACTGGTTTGTAACATTAAGAAATCAATAATAAGGAACTGCAGCAACACTAAACACGCTAGGGCCATTGGATGTTGGTTTGTGCCTCATTAGGACAAGGGAAAGTATTCTTAATGCAGCTGAATCGCCCATGCAATATTCTATGTAATTAACATCAAATAAGGATAACTTTAAAGAAATAAATTTAATGCCAAATCTGGTCAAACATGGGCATTAAACACTGATGTATACACTGATGTATAAAGAAAAAAACATGTAACATACCTAGACTTGTGAGTGGATAACACAATTATCTCATATGTGACAAAAGAGATAGAAAATGGTAATAATTCACAATCTCATGTAGTCATGAATGAGTTAATATAGGTTTCTAC
Source organism: Siphonodentalium dalli (assembly GCA_032622095.1). NCBI lineage: Eukaryota > Metazoa > Mollusca > Scaphopoda > Gadilida > Siphonodentaliidae > Siphonodentalium > Siphonodentalium dalli. Next base: position 193,303,257 of record CP136062.1, on the reverse strand, counting down.
TAAAAGTGTAGGTTTGTTTTTTATTATATGCTTTTATTTACTCTCACATGCTACACTTGAACAGTCCAATAGAAATAATGCCTTTTCTGAACTCATACAAGATTCCTGAATTCATACAAGATAAACTGTGAACGTTATAAAATTCCTAACCAATCCTGACCAATCTGAATCAATTGGAATCAATCGTAACATTAACTTTGATTTCCCATTGGTGCTCCTGTGTGCTCTAGTGTATTGATATATGTGCGATAAACATGTTGTTTTAGTAATGTCTAATGAGTCTGGGTGGCACGTAGCATATAATAATTTAACCTATCTGATATAATACAATCACATATCTGGTGTAAAACAATATCACCTATCTGGTGTAAAACAAAATCACCTATCTGGTGTAGAGCTATATCGCCTACATGTTTCTAGGGACAAAATCCACTGCAGTCAAGAATATACTGCTAGAGACCAGTCCTGCTGTTCATTACTAGATTAACTGAATCTCAATGTAGGAGGTTTGGTCCTGGTTTTCTCTGTATGTTTGTGTTTTGCGTTCCACAAGCGGTGGGTGTCAAAACATGGCTGGAAAAAACTCTATGAAATGGAAAAAAAATTTGGGGTCGGGGTGGGTGGGTCCAAAAAGTGGTCATCGGCATACGTGTCTGGGAAATTTTTCCGACCCCTCCCCCTTGGTATGTCTTGGGTTTCATATCTGTTCAATGACTTTGGCACCCACGTCGATATACGACATACTTGCTAATTCATTTATCTTATTCCAACGTTGCAGGATCTCTTCTCGGCTGTACATCCAGTTCATTACCTCAACTCAAAGGCTCAAGGCATCGGAGTCGAAGTTCTGGAACAAAGCGCAAAAACACCAATGTTTCCGAGGTGAGCTTATCATTCACACGATAAAGGAATATAATCGAGGAACAGTCTTATCATTACACCCACATGTAAACTGAATCGTCGTGGAAAGTCTCTATCTACGTGCCATATAGTTCATGAATATTTTCATTCATCACGTTCGTGATATATACGCTTGTGTCTAGATTTACAGTGTTCTTATTGTGTCGTATATACAAATCCGTATGCCCCATGTGAGTCATATGCACCCCGTTGACGTCACACGACGTCAATAACGTTTGTCAACCATGAAACCGGAACTATAATTTAAAACCTTCATGTCACACATGACAAAAAAAGCCCTTTATGTGTCTGAATAAACATAGTAAGTCTTTTTTTTTTGTTACCTAGGTCGCCGGGGTGGTGTGTAGTAAACACAGAACGACGCGTGTGTTCATTGGTTTGTTGATACGGCATTGGCGCTCGTGTCGTCTAAAACCCATTAACACACTCGTGTCGTTCTATGTAATTATATTTCAGCATGGTGACTTGTATAGTGAAACGTATAGTGACGAAACGAAGAGTTATTTTCGTCGTGTCTTTACACATTTTGGCATATAAGAGCGATATCGTGCGATCTCTAGGAGAATACAAGTTACCAAACGTGCTCGAACCTTTTGCGGTCCCCTTTTTATTCTTATGTACTTTTGTTATTATTACGTACTTTTGTTATTATTCGAAAGGTATTCTCTGATGATTGCAGGAAAGGAGAAACCAGTTCTGATGCACTTTCTCCAGGTAGTGTAAACTTGTTTGTGACAAAACTGTCAGCCAAGACAGAGTCATCGATGGATAAAGTGATACAGCATAACCGGCAAGTCAGCCATTGGGTGGCCTCGGAGATTCTAGGCTGTCCATCCGCGAAGGTAATCATTTATTTGATTCCACACCCGTTGTGGAAGAGAAATGTATTTAATGGGATACCAGTCAACCATTGAATATATACACATTGTTGTATCCACACGAGGAATACAAGCCGGAATAACTTCTAGTTTACGTTGTTTCCAAAGAGCGAGGACGTATATAACGTCAACAACCCGCTTGTGTGATGCACATATACTTGCAGGATTAAACTTATCCGACATAAGAGTGTGGAATAAATACAGAACACAACTTGCACCATAATCTATAATCTTTTATCGAAATCATTGCCCATCAGACGGCGTATAGTCACATTTCACTCAAGCAACTCTTTCGTTAAATATATCCTGGCCCTATCCACAACTCATTCGATAAAAGATTCTCGATTTAGACACTGTGTGAACTGCTCCTAGAGATTAAGTCCACTTGCAATTTTCCGTCCACTTCAATGCCTGTATTGCTCCAGTTCACTTGATGTTAATATCGACTACTGGATACGAAAATGATATGTATTTGATGACCAAAGAATGTTTTTCAATAAACGGTAGTATGTGTGCCTTGTGTGGATGTGCCTAATGGTGAATTATGGGAAAATTCATGTTTATGTGTTGTACATTGTCCGTTAAAGGTCACATATTAATAGTTTAGTTCTAAAAATAGCGCAAACGCTCGAATATTGAAAATGAACTAAATAAACGTCCCTGTGTGGTAAACATATACGCTAATTGTTCATAGACATCCCGTCATTGAAATAAGCAGGTGTCCCGTTCGATTGTAGCACGCTCCATGTCGTGTGTTGGAGCATACAGGCAGTGAACTGGACGGAAAATCGCAAGTGGACCTAATCTCTAGGAGCCGTTCACCCCATTGTTAGATACGCGTTGTTTTATGTCTCTATTCAATGTTGTTTCAATGTCCATTGACAGCAATGACAGTCCCTCTTGATGTTAATGTATGGTTAACATTTGCTTTACTATAGGCTTTATTATTATTTTTCTGAACATTTCCCGGCAAAGAATATGAATACTTCTGCATGTGTATTAGCTTTTCGTCTGTCTGTCGTCTGATTTTATTACCGGAACATCCATCCAAATTGATAATAGACCATTCCATTGTGTAATTTTATAACTAATGGGGGAATCCATTTAGTAAAGATATGGTTAAACAAGCAACCACATCAACTGCCGGAGTACATTATTACAGGGAAATCCATTACATTCAAATTCAATTTAAATTCAAATCATTTATTCTCAAACCAATATATATGGTAATAGAGACACAGTATATGAACATGCCCCACCCCCTAATTTGATTTTCATATAAAATGTTCATGAATAATTATGCATTTTCATTTAACTGAATTAACTGTATTCACATGGGGTGGTCGATGCCGTTAACTATTAGTTCGTATGAGCCGACATACATTACTACATGTGCTTATACATGCCATATGGATTAACCTCGGTTATAATTCACTAACATCAGTATGTTGCAACTAAGTGCTTTTGCTGATAAGTTAATGAAATCAACACAAAAAGTATTCAGTTGTGAAAATGCTTTCATTTATCGACGTGTTTGCGATTGTTTTCAGACCCAGGTAGCCATCTTGACAAAGTTTCTGTACGTTGCCCAAATCTGCATGGAGGTACGAAATTTTGCAACTTGTCTGGCTGTTCTGGATGGACTTGAAAACATCATTGTTCGACAACTGCCAGCATGGAAAAACATCCCATCAAAAGTCGTCACTATAATGGACGAACTACGATCAACCAAGGTGAGTGTCGTTGAAGGATATAATGACTATACCAATACCCGCTCATCTGGAATACAGAAACTGGGTCAAATTATTGCATTTTTTAATTGTTATTATTGTTCTTAATCGTTGAAGATTTAAAAGTACCGACTGTGTTCGATGTTTATAAATATAGTTACGCGTGCATAACCCTATTACAATAACAGGACGTGAACATATGTCTTAATTCACATCTACATGAATATTGTTAGATGTATATTTTATTCAAATTTATCTCGGGATTAATATACATGGGACAGAACTTACCCCCCCCCCCCCACAATCCCGACGTTCTCGAGGCAAGTTTTTTCTGTTCAACAAAAATTACTTTAACCACAAAACTTATTTTCTCATGCCAGTAACTCAAAATTAATATGTTATACAAATTCAATGGAAGATAGCCACCATCTCCAAGTACAATTTAGGGCAAGCTGAGATATCGGCGGGGTTAAGCATTTATGTTTTATAACTTAATACACTCAGCTATTGCTTGGGATAACACTAGATGTTACGCCAAACAGAAACACACATATTACTGGGGATAACACTATATAGGATACACCAAATAATCAGATAACATGGTGCTAAACCTCTGGTCTTGTATACCAGCCCTGGCGTGCTATTCGGCCATGCTTCTCACAATTAGTTGATAATTAACACCCCGCTTGAACACCATCTATTTACTTTCTCTTTATAGATGTTCCTCAAAACCGACGCATTGTCGCTGATGCAAGAGAAGGACTGTCATCGATATCCCACAATTCCCCCAACACTCGTCTTCCTGTTGCATGTTCAGCAGATGGAGGTCGGTGGCTTCCGGTTAGCGAACGGAATGGTCAAGTGGTCCAAACTGAGGTCAGTAAGAAGGAAATTTCATTAACCCTTTACCCAACAAACCGGCCAAAACCGGCCAAATAAAGCTTCAACAGCCTAAAATATCTTCGGTCTGTCTCAATAGAACCATACAAATATGGATATCATTGGAACCGGCTCCTTGACCACATTGTGATAGTTACAGTTATGCCCTGTGCCAATGCATTCTCTTATATATGCGAGTCGACCATAGGTCGCCTCGCATATATAAGAGAATGCATTGGCCTAAAAAAAATCTTTTTTTACCATTTTTTCTTACATTCTTTAACAATTTTATAATTTTTAATGTGTTAAGCTAACGCATTCTCTTATATATGCGAGACTCGCATATATAAGAGAATGCATTGGCACAGGGCCGTTCTGTTGGGTAAAGGGTTAATTCACACCATAACTTATATAATACCAAGGCTTCTATAGCGCTTATCTGTCTAACATACGGGACACTAAGTGGTACAACTTATTACCACAGTAAGTTGTTGATCAAATTGTTGCTGTTGCCATTTTACAGGCGCTTCACTAGAGCGCTTACGCTTACCCAACAAATCAGGTCCCTATTTCATGTATCGTAAGCGAAAGCTGTCGCCATACGAGTGATCTTGCGCAAGGGTCACAAATGGGCGCGAGATTTGAACAATGTCTATACGTCTGTTTCCAACTGCATCACTACAATCTGCGTTGGTAAGTTCCGGTTGAGCTAGGTTGCCTTCAATGTTGTTTCAAGTTACCCCCTATGCCTTCGTAGCATTTAATTGCTCACCCATATACACCCATACACCCGTTTTTTTCTCGACATCATTGATTCAACTTATGTGTAATGTGTAATCAATAGAAACCAATTGATTTTTATCAACTTTATATATTTACATACTAAGTGTTGTCATCACTAAATCCAATATTCTTATTGGTCGGCGCCCACGTGGCTAGTTGCAGTTATTTCTCGTAGAATGAACAACGACGCATAACACCAAGCTCATAACACCATCGATACGTCATTGGGTTTGGAAAGACGAACGCGTAATGTTTTGGGCGCATTTGGACTCGCGCAGGATTGACTTAATACATCATCGGGTTTCAATATGAAGAGAAATTGTTCCTATTAACTTTTGCCAAGGGTGCTATTGGGTATTTTTGGCTGTTTTTGTCACGATACACTTTTCGATTTAAATACATTTACAAAAGTGGCTTTTTCGCTAAATGTATATAAATATAAGGATTAACTGTCATGTGTACTATTTTTATGGAGATGTAACCGTGAGGTAAGTTGTCATAACTTGTATGTAAAACCCTTCGGGTTTTACACAAGTTATATCCACTTACCTCACCGTTACATATCCATAAAAACAGTCCACATGACAGTTAATCCTTATTTCAATGCAATGTAAATTAGAAACGAATAAACACGCTCAATACTTCCCCATTGCTTGCAGGGTAATTGGCCGAGGAATAGACCAAATTCGAATCTTCAAAAGTCACAGGTATGGCTTCGATGAAAAGAGGGAGCTTAGAGAAATGGTGCTTCAGAAAATGAAGGAATGCAGCTTCTTCGATCTACTCAGTACCGCCGCTAATCAGAATCAGAACTTTCCCAAAGTAACTTCCGGTCGGTTCAAGAATGCCTTTCGCAAAATTGGCAAGAAGAAGTAATCGTGACGGTTTGGTGTGTTCCCATGGTAACAAATGTTGTATTGTGGAAACCTGTTTATGGTTATAGAAATTTGCCTTTGCAAAAACAATATGTTACGCATCGAGGCCATAGAATGTTATATGTATGTGGGCATTATTTTCTATTTATATTTCTCACATTGCATATTGTATAACTGAATATATGAAATGGTATTGGGGACTTCTCACCATTATTTCCTCAAAGGTATGTTTCTTCTAAACAAAAGCCGCAATTCGAATAATTTCATATCATTTGTTATACCATTTTTATCAATAAAATACGCACTGCACGCTGCTTGCTTTTTGAGGATGAATGGACAGTAGTAACGAAACGTTGGTTGCAGCCCCCAAACAAAAAATAATAGTAACTATCTGCATGGTAATTAATTAATACCTACATGCGAACCGGTAATCTATAATTAGGGGGAAACTCGTTCAAAACTGAAGTATCCCAAGCCTCATATATACGCTTCTCGTCTTGAGAATGGCCTTCGTAGTTATATCGTATACAAATCCACTACTATATCACATAGGACAGTAGAAGTCATAGATGCTGACTATGGCCAGATTCAGTTTCATCCATATGAATTAATTTACTCATTAATTAACTAATCAATGAATAAAATTAATAAATGCATATGAATGGCGTTTAAAGTGTGTTTGTATTGCATGTCAACGACAGTCTCTGCAGTAACACGACCGTATCGTTTATGTCAACGTGGCCTTTCTGTTAAAGGTACTCAACCCGTAAAGAGGGTCCCCATCTCAACAGATTCCAACAACAACAATCCGATCAGAGGGTCCTATATTACTATTTCTTTGGCTTTGGGGGTAACAAATATTTGATTCGAGTCGAGGAACCCATCAAACAAAGCTCATAGTTATTAGATATTGATTTTTCAAATTTGTTATGTTCTCGAGATGAGTACCAATAACTGCCGTAATCTGCTCTGGATGTGTACTCCATAGCTATTCAAACAGACAAGGATGAATAACTCTAAAATCAAGTGGTAATTTTAACACAATTTTGACTGAGTTCTGGGCCAGATAATATTCCCGGTAATGAAAAATAATAGATTTCTAAAATCGATATCTAACAAATCTGAGCTTTGATGGGTGACTTCCTCGACTCGAATCAAATATTTTTGACCCCCGAAGCCATTGAAATAGTAATTGAGAGGAGTTTTATCGGGTTGAGTACCTTTAACCTGTGTCCAAGTATTTAAGTAGTGAAGCTGAATAATTCAATACTGAACTTTAATTGGTGAGAGGCTATGGTCGTTCCAATAGGAGAATGATATTTATTTGCGCAGTCAATTGACCTTACGACTGCGCCACATGTTTTATCTTATATAGACTTTTAAAAAACACATGACTTTTCTTGCCAGAATGCACACAAGGATGTAACTGAATCTAGCTAATATTAAACGACCACACGAAATTTAGAATATGTTGCTGTCTTCCCTAACTTATGTATCTCTTGTCAGTCCAATCGACTTGATTCATGATTATGTATTTGTTTACCTATAGCTCTGTCCTTATTGGTGCAACATTGAAACTATTTTTGAATTGTATGTTTAATTGTACATTAATTTTATATACATAATATAGTTGCAAGAAAGGTAGTTTTTTTCAAAATGTAACATGTTATGCTGGTCATAAAATATATATATATATAAGAGCTGTGATTATGTTTGTATTTTGTATGGAGAGATATTCGCATATTTTGTTTTATTTATCATTTATATATTTCATACATGTATGAGCTGAACGCGATATAAAATGAAATCCAATTTGTTTGTCTCTAGTTTTAACCTCCAGGTTTTGTTGTGAAAAAAGCTTGCTGGCACAGAATCTCACTTGCGCGAAGTTGGTAAGATAGAAAGCAGGCAGTAGATTTGTTGATGTACCGAAACGGTCCTTGTCAGACACTATAGCTTACAAGCAACTAAATATTTTCAATAGACCTCACTGTTAAAGGTTGACTTCATTGCCGCTAGGCTATATAACCAAGGGTCGTAATACTGATATATGTATTTAGTCTCTCACCAGTACAGAATAATGTCATAAATAAAAATAGCCTTTATCATCCTTATTCCCTTTCAAATTTCAGCAATTTTGTAAATGCCGTCAGTTCTGCAGTAAAATCACCTGCGTAAAATTCAGCCCACCCAATGTTTAGTGTCAAGCCTCATTGAAGCATAAATATAGGGAAATTCTAATTACTTTCCACATGTCACAGAAGCTTATGCTCCATATTATCTTATATTATATTATCTTACTCGATTTTCCCTACACAAATGCCAAGGGGTATAATTATAATTATAAATATTTAGTTGCTTATAACCTGTACATATGCGTTTCGAATTAAGATGTTAAAATTTGACGGTTTAAAAAGGCACTCGCAGTCAGTAAATGCGCAAACAATATAAAATTCTGTAAACAACATCAATCACCATTATAAGAATTACGTAGATAAACTTTGTACTTTTTTCATTATTGATAGTTCTCCAATAACACTTCGTGTGTTGAAACCATTATAAACAAAAATATCAATACAGGAGAGTTATGAATAATGACCAAAAAAAAGGAGAAGAAAATCAATCTATTTTTCCATCATGCATGTATTTATTGATGATAGTTATTTTTTTTTACAGACTTTTATGTTAATTCACATGAACCCACATCGAAGGACTTGAGTCCCTCTTTAAGTACCTATCTCTCTGAAATGAGGTTACTTGTTACTTGTTACTTGCAATACGAATTATACAAGTCGGTAACCATTTGCGATTTGTATGTAGAAAGGAGATTTACAAAGATTATAGTATTCATAGTGTCTTTCCGTAGATATTACGCATTCAGTCCAGACACGAGGGTAGTGACGAGGGTGGAATGAGTCACAGTCTCAACTCTATAACCACATGTAGGCCCTGTGTAAAAATACTAGAAAACACTAATAACATTGTTATATATATACACCATACGAGAGACAAGTCCGGTATTTATAATTTATGACTGGAAAATTGGTTGAGGTTGTGGCGAAAAATGATTTATTCGAACAAATACTATATCCCCGAGGTCCCAAAATATCCCGCCCCCATTTATAACCGGATCAATAATCAAGTTAAAGGTCCATTCAATAATATTGGAACGTGGGCACATCGTGTAATAATCACACACCATCTGCATTCACACAATTAACTTCCTTAAGAATCAGTACAAATCGCGATACGGTTACACGAATTTTTCCGACGTTCAGCAGGCAATAACTGAAGTGGGCCACTTCATAAAAAGCGATGAACACTACGTCACTTCAAGCCGACCGTGTTATTTGTTTTTTACAGACTTTTATGTTAATTCACATGAACCCACCTCGAAGGACTTGAGTCCTTCTTTAAGTACCTATCATCTTTGAAACGAGGACCTTGTTACTTGTAATACGAATTTTACAAGTCGGTACCCATTTACGATTTTAATGTTGTAATGAGATTTACAAAGATTCATAGTGTCATTCCGTAGATATTAATGGTCTTTAATAGCATGCAATCTTGTTCAGATTGTCTGATAAATCGTCATTTACCCTTTCTATACTCAATGGATTATCCCACTCGCTTATCAAAGTAGACATTTGAATGGTCTATTATTAATTTGGAAGGGTGTTCAGGAAATACAAGCAGACGACAGATAATACAAGTTAAAATAATTTCGTATTCATGGGTGGGAAATGTTTAGATATAAGTTCAACAAACGTTGTTGAACTTATTATCTGAACATTTCCGAAGTGAGAACTACTCTAATGAGTATTTAGTATAGGAAGGGTTACAACTGAGTTTGATAAAAATATAAACATCCGAAACCTTGGTTTGGTTATACAATTTCTCTCAAATATGTATTCCCATGACCCTTGTAAGTTGTAACAATCATATCTTGAAATTATGAAAACCAAATAAAAGGGCGCTAAAGTGAAATTTCAGGTTGGCTCAATATCTAAAATCAATTTTAGAATTGGATATATATTTGCTTGGTTTCCGTGGAGTATGGACGCAAGTTGGTCTGAGCATTCCACACATAACAATGTCAGACCACCATCCATCCATATTCTATATATGGAACGCAACAATATCAGCATCACATGACGCGATACAACAAACGTTCTGCGTTAAAGTTCCACAGAGCGAATGTAAGTATATAGGATTGTAAATAAAAGTATGTGGATATGTACATAATTCTGCAAATTGTCATGTCATAAAGAGAACAACTTTGTTACTAATCTACCCCACGACATAGTACATCGAACAATGGACGCCGTCTTTCGCGAAAATGAGCCACTTGGGGCCAGTGTTATTCGATAACATGCATGCGTTGAATATTTTCGCAAACGCAAATGATATTGCTGCATGGTAAAGCCTTCGCGCATCAGGGCATTCTTTGAGCACTATATAGAATCAAAAGCTGCCATGGATACAAACACTGGTGCATGATTGGTTCCCGTGGAATATAAGCAGGACTATACCGTATACATAAAAAGCCCAATCATATCGCAGATGTCAACAGTCTAACCCACTGCTAGATATGCCGATGAATTATTCATATCTGATTGCAGCCAAGTCCCTCCGGGTCAAAATGTTATGAGGTGGTAAATTATATCATAAATCTGCGCTGAGATTACCCGTGTGTTATTACATTACTGGCTTCGGTGCCACACATGAGTTTGCCGATAGTTCAATCGTGCCATTATAGGCTGCCACACATATAGATGAAACCATCCGCGCATTCTCCCAGTATTTGCATTAATGTACGCCGTGTAGATTGATGGAAAATGCACACACATATATAGGTCTATGCACATACAGCATGTTGCATAATTATGAGTCATTATACTTTTAGTGCAGAATATTAGATGTGCTAGATCGGGCAACAGGGATGTCGTCCCTTCATTCCGAAGGCCCAATACTATGAAGGCCTCATAGTATACTGTGGTCCAAAACCCGCAGGTCCTATATTCCGAAGACCCAATAGTACGAAGGACCGATATTCAGAAGGACCGATATTCCGAAGGTACGAATGTCCGATACTCCGAAGGCCGAATACTTCGAAGGTCCGATACTACGAAGGCCGAATACTACGAAGGCCGAATACTACGAAGATCCGATATACTCCGAATGTCCGATTATTATAATAGAGTAGGTAATCGATATGCGTACATGTATGTGAATTTATTTTATTTAATTAAAGACCAACATTATGTGCAAATGATGTAAGCATTCAGTGATGTCCTGACTCAACTCTATAACCACAGGCCCTGGGTACAAATACTAGAAAATACTGATCACATTGTTGTATATACCATACGAGAGAACAGTCGGGTATTTTGAATTTATGAATGGAAAATAGGTTGAGTGATTTGTTCGAACAAATACTCCCCCCCCCCCCCCCGAGCTAGGTCCCCATTTATTTCCCCCCGATTTATAACCGGATCATTAATCAAGTTAAAGGTCCATCCAATAATATTAGAATATGGGACATCGTGTAATAATCACACATCCTCTGCATGCACACAATTAGTTTCCTTAAGAATCAGTACAAATCGCGATACAGTTACACGAATTTTTTCCGATGTTCATCAGCCAATAGAGACCTTTCGCATCCTCACGTTTACGATTACGAATACGGATAGCTATTCGTAGTCGTAAGTCTATCCGTATGGCCAAAAAGTCCTTTCGCAAAACGACTGCGCGTAAGAGTTTTGACGAACACGTACCATCATTATTTCGTACCACTTTTACAACCCAAAGCGTGTGTTTGGTATACAGTCCCTTAATACTTCACTTATCGTCCCATTTGCAACAATGCGATAATCATATGACCTGTGTATTGTCAATAATTCGACCAGTCACAACGTACGCCCCGGGATTCTCGTGATATATTGTGGAAATACAGGTATAAATGCCAGGTCATATGTGGTGGAAATTCAGTTCGTTGTTATCATGGATGACATGATAGACGTTATGCTGATGGGGGAAGAGGGGTTCCTGAATTTGGACCTCACATCAACCACGACGCCACTACTTCAAGACCCTTCCAGTCTGCAATTTGATTTCAATGCGATTTCGGCTTCACAGGCCTATCACCTCTTTGGAAATCCGACATAAGGTTGATGTGCTCGCTGATGTGCATCACTTCTGATTTGGTACTACAAAATCGAAACAAAGTCGACACGGTGATGTCGGTGGGTGTGCCAAATATTCTTTTAGTAACACCAAATCCATGTCAGTCGTGTATTTTTTGGCGACTGGTTTCATAGTGCACTTCTATTACTGCACAGGTTTGTGTCGCGTGCAGCCAGCGACGACTATCCGTTGTGAAGAGCGATCTTATTTCGCGGGAAGCTCGAGATTCACGACGACGAGTAGAGTGATTGGCAATCTAAACAGCACACCGATGTCGTAGCTCAATATGACTGGATGGTTTACATGATATACATATACAGTCTCGAACGGAGTAAAGTGATATATTGCAGAAAATACATTTCAGGTGTTATTTGAGCTTATTAGAAACCATGAAATCGTAACCGTTATTACGGATAGTAAAATACGACAACGATTAGAAAGTACACATATGTTGGTGACGTAGTACCCTATCCGTATCCGTAATCGTAAACGTGAGTTTTGCGAAAGGTCTCTAATAACTGAAGTGGGCCACTTCATAAAAGGCGATGATATGAAAACTACGTCACCTCAAGCCGACCGTGTACACGCGCTCTGTGCGTGGTGTCCACTTCACAGAAAGCGATGAACCACCTTCGTCACTTCAAGCTGCGTGTTGTTATTGGGAGACTGTGAATTTGAACAATATATGTTACCTACAATTGCTGTGGTAGTTATGAAAAGTTTTCACATTATTAATGTTCTGTTAAAATTAATGTTCTGTTAAAATGTTGCAACTTGTTGATTATATAACCCGATCATTGTGTTCACGGCAGTGCTCATTCTATGCATGTACTAATAGTGTATTCGTTTCTTCAGTTTCAGTTCTAGAACCGAAGGTTATATGCCCATTCGATATATCATGTAAGTGACTTGATACACCTATTGCATATATGACATATAATCTCTGCAAGAGACAAAGTGTATAATAAATAAAGCTCAGAATCTCCGTATATGTAGAGTAAGTCATACGTATGTGTACAGTAAGTCATGCGTATATATGTATAGTAAGTCACGCGTATATGAATAGTAAGCGACACTTATATGTATAGTGAGTCATACGTATATGTATACTAAGTCATACGTATATGTATAGTAAGTCTCCGTATATGTAGATTAAGCCATGGGAATATGTATAGTAAGTCATACGTATATGTTTAGTAAGCCATCGTATGTGTATAGTAAGCCATATGTATATGTATAGCAAGAATATTAAGTCATACGTAAATGTATAGTAAGTCATACGTATATGTATAGTAAGCCATACATATATGAATATTAAGTCATACCTATATATATGTATAGTGTGTCATACGTATATGAATAGTAAGCAATACGTGTATGTATAGTAAGTCATACGTACATGTGTTGTAAGTCAAACGTATATGTATAGTAAGTCATCTCCGTATATGTATAGTAAGTCAAACGTATATGTATAGTAAGTCTCCGTATATGTATAGTAAGTCTCCCTATATGTATAGTAAGTATCCTTATATGTATAGTAAGTCTCCCCCCTATATTTAGTAAGTCTCCGTATATGTTTGGTAAGTATCCGTATATGTACAGTAAGTCTCCGTATATGTATAGTAAGTCTCCGTATATGTATAGTAAGTCTCCGTATATGTATAGTGAGCCATCTCCCTATATGTATAGTAAGTCTCCCCCCTATATTTAGTAAGTCTCCGTATATGTTTGGTAAGTATCCGTATATGTACAGTAAGTCTCCCTATATGTACAGTAAGTCTCCCTATATGTATAGTAAGTCTCCGTATATGTATAGTAAGTCTCCGTATTTGTATAGTAAGTCTCCCTATATGTATAGTAAGTATCCGTATATGTATAGTAAGTCTCCCAATATGTATAGTAAGTCTCCGTATATGTATAGTAAGTCTCCCTATATGTATAGTAAGTCTCCCTATATGTATAGTAAGTCTCCCTATATGTATAGTAAGTCTCCGTATATGTATAGTAAGTCTCCCTATATGTATAGTAAGTCTCCCTATATGTATAGTAAGTCTCCCTATATGTATATTAAGTCTCCGTATATGTATAGTAAGTCTCCCTATATGTATAGTAAGTCTCCCTATATGTATAGTAAGTCTCCCTATATGTATAGTAAGTCTCCCTATATGTATAGTAAGTCTCCCTATATGTATAGTAAGTCTCTGTATATGTATAGTAAGTCTCCCTATATGTATAGTAAGTCTCCGCATATGTATATTAAGTCTCCCTATATGTACAGTAAGTCTCCATATATGTATAGTAAGCCATCTCCTTATATGTATAGTAAGTCTCACTATATGTATAGTAGTCTCCGTATATGTATAGTACGTCTCCGTATGTGTATAGTAAGCCATCTCCGTATATGTATAGTAAGTCTCCATATATGTAAAGTAAGTATCCCTATATGTGTAGTAAGTCTCTCTATATTTAGTAAGTCTCCGTATATGTATAGTAAGTCTCCCTATATGTATAGTAAGTCTCCCTATATGTATAGTAAGTCTCCATATATGTATAGTAAGCCATCTCCCTATATGTATAGTAAGTCTCCCTATATGTATAGTAAGTCTCCATATATGTATAGTAAGTCTCCATATATGTATAGTAAGTCTCCCTATATGTATAGTAAGTCTCCATATATGTATAGTAAGTCTCCGTATATGTATAGTAAGTCTCCCTATATGTATAGTAAGTCTCCCTATATGTACAGTAAGTCTCCCTATATGTATAGTAAGTCTCCCTATATGTGTAGTGAGTCTCCGTATATGTATAGTAAGTCTCCATATATGTATAGTAAGTCTCCCTATATGTATAGTAAGCCATCTCCGTATATGTATAGTAAGTCTCCATATATGTATAGTAAGTCTCCCTATATGTATAGTAAGTCTCCCTATATGTACAGTAAGTCTCCCTATATGTATAGTAAGTCTCCCTATATGTATAGTAAGTATCCCTATATGTATAGTAAGTCTCCCTATATGTATAGTAAGTCTCCATATATGTATAGTAAGTCTCCATATATGTATAGTAAGTCTCCATATATGTGTATAGTAAGTCTCCCTATATGTACAGTAAGTCTCCGTATATGTATAGTAAGTCTCCCTATATGTGTAGTGAGTCTCCGTATATGTATAGTAAGTCTCCCTATATGTATAGTAAGTCTCCCTATATGTATAGTAAGTCTCCCTATATGTATAGTAAGTCTCCGTATATGTATATTAAGTCTCCCTATATGTATAGTAAGTCTCCCTATATGTATAGTAAGTCTCTCTATATGTATAGTAAGTCTCCCTATATGTATAGTAAGTCTCCGTATATGTATAGTAAGTCTCCCTATATGTATAGTAAGTCTCCCTATATGTATAGTAAGTCTCGTATATGTATAGTAAGTCTCGTATATGTATAGTAAGTCTCGTATATGTATAGTAAGTCTCCCTATATGTATAGTAAGTCTCCCTATATGTATAGTAAGTCTCCCTATATGTATAGTAAGTCTCCGTATATGTATAGTAAGTCTCCCTATATGTATAGTAAGTATCCGTATATGTATATTAAGTCCCCGTATATGTATAGTAAGTCTCGTATATGTATAGTAAGTCTCGTATATGTATAGTAAGTCTCCGTATATATGTATAGTAAGTATCCCTATATGTACAGTAAGTCTCCCTATATGTATAGTAAGTCTCCCTATATGTATAGTAAGTCTCCGTATATGTATAGTAAGTCTCCCTATATGTATAGTAAGTATCCGTATATGTATATTAAGTCCCCGTATATGTATAGTAAGTCTCCCTATATGTATAGTAAGTATCCCTATATGTATAGTAAGTCTCCCTATATGTATAGTAAGTCTCCCTATATGTATAGTAAGTCTCCGTATATGTATAGTAAGTCTCCGTATATGTATAGTAAGTCTCCGTATATGTATAGTAAGTCTCCCTATATGTATAGTAAGTCTCCGTATATGTATAGTAAGTCTCCCTATATGTACAGTAAGTCTCCCTATATGTATAGTAAGTCTCACTATATGTATAGTAAGTCTCCGTATATGTATAGTTAGTCTCCCTATATGTATAGTAAGTCTCCCTATATGTACAGTAAGTCTCCGTATATGTACAGTAAGTCTCCCTATATGTATAGTAAGTCTCCCTATATGTACAGTAAGTCTCCCTATATGTACAGTAAGTCTCCCTATATGTATAGTAAGTCTCCCTATATGTATAGTAAGTCTCGTATATGTATAGTAAGTCTCCCTATATGTATAGTAAGTCTCCGTATATGTATAGTAAGTCTCCCTATATGTACAGTAAGTCTCCCTATATGTATAGTAAGTCTCCCTATATGTACAGTAAGTCTCCCTATATGTATAGTAAGTCTCCCTATATGTACAGTAAGTCTCCCTATATGTATAGTAAGTCTCCCTATATGTACAGTAAGTCTCCCTATATGTATAGTAAGGCTCCCTATATGTATAGTAAGTCTCCCTATATGTATAGTAAGTCTCCCTATATGTATAGTAAGGCTCCCTATATGTATAGTAAGTCTCCCTATATGTATAGTAAGTCTCCCTATATGTATAGTAAGTCTCCCTATATGTATAGTAAGTCTCCCTATATGTATAGTAAGTCTCCCTATATGTATAGTAAGTCTCCCTATATGTATAGTAAGTCTCCCTATATGTATAGTAAGTCTCCCTATATGTATAGTAAGTCTCCGTATGTGTATAGTAAGTCTCCGTATATGTATAGTAAGTCTTCCTATATGTATAGTAAGGCTCCCTATATGTATAGTAAGTCTCCCTATATGTACAGTAAGTCTCCCGATATGTATAGTAAGTCTCCGTATATGTATAGTAAGTCTCCCTATATGTATAGTAAGGCTCCCTATATGTATAGTAAGTCTCCCTATATGTACAGTAAGTCTCCCTATATGTATAGTAAGTCTCCGTATGTGTATAGTAAGTCTCCGTATATGTATAGTAAGTCTCCCTATATGTACAGTAAGTCTCCCTATATGTATAGTAAGGCTCCCTATATGTATAGTAAGTCTCCCTATATGTACAGTAAGTCTCCCTATATGTATAGTAAGTCTCCCTATATGTACAGTAAGTCTCCCTATATGTACAGTAAGTCTCCGTATATGTACAGTAAGTCTCCCTATATGTACAGTAAGTCTCCCTATATGTATAGTAAGTCTCCCTATATGTACAGTAAGTCTCCCTATATGTATAGTAAGTCTGCCTATATGTATAGTAAGTCTCCCTATATGTATAGTAAGTCTGCCTATATGCATAGTAAGTCTCCCTATATGTATAGTAAGTCTCCCTATATGTATAGTAAGTCTCCCTATATGTACAGTAAGTCTCCCTATATGTATAGTAAGTCTGCCTATATGTATAGTAAGTCTCCCTATATGTATAGTAAGTCTGCCTATATGCATAGTAAGTCTCCCCATATGTATAGTAAGTCTCCCTATATGTATAGTAAGTCTCCGTATATGTACAGTAAGTCTCCCTATATGTATAGTAAGTCTCCCTATATGTACAGTAAGTCTCCCTATATGTATAGTAAGTCTCCCTATATGTACAGTAAGTCTCCCTATATGTATAGTAAGTCTGCCTATATGTATAGTAAGTCTGCCTATATGTATAGTAAGTCTGCCTATATGTATAGTAAGTCTCCCTATATGTATAGTAAGTCTCCCTATATGTACAGTAAGTCTCCCTATATGTATAGTAAGTCTGCCTATATGTATAGTAAGTCTCCCTATATGTATAGTAAGTCTGCCTATATGCATAGTAAGTCTCCCTATATGTATAGTAAGTCTCCCTATATGTATAGTAAGTCTCCCTATATGTACAGTAAGTCTCCCTATATGTATAGTAAGTCTGCCTATATGTATAGTAAGTCTCCCTATATGTATAGTAAGTCTGCCTATATGCATAGTAAGTCTCCCTATATGTATAGTAAGTCTCCCTATATGTATAGTAAGTCTCCGTATATGTACAGTAAGTCTCCCTATATGTATAGTAAGTCTCCCTATATGTATAGTAAGTCTCCCTATATGTACAGTAAGTCTCCCTATATGTATAGTAAGTCTGCCTATATGTATAGTAAGTCTCCCTATATGTATAGTAAGTCTGCCTATATGCATAGTAAGTCTCCCTATATGTATAGTAAGTCTCCCTATATGTATAGTAAGTCTCCCTATATGTATAGTAAGTCTCCCTATATGTATAGTAAGTCTCCGTATATGTATAGTAAGTCTCCGTATATGTATAGTAAGTCTCCGTATATGTACAGTAAGGCTCCCTATATGTATAGTAAGTCTCCGTATATGTATAGTAAGTCTCCCTATATGTATAGTAAGTCTCCGTATATGTACAGTAAGGCTCCCTATATGTATAGTAAGTCTCCCTATATGTATAGTAAGTCTCCCTATATGTACAGTAAGTCTCCCTATATGTATAGTAAGTCTCCCTATATGTATAGTAAGTCTGCCTATATGTATAGTAAGTCTGCCTATATGCATAGTAAGGCTCCCTATATGTACAGTAAGTCTGCCTATATGTATAGTAAGTCTCCGTATATGTATAGTAAGTCTCCCTATATGTACAGTAAGGCTCCCTATATGTACAGTAAGTCTCCCTATATGTATAGTAAGTCTCCCTATATGTATAGTAAGTCTCCCTATATGTACAGTAAGTCTCCCTATATGTATAGTAAGTCTCCGTATATGTATAGTAAGTCTGCCTATATGTAGAGTAAGTCTCCCTATATGTATAGTAAGTCTCCCTATATGTATAGTAAGTCTCCATATATGTATAGTAAGTCTCCCTATATGTATAGTAAGTCTCCATATATGTATAGTAAGTCTCCCTATATGTATAGTAAGTCTCCCTATATGTACAGTAAGTCTCCCTATATGTACAGTAAGTCTCCCTATATGTATAGTAAGTCTCCCTATATGTATAGTAAGTCTCCCTATATGTATAGTAAGTCTCCCTATATGTATAGTAAGTCTGCCTATATGCATAGTAAGTCTCCCTATATGTATAGTAAGTCTCCGTATATGTATAGTAAGTCTCCCTATATGTATAGTAAGTCTCCCTATATGTATAGTAAGTCTCCCTATATGTATAGTAAGTCTCCCTATATGTATAGTAAGGCTCCCTATATGTACAGTAAGTCTACCTATATGTATAGTAAGTCTCCCTATGTGTACAGTAAGTATCCGTATGTGTATAGTAAGTCTCCCTATATGTATAGTAAGTCTGCCTATATGTACAGTAAGTCTGCCTATATGTATAGTAAGTCTGCCTATATGTACAGTAAGTCTGCCTATATGTACAGTAAGTCTGCCTATATGTACAGTAAGTCTCCCTATATGTACAGTAAGTCTCCCTATATGTACAGTAAGTCTGCATATATGTATAGTAAGTCTGCCTATATGTATAGTAAGTCTGCCTATATGTACAGTAAGTCTGCCTATATGTATAGTAAGTCTGCCTATATGTACAGTAAGTCTGCCTATATGTATAGTAAGTCTGCCTATATGTATAGTAAGTCTGCCTATATGTACAGTAAGTCTGCCTATATGTATAGTAAGTCTGCCTATATGTATAGTAAGTCTGCCTATATGTACAGTAAGTCTGCCTATATGTACAGTAAGTCTCCCTATATGTACAGTAAGTCTCCCTATATGTATAGTAAGTCTGCCTATATGTACAGTAAGTCTGCCTATATGTACAGTAAGTCTGCCTATATGTACAGTAAGTCTGCCTATATGTACAGTAAGTCTGCCTATATGTACAGTAAGTCTCCCTATATGTATAGTAAGTCTCCCTATATGTATAGTAAGTCTGCCTATATGTATAGTAAGTCTGCCTATATGTACAGTAAGTCTCCCTATATGTATAGTAAGGCTCCCTATATGCATAGTAAGTCTCCCTATATGTATAGTAAGTCTGCCTATATGTATAGTAAGTCTGCCTATATGTATAGTAAGTCTGCCTATATGTACAGTAAGTCTGCCTATATGTACAGTAAGTCTGCCTATATGTATAGTAAGTCTCCCTATATGTATAGTAAGTCTCCCTATATGTATAGTAAGTCTGCCTATATGTACAGTAAGTCTGCCTATATGTAGAGTAAGTCTCCCTGTATGTATAGTAAGTCTCCCTATATGTATAGTAAGTCTCCCTATATGTATAGTAAGTCTGCCTATATGTACAGTAAGTCTGCCTATATGTATAGTAAGTCTGCCTATATGTATAGTAAGTCTGCCTATATGTATAGTAAGTCTCCCTATATGTATAGTAAGTCTCCCTATATGTATAGTAAGTCTCCCTATATGTATAGTAAGTCTCCCTATATGTATAGTAAGTCTGCCTATATGTATAGTAAGTCTCCCTATATGTATAGTAAGTCTGCCTATATGTATAGTAAGTCTCCCTATATGTATAGTAAGTCTGCCTATATGTATAGTAAGTCTCCCTATATGTATAGTAAGTCTGCCTATATGTACAGTAAGTCTGCCTATATGTACAGTAAGTCTGCCTATATGTACAGTAAGTCTGCCTATATGTACAGTAAGTCTGCCTATATGTATAGTAAGTCTCCCTATATGTATAGTAAGTCTCCGTATATGTATAGTAAGTCTGCCTATATGTATAGTAAGTCTGCCTATATGTATAGTAAGTCTGCCTATATGTATAGTAAGTCTGCCTATATGTACAGTAAGTCTGCCTATATGTACAGTAAGTCTGCCTATATGTATAGTAAGTCTGCCTATATGTATAGTAAGTCTGCCTATATGTACAGTAAGTCTGCCTATATGTATAGTAAGTCTGCCTATATGTATAGTAAGTCTGCCTATATGTACAGTAAGTCTGCCTATATGTACAGTAAGTCTCCCTATATGTACAGTAAGTCTCCCTATATGTATAGTAAGTCTGCCTATATGTATAGTAAGTCTGCCTATATGTACAGTAAGTCTGCCTATATGTATAGTAAGTCTGCCTATATGTACAGTAAGTCTGCCTATATGTACAGTAAGTCTGCCTATATGTATAGTAAGTCTGCCTATATGTATAGTAAGTCTGCCTATATGTACAGTAAGTCTGCCTATATGTACAGTAAGTCTCCCTATATGTACAGTAAGTCTCCCTATATGTATAGTAAGTCTGCCTATATGTACAGTAAGTCTGCCTATATGTACAGTAAGTCTGCCTATATGTACAGTAAGTCTGCCTATATGTACAGTAAGTCTGCCTATATGTACAGTAAGTCTCCCTATATGTATAGTAAGTCTCCCTATATGTATAGTAAGTCTGCCTATATGTATAGTAAGTCTGCCTATATGTACAGTAAGTCTCCCTATATGTATAGTAAGGCTCCCTATATGCATAGTAAGTCTCCCTATATGTATAGTAAGTCTGCCTATATGTATAGTAAGTCTGCCTATATGTATAGTAAGTCTGCCTATATGTACAGTAAGTCTGCCTATATGTACAGTAAGTCTGCCTATATGTATAGTAAGTCTCCCTATATGTATAGTAAGTCTCCCTATATGTATAGTAAGTCTGCCTATATGTACAGTAAGTCTGCCTATATGTAGAGTAAGTCTCCCTGTATGTATAGTAAGTCTCCCTATATGTATAGTAAGTCTCCCTATATGTATAGTAAGTCTGCCTATATGTACAGTAAGTCTGCCTATATGTATAGTAAGTCTGCCTATATGTATAGTAAGTCTGCCTATATGTATAGTAAGTCTCCCTATATGTATAGTAAGTCTCCCTATATGTATAGTAAGTCTCCCTATATGTATAGTAAGTCTCCCTATATGTATAGTAAGTCTGCCTATATGTATAGTAAGTCTCCCTATATGTATAGTAAGTCTGCCTATATGTATAGTAAGTCTCCCTATATGTATAGTAAGTCTGCCTATATGTATAGTAAGTCTCCCTATATGTATAGTAAGTCTGCCTATATGTACAGTAAGTCTGCCTATATGTACAGTAAGTCTGCCTATATGTACAGTAAGTCTGCCTATATGTACAGTAAGTCTGCCTATATGTATAGTAAGTCTCCCTATATGTATAGTAAGTCTCCGTATATGTATAGTAAGTCTGCCTATATGTATAGTAAGTCTGCCTATATGTATAGTAAGTCTGCCTATATGTATAGTAAGTCTGCCTATATGTACAGTAAGTCTGCCTATATGTACAGTAAGTCTGCCTATATGTATAGTAAGTCTCCCTATATGTATAGTAAGTCTCCCTATATGTATAGTAAGTCTCCCTATATGTACAGTAAGTCTGCCTATATGTACAGTAAGTCTGCCTATATGTACAGTAAGTCTGCCTATATGTATAGTAAGTCTCCCTATATGTATAGTAAGTCTCCGTATATGTATAGTAAGTCTCCCTATATGTATAGTAAGTCTCCCTATATGTACAGTAAGTCTGCCTATATGTATAGTAAGTCTCCCTATATGTATAGTAAGTCTGCCTATATGTATAGTAAGTCTGCCTATATGTATAGTAAGTCTGCCTATATGTATAGTAAGTCTCCCTATATGTATAGTAAGTCTCCCTATATGTATAGTAAGTCTCCCTATATGTATAGTAAGTCTCCCTATATGTATAGTAAGTCTGCCTATATGTATAGTAAGTCTGCCTATATGTATAGTAAGGCTCCCTATATGTATAGTAAGTCTCCCTATATGTATAGTAAGTCTCCCTATATGTACAGTAAGTCTGCCTATATGTATAGTAAGTCTCCCTATATGTAGAGTAAGTCTCCCTATATGTATAGTAAGTCTCCCTATATGTATAGTAAGTCTCCCTATATGTAGAGTAAGTCTCCCTATATGTATAGTAAGTCTGCCTATATGTATAGTAAGTCTCCCTATATGTATAGTAAGTCTCCCTATATGTATAGTAAGTCTGCCTATATGTATAGTAAGGCTCCCTATATGTATAGTAAGTCTCCCTATATGTATAGTAAGTCTCCCTATATGTACAGTAAGTCTGCCTATATGTATAGTAAGTCTCCCTATATGTAGAGTAAGTCTCCCTATATGTATAGTAAGTCTCCCTATATGTATAGTAAGTCTCCCTATATGTATAGTAAGTCTGCCTATATGTATAGTAAGGCTCCCTATATTTATAGTAAGTCTCCCTATATGTATAGTAAGGCTCCCTATATGTATAGTAAGTCTCCCTATATGTATAGTAAGTCTCCGGATATGTATAGTAAGTCTGCCTATATGTATAGTAAGTCTGCCTATATGTACAGTAAGTCTCCCTATATATATAGTAAGTCTGCCTATATGTACAGTAAGTCTCCCTATATATATAGTAAGTCTGCCTATATATATAGTAAGTCTCCGGATATGTACAGTAAGTCTCCCTATATGTACAGTAAGGCTCCCTATATATATAGTAAGTCTCCGGATATGTATAGTAAGTCTGCCTATATGTATAGTAAGTCTGCCTATATGTACAGTAAGTCTCCCTATATATATAGTAAGTCTGCCTATATGTACAGTAAGTCTCCCTATATATATAGTAAGTCTGCCTATATGTACAGTAAGTCTGCCTATATATATAGTAAGTCTCCCTATATATATAGTAAGTCTGCCTATATGTATAGTAAGTCTCCCTATATATATAGTAAGTCTGCCTATATGTATAGTAAGTCTGCCTATATATATAGTAAGTCTGCCTATATGTATAGTAAGTCTCCCTATATATATAGTAAGTCTGCCTATATGTACAGTAAGTCTCCCTATATGTATAGTAAGTCTCCCTATATGTATAGTAAGTCTGCCTATATGTATAGTAAGTCTCCCTATATATATATAGTAAGTCTGCCTATATGTATAGTAAGTCTCCCTATATATATAGTAAGTCTGCCTATATGTACAGTAAGTCTCCCTATATGTACAGTAAGTCTGCCTATATGTACAGTAAGTCTCCCTATATGTACAGTAAGTCTGCCTATATGTATAGTAAGTCTCCCTATATATATAGTAAGTCTGCCTATATGTATAGTAAGTCTCCCTATATATATAGTAAGTCTGCCTATATGTACAGTAAGTCTCCCTATATGTACAGTAAGTCTGCCTATATGTATAGTAAGTCTCCCTATATATATAGTAAGTCTGCCTATGTGTATAGTAAGTCTCCCTATATGTATAGTAAGTCTCCCTATATGTACAGTAAGTCTGCCTATATGTACAGTAAGTCTCCCTATATGTACAGTAAGTCTGCCTATATGTACAGTAAGTCTCCCTATATGTACAGTAAGTCTCCCTATATATATAGTAAGTCTGCCTATATGTATAGTAAGTCTCCCTATATATATAGTAAGTCTGCCTATATGTACAGTAAGTCTCCCTATATGTACAGTAAGTCTGCCTATATGTATAGTAAGTCTCCCTATATATATAGTAAGTCTGCCTATATGTACAGTAAGTCTCCCTATATATATAGTAAGTCTCCCTATATATATAGTAAGTCTGCCTATATGTATAGTAAGTCTCCCTATATATATAGTAAGTCTGCCTATATGTATAGTAAGTCTCCCTATATATATAGTAAGTCTGCCTATATGTATAGTAAGTCTCCCTATATATATAGTAAGTCTCCCTATATGTACAGTAAGTCTCCCTATATATATAGTAAGTCTGCCTATATGTATAGTAAGTCTCCCTATATATATAGTAAGTCTGCCTATATATATAGTAAGTCTGCCTATATATATAGTAAGTCTGCCTATATATATAGTAAGTCTCCCTATATATATAGTAAGTCTGCCTATATGTACAGTAAGTCTCCCTATATGTATAGTAAGTCTCCCTATATGTACAGTAAGTCTCCCTATATATATAGTAAGTCTGCCTATATATATAGTAAGTCTCCCTATATGTACAGTAAGTCTCCCTATATATATAGTAAGTCTGCCTATATGTATAGTAAGTCTCCCTATATGTACAGTAAGTCTCCCTATATATATAGTAAGTCTGCCTATATGTATAGTAAGTCTCCCTATATATATAGTAAGTCTGCCTATATGTATAGTAAGTCTCCCTATATATATAGTAAGTCTGCCTATATGTATAGTAAGTCTCCCTATATATATAGTAAGTCTCCCTATATGTACAGTAAGTCTGCCTATATGTACAGTAAGTCTCCCTATATGTACAGTAAGTCTGCCTATATGTACAGTAAGTCTCCCTATATGTACAGTAAGTCTCCCTATATATATAGTAAGTCTGCCTATATGTATAGTAAGTCTCCCTATATATATAGTAAGTCTGCCTATATGTACAGTAAGTCTGCCTATATGTACAGTAAGTCTGCCTATATGTATAGTAAGTCTCCGTATATGTATAGTAAGTCTCCGTATATGTATAGTAAGTCTCCGTATATGTATAGTAAGTCTCCCTATATGTATAGTAAGTCTCCGTATATGTATAGTAAGTCTCCGTATATGTATAGTAAGTCTCCGTATATGTATAGTAAGTCTCCGTATATGTATAGTAAGTCTCCCTATATGTACAGTAAGTCTCCCTATATGTATAGTAAGTCTCCCTATATATATAGTAAGTCTCCGTATATGTATAGTAAGTCTCCGTATATGTATAGTAAGTCTCCATATATGTATAGTAAGTCTGCCTATATGTACAGTAAGTCTCCCTATATATATAGTAAGTCTCCCTATATATATAGTAAGTCTCCCTATATATATAGTAAGTCTGCCTATATGTACAGTAAGTCTGCCTATATATATAGTAAGTCTCCCTATATATATAGTAAGTCTGCCTATATGTATAGTAAGTCTCCCTATATATATAGTAAGTCTGCCTATATGTATAGTAAGTCTCCCTATATATATAGTAAGTCTGCCTATATGTACAGTAAGTCTCCCTATATGTATAGTAAGTCTGCCTATATATATAGTAAGTCTCCCTATATATATAGTAAGTCTCCCTATATATATAGTAAGTCTCCCTATATGCATAGTAAGTCTCCCTATATGTATAGTAAGTCTGCCTATATGTATAGTAAGTCTGCCTATATGTATAGTAAGTCTGCCTATATGTATAGTAAGTCTGTCTATATGTATAGTAAGTCTCCCTATATGTATAGTAAGTCTCCCTATATGTATAGTAAGTCTCCCTATATGTATAGTAAGTCTCCCTATATGTATAGTAAGTCTGCCTATATGTATAGTAAGGCTCCCTATATGTACAGTAAGTCTCCCTATATATATAGTAAGTCTGCCTATATGTACAGTAAGTCTCCCTATATATATAGTAAGTCTCCCTATATATATAGTAAGTCTGCCTATATGTACAGTAAGTCTCCCTATATATATTGTAAGTCTGCCTATATGTATAGTAAGTCTGCCTATATGTACAGTAAGTCTGCCTATATATATAGTAAGTCTCCCTATATATATAGTAAGTCTGCCTATATGTATAGTAAGTCTCCCTATATATATAGTAAGTCTGCCTATATGTATAGTAAGTCTGCCTATATGTACAGTAAGTCTCCCTATATATATAGTAAGTCTCCCTATATATATAGTAAGTCTGCCTATATGTACAGTAAGTCTCCCTATATATATAGTAAGTCTCCCTATATATATAGTAAGTCTGCCTATATGTACAGTAAGTCTCCCTATATATATAGTAAGTCTGCCTATATGTATAGTAAGTCTCCCTATATGTATAGTAAGTCTCCCTATATGTATAGTAAGTCTCCCTATATGTATAGTAAGTCTCCCTATATATATAGTAAGTCTCCCTATATGTATAGTAAGTCTGCCTATATGTATAGTAAGTCTCCCGATATGTATAGTAAGTCTCCCTATATGTACAGTAAGTCTGCCTATATGTATAGTAAGTCTCCCTATATGTATAGTAAGTCTGCCTATATGTACAGTAAGTCTGCCTATATGTATAGTAAGTCTCCCTATATGTACAGTAAGGCTCCCTATATGTATAGTAAGTCTCCCTATATGTATAGTAAGTCTCCCTATATGTATAGTAAGTCTGCCTATATGTACAGTAAGTCTGCCTATATGTACAGTAAGTCTGCCTATATGTATAGTAAGTCTGCCTATATGTATAGTAAGTCTCCCTATATGTACAGTAAGGCTCCCTATATGTATAGTAAGTCTCCCTATATGTATAGTAAGTCTCCCTATATGTATAGTAAGTCTGCCTATATGTACAGTAAGTCTGCCTATATGTACAGTAAGTCTGCCTATATGTATAGTAAGTCTCCCTATATGTATAGTAAGTCTGCCTATATGTACAGTAAGTCTGCCTATATGTACAGTAAGTCTGCCTATATGTATAGTAAGTCTCCCTATATGTATAGTAAGTCTCCCTATATGTATAGTAAGTCTCCCTATATGTATAGTAAGTCTGCCTATATGTACAGTAAGTCTGCCTATATGTACAGTAAGTCTGCCTATATATATAGTAAGTCTGCCTATATGTATAGTAAGTCTGCCTATATGTACAGTAAGTCTGCCTATATATATAGTAAGTCTGCCTATATGTACAGTAAGTCTGCCTATATATATAGTAAGTCTGCCTATATGTATAGTAAGTCTGCCTATATGTACAGTAAGTCTGCCTATATATATAGTAAGTCTCCCTATATATATAGTAAGTCTGCCTATATGTATAGTAAGTCTGCCTATATGTATAGTAAGTCTCCCTATATGTACAGTAAGTCTGCCTATATGTATAGTAAGTCTGCCTATATGTATAGTAAGTCTCCCTATATGTACAGTAAGTCTCCCTATATGTATAGTAAGTCTGCCTATATGTACAGTAAGTCTCCCTATATGTATAGTAAGTCTGCCTATATGTACAGTAAGTCTCCCTATATGTATAGTAAGTCTGCCTATATGTAGAGTAAGTCTGCCTATATGTATAGTAAGTCTGCCTATATGTAAGGTAAGTCTCCCTATATGTAAGGTAAGTCTCCCTATATGTAAGGTAAGTCTCCCTATATGTAAGGTAAGTCTCCCTATATGTAAGGTAAGTCTCCCTATATGTACAGTAAGTCTCCCTATATGTACAGTAAGTCTCCCTATATGTATAGTAAGTCTGCCTATATGTAAGGTAAGTCTCCCTATATGTAAGGTAAGTCTCCCTATATGTAAGGTAAGTCTCCCTATATGTAAGGTAAGTCTCCCTATATGTAAGGTAAGTCTCCCTATATGTACAGTAAGTCTCCCTATATGTACAGTAAGTCTCCCTATATGTATAGTAAGTCTGCCTATATGTACAGTAAGTCTGCCTATATGTAAGGTAAGTCTCCCTATATGTATAGTAAGTCTCCCTATATGTAAGGTAAGTCTCCCTATATGTAAGGTAAGTCTCCCTATATGTAAGGTAAGTCTCCCTATATGTATAGTAAGTCTGCCTATATGTACAGTAAGTCTGCCTATATGTACAGTAAGTCTCCCTATATGTATAGTAAGTCTCCCTATATGTATAGTAAGTCTGCCTATGTGTACAGTAAGTCTCCCTATATGTACAGTAAGTCTCCCTATATGTACAGTAAGTCTCCCTATATGTACAGTAAGTCTCCCTATATGTAAGGTAAGTCTCCCTATATGTAAGGTAAGTCTCCCTATATGTACAGTAAGTCTGCCTATATGTACAGTAAGTCTCCCTATATGTAAGGTAAGTCTCCCTATATGTAAGGTAAGTCTCCCTATATGTATAGTAAGTCTGCCTATATGTACAGTAAGTCTCCCTATATGTACAGTAAGTCTCCCTATATGTACAGTAAGTCTCCCTATATGTACAGTAAGTCTCCCTATATGTAAGGTAAGTCTCCCTATATGTAAGGTAAGTCTCCCTATATGTATAGTAAGTCTCCCTATATGTATAGTAAGTCTCCCTATATGTATAGTAAGTCTGCCTATATGTATAGTAAGTCTGCCTATATGTACAGTAAGTCTCCCTATATGTACAGTAAGTCTCCCTATATGTACAGTAAGTCTCCCTATATGTAAGGTAAGTCTCCCTATATGTAAGGTAAGTCTCCCTATATGTAAGGTAAGTCTCCCTATATGTACAGTAAGTCTGCCTATATGTAAGGTAAGTCTCCCTATATGTACAGTAAGTCTGCCTATATGTACAGTAAGTCTCCCTATATGTAAGGTAAGTCTCCCTATATGTAAGGTAAGTCTCCCTATATGTATAGTAAGTCTGCCTATATGTACAGTAAGTCTCCCTATATGTACAGTAAGTCTCCCTATATGTATAGTAAGTCTCCCTATATGTATAGTAAGGCTCCCTATATGTATAGTAAGGCTCCCTATATGTATAGTAAGTCTGCCTATATGTATAGTAAGGCTCCCTATATGTATAGTAAGGCTCCCTATATGTATAGTAAGGCTCCCTATATGTATAGTAAGGCTCCCTATATGTATAGTAAGGCTCCCTATATGTACAGTAAGGCTCCCTATATGTACAGTAAGGCTCCCTATATGTATAGTAAGTCTCCCTATATGTACAGTAAGGCTCCCTATATGTATAGCAAGTCTCCCTATATGTACAGTAAGTCTCCCTATATGTATAGTAAGTCTGCCTATATGTAAGGTAAGTCTCCCTATATGTAAGGTAAGTCTCCCTATATGTACAGTAAGTCTCCCTATATGTACAGTAAGTCTCCCTATATGTATAGTAAGTCTCCCTATATGTATAGTAAGTCTCCCTATATGTATAGTAAGTCTGCCTATATGTATAGTAAGTCTGCCTATATGTAAGGTAAGTCTGCCTATATGTAAGGTAAGTCTCCCTATATGTAAGGTAAGTCTCCCTATATGTAAGGTAAGTCTCCCTATATGTATAGTAAGTCTGCCTATATGTAAGGTAAGTCTCCCTATATGTAAGGTAAGTCTCCCTATATGTAAGGTAAGTCTCCCTATATGTATAGTAAGTCTCCCTATATGTATAGTAAGGCTCCCTATATGTATAGTAAGGCTCCCTATATGTACAGTAAGGCTCCCTATATGTATAGTAAGGCTCCCTATATGTATAGTAAGTCTCCCTATATGTATAGTAAGTCTCCCTATATGTACAGTAAGGATCCCTATATGTATAGTAAGGCTCCCTATATGTATAGTAAGTCTCCCTATATGTACAGTAAGGCTCCCTATATGTACAGTAAGTCTCCCTATATGTACAGTAAGGCTCCCTATATGTACAGTAAGTCTCCCTATATGTATAGTAAGTCTCCCTATATGTATAGTAAGGCTCCCTATATGTATAGTAAGTCTCCCTATATGTACAGTAAGGCTCCCTATATGTATAGTAAGTCTCCCTATATGTACAGTAAGGCTCCCTATATGTACAGTAAGGCTCCCTATATGTACAGTAAGTCTCCCTATATGTATAGTAAGTCTCCCTATATGTATAGTAAGGCTCCCTATATGTACAGTAAGTCTCCCTATATGTACAGTAAGTCTCCCTATATGTATAGTAAGGCTCCCTATATGTACAGTAAGTCTCCCTATATGTATAGTAAGGCTCCCTATATGTATAGTAAGTCTCCATATATGTATAGTAAGTCTCCATATATGTATAGTAAGGCTCCCTATATGTATAGTAAGGCTCCCTATATGTACAGTAAGTCTCCCTATATGTATAGTAAGGCTCCCTATATGTATAGTAAGGCTCCCTATATGTATAGTAAGGCTCCCTATATGTACAGTAAGTCTCCCTATATGTATAGTAAGTCTCCCTATATGTATAGTAAGCCTCCCTATATGTATAGTAAGGCTCCCTATATGTATAGTAAGTCTCCCTATATGTATAGTAAGTCTCCCTATATGTATAGTAAGTCTCCGTATATGTATAGTAAGGCTCCCTATATGTATAGTAAGTCTGCCTATATGTACAGTAAGTCTCCCTATATGTATAGTAAGCCTCCCTATATGTATAGTAAGGCTCCCTACATGTATAGTAAGTCTCCCTATATGTATAGTAAGGCTCCCTATATGTATAGTAAGTCTCGTATATGTACAGTAAGGCTCCCTATATGTATAGTAAGGCTCCCTATATGTATAGTAAGTCTCCCTATATGTATAGTAAGTCTCCCTATATGTATAGTAAGTCTCCCTATATGTATAGTAAGTCTCCCTATATGTATAGTAAGGCTCCCTATATGTATAGTAAGTCTCCCTATATGTATAGTAAGCCTCCCTATATGTATAGTAAGTCTCCCTATATGTATAGTAAGTCTCCCTATATGTATAGTAAGTCTCCCTATATGTATAGTAAGGCTCCCTATATGTACAGTAAGTCTGCCTATATGTATAGTAAGGCTCCCTATATGTACAGTAAGTCTCCGTATATGTATAGTAAGTCTCCGTATATGTATAGTAAGTCTCCCTATATGTATTGTAAGCCTCCCTATATGTATAGTAAGGCTCCCTATATGTATAGTAAGGCTCCCTATATGTATAGTAAGCCTCCCTATATGTATAGTAAGGCTCCCTATATGTATAGTAAGCCTCCCTATATGTATAGTAAGGCTGCCTATATGTATAGTAAGGCTCCCTATATGTATAGTAAGGCTCCCTATATGTATAGTAAGGCTCCCTATATGTATAGTAAGGCTCCCTATATGTATAGTAAGTCTGCCTATATGTACAGTAAGGCTCCCTATATGTATAGTAAGGCTCCCTATATGTATAGTAAGTCTGCCTATATGTATAGTAAGTCTCCCTATATGTACAGTAAGTCTCCCTATATGTATAGTAAGGCTCCCTATATGTATAGTAAGTCTCCCTATATGTATAGTAAGTCTCCCTATATGTATAGTAAGGCTCCCTATATGTATAGTAAGTCTCCCTATATGTACAGTAAGTCTCCCTATATGTACAGTAAGTCTCACTATATGTATAGTAAGTCTCACTATATGTATAGTAAGTCTCACTATATGTATAGTAAGTCTCACTATATGTACAGTAAGGCTCCCTATATGTATAGTAAGTCTCACTATATGTATAGTAAGTCTCACTATATGTACAGTAAGTCTCACTATATGTATAGTAAGTCTCACTATATGTATAGTAAGTCTCACTATATGTACAGTAAGGCTCCCTATATGTATAGTAAGTCTCACTATATGTACAGTAAGTCTCACTATATGTATAGTAAGTCTCACTATATGTATAGTAAGTCTCACTATATGTATAGTAAGTCTCACTATATGTACAGTAAGGCTCCCTATATGTATAGTAAGTCTCACTATATGTATAGTAAGGCTCCCTATATGTACAGTAAGGCTCCCTATATGTACAGTAAGGCTCCCTATATGTATAGTAAGGCTCCCTATATGTAAGGTAAGGCTCCCTATATGTAAGGTAAGGCTCCCTATATGTATAGTAAGGCTCCCTATATGTATAGTAAGGCTCCCTATATGTAAGGTAAGGCTCCCTATATGTAAGGTAAGGCTCCCTATATGTAAGGTAAGGCTCCCTATATGTAAGGTAAGGCTCCCTATATGTAAGGTAAGGCTCCCTATATGTACAGTAAGGCTCCCTATATGTATAGTAAGGCTCCCTATATGTAAGGTAAGGCTCCCTATATGTAAGGTAAGGCTCCCTATATGTATAGTAAGGCTCCCTATATGTAAGGTAAGGCTCCCTATATGTATAGTAAGTCTCCCTATATGTACAGTAAGTCTGCCTATATGTATAGTAAGTCTCACTATATGTACAGTAAGGCTCCCTATATGTATAGTAAGTCTCACTATATGTATAGTAAGTCTCACTATATGTACAGTAAGTCTCACTATATGTATAGTAAGTCTCACTATATGTATAGTAAGTCTCACTATATGTATAGTAAGTCTCACTATATGTACAGTAAGGCTCCCTATATGTATAGTAAGTCTCACTATATGTATAGTAAGGCTCCCTATATGTACAGTAAGGCTCCCTATATGTACAGTAAGGCTCCCTATATGTATAGTAAGTCTCACTATATGTACAGTAAGTCTCACTATATGTATAGTAAGTCTCACTATATGTATAGTAAGTCTCACTATATGTACAGTAAGGCTCCCTATATGTATAGTAAGTCTCACTATATGTATAGTAAGTCTCCCTATATGTACAGTAAGGCTCCCTATATGTATAGTAAGTCTCACTATATGTATAGTAAGTCTCCCTATATGTACAGTAAGTCTCACTATATGTATAGTAAGTCTCACTATATGTATAGTAAGTCTCACTATATGTATAGTAAGTCTCCCTATATGTATAGTAAGGCTCCCTATATGTATAGTAAGGCTCCCTATATGTATAGTAAGCCTCCCTATATGTATAGTAAGGCTCCCTATATGTATAGTAAGCCTCCCTATATGTATAGTAAGGCTGCCTATATGTATAGTAAGGCTCCCTATATGTATAGTAAGGCTCCCTATATGTATAGTAAGGCTCCCTATATGTATAGTAAGGCTCCCTATATGTATAGTAAGTCTGCCTATATGTACAGTAAGGCTCCCTATATGTATAGTAAGGCTCCCTATATGTATAGTAAGTCTGCCTATATGTATAGTAAGTCTCCCTATATGTACAGTAAGTCTCCCTATATGTATAGTAAGGCTCCCTATATGTATAGTAAGTCTCCCTATATGTATAGTAAGTCTCCCTATATGTATAGTAAGGCTCCCTATATGTATAGTAAGTCTCCCTATATGTACAGTAAGTCTCCCTATATGTACAGTAAGTCTCACTATATGTATAGTAAGTCTCACTATATGTATAGTAAGTCTCACTATATGTATAGTAAGTCTCACTATATGTACAGTAAGGCTCCCTATATGTATAGTAAGTCTCACTATATGTATAGTAAGTCTCACTATATGTACAGTAAGTCTCACTATATGTATAGTAAGTCTCACTATATGTATAGTAAGTCTCACTATATGTACAGTAAGGCTCCCTATATGTATAGTAAGTCTCACTATATGTACAGTAAGTCTCACTATATGTATAGTAAGTCTCACTATATGTATAGTAAGTCTCACTATATGTATAGTAAGTCTCACTATATGTACAGTAAGGCTCCCTATATGTATAGTAAGTCTCACTATATGTATAGTAAGGCTCCCTATATGTACAGTAAGGCTCCCTATATGTACAGTAAGGCTCCCTATATGTATAGTAAGGCTCCCTATATGTAAGGTAAGGCTCCCTATATGTAAGGTAAGGCTCCCTATATGTATAGTAAGGCTCCCTATATGTATAGTAAGGCTCCCTATATGTAAGGTAAGGCTCCCTATATGTAAGGTAAGGCTCCCTATATGTAAGGTAAGGCTCCCTATATGTAAGGTAAGGCTCCCTATATGTAAGGTAAGGCTCCCTATATGTACAGTAAGGCTCCCTATATGTATAGTAAGGCTCCCTATATGTAAGGTAAGGCTCCCTATATGTAAGGTAAGGCTCCCTATATGTATAGTAAGGCTCCCTATATGTAAGGTAAGGCTCCCTATATGTATAGTAAGTCTCCCTATATGTACAGTAAGTCTGCCTATATGTATAGTAAGTCTCACTATATGTACAGTAAGGCTCCCTATATGTATAGTAAGTCTCACTATATGTATAGTAAGTCTCACTATATGTACAGTAAGTCTCACTATATGTATAGTAAGTCTCACTATATGTATAGTAAGTCTCACTATATGTATAGTAAGTCTCACTATATGTACAGTAAGGCTCCCTATATGTATAGTAAGTCTCACTATATGTATAGTAAGGCTCCCTATATGTACAGTAAGGCTCCCTATATGTACAGTAAGGCTCCCTATATGTATAGTAAGTCTCACTATATGTACAGTAAGTCTCACTATATGTATAGTAAGTCTCACTATATGTATAGTAAGTCTCACTATATGTACAGTAAGGCTCCCTATATGTATAGTAAGTCTCACTATATGTATAGTAAGTCTCCCTATATGTACAGTAAGGCTCCCTATATGTATAGTAAGTCTCACTATATGTATAGTAAGTCTCCCTATATGTACAGTAAGTCTCACTATATGTATAGTAAGTCTCACTATATGTATAGTAAGTCTCACTATATGTATAGTAAGCCTCACTATATGTATAGTAAGTCTCACTATATGTATAGTAAGGCTGCCTATATGTATAGTAAGCCTCCCTATATGTATAGTAAGGCTCCCTATATGTATAGTAAGTCTCCCTATATGTATAGTAAGTCTCCCTATATGTATAGTAAGTCTCCGTATATGTATAGTAAGTCTCCGTATATGTATAGTAAGTCTCCCTATATGTATAGTAAGGCTCCCTATATGTATAGTAAGGCTCCCTATATGTACAGTAAGGCTGCCTATATGCATAGTAAGTCTCACTATATGTATAGTAAGGCTCCCTATATGTACAGTAAGGCTCCCTATATGTACAGTAAGGCTCCCTATATGTATAGTAAGGCTCCCTATATGTAAGGTAAGGCTCCCTATATGTAAGGTAAGGCTCCCTATATGTATAGTAAGGCTCCCTATATGTAAGGTAAGGCTCCCTATATGTAAGGTAAGGCTCCCTATATGTAAGGTAAGGCTCCCTATATGTATAGTAAGGCTCCCTATATGTAAGGTAAGGCTCCCTATATGTATAGTAAGGCTCCCTATATGTATAGTAAGGCTCCCTATATGTATAGTAAGGCTGCCTATATGTATAGTAAGGCTCCCTATATGTAAGGTAAGGCTCCCTATATGTATAGTAAGGCTCCCTATATGTATAGTAAGGCTCCCTATATGTATAGTAAGGCTCCCTATATGTATAGTAAGGCTGCCTATATGTATAGTAAGTCTCACTATATGTATAGTAAGGCTCCCTATATGTACAGTAAGGCTCCCTATATGTACAGTAAGGCTCCCTATATGTAAGGTAAGGCTCCCTATATGTATAGTAAGGCTCCCTATATGTATAGTAAGGCTGCCTATATGTATAGTAAGGCTCCCTATATGTAAGGTAAGGCTCCCTATATGTATAGTAAGGCTCCCTATATGTATAGTAAGGCTCCCTATATGTATAGTAAGGCTCCCTATATGTATAGTAAGGCTGCCTATATGTATAGTAAGTCTCACTATATGTATAGTAAGGCTCCCTATATGTACAGTAAGGCTCCCTATATGTACAGTAAGGCTCCCTATATGTAAGGTAAGGCTCCCTATATGTATAGTAAGGCTCCCTATATGTATAGTAAGGCTCCCTATATGTATAGTAAGTCTCCCTATATGTATAGTAAGGCTCCCTATATGTATAGTAAGGCTCCCTATATGTATAGTAAGGCTGCCTATATGTATAGTAAGGCTCCCTATATGTATAGTAAGGCTCCCTATATGTACAGTAAGGCTCCCTATATGTATAGTAAGGCTGCCTATATGTACAGTAAGGCTCCCTATATGTATAGTAAGGCTCCCTATATGTACAGTAAGGCTCCCTATGTGTATAGTAAGGCTCCCTATATGTACAGTAAGTCTCACTATATGTACAGTAAGGCTCCCTATATGTATAGTAAGGCTCCCTATATGTATAGTAAGGCTCCCTATATGTATAGTAAGGCTCCCTATATGTATAGTAAGGCTGCCTATATGTATAGTAAGGCTCCCTATATGTATAGTAAGGCTCCCTATATGTATAGTAAGGCTCCCTATATGTATAGTAAGTCTCACTATATGTACAGTAAGGCTCCCTATATGTATAGTAAGGCTGCCTATATGTACAGTAAGGCTCCCTATATGTACAGTAAGGCTCCCTATATGTACAGTAAGGCTGCCTATATGTATAGTAAGGCTCCCTATATGTATAGTAAGTCTGCCTGTATGTATAGTAAGGCTGCCTATATGTATAGTAAGGCTCCCTATATGTATAGTAAGGCTCCCTATATGTATAGTAAGTCTGCCTGTATGTATAGTAAGGCTGCCTATATGTATAGTAAGGCTCCCTATATGTATAGTAAGGCTCCCTATATGTATAGTAAGGCTCCCTATATGTATAGTAAGGCTCCCTATATGTATAGTAAGTCTCACTATATGTATAGTAAGTCTCCCTATATGTACAGTAAGGCTGCCTATATGTATAGTAAGGCTCCCTATATGTATAGTAAGGCTGCCTATATGTATAGTAAGCCTCCCTATATGTATAGTAAGTCTCCCTATATGTATAGTAAGTCTCACTATATGTATAGTAAGGCTGCCTATATGTATAGTAAGGCTCCCTATATGTATAGTAAGTCTGCCTGTATGTATAGTAAGGCTGCCTATATGTATAGTAAGGCTCCCTATATGTATAGTAAGGCTGCCTATATGTATAGTAAGGCTCCCTATATGTATAGTAAGGCTCCCTATATGTATAGTAAGGCTCCCTATATGTATAGTAAGGCTCCCTATATGTATAGTAAGGCTCCCTATATGTATAGTAAGGCTCCCTATATGTACAGTAAGGCTCCCTATATGTACAGTAAGGCTGCCTATATGTATAGTAAGGCTCCCTATATGTATAGTAAGGCTCCCTATATGTATAGTAAGGCTCCCTATATGTATAGTAAGTCTCCCTATATGTATAGTAAGTCTGCCTATATGTATAGTAAGGCTCCCTATATGTATAGTAAGGCTCCCTATATGTATAGTAAGTCTCCCTATATGTATAGTAAGGCTCCCTATATGTATAGTAAGTCTCCCTGTATGTATAGTAAGGCTCCCTATATGTATAGTAAGTCTCCCTGTATGTATAGTAAGTCTGCCTATATGTATAGTAAGTCTGCCTATATGTATAGTAAGGCTGCCTATATGTATAGTAAGGCTCCCTATATGTATAGTAAGTCTCCCTATATGTATAGTAAGGCTCCCTATATGTATAGTAAGTCTCCCTGTATGTATAGTAAGGCTCCCTATATGTATAGTAAGGCTCCCTATATGTATAGTAAGGCTCCCTATATGTATAGTAAGGCTCCCTATATGTATAGTAAGGCTCCCTATATGTACAGTAAGGCTCCCTATATGTACAGTAAGGCTCCCTATATGTAAGGTAAGGCTCCCTATATGTATAGTAAGGCTCCCTATATGTAAGGTAAGGCTCCCTATATGTATAGTAAGGCTCCCTATATGTATAGTAAGGCTGCCTATATGTAGAGTAAGGCTCCCTATATGTATAGTAAGGCTGCCTATATGTATAGTAAGCCTCCCTATATGTATAGTAAGTCTCCCTATATGTATAGTAAGTCTCACTATATGTATAGTAAGGCTGCCTATATGTATAGTAAGTCTCCCTATATGTATAGTAAGTCTCACTATATGTATAGTAAGCCTCCCTATATGTATAGTAAGTCTCCCTATATGTATAGTAAGGCTCCCTATATGTATAGTAAGTCTCACTATATGTATAGTAAGTCTCCCTATATGTATAGTAAGTCTCCCTATATGTATAGTAAGTCTCACTATATGTATAGTAAGGCTGCCTATATGTATAGTAAGTCTCACTATATGTATAGTAAGGCTGCCTATATGTATAGTAAGCCTCCCTATATGTATAGTAAGTCTCCCTATATGTATAGTAAGTCTCACTATATGTATAGTAAGGCTGCCTATATGTACAGTAAGGCTCCCTATATGTACAGTAAGGCTCCCTATATGTACAGTAAGGCTCCCTATATGTATAGTAAGCCTCCCTATATGTATAGTAAGTCTCCCTATATGTATAGTAAGGCTCCCTATATGTATAGTAAGTCTCCCTATATGTACAGTAAGGCTGCCTATATGTATAGTAAGGCTTCCTATATGTATAGTAAGGCTCCCTATATGTATAGTAAGGCTCCCTATATGTATAGTAAGGCTCCATATATGTATAGTAAGGCTCCCTATATGTATAGTAAGTCTCCCTATATGTATAGTAAGGCTCCCTATATGTAAGGTAAGGCTCCCTATATGTATAGTAAGGCTCCCTATATGTATAGTAAGGCTCCCTATATGTATAGTAAGGCTCCCTATATGTATAGTAAGGCTCCCTATATGTAAGGTAAG
Organism: Siphonodentalium dalli; assembly: GCA_032622095.1. Taxonomy (NCBI): domain Eukaryota; kingdom Metazoa; phylum Mollusca; class Scaphopoda; order Gadilida; family Siphonodentaliidae; genus Siphonodentalium; species Siphonodentalium dalli. The sequence continues at coordinate 193,263,869 of CP136062.1, read as the reverse complement.
GCTCCCTATATGTATAGTAAGGCTCCCTATATGTATAGTAAGGCTCCCTATATGTAAGGTAAGGCTCCCTATATGTATAGTAAGGCTCCCTATATGTAAGGTAAGGCTCCCTATATGTATAGTAAGGCTCCCTATATGTATAGTAAGTCTCCCTATATGTATAGTAAGGCTCCCTATATGTATAGTAAGGCTCCCTATATGTATAGTAAGGCTCCCTATATGTATAGTAAGGCTCCCTATATGTATAGTAAGTCTCCCTATATGTATAGTAAGTCTCCCTATATGTACAGTAAGGCTGCCTATATGTATAGTAAGTCTCACTATATGTATAGTAAGGCTCCCTATATGTATAGTAAGGCTCCCTATATGTACAGTAAGGCTCCCTATATGTACAGTAAGGCTCCCTATATGTATAGTAAGGCTCCCTATATGTATAGTAAGGCTCCCTATATGTATAGTAAGGCTCACTATATGTATAGTAAGGCTCCCTATATGTACAGTAAGGCTCCCTATATGTATAGTAAGGCTCCCTATATGTATAGTAAGGCTCCCTATATGTACAGTAAGGCTCCCTATATGTACAGTAAGGCTCCCTATATGTATAGTAAGGCTCCCTATATGTACAGTAAGGCTCCCTATATGTACAGTAAGGCTCCCTATATGTATAGTAAGGCTCCCTATATGTACAGTAAGGCTCCCTATATGTACAGTAAGGCTCCCTATATGTATAGTAAGGCTCCCTATATGTATAGTAAGGCTCCCTATATGCATAGTAAGGCTCCCTATATGTATAGTAAGGCTCCCTATATGTATAGTAAGGCTCCCTATATGTACAGTAAGGCTGCCTATATGTACAGTAAGGCTCCCTATATGTATAGTAAGGCTCCCTATATGTATAGTAAGTCTCACTATATGTATAGTAAGGCTCCCTATATGTATAGTAAGGCTCCCTATATGTACAGTAAGGCTGCCTATATGTACAGTAAGGCTGCCTATATGTACAGTAAGGCTCCCTATATGTATAGTAAGGCTCCCTATATGTATAGTAAGGCTGCCTATATGTACAGTAAGGCTGCCTATATGTACAGTAAGGCTGCCTATATGTACAGTAAGGCTCCCTATATGTACAGTAAGGCTCCCTATATGTATAGTAAGTCTCCCTATATGTATAGTAAGGCTGCCTATATGTATAGTAAGGCTCCCTATATGTACAGTAAGGCTCCCTATATGTATAGTAAGGCTCCCTATATGTACAGTAAGGCTCCCTATATGTATAGTAAGGCTCCCTATATGTACAGTAAGGCTCCCTATATGTACAGTAAGGCTCCCTATATGTATAGTAAGGCTGCCTATATGTATAGTAAGGCTCCCTATATGTACAGTAAGGCTCCCTATATGTACAGTAAGGCTCCCTATATGTATAGTAAGGCTGCCTATATGTATAGTAAGGCTGCCTATATGTACAGTAAGGCTCCCTATATGTACAGTAAGGCTCCCTATATGTACAGTAAGGCTCCCTATATGTATAGTAAGGCTGCCTATATGTACAGTAAGGCTGCCTATATGTACAGTAAGGCTGCCTATATGTACAGTAAGGCTGCCTATATGTACAGTAAGGCTCCCTATATGTATAGTAAGTCTCCCTATATGTATAGTAAGGCTGCCTATATGTATAGTAAGGCTCCCTATATGTACAGTAAGGCTGCCTATATGTACAGTAAGGCTCCCTATATGTATAGTAAGGCTCCATATATGTATAGTAAGTCTCACTATATGTATAGTAAGGCTCCCTATATGTATAGTAAGGCTCCCTATATGTACAGTAAGGCTCCCTATATGTATAGTAAGGCTCCCTATATGTATAGTAAGTCTCACTATATGTATAGTAAGTCTCACTATATGTATAGTAAGTCTCCCTATATGTACAGTAAGGCTGCCTATATGTATAGTAAGGCTGCCTATATGTATAGTAAGGCTGCCTATATGTATAGTAAGGCTGCCTATATGTATAGTAAGGCTGCCTATATGTATAGTAAGGCTGCCTATATGTATAGTAAGTCTCCCTATATGTATAGTAAGGCTCCCTATATGTATAGTAAGTCTCACTATATGTATAGTAAGGCTCCCTATATGTATAGTAAGGCTCCCTATATGTACAGTAAGGCTCCCTATATGTACAGTAAGGCTCCCTATATGTATAGTAAGGCTCCCTATATGTAAGGTAAGGCTCCCTATATGTATAGTAAGGCTCCCTATATGTAAAGTAAGGCTCCCTATATGTAAGGTAAGGCTCCCTATATGTACAGTAAGGCTCCCTATATGTATAGTAAGGCTCCCTATATGTAAGGTAAGGCTCCCTATATGTAAGGTAAGGCTCCCTATATGTATAGTAAGGCTCCCTATATGTAAGGTAAGGCTCCCTATATGTAAGGTAAGGCTCCCTATATGTAAGGTAAGGCTCCCTATATGTAAGGTAAGGCTCCCTATATGTAAGGTAAGGCTCCCTATATGTATAGTAAGGCTCCCTATATGTAAGGTAAGGCTCCCTATATGTAAGGTAAGGCTCCCTATATGTAAGGTAAGGCTCCCTATATGTAAGGTAAGGCTCCCTATATGTATAGTAAGGCTCCCTATATGTACAGTAAGGCTCCCTATATGTATAGTAAGGCTCCCTATATGTAAGGTAAGGCTCCCTATATGTAAGGTAAGTCTCCCTATATGTAAGGTAAGGCTCCCTATATGTATAGTAAGTCTCCCTATATGTATAGTAAGGCTCCCTATATGTATAGTAAGGCTCCCTATATGTAAGGTAAGGCTCCCTATATGTAAGGTAAGGCTCCCTATATGTAAGGTAAGGCTCCCTATATGTAAGGTAAGGCTCCCTATATGTATAGTAAGGCTCCCTATATGTAAGGTAAGGCTCCCTATATGTAGAGTAAGGCTGCCTATATGTAAGGTAAGGCTGCCTATATGTATAGTAAGGCTGCCTATATGTATAGTAAGGCTCCCTATATGTAAGGTAAGGCTGCCTATATGTATAGTAAGGCTGCCTATATGTATAGTAAGGCTGCCTATATGTATAGTAAGGCTGCCTATATGTATAGTAAGGCTGCCTATATGTATAGTAAGGCTCCCTATATGTATAGTAAGGCTGCCTATATGTATAGTAAGGCTCCCTATATGTAAGGTAAGGCTCCCTATATGTAAGGTAAGGCTCCCTATATGTAAGGTAAGGCTCCCTATATGTATAGTAAGGCTCCCTATATGTAAGGTAAGGCTCCCTATATGTATAGTAAGGCTCCCTATATGTAGAGTAAGGCTCCCTATATGTAAGGTAAGGCTCCCTATATGTATAGTAAGGCTCCCTATATGTAGAGTAAGGCTCCCTATATGTAAGGTAAGGCTCCCTATATGTATAGTAAGGCTCCCTATATGTATAGTAAGGCTCCCTATATGTATAGTAAGGCTCCCTATATGTATAGTAAGGCTCCCTATATGTATAGTAAGGCTCCCTATATGTAAGGTAAGGCTCCCTATATGTATAGTAAGGCTCCCTATATGTAAGGTAAGGCTCCCTATATGTATAGTAAGGCTCCCTATATGTATAGTAAGGCTGCCTATATGTACAGTAAGTCTCCCTATATGTATAGTAAGTCTCCCTATATGTATAGTAAGGCTCCCTATATGTAAGGTAAGGCTCCCTATATGTAAGGTAAGGCTCCCTATATGTAAGGTAAGGCTCCCTATATGTATAGTAAGGCTCCCTATATGTATAGTAAGGCTGCCTATATGTATAGTAAGGCTGCCTATATGTAGAGTAAGGCTCCCTATATGTATAGTAAGGCTCCCTATATGTATAGTAAGGCTGCCTATATGTATAGTAAGGCTCCCTATATGTAAGGTAAGGCTCCCTATATGTAAGGTAAGGCTCCCTATATGTAAGGTAAGGCTCCCTATATGTATAGTAAGGCTCCCTATATGTATAGTAAGGCTGCCTATATGTATAGTAAGGCTCCCTATATGTATAGTAAGGCTGCCTATATGTATAGTAAGGCTCCCTATATGTATAGTAAGGCTCCCTATATGTATAGTAAGGCTCCCTATATGTAAGGTAAGGCTCCCTATATGTAAGGTAAGGCTCCCTATATGTAAGGTAAGGCTCCCTATATGTAAGGTAAGGCTCCCTATATGTATAGTAAGGCTCCCTATATGTAAGGTAAGGCTCCCTATATGTATAGTAAGGCTCCCTATATGTAAGGTAAGGCTGCCTATATGTACAGTAAGGCTCCCTATATGTAAGGTAAGGCTGCCTATATGTACAGTAAGGCTCCCTATATGTAAGGTAAGGCTCCCTATATGTATAGTAAGGCTCCCTATATGTACAGTAAGGCTCCCTATATGTAAGGTAAGGCTGCCTATATGTACAGTAAGGCTCCCTATATGTAAGGTAAGGCTGCCTATATGTAGAGTAAGGCTCCCTATATGTAAGGTAAGGCTCCCTATATGTAAGGTAAGGCTCCCTATATGTAAGGTAAGGCTCCCTATATGTATAGTAAGGCTCCCTATATGTATAGTAAGGCTCCCTATATGTATAGTAAGGCTCCCTATATGTATAGTAAGGCTCCCTATATGTAAGGTAAGGCTCCCTATATGTATAGTAAGGCTCCCTATATGTATAGTAAGGCTCCCTATATGTATAGTAAGGCTCCCTATATGTATAGTAAGGCTCCCTATATGTAAGGTAAGGCTCCCTATATGTATAGTAAGGCTCCCTATATGTAAGGTAAGGCTCCCTATATGTATAGTAAGGCTGCCTATATGTATAGTAAGTCTCCCTATATGTATAGTAAGGCTCCCTATATGTATAGTAAGGCTCCCTATATGTATAGTAAGGCTGCCTATATGTACAGTAAGTCTCCCTATATGTATAGTAAGGCTCCCTATATGTATAGTAAGTCTCCCTATATGTATAGTAAGTATCCCTATATGTATAGTAAGTCTCCCTATATGTATAGTAAGGCTCCCTATATGTATAGTAAGGCTCCCTATATGTATAGTAAGGCTGCCTATATGTATAGTAAGGCTCCCTATATGTATAGTAAGGCTCCCTATATGTATAGTAAGTCTCCCTATATGTATAGTAAGTATCCCTATATGTATAGTAAGTCTCCCTATATGTAAGGTAAGGCTCCCTATATGTAAGGTAAGGCTCCCTATATGTAAGGTAAGGCTCCCTATATGTAAGGTAAGGCTCCCTATATGTAAGGTAAGGCTCCCTATATGTATAGTAAGTCTCCCTATATGTATAGTAAGGCTCCCTATATGTAAGGTAAGGCTCCCTATATGTACAGTAAGTCTGCCTATATGTAAGGTAAGGCTCCCTATATGTATAGTAAGGCTCCCTATATGTAAGGTAAGGCTCCCTATATGTATAGTAAGGCTCCCTATATGTATAGTAAGGCTCCCTATATGTATAGTAAGGCTCCCTATATGTATAGTAAGGCTCCCTATATGTACAGTAAGGCTGCCTATATGTATAGTAAGGCTGCCTATATGTAAGGTAAGTCTCCCTATATGTAAGGTAAGGCTCCCTATATGTAAGGTAAGGCTCCCTATATGTATAGTAAGGCTGCCTATATGTATAGTAAGGCTCCCTATATGTATAGTAAGTCTCCCTATATGTAAGGTAAGGCTCCCTATATGTAAGGTAAGGCTCCCTATATGTATAGTAAGTCTCCCTATATGTATAGTAAGGCTCCCTATATGTAAGGTAAGGCTCCCTATATGTAAGGTAAGGCTCCCTATATGTATAGTAAGGCTGCCTATATGTATAGTAAGGCTCCCTATATGTATAGTAAGTCTGCCTATATGTATAGTAAGCCTCCCTATATGTATAGTAAGGCTCCCTATATGTACAGTAAGGCTCCCTATATGTATAGTAAGGCTCCCTATATGTATAGTAAGGCTCCCTATATGTATAGTAAGGCTCCCTATATGTACAGTAAGGCTCCCTATATGTAAGGTAAGGCTCCCTATATGTAAGGTAAGGCTCCCTATATGTAAGGTAAGGCTCCCTATATGTAAGGTAAGGCTCCCTATATGTATAGTAAGTCTCCCTATATGTATAGTAAGGCTCCCTATATGTAAGGTAAGGCTCCCTATATGTATAGTAAGTCTCCCTATATGTATAGTAAGTCTCCCTATATGTATAGTAAGGCTCCCTATATGTAAGGTAAGGCTCCCTATATGTAAGGTAAGGCTCCCTATATGTAAGGTAAGTCTCCCTATATGTATAGTAAGGCTCCCTATATGTAAGGTAAGGCTCCCTATATGTATAGTAAGGCTCCCTATATGTATAGTAAGGCTGCCTATATGTATAGTAAGGCTCCCTATATGTAAGGTAAGGCTCCCTATATGTAAGGTAAGGCTCCCTATATGTAAGGTAAGGCTCCCTATATGTATAGTAAGTCTCCCTATATGTATAGTAAGGCTCCCTATATGTATAGTAAGGCTCCCTATATGTATAGTAAGGCTGCCTATATGTATAGTAAGTCTCCCTATATGTAAGGTAAGGCTCCCTATATGTAAGGTAAGGCTCCCTATATGTAAGGTAAGGCTCCCTATATGTAAGGTAAGGCTCCCTATATGTATAGTAAGGCTCCCTATATGTATAGCTTTTATGTGTAACCATATAAGGTAAGGGGGTGTCTGACGGGTAGCAGAACTGTCAAGGTTAGCGACCCCACACCTAGCACACCAGAAAGACAGAGAAAAGTCAAAGTAATGTGCTGGCAGGTTGACCAGAAGGCCTTTTTGAAAGTCAACTAAAGAAAAAAGTAAAACGGCTAAGAACGCATTTGTCATAAGAATTTTACACACAATTGATACCGGTCGGTGCAAAATGTACGGTCTATATAAAGTGGTAGTATAGTCCCCCCCATATAGTATTATAATATATACACTGTAGGTATAATTAGAGTTAAACGCTCTCTATATTATATTGTTAAACGCTCTTTATGTGACCAGGTTAGCTATATATAGCTATCATATCTGTCATCGTGAAGTATCTTTACATATTACAATCCGTATATGACTATGTAAGTATGTTACATATAGGTGGTGGTTAAACACTTAAACAAGATTCCGAATAATTAATTTAGATGAGTACATGGGGTAATACATCTTATTGTGAGATGTATGCATGCTGGAAAGTACTCACTAACACCAATAAATTATTACCTTAGGATTATGAAGCATAATATATAGGGTTAGATTATATACTTAAGATAAATGTAAGTGAGCATTATATCTCACAACAATTATTATATGGGTAGAGATAATAATATTATATATATACATATATATATGCACGAAAAAACACACCTAGCCCTCAAGAATGACAATAAAAAGTCAGAATGGATCACTGGCTGACGGGCCTTGCGGCCTTTCCGTTTGTCAACATAAGTATAGTGAAAGAATTAACGGCTTTCAACCTATCTGTCATATAATTTCCCCACAAAATGAAGGTGGTTCACAAATGCATGGATGTCAAAAGAAAGGGGAGGTTGTCTGCTGTATGCATATTAAAGAAGATTCTAGGCTATATGTGATGACCAAGGTCCCAATTTCCCGCAGACAATTTGCTCCTCGTTCTGATGACATGAATTTTGAGGTGGAAGCTGGATCCTGGAGCGGTTTATTAGAATTTTGAAAATAGTTTTAGAACGTACCCCATCGAAATAAGATTCATTTAATGCCAAAGGTAGAATTTCTAGGTTTTTGAAAAATTCTCCCAATGAGTTAAAAAGATGCCAGAATGTTTTGATAAGACCGTCTTCAGTTGCAGTTTGCTGACTATATGCCACGCTAAGCGCATGTCATATCATGTTTCGACCCTTTAACTGTAAGGTAAGGCTCCCTATATGTACAGTAAGGCTCCCTATATGTATAGTAAGGCTCCCTATATGTATAGTAAGTCTCCCTATATGTAAGGTAAGGCTCCCTATATGTAAGGTAAGGCTCCCTATATGTATAGTAAGTCTCCCTATATGTATAGTAAGGCTCCCTATATGTAAGGTAAGGCTCCCTATATGTAAGGTAAGGCTCCCTATATGTATAGTAAGGCTGCCTATATGTATAGTAAGGCTGCCTATATGTACAGTAAGGCTCCCTATATGTATAGTAAGGCTCCATATATGTATAGTAAGTCTCCATATATGTATAGTAAGGCTCCCTATATGTATTGTAAGGCTCCCTATATGTATAGTAAGGCTGCCTATATGTACAGTAAGGCTGCCTATATGTATAGTAAGGCTCCCTATATGTATAGTAAGTCTGCCTATATGTATAGTAAGTCTCCCTATATGTATAGTAAGTCTCCCTATATGTATAGTAAGGCTCCCTATATGTATAGTAAGTCTCCCTATATGTATAGTAAGTCTCCCTATATGTACAGTAAGGCTCCCTATATGTAAGGTAAGGCTCCCTATATGTAAGGTAAGGCTCCCTATATGTATAGTAAGTCTCCCTATATGTATAGTAAGTCTCCCTATATGTAAGGTAAGGCTCCCTATATGTATAGTAAGTCTCCCTATATGTATAGTAAGTCTCCCTATATGTATAGTAAGGCTCCCTATATGTAAGGTAAGGCTCCCTATATGTAAGGTAAGGCTCCCTATATGTAAGGTAAGTCTCCCTATATGTATAGTAAGGCTCCCTATATGTAAGGTAAGGCTCCCTATATGTAAGGTAAGGCTCCCTATATGTATAGTAAGGCTCCCTATATGTAAGGTAAGGCTCCCTATATGTATAGTAAGGCTCCCTATATGTATAGTAAGGCTCCCTATATGTAAGGTAAGGCTCCCTATATGTAAGGTAAGGCTCCCTATATGTATAGTAAGTCTCCCTATATGTATAGTAAGTCTCCCTATATGTAAGGTAAGGCTCCCTATATGTAAGGTAAGGCTCCCTATATGTAAGGTAAGGCTCCCTATATGTATAGTAAGTCTCCCTATATGTATAGTAAGGCTCCCTATATGTAAGGTAAGGCTCCCTATATGTAAGGTAAGGCTCCCTATATGTATAGTAAGTCTCCCTATATGTATAGTAAGTCTCCCTATATGTAAGGTAAGGCTCCCTATATGTAAGGTAAGGCTCCCTATATGTAAGGTAAGGCTCCCTATATGTAAGGTAAGGCTCCCTATATGTATAGTAAGTCTCCCTATATGTATAGTAAGTCTCCGTATATGTATAGTAAGGCTGCCTATATGTATAGTAAGGCTACCTATATGTACAGTAAGGCTCCCTATATGTATAGTAAGTCTCCCTATATGTATAGTAAGGCTCCCTATATGTATAGTAAGGCTGCCTATATGTATAGTAAGTCTCCCTATATGTATAGTAAGGCTCCCTATATGTATAGTAAGGCTCCCTATATGTAAGGTAAGGCTCCCTATATGTATAGTAAGGCTGCCTATATGTAAGGTAAGGCTCCCTATATGTATAGTAAGTCTCCCTATATGTATAGTAAGGCTCCCTATATGTAAGGTAAGGCTCCCTATATGTATAGTAAGGCTCCCTATATGTATAGTAAGGCTCCCTATATGTATAGTAAGGCTCCCTATATGTAAGGTAAGGCTCCCTATATGTAAGGTAAGGCTCCCTATATGTATAGTAAGGCTCCCTATATGTAAGGTAAGGCTCCCTATATGTACAGTAAGGCTCCGTATATGTATAGTAAGGCTCCCTATATGTATAGTAAGGCTCCCTATATGTATAGTAAGGCTCCCTATATGTATAGTAAGGCTCCCTATATGTATAGTAAGGCTCCCTATATGTATAGTAAGGCTCCCTATATGTAAGGTAAGGCTCCCTATATGTAAGGTAAGGCTCCCTATATGTAAGGTAAGGCTCCCTATATGTATAGTAAGCCTCCCTATATGTATAGTAAGTCTCCCTATATGTATAGTAAGCCTCCCTATATGTATAGTAAGCCTCCCTATATGTACAGTAAGTCTCCCTATATGTACAGTAAGGCTGCCTATATGTACAGTAAGGCTCCCTATATGTAAGGTAAGGCTCCCTATATGTATAGTAAGGCTCCCTATATGTATAGTAAGGCTCCCTATATGTATAGTAAGGCTCCCTATATGTATAGTAAGGCTCCCTATATGTAAGGTAAGGCTCCCTATATGTATAGTAAGGCTCCCTATATGTATAGTAAGGCTCCCTATATGTAAGGTAAGGCTCCCTATATGTATAGTAAGGCTCCCTATATGTATAGTAAGTCTCCCTATATGTATAGTAAGGCTCCCTATATGTAAGGTAAGGCTCCCTATATGTATAGTAAGGCTCCCTATATGTAAGGTAAGGCTCCCTATATGTATAGTAAGGCTCCCTATATGTATAGTAAGTCTCCCTATATGTATAGTAAGGCTCCCTATATGTAAGGTAAGGCTCCCTATATGTATAGTAAGGCTCCCTATATGTAAGGTAAGGCTCCCTATATGTAAGGTAAGGCTCCCTATATGTATAGTAAGTCTCCCTATATGTATAGTAAGCCTCCCTATATGTATAGTAAGCCTCCCTATATGTACAGTAAGTCTCCCTATATGTACAGTAAGGCTGCCTATATGTACAGTAAGGCTCCCTATATGTAAGGTAAGGCTCCCTATATGTATAGTAAGGCTCCCTATATGTATAGTAAGGCTCCCTATATGTATAGTAAGGCTCCCTATATGTATAGTAAGGCTCCCTATATGTAAGGTAAGGCTCCCTATATGTATAGTAAGGCTCCCTATATGTATAGTAAGGCTCCCTATATGTAAGGTAAGGCTCCCTATATGTATAGTAAGGCTCCCTATATGTATAGTAAGTCTCCCTATATGTATAGTAAGGCTCCCTATATGTAAGGTAAGGCTCCCTATATGTATAGTAAGGCTCCCTATATGTAAGGTAAGGCTCCCTATATGTATAGTAAGGCTCCCTATATGTATAGTAAGTCTCCCTATATGTATAGTAAGGCTCCCTATATGTAAGGTAAGGCTCCCTATATGTATAGTAAGGCTCCCTATATGTAAGGTAAGGCTCCCTATATGTAAGGTAAGGCTCCCTATATGTATAGTAAGGCTCCCTATATGTAAGGTAAGGCTCCCTATATGTAAGGTAAGGCTCCCTATATGTAAGGTAAGGCTCCCTATATGTATAGTAAGGCTCCCTATATGTATAGTAAGGCTCCCTATATGTAAGGTAAGGCTCCCTATATGTAAGGTAAGGCTCCCTATATGTATAGTAAGGCTCCCTATATGTATAGTAAGGCTTCCTATATGTATAGTAAGGCTCCCTATATGTAAGGTAAGGCTCCCTATATGTATAGTAAGGCTCCCTATATGTATAGTAAGGCTCCCTATATGTAAGGTAAGGCTCCCTATATGTAAGGTAAGTCTCCCTATATGTATAGTAAGGCTCCCTATATGTAAGGTAAGTCTCCCTATATGTATAGTAAGTCTCCCTATATGTATAGTAAGGCTCCCTATATGTAAGGTAAGGCTCCCTATATGTAAGGTAAGTCTCCCTATATGTATAGTAAGGCTCCCTATATGTAAGGTAAGGCTCCCTATATGTAAGGTAAGGCTCCCTATATGTATAGTAAGGCTCCCTATATGTAAGGTAAGGCTCCCTATATGTAAGGTAAGGCTCCCTATATGTATAGTAAGGCTCCCTATATGTATAGTAAGGCTCCCTATATGTATAGTAAGGCTCCCTATATGTAAGGTAAGGCTCCCTATATGTATAGTAAGGCTCCCTATATGTATAGTAAGTCTCCCTATATGTAAGGTAAGGCTCCCTATATGTAAGGTAAGGCTCCCTATATGTAAGGTAAGGCTCCCTATATGTAAGGTAAGGCTGCCTATATGTAAGGTAAGGCTCCCTATATGTATAGTAAGGCTGCCTATATGTACAGTAAGGCTGCCTATATGTACAGTAAGGCTCCCTATATGTAAGGTAAGGCTCCCTATATGTATAGTAAGGCTCCCTATATGTAAGGTAAGGCTCCCTATATGTATAGTAAGGCTCCCTATATGTACAGTAAGGCTCCCTATATGTAAGGTAAGGCTCCCTATATGTATAGTAAGGCTCCCTATATGTAGAGTAAGTCTCCCTATATGTAAGGTAAGGCTCCCTATATGTAAGGTAAGGCTCCCTATATGTAAGGTAAGGCTCCCTATATGTATAGTAAGGCTCCCTATATGTATAGTAAGGCTCCCTATATGTATAGTAAGGCTCCCTATATGTATAGTAAGGCTGCCTATATGTATAGTAAGTCTGCCTATATGTATAGTAAGGCTCCCTATATGTAAGGTAAGGCTCCCTATATGTAAGGTAAGGCTCCCTATATGTAAGGTAAGTCTCCATATATGTATAGTAAGGCTCCCTATATGTATAGTAAGGCTCCCTATATGTATAGTAAGGCTGCCTATATGTATAGTAAGGCTCCCTATATGTATAGTAAGGCTCCCTATATGTATAGTAAGGCTGCCTATATGTAAGGTAAGGCTCCCTATATGTAAGGTAAGGCTCCCTATATGTATAGTAAGGCTGCCTATATGTAGAGTAAGGCTGCCTATATGTAGAGTAAGGCTGCCTATATGTAAGGTAAGGCTGCCTATATGTATAGTAAGGCTGCCTATATGTATAGTAAGTCTCCCTATATGTATAGTAAGGCTCCCTATATGTAAGGTAAGGCTCCCTATATGTAAGGTAAGGCTCCCTATATGTATAGTAAGGCTGCCTATATGTAGAGTAAGGCTGCCTATATGTAGAGTAAGGCTGCCTATATGTAAGGTAAGGCTGCCTATATGTATAGTAAGGCTGCCTATATGTATAGTAAGGCTGCCTATATGTATAGTAAGTCTCCCTATATGTAAGGTAAGGCTGCCTATATGTAAGGTAAGGCTGCCTATATGTATAGTAAGGCTCCCTATATGTATAGTAAGTCTCCCTATATGTATAGTAAGGCTGCCTATATGTATAGTAAGTCTCCCTATATGTATAGTAAGGCTGCCTATATGTATAGTAAGGCTGCCTATATGTATAGTAAGTCTCCCTATATGTATAGTAAGGCTGCCTATATGTAAGGTAAGGCTGCCTATATGTAAGGTAAGGCTGCCTATATGTATAGTAAGTCTCCCTATATGTATAGTAAGGCTGCCTATATGTATAGTAAGGCTCCCTATATGTATAGTAAGGCTGCCTATATGTAAGGTAAGGCTGCCTATATGTATAGTAAGGCTCCCTATATGTATAGTAAGGCTCCCTATATGTACAGTAAGGCTCCCTATATGTATAGTAAGGCTGCCTATATGTATAGTAAGGCTGCCTATATGTAAGGTAAGGCTGCCTATGTGTATAGTAAGGCTGCCTATATGTATAGTAAGGCTGCCTATATGTATAGTAAGGCTGCCTATATGTATAGTAAGGCTGCCTATATGTATAGTAAGGCTGCCTATATGTAAGGTAAGGCTGCCTATATGTAAGGTAAGGCTGCCTATATGTATAGTAAGGCTGCCTATATGTATAGTAAGGCTGCCTATATGTATAGTAAGGCTGCCTATATGTATAGTAAGGCTGCCTATATGTATAGTAAGGCTGCCTATATGTATAGTAAGGCTGCCTATATGTATAGTAAGGCTGCCTATATGTAAGGTAAGGCTGCCTATATGTAAGGTAAGGCTGCCTATATGTATAGTAAGGCTGCCTATATGTATAGTAAGGCTGCCTATATGTATAGTAAGGCTGCCTATATGTATAGTAAGGCTGCCTATATGTAAGGTAAGGCTGCCTATGTGTATAGTAAGGCTGCCTATATGTATAGTAAGTCTCCCTATATGTAAGGTAAGGCTGCCTATATGTAAGGTAAGGCTGCCTATATGTATAGTAAGGCTCCCTATATGTATAGTAAGTCTCCCTATATGTATAGTAAGGCTGCCTATATGTATAGTAAGGCTGCCCCTGTGTATAGTAAGGCTGCCTATATGTATAGTAAGGCTCCCTATATGTATAGTAAGGCTGCCTATATGTATAGTAAGGCTGCCTATGTGTATAGTAAGGCTGCCTATATGTAGAGTAAGGCTCCCTATATGTATAGTAAGGCTCCCTATATGTATAGTAAGGCTGCCTATGTGTATAGTAAGGCTGCCTATATGTAGAGTAAGGCTCCCTATATGTATAGTAAGGCTGCCTATATGTATAGTAAGGCTGCCTATGTGTATAGTAAGGCTGCCTATATGTATAGTAAGGCTCCCTATATGTATAGTAAGGCTCCCTATATGTAGAGTAAGGCTGCCTATATGTATAGTAAGGCTGCCTATATGTAAGGTAAGGCTGCCTATATGTATAGTAAGGCTGCCTATATGTAAGGTAAGGCTGCCTATATGTAAGGTAAGGCTGCCTATATGTATAGTAAGGCTGCCTATATGTATAGTAAGTCTCCCTATATGTAGAGTAAGGCTGCCTATATGTATAGTAAGGCTCCCTATATGTATAGTAAGGCTCCCTATATGTATAGTAAGGCTCCCTATATGTAAGGTAAGGCTGCCTATATGTAAGGTAAGGCTGCCTATATGTAAGGTAAGGCTCCCTATATGTATAGTAAGGCTGCCTATATGTAGAGTAAGGCTGCCTATATGTAAAGTAAGGCTGCCTATATGTAAGGTAAGTCTGCCTATATGTAAAGTAAGGCTCCCTATATGTACAGTAAGGCTGCCTATATGTATAGTAAGGCTCCCTATATGTATAGTAAGGCTCCCTATATGTATAGTAAGGCTGCCTATATGTATAGTAAGGCTGCCTATATGTACAGTAAGGCTCCCTATATGTATAGTAAGGCTCCCTATATGTAAGGTAAGGCTCCCTATATGTACAGTAAGGCTCCCTATATGTACAGTAAGGCTGCCTATATGTATAGTAAGGCTGCCTATATGTAGAGTAAGGCTGCCTATATGTACAGTAAGGCTGCCTATATGTAGAGTAAGGCTGCCTATATGTACAGTAAGGCTGCCTATATGTACAGTAAGGCTGCCTATATATAGAGTAAGGCTGCCTATATGTAGAGTAAGGCTGCCTATATGTACAGTAAGGCTCCCTATATGTATAGTAAGGCTGCCTATATGTACAGTAAGGCTTCCTATATGTAGAGTAAGGCTGCCTATATGTAAGGTAAGGCTGCCTATATGTATAGTAAGGCTCCCTATATGTATAGTAAGGCTCCCTATATGTATAGTAAGGCTCCCTATATGTAAGGTAAGGCTGCCTATATGTATAGTAAGGCTCCCTATATGTAAGGTAAGGCTGCCTATATGTAGAGTAAGGCTGCCTATATGTACAGTAAGGCTGCCTATATGTAGAGTAAGGCTGCCTATATGTACAGTAAGGCTGCCTATATGTAGAGTAAGGCTGCCTATATGTAGAGTAAGGCTGCCTATATGTATAGTAAGGCTGCCTATATGTACAGTAAGGCTTCCTATATGTAGAGTAAGGCTGCCTATATGTAAGGT
The DNA here is from genome assembly GCA_032622095.1 of Siphonodentalium dalli. Taxonomy (NCBI): domain Eukaryota; kingdom Metazoa; phylum Mollusca; class Scaphopoda; order Gadilida; family Siphonodentaliidae; genus Siphonodentalium; species Siphonodentalium dalli. The sequence continues at coordinate 193,248,315 of CP136062.1, read as the reverse complement.
AAGGCTGCCTATATGTATAGTAAGGCTGCCTATATGTAGAGTAAGGCTCCCTATATGTATAGTAAGGCTCCCTATATGTAGAGTAAGGCTGCCTATATGTATAGTAAGGCTCCCTATATGTAGAGTAAGGCTGCCTATATGTATAGTAAGGCTCCCTATATGTAGAGTAAGGCTGCCTATATGTATAGTAAGGCTCCCTATATGTAAGGTAAGGCTGCCTATATGTAAGGTAAGGCTCCCTATATGTAAGGTAAGGCTGCCTATATGTATAGTAAGTCTCCCTATATGTATAGTAAGTCTGCCTATATGTAAGGTAAGGCTGCCTATATGTAAGGTAAGGCTGCCTATATGTATAGTAAGGCTGCCTATATGTAGAGTAAGGCTCCCTATATGTATAGTAAGGCTCCCTATATGTATAGTAAGGCTCCCTATATGTATAGTAAGGCTCCCTATATGTACAGTAAGGCTCCCTATATGTAGAGTAAGGCTGCCTATATGTATAGTAAGTCTCCCTATATGTATAGTAAGGCTGCCTATATGTAGAGTAAGGCTGCCTATATGTAAGGTAAGGCTGCCTATATGTAAGGTAAGGCTGCCTATATGTAGAGTAAGGCTGCCTATATGTAAGGTAAGGCTGCCTATATGTAAGGTAAGGCTGCCTATATGTATAGTAAGGCTGCCTATATGTAGAGTAAGGCTGCCTATATGTAGAGTAAGGCTGCCTATATGTAAGGTAAGGCTCCCTATATGTAAGGTAAGGCTCCCTATATGTAAGGTAAGGCTGCCTATATGTAGAGTAAGGCTGCCTATATGTACAGTAAGTCTCCCTATATGTATAGTAAGTCTCCCTATATGTAGAGTAAGGCTCCCTATATGTAGAGTAAGGCTCCCTATATGTATAGTAAGGCTGCCTATATGTAGAGTAAGGCTGCCTATATGTAGAGTAAGGCTGCCTATATGTAGAGTAAGGCTGCCTATATGTAAGGTAAGGCTCCCTATATGTATAGTAAGGCTGCCTATATGTATAGTAAGTCTCCCTATATGTAAGGTAAGGCTGCCTATATGTAAGGTAAGGCTGCCTATATGTATAGTAAGGCTCCCTATATGTAGAGTAAGGCTCCCTATATGTATAGTAAGGCTCCCTATATGTATAGTAAGGCTCCCTATATGTACAGTAAGGCTCCCTATATGTAGAGTAAGGCTGCCTATATGTATAGTAAGGCTCCCTATATGTATAGTAAGGCTCCCTATATGTACAGTAAGGCTGCCTATATGTATAGTAAGGCTGCCTATATGTATAGTAAGGCTGCCTATATGTAAGGTAAGGCTGCCTATATGTAAGGTAAGGCTGCCTATATGTAGAGTAAGGCTGCCTATATGTAAGGTAAGGCTCCCTATATGTATTGTAAGGCTGCCTATATGTATAGTAAGGCTCCCTATATGTAGAGTAAGGCTCCCTATATGTATAGTAAGGCTGCCTATATGTATAGTAAGGCTGCCTATATGTATAGTAAGGCTGCCTATATGTAAGGTAAGGCTGCCTATATGTAAGGTAAGGCTGCCTATATGTATAGTAAGGCTCCCTATATGTAGAGTAAGGCTGCCTATATGTAAGGTAAGGCTGCCTATATGTAAGGTAAGGCTGCCTATATGTAGAGTAAGGCTGCCTATATGTATAGTAAGGCTGCCTATATGTATAGTAAGGCTGCCTATATGTATAGTAAGGCTCCCTATATGTAAGGTAAGGCTGCCTATATGTATAGTAAGGCTCCCTATATGTAAAGTAAGGCTGCCTATATGTATAGTAAGTCTCCCTATATGTAAGGTAAGGCTGCCTATATGTATAGTAAGGCTCCCTATATGTAAAGTAAGGCTGCCTATATGTATAGTAAGTCTCCCTATATGTATAGTAAGGCTGCCTATATGTAGAGTAAGGCTCCCTATATGTATAGTAAGGCTCCCTATATGTATAGTAAGGCTCCCTATATGTAGAGTAAGGCTCCCTATATGTAGAGTAAGGCTGCCTATATGTAAGGTAAGGCTGCCTATATGTAAGGTAAGGCTGCCTATATGTAGAGTAAGGCTGCCTATATGTATAGTAAGGCTGCCTATATGTATAGTAAGGCTGCCTATATGTATAGTAAGGCTGCCTATATGTATAGTAAGTCTCCCTATATGTATAGTAAGGCTCCCTATATGTATAGTAAGGCTCCCTATATGTAAGGTAAGGCTGCCTATATGTAAGGTAAGGCTGCCTATATGTAAGGTAAGGCTGCCTATATGTAGAGTAAGGCTCCCTATATGTATAGTAAGGCTCCCTATATGTACAGTAAGTCTGCCTATATGTACAGTAAGTCTGCCTATATGTATAGTAAGGCTGCCTATATGTATAGTAAGTCTGCCTATATGTAAGGTAAGGCTACCTATATGTATAGTAAGTCTGCCTATATGTAAGGTAAGGCTGCCTATATGTATAGTAAGTCTCCCTATATGTATAGTAAGCCATCTCCGTATATGTATAGTAAGTCTCCCTATATGTATAGTAAGGCTCCCTATATGTATAGTAAGTCTCCCTATATGTAGAGTAAGGCTCCCTATATGTAGAGTAAGGCTCCCTATATGTATAGTAAGGCTCCCTATATGTAGAGTAAGTCTGCCTATATGTACAGTAAGTCTGCCTATATGTAGAGTAAGTCTGCCTATATGTATAGTAAGTCTGCCTATATGTAAGGTAAGGCTACCTATATGTATAGTAAGTCTGCCTATATGTATAGTAAGGCTCCCTATATGTACAGTAAGTCTGCCTATATGTACAGTAAGTCTGCCTATATGTAAGGTAAGGCTGCCTATATGTACAGTAAGGCTCCCTATATGTAGAGTAAGTCTGCCTATATGTATAGTAAGTCTGCCTATATGTAAGGTAAGGCTACCTATATGTATAGTAAGTCTGCCTATATGTAAGGTAAGGCTGCCTATATGTATAGTAAGGCTGCCTATATGTAGAGTAAGGCTCCCTATATGTATAGTAAGGCTCCCTATATGTACAGTAAGTCTGCCTATATGTACAGTAAGTCTGCCTATATGTAAGGTAAGGCTGCCTATATGTACAGTAAGGCTCCCTATATGTAGAGTAAGGCTCCCTATATGTATAGTAAGGCTGCCTATATGTAAGGTAAGGCTGCCTATATGTAGAGTAAGGCTGCCTATATGTACAGTAAGGCTGCCTATATGTACAGTAAGGCTGCCTATATGTATAGTAAGGCTCCCTATATGTAAGGTAAGGCTCCCTATATGTATAGTAAGGCTGCCTATATGTATAGTAAGGCTCCCTATATGTAAGGTAAGGCTCCCTATATGTAAGGTAAGGCTGCCTATATGTATAGTAAGGCTCCCTATATGTATAGTAAGGCTGCCTATATGTAAGGTAAGGCTGCCTATATGTATAGTAAGGCTCCCTATATGTATAGTAAGGCTCCCTATATGTATAGTAAGGCTCCCTATATGTAGAGTAAGGCTCCCTATATGTAAGGTAAGGCTGCCTATATGTAAGGTAAGGCTGCCTATATGTAAGGTAAGGCTGCCTATATGTATAGTAAGTCTGCCTATATGTATAGTAAGGCTGCCTATATGTAGAGTAAGGCTCCCTATATGTATAGTAAGGCTCCCTATATGTAGAGTAAGGCTCCCTATATGTAAGGTAAGGCTCCCTATATGTAAGGTAAGGCTGCCTATATGTATAGTAAGGCTCCCTATATGTAAGGTAAGGCTCCCTATATGTATAGTAAGGCTGCCTATATGTAGAGTAAGGCTGCCTATATGTATAGTAAGGCTGCCTATATGTATAGTAAGGCTCCCTATATGTATAGTAAGGCTGCCTATATGTAAGGTAAGGCTGCCTATATGTATAGTAAGTCTGCCTATATGTAGAGTAAGGCTGCCTATATGTATAGTAAGGCTCCCTATATGTATAGTAAGGCTGCCTATATGTAGAGTAAGGCTCCCTATATGTATAGTAAGTCTGCCTATATGTACAGTAAGGCTGCCTATATGTACAGTAAGGCTCCCTATATGTACAGTAAGGCTCCCTATATGTATAGTAAGGCTCCCTATATGTATAGTAAGGCTCCCTATATGTAGAGTAAGGCTCCCTATATGTAGAGTAAGGCTGCCTATATGTATAGTAAGGCTGCCTATATGTAGAGTAAGGCTCCCTATATGTATAGTAAGGCTGCCTATATGTAGAGTAAGGCTGCCTATATGTATAGTAAGGCTGCCTATATGTAGAGTAAGGCTCCCTATATGTATAGTAAGGCTCCCTATATGTATAGTAAGGCTGCCTATATGTAGAGTAAGGCTGCCTATATGTATAGTAAGGCTGCCTATATGTAAGGTAAGGCTGCCTATATGTAAGGTAAGGCTCCCTATATGTACAGTAAGGCTCCCTATATGTAAGGTAAGGCTGCCTATATGTAGAGTAAGGCTCCCTATATGTATAGTAAGGCTCCCTATATGTAGAGTAAGGCTCCCTATATGTAAGGTAAGGCTCCCTATATGTAAGGTAAGGCTGCCTATATGTATAGTAAGGCTCCCTATATGTAAGGTAAGGCTCCCTATATGTATAGTAAGGCTGCCTATATGTAGAGTAAGGCTGCCTATATGTATAGTAAGGCTGCCTATATGTAAGGTAAGGCTGCCTATATGTATAGTAAGTCTGCCTATATGTATAGTAAGGCTGCCTATATGTAGAGTAAGGCTCCCTATATGTATAGTAAGGCTCCCTATATGTAGAGTAAGGCTCCCTATATGTAAGGTAAGGCTCCCTATATGTAAGGTAAGGCTGCCTATATGTATAGTAAGGCTCCCTATATGTATAGTAAGGCTGCCTATATGTATAGTAAGGCTCCCTATATGTAAGGTAAGGCTCCCTATATGTAAGGTAAGGCTGCCTATATGTATAGTAAGGCTCCCTATATGTATAGTAAGGCTGCCTATATGTATAGTAAGGCTCCCTATATGTAAGGTAAGGCTCCCTATATGTATAGTAAGTCTGCCTATATGTATAGTAAGGCTGCCTATATGTAGAGTAAGGCTCCCTATATGTATAGTAAGGCTCCCTATATGTAGAGTAAGGCTCCCTATATGTAAGGTAAGGCTCCCTATATGTAAGGTAAGGCTGCCTATATGTAAGGTAAGGCTGCCTATATGTAAGGTAAGGCTGCCTATATGTAGAGTAAGGCTGCCTATATGTAGAGTAAGGCTCCCTATATGTATAGTAAGGCTGCCTATATGTATAGTAAGGCTCCCTATATGTAAGGTAAGGCTGCCTATATGTAGAGTAAGGCTCCCTATATGTATAGTAAGGCTGCCTATATGTAGAGTAAGGCTGCCTATATGTAAGGTAAGGCTCCCTATATGTAAGGTAAGGCTGCCTATATGTAGAGTAAGGCTGCCTATATGTAGAGTAAGGCTGCCTATATGTATAGTAAGTCTCCCTATATGTATAGTAAGGCTGCCTATATGTAAGGTAAGGCTGCCTATATGTAGAGTAAGGCTCCCTATATGTATAGTAAGGCTGCCTATATGTAGAGTAAGGCTGCCTATATGTAAGGTAAGGCTCCCTATATGTAAGGTAAGGCTGCCTATATGTAGAGTAAGGCTGCCTATATGTAGAGTAAGGCTGCCTATATGTATAGTAAGTCTCCCTATATGTATAGTAAGGCTCCCTATATGTAAGGTAAGGCTGCCTATATGTAGAGTAAGGCTCCCTATATGTATAGTAAGGCTGCCTATATGTAGAGTAAGGCTGCCTATATGTAAGGTAAGGCTCCCTATATGTAAGGTAAGGCTGCCTATATGTAGAGTAAGGCTGCCTATATGTAGAGTAAGGCTGCCTATATGTATAGTAAGGCTCCCTATATGTATAGTAAGGCTGCCTATATGTATAGTAAGGCTCCCTATATGTACAGTAAGGCTCCCTATATGTATAGTAAGTCTCCCTATATGTAGAGTAAGGCTGCCTATATGTATAATAAGGCTGCCTATATGTATAGTAAGGCTCCCTATATGTACAGTAAGGCTCCCTATATGTATAGTAAGTCTCCCTATATGTAGAGTAAGGCTGCCTATATGTATAGTAAGGCTCCCTATATGTACAGTAAGGCTCCCTATATGTATAGTAAGTCTCCCTATATGTATAGTAAGGCTCCCTATATGTATAGTAAGGCTGCCTATATGTATAGTAAGGCTCCCTATATGTACAGTAAGGCTCCCTATATGTATAGTAAGTCTCCCTATATGTAGAGTAAGGCTCCCTATATGTAGAGTAAGGCTGCCTATATGTATAGTAAGGCTCCCTATATGTATAGTAAGGCTGCCTATATGTATAGTAAGGCTCCCTATATGTAAGGTAAGGCTCCCTATATGTAAGGTAAGGCTGCCTATATGTAAGGTAAGGCTCCCTATATGTATAGTAAGGCTCCCTATATGTAAGGTAAGGCTGCCTATATGTATAGTAAGGCTGCCTATATGTAAGGTAAGGCTGCCTATATGTATAGTAAGGCTCCCTATATGTAAGGTAAGGCTGCCTATATGTAAGGTAAGGCTGCCTATATGTATAGTAAGGCTCCCTATATGTATAGTAAGGCTCCCTATATGTATAGTAAGGCTCCCTATATGTATAGTAAGGCTCCCTATATGTATAGTAAGGCTGCCTATATGTACAGTAAGGCTCCCTATATGTATAGTAAGGCTGCCTATATGTATAGTAAGGCTGCCTATATGTAAGGTAAGGCTGCCTATATGTATAGTAAGGCTCCCTATATGTAAGGTAAGGCTGCCTATATGTAGAGTAAGGCTCCCTATATGTAAGGTAAGGCTCCCTATATGTATAGTAAGGCTCCCTATATGTAGAGTAAGGCTGCCTATATGTAGAGTAAGGCTCCCTATATGTATAGTAAGGCTCCCTATATGTAAGGTAAGGCTCCCTATATGTATAGTAAGGCTCCCTATATGTAAGGTAAGGCTGCCTATATGTATAGTAAGGCTGCCTATATGTAGAGTAAGGCTGCCTATATGTAGAGTAAGGCTGCCTATATGTAGAGTAAGGCTCCCTATATGTATAGTAAGGCTCCCTATATGTAGAGTAAGGCTCCCTATATGTATAGTAAGGCTCCCTATATGTACAGTAAGGCTGCCTATATGTATAGTAAGGCTGCCTATATGTATAGTAAGGCTCCCTATATGTATAGTAAGGCTGCCTATATGTATAGTAAGGCTGCCTATATGTAAGGTAAGGCTGCCTATATGTATAGTAAGGCTCCCTATATGTAAGGTAAGGCTGCCTATATGTAGAGTAAGGCTCCCTATATGTAAGGTAAGGCTCCCTATATGTATAGTAAGGCTCCCTATATGTAAGGTAAGGCTCCCTATATGTATAGTAAGGCTCCCTATATGTAGAGTAAGGCTGCCTATATGTAGAGTAAGGCTCCCTATATGTATAGTAAGGCTCCCTATATGTAAGGTAAGGCTCCCTATATGTATAGTAAGGCTCCCTATATGTAAGGTAAGGCTGCCTATATGTATAGTAAGGCTCCCTATATGTATAGTAAGGCTCCCTATATGTATAGTAAGGCTCCCTATATGTAGAGTAAGGCTGCCTATATGTAAGGTAAGGCTGCCTATATGTATAGTAAGGCTCCCTATATGTATAGTAAGGCTCCCTATATGTATAGTAAGTCTCCCTATATGTAAGGTAAGGCTGCCTATATGTAAGGTAAGGCTGCCTATATGTATAGTAAGGCTGCCTATATGTATAGTAAGTCTCCCTATATGTATAGTAAGGCTGCCTGTATGTAGAGTAAGGCTCCCTATATGTATAGTAAGGCTCCCTATATGTAAGGTAAGGCTGCCTATATGTAAGGTAAGGCTGCCTATATGTAAGGTAAGGCTGCCTATATGTAGAGTAAGGCTGCCTATATGTAAAGTAAGGCTGCCTATATGTAAGGTAAGGCTGCCTATATGTAAGGTAAGGCTCCCTATATGTAAGGTAAGGCTGCCTATATGTAGAGTAAGGCTGCCTATATGTAAGGTAAGGCTGCCTATATGTATAGTAAGGCTCCCTATATGTAAGGTAAGGCTCCCTATATGTATAGTAAGGCTGCCTATATGTAAGGTAAGGCTGCCTATATGTAGAGTAAGGCTCCCTATATGTAAAGTAAGGCTGCCTATATGTAAGGTAAGGCTGCCTATATGTATAGTAAGTCTCCCTATATGTATAGTAAGGCTGCCTGTATGTAGAGTAAGGCTCCCTATATGTATAGTAAGGCTCCCTATATGTAAGGTAAGGCTCCCTATATGTATAGTAAGGCTCCCTATATGTAAGGTAAGGCTGCCTATATGTAAGGTAAGGCTGCCTATATGTAAGGTAAGGCTGCCTATATGTAGAGTAAGGCTGCCTATATGTAAAGTAAGGCTGCCTATATGTAAGGTAAGGCTGCCTATATGTAAGGTAAGGCTCCCTATATGTAAGGTAAGGCTGCCTATATGTAGAGTAAGGCTGCCTATATGTAAGGTAAGGCTGCCTATATGTATAGTAAGGCTCCCTATATGTAAGGTAAGGCTCCCTATATGTATAGTAAGGCTGCCTATATGTAGAGTAAGGCTCCCTATATGTAAGGTAAGGCTGCCTATATGTAAGGTAAGGCTGCCTATATGTAGAGTAAGGCTCCCTATATGTAAAGTAAGGCTGCCTATATGTATAGTAAGGCTCCCTATATGTAAGGTAAGGCTGCCTATATGTAGAGTAAGGCTCCCTATATGTATAGTAAGGCTGCCTATATGTATAGTAAGGCTCCCTATATGTAAGGTAAGGCTGCCTATATGTATAGTAAGGCTCCCTATATGTAAGGTAAGGCTGCCTATATGTAGAGTAAGGCTCCCTATATGTAAAGTAAGGCTGCCTATATGTAAAGTAAGGCTGCCTATATGTACAGTAAGGCTGCCTATATGTATAGTAAGGCTCCCTATATGTATAGTAAGGCTGCCTATATGTACAGTAAGGCTGCCTATATGTAGAGTAAGGCTCCCTATATGTAAAGTAAGGCTCCCTATATGTATAGTAAGGCTGCCTATATGTACAGTAAGGCTGCCTATATGTATAGTAAGGCTGCCTATATGTAAAGTAAGGCTCCCTATATGTAGAGTAAGGCTCCCTATATGTAAAGTAAGGCTCCCTATATGTATAGTAAGGCTGCCTATATGTAGAGTAAGGCTGCCTATATGTAAGGTAAGGCTGCCTATATGTATAGTAAGGCTCCCTATATGTATAGTAAGGCTCCCTATATGTATAGTAAGGCTCCCTATATGTAAAGTAAGGCTGCCTATATGTATAGTAAGGCTCCCTATATGTAAAGTAAGGCTCCCTATATGTATAGTAAGGCTGCCTATATGTACAGTAAGGCTCCCTATATGTAGAGTAAGGCTCCCTATATGTATAGTAAGGCTCCCTATATGTAAAGTAAGGCTGCCTATATGTAAGGTAAGGCTGCCTATATGTAAAGTAAGGCTGCCTATATGTATAGTAAGGCTGCCTATATGTATAGTAAGGCTGCCTATATGTACAGTAAGGCTGCCTATATGTATAGTAAGGCTCCCTATATGTAGAGTAAGGCTCCCTATATGTAAGGTAAGGCTCCCTATATGTACAGTAAGGCTGCCTATATGTATAGTAAGTCTCCCTATATGTAAAGTAAGGCTGCCTATATGTAAAGTAAGGCTGCCTATATGTATAGTAAGGCTCCCTATATGTATAGTAAGGCTCCCTATATGTAGAGTAAGGCTCCCTATATGTATAGTAAGGCTCCCTATATGTAAAGTAAGGCTGCCTATATGTAAAGTAAGGCTGCCTATATGTATAGTAAGGCTCCCTATATGTAAAGTAAGGCTCCCTATATGTATAGTAAGGCTGCCTATATGTACAGTAAGGCTCCCTATATGTAGAGTAAGGCTCCCTATATGTATAGTAAGGCTCCCTATATGTAAAGTAAGGCTGCCTATATGTATAGTAAGGCTGCCTATATGTACAGTAAGGCTCCCTATATGTAAAGTAAGGCTCCCTATATGTAAAGTAAGGCTGCCTATATGTATAGTAAGGCTCCCTATATGTAAAGTAAGGCTCCCTATATGTATAGTAAGGCTGCCTATATGTACAGTAAGGCTCCCTATATGTAGAGTAAGGCTCCCTATATGTATAGTAAGGCTCCCTATATGTAAAGTAAGGCTGCCTATATGTAAGGTAAGGCTGCCTATATGTAAAGTAAGGCTGCCTATATGTATAGTAAGGCTGCCTATATGTATAGTAAGGCTGCCTATATGTACAGTAAGGCTGCCTATATGTATAGTAAGGCTCCCTATATGTAGAGTAAGGCTCCCTATATGTAAGGTAAGGCTCCCTATATGTACAGTAAGGCTGCCTATATGTATAGTAAGTCTCCCTATATGTAAAGTAAGGCTGCCTATATGTAAAGTAAGGCTGCCTATATGTATAGTAAGGCTCCCTATATGTATAGTAAGGCTCCCTATATGTAGAGTAAGGCTCCCTATATGTATAGTAAGGCTCCCTATATGTAAAGTAAGGCTGCCTATATGTAAGGTAAGGCTGCCTATATGTAAAGTAAGGCTGCCTATATGTATAGTAAGGCTGCCTATATGTATAGTAAGGCTGCCTATATGTACAGTAAGGCTGCCTATATGTATAGTAAGGCTCCCTATATGTAGAGTAAGGCTGCCTATATGTAAGGTAAGGCTCCCTATATGTACAGTAAGGCTGCCTATATGTATAGTAAGTCTCCCTATATGTAAAGTAAGGCTGCCTATATGTAAAGTAAGGCTGCCTATATGTATAGTAAGGCTCCCTATATGTAAAGTAAGGCTGCCTATATGTAAGGTAAGGCTGCCTATATGTAAAGTAAGGCTGCCTATATGTACAGTAAGGCTCCCTATATGTATAGTAAGGCTGCCTGTATGTAGAGTAAGGCTCCCTATATGTAGAGTAAGGCTGCCTATATGTATAGTAAGGCTGCCTGTATGTAGAGTAAGGCTCCCTATATGTATAGTAAGGCTGCCTATATGTAAGGTAAGGCTCCCTATATGTAGAGTAAGGCTGCCTATATGTACAGTAAGGCTGCCTATATGTACAGTAAGGCTGCCTATATGTAAGGTAAGGCTGCCTATATGTAGAGTAAGGCTGCCTATATGTAAGGTAAGGCTGCCTATATGTATAGTAAGGCTCCCTATATGTAAGGTAAGGCTCCCTATATGTATAGTAAGGCTGCCTATATGTAAGGTAAGGCTGCCTATATGTAGAGTAAGGCTCCCTATATGTAAAGTAAGGCTGCCTATATGTACAGTAAGGCTGCCTATATGTAGAGTAAGGCTCCCTATATGTAAAGTAAGGCTGCCTATATGTATAGTAAGTCTCCCTATATGTAAGGTAAGGCTGCCTATATGTAAAGTAAGGCTGCCTATATGTAAAGTAAGTCTCCCTATATGTAAGGTAAGGCTGCCTATATGTAGAGTAAGGCTCCCTATATGTAAAGTAAGGCTGCCTATATGTACAGTAAGGCTGCCTATATGTAGAGTAAGGCTCCCTATATGTAAAGTAAGGCTGCCTATATGTATAGTAAGTCTCCCTATATGTACAGTAAGTCTCGTATATGTATAGTAAGTCTCCCTATATGTAGAGTAAGGCTCCCTATATGTACAGTAAGGCTGCCTATATGTATAGTAAGGCTGCCTATATGTAGAGTAAGGCTCCCTATATGTACAGTAAGGCTGCCTATATGTAGAGTAAGGCTCCCTATATGTAAAGTAAGGCTGCCTATATGTATAGTAAGTCTCCCTATATGTACAGTAAGGCTGCCTATATGTAAGGTAAGGCTGCCTATATGTAAAGTAAGGCTGCCTATATGTAAGGTAAGGCTGCCTATATGTACAGTAAGTCTCCCTATATGTAAAGTAAGGCTGCCTATATGTATAATAAGGCTGCCTATATGTAAAGTAAGGCTGCCTATATGTATAGTAAGTCTCCCTATATGTATAGTAAGGCTCCCTATATGTAAGGTAAGGCTGCCTATATGTAGAGTAAGGCTCCCTATATGTAAAGTAAGGCTGCCTATATGTAAAGTAAGGCTGCCTATATGTATAGTAAGTCTCCCTATATGTATAGTAAGTCTCCCTATATGTATAGTAAGGCTCCCTATATGTACAGTAAGGCTGCCTATATGTATAGTAAGTCTCCCTATATGTAAGGTAAGGCTGCCTATATGTACAGTAAGGCTGCCTATATGTATAGTAAGGCTCCCTATATGTAAGGTAAGGCTGCCTATATGTAGAGTAAGGCTCCCTATATGTAAAGTAAGGCTGCCTATATGTAAAGTAAGGCTGCCTATATGTACAGTAAGGCTGCCTATATGTATAGTAAGGCTGCCTATATGTATAGTAAGGCTCCCTATATGTAAGGTAAGGCTGCCTATATGTATAGTAAGGCTGCCTATATGTATAGTAAGGCTCCCTATATGTAAAGTAAGGCTGCCTATATGTAAGGTAAGGCTGCCTATATGTAAAGTAAGGCTGCCTATATGTATAGTAAGTCTCCCTATATGTATAGTAAGGCTCCCTATATGTATAGTAAGGCTCCCTATATGTAAAGTAAGGCTGCCTATATGTAAGGTAAGGCTGCCTATATGTAAAGTAAGGCTGCCTATATGTATAGTAAGTCTCCCTATATGTATAGTAAGGCTCCCTATATGTAAGGTAAGGCTGCCTATATGTAGAGTAAGGCTCCCTATATGTAAAGTAAGGCTGCCTATATGTAAAGTAAGGCTGCCTATATGTATAGTAAGGCTCCCTATATGTACAGTAAGGCTGCCTATATGTATAGTAAGTCTCCCTATATGTAAGGTAAGGCTGCCTATATGTACAGTAAGGCTGCCTATATGTATAGTAAGGCTCCCTATATGTAAGGTAAGGCTGCCTATATGTAGAGTAAGGCTCCCTATATGTAAAGTAAGGCTGCCTATATGTAAAGTAAGGCTGCCTATATGTATAGTAAGGCTCCCTATATGTAAAGTAAGGCTGCCTATATGTAAGGTAAGGCTCCCTATATGTACAGTAAGGCTCCCTATATGTAAGGTAAGGCTCCCTATATGTATAGTAAGGCTGCCTATATGTAAGGTAAGGCTCCCTATATGTATAGTAAGGCTGCCTATATGTAGAGTAAGGCTGCCTATATGTAGAGTAAGGCTGCCTATATGTATAGTAAGGCTCCCTATATGTATAGTAAGGCTGCCTATATGTAAAGTAAGGCTCCCTATATGTATAGTAAGGCTGCCTATATGTATAGTAAGGCTCCCTATATGTAGAGTAAGGCTGCCTATATGTATAGTAAGGCTCCCTATATGTATAGTAAGGCTGCCTATATGTAAAGTAAGGCTCCCTATATGTAGAGTAAGGCTGCCTATATGTATAGTAAGGCTGCCTATATGTATAGTAAGGCTGCCTATATGTAAAGTAAGGCTCCCTATATGTATAGTAAGGCTGCCTATATGTATAGTAAGGCTCCCTATATGTAGAGTAAGGCTGCCTATATGTATAGTAAGGCTGCCTATATGTAAAGTAAGGCTCCCTATATGTATAGTAAGGCTGCCTATATGTAAAGTAAGGCTCCCTATATGTAGAGTAAGGCTGCCTATATGTATAGTAAGGCTGCCTATATGTATAGTAAGGCTGCCTATATGTAAAGTAAGGCTCCCTATATGTATAGTAAGGCTGCCTATATGTATAGTAAGGCTCCCTATATGTAGAGTAAGGCTGCCTATATGTATAGTAAGGCTCCCTATATGTATAGTAAGGCTGCCTATATGTAAAGTAAGGCTCCCTATATGTATAGTAAGTCTCCCTATATGTAAAGTAAGTCTCCCTATATGTAAAGTAAGGCTGCCTATATGTAGAGTAAGGCTCCCTATATGTAAAGTAAGGCTCCCTATATGTATAGTAAGGCTCCCTATATGTAAAGTAAGTCTCCCTATATGTAAAGTAAGGCTGCCTATATGTAGAGTAAGGCTCCCTATATGTAAAGTAAGGCTGCCTATATGTATAGTAAGTCTCCCTATATGTAAAGTAAGGCTGCCTATATGTAAAGTAAGGCTGCCTATATGTAAAGTAAGGCTGCCTATATGTAAAGTAAGGCTGCCTATATGTAAGGTAAGGCTGCCTATATGTAAGGTAAGGCTGCCTATATGTAAAGTAAGGCTGCCTATATGTAAGGTAAGGCTGCCTATATGTAAAGTAAGTCTCCCTATATGTAAGGTAAGGCTGCCTATATGTAAAGTAAGGCTGCCTATATGTAGAGTAAGGCTCCCTATATGTAAGGTAAGGCTGCCTATATGTATAGTAAGTCTCCCTATATGTAAAGTAAGGCTGCCTATATGTAAAGTAAGGCTGCCTATATGTAAAGTAAGGCTGCCTATATGTAAAGTAAGGCTGCCTATATGTAAGGTAAGGCTGCCTATATGTAAGGTAAGGCTGCCTATATGTACAGTAAGGCTGCCTATATGTAAAGTAAGGCTCCCTATATGTATAGTAAGTCTCCCTATATGTAAAGTAAGTCTCCCTATATGTAAAGTAAGGCTGCCTATATGTAGAGTAAGGCTCCCTATATGTAAAGTAAGGCTGCCTATATGTATAGTAAGGCTGCCTATATGTAAAGTAAGGCTGCCTATATGTAAAGTAAGGCTGCCTATATGTAAAGTAAGGCTGCCTATATGTAAAGTAAGGCTGCCTATATGTAAAGTAAGGCTGCCTATATGTAAAGTAAGGCTGCCTATATGTAAGGTAAGGCTGCCTATATGTAAGGTAAGGCTGCCTATATGTAAAGTAAGGCTGCCTATATGTAAGGTAAGGCTGCCTATATGTAAAGTAAGTCTCCCTATATGTAAGGTAAGGCTGCCTATATGTATAGTAAGGCTCCCTATATGTAGAGTAAGGCTGCCTATATGTACAGTAAGGCTGCCTATATGTAAAGTAAGGCTGCCTATATGTAAAGTAAGGCTGCCTATATGTAAAGTAAGGCTGCCTATATGTAAGGTAAGGCTGCCTATATGTAAGGTAAGGCTGCCTATATGTAAAGTAAGGCTGCCTATATGTAAGGTAAGGCTGCCTATATGTAAAGTAAGTCTCCCTATATGTATAGTAAGGCTGCCTATATGTAGAGTAAGGCTCCCTATATGTAAGGTAAGGCTGCCTATATGTATAGTAAGGCTGCCTATATGTATAGTAAGGCTCCCTATATGTAAAGTAAGGCTGCCTATATGTAAGGTAAGGCTGCCTATATGTATAGTAAGGCTCCCTATATGTAGAGTAAGGCTGCCTATATGTAAGGTAAGGCTGCCTATATGTATAGTAAGGCTCCCTATATGTATAGTAAGGCTGCCTATATGTATAGTAAGGCTCCCTATATGTATAGTAAGGCTGCCTATATGTATAGTAAGGCTCCCTATATGTATAGTAAGGCTCCCTATATGTATAGTAAGGCTGCCTATATGTAAGGTAAGGCTGCCTATATGTAGAGTAAGGCTCCCTATATGTATAGTAAGGCTCCCTATATGTAAGGTAAGGCTGCCTATATGTATAGTAAGGCTGCCTATATGTAGAGTAAGGCTCCCTATATGTATAGTAAGTCTCCCTATATGTACAGTAAGGCTGCCTATATGTATAGTAAGGCTGCCTATATGTATAGTAAGGCTCCCTATATGTATAGTAAGGCTGCCTATATGTATAGTAAGGCTCCCTATATGTATAGTAAGGCTCCCTATATGTACAGTAAGGCTGCCTATATGTATAGTAAGTCTGCCTATATGTAAGGTAAGGCTCCCTATATGTATAGTAAGGCTCCCTATATGTACAGTAAGGCTCCGTATATGTATAGTAAGTCTCCCTATATGTAAGGTAAGGCTGCCTATATGTACAGTAAGGCTGCCTATATGTAGAGTAAGGCTCCCTATATGTATAGTAAGGCTCCCTATATGTACAGTAAGGCTGCCTATATGTATAGTAAGTCTCCCTATATGTATAGTAAGTCTCCCTATATGTAGAGTAAGTCTCCCTATATGTAAGGTAAGGCTGCCTATATGTAAGGTAAGGCTCCCTATATGTAAGGTAAGGCTCCCTATATGTAAGGTAAGGCTGCCTATATGTATAGTAAGGCTGCCTATATGTATAGTAAGGCTGCCTATATGTAAGGTAAGGCTGCCTATATGTAGAGTAAGGCTCCCTGTATGTATAGTAAGTCTGCCTATATGTAAGGTAAGGCTGCCTATATGTAGAGTAAGGCTGCCTATATGTAAGGTAAGGCTGCCTATATGTATAGTAAGGCTCCCTATATGTATAGTAAGGCTGCCTATATGTATAGTAAGGCTCCCTATATGTATAGTAAGGCTGCCTATATGTATAGTAAGGCTCCCTATATGTATAGTAAGGCTCCCTATATGTATAGTAAGGCTGCCTATATGTAAGGTAAGGCTGCCTATATGTAGAGTAAGGCTCCCTATATGTATAGTAAGGCTCCCTATATGTATAGTAAGGCTGCCTATATGTATAGTAAGGCTCCCTATATGTATAGTAAGGCTGCCTATATGTATAGTAAGGCTCCCTATATGTATAGTAAGGCTGCCTATATGTATAGTAAGGCTCCCTATATGTATAGTAAGGCTGCCTATATGTAAGGTAAGGCTGCCTATATGTAAGGTAAGGCTCCCTATATGTACAGTAAGGCTGCCTATATGTATAGTAAGTCTGCCTATATGTATAGTAAGTCTCCCTATATGTAAGGTAAGGCTGCCTATATGTACAGTAAGGCTGCCTATATGTAGAGTAAGGCTCCCTATATGTATAGTAAGGCTCCCTATATGTACAGTAAGGCTGCCTATATGTATAGTAAGTCTCCCTATATGTATAGTAAGTCTCCCTATATGTAGAGTAAGTCTCCCTATATGTAAGGTAAGGCTGCCTATATGTAAGGTAAGGCTGCCTATATGTAAGGTAAGGCTCCCTATATGTAAGGTAAGGCTGCCTATATGTATAGTAAGGCTGCCTATATGTACAGTAAGGCTCCCTATATGTAAGGTAAGGCTCCCTATATGTAAGGTAAGGCTCCCTATATGTATAGTAAGTCTCCCTATATGTAAGGTAAGGCTGCCTATATGTATAGTAAGTCTCCCTATATGTAAGGTAAGGCTGCCTATATGTATAGTAAGGCTGCCTATATGTATAGTAAGTCTCCCTATATGTAAGGTAAGGCTGCCTATATGTATAGTAAGGCTGCCTATATGTACAGTAAGGCTCCCTATATGTAGAGTAAGGCTCCCTATATGTAGAGTAAGTCTCCCTATATGTAAGGTAAGGCTCCCTATATGTATAGTAAGGCTCCCTATATGTATAGTAAGGCTGCCTATATGTACAGTAAGGCTGCCTATATGTATAGTAAGTCTGCCTATATGTATAGTAAGGCTCCCTATATGTAAGGTAAGGCTCCCTATATGTAAGGTAAGGCTCCCTATATGTATAGTAAGGCTCCCTATATGTAAGGTAAGGCTCCCTATATGTAAGGTAAGGCTGCCTATATGTAAGGTAAGGCTGCCTATATGTATAGTAAGGCTGCCTATATGTAGAGTAAGGCTCCCTATATGTATAGTAAGTCTCCCTATATGTAAGGTAAGGCTGCCTATATGTAAGGTAAGGCTCCCTATATGTATAGTAAGTCTCCCTATATGTAAGGTATGGCTGCCTATATGTACAGTAAGTCTGCCTATATGTATAGTAAGGCTGCCTATATGTACAGTAAGGCTCCCTATATGTAAGGTAAGGCTCCCTATATGTAAGGTAAGGCTCCCTATATGTAAGGTAAGGCTCCCTATATGTATAGTAAGGCTCCCTATATGTAAGGTAAGGCTCCCTATATGTAAGGTAAGGCTCCCTATATGTAAGGTAAGGCTCCCTATATGTAAGGTAAGGCTCCCTATATGTATAGTAAGTCTGCCTATATGTAAGGTAAGGCTCCCTATATGTAAGGTAAGGCTCCCTATATGTATAGTAAGTCTCCCTATATGTAAGGTAAGGCTGCCTATATGTACAGTAAGGCTGCCTATATGTACAGTAAGGCTGCCTATATGTACAGTAAGGCTCCCTATATGTACAGTAAGGCTCCCTATATGTACAGTAAGGCTCCCTATATGTAAGGTAAGGCTCCCTATATGTAAGGTAAGGCTCCCTATATGTAAGGTAAGGCTCCCTATATGTATAGTAAGTCTCCCTATATGTACAGTAAGTCTCCCTATATGTAAGGTAAGGCTGCCTATATGTATAGTAAGGCTGCCTATATGTATAGTAAGTCTGCCTATATGTACAGTAAGGCTCCCTATATGTAAGGTAAGGCTCCCTATATGTAAGGTAAGGCTCCCTATATGTAAGGTAAGGCTCCCTATATGTAAGGTAAGGCTCCCTATATGTATAGTAAGTCTCCCTATATGTAAGGTAAGGCTCCCTATATGTAAGGTAAGGCTCCCTATATGTAAGGTAAGGCTCCCTATATGTAAGGTAAGGCTCCCTATATGTAAGGTAAGGCTCCCTATATGTAAGGTAAGGCTCCCTATATGTATAGTAAGGCTCCCTATATGTAAGGTAAGGCTCCCTATATGTATAGTAAGGCTCCCTATATGTAAGGTAAGGCTCCCTATATGTAAGGTAAGGCTGCCTATATGTAAGGTAAGGCTCCCTATATGTAGAGTAAGTCTCCCTATATGTATAGTAAGTCTCCCTATATGTATAGTAAGGCTGCCTATATGTATAGTAAGTCTGCCTATATGTACAGTAAGGCTCCCTATATGTAAGGTAAGGCTCCCTATATGTAAGGTAAGGCTCCCTATATGTAAGGTAAGGCTGCCTATATGTAAGGTAAGGCTCCCTATATGTAGAGTAAGTCTCCCTATATGTATAGTAAGTCTCCCTATATGTATAGTAAGGCTCCCTATATGTAAGGTAAGGCTCCCTATATGTAAGGTAAGGCTCCCTATATGTAAGGTAAGGCTCCCTATATGTAAGGTAAGGCTGCCTATATGTATAGTAAGGCTGCCTATATGTACAGTAAGGCTGCCTATATGTATAGTAAGGCTCCCTATATGTAAGGTAAGGCTCCCTATATGTATAGTAAGGCTGCCTATATGTAAGGTAAGGCTGCCTATATGTATAGTAAGGCTCCCTATATGTATAGTAAGGCTGCCTATATGTATAGTAAGGCTGCCTATATGTACAGTAAGGCTGCCTATATGTAAGGTAAGGCTCCCTATATGTATAGTAAGGCTCCCTATATGTAAGGTAAGGCTGCCTATATGTATAGTAAGGCTGCCTATATGTATAGTAAGGCTCCCTATATGTACAGTAAGGCTCCCTATATGTATAGTAAGGCTGCCTATATGTATAGTAAGGCTGCCTATATGTAAGGTAAGGCTGCCTATATGTAAGGTAAGGCTGCCTATATGTACAGTAAGGCTGCCTATATGTAAGGTAAGGCTGCCTATATGTAAAGTAAGGCTCCCTATATGTATAGTAAGGCTCCCTATATGTAAGGTAAGGCTGCCTATATGTAAGGTAAGGCTGCCTATATGTATAGTAAGGCTGCCTATATGTATAGTAAGGCTGCCTATATGTATAGTAAGGCTGCCTATATGTAAGGTAAGGCTGCCTATATGTAAGGTAAGGCTGCCTATATGTACAGTAAGGCTGCCTATATGTATAGTAAGTCTGCCTATATGTAAGGTAAGGCTGCCTATATGTATAGTAAGGCTGCCTATATGTAAGGTAAGGCTGCCTATATGTATAGTAAGGCTGCCTATATGTAAGGTAAGGCTGCCTATATGTAAGGTAAGGCTGCCTATATGTATAGTAAGGCTGCCTATATGTATAGTAAGGCTGCCTATATGTAAGGTAAGGCTGCCTATATGTAAGGTAAGGCTGCCTATATGTATAGTAAGGCTGCCTATATGTATAGTAAGGCTGCCTATATGTATAGTAAGGCTCCCTATATGTATAGTAAGGCTGCCTATATGTATAGTAAGGCTCCCTATATGTATAGTAAGGCTGCCTATATGTACAGTAAGGCTGCCTATATGTAAGGTAAGGCTGCCTATATGTATAGTAAGGCTCCCTATATGTATAGTAAGGCTGCCTATATGTATAGTAAGGCTGCCTATATGTATAGTAAGGCTGCCTATATGTACAGTAAGGCTGCCTATATGTATAGTAAGGCTGCCTATATGTAAGGTAAGGCTGCCTATATGTAAGGTAAGGCTCCCTATATGTAAGGTAAGGCTGCCTATATGTAAGGTAAGGCTCCCTATATGTATAGTAAGGCTCCCTATATGTATAGTAAGGCTGCCTATATGTATAGTAAGGCTGCCTATATGTAAGGTAAGGCTGCCTATATGTATAGTAAGGCTGCCTATATGTATAGTAAGGCTGCCTATATGTAAGGTAAGGCTGCCTATATGTATAGTAAGGCTGCCTATATGTATAGTAAGGCTGCCTATATGTATAGTAAGGCTGCCTATATGTATAGTAAGGCTGCCTATATGTAAGGTAAGGCTGCCTATATGTATAGTAAGGCTGCCTATATGTATAGTAAGGCTGCCTATATGTATAGTAAGGCTGCCTATATGTATAGTAAGGCTGCCTATATGTATAGTAAGGCTGCCTATATGTAAGGTAAGGCTGCCTATATGTATAGTAAGGCTGCCTATATGTATAGTAAGGCTCCCTATATGTATAGTAAGGCTGCCTATATGTAAGGTAAGGCTGCCTATATGTAAGGTAAGGCTGCCTATATGTAAGGTAAGGCTCCCTATATGTAGAGTAAGGCTCCCTATATGTAAGGTAAGGCTGCCTATATGTATAGTAAGGCTGCCTATATGTAAGGTAAGGCTGCCTATATGTAAGGTAAGGCTGCCTATATGTAAGGTAAGGCTGCCTATATGTAAGGTAAGGCTCCCTATATGTAGAGTAAGGCTCCCTATATGTAAGGTAAGGCTGCCTATATGTATAGTAAGGCTCCCTATATGTAGAGTAAGGCTCCCTATATGTAAGGTAAGGCTGCCTATATGTATAGTAAGGCTGCCTATATGTATAGTAAGGCTCCCTATATGTAAGGTAAGGCTGCCTATATGTAAGGTAAGGCTGCCTATATGTAAGGTAAGGCTGCCTATATGTATAGTAAGGCTCCCTATATGTATAGTAAGTCTCCCTATATGTAAGGTAAGGCTGCCTATATGTAAGGTAAGGCTGCCTATATGTAAGGTAAGGCTGCCTATATGTATAGTAAGGCTGCCTATATGTAAGGTAAGGCTGCCTATATGTACAGTAAGGCTGCCTATATGTATAGTAAGGCTCCCTATATGTACAGTAAGGCTGCCTATATGTATAGTAAGGCTCCCTATATGTATAGTAAGGCTCCCTATATGTATAGTAAGGCTCCCTATATGTACAGTAAGGCTGCCTATATGTATAGTAAGGCTCCCTATATGTATAGTAAGGCTCCCTATATGTATAGTAAGGCTGCCTATATGTAAGGTAAGGCTGCCTATATGTAAGGTAAGGCTGCCTATATGTAAGGTAAGGCTGCCTATATGTATAGTAAGGCTCCCTATATGTATAGTAAGGCTGCCTATATGTAAGGTAAGGCTGCCTATATGTAAGGTAAGGCTGCCTATATGTAAGGTAAGGCTGCCTATATGTATAGTAAGGCTGCCTATATGTAAGGTAAGGCTGCCTATATGTATAGTAAGGCTCCCTATATGTATAGTAAGGCTCCCTATATGTAAGGTAAGGCTCCCTATATGTATAGTAAGGCTGCCTATATGTACAGTAAGGCTGCCTATATGTAAGGTAAGGCTCCCTATATGTATAGTAAGGCTGCCTATATGTAAGGTAAGGCTGCCTATATGTAAGGTAAGGCTCCCTATATGTATAGTAAGGCTCCCTATATGTAAGGTAAGGCTGCCTATATGTAAGGTAAGGCTGCCTATATGTACAGTAAGGCTGCCTATATGTAAGGTAAGGCTCCCTATATGTATAGTAAGGCTCCCTATATGTAAGGTAAGGCTGCCTATATGTACAGTAAGGCTGCCTATATGTAAGGTAAGGCTCCCTATATGTATAGTAAGGCTCCCTATATGTAAGGTAAGGCTGCCTATATGTAAGGTAAGGCTGCCTATATGTACAGTAAGGCTCCCTATATGTAAGGTAAGGCTCCCTATATGTAAGGTAAGGCTGCCTATATGTACAGTAAGGCTGCCTATATGTATAGTAAGGCTGCCTATATGTATAGTAAGGCTGCCTATATGTAAGGTAAGGCTGCCTATATGTAAGGTAAGGCTGCCTATATGTATAGTAAGTCTCCCTATATGTATAGTAAGGCTCCCTATATGTAAGGTAAGGCTCCCTATATGTACAGTAAGGCTACCTATATGTATAGTAAGGCTGCCTATATGTACAGTAAGGCTGCCTATATGTAAGGTAAGGCTCCCTATATGTATAGTAAGGCTGCCTATATGTAAGGTAAGGCTGCCTATATGTAAGGTAAGGCTGCCTATATGTATAGTAAGGCTGCCTATATGTATAGTAAGGCTGCCTATATGTATAGTAAGGCTGCCTATATGTATAGTAAGGCTGCCTATATGTATAGTAAGGCTGCCTATATGTATAGTAAGGCTGCCTATATGTATAGTAAGGCTGCCTATATGTAAGGTAAGGCTGCCTATATGTATAGTAAGGCTGCCTATATGTATAGTAAGGCTGCCTATATGTATAGTAAGGCTGCCTATATGTAAGGTAAGGCTGCCTATATGTATAGTAAGGCTGCCTATATGTAAGGTAAGGCTGCCTATATGTAAGGTAAGGCTGCCTATATGTATAGTAAGGCTGCCTATATGTATAGTAAGGCTGCCTATATGTATAGTAAGGCTGCCTATATGTATAGTAAGGCTGCCTATATGTATAGTAAGGCTGCCTATATGTATAGTAAGGCTGCCTATATGTAAGGTAAGGCTGCCTATATGTATAGTAAGGCTGCCTATATGTATAGTAAGGCTGCCTATATGTATAGTAAGGCTGCCTATATGTATAGTAAGGCTGCCTATATGTATAGTAAGGCTGCCTATATGTATAGTAAGGCTGCCTATATGTATAGTAAGGCTGCCTATATGTATAGTAAGGCTGCCTATATGTATAGTAAGGCTGCCTATATGTATAGTAAGGCTGCCTATATGTATAGTAAGGCTGCCTATATGTATAGTAAGGCTGCCTATATGTATAGTAAGGCTGCCTATATGTAAGGTAAGGCTGCCTATATGTATAGTAAGGCTGCCTATATGTATAGTAAGGCTGCCTATATGTATAGTAAGGCTGCCTATATGTATAGTAAGGCTGCCTATATGTATAGTAAGGCTGCCTATATGTATAGTAAGGCTGCCTATATGTATAGTAAGGCTGCCTATATGTATAGTAAGGCTGCCTATATGTATAGTAAGGCTGCCTATATGTATAGTAAGGCTGCCTATATGTATAGTAAGGCTGCCTATATGTATAGTAAGGCTGCCTATATGTATAGTAAGGCTGCCTATATGTAAGGTAAGGCTGCCTATATGTATAGTAAGGCTGCCTATATGTATAGTAAGGCTGCCTATATGTATAGTAAGGCTGCCTATATGTAAGGTAAGGCTGCCTATATGTATAGTAAGGCTGCCTATATGTAAGGTAAGGCTGCCTATATGTATAGTAAGGCTGCCTATATGTAAGGTAAGGCTGCCTATATGTATAGTAAGGCTGCCTATATGTAAGGTAAGGCTGCCTATATGTATAGTAAGGCTGCCTATATGTATAGTAAGGCTGCCTATATGTATAGTAAGGCTGCCTATATGTATAGTAAGGCTGCCTATATGTATAGTAAGGCTGCCTATATGTATAGTAAGGCTGCCTATATGTATAGTAAGGCTGCCTATATGTAAGGTAAGGCTGCCTATATGTATAGTAAGGCTGCCTATATGTATAGTAAGGCTGCCTATATGTAAGGTAAGTCTGCCTATATGTAAGGTAAGGCTCCCTATATGTATAGTAAGGCTCCCTATATGTATAGTAAGTCTCCCTATATGTAAGGTAAGGCTGCCTATATGTATAGTAAGGCTGCCTATATGTATAGTAAGGCTCCCTATATGTAAGGTAAGGCTCCCTATATGTACAGTAAGGCTCCCTATATGTATAGTAAGGCTGCCTATATGTACAGTAAGGCTGCCTATATGTAAGGTAAGGCTCCCTATATGTATAGTAAGGCTGCCTATATGTAAGGTAAGGCTGCCTATATGTAAGGTAAGGCTGCCTATATGTATAGTAAGGCTGCCTATATGTAAGGTAAGGCTGCCTATATGTAAGGTAAGGCTGCCTATATGTATAGTAAGTCTCCCTATATGTATAGTAAGGCTCCCTATATGTAAGGTAAGGCTGCCTATATGTAAGGTAAGGCTGCCTATATGTAAGGTAAGGCTCCCTATATGTAAGGTAAGGCTCCCTATATGTACAGTAAGGCTACCTATATGTAAGGTAAGGCTGCCTATATGTATAGTAAGGCTGCCTATATGTATAGTAAGGCTCCCTATATGTACAGTAAGGCTGCCTATATGTAAGGTAAGGCTGCCTATATGTATAGTAAGGCTGCCTATATGTAAGGTAAGGCTGCCTATATGTAAGGTAAGGCTCCCTATATGTATAGTAAGGCTCCCTATATGTAGAGTAAGGCTGCCTATATGTAAGGTAAGGCTGCCTATATGTATAGTAAGGCTGCCTATATGTAAGGTAAGGCTGCCTATATGTAAGGTAAGGCTGCCTATATGTATAGTAAGGCTGCCTATATGTAAGGTAAGGCTGCCTATATGTATAGTAAGTCTCCCTATATGTAGAGTAAGGCTGCCTATATGTATAGTAAGGCTGCCTATATGTAAGGTAAGGCTGCCTATATGTAAGGTAAGGCTCCCTATATGTACAGTAAGGCTGCCTATATGTAAGGTAAGGCTGCCTATATGTAAGGTAAGGCTGCCTATATGTATAGTAAGGCTACCTATATGTATAGTAAGGCTGCCTATATGTAAGGTAAGGCTGCCTATATGTAGAGTAAGGCTCCCTATATGTATAGTAAGGCTCCCTATATGTACAGTAAGGCTCCCTATATGTATAGTAAGGCTGCCTATATGTACAGTAAGGCTGCCTATATGTAGAGTAAGGCTACCTATATGTATAGTAAGGCTCCCTATATGTAGAGTAAGGCTCCCTATATGTATAGTAAGGCTCCCTATATGTAGAGTAAGGCTCCCTATATGTATAGTAAGGCTCCCTATATGTATAGTAAGGCTCCCTATATGTATAGTAAGGCTGCCTATATGTACAGTAAGGCTGCCTATATGTAGAGTAAGGCTACCTATATGTATAGTAAGGCTCCCTATATGTAGAGTAAGGCTCCCTATATGTATAGTAAGGCTCCCTATATGTATAGTAAGGCTCCCTATATGTATAGTAAGGCTCCCTATATGTACAGTAAGGCTGCCTATATGTAGAGTAAGGCTACCTATATGTATAGTAAGGCTACCTATATGTAAGGTAAGGCTGCCTATATGTAAGGTAAGGCTGCCTATATGTAAGATAAGGCTGCCTATATGTAAGGTAAGGCTCCCTATATGTATAGTAAGGCTGCCTATATGTATAGTAAGTCTCCCTATATGTAAGGTAAGGCTGCCTATATGTATAGTAAGGCTGCCTATATGTACAGTAAGGCTCCCTATATGTAGAGTAAGGCTCCCTATATGTAGAGTAAGTCTCCCTATATGTAAGGTAAGGCTGCCTATATGTATAGTAAGGCTGCCTATATGTACAGTAAGGCTCCCTATATGTAGAGTAAGGCTCCCTATATGTAGAGTAAGTCTCCCTATATGTAAGGTAAGGCTGCCTATATGTATAGTAAGGCTGCCTATATGTACAGTAAGGCTCCCTATATGTAGAGTAAGGCTCCCTATATGTAGAGTAAGTCTCCCTATATGTAAGGTAAGGCTGCCTATATGTACAGTAAGGCTGCCTATATGTATAGTAAGTCTGCCTATATGTATAGTAAGGCTCCCTATATGTAAGGTAAGGCTCCCTATATGTAAGGTAAGGCTCCCTATATGTATAGTAAGGCTCCCTATATGTAAGGTAAGGCTCCCTATATGTAAGGTAAGGCTCCCTATATGTATAGTAAGTCTCCCTATATGTAAGGTAAGGCTGCCTATATGTAAGGTAAGGCTCCCTATATGTATAGTAAGTCTCCCTATATGTAAGGTATGGCTGCCTATATGTACAGTAAGTCTGCCTATATGTATAGTAAGGCTGCCTATATGTACAGTAAGGCTCCCTATATGTAAGGTAAGGCTCCCTATATGTAAGGTAAGGCTCCCTATATGTATAGTAAGTCTGCCTATATGTAAGGTAAGCCTGCCTATATGTATAGTAAGTCTGCCTATATGTATAGTAAGTCTGCCTATATGTATAGTAAGGCTCCCTATATGTAAGGTAAGTCTGCCTATATGTATAGTAAGTCTCCCTATATGTACAGTAAGGCTCCCTATATGTAAGGTAAGTCTGCCTATATGTATAGTAAGTCTGCCTATATGTATAGTAAGTCTCCCTATATGTACAGTAAGGCTGCCTATATGTATAGTAAGGCTGCCTATATGTACAGTAAGGCTCCCTATATGTATAGTAAGTCTGCCTATATGTATAGTAAGGCTGCCTATATGTACAGTAAGGCTCCCTATATGTAAGGTAAGTCTGCCTATATGTATAGTAAGTCTGCCTATATGTACAGTAAGTCTGCCTATATGTATAGTAAGTCTGCCTATATGTACAGTAAGTCTGCCTATATGTATAGTAAGGCTGCCTATATGTAGAGTAAGGCTGCCTATATGTATAGTAAGTCTGCCTATATGTATAGTAAGTCTGCCTATATGTATAGTAAGTCTCCCTATATGTATAGTAAGGCTGCCTATATGTAGAGTAAGGCTGCCTATATGTATAGTAAGGCTGCCTATATGTAGAGTAAGGCTGCCTATATGTAGAGTAAGGCTGCCTATATGTACAGTAAGGCTGCCTATATGTAAGGTAAGGCTGCCTATATGTATAGTAAGGCTGCCTATATGTAAGGTAAGGCTGCCTATATGTAAGGTAAGGCTCCCTATATGTATAGTAAGGCTCCCTATATGTAGAGTAAGGCTGCCTATATGTAGAGTAAGGCTGCCTATATGTAGAGTAAGGCTGCCTATATGTACAGTAAGGCTGCCTATATGTAAGGTAAGGCTGCCTATATGTATAGTAAGGCTGCCTATATGTAAGGTAAGGCTGCCTATATGTAAGGTAAGGCTGCCTATATGTAAGGTAAGGCTGCCTATATGTACAGTAAGGCTACCTATATGTATAGTAAGGCTGCCTATATGTAAGGTAAGGCTGCCTATATGTAGAGTAAGGCTCCCTATATGTATAGTAAGGCTGCCTATATGTAGAGTAAGGCTGCCTATATGTACAGTAAGGCTGCCTATATGTAAGGTAAGGCTGCCTATATGTATAGTAAGTCTGCCTATATGTAAGGTAAGGCTGCCTATATGTACAGTAAGGCTGCCTATATGTATAGTAAGGCTCCCTATATGTATAGTAAGGCTGCCTATATGTATAGTAAGGCTGCCTATATGTATAGTAAGGCTCCCTATATGTATAGTAAGGCTGCCTATATGTAAGGTAAGGCTGCCTATATGTATAGTAAGGCTCCCTATATGTATAGTAAGGCTGCCTATATGTATAGTAAGGCTGCCTATATGTATAGTAAGGCTCCCTATATGTATAGTAAGGCTGCCTATATGTAAGGTAAGGCTGCCTATATGTACAGTAAGGCTGCCTATATGTATAGTAAGGCTGCCTATATGTATAGTAAGTCTGCCTATATGTAGAGTAAGGCTGCCTATATGTAAGGTAAGGCTGCCTGTATGTATAGTAAGGCTCCCTATATGTATAGTAAGGCTCCCTATATGTAAGGTAAGGCTGCCTATATGTAAAGTAAGGCTCCCTATATGTATAGTAAGGCTGCCTATATGTAAGGTAAGGCTGCCTATATGTACAGTAAGGCTCCCTATATGTAGAGTAAGGCTCCCTATATGTATAGTAAGGCTGCCTATATGTATAGTAAGGCTGCCTATATGTATAGTAAGGCTACCTATATGTATAGTAAGGCTGCCTATATGTACAGTAAGGCTGCCTATATGTATAGTAAGGCTGCCTATATGTAAGGTAAGGCTGCCTATATGTAAGGTAAGGCTCCCTATATGTAAGGTAAGGCTGCCTATATGTAAAGTAAGGCTCCCTATATGTACAGTAAGTCTCCCTATATGTAAGGTAAGGCTGCCTATATGTATAGTAAGGCTGCCTATATGTATAGTAAGGCTCCCTATATGTAGAGTAAGGCTCCCTATATGTATAGTAAGTCTGCCTATATGTATAGTAAGGCTGCCTATATGTAGAGTAAGGCTGCATATATGTATAGTAAGGCTCCCTATATGTATAGTAAGGCTGCCTATATGTAAGGTAAGGCTGCCTATATGTACAGTAAGGCTGCCTATATGTATAGTAAGGCTGCCTATATGTATAGTAAGTCTGCCTATATGTAAGGTAAGGCTGCCTATATGTAGAGTAAGGCTGCCTATATGTAGAGTAAGGCTGCCTATATGTAAGGTAAGGCTGCCTATATGTATAGTAAGGCTGCCTATATGTAGAGTAAGGCTCCCTATATGTAAGGTAAGGCTGCCTATATGTAAGGTAAGGCTGCCTATATGTATAGTAAGGCTGCCTATATGTAAGGTAAGGCTGCCTATATGTAGAGTAAGGCTGCCTATATGTAAGGTAAGGCTGCCTGTATGTATAGTAAGGCTCCCTATATGTATAGTAAGGCTGCCTATATGTAAGGTAAGGCTCCCTATATGTATAGTAAGGCTCCCTATATGTAGAGTAAGGCTGCCTATATGTAAGGTAAGGCTGCATATATGTATAGTAAGGCTGCCTATATGTATAGTAAGGCTGCCTATATGTAGAGTAAGGCTGCCTATATGTATAGTAAGGCTGCCTATATGTAAGGTAAGGCTGCCTATATGTATAGTAAGTCTGCCTATATGTATAGTAAGGCTGCCTATATGTAGAGTAAGGCTGCCTATATGTATAGTAAGGCTGCCTATATGTAAGGTAAGGCTCCCTATATGTAAAGTAAGGCTCCCTATATGTATAGTAAGGCTGCCTATATGTAAGGTAAGGCTGCCTATATGTAAGGTAAGGCTGCCTATATGTAAGGTAAGGCTGCCTATATGTATAGTAAGTCTCCCTATATGTACAGTAAGGCTCCCTATATGTATAGTAAGGCTCCCTATATGTATAGTAAGGCTGCCTATATGTAGAGTAAGGCTGCCTATATGTATAGTAAGGCTGCCTATATGTAAGGTAAGGCTGCCTATATGTATAGTAAGTCTCCCTATATGTACAGTAAGGCTCCCTATATGTATAGTAAGGCTCCCTATATGTATAGTAAGGCTGCCTATATGTAGAGTAAGGCTGCCTATATGTATAGTAAGGCTGCCTATATGTAAGGTAAGGCTGCCTATATGTATAGTAAGTCTGCCTATATGTATAGTAAGGCTGCCTATATGTAGAGTAAGGCTGCCTATATGTATAGTAAGGCTGCCTATATGTAAGGTAAGGCTCCCTATATGTAAAGTAAGGCTCCCTATATGTATAGTAAGGCTGCCTATATGTAAGGTAAGGCTGCCTATATGTAAGGTAAGGCTGCCTATATGTAAGGTAAGGCTCCCTATATGTATAGTAAGGCTCCCTATATGTATAGTAAGTCTCCCTATATGTATAGTAAGGCTCCCTATATGTACAGTAAGGCTCCCTATATGTACAGTAAGGCTCCCTATATGTACAGTAAGGCTGCCTATATGTATAGTAAGGCTGCCTATATGTAGAGTAAGGCTGCCTATATGTAAGGTAAGGCTGCCTATATGTAAGGTAAGGCTCCCTATATGTATAGTAAGGCTGCCTATATGTATAGTAAGGCTGCCTATATGTAAGGTAAGGCTCCCTATATGTATAGTAAGGCTGCCTATATGTAAGGTAAGGCTGCCTATATGTAGAGTAAGGCTGCCTATATGTATAGTAAGGCTGCCTATATGTAAAGTAAGGCTGCCTATATGTAAAGTAAGGCTCCCTATATGTATAGTAAGGCTGCCTATATGTAAGGTAAGGCTGCCTATATGTAAGGTAAGGCTGCCTATATGTATAGTAAGGCTGCCTATATGTAAGGTAAGGCTGCCTATATGTAAGGTAAGGCTGCCTATATGTATAGTAAGGCTGCCTATATGTAGAGTAAGGCTGCCTATATGTAGAGTAAGGCTGCCTATATGTAAGGTAAGGCTGCCTATATGTAAGGTAAGGCTGCCTATATGTATAGTAAGGCTGCCTATATGTAAGGTAAGGCTGCCTATATGTATAGTAAGGCTGCCTATATGTAAAGTAAGGCTGCCTATATGTAAAGTAAGGCTGCCTATATGTAGAGTAAGGCTCCCTATATGTAGAGTAAGGCTCCCTATATGTATAGTAAGGCTGCCTATATGTATAGTAAGGCTGCCTATATGTAAAGTAAGGCTGCCTATATGTAGAGTAAGGCTCCCTATATGTATAGTAAGGCTGCCTATATGTATAGTAAGGCTGCCTATATGTAAAGTAAGGCTGCCTATATGTAAAGTAAGGCTGCCTATATGTATAGTAAGGCTGCCTATATGTATAGTAAGGCTGCCTATATGTATAGTAAGGCTGCCTATATGTACAGTAAGGCTGCCTATATGTATAGTAAGGCTGCCTATATGTATAGTAAGGCTGCCTATATGTAAGGTAAGGCTGCCTATATGTAAGGTAAGGCTGCCTATATGTACAGTAAGGCTGCCTATATGTATAGTAAGGCTGCCTATATGTATAGTAAGGCTGCCTATATGTAAGGTAAGGCTGCCTATATGTAAGGTAAGGCTGCCTATATGTAAGGTAAGGCTGCCTATATGTACAGTAAGGCTGCCTATATGTATAGTAAGGCTGCCTATATGTATAGTAAGGCTGCCTATATGTAAGGTAAGGCTGCCTATATGTATAGTAAGGCTGCCTATATGTATAGTAAGGCTCCCTATATGTAAAGTAAGGCTGCCTATATGTAGAGTAAGGCTGCCTATATGTAAGGTAAGGCTGCCTATATGTAAGGTAAGGCTGCCTATATGTATAGTAAGGCGGCCTATATGTAAGGTAAGGCTGCCTATATGTATAGTAAGGCTGCCTATATGTAAGGTAAGGCTGCCTATATGTATAGTAAGGCTGCCTATATGTAGAGTAAGGCTGCCTATATGTACAGTAAGGCTGCCTATATGTAGAGTAAGGCTCCCTATATGTAAAGTAAGGCTGCCTATATGTATAGTAAGGCTGCCTATATGTAAGGTAAGGCTCCCTATATGTATAGTAAGGCTCCCTATATGTATAGTAAGGCTCCCTATATGTATAGTAAGGCTCCCTATATGTAAGGTAAGGCTGCCTATATGTACAGTAAGGCTGCCTATATGTATAGTAAGG
Source organism: Siphonodentalium dalli (assembly GCA_032622095.1). Taxonomy (NCBI): domain Eukaryota; kingdom Metazoa; phylum Mollusca; class Scaphopoda; order Gadilida; family Siphonodentaliidae; genus Siphonodentalium; species Siphonodentalium dalli. Next base: position 193,216,494 of record CP136062.1, on the reverse strand, counting down.
CTGCCTATATGTATAGTAAGGCTCCCTATATGTAAGGTAAGGCTGCCTATATGTACAGTAAGGCTGCCTATATGTAAGGTAAGGCTGCCTATATGTACAGTAAGGCTGCCTATATGTATAGTAAGGCTGCCTATATGTAAGGTAAGGCTGCCTATATGTACAGTAAGGCTCCCTATATGTAAGGTAAGGCTGCCTATATGTACAGTAAGGCTGCCTATATGTATAGTAAGGCTCCCTATATGTAAGGTAAGGCTGCCTATATGTACAGTAAGGCTGCCTATATGTATAGTAAGGCTCCCTATATGTAAGGTAAGGCTGCCTATATGTACAGTAAGGCTCCCTATATGTAAGGTAAGGCTGCCTATATGTACAGTAAGGCTGCCTATATGTATAGTAAGGCTGCCTATATGTATAGTAAGGCTCCCTATATGTAAGGTAAGGCTGCCTATATGTACAGTAAGGCTGCCTATATGTATAGTAAGGCTCCCTATATGTATAGTAAGGCTCCCTATATGTATAGTAAGGCTGCCTATATGTATAGTAAGGCTCCCTATATGTAAGGTAAGGCTGCCTATATGTACAGTAAGGCTGCCTATATGTATAGTAAGGCTGCCTATATGTAAGGTAAGGCTGCCTATATGTAAGGTAAGGCTGCCTATATGTAAGGTAAGGCTGCCTATATGTACAGTAAGGCTGCCTATATGTATAGTAAGGCTGCCTATATGTATAGTAAGGCTGCCTATATGTAAGGTAAGGCTGCCTATATGTATAGTAAGGCTGCCTATATGTATAGTAAGGCTCCCTATATGTAAAGTAAGGCTGCCTATATGTAGAGTAAGGCTGCCTATATGTAAGGTAAGGCTGCCTATATGTAAGGTAAGGCTGCCTATATGTAAGGTAAGGCTGCCTATATGTATAGTAAGGCTGCCTATATGTAAGGTAAGGCTGCCTATATGTATAGTAAGGCTGCCTATATGTAGAGTAAGGCTGCCTATATGTACAGTAAGGCTGCCTATATGTAGAGTAAGGCTCCCTATATGTAAAGTAAGGCTGCCTATATGTATAGTAAGGCTGCCTATATGTAAGGTAAGGCTGCCTATATGTATAGTAAGGCTGCCTATATGTAAAGTAAGGCTGCCTATATGTAAGGTAAGGCTGCCTATATGTAAGGTAAGGCTGCCTATATGTATAGTAAGGCTGCCTATATGTATAGTAAGGCTGCCTATATGTAAAGTAAGGCTGCCTATATGTAGAGTAAGGCTGCCTATATGTAAGGTAAGGCTGCCTATATGTAGAGTAAGGCTGCCTATATGTAGAGTAAGGCTGCCTATATGTACAGTAAGGCTGCCTATATGTAGAGTAAGGCTGCCTATATGTATAGTAAGGCTGCCTATATGTAAGGTAAGGCTGCCTATATGTATAGTAAGGCTGCCTATATGTATAGTAAGGCTGCCTATATGTAAGGTAAGGCTGCCTATATGTATAGTAAGGCTGCCTATATGTATAGTAAGGCTCCCTATATGTAAAGTAAGGCTGCCTATATGTAGAGTAAGGCTGCCTATATGTAAGGTAAGGCTGCCTATATGTAAGGTAAGGCTGCCTATATGTAAGGTAAGGCTCCCTATATGTATAGTAAGGCTGCCTATATGTAAGGTAAGGCTGCCTATATGTAAGGTAAGGCTGCCTATATGTATAGTAAGTCTCCCTATATGTATAGTAAGGCTGCCTATATGTAAGGTAAGGCTGCCTATATGTATAGTAAGGCTGCCTATATGTAAGGTAAGGCTGCCTATATGTATAGTAAGGCTGCCTATATGTAGAGTAAGGCTGCCTATATGTACAGTAAGGCTGCCTATATGTAGAGTAAGGCTCCCTATATGTAAAGTAAGGCTGCCTATATGTATAGTAAGGCTGCCTATATGTAAGGTAAGGCTGCCTATATGTATAGTAAGGCTGCCTATATGTAAAGTAAGGCTGCCTATATGTAAGGTAAGGCTGCCTATATGTAAGGTAAGGCTGCCTATATGTATAGTAAGGCTGCCTATATGTATAGTAAGGCTGCCTATATGTAAAGTAAGGCTGCCTATATGTAGAGTAAGGCTGCCTATATGTAAGGTAAGGCTGCCTATATGTAGAGTAAGGCTCCCTATATGTATAGTAAGGCTCCCTATATGTAAGGTAAGGCTGCCTATATGTACAGTAAGGCTGCCTATATGTATAGTAAGGCTGCCTATATGTAAGGTAAGGCTGCCTATATGTAAGGTAAGGCTGCCTATATGTAAGGTAAGGCTGCCTATATGTACAGTAAGGCTGCCTATATGTATAGTAAGGCTGCCTATATGTATAGTAAGGCTGCCTATATGTAAGGTAAGGCTGCCTATATGTATAGTAAGGCTGCCTATATGTATAGTAAGGCTGCCTATATGTAAGGTAAGGCTGCCTATATGTATAGTAAGGCTGCCTATATGTAAGGTAAGGCTGCCTATATGTAAGGTAAGGCTCCCTATATGTACAGTAAGGCTGCCTATATGTAAGGTAAGGCTGCCTATATGTATAGTAAGGCTCCCTATATGTACAGTAAGGCTGCCTATATGTAAGGTAAGGCTGCCTATATGTATAGTAAGGCTGCCTATATGTATAGTAAGGCTCCCTATATGTACAGTAAGGCTGCCTATATGTAAGGTAAGGCTGCCTATATGTAGAGTAAGGCTGCCTATATGTAGAGTAAGGCTCCCTATATGTAGAGTAAGGCTGCCTATATGTATAGTAAGGCTCCCTATATGTATAGTAAGTCTCCCTATATGTACAGTAAGGCTGCCTATATGTATAGTAAGGCTGCCTATATGTAAGGTAAGGCTGCCTATATGTAAGGTAAGGCTGCCTATATGTAGAGTAAGGCTACCTATATGTATAGTAAGTCTCCCTATATGTATAGTAAGGCTGCCTATATGTATAGTAAGGCTGCCTGTATGTAGAGTAAGTCTCCCTATATGTAGAGTAAGGCTCCCTATATGTAAGGTAAGGCTGCCTATATGTAGAGTAAGGCTGCCTATATGTATAGTAAGGCTGCCTATATGTATAGTAAGGCTGCCTATATGTAGAGTAAGGCTGCCTATATGTAGAGTAAGGCTGCCTATATGTAGAGTAAGGCTCCCTATATGTATAGTAAGGCTGCCTATATGTAGAGTAAGGCTGCCTATATGTAGAGTAAGGCTGCCTATATGTAGAGTAAGGCTCCCTATATGTATAGTAAGGCTGCCTATATGTAGAGTAAGGCTGCCTATATGTAGAGTAAGGCTCCCTATATGTATAGTAAGGCTCCCTATATGTACAGTAAGGCTGCCTATATGTAAGGTAAGGCTGCCTATATGTAGAGTAAGGCTGCCTATATGTAGAGTAAGGCTGCCTATATGTAGAGTAAGGCTCCCTATATGTATAGTAAGGCTGCCTATATGTAAGGTAAGGCTGCCTATATGTACAGTAAGGCTGCCTATATGTAGAGTAAGGCTCCCTATATGTATAGTAAGGCTCCCTATATGTAAGGTAAGGCTGCCTATATGTAAGGTAAGGCTGCCTATATGTAAGGTAAGGCTCCCTATATGTAAGGTAAGGCTGCCTATATGTAAGGTAAGGCTGCCTATATGTAAAGTAAGGCTGCCTATATGTACAGTAAGGCTCCCTATATGTATAGTAAGGCTGCCTATATGTATAGTAAGGCTGCCTATATGTATAGTAAGGCTGCCTATATGTATAGTAAGGCTCCCTATATGTAAGGTAAGGCTGCCTATATGTATAGTAAGGCTCCCTATATGTATAGTAAGGCTGCCTATATGTAGAGTAAGGCTCCCTATATGTAGAGTAAGGCTGCCTATATGTAAGGTAAGGCTGCCTATATGTAAAGTAAGGCTGCCTATATGTATAGTAAGGCTCCCTATATGTAAGGTAAGGCTGCCTATATGTATAGTAAGGCTCCCTATATGTAGAGTAAGGCTGCCTATATGTACAGTAAGGCTGCCTATATGTATAGTAAGGCTGCCTATATGTAGAGTAAGGCTCCCTATATGTATAGTAAGGCTGCCTATATGTAAGGTAAGGCTGCCTATATGTACAGTAAGGCTGCCTATATGTAGAGTAAGGCTCCCTATATGTATAGTAAGGCTCCCTATATGTAAGGTAAGGCTGCCTATATGTAAGGTAAGGCTGCCTATATGTAAGGTAAGGCTGCCTATATGTAGAGTAAGGCTGCCTATATGTATAGTAAGGCTGCCTATATGTACAGTAAGTCTCCCTATATGTAAGGTAAGGCTGCCTATATGTATAGTAAGGCTCCCTATATGTACAGTAAGGCTGCCTATATGTAAGGTAAGGCTGCCTATATGTAAGGTAAGGCTGCCTATATGTAAGGTAAGGCTCCCTATATGTATAGTAAGGCTCCCTATATGTATAGTAAGTCTCCCTATATGTATAGTAAGTCTCCCTATATGTATAGTAAGGCTCCCTATATGTATAGTAAGGCTCCCTATATGTAGAGTAAGGCTCCCTATATGTAAGGTAAGGCTGCCTATATGTAAGGTAAGGCTGCCTATATGTATAGTAAGGCTCCCTATATGTAGAGTAAGGCTGCCTATATGTACAGTAAGGCTGCCTATATGTAAGGTAAGGCTGCCTATATGTAAGGTAAGGCTCCCTATATGTAAGGTAAGGCTGCCTATATGTAAGGTAAGGCTGCCTATATGTATAGTAAGGCTCCCTATATGTAGAGTAAGGCTGCCTATATGTACAGTAAGGCTGCCTATATGTAAGGTAAGGCTGCCTATATGTATAGTAAGGCTCCCTATATGTAGAGTAAGGCTGCCTATATGTACAGTAAGGCTGCCTATATGTAAGGTAAGGCTGCCTATATGTAAGGTAAGGCTCCCTATATGTAAGGTAAGGCTGCCTATATGTAAGGTAAGGCTGCCTATATGTATAGTAAGGCTCCCTATATGTAGAGTAAGGCTGCCTATATGTATAGTAAGGCTCCCTATATGTATAGTAAGGCTGCCTATATGTATAGTAAGGCTGCCTATATGTATAGTAAGGCTCCCTATATGTAGAGTAAGGCTGCCTATATGTACAGTAAGGCTGCCTATATGTAAGGTAAGGCTGCCTATATGTATAGTAAGGCTCCCTATATGTAGAGTAAGGCTGCCTATATGTACAGTAAGGCTGCCTATATGTAAGGTAAGGCTGCCTATATGTAAGGTAAGGCTCCCTATATGTAAGGTAAGGCTGCCTATATGTAAGGTAAGGCTGCCTATATGTATAGTAAGGCTCCCTATATGTAGAGTAAGGCTGCCTATATGTATAGTAAGGCTCCCTATATGTATAGTAAGGCTGCCTATATGTATAGTAAGGCTGCCTATATGTATAGTAAGGCTCCCTATATGTAGAGTAAGGCTGCCTATATGTACAGTAAGGCTGCCTATATGTAAGGTAAGGCTGCCTATATGTAAGGTAAGGCTCCCTATATGTAAGGTAAGGCTGCCTATATGTAAGGTAAGGCTGCCTATATGTATAGTAAGGCTCCCTATATGTAGAGTAAGGCTGCCTATATGTACAGTAAGGCTGCCTATATGTACAGTAAGGCTGCCTATATGTATAGTAAGGCTCCCTATATGTATAGTAAGGCTGCCTATATGTAGAGTAAGGCTCCCTATATGTATAGTAAGGCTGCCTATATGTAAGGTAAGGCTCCCTATATGTACAGTAAGGCTGCCTATATGTACAGTAAGGCTGCCTATATGTAGAGTAAGGCTCCCTATATGTATAGTAAGGCTGCCTATATGTAAGGTAAGGCTCCCTATATGTAAGGTAAGGCTCCCTATATGTAAGGTAAGGCTGCCTATATGTAAGGTAAGGCTGCCTATATGTATAGTAAGGCTCCCTATATGTAGAGTAAGGCTGCCTATATGTATAGTAAGGCTCCCTATATGTATAGTAAGGCTGCCTATATGTATAGTAAGGCTGCCTATATGTATAGTAAGGCTCCCTATATGTAGAGTAAGGCTGCCTATATGTACAGTAAGGCTGCCTATATGTAAGGTAAGGCTGCCTATATGTAAGGTAAGGCTCCCTATATGTAAGGTAAGGCTGCCTATATGTAAGGTAAGGCTGCCTATATGTATAGTAAGGCTGCCTATATGTATAGTAAGGCTGCCTATATGTATAGTAAGTCTCCCTATATGTATAGTAAGGCTGCCTATATGTATAGTAAGGCTCCCTATATGTACAGTAAGGCTGCCTATATGTACAGTAAGGCTGCCTATATGTAAGGTAAGGCTGCCTATATGTAAGGTAAGGCTGCCTATATGTAAGGTAAGGCTCCCTATATGTAGAGTAAGGCTGCCTATATGTATAGTAAGGCTCCCTATATGTATAGTAAGGCTCCCTATATGTAAGGTAAGGCTGCCTATATGTACAGTAAGGCTACCTATATGTATAGTAAGGCTGCCTATATGTACAGTAAGGCTACCTATATGTATAGTAAGGCTGCCTATATGTAAGGTAAGGCTGCCTATATGTAGAGTAAGGCTGCCTATATGTAAGGTAAGGCTGCCTATATGTAAAGTAAGGCTGCCTATATGTAAGGTAAGGCTGCCTATATGTATAGTAAGGCTCCCTATATGTAGAGTAAGGCTGCCTATATGTACAGTAAGGCTGCCTATATGTAGAGTAAGGCTCCCTATATGTATAGTAAGGCTGCCTATATGTACAGTAAGGCTACCTATATGTATAGTAAGGCTGCCTATATGTAAGGTAAGGCTGCCTATATGTACAGTAAGGCTGCCTATATGTAGAGTAAGGCTCCCTATATGTATAGTAAGGCTGCCTATATGTATAGTAAGGCTGCCTATATGTATAGTAAGGCTGCCTATATGTAAGGTAAGGCTGCCTATATGTAGAGTAAGGCTGCCTATATGTACAGTAAGGCTGCCTATATGTAAGGTAAGGCTGCCTATATGTAAGGTAAGGCTGCCTATATGTAGAGTAAGGCTGCCTATATGTACAGTAAGGCTGCCTATATTTAAGGTAAGGCTGCCTATATGTAAGGTAAGGCTGCCTATATGTATAGTAAGGCTGCCTATATGTAAGGTAAGGCTGCCTATATGTACAGTAAGGCTGCCTATATGTAAGGTAAGGCTGCCTATATGTACAGTAAGGCTGCCTATATGTACAGTAAGGCTGCCTATATGTAAGGTAAGGCTGCCTATATGTAAGGTAAGGCTGCCTATATGTAAGGTAAGGCTGCCTATATGTACAGTAAGGCTGCCTATATGTAAAGTAAGGCTCCCTATATGTAGAGTAAGGCTGCCTATATGTAAGGTAAGGCTGCCTATATGTATAGTAAGGCTGCCTATATGTAAGGTAAGGCTGCCTATATGTATAGTAAGGCTGCCTATATGTAAGGTAAGGCTGCCTATATGTAAGGTAAGGCTGCCTATATGTAGAGTAAGGCTCCCTATATGTATAGTAAGGCTCCCTATATGTATAGTAAGGCTGCCTATATGTATAGTAAGGCTGCCTATATGTAAGGTAAGGCTGCCTATATGTAAGGTAAGGCTGCCTATATGTATAGTAAGGCTGCCTATATGTAAGGTAAGGCTGCCTATATGTATAGTAAGGCTCCCTATATGTATAGTAAGGCTGCCTATATGTATAGTAAGGCTCCCTATATGTAGAGTAAGGCTCCCTATATGTATAGTAAGGCTCCCTATATGTATAGTAAGGCTGCCTATATGTATAGTAAGGCTGCCTATATGTAAGGTAAGGCTGCCTATATGTATAGTAAGGCTGCCTATATGTAAGGTAAGGCTGCCTATATGTAAGGTAAGGCTGCCTATATGTAGAGTAAGGCTCCCTATATGTATAGTAAGGCTCCCTATATGTATAGTAAGGCTGCCTATATGTATAGTAAGGCTGCCTATATGTAAGGTAAGGCTGCCTATATGTAAGGTAAGGCTGCCTATATGTATAGTAAGGCTGCCTATATGTATAGTAAGGCTCCCTATATGTATAGTAAGGCTGCCTATATGTAAGGTAAGGCTGCCTATATGTATAGTAAGGCTGCCTATATGTAGAGTAAGGCTGCCTATATGTAAGGTAAGGCTGCCTATATGTAAGGTAAGGCTGCCTATATGTAAGGTAAGGCTCCCTATATGTAAGGTAAGGCTGCCTATATGTAAGGTAAGGCTGCCTATATGTATAGTAAGGCTCCCTATATGTATAGTAAGGCTGCCTATATGTAAGGTAAGGCTGCCTATATGTATAGTAAGGCTGCCTATATGTAGAGTAAGGCTCCCTATATGTAGAGTAAGGCTGCCTATATGTATAGTAAGGCTGCCTATATGTAGAGTAAGGCTCCCTATATGTAGAGTAAGGCTGCCTATATGTACAGTAAGGCTGCCTATATGTAAGGTAAGGCTGCCTATATGTAAGGTAAGGCTGCCTATATGTAAGGTAAGGCTGCCTATATGTAAGGTAAGGCTCCCTATATGTAAGGTAAGGCTGCCTATATGTATAGTAAGGCTCCCTATATGTAGAGTAAGGCTGCCTATATGTACAGTAAGGCTGCCTATATGTATAGTAAGGCTCCCTATATGTAGAGTAAGGCTCCCTATATGTATAGTAAGGCTCCCTATATGTATAGTAAGGCTCCCTATATGTAGAGTAAGGCTCCCTATATGTATAGTAAGGCTCCCTATATGTAGAGTAAGGCTGCCTATATGTAAGGTAAGGCTGCCTATATGTAAGGTAAGGCTGCCTATATGTAAGGTAAGGCTGCCTATATGTAAGGTAAGGCTCCCTATATGTAAGGTAAGGCTGCCTATATGTAAGGTAAGGCTGCCTATATGTATAGTAAGGCTCCCTATATGTAAGGTAAGGCTGCCTATATGTAAGGTAAGGCTGCCTATATGTATAGTAAGGCTCCCTATATGTATAGTAAGGCTGCCTATATGTAAGGTAAGGCTGCCTATATGTATAGTAAGGCTGCCTATATGTAGAGTAAGGCTCCCTATATGTAGAGTAAGGCTGCCTATATGTACAGTAAGGCTGCCTATATGTAAGGTAAGGCTGCCTATATGTAAGGTAAGGCTGCCTATATGTAAGGTAAGGCTGCCTATATGTAAGGTAAGGCTCCCTATATGTAAGGTAAGGCTGCCTATATGTATAGTAAGGCTCCCTATATGTAGAGTAAGGCTGCCTATATGTACAGTAAGGCTGCCTATATGTAAGGTAAGGCTGCCTATATGTAAGGTAAGGCTGCCTATATGTACAGTAAGGCTCCCTATATGTATAGTAAGTCTCCCTATATGTAAGGTAAGGCTGCCTATATGTAAGGTAAGGCTGCCTATATGTAAGGTAAGGCTCCCTATATGTACAGTAAGGCTCCCTATATGTATAGTAAGGCTCCCTATATGTAGAGTAAGGCTCCCTATATGTATAGTAAGGCTGCCTATATGTATAGTAAGGCTCCCTATATGTAGAGTAAGGCTCCCTATATGTATAGTAAGGCTCCCTATATGTATAGTAAGGCTCCCTATATGTAGAGTAAGGCTCCCTATATGTATAGTAAGGCTCCCTATATGTAGAGTAAGGCTCCCTATATGTATAGTAAGGCTGCCTATATGTAAGGTAAGGCTCCCTATATGTAAGGTAAGGCTGCCTATATGTAAGGTAAGGCTGCCTATATGTATAGTAAGGCTGCCTATATGTAAGGTAAGGCTCCCTATATGTAAGGTAAGGCTGCCTATATGTATAGTAAGGCTCCCTATATGTAGAGTAAGGCTGCCTATATGTACAGTAAGGCTGCCTATATGTAAGGTAAGGCTGCCTATATGTAAGGTAAGGCTGCCTATATGTAAGGTAAGGCTGCCTATATGTACAGTAAGGCTGCCTATATGTAAAGTAAGGCTCCCTATATGTATAGTAAGGCTGCCTATATGTATAGTAAGGCTGCCTATATGTAAGGTAAGGCTGCCTATATGTATAGTAAGGCTCCCTATATGTAGAGTAAGGCTGCCTATATGTACAGTAAGGCTGCCTATATGTAAGGTAAGGCTCCCTATATGTATAGTAAGGCTCCCTATATGTAGAGTAAGGCTGCCTATATGTACAGTAAGGCTGCCTATATGTACAGTAAGGCTGCCTATATGTAGAGTAAGGCTCCCTATATGTAGAGTAAGGCTGCCTATATGTATAGTAAGGCTGCCTATATGTAAGGTAAGGCTGCCTATATGTAGAGTAAGGCTGCCTATATGTACAGTAAGGCTGCCTATATGTACAGTAAGGCTCCCTATATGTATAGTAAGGCTGCCTATATGTATAGTAAGGCTGCCTATATGTAAGGTAAGGCTGCCTATATGTATAGTAAGGCTCCCTATATGTATAGTAAGGCTCCCTATATGTATAGTAAGGCTCCCTATATGTATAGTAAGGCTGCCTATATGTAAGGTAAGGCTCCCTATATGTAAAGTAAGGCTCCCTATATGTATAGTAAGGCTCCCTATATGTATAGTAAGGCTCCCTATATGTATAGTAAGGCTGCCTATATGTAAGGTAAGGCTCCCTATATGTATAGTAAGGCTCCCTATATGTATAGTAAGGCTCCCTATATGTATAGTAAGGCTGCCTATATGTAAGGTAAGGCTCCCTATATGTATAGTAAGGCTCCCTATATGTATAGTAAGGCTCCCTATATGTATAGTAAGGCTGCCTATATGTACAGTAAGGCTGCCTATATGTAAGGTAAGGCTCCCTATATGTATAGTAAGGCTCCCTATATGTAGAGTAAGGCTGCCTATATGTACAGTAAGGCTGCCTATATGTACAGTAAGGCTGCCTATATGTAGAGTAAGGCTCCCTATATGTATAGTAAGGCTGCCTATATGTACAGTAAGGCTGCCTATATGTAAGGTAAGGCTGCCTATATGTATAGTAAGGCTCCCTATATGTAGAGTAAGGCTGCCTATATGTACAGTAAGGCTGCCTATATGTACAGTAAGGCTGCCTATATGTAGAGTAAGGCTCCCTATATGTAGAGTAAGGCTGCCTATATGTAAGGTAAGGCTGCCTATATGTATAGTAAGGCTGCCTATATGTAAGGTAAGGCTGCCTATATGTAGAGTAAGGCTGCCTATATGTACAGTAAGGCTGCCTATATGTAAGGTAAGGCTGCCTATATGTATAGTAAGGCTGCCTATATGTATAGTAAGGCTGCCTATATGTAAGGTAAGGCTGCCTATATGTATAGTAAGGCTGCCTATATGTATAGTAAGGCTGCCTATATGTATAGTAAGTCTCCCTATATGTATAGTAAGGCTGCCTATATGTAAGGTAAGGCTCCCTATATGTAAGGTAAGGCTCCCTATATGTAGAGTAAGGCTGCCTATATGTACAGTAAGGCTGCCTATATGTAAGGTAAGGCTGCCTATATGTAGAGTAAGGCTGCCTATATGTATAGTAAGGCTCCCTATATGTATAGTAAGGCTCCCTATATGTATAGTAAGGCTCCCTATATGTATAGTAAGGCTGCCTATATGTAAGGTAAGGCTGCCTATATGTAAGGTAAGGCTGCCTATATGTATAGTAAGGCTCCCTATATGTACAGTAAGGCTCCCTATATGTAAGGTAAGGCTGCCTATATGTATAGTAAGGCTCCCTATATGTATAGTAAGGCTGCCTATATGTAAGGTAAGTCTGCCTATATGTAAGGTAAGGCTGCCTATATGTAAGGTAAGGCTGCCTATATGTACAGTAAGGCTCCCTATATGTAAGGTAAGGCTGCCTATATGTATAGTAAGGCTCCCTATATGTAAGGTAAGGCTGCCTATATGTACAGTAAGGCTACCTATATGTATAGTAAGGCTGCCTATATGTAAAGTAAGGCTGCCTATATGTAAGGTAAGGCTGCCTATATGTAAGGTAAGGCTGCCTATATGTACAGTAAGGCTGCCTATATGTAAGGTAAGGCTGCCTATATGTACAGTAAGGCTACCTATATGTATAGTAAGGCTCCCTATATGTATAGTAAGGCTCCCTATATGTAAAGTAAGGCTGCCTATATGTATAGTAAGGCTGCCTATATGTATAGTAAGGCTGCCTATATGTATAGTAAGGCTCCCTATATGTATAGTAAGGCTCCCTATATGTATAGTAAGGCTGCCTATATGTAAGGTAAGGCTGCCTATATGTACAGTAAGGCTCCCTATATGTATAGTAAGGCTCCCTATATGTATAGTAAGGCTGCCTATATGTAAGGTAAGGCTGCCTATATGTAAGGTAAGGCTGCCTATATGTAAGGTAAGGCTGCCTATATGTAAGGTAAGGCTGCCTATATGTACAGTAAGGCTGCCTATATGTATAGTAAGGCTGCCTATATGTAAAGTAAGGCTGCCTATATGTAAGGTAAGGCTGCCTATATGTAAGGTAAGGCTGCCTATATGTACAGTAAGGCTGCCTATATGTAAGGTAAGGCTGCCTATATGTACAGTAAGGCTCCCTATATGTAAGGTAAGGCTGCCTATATGTATAGTAAGGCTCCCTATATGTATAGTAAGGCTGCCTATATGTAAGGTAAGGCTGCCTATATGTATAGTAAGGCTCCCTATATGTATAGTAAGGCTGCCTATATGTACAGTAAGGCTGCCTATATGTAAGGTAAGGCTGCCTATATGTATAGTAAGGCTCCCTATATGTATAGTAAGGCTGCCTATATGTAAGGTAAGGCTGCCTATATGTATAGTAAGGCTCCCTATATGTATAGTAAGGCTGCCTATATGTACAGTAAGGCTGCCTATATGTAAGGTAAGGCTGCCTATATGTATAGTAAGGCTCCCTATATGTATAGTAAGGCTGCCTATATGTAAGGTAAGGCTGCCTATATGTATAGTAAGGCTCCCTATATGTAAGGTAAGGCTGCCTATATGTATAGTAAGGCTCCCTATATGTATAGTAAGGCTGCCTATATGTAAGGTAAGGCTGCCTATATGTACAGTAAGGCTACCTATATGTATAGTAAGGCTCCCTATATGTAAGGTAAGGCTCCCTATATGTAAGGTAAGGCTGCCTATATGTATAGTAAGGCTCCCTATATGTAAGGTAAGGCTGCCTATATGTATAGTAAGGCTCCCTATATGTATAGTAAGGCTGCCTATATGTAAGGTAAGGCTGCCTATATGTACAGTAAGGCTACCTATATGTATAGTAAGGCTGCCTATATGTAGAGTAAGGCTGCCTATATGTACAGTAAGGCTACCTATATGTATAGTAAGGCTGCCTATATGTAAAGTAAGGCTGCCTATATGTAAGGTAAGGCTGCCTATATGTAAGGTAAGGCTGCCTATATGTAAGGTAAGGCTGCCTATATGTAAGGTAAGGCTCCCTATATGTAGAGTAAGGCTGCCTATATGTATAGTAAGGCTCCCTATATGTATAGTAAGGCTGCCTATATGTAAGGTAAGGCTGCCTATATGTATAGTAAGGCTGCCTATATGTATAGTAAGGCTGCCTATATGTATAGTAAGGCTGCCTATATGTATAGTAAGGCTGCCTATATGTATAGTAAGGCTGCCTATATGTATAGTAAGGCTGCCTATATGTAAGGTAAGGCTGCCTATATGTACAGTAAGGCTGCCTATATGTAAGGTAAGGCTGCCTATATGTAGAGTAAGGCTGCCTATATGTACAGTAAGGCTGCCTATATGTAAGGTAAGGCTGCCTATATGTACAGTAAGGCTACCTATATGTATAGTAAGGCTCCCTATATGTATAGTAAGGCTGCCTATATGTAAGGTAAGGCTGCCTATATGTACAGTAAGGCTCCCTATATGTATAGTAAGGCTCCCTATATGTATAGTAAGGCTGCCTATATGTAAGGTAAGGCTGCCTATATGTAAGGTAAGGCTGCCTATATGTAAGGTAAGGCTGCCTATATGTACAGTAAGGCTCCCTATATGTATAGTAAGGCTCCCTATATGTAAGGTAAGGCTCCCTATATGTAAGGTAAGGCTCCCTATATGTAAGGTAAGGCTCCCTATATGTAAGGTAAGGCTGCCTATATGTATAGTAAGGCTCCCTATATGTATAGTAAGGCTGCCTATATGTAAGGTAAGGCTGCCTATATGTAAGGTAAGGCTGCCTATATGTAAGGTAAGGCTGCCTATATGTACAGTAAGGCTGCCTATATGTAAGGTAAGTCTCCCTATATGTATAGTAAGGCTCCCTATATGTATAGTAAGGCTGCCTATATGTAGAGTAAGGCTCCCTATATGTATAGTAAGGCTCCCTATATGTAGAGTAAGGCTGCCTATATGTAAGGTAAGGCTGCCTATATGTATAGTAAGGCTCCCTATATGTATAGTAAGTCTCCCTATATGTATAGTAAGGCTGCCTATATGTACAGTAAGGCTCCCTATATGTATAGTAAGGCTGCCTATATGTAAGGTAAGGCTGCCTATATGTACAGTAAGGCTGCCTATATGTAAGGTAAGGCTGCCTATATGTAGAGTAAGGCTCCCTATATGTATAGTAAGGCTGCCTATATGTAGAGTAAGGCTGCCTATATGTACAGTAAGGCTGCCTATATGTAAGGTAAGGCTGCCTATATGTAGAGTAAGGCTGCCTATATGTATAGTAAGGCTCCCTATATGTATAGTAAGTCTCCCTATATGTAAGGTAAGGCTCCCTATATGTAAGGTAAGGCTGCCTATATGTAAGGTAAGGCTCCCTATATGTAGAGTAAGGCTGCCTATATGTAAAGTAAGGCTGCCTATATGTAAGGTAAGGCTGCCTATATGTAAGGTAAGGCTGCCTATATGTAAGGTAAGGCTGCCTATATGTAGAGTAAGGCTGCCTATATGTAGAGTAAGGCTGCCTATATGTATAGTAAGGCTCCCTATATGTATAGTAAGGCTGCCTATATGTATAGTAAGGCTGCCTATATGTAGAGTAAGGCTGCCTATATGTATAGTAAGGCTCCCTATATGTATAGTAAGGCTCCCTATATGTATAGTAAGGCTGCCTATATGTATAGTAAGGCTCCCTATATGTACAGTAAGGCTCCCTATATGTATAGTAAGGCTGCCTATATGTATAGTAAGGCTCCCTATATGTATAGTAAGGCTGCCTATATGTAGAGTAAGGCTGCCTATATGTATAGTAAGGCTCCCTATATGTATAGTAAGGCTGCCTATATGTATAGTAAGGCTGCCTATATGTAGAGTAAGGCTGCCTATATGTATAGTAAGGCTGCCTATATGTACAGTAAGGCTGCCTATATGTAAGGTAAGGCTGCCTATATGTAAGGTAAGGCTGCCTATATGTATAGTAAGGCTGCCTATATGTATAGTAAGGCTGCCTATATGTATAGTAAGGCTGCCTATATGTAAGGTAAGGCTGCCTATATGTACAGTAAGGCTCCCTATATGTATAGTAAGGCTGCCTATATGTATAGTAAGGCTCCCTATATGTATAGTAAGGCTGCCTATATGTAAGGTAAGGCTGCCTATATGTACAGTAAGGCTCCCTATATGTATAGTAAGGCTCCCTATATGTATAGTAAGGCTCCCTATATGTATAGTAAGGCTGCCTATATGTAAGGTAAGGCTGCCTATATGTACAGTAAGGCTCCCTATATGTATAGTAAGGCTCCCTATATGTATAGTAAGGCTGCCTATATGTAAGGTAAGGCTGCCTATATGTACAGTAAGGCTCCCTATATGTATAGTAAGGCTGCCTATATGTATAGTAAGGCTCCCTATATGTATAGTAAGGCTGCCTATATGTAAGGTAAGGCTCCCTATATGTATAGTAAGTCTCCCTATATGTAAGGTAAGGCTGCCTATATGTAGAGTAAGGCTGCCTATATGTAAGGTAAGGCTGCCTATATGTACAGTAAGGCTCCCTATATGTATAGTAAGGCTCCCTATATGTATAGTAAGGCTCCCTATATGTAAGGTAAGGCTGCCTATATGTACAGTAAGGCTGCCTATATGTATAGTAAGGCTCCCTATATGTAGAGTAAGGCTACCTATATGTAAGGTAAGGCTGCCTATATGTAAGGTAAGGCTGCCTATATGTAAGGTAAGGCTGCCTATATGTAAGGTAAGGCTGCCTATATGTAAGGTAAGGCTGCATATATGTAAGGTAAGGCTGCCTATATGTAAGGTAAGGCTGCCTATATGTAGAGTAAGGCTCCCTATATGTATAGTAAGGCTCCCTATATGTATAGTAAGGCTGCCTATATGTACAGTAAGGCTGCCTATATGTATAGTAAGGCTCCCTATATGTAGAGTAAGGCTACCTATATGTAAGGTAAGGCTGCCTATATGTAAGGTAAGGCTGCCTATATGTAAGGTAAGGCTGCCTATATGTAAGGTAAGGCTGCCTATATGTAGAGTAAGGCTCCCTATATGTAAGGTAAGGCTGCCTATATGTAAGGTAAGGCTGCCTATATGTACAGTAAGGCTGCCTATATGTAAGGTAAGGCTCCCTATATGTAAGGTAAGGCTGCCTATATGTAGAGTAAGGCTCCCTATATGTAAGGTAAGGCTGCCTATATGTATAGTAAGTCTCCCTATATGTAAGGTAAGGCTGCCTATATGTAAAGTAAGGCTGCCTATATGTAAGGTAAGGCTGCCTATATGTACAGTAAGGCTACCTATATGTAAGGTAAGGCTCCCTATATGTAAGGTAAGGCTGCCTATATGTATAGTAAGGCTGCCTATATGTAAGGTAAGGCTGCCTATATGTAAAGTAAGGCTGCCTATATGTATAGTAAGGCTGCCTATATGTATAGTAAGGCTGCCTATATGTATAGTAAGGCTGCCTATATGTAAGGTAAGGCTCCCTATATGTAGAGTAAGGCTGCCTATATGTATAGTAAGGCTGCCTATATGTAAGGTAAGGCTGCCTATATGTAAAGTAAGGCTGCCTATATGTAGAGTAAGGCTGCCTATATGTATAGTAAGGCTCCCTATATGTAAGGTAAGGCTGCCTATATGTAGAGTAAGGCTCCCTATATGTATAGTAAGGCTGCCTATATGTATAGTAAGGCTCCCTATATGTACAGTAAGGCTGCCTATATGTAAGGTAAGGCTGCCTATATGTATAGTAAGGCTGCCTATATGTAAGGTAAGGCTGCCTATATGTAAGGTAAGGCTGCCTATATGTAGAGTAAGGCTGCCTATATGTATAGTAAGGCTCCCTATATGTATAGTAAGGCTCCCTATATGTAAGGTAAGGCTGCCTATATGTAGAGTAAGGCTCCCTATATGTATAGTAAGGCTGCCTATATGTATAGTAAGGCTGCCTATATGTATAGTAAGGCTGCCTATATGTATAGTAAGGCTCCCTATATGTATAGTAAGGCTGCCTATATGTATAGTAAGTCTGCCTATATGTACAGTAAGGCTCCCTATATGTAAGGTAAGGCTGCCTATATGTAAGGTAAGGCTCCCTATATGTAGAGTAAGGCTGCCTATATGTAAGGTAAGGCTGCCTATATGTAAGGTAAGGCTGCCTATATGTAAGGTAAGGCTGCCTATATGTAAGGTAAGGCTGCCTATATGTATAGTAAGGCTGCCTATATGTAAGGTAAGGCTGCCTATATGTATAGTAAGGCTGCCTATATGTAAGGTAAGGCTGCCTATATGTATAGTAAGGCTGCCTATATGTAAGGTAAGGCTGCCTATATGTAAGGTAAGGCTCCCTATATGTACAGTAAGGCTGCCTATATGTAAGGTAAGGCTCCCTATATGTACAGTAAGGCTCCCTATATGTATAGTAAGGCTGCCTATATGTAAGGTAAGGCTGCCTATATGTAGAGTAAGGCTGCCTATATGTACAGTAAGGCTCCCTATATGTATAGTAAGGCTGCCTATATGTAAGGTAAGGCTGCCTATATGTATAGTAAGGCTGCCTATATGTAAGGTAAGGCTGCCTATATGTATAGTAAGGCTGCCTATATGTAAGGTAAGGCTGCCTATATGTAAGGTAAGGCTCCCTATATGTAAGGTAAGGCTGCCTATATGTAAGGTAAGGCTCCCTATATGTATAGTAAGGCTCCCTATATGTATAGTAAGGCTCCCTATATGTACAGTAAGGCTGCCTATATGTATAGTAAGGCTCCCTATATGTATAGTAAGGCTGCCTATATGTAGAGTAAGGCTCCCTATATGTATAGTAAGGCTGCCTATATGTATAGTAAGGCTCCCTATATGTATAGTAAGGCTGCCTATATGTATAGTAAGGCTGCCTATATGTATAGTAAGGCTCCCTATATGTATAGTAAGGCTGCCTATATGTAAGGTAAGGCTGCCTATATGTATAGTAAGGCTGCCTATATGTAAGGTAAGGCTGCCTATATGTAAGGTAAGGCTCCCTATATGTATAGTAAGGCTGCCTATATGTAAGGTAAGGCTGCCTATATGTATAGTAAGGCTGCCTATATGTAAGGTAAGGCTGCCTATATGTATAGTAAGGCTGCCTATATGTAAGGTAAGGCTGCCTATATGTAAGGTAAGGCTCCCTATATGTAAGGTAAGGCTGCCTATATGTAAGGTAAGGCTCCCTATATGTACAGTAAGGCTGCCTATATGTATAGTAAGGCTCCCTATATGTATAGTAAGGCTGCCTATATGTAAGGTAAGGCTGCCTATATGTATAGTAAGGCTCCCTATATGTAAGGTAAGGCTGCCTATATGTAGAGTAAGGCTCCCTATATGTAAGGTAAGGCTCCCTATATGTAAGGTAAGGCTGCCTATATGTATAGTAAGGCTGCCTATATGTAGAGTAAGGCTCCCTATATGTATAGTAAGGCTCCCTATATGTAAGGTAAGGCTCCCTATATGTAAGGTAAGGCTGCCTATATGTAAGGTAAGGCTGCCTATATGTAGAGTAAGGCTGCCTATATGTATAGTAAGGCTGCCTATATGTATAGTAAGTCTCCCTATATGTATAGTAAGGCTGCCTATATGTATAGTAAGGCTGCCTATATGTATAGTAAGGCTGCCTATATGTATAGTAAGGCTGCCTATATGTATAGTAAGGCTCCCTATATGTAAGGTAAGGCTCCCTATATGTAAGGTAAGGCTGCCTATATGTATAGTAAGGCTGCCTATATGTAGAGTAAGGCTCCCTATATGTATAGTAAGGCTCCCTATATGTAAGGTAAGGCTGCCTATATGTAGATTAAGGCTGCCTATATGTAGAGTAAGGCTGCCTATATGTAAGGTAAGGCTGCCTATATGTAGATTAAGGCTCCCTATATGTAAGGTAAGGCTGCCTATATGTAGATTAAGGCTGCCTATATGTAGAGTAAGGCTGCCTATATGTAAGGTAAGGCTGCCTATATGTAAGGTAAGGCTGCCTATATGTAAGGTAAGGCTGCCTATATGTATAGTAAGGCTGCCTATATGTATAGTAAGGCTGCCTATATGTAAGGTAAGGCTGCCTATATGTATAGTAAGGCTCCCTATATGTAGAGTAAGGCTCCCTATATGTATAGTAAGGCTGCCTATATGTAAGGTAAGGCTGCCTATATGTAAGGTAAGGCTGCCTATATGTATAGTAAGGCTGCCTATATGTATAGTAAGGCTGCCTATATGTAAGGTAAGGCTGCCTATATGTATAGTAAGGCTCCCTATATGTAGAGTAAGGCTCCCTATATGTATAGTAAGGCTGCCTATATGTAGAGTAAGGCTCCCTATATGTAAGGTAAGGCTGCCTATATGTAAGGTAAGGCTGCCTATATGTAGGGTAAGGCTGCCTATATGTAAGGTAAGGCTGCCTATATGTAAGGTAAGGCTGCCTATATGTAAGGTAAGGCTGCCTATATGTAAGGTAAGGCTGCCTATATGTAAGGTAAGGCTGCCTATATGTAAGGTAAGGCTGCCTATATGTATAGTAAGGCTCCCTATATGTACAGTAAGGCTGCCTATATGTAGAGTAAGGCTCCCTATATGTATAGTAAGGCTCCCTATATGTAAGGTAAGGCTGCCTATATGTAAGGTAAGGCTGCCTATATGTAAGGTAAGGCTGCCTATATGTACAGTAAGGCTGCCTATATGTAGAGTAAGGCTGCCTATATGTATAGTAAGGCTCCCTATATGTAAGGTAAGGCTGCCTATATGTAAGGTAAGGCTGCCTATATGTAAGGTAAGGCTGCCTATATGTAGAGTAAGGCTGCCTATATGTATAGTAAGGCTCCCTATATGTATAGTAAGGCTGCCTATATGTAGAGTAAGGCTCCCTATATGTAAGGTAAGGCTGCCTATATGTAGAGTAAGGCTCCCTATATGTATAGTAAGGCTGCCTATATGTAAGGTAAGGCTCCCTATATGTACAGTAAGGCTGCCTATATGTACAGTAAGGCTCCCTATATGTATAGTAAGGCTGCCTATATGTAAGGTAAGGCTGCCTATATGTAAGGTAAGGCTGCCTATATGTAGAGTAAGGCTGCCTATATGTAAGGTAAGGCTGCCTATATGTAAGGTAAGGCTGCCTATATGTATAGTAAGGCTGCCTATATGTAAGGTAAGGCTCCCTATATGTATAGTAAGGCTCCCTATATGTATAGTAAGGCTGCCTATATGTATTGTAAGGCTGCCTATATGTACAGTAAGGCTGCCTATATGTAGAGTAAGGCTCCCTATATGTACAGTAAGGCTGCCTATATGTAGAGTAAGGCTGCCTATATGTAAAGTAAGGCTGCCTATATGTATAGTAAGGCTGCCTATATGTAAGGTAAGGCTGCCTATATGTAAGGTAAGGCTGCCTATATGTAAGGTAAGGCTGCCTATATGTATAGTAAGGCTCCCTATATGTAAGGTAAGGCTCCCTATATGTAAGGTAAGGCTCCCTATATGTACAGTAAGGCTGCCTATATGTATAGTAAGGCTGCCTATATGTAAGGTAAGGCTGCCTATATGTAAGGTAAGGCTCCCTATATGTAAGGTAAGGCTCCCTATATGTACAGTAAGGCTGCCTATATGTATTGTAAGGCTGCCTATATGTACAGTAAGGCTCCCTATATGTATAGTAAGGCTGCCTATATGTAAGGTAAGGCTCCCTATATGTATAGTAAGGCTGCCTATATGTAAGGTAAGGCTCCCTATATGTATAGTAAGGCTCCCTATATGTATAGTAAGGCTGCCTATATGTATTGTAAGGCTGCCTATATGTACAGTAAGGCTGCCTATATGTAGAGTAAGGCTCCCTATATGTACAGTAAGGCTGCCTATATGTAGAGTAAGGCTGCCTATATGTAAAGTAAGGCTGCCTATATGTATAGTAAGGCTGCCTATATGTAAGGTAAGGCTGCCTATATGTAAGGTAAGGCTGCCTATATGTAAGGTAAGGCTGCCTATATGTATAGTAAGGCTCCCTATATGTAAGGTAAGGCTCCCTATATGTAAGGTAAGGCTCCCTATATGTAGAGTAAGGCTCCCTATATGTACAGTAAGGCTCCCTATATGTAAGGTAAGGCTGCCTATATGTAAGGTAAGGCTCCCTATATGTACAGTAAGGCTGCCTATATGTATAGTAAGGCTGCCTATATGTAAGGTAAGGCTGCCTATATGTAAGGTAAGGCTCCCTATATGTATTGTAAGGCTGCCTATATGTACAGTAAGGCTCCCTATATGTATAGTAAGGCTGCCTATATGTAAGGTAAGGCTGCCTATATGTACAGTAAGGCTCCCTATATGTATAGTAAGGCTGCCTATATGTAAGGTAAGGCTCCCTATATGTATAGTAAGGCTCCCTATATGTATAGTAAGGCTGCCTATATGTACAGTAAGGCTGCCTATATGTACAGTAAGGCTGCCTATATGTACAGTAAGGCTGCCTATATGTACAGTAAGGCTGCCTATATGTACAGTAAGGCTCCCTATATGTATTGTAAGGCTGCCTATATGTAAGGTAAGGCTCCCTATATGTATAGTAAGGCTCCCTATATGTATAGTAAGGCTGCCTATATGTATTGTAAGGCTGCCTATATGTACAGTAAGGCTGCCTATATGTAGAGTAAGGCTCCCTATATGTACAGTAAGGCTGCCTATATGTAGAGTAAGGCTGCCTATATGTAAAGTAAGGCTGCCTATATGTATAGTAAGGCTGCCTATATGTAAGGTAAGGCTGCCTATATGTAAGGTAAGGCTGCCTATATGTAAGGTAAGGCTGCCTATATGTATAGTAAGGCTGCCTATATGTAAGGTAAGGCTGCCTATATGTAAGGTAAGGCTCCCTATATGTATAGTAAGGCTGCCTATATGTATAGTAAGGCTCCCTATATGTATAGTAAGGCTGCCTATATGTATAGTAAGGCTGCCTATATGTATAGTAAGGCTGCCTATATGTAAGGTAAGGCTGCCTATATGTAAGGTAAGGCTGCCTATATGTACAGTAAGGCTGCCTATATGTACAGTAAGGCTGCCTATATGTACAGTAAGGCTGCCTATATGTACAGTAAGGCTGCCTATATGTACAGTAAGGCTCCCTATATGTATTGTAAGGCTGCCTATATGTAAGGTAAGGCTCCCTATATGTATAGTAAGGCTCCCTATATGTATAGTAAGGCTGCCTATATGTATTGTAAGGCTGCCTATATGTACAGTAAGGCTGCCTATATGTAGAGTAAGGCTCCCTATATGTACAGTAAGGCTGCCTATATGTAGAGTAAGGCTGCCTATATGTAAAGTAAGGCTGCCTATATGTATAGTAAGGCTGCCTATATGTAAGGTAAGGCTGCCTATATGTAAGGTAAGGCTGCCTATATGTAAGGTAAGGCTGCCTATATGTATAGTAAGGCTGCCTATATGTAAGGTAAGGCTGCCTATATGTAAGGTAAGGCTCCCTATATGTATAGTAAGGCTGCCTATATGTATAGTAAGGCTCCCTATATGTATAGTAAGGCTGCCTATATGTATAGTAAGGCTGCCTATATGTATAGTAAGGCTCCCTATATGTAGAGTAAGGCTGCCTATATGTACAGTAAGGCTGCCTATATGTAAGGTAAGGCTGCCTATATGTAAGGTAAGGCTCCCTATATGTAGAGTAAGGCTGCCTATATGTAAGGTAAGGCTCCCTATATGTATAGTAAGGCTCCCTATATGTAAGGTAAGGCTCCCTATATGTAGAGTAAGGCTGCCTATATGTAGAGTAAGGCTGCCTATATGTATAGTAAGGCTGCCTATATGTATAGTAAGGCTGCCTATATGTACAGTAAGGCTCCCTATATGTATAGTAAGGCTGCCTATATGTATAGTAAGGCTCCCTATATGTAAGGTAAGGCTCCCTATATGTATAGTAAGGCTCCCTATATGTAAGGTAAGGCTGCCTATATGTATAGTAAGGCTGCCTATATGTAAGGTAAGGCTGCCTATATGTAGAGTAAGGCTCCCTATATGTATAGTAAGGCTGCCTATATGTAGAGTAAGGCTGCCTATATGTACAGTAAGGCTGCCTATATGTAGAGTAAGGCTCCCTATATGTATAGTAAGGCTGCCTATATGTAGAGTAAGGCTGCCTATATGTACAGTAAGGCTGCCTATATGTAAGGTAAGGCTGCCTATATGTATAGTAAGGCTGCCTATATGTAAGGTAAGGCTGCCTATATGTACAGTAAGGCTCCCTATATGTATAGTAAGTCTCCCTATATGTAAGGTAAGGCTGCCTATATGTAAGGTAAGGCTGCCTATATGTATAGTAAGGCTGCCTATATGTAAGGTAAGGCTGCCTATATGTAAGGTAAGGCTCCCTATATGTAGAGTAAGGCTGCCTATATGTATAGTAAGGCTCCCTATATGTAGAGTAAGGCTGCCTATATGTAGAGTAAGGCTCCCTATATGTATAGTAAGGCTCCCTATATGTACAGTAAGGCTGCCTATATGTATAGTAAGTCTGCCTATATGTAAGGTAAGGCTGCCTATATGTAAGGTAAGGCTCCCTATATGTAAGGTAAGGCTCCCTATATGTATAGTAAGGCTCCCTATATGTAAGGTAAGGCTGCCTATATGTAGAGTAAGGCTCCCTATATGTACAGTAAGGCTGCCTATATGTATAGTAAGGCTCCCTATATGTACAGTAAGGCTCCCTATATGTAGAGTAAGGCTGCCTATATGTATAGTAAGGCTCCCTATATGTAGAGTAAGGCTCCCTATATGTATAGTAAGGCTGCCTATATGTAAGGTAAGGCTCCCTATATGTACAGTAAGGCTACCTATATGTATAGTAAGGCTGCCTATATGTAGAGTAAGGCTACCTATATGTAGAGTAAGTCTGCCTATATGTATAGTAAGGCTCCCTATATGTAAGGTAAGGCTGCCTATATGTAGAGTAAGGCTGCCTATATGTATAGTAAGGCTGCCTATATGTAGAGTAAGTCTCCCTATGTGTATAGTAAGGCTCCCTATATGTATAGTAAGGCTGCCTATATGTAGAGTAAGGCTCCCTATATGTATAGTAAGGCTGCCTATATGTACAGTAAGGCTGCCTATATGTAAGGTAAGGCTGCCTATATGTATAGTAAGGCTGCCTATATGTAAGGTAAGGCTGCCTATATGTAAGGTAAGGCTCCCTATATGTATAGTAAGGCTCCCTATATGTACAGTAAGGCTGCCTATATGTAAGGTAAGGCTCCCTATATGTATAGTAAGGCTGCCTATATGTAGAGTAAGGCTCCCTATATGTAGAGTAAGTCTCCCTATATGTATAGTAAGGCTGCCTGTATGTAGAGTAAGGCTGCCTATATGTAGAGTAAGGCTCCCTATATGTAGAGTAAGGCTCCCTATATGTATAGTAAGGCTGCCTATATGTAGAGTAAGGCTGCCTATATGTATAGTAAGGCTCCCTATATGTATAGTAAGGCTCCCTATATGTACAGTAAGGCTGCCTATATGTAAGGTAAGGCTCCCTATATGTACAGTAAGGCTGCCTATATGTAAGGTAAGGCTCCCTATATGTATAGTAAGGCTGCCTAGATGTAGAGTAAGGCTCCCTATATGTATAGTAAGGCTCCCTATATGTACAGTAAGGCTGCCTATATGTAAGGTAAGGCTCCCTATATGTATAGTAAGGCTGCCTATATGTAGAGTAAGGCTCCCTATATGTAGAGTAAGTCTCCCTATATGTATAGTAAGGCTGCCTGTATGTAGAGTAAGGCTGCCTATATGTAGAGTAAGGCTCCCTATATGTAGAGTAAGGCTCCCTATATGTATAGTAAGGCTGCCTATATGTAGAGTAAGGCTGCCTATATGTATAGTAAGGCTCCCTATATGTATAGTAAGGCTCCCTATATGTACAGTAAGGCTGCCTATATGTAAGGTAAGGCTCCCTATATGTACAGTAAGGCTGCCTATATGTAAGGTAAGGCTCCCTATATGTATAGTAAGGCTGCCTATATGTAGAGTAAGGCTCCCTATATGTAGAGTAAGTCTCCCTATATGTATAGTAAGGCTGCCTGTATGTAGAGTAAGGCTGCCTATATGTAGAGTAAGGCTCCCTATATGTAGAGTAAGGCTCCCTATATGTAAGGTAAGGCTGCCTATATGTAGAGTAAGGCTGCCTATATGTATAGTAAGTCTCCCTATATGTATAGTAAGGCTCCCTATATGTACAGTAAGGCTGCCTATATGTAGAGTAAGGCTGCCTATATGTAGAGTAAGGCTGCCTATATGTAAGGTAAGGCTGCCTATATGTAGAGTAAGGCTGCCTATATGTAGAGTAAGGCTCCCTATATGTAGAGTAAGGCTCCCTATATGTATAGTAAGGCTGCCTATATGTATAGTAAGGCTGCCTATATGTATAGTAAGGCTGCCTATATGTATAGTAAGTCTCCCTATATGTAGAGTAAGGCTCCCTATATGTAGAGTAAGGCTCCCTATATGTATAGTAAGGCTCCCTATATGTATAGTAAGGCTGCCTATATGTATAGTAAGGCTGCCTATATGTAGAGTAAGGCTGCCTATATGTATAGTAAGGCTGCCTATATGTATAGTAAGGCTGCCTATATGTAAGGTAAGGCTCCCTATATGTACAGTAAGGCTGCCTATATGTAGAGTAAGGCTGCCTATATGTAAGGTAAGGCTGCCTATATGTAGAGTAAGGCTGCCTATATGTAAGGTAAGGCTGCCTATATGTAGAGTAAGGCTCCCTATATGTAAGGTAAGGCTGCCTATATGTAAGGTAAGGCTGCCTATATGTAAAGTAAGTCTCCCTATATGTATAGTAAGTCTCCCTATATGTATAGTAAGGCTGCATATATGTAGAGTAAGGCTGCCTATATGTAAAGTAAGGCTGCCTATATGTATAGTAAGGCTGCCTATATGTATAGTAAGGCTGCCTATATGTAGAGTAAGGCTGCCTATATGTAAGGTAAGGCTGCCTATATGTATAGTAAGGCTGCCTATATGTAAGGTAAGGCTGCCTATATGTAGAGTAAGGCTGCCTAT
Organism: Siphonodentalium dalli; assembly: GCA_032622095.1. Classification (NCBI taxonomy): domain Eukaryota; kingdom Metazoa; phylum Mollusca; class Scaphopoda; order Gadilida; family Siphonodentaliidae; genus Siphonodentalium; species Siphonodentalium dalli. Next base: position 193,190,005 of record CP136062.1, on the reverse strand, counting down.
ATGTAAGGTAAGGCTGCCTATATGTATAGTAAGGCTGCCTATATGTAAGGTAAGGCTGCCTATATGTAGAGTAAGGCTGCCTATATGTAAGGTAAGGCTGCCTATATGTAGAGTAAGGCTGCCTATATGTATAGTAAGGCTGCCTATATGTATAGTAAGGCTGCCTATATGTAAGGTAAGGCTCCCTATATGTATAGTAAGGCTCCCTATATGTATAGTAAGGCTGCATATATGTAGAGTAAGGCTGCCTATATGTATAGTAAGGCTGCCTATATGTATAGTAAGGCTGCCTATATGTAAGGTAAGGCTCCCTATATGTATAGTAAGTCTCCCTATATGTATAGTAAGGCTGCATATATGTAGAGTAAGGCTGCCTATATGTAAAGTAAGGCTGCCTATATGTATAGTAAGGCTGCCTATATGTAGAGTAAGGCTGCCTATATGTAAGGTAAGGCTGCATATATGTAGAGTAAGGCTGCCTATATGTAAAGTAAGGCTGCCTATATGTATAGTAAGGCTCCCTATATGTAAGGTAAGGCTCCCTATATGTACAGTAAGGCTGCATATATGTAGAGTAAGGCTGCCTATATGTAAAGTAAGGCTGCCTATATGTATAGTAAGGCTGCCTATATGTAGAGTAAGGCTGCCTATATGTAAGGTAAGGCTGCCTATATGTAGAGTAAGGCTCCCTATATGTAAGGTAAGGCTGCCTATATGTATAGTAAGTCTCCCTATATGTATAGTAAGGCTGCATATATGTAGAGTAAGGCTGCCTATATGTAAAGTAAGGCTGCCTATATGTATAGTAAGTCTCCCTATATGTATAGTAAGGCTCCCTATATGTATAGTAAGGCTGCCTATATGTATAGTAAGGCTGCCTATATGTATAGTAAGGCTGCCTATATGTAAGGTAAGGCTCCCTATATGTACAGTAAGTCTGCCTATATGTAGAGTAAGTCTCCCTATATGTATAGTAAGGCTGCCTATATGTAGAGTAAGGCTGCCTATATGTAAGGTAAGGCTGCCTATATGTAGAGTAAGGCTGCCTATATGTATAGTAAGGCTGCCTATATGTAAGGTAAGGCTCCCTATATGTACAGTAAGTCTGCCTATATGTAGAGTAAGTCTCCCTATATGTATAGTAAGGCTGCCTATATGTAGAGTAAGGCTGCCTATATGTAAGGTAAGGCTGCCTATATGTAGAGTAAGGCTGCCTATATGTATAGTAAGGCTCCCTATATGTATAGTAAGGCTGCCTATATGTATAGTAAGGCTGCCTATATGTATAGTAAGGCTCCCTATATGTATAGTAAGGCTGCCTATATGTATAGTAAGGCTGCCTATATGTAAGGTAAGTCTCCCTATATGTATAGTAAGGCTCCCTATATGTATAGTAAGGCTGCCTATATGTATAGTAAGGCTGCCTATATGTATAGTAAGGCTGCCTATATGTATAGTAAGGCTCCCTATATGTATAGTAAGGCTGCCTATATGTATAGTAAGGCTGCCTATATGTAAGGTAAGTCTCCCTATATGTATAGTAAGGCTCCCTATATGTATAGTAAGGCTGCCTATATGTATAGTAAGGCTGCCTATATGTAAGGTAAGTCTCCCTATATGTATAGTAAGGCTCCCTATATGTATAGTAAGGCTGCCTATATGTATAGTAAGGCTGCCTATATGTATAGTAAGGCTGCCTATATGTATAGTAAGGCTCCCTATATGTATAGTAAGGCTGCCTATATGTATAGTAAGGCTGCCTATATGTAAGGTAAGTCTCCCTATATGTATAGTAAGGCTGCCTATATGTAGAGTAAGGCTGCCTATATGTAAGGTAAGGCTGCCTATATGTACAGTAAGGCTGCCTATATGTATAGTAAGGCTCCCTATATGTAAGGTAAGGCTGCCTATATGTACAGTAAGGCTGCCTATATGTAGAGTAAGGCTGCCTATATGTATAGTAAGGCTGCCTATATGTAAGGTAAGGCTGCCTATATGTACAGTAAGGCTGCCTATATGTATAGTAAGGCTCCCTATATGTAAGGTAAGGCTGCCTATATGTACAGTAAGGCTGCCTATATGTAGAGTAAGGCTGCCTATATGTAAAGTAAGGCTCCCTATATGTAAGGTAAGGCTGCCTATATGTATAGTAAGGCTCCCTATATGTAAGGTAAGGCTCCCTATATGTAAGGTAAGGCTGCCTATATGTAGAGTAAGGCTCCCTATATGTATAGTAAGGCTGCCTATATGTATAGTAAGGCTGCCTATATGTACAGTAAGGCTGCCTATATGTAAAGTAAGGCTGCCTATATGTAAAGTAAGGCTGCCTATATGTAAGGTAAGGCTGCCTATATGTATAGTAAGGCTGCCTATATGTATAGTAAGGCTGCCTATATGTACAGTAAGGCTCCCTATATGTAAGGTAAGGCTGCCTATATGTATAGTAAGGCTGCCTATATGTAAGGTAAGGCTGCCTATATGTAAGGTAAGGCTCCCTATATGTAAGGTAAGGCTGCCTATATGTAAGGTAAGGCTCCCTATATGTAAGGTAAGGCTGCCTATATGTATAGTAAGGCTCCCTATATGTATAGTAAGGCTGCCTATATGTATAGTAAGGCTCCCTATATGTATAGTAAGGCTGCCTATATGTATAGTAAGTATCCCTATATGTATAGTAAGGCTGCCTATATGTAAGGTAAGGCTGCCTATATGTAAGGTAAGGCTGCCTATATGTATAGTAAGGCTGCCTATATGTATAGTAAGGCTGCCTATATGTAAGGTAAGGCTGCCTATATGTATAGTAAGGCTGCCTATATGTAAGGTAAGGCTGCCTATATGTAAGGTAAGGCTGCCTATATGTATAGTAAGGCTGCCTATATGTATAGTAAGGCTGCCTATATGTAAGGTAAGGCTGCCTATATGTATAGTAAGGCTGCCTATATGTAAGGTAAGGCTGCCTATATGTATAGTAAGGCTCCCTATATGTAAAGTAAGGCTGCCTATATGTATAGTAAGGCTGCCTATATGTAAGGTAAGGCTGCCTATATGTAAGGTAAGGCTGCCTATATGTAAGGTAAGGCTGCCTATATGTATAGTAAGGCTGCCTATATGTAAGGTAAGGCTGCCTATATGTAAGGTAAGGCTGCCTATATGTAAGGTAAGGCTCCCTGTATGTATAGTAAGGCTGCCTATATGTAAAGTAAGGCTCCCTATGTGTATAGTAAGGCTCCCTATATGTAAGGTAAGGCTGCCTATATGTATAGTAAGGCTGCCTATATGTATAGTAAGGCTGCCTATATGTAAAGTAAGGCTCCCTATGTGTATAGTAAGGCTCCCTATATGTAAGGTAAGGCTGCCTATATGTATAGTAAGGCTGCCTATATGTATAGTAAGGCTGCCTATATGTAAGGTAAGGCTGCCTATATGTATAGTAAGTCTCCCTATATGTATAGTAAGGCTGCCTATATGTATAGTAAGGCTCCCTATATGTACAGTAAGGCTGCCTATATGTATAGTAAGGCTGCCTATATGTATAGTAAGGCTGCCTATATGTATAGTAAGGCTGCCTATATGTAAGGTAAGGCTGCCTATATGTATAGTAAGTCTCCCTATATGTATAGTAAGGCTGCCTATATGTAAGGTAAGGCTGCCTATATGTAAGGTAAGGCTGCCTATATGTAAGGTAAGGCTGCCTATATGTAAGGTAAGGCTGCCTATATGTATAGTAAGGCTGCCTATATGTAAGGTAAGGCTGCCTATATGTATAGTAAGGCTGCCTATATGTAAGGTAAGGCTGCCTATATGTACAGTAAGTCTCCCTATATGTATAGTAAGTCTCCCTATATGTATAGTAAGTCTCCCTATATGTATAGTAAGTCTCCCTATATGTATAGTAAGGCTGCCTATATGTACAGTAAGTCTCCCTATATGTATAGTAAGTCTCCCTATATGTATAGTAAGTCTCCCTATATGTATAGTAAGTCTCCCTATATGTATAGTAAGTCTCCCTATATGTATAGTAAGTCTCCCTATATGTATAGTAAGTCTCCCTATATGTATAGTAAGTCTCCCTATATGTATAGTAAGGCTCCCTATATGTACAGTAAGTCTCCCTATATGTATAGTAAGTCTCCCTATATGTATAGTAAGTCTCCCTATATGTATAGTAAGTCTCCCTATATGTATAGTAAGGCTGCCTATATGTAAGGTAAGGCTGCCTATATGTACAGTAAGGCTACCTATATGTATAGTAAGGCTGCCTATATGTAAGGTAAGGCTGCCTATATGTATAGTAAGGCTGCCTATATGTAAGGTAAGGCTGCCTATATGTATTGTAAGGCTGCCTATATGTACAGTAAGGCTACCTATATGTATAGTAAGGCTGCCTATATGTAAGGTAAGGCTGCCTATATGTATAGTAAGGCTACCTATATGTATAGTAAGGCTGCCTATATGTAAGGTAAGGCTGCCTATATGTACAGTAAGGCTACCTATATGTATAGTAAGGCTGCCTATATGTAAGGTAAGGCTGCCTATATGTATAGTAAGGCTGCCTATATGTATAGTAAGGCTGCCTATATGTAAGGTAAGGCTGCCTATATGTACAGTAAGGCTACCTATATGTATAGTAAGGCTGCCTATATGTAAGGTAAGGCTGCCTATATGTATAGTAAGGCTACCTATATGTATAGTAAGGCTGCCTATATGTAAGGTAAGGCTGCCTATATGTACAGTAAGGCTACCTATATGTATAGTAAGGCTGCCTATATGTAAGGTAAGGCTGCCTATATGTATAGTAAGGCTGCCTATATGTATAGTAAGGCTGCCTATATGTAAGGTAAGGCTGCCTATATGTACAGTAAGGCTACCTATATGTATAGTAAGGCTGCCTATATGTAAGGTAAGGCTGCCTATATGTATAGTAAGGCTGCCTATATGTAAGGTAAGGCTGCCTATATGTATAGTAAGGCTGCCTATATGTATAGTAAGGCTGCCTATATGTAAGGTAAGGCTGCCTATATGTACAGTAAGGCTACCTATATGTATAGTAAGGCTGCCTATATGTAAGGTAAGGCTGCCTATATGTATAGTAAGGCTACCTATATGTATAGTAAGGCTGCCTATATGTAAGGTAAGGCTGCCTATATGTACAGTAAGGCTACCTATATGTATAGTAAGGCTGCCTATATGTACAGTAAGGCTGCCTATATGTATAGTAAGGCTGCCTATATGTAAGGTAAGGCTGCCTATATGTATAGTAAGGCTGCCTATATGTATAGTAAGGCTGCCTATATGTAAGGTAAGGCTGCCTATATGTACAGTAAGGCTACCTATATGTATAGTAAGGCTGCCTATATGTAAGGTAAGGCTGCCTATATGTATAGTAAGGCTACCTATATGTATAGTAAGGCTGCCTATATGTAAGGTAAGGCTGCCTATATGTACAGTAAGGCTACCTATATGTATAGTAAGGCTGCCTATATGTAAGGTAAGGCTGCCTATATGTATAGTAAGGCTGCCTATATGTATAGTAAGGCTGCCTATATGTAAGGTAAGGCTGCCTATATGTACAGTAAGGCTACCTATATGTATAGTAAGGCTGCCTATATGTAAGGTAAGGCTGCCTATATGTATAGTAAGGCTGCCTATATGTAAGGTAAGGCTGCCTATATGTATAGTAAGGCTGCCTATATGTATAGTAAGGCTGCCTATATGTAAGGTAAGGCTGCCTATATGTACAGTAAGGCTACCTATATGTATAGTAAGGCTGCCTATATGTAAGGTAAGGCTGCCTATATGTATAGTAAGGCTGCCTATATGTAAGGTAAGGCTGCCTATATGTACAGTAAGGCTACCTATATGTAGAGTAAGGCTGCCTATATGTAGAGTAAGGCTCCCTATATGTATAGTAAGGCTGCCTATATGTATAGTAAGGCTGCCTATATGTAAGGTAAGGCTGCCTATATGTAAGGTAAGGCTGCCTATATGTATAGTAAGGCTGCCTATATGTAAGGTAAGGCTGCCTATATGTATAGTAAGGCTGCCTATATGTAAGGTAAGGCTGCCTATATGTACAGTAAGGCTGCCTATATGTAAGGTAAGGCTGCCTATATGTATAGTAAGGCTGCCTATATGTAAGGTAAGGCTGCCTATATGTATAGTAAGGCTGCCTATATGTAAGGTAAGGCTCCCTATATGTATAGTAAGGCTGCCTATATGTAGAGTAAGGCTGCCTATATGTATAGTAAGGCTCCCTATATGTAAGGTAAGGCTGCCTATATGTATAGTAAGGCTGCCTATATGTAAGGTAAGGCTCCCTATATGTACAGTAAGGCTGCCTATATGTAAGGTAAGGCTGCCTATATGTACAGTAAGGCTGCCTATATGTAAGGTAAGGCTGCCTATATGTATAGTAAGGCTCCCTATATGTAGAGTAAGGCTCCCTATATGTATAGTAAGGCTGCCTATATGTATAGTAAGTCTCCCTATATGTATAGTAAGTCTCCCTATATGTATAGTAAGGCTGCCTATATGTATAGTAAGGCTCCCTATATGTAAGGTAAGGCTGCCTATATGTATAGTAAGGCTGCCTATATGTAAGGTAAGGCTGCCTATATGTATAGTAAGGCTGCCTATATGTATAGTAAGGCTCCCTATATGTAAAGTAAGGCTGCCTATATGTACAGTAAGGCTGCCTATATGTATAGTAAGGCTCCCTATATGTATAGTAAGGCTGCCTATATGTATAGTAAGTCTCCCTATATGTATAGTAAGGCTGCCTATATGTATAGTAAGGCTGCCTATATGTATAGTAAGGCTGCCTATATGTAAGGTAAGGCTGCCTATATGTATAGTAAGTCTCCCTATATGTATAGTAAGGCTGCCTATATGTAAGGTAAGGCTGCCTATATGTATAGTAAGGCTGCCTATATGTAAGGTAAGGCTGCCTATATGTAAGGTAAGGCTGCCTATATGTAAGGTAAGGCTGCCTATATGTAAGGTAAGGCTGCCTATATGTATAGTAAGTCTCCCTATATGTATAGTAAGGCTGCCTATATGTATAGTAAGGCTCCCTATATGTATAGTAAGGCTGCCTATATGTATAGTAAGTCTCCCTATATGTATAGTAAGGCTGCCTATATGTATAGTAAGGCTCCCTATATGTATAGTAAGGCTGCCTATATGTATAGTAAGTCTCCCTATATGTATAGTAAGGCTGCCTATATGTAAGGTAAGGCTGCCTATATGTATAGTAAGGCTGCCTATATGTAAGGTAAGGCTGCCTATATGTAAGGTAAGGCTGCCTATATGTAAGGTAAGGCTGCCTATATGTAAGGTAAGGCTGCCTATATGTAAGGTAAGGCTGCCTATATGTAAGGTAAGGCTCCCTATATGTATAGTAAGTCTCCCTATATGTATAGTAAGGCTGCCTATATGTATAGTAAGGCTGCCTATATGTAAGGTAAGGCTGCCTATATGTATAGTAAGGCTCCCTATATGTAAGGTAAGGCTGCCTATATGTATAGTAAGGCTCCCTATATGTAGAGTAAGGCTCCCTATATGTATAGTAAGTCTCCCTATATGTACAGTAAGGCTACCTATATGTATAGTAAGGCTGCCTATATGTATAGTAAGGCTCCCTATATGTAAGGTAAGGCTGCCTATATGTATAGTAAGGCTCCCTATATGTATAGTAAGGCTCCCTATATGTACAGTAAGGCTGCCTATATGTATAGTAAGTCTCCCTATATGTATAGTAAGGCTGCCTATATGTATAGTAAGGCTCCCTATATGTATAGTAAGGCTGCCTATATGTATAGTAAGTCTCCCTATATGTATAGTAAGGCTGCCTATATGTAAGGTAAGGCTGCCTATATGTATAGTAAGGCTGCCTATATGTATAGTAAGGCTGCCTATATGTATAGTAAGGCTCCCTATATGTATAGTAAGGCTGCCTATATGTATAGTAAGTCTCCCTATATGTATAGTAAGGCTGCCTATATGTAAGGTAAGGCTGCCTATATGTATAGTAAGGCTGCCTATATGTAAGGTAAGGCTGCCTATATGTAAGGTAAGGCTGCCTATATGTAAGGTAAGGCTGCCTATATGTAAGGTAAGGCTGCCTATATGTAAGGTAAGGCTGCCTATATGTAAGGTAAGGCTCCCTATATGTATAGTAAGTCTCCCTATATGTATAGTAAGGCTGCCTATATGTATAGTAAGGCTGCCTATATGTAAGGTAAGGCTGCCTATATGTATAGTAAGGCTCCCTATATGTAGAGTAAGGCTCCCTATATGTATAGTAAGTCTCCCTATATGTACAGTAAGGCTACCTATATGTATAGTAAGGCTGCCTATATGTATAGTAAGGCTCCCTATATGTAAGGTAAGGCTGCCTATATGTAGAGTAAGGCTCCCTATATGTATAGTAAGGCTCCCTATATGTACAGTAAGGCTGCCTATATGTAAGGTAAGGCTGCCTATATGTAAGGTAAGGCTCCCTATATGTAAGGTAAGGCTGCCTATATGTATAGTAAGGCTGCCTATATGTAGAGTAAGGCTGCCTATATGTAAGGTAAGGCTGCCTATATGTAAGGTAAGGCTGCCTATATGTACAGTAAGGCTGCCTATATGTAGAGTAAGGCTGCCTATATGTAAGGTAAGGCTGCCTATATGTAAGGTAAGGCTGCCTATATGTATAGTAAGGCTGCCTATATGTAGAGTAAGGCTCCCTATATGTAGAGTAAGGCTGCCTATATGTAAAGTAAGGCTGCCTATATGTAGAGTAAGGCTGCCTATATGTAAAGTAAGGCTGCCTATATGTAAGGTAAGGCTGCCTATATGTATAGTAAGGCTCCCTATATGTATAGTAAGGCTGCCTATATGTAAGGTAAGGCTCCCTATATGTAGAGTAAGGCTGCCTATATGTAAAGTAAGGCTGCCTATATGTAAGGTAAGGCTGCCTATATGTATAGTAAGGCTCCCTATATGTATAGTAAGGCTGCCTATATGTAAGGTAAGGCTGCCTATATGTAAGGTAAGGCTGCCTATATGTATAGTAAGGCTGCCTATATGTATAGTAAGGCTGCCTATATGTATAGTAAGGCTGCCTATATGTATAGTAAGGCTGCCTATATGTAAAGTAAGGCTGCCTATATGTAAGGTAAGGCTGCCTATATGTATAGTAAGGCTCCCTATATGTATAGTAAGGCTGCCTATATGTAAGGTAAGGCTCCCTATATGTAAGGTAAGGCTGCCTATATGTAAGGTAAGGCTGCCTATATGTATAGTAAGTCTCCCTATATGTAAGGTAAGGCTGCCTATATGTAGAGTAAGGCTGCCTATATGTAAGGTAAGGCTCCCTATATGTATAGTAAGGCTGCCTATATGTACAGTAAGGCTGCCTATATGTAAGGTAAGGCTGCCTATATGTAAGGTAAGGCTGCCTATATGTACAGTAAGGCTGCCTATATGTAAGGTAAGGCTCCCTATATGTAAGGTAAGGCTGCCTATATGTAAGGTAAGGCTGCCTATATGTAAGGTAAGGCTGCCTATATGTAGAGTAAGGCTCCCTATATGTAAGGTAAGGCTGCCTATATGTATAGTAAGGCTCCCTATATGTATAGTAAGGCTCCCTATATGTATAGTAAGGCTCCCTATATGTATAGTAAGGCTCCCTATATGTACAGTAAGGCTGCCTATATGTATAGTAAGGCTGCCTATATGTAAGGTAAGGCTGCCTATATGTAGAGTAAGGCTGCCTATATGTAGAGTAAGGCTCCCTATATGTACAGTAAGGCTGCCTATATGTAAGGTAAGGCTGCCTATATGTAAGGTAAGGCTGCCTATATGTAAGGTAAGGCTGCCTATATGTACAGTAAGGCTGCCTATATGTAGAGTAAGGCTGCCTATATGTATAGTAAGGCTGCCTATATGTAAAGTAAGGCTGCCTATATGTATAGTAAGGCTGCCTATATGTAAGGTAAGGCTGCCTATATGTAAGGTAAGGCTGCCTATATGTATAGTAAGGCTGCCTATATGTATAGTAAGGCTGCCTATATGTAAAGTAAGGCTGCCTATATGTATAGTAAGGCTGCCTATATGTAGAGTAAGGCTGCCTATATGTAAGGTAAGGCTGCCTATATGTAAAGTAAGGCTGCCTATATGTATAGTAAGGCTGCCTATATGTAGAGTAAGGCTGCCTATATGTAAGGTAAGGCTGCCTATATGTATAGTAAGGCTGCCTATATGTAAGGTAAGGCTGCCTATATGTACAGTAAGGCTGCCTATATGTAAGGTAAGGCTCCCTATATGTAAGGTAAGGCTGCCTATATGTAAGGTAAGGCTGCCTATATGTAAAGTAAGGCTGCCTATATGTAAGGTAAGGCTGCCTATATGTATAGTAAGGCTCCCTATATGTATAGTAAGGCTCCCTATATGTAAGGTAAGGCTCCCTATATGTAAGGTAAGGCTCCCTATATGTAGAGTAAGGCTCCCTATATGTATAGTAAGGCTCCCTATATGTATAGTAAGTCTCCCTATATGTATAGTAAGGCTCCCTATATGTAGAGTAAGGCTCCCTATATGTATAGTAAGGCTCCCTATATGTATAGTAAGGCTCCCTATATGTAGAGTAAGGCTGCCTATATGTAAGGTAAGGCTGCCTATATGTATAGTAAGTCTCCCTATATGTAAGGTAAGGCTGCCTATATGTATAGTAAGTCTGCCTATATGTACAGTAAGGCTCCCTATATGTACAGTAAGGCTGCCTATATGTATAGTAAGTCTCCCTATATGTACAGTAAGGCTCCCTATATGTACAGTAAGGCTCCCTATATGTACAGTAAGGCTGCCTATATGTAGAGTAAGTCTCCCTATATGTATAGTAAGGCTGCCTATATGTACAGTAAGGCTCCCTATATGTATAGTAAGTCTCCCTATATGTATAGTAAGGCTCCCTATATGTATAGTAAGGCTCCCTATATGTATAGTAAGTCTCCCTATATGTATAGTAAGTCTCCCTATATGTATAGTAAGGCTGCCTATATGTATAGTAAGGCTCCCTATATGCATAGTAAGGCTCCCTATATGTACAGTAAGTCTCCCTATATGTATAGTAAGGCTCCCTATATGTATAGTAAGTCTCCCTATATGTATAGTAAGGCTCCCTATATGTACAGTAAGGCTGCCTATATGTATAGTAAGTCTCCCTATATGTATAGTAAGTCTCCCTATATGTATAGTAAGTCTGCCTATATGTATAGTAAGGCTCCCTATATGTATAGTAAGGCTGCCTATATGTAGAGTAAGTCTCCCTATATGTATAGTAAGTCTCCCTATATGTATAGTAAGGCTCCCTATATGCATAGTAAGGCTCCCTATATGTACAGTAAGTCTCCCTATATGTATAGTAAGGCTCCCTATATGTATAGTAAGGCTCCCTATATGTATAGTAAGGCTGCCTATATGTAGAGTAAGGCTGCCTATATGTACAGTAAGGCTGCCTATATGTATAGTAAGTCTCCCTATATGTATAGTAAGTCTCCCTATATGTATAGTAAGTCTGCCTATATGTATAGTAAGTCTCCCTATATGTATAGTAAGGCTGCCTATATGTATAGTAAGTCTCCCTATATGTATAGTAAGTCTCCCTATATGTATAGTAAGGCTGCCTATATGTAGAGTAAGGCTGCCTATATGTATAGTAAGGCTGCCTATATGTACAGTAAGTCTCCGTATATGTATAGTAAGTCTCCCTATATGTATAGTAAGGCTCCCTATATGTATAGTAAGGCTGCCTATATGTAGAGTAAGTCTCCCTATATGTATAGTAAGTCTCCCTATATGTATAGTAAGGCTCCCTATATGCATAGTAAGGCTCCCTATATGTACAGTAAGTCTCCCTATATGTATAGTAAGGCTCCCTATATGTATAGTAAGGCTCCCTATATGTATAGTAAGGCTCCCTATATGTATAGTAAGGCTGCCTATATGTATAGTAAGGCTGCCTATATGCACAGTAAGGCTCCCTATATGTACAGTAAGGCTCCCTATATGTATAGTAAGTCTCCCTATATGTACAGTAAGGCTGCCTATATGTATAGTAAGGCTCCCTATATGTAGAGTAAGGCTGCCTATATGTATAGTAAGGCTGCCTATATGTATAGTAAGTCTCCCTATATGTACAGTAAGGCTGCCTATATGTACAGTAAGGCTCCCTATATGTATAGTAAGGCTCCCTATATGTATAGTAAGTCTCCGTATATGTATAGTAAGGCTCCCTATATGTATAGTAAGGCTGCCTATATGTACAGTAAGGCTGCCTATATGTATAGTAAGTCTCCCTATATGTACAGTAAGGCTGCCTATATGTATAGTAAGGCTCCCTATGTGTATAGTAAGTCTCCCTATATGTATAGTAAGGCTGCCTATGTGTATAGTAAGGCTCCCTATGTGTATAGTAAGGCTGCCTATATGTATAGTAAGTCTCCCTATATGTATAGTAAGGCTCCCTATATGTATAGTAAGTCTGCCTATATGTATAGTAAGGCTCCCTATATGTATAGTAAGTCTGCCTATGTGTATAGTAAGTCTCCCTATATGTATAGTAAGTCTCCCTATGTGTATAGTAAGGCTGCCTATGTGTATAGTAAGTCTCCCTATATGTATAGAAAGTCTCCCTATATGTATAGTAAGGCTCCCTATATGTATAGTAAGGCTCCCTATATGTATAGTAAGGCTGCCTATATGTATAGTAAGGCTCCCTATATGTACAGTAAGGCTCCCTATATGTATAGTAAGGCTCCCTATATGTATAGTAAGGCTCCCTATATGTACAGTAAGGCTCCCTATATGTATAGTAAGGCTCCCTATATGTACAGTAAGGCTCCCTATATGTACAGTAAGGCTCCCTATATGTATAGTAAGGCTCCCTATATGTATAGTAAGGCTCCCTATATGTACAGTAAGTCTCCCTGTATGTGTAGTAAGGCTGCCTATATGTATAGTAAGGCTCCCTATATGTATAGTAAGGCTGCCTATATGTATAGTAAGGCTGCCTATATGTATAGTAAGGCTCCCTATATGTATAGTAAGGCTGCCTATATGTATAGTAAGGCTGCCTATATGTATAGTAAGGCTGCCTATATGTATAGTAAGGCTGCCTATATGTATAGTAAGGCTGCCTATATGTATAGTAAGGCTCCCTATATGTATAGTAAGGCTGCCTATATGTATAGTAAGGCTGCCTATATGTATAGTAAGGCTGCCTATATGTATAGTAAGTCTGCCTATATGTATAGTAAGGCTGCCTATATGTATAGTAAGGCTGCCTATATGTATAGTAAGTCTGCCTATATGTATAGTAAGGCTGCCTATATGTATAGTAAGGCTGCCTATATGTATAGTAAGGCTGCCTATATGTATAGTAAGTCTGCCTATATGTATAGTAAGGCTGCCTATATGTATAGTAAGGCTGCCTATATGTATAGTAAGTCTGCCTATATGTATAGTAAGGCTGCCTATATGTATAGTAAGGCTGCCTATATGTACAGTAAGGCTCCCTATATGTACAGTAAGGCTCCCTATATGTACAGTAAGTCTCCCTATATGTATAGTAAGTCTCCCTATATGTACAGTAAGGCTCCCTATATGTATAGTAAGGCTGCCTATATGTATAGTAAGGCTCCCTATATGTATAGTAAGTCTCCCTATATGTATAGTAAGTCTCCCTATATGTATAGTAAGTCTCCCTATATGTACAGTAAGGCTCCCTATATATATAGTAAGTCTCCCTATATGTATAGTAAGTCTCCCTATGTGTATAGTAAGTCTCCCTATATGTATAGTAAGTCTGCCTATATGTACAGTAAGGCTCCCTATATGTACAGTAAGGCTGCCTATATGTATAGTAAGTCTCCCTATATGTACAGTAAGGCTCCCTATATGTACAGTAAGGCTCCCTATATGTACAGTAAGGCTGCCTATATGTAGAGTAAGTCTCCCTATATGTATAGTAAGGCTGCCTATATGTACAGTAAGGCTCCCTATATGTATAGTAAGTCTCCCTATATGTATAGTAAGGCTCCCTATATGTATAGTAAGGCTCCCTATATGTATAGTAAGTCTCCCTATATGTATAGTAAGTCTCCCTATATGTATAGTAAGGCTGCCTATATGTATAGTAAGGCTCCCTATATGCATAGTAAGGCTCCCTATATGTACAGTAAGTCTCCCTATATGTATAGTAAGGCTCCCTATATGTATAGTAAGTCTCCCTATATGTATAGTAAGGCTCCCTATATGTACAGTAAGGCTGCCTATATGTATAGTAAGTCTCCCTATATGTATAGTAAGTCTCCCTATATGTATAGTAAGTCTGCCTATATGTATAGTAAGGCTCCCTATATGTATAGTAAGGCTGCCTATATGTAGAGTAAGTCTCCCTATATGTATAGTAAGTCTCCCTATATGTATAGTAAGGCTCCCTATATGCATAGTAAGGCTCCCTATATGTACAGTAAGTCTCCCTATATGTATAGTAAGGCTCCCTATATGTATAGTAAGGCTCCCTATATGTATAGTAAGGCTGCCTATATGTAGAGTAAGGCTGCCTATATGTACAGTAAGGCTGCCTATATGTATAGTAAGTCTCCCTATATGTATAGTAAGTCTCCCTATATGTTTAGTAAGTCTGCCTATATGTATAGTAAGTCTCCCTATATGTATAGTAAGGCTGCCTATATGTATAGTAAGTCTCCCTATATGTATAGTAAGTCTCCCTATATGTATAGTAAGGCTGCCTATATGTAGAGTAAGGCTGCCTATATGTATAGTAAGGCTGCCTATATGTACAGTAAGTCTCCGTATATGTATAGTAAGTCTCCCTATATGTATAGTAAGGCTGCCTATATGTATAGTAAGGCTCCCTATATGTATAGTAAGGCTCCCTATATGTATAGTAAGGCTCCCTATATGTATAGTAAGGCTCCCTATATGTATAGTAAGGCTGCCTATATGTATAGTAAGGCTGCCTATATGTATAGTAAGTCTGCCTATATGTATAGTAAGGCTGCCTATATGTAGAGTAAGGCTCCCTATATGTACAGTAAGGCTGCCTATATGTAGAGTAAGGCTCCCTATATGTATAGTAAGTCTCCCTATATGTATAGTAAGTCTCCCTATATGTATAGTAAGGCTCCCTATATGTACAGTAAGGCTGCCTATATGTATAGTAAGTCTCCCTATATGTATAGTAAGGCTGCCTATATGTATAGTAAGTCTCCCTATATGTATAGTAAGGCTGCCTATATGTATAGTAAGGCTGCCTATATGTACAGTAAGGCTCCCTATATGTACAGTAAGGCTGCCTATATGTAGAGTAAGGCTGCCTATATGTAGAGTAAGTCTCCCTATATGTACAGTAAGGCTCCCTATATGTACAGTAAGGCTGCCTATATGTATAGTAAGTCTCCCTATATGTACAGTAAGGCTCCCTATATGTACAGTAAGGCTCCCTATATGTACAGTAAGGCTGCCTATATGTAGAGTAAGTCTCCCTATATGTATAGTAAGGCTGCCTATATGTACAGTAAGGCTCCCTATATGTATAGTAAGTCTCCCTATATGTATAGTAAGGCTCCCTATATGTATAGTAAGGCTCCCTATATGTATAGTAAGTCTCCCTATATGTATAGTAAGTCTCCCTATATGTATAGTAAGGCTGCCTATATGTATAGTAAGGCTCCCTATATGCATAGTAAGGCTCCCTATATGTACAGTAAGTCTCCCTATATGTATAGTAAGGCTCCCTATATGTATAGTAAGTCTCCCTATATGTATAGTAAGGCTCCCTATATGTACAGTAAGGCTGCCTATATGTATAGTAAGTCTCCCTATATGTATAGTAAGTCTCCCTATATGTATAGTAAGTCTGCCTATATGTATAGTAAGGCTCCCTATATGTATAGTAAGGCTGCCTATATGTAGAGTAAGTCTCCCTATATGTATAGTAAGTCTCCCTATATGTATAGTAAGGCTCCCTATATGCATAGTAAGGCTCCCTATATGTACAGTAAGTCTCCCTATATGTATAGTAAGGCTCCCTATATGTATAGTAAGGCTCCCTATATGTATAGTAAGGCTGCCTATATGTAGAGTAAGGCTGCCTATATGTACAGTAAGGCTGCCTATATGTATAGTAAGTCTCCCTATATGTATAGTAAGTCTCCCTATATGTATAGTAAGTCTGCCTATATGTATAGTAAGTCTCCCTATATGTATAGTAAGGCTGCCTATATGTATAGTAAGTCTCCCTATATGTATAGTAAGTCTCCCTATATGTATAGTAAGGCTGCCTATATGTAGAGTAAGGCTGCCTATATGTATAGTAAGGCTGCCTATATGTACAGTAAGTCTCCGTATATGTATAGTAAGTCTCCCTATATGTATAGTAAGGCTCCCTATATGTATAGTAAGGCTGCCTATATGTAGAGTAAGTCTCCCTATATGTATAGTAAGTCTCCCTATATGTATAGTAAGGCTCCCTATATGCATAGTAAGGCTCCCTATATGTACAGTAAGTCTCCCTATATGTATAGTAAGGCTCCCTATATGTATAGTAAGGCTCCCTATATGTATAGTAAGGCTCCCTATATGTATAGTAAGGCTGCCTATATGTATAGTAAGGCTGCCTATATGCACAGTAAGGCTCCCTATATGTACAGTAAGGCTCCCTATATGTATAGTAAGTCTCCCTATATGTACAGTAAGGCTGCCTATATGTATAGTAAGGCTCCCTATATGTAGAGTAAGGCTGCCTATATGTATAGTAAGGCTGCCTATATGTATAGTAAGTCTCCCTATATGTACAGTAAGGCTGCCTATATGTACAGTAAGGCTCCCTATATGTATAGTAAGGCTCCCTATATGTATAGTAAGTCTCCGTATATGTATAGTAAGGCTCCCTATATGTATAGTAAGGCTGCCTATATGTACAGTAAGGCTGCCTATATGTATAGTAAGTCTCCCTATATGTACAGTAAGGCTGCCTATATGTATAGTAAGGCTCCCTATGTGTATAGTAAGTCTCCCTATATGTATAGTAAGGCTGCCTATGTGTATAGTAAGGCTCCCTATGTGTATAGTAAGGCTGCCTATATGTATAGTAAGTCTCCCTATATGTATAGTAAGGCTCCCTATATGTATAGTAAGTCTGCCTATATGTATAGTAAGGCTCCCTATATGTATAGTAAGTCTGCCTATGTGTATAGTAAGTCTCCCTATATGTATAGTAAGTCTCCCTATGTGTATAGTAAGGCTGCCTATGTGTATAGTAAGTCTCCCTATATGTATAGAAAGTCTCCCTATATGTATAGTAAGGCTCCCTATATGTATAGTAAGGCTCCCTATATGTATAGTAAGGCTGCCTATATGTATAGTAAGGCTCCCTATATGTACAGTAAGGCTCCCTATATGTATAGTAAGGCTCCCTATATGTATAGTAAGGCTCCCTATATGTACAGTAAGGCTCCCTATATGTATAGTAAGGCTCCCTATATGTACAGTAAGGCTCCCTATATGTACAGTAAGGCTCCCTATATGTATAGTAAGGCTCCCTATATGTATAGTAAGGCTCCCTATATGTACAGTAAGTCTCCCTGTATGTGTAGTAAGGCTGCCTATATGTATAGTAAGGCTCCCTATATGTATAGTAAGGCTGCCTATATGTATAGTAAGGCTGCCTATATGTATAGTAAGGCTCCCTATATGTATAGTAAGGCTCCCTATATGTATAGTAAGGCTGCCTATATGTATAGTAAGGCTGCCTATATGTATAGTAAGGCTGCCTATATGTATAGTAAGGCTGCCTATATGTATAGTAAGGCTCCCTATATGTATAGTAAGGCTGCCTATATGTATAGTAAGGCTGCCTATATGTATAGTAAGGCTGCCTATATGTATAGTAAGTCTGCCTATATGTATAGTAAGGCTGCCTATATGTATAGTAAGGCTGCCTATATGTATAGTAAGTCTGCCTATATGTATAGTAAGGCTGCCTATATGTATAGTAAGGCTGCCTATATGTATAGTAAGGCTGCCTATATGTATAGTAAGTCTGCCTATATGTATAGTAAGGCTGCCTATATGTATAGTAAGGCTGCCTATATGTATAGTAAGTCTGCCTATATGTATAGTAAGGCTGCCTATATGTATAGTAAGGCTGCCTATATGTACAGTAAGGCTCCCTATATGTACAGTAAGGCTCCCTATATGTACAGTAAGTCTCCCTATATGTATAGTAAGTCTCCCTATATGTACAGTAAGGCTCCCTATATGTATAGTAAGGCTGCCTATATGTATAGTAAGGCTCCCTATATGTATAGTAAGTCTCCCTATATGTATAGTAAGTCTCCCTATATGTATAGTAAGTCTCCCTATATGTACAGTAAGGCTCCCTATATATATAGTAAGTCTCCCTATATGTATAGTAAGTCTCCCTATGTGTATAGTAAGTCTCCCTATATGTATAGTAAGTCTGCCTATATGTACAGTAAGGCTCCCTATATGTACAGTAAGGCTGCCTATATGTATAGTAAGTCTCCCTATATGTACAGTAAGGCTCCCTATATGTACAGTAAGGCTCCCTATATGTACAGTAAGGCTGCCTATATGTAGAGTAAGTCTCCCTATATGTATAGTAAGGCTGCCTATATGTACAGTAAGGCTCCCTATATGTATAGTAAGTCTCCCTATATGTATAGTAAGGCTCCCTATATGTATAGTAAGGCTCCCTATATGTATAGTAAGTCTCCCTATATGTATAGTAAGTCTCCCTATATGTATAGTAAGGCTGCCTATATGTATAGTAAGGCTCCCTATATGCATAGTAAGGCTCCCTATATGTACAGTAAGTCTCCCTATATGTATAGTAAGGCTCCCTATATGTATAGTAAGTCTCCCTATATGTATAGTAAGGCTCCCTATATGTACAGTAAGGCTGCCTATATGTATAGTAAGTCTCCCTATATGTATAGTAAGTCTCCCTATATGTATAGTAAGTCTGCCTATATGTATAGTAAGGCTCCCTATATGTATAGTAAGGCTGCCTATATGTAGAGTAAGTCTCCCTATATGTATAGTAAGTCTCCCTGTATGTATAGTAAGGCTCCCTATATGCATAGTAAGGCTCCCTATATGTACAGTAAGTCTCCCTATATGTATAGTAAGGCTCCCTATATGTATAGTAAGGCTCCCTATATGTATAGTAAGGCTGCCTATATGTAGAGTAAGGCTGCCTATATGTACAGTAAGGCTGCCTATATGTATAGTAAGTCTCCCTATATGTATAGTAAGTCTCCCTATATGTTTAGTAAGTCTGCCTATATGTATAGTAAGTCTCCCTATATGTATAGTAAGGCTGCCTATATGTATAGTAAGTCTCCCTATATGTATAGTAAGTCTCCCTATATGTATAGTAAGGCTGCCTATATGTAGAGTAAGGCTGCCTATATGTATAGTAAGGCTGCCTATATGTACAGTAAGTCTCCGTATATGTATAGTAAGTCTCCCTATATGTATAGTAAGGCTGCCTATATGTATAGTAAGGCTCCCTATATGTATAGTAAGGCTCCCTATATGTATAGTAAGGCTCCCTATATGTATAGTAAGGCTCCCTATATGTATAGTAAGGCTGCCTATATGTATAGTAAGGCTGCCTATATGTATAGTAAGTCTGCCTATATGTATAGTAAGGCTGCCTATATGTAGAGTAAGGCTCCCTATATGTACAGTAAGGCTGCCTATATGTAGAGTAAGGCTCCCTATATGTATAGTAAGTCTCCCTATATGTATAGTAAGTCTCCCTATATGTATAGTAAGGCTCCCTATATGTACAGTAAGGCTGCCTATATGTATAGTAAGTCTCCCTATATGTATAGTAAGGCTGCCTATATGTATAGTAAGTCTCCCTATATGTATAGTAAGGCTGCCTATATGTATAGTAAGGCTGCCTATATGTACAGT
Source organism: Siphonodentalium dalli (assembly GCA_032622095.1). NCBI lineage: Eukaryota > Metazoa > Mollusca > Scaphopoda > Gadilida > Siphonodentaliidae > Siphonodentalium > Siphonodentalium dalli. The sequence continues at coordinate 193,169,983 of CP136062.1, read as the reverse complement.
AAGGCTCCCTATATGTACAGTAAGGCTGCCTATATGTAGAGTAAGGCTGCCTATATGTAGAGTAAGTCTCCCTATATGTACAGTAAGGCTCCCTATATGTACAGTAAGGCTGCCTATATGTACAGTAAGTCTGCCTATATGTATAGTAAGTCTCCCTATATGTACAGTAAGGCTCCCTATATGTAGAGTAAGTCTCCCTATATGTATAGTAAGGCTGCCTATATGTATAGTAAGGCTCCCTATATGTACAGTAAGGCTGCCTATATGTATAGTAAGGCTCCCTATATGTATAGTAAGTCTGCCTATATGTATAGTAAGTCTCCCTATATGTATAGTAAGTCTCCCTATATGTACAGTAAGGCTGCCTATATGTATAGTAAGGCTCCCTATATGTACAGTAAGGCTGCCTATATGTATAGTAAGGCTCCCTATATGTATAGTAAGTCTGCCTATATGTATAGTAAGTCTCCCTATATGTATAGTAAGGCTCCCTATATGTATAGTAAGGCTCCCTATATGTATAGTAAGGCTCCCTATATGTATAGTAAGGCTCCCTATATGCATAGTAAGTCTCCCTATATGTATAGTAAGTCTCCCTATATGTATAGTAAGGCTCCCTATATGTACAGTAAGGCTGCCTATATGTATAGTAAGGCTCCCTATATGTATAGTAAGGCTGCCTATATGTATAGTAAGGCTCCCTATATGTATAGTAAGGCTCCCTATATGTATAGTAAGGCTGCCTATATGTACAGTAAGTCTCCCTATATGTATAGTAAGTCTGCCTATATGTATAGTAAGGCTGCCTATATGTATAGTAAGGCTCCCTATATGTACAGTAAGGCCGCCTATATGTATAGTAAGGCTCCCTATATGTATAGTAAGTCTGCCTATATGTATAGTAAGTCTCCCTATATGTATAGTAAGTCTCCCTATATGTACAGTAAGGCTGCCTATATGTATAGTAAGGCTCCCTATATGTACAGTAAGGCTGCCTATATGTATAGTAAGGCTCCCTATATGTATAGTAAGTCTGCCTATATGTATAGTAAGTCTCCCTATATGTATAGTAAGGCTCCCTATATGTATAGTAAGGCTCCCTATATGTATAGTAAGGCTCCCTATATGTATAGTAAGGCTCCCTATATGCATAGTAAGTCTCCCTATATGTATAGTAAGTCTCCCTATATGTATAGTAAGGCTCCCTATATGTACAGTAAGGCTGCCTATATGTATAGTAAGGCTCCCTATATGTATAGTAAGGCTGCCTATATGTATAGTAAGGCTCCCTATATGTATAGTAAGGCTCCCTATATGTATAGTAAGGCTGCCTATATGTACAGTAAGTCTCCCTATATGTACAGTAAGTCTCCCTATATGTATAGTAAGGCTGCCTATATGTATAGTAAGTCTGCCTATATGTATAGTAAGGCTGCCTATATGTATAGTAAGGCTCCCTATATGTACAGTAAGGCTGCCTATATGTAGAGTAAGGCTCCCTATATGTATAGTAAGTCTCCCTATATGTATAGTAAGTCTCCCTATATGTATAGTAAGGCTCCCTATATGTACAGTAAGGCTGCCTATATGTATAGTAAGTCTCCCTATATGTATAGTAAGGCTGCCTATATGTATAGTAAGTCTCCCTATATGTATAGTAAGGCTGCCTATATGTATAGTAAGGCTGCCTATATGTACAGTAAGGCTCCCTATATGTACAGTAAGGCTGCCTATATGTAGAGTAAGGCTGCCTATATGTAGAGTAAGTCTCCCTATATGTACAGTAAGGCTCCCTATATGTACAGTAAGGCTGCCTATATGTACAGTAAGTCTGCCTATATGTATAGTAAGTCTCCCTATATGTACAGTAAGGCTCCCTATATGTAGAGTAAGTCTCCCTATATGTATAGTAAGGCTGCCTATATGTATAGTAAGGCTCCCTATATGTACAGTAAGGCTGCCTATATGTATAGTAAGGCTCCCTATATGTATAGTAAGTCTGCCTATATGTATAGTAAGTCTCCCTATATGTATAGTAAGTCTCCCTATATGTACAGTAAGGCTGCCTATATGTATAGTAAGGCTCCCTATATGTACAGTAAGGCTGCCTATATGTATAGTAAGGCTCCCTATATGTATAGTAAGTCTGCCTATATGTATAGTAAGTCTCCCTATATGTATAGTAAGGCTCCCTATATGTATAGTAAGGCTCCCTATATGTATAGTAAGGCTCCCTATATGTATAGTAAGGCTCCCTATATGCATAGTAAGTCTCCCTATATGTATAGTAAGTCTCCCTATATGTATAGTAAGGCTCCCTATATGTACAGTAAGGCTGCCTATATGTATAGTAAGGCTCCCTATATGTATAGTAAGGCTGCCTATATGTATAGTAAGGCTCCCTATATGTATAGTAAGGCTCCCTATATGTATAGTAAGGCTGCCTATATGTACAGTAAGTCTCCCTATATGTATAGTAAGTCTGCCTATATGTATAGTAAGGCTGCCTATATGTATAGTAAGGCTCCCTATATGTACAGTAAGGCCGCCTATATGTATAGTAAGGCTCCCTATATGTATAGTAAGTCTGCCTATATGTATAGTAAGTCTCCCTATATGTATAGTAAGTCTCCCTATATGTACAGTAAGGCTGCCTATATGTATAGTAAGGCTCCCTATATGTACAGTAAGGCTGCCTATATGTATAGTAAGGCTCCCTATATGTATAGTAAGTCTGCCTATATGTATAGTAAGTCTCCCTATATGTATAGTAAGGCTCCCTATATGTATAGTAAGGCTCCCTATATGTATAGTAAGGCTCCCTATATGTATAGTAAGGCTCCCTATATGCATAGTAAGTCTCCCTATATGTATAGTAAGTCTCCCTATATGTATAGTAAGGCTCCCTATATGTACAGTAAGGCTGCCTATATGTATAGTAAGGCTCCCTATATGTATAGTAAGGCTGCCTATATGTATAGTAAGGCTCCCTATATGTATAGTAAGGCTCCCTATATGTATAGTAAGGCTGCCTATATGTACAGTAAGTCTCCCTATATGTACAGTAAGTCTCCCTATATGTACAGTAAGGCTGCCTATATGTACAGTAAGTCTCCCTATATGTAGAGTAAGTCTCCCTATATGTATAGTAAGGCTGCCTATATGTATAGTAAGGCTCCCTATATGTATAGTAAGGCTCCCTATATGTATAGTAAGGCTGCCTATATGTACAGTAAGTCTCCCTATATGTATAGTAAGTCTCCCGATATGTATAGTAAGTCTCCCTATATGTACAGTAAGGCTGCCTATATGTAGAGTAAGGCTGCCTATATGTACAGTAAGGCTCCCTATATGTACAGTAAGGCTGCCTATATGTATAGTAAGTCTCCCTATATGTATAGTAAGGCTCCCTATATGTATAGTAAGGCTCCCTATATGTATAGTAAGGCTCCCTATATGTATAGTAAGTCTCCCTATATGTATAGTAAGGCTCCCTATATGTATAGTAAGGCTCCCTATATGTATAGTAAGGCTCCCTATATGTATAGTAAGGCTGCCTATATGTACAGTAAGGCTCCCTATATGTAGAGTAAGGCTCCCTATATGTAGAGTAAGGCTCCCTATATGTAGAGTAAGGCTCCCTATATGTAGAGTAAGGCTCCCTATATGTACAGTAAGGCTGCCTATATGTAGAGTAAGGCTCCCTATATGTAGAGTAAGGCTGCCTATATGTATAGTAAGGCTGCCTATATGTATAGTAAGGCTCCCTATATGTATAGTAAGGCTCCCTATATGTATAGTAAGGCTGCCTATATGTACAGTAAGGCTGCCTATATGTATAGTAAGGCTCCCTATATGTACAGTAAGGCTCCCTATATGTACAGTAAGGCTGCCTATATGTAGAGTAAGTCTCCCTATATGTATAGTAAGGCTGCCTATATGTATAGTAAGTCTCCCTATATGTACAGTAAGGCTGCCTATATGTATAGTAAGTCTCCCTATATGTATAGTAAGGCTCCCTATATGTATAGTAAGTCTCCCTATATGTATAGTAAGGCTCCCTATATGTATAGTAAGGCTCCCTATATGTATAGTAAGTCTCCCTATATGTATAGTAAGTCTCCCTATATGTATAGTAAGGCTCCCTATATGTATAGTAAGTCTCCCTATATGTATAGTAAGTCTCCCTATATGTATAGTAAGTCTGCCTATATGTATAGTAAGGCTCCCTATATGTATAGTAAGTCTCCCTATATGTATAGTAAGTCTCCCTATATGTATAGTAAGGCTGCCTATATGTAGAGTAAGGCTCCCTATATGTATAGTAAGGCTCCCTATATGTATAGTAAGTCTCCCTATATGTATAGTAAGGCTGCCTATATGTATAGTAAGTCTCCCTATATGTATAGTAAGTCTCCGTATATATGTATAGTAAGTCTCCCTATATGTACAGTAAGGCTCCCTATATGTATAGTAAGTCTCCCTATATGTACAGTAAGTCTCCCTATATGTATAGTAAGGCTGCCTATATGTAGAGTAAGGCTGCCTATATGTATAGTAAGTCTCCCTATATGTATAGTAAGTCTCCCTATATGTACAGTAAGTCTCCCTATATGTACAGTAAGTCTCCCTATATGTATAGAAAGTCTCCCTATATGTATAGTAAGGCTGCCTATATGTAGAGTAAGGCTGCCTATATGTACAGTAAGGCTCCCTATATGTATAGTAAGGCTCCCTATATGTACAGTAAGGCTCCCTATATGTACAGTAAGGCTGCCTATATGTAGAGTAAGGCTGCCTATATGTATAGTAAGTCTCCCTATATGTATAGTAAGTCTCCCTATATGTATAGTAAGGCTGCCTATATGTATAGTAAGGCTGCCTATATGTATAGTAAGTCTCCCTATATGTACAGTAAGGCTCCCTATATGTATAGTAAGGCTCCCTATATGTATAGTAAGTCTCCCTATATGTACAGTAAGTCTGCCTATATGTACAGTAAGGCTCCCTATATGTATAGTAAGTCTCCCTATATGTATAGTAAGTCTCCGTATATGTATAGTAAGGCTGCCTATATGTATAGTAAGTCTCCCTATATGTACAGTAAGTCTCCCTATATGTACAGTAAGTCTCCGTATATGTATAGTAAGGCTGCCTATATGTATAGTAAGTCTCCCTATATGTATAGTAAGGCTGCCTATATGTATAGTAAGTCTCCCTATATGTATAGTAAGGCTGCCTATATGTATAGTAAGGCTCCCTATATGTATAGTAAGGCTGCCTATATGTAGAGTAAGGCTGCCTATATGTATAGTAAGTCTCCCTATATGTATAGTAAGTCTCCCTATATGTATAGTAAGGCTGCCTATATGTATAGTAAGGCTGCCTATATGTAGAGTAAGGCTGCCTATATGTACAGTAAGGCTCCCTATATGTACAATAAGGCTCCCTATATGTACAGTAAGGCTGCCTATATGTATAGTAAGGCTGCCTATATGTAGAGTAAGGCTCCCTATATGTATAGTAAGGCTCCCTATATGTACAGTAAGTCTCCCTATATGTACAGTAAGGCTGCCTATATGTATAGTAAGTCTCCCTATATGTATAGTAAGTCTCCCTATATGTATAGTAAGTCTCCCTATATGTATAGTAAGGCTGCCTATATGTATAGTAAGTCTCCCTATATGTACAGTAAGGCTGCCTATATGTATAGTAAGTCTCCCTATATGTATAGTAAGTCTCCCTATATGTATAGTAAGTCTCCCTATATGTATAGTAAGGCTGCCTATATGTATAGTAAGGCTGCCTATATGTACAGTAAGGCTGCCTATATGTATAGTAAGTCTCCCTATATGTACAGTAAGGCTGCCTATATGTATAGTAAGTCTCCCTATATGTATAGTAAGTCTCCCTATATGTATAGTAAGTCTCCCTATATGTATAGTAAGGCTGCCTATATGTATAGTAAGGCTGCCTATATGTACAGTAAGGCTGCCTATATGTATAGTAAGTCTCCCTATATGTATAGTAAGGCTGCCTATATGTACAGTAAGGCTCCCTATATGTATAGTAAGTCTCCCTATATGTACAGTAAGGCTGCCTATATGTATAGTAAGTCTCCCTATATGTATAGTAAGTCTCCCTATATGTATAGTAAGTCTCCCTATATGTATAGTAAGGCTGCCTATATGTATAGTAAGGCTGCCTATATGTACAGTAAGGCTGCCTATATGTATAGTAAGTCTCCCTATATGTATAGTAAGTCTCCCTATATGTATAGTAAGTCTCCCTATATGTATAGTAAGGCTCCCTATATGTATAGTAAGGCTGCCTATATGTATAGTAAGGCTCCCTATATGTATAGTAAGTCTGCCTATATGTATAGTAAGTCTCCCTATATGTATAGTAAGTCTCCGTATATGTATAGTAAGTCTCCCTATATGTACAGTAAGTATCCCTATATGTAGAGTAAGGCTGCCTATATGTACAGTAAGGCTGCCTATATGTATAGTAAGGCTGCCTATATGTAGAGTAAGGCTGCCTATATGTATAGTAAGGCTCCCTATATGTATAGTAAGGCTGCCTATATGTAGAGTAAGGCTGCCTATATGTATAGTAAGTCTCCCTATATGTATAGTAAGGCTGCCTATATGTAGAGTAAGGCTGCCTATATGTATAGTAAGGCTGCCTATATGTATAGTAAGTCTCCCTATATGTATAGTAAGGCTGCCTATATGTATAGTAAGTATCCCTATATGTATAGTAAGTCTCCCTATATGTAGAGTAAGGCTGCCTATATGTATAGTAAGGCTGCCTATATGTATAGTAAGTCTCCCTATATGTATAGTAAGTCTCCCTATATGTATAGTAAGTCTCCCTATATGTAGAGTAAGGCTGCCTATATGTATAGTAAGGCTGCCTATATGTATAGTAAGGCTGCCTATATGTAGAGTAAGGCTGCCTATATGTATAGTAAGGCTGCCTATATGTATAGTAAGTCTCCCTATATGTATAGTAAGGCTGCCTATATGTATAGTAAGTCTCCCTATATGTATAGTAAGTCTCCCTATATGTAGAGTAAGGCTGCCTATATGTATAGTAAGGCTGCCTATATGTATAGTAAGTCTCCCTATATGTATAGTAAGGCTGCCTATATGTATAGTAAGTCTCCCTATATGTATAGTAAGTCTCCCTATATGTAGAGTAAGGCTGCCTATATGTATAGTAAGGCTGCCTATATGTATAGTAAGGCTGCCTATATGTAGAGTAAGGCTGCCTATATGTATAGTAAGTCTCCCTATATGTATAGTAAGGCTGCCTATATGTAGAGTAAGGCTGCCTATATGTATAGTAAGGCTGCCTATATGTATAGTAAGTCTCCCTATATGTATAGTAAGTCTCCCTATATGTATAGTAAGGCTGCCTATATGTATAGTAAGTCTCCCTATATGTACAGTAAGGCTCCCTATATGTATAGTAAGTCTCCCTATATGTATAGTAAGGCTGCCTATATGTATAGTAAGGCTCCCTATATGTATAGTAAGGCTGCCTATATGTATAGTAAGGCTCCCTATATGTATAGTAAGGCTGCCTATATGTATAGTAAGTCTCCCTATATGTATAGTAAGGCTGCCTATATGTATAGTAAGTCTCCCTATATGTAAAGTAAGTCTCCATATATGTATAGTAAGTCTCCCTATATGTAGAGTAAGGCTCCCTATATGTATAGTAAGTCTCCCTATATGTAGAGTAAGGCTGCCTATATGTATAGTAAGTCTCCCTATATGTATAGTAAGGCTGCCTATATGTATAGTAAGGCTCCCTATATGTATAGTAAGGCTGCCTATATGTATAGTAAGGCTCCCTATATGTATAGTAAGGCTCCCTATATGTATAGTAAGGCTGCCTATATGTATAGTAAGTCTCCCTATATGTATAGTAAGGCTCCCTATATGTATAGTAAGGCTCCCTATATGTATAGTAAGGCTGCCTATATGTATAGTAAGGCTCCCTATATGTATAGTAAGGCTGCCTATATGTATAGTAAGGCTCCCTATATGTATAGTAAGGCTCCCTATATGTATAGTAAGGCTGCCTATATGTATAGTAAGTCTCCCTATATGTATAGTAAGGCTCCCTATATGTATAGTAAGGCTCCCTATATGTATAGTAAGGCTGCCTATATGTATAGTAAGGCTCCCTATATGTATAGTAAGGCTCCCTATATGTATAGTAAGGCTGCCTATATGTATAGTAAGGCTCCCTATATGTATAGTAAGGCTCCCTATATGTACAGTAAGGCTCCCTATATGTATAGTAAGGCTCCCTATATGTATAGTAAGGCTCCCTATATGTATAGTAAGGCTGCCTATATGTATAGTAAGGCTGCCTATATGTATAGTAAGTCTCCCTATATGTATAGTAAGGCTCCCTATATGTATAGTAAGGCTCCCTATATGTATAGTAAGGCTGCCTATATGTATAGTAAGGCTCCCTATATGTATAGTAAGGCTGCCTATATGTATAGTAAGGCTCCCTATATGTATAGTAAGGCTCCCTATATGTATAGTAAGGCTCCCTATATGTATAGTAAGGCTCCCTATATGTATAGTAAGGCTCCCTATATGTATAGTAAGGCTCCCTATATGTAGAGTAAGGCTGCCTATATGTATAGTAAGGCTGCCTATATGTAGAGTAAGGCTGCCTATATGTATAGTAAGGCTGCCTATATGTAGAGTAAGGCTGCCTATATGTATAGTAAGGCTGCCTATATGTATAGTAAGGCTCCCTATATGTATAGTAAGGCTCCCTATATGTATAGTAAGGCTCCCTATATGTATAGTAAGGCTCCCTATATGTATAGTAAGGCTCCCTATATGTATAGTAAGGCTCCCTATATGTATAGTAAGGCTCCCTATATGTATAGTAAGGCTGCCTATATGTAGAGTAAGGCTCCCTATATGTATAGTAAGTCTCCCTATATGTATAGTAAGGCTGCCTATATGTATAGTAAGGCTGCCTATATGTACAGTAAGGCTGCCTATATGTATAGTAAGTCTCCCTATATGTATAGTAAGGCTGCCTATATGTACAGTAAGGCTCCCTATATGTATAGTAAGTCTCCCTATATGTACAGTAAGGCTGCCTATATGTATAGTAAGTCTCCCTATATGTATAGTAAGTCTCCCTATATGTATAGTAAGTCTCCCTATATGTATAGTAAGGCTGCCTATATGTATAGTAAGGCTGCCTATATGTACAGTAAGGCTGCCTATATGTATAGTAAGTCTCCCTATATGTATAGTAAGTCTCCCTATATGTATAGTAAGTCTCCCTATATGTATAGTAAGGCTCCCTATATGTATAGTAAGGCTGCCTATATGTATAGTAAGGCTGCCTATATGTATAGTAAGGCTCCCTATATGTATAGTAAGTCTCCCTATATGTACAGTAAGTCTGCCTATATGTACAGTAAGGCTCCCTATATGTATAGTAAGTCTCCCTATATGTATAGTAAGTCTCCGTATATGTATAGTAAGGCTGCCTATATGTATAGTAAGTCTCCCTATATGTACAGTAAGTCTCCCTATATGTACAGTAAGTCTCCGTATATGTATAGTAAGGCTGCCTATATGTATAGTAAGTCTCCCTATATGTATAGTAAGGCTGCCTATATGTATAGTAAGTCTCCCTATATGTATAGTAAGGCTGCCTATATGTATAGTAAGGCTCCCTATATGTATAGTAAGGCTGCCTATATGTAGAGTAAGGCTGCCTATATGTATAGTAAGTCTCCCTATATGTATAGTAAGTCTCCCTATATGTATAGTAAGGCTGCCTATATGTATAGTAAGGCTGCCTATATGTAGAGTAAGGCTGCCTATATGTACAGTAAGGCTCCCTATATGTACAGTAAGGCTCCCTATATGTACAGTAAGGCTGCCTATATGTATAGTAAGGCTGCCTATATGTAGAGTAAGGCTCCCTATATGTATAGTAAGGCTCCCTATATGTACAGTAAGTCTCCCTATATGTACAGTAAGGCTGCCTATATGTATAGTAAGTCTCCCTATATGTATAGTAAGTCTCCCTATATGTATAGTAAGTCTCCCTATATGTATAGTAAGGCTGCCTATATGTATAGTAAGTCTCCCTATATGTACAGTAAGGCTGCCTATATGTATAGTAAGTCTCCCTATATGTATAGTAAGTCTCCCTATATGTATAGTAAGTCTCCCTATATGTATAGTAAGGCTGCCTATATGTATAGTAAGGCTGCCTATATGTACAGTAAGGCTGCCTATATGTATAGTAAGTCTCCCTATATGTACAGTAAGGCTGCCTATATGTATAGTAAGTCTCCCTATATGTATAGTAAGTCTCCCTATATGTATAGTAAGTCTCCCTATATGTATAGTAAGGCTGCCTATATGTATAGTAAGGCTGCCTATATGTACAGTAAGGCTGCCTATATGTATAGTAAGTCTCCCTATATGTATAGTAAGGCTGCCTATATGTACAGTAAGGCTCCCTATATGTATAGTAAGTCTCCCTATATGTACAGTAAGGCTGCCTATATGTATAGTAAGTCTCCCTATATGTATAGTAAGTCTCCCTATATGTATAGTAAGTCTCCCTATATGTATAGTAAGGCTGCCTATATGTATAGTAAGGCTGCCTATATGTACAGTAAGGCTGCCTATATGTATAGTAAGTCTCCCTATATGTATAGTAAGTCTCCCTATATGTATAGTAAGTCTCCCTATATGTATAGTAAGGCTCCCTATATGTATAGTAAGGCTGCCTATATGTATAGTAAGGCTCCCTATATGTATAGTAAGTCTGCCTATATGTATAGTAAGTCTCCCTATATGTATAGTAAGTCTCCGTATATGTATAGTAAGTCTCCCTATATGTACAGTAAGTATCCCTATATGTAGAGTAAGGCTGCCTATATGTACAGTAAGGCTGCCTATATGTATAGTAAGGCTGCCTATATGTAGAGTAAGGCTGCCTATATGTATAGTAAGGCTCCCTATATGTATAGTAAGGCTGCCTATATGTAGAGTAAGGCTGCCTATATGTATAGTAAGTCTCCCTATATGTATAGTAAGGCTGCCTATATGTAGAGTAAGGCTGCCTATATGTATAGTAAGGCTGCCTATATGTATAGTAAGTCTCCCTATATGTATAGTAAGGCTGCCTATATGTATAGTAAGTATCCCTATATGTATAGTAAGTCTCCCTATATGTAGAGTAAGGCTGCCTATATGTATAGTAAGGCTGCCTATATGTATAGTAAGTCTCCCTATATGTATAGTAAGTCTCCCTATATGTATAGTAAGTCTCCCTATATGTAGAGTAAGGCTGCCTATATGTATAGTAAGGCTGCCTATATGTATAGTAAGGCTGCCTATATGTAGAGTAAGGCTGCCTATATGTATAGTAAGGCTGCCTATATGTATAGTAAGTCTCCCTATATGTATAGTAAGGCTGCCTATATGTATAGTAAGTCTCCCTATATGTATAGTAAGTCTCCCTATATGTAGAGTAAGGCTGCCTATATGTATAGTAAGGCTGCCTATATGTATAGTAAGTCTCCCTATATGTATAGTAAGGCTGCCTATATGTATAGTAAGTCTCCCTATATGTATAGTAAGTCTCCCTATATGTAGAGTAAGGCTGCCTATATGTATAGTAAGGCTGCCTATATGTATAGTAAGGCTGCCTATATGTAGAGTAAGGCTGCCTATATGTATAGTAAGTCTCCCTATATGTATAGTAAGGCTGCCTATATGTAGAGTAAGGCTGCCTATATGTATAGTAAGGCTGCCTATATGTATAGTAAGTCTCCCTATATGTATAGTAAGTCTCCCTATATGTATAGTAAGGCTGCCTATATGTATAGTAAGTCTCCCTATATGTACAGTAAGGCTCCCTATATGTATAGTAAGTCTCCCTATATGTATAGTAAGGCTGCCTATATGTATAGTAAGGCTCCCTATATGTATAGTAAGGCTGCCTATATGTATAGTAAGGCTCCCTATATGTATAGTAAGGCTGCCTATATGTAGAGTAAGTCTCCCTATATGTATAGTAAGGCTGCCTATATGTATAGTAAGTCTCCCTATATGTAAAGTAAGTCTCCATATATGTATAGTAAGTCTCCCTATATGTAGAGTAAGGCTCCCTATATGTATAGTAAGTCTCCCTATATGTAGAGTAAGGCTGCCTATATGTATAGTAAGTCTCCCTATATGTATAGTAAGGCTGCCTATATGTATAGTAAGGCTCCCTATATGTATAGTAAGGCTGCCTATATGTATAGTAAGGCTCCCTATATGTATAGTAAGGCTCCCTATATGTATAGTAAGGCTGCCTATATGTATAGTAAGTCTCCCTATATGTATAGTAAGGCTCCCTATATGTATAGTAAGGCTCCCTATATGTATAGTAAGGCTGCCTATATGTATAGTAAGGCTCCCTATATGTATAGTAAGGCTGCCTATATGTATAGTAAGGCTCCCTATATGTATAGTAAGGCTCCCTATATGTATAGTAAGGCTGCCTATATGTATAGTAAGTCTCCCTATATGTATAGTAAGGCTCCCTATATGTATAGTAAGGCTCCCTATATGTATAGTAAGGCTGCCTATATGTATAGTAAGGCTCCCTATATGTATAGTAAGGCTCCCTATATGTATAGTAAGGCTGCCTATATGTATAGTAAGGCTCCCTATATGTATAGTAAGGCTCCCTATATGTATAGTAAGGCTCCCTATATGTATAGTAAGGCTCCCTATATGTATAGTAAGGCTCCCTATATGTATAGTAAGGCTGCCTATATGTATAGTAAGGCTGCCTATATGTATAGTAAGTCTCCCTATATGTATAGTAAGGCTCCCTATATGTATAGTAAGGCTCCCTATATGTATAGTAAGGCTGCCTATATGTATAGTAAGGCTCCATATATGTATAGTAAGGCTCCCTATATGTATAGTAAGGCTGCCTATATGTATAGTAAGGCTCCCTATATGTATAGTAAGGCTCCCTATATGTATAGTAAGGCTCCCTATATGTATAGTAAGGCTCCCTATATGTATAGTAAGGCTCCCTATATGTAGAGTAAGGCTGCCTATATGTATAGTAAGGCTGCCTATATGTAGAGTAAGGCTGCCTATATGTATAGTAAGGCTGCCTATATGTAGAGTAAGGCTGCCTATATGTATAGTAAGGCTGCCTATATGTATAGTAAGGCTCCCTATATGTATAGTAAGGCTCCCTATATGTATAGTAAGGCTCCCTATATGTATAGTAAGGCTCCCTATATGTATAGTAAGGCTCCCTATATGTATAGTAAGGCTCCCTATATGTATAGTAAGGCTCCCTATATGTATAGTAAGGCTGCCTATATGTAGAGTAAGGCTCCCTATATGTATAGTAAGTCTCCCTATATGTATAGTAAGGCTGCCTATATGTATAGTAAGGCTGCCTATATGTACAGTAAGGCTGCCTATATGTATAGTAAGTCTCCCTATATGTATAGTAAGGCTGCCTATATGTACAGTAAGGCTCCCTATATGTATAGTAAGTCTCCCTATATGTACAGTAAGGCTGCCTATATGTATAGTAAGTCTCCCTATATGTATAGTAAGTCTCCCTATATGTATAGTAAGTCTCCCTATATGTATAGTAAGGCTGCCTATATGTATAGTAAGGCTGCCTATATGTACAGTAAGGCTGCCTATATGTATAGTAAGTCTCCCTATATGTATAGTAAGTCTCCCTATATGTATAGTAAGTCTCCCTATATGTATAGTAAGGCTCCCTATATGTATAGTAAGGCTGCCTATATGTATAGTAAGGCTCCCTATATGTATAGTAAGTCTGCCTATATGTATAGTAAGTCTCCCTATATGTATAGTAAGTCTCCGTATATGTATAGTAAGTCTCCCTATATGTACAGTAAGTATCCCTATATGTAGAGTAAGGCTGCCTATATGTACAGTAAGGCTGCCTATATGTATAGTAAGGCTGCCTATATGTAGAGTAAGGCTGCCTATATGTATAGTAAGGCTCCCTATATGTATAGTAAGGCTGCCTATATGTAGAGTAAGGCTGCCTATATGTATAGTAAGTCTCCCTATATGTATAGTAAGGCTGCCTATATGTAGAGTAAGGCTGCCTATATGTATAGTAAGGCTGCCTATATGTATAGTAAGTCTCCCTATATGTATAGTAAGGCTGCCTATATGTATAGTAAGTCTCCCTATATGTATAGTAAGTCTCCCTATATGTAGAGTAAGGCTGCCTATATGTATAGTAAGGCTGCCTATATGTATAGTAAGTCTCCCTATATGTATAGTAAGTCTCCCTATATGTATAGTAAGTCTCCCTATATGTAGAGTAAGGCTGCCTATATGTATAGTAAGGCTGCCTATATGTATAGTAAGGCTGCCTATATGTAGAGTAAGGCTGCCTATATGTATAGTAAGGCTGCCTATATGTATAGTAAGTCTCCCTATATGTATAGTAAGGCTGCCTATATGTATAGTAAGTCTCCCTATATGTATAGTAAGTCTCCCTATATGTAGAGTAAGGCTGCCTATATGTATAGTAAGGCTGCCTATATGTATAGTAAGTCTCCCTATATGTATAGTAAGGCTGCCTATATGTATAGTAAGTCTCCCTATATGTATAGTAAGTCTCCCTATATGTATAGTAAGTCTCCCTATATGTATAGTAAGGCTGCCTATATGTATAGTAAGGCTGCCTATATGTAGAGTAAGGCTGCCTATATGTATAGTAAGTCTCCCTATATGTATAGTAAGGCTGCCTATATGTAGAGTAAGGCTGCCTATATGTATAGTAAGGCTGCCTATATGTATAGTAAGTCTCCCTATATGTATAGTAAGTCTCCCTATATGTATAGTAAGGCTGCCTATATGTATAGTAAGTCTCCCTATATGTACAGTAAGGCTCCCTATATGTATAGTAAGTCTCCCTATATGTATAGTAAGGCTGCCTATATGTATAGTAAGGCTCCCTATATGTATAGTAAGGCTGCCTATATGTATAGTAAGGCTCCCTATATGTATAGTAAGGCTGCCTATATGTATAGTAAGTCTCCCTATATGTATAGTAAGGCTGCCTATATGTATAGTAAGTCTCCCTATATGTAAAGTAAGTCTCCATATATGTATAGTAAGTCTCCCTATATGTAGAGTAAGGCTCCCTATATGTATAGTAAGTCTCCCTATATGTAGAGTAAGGCTGCCTATATGTATAGTAAGTCTCCCTATATGTATAGTAAGGCTGCCTATATGTATAGTAAGGCTCCCTATATGTATAGTAAGGCTGCCTATATGTATAGTAAGGCTCCCTATATGTATAGTAAGGCTCCCTATATGTATAGTAAGGCTGCCTATATGTATAGTAAGTCTCCCTATATGTATAGTAAGGCTCCCTATATGTATAGTAAGGCTCCCTATATGTATAGTAAGGCTGCCTATATGTATAGTAAGGCTCCCTATATGTATAGTAAGGCTGCCTATATGTATAGTAAGGCTCCCTATATGTATAGTAAGGCTCCCTATATGTATAGTAAGGCTGCCTATATGTATAGTAAGTCTCCCTATATGTATAGTAAGGCTCCCTATATGTATAGTAAGGCTCCCTATATGTATAGTAAGGCTGCCTATATGTATAGTAAGGCTCCCTATATGTATAGTAAGGCTCCCTATATGTATAGTAAGGCTGCCTATATGTATAGTAAGGCTCCCTATATGTATAGTAAGGCTCCCTATATGTATAGTAAGGCTCCCTATATGTATAGTAAGGCTCCCTATATGTATAGTAAGGCTCCCTATATGTATAGTAAGGCTGCCTATATGTATAGTAAGGCTGCCTATATGTATAGTAAGTCTCCCTATATGTATAGTAAGGCTCCCTATATGTATAGTAAGGCTCCCTATATGTATAGTAAGGCTGCCTATATGTATAGTAAGGCTCCCTATATGTATAGTAAGGCTCCCTATATGTATAGTAAGGCTGCCTATATGTATAGTAAGGCTCCCTATATGTATAGTAAGGCTCCCTATATGTATAGTAAGGCTCCCTATATGTATAGTAAGGCTCCCTATATGTATAGTAAGGCTGCCTATATGTAGAGTAAGGCTGCCTATATGTATAGTAAGGCTGCCTATATGTAGAGTAAGGCTGCCTATATGTATAGTAAGGCTGCCTATATGTAGAGTAAGGCTGCCTATATGTATAGTAAGGCTGCCTATATGTATAGTAAGGCTCCCTATATGTATAGTAAGGCTCCCTATATGTATAGTAAGGCTCCCTATATGTATAGTAAGGCTCCCTATATGTATAGTAAGGCTCCCTATATGTATAGTAAGGCTCCCTATATGTATAGTAAGGCTCCCTATATGTATAGTAAGGCTGCCTATATGTAGAGTAAGGCTCCCTATATGTATAGTAAGTCTCCCTATATGTATAGTAAGGCTGCCTATATGTATAGTAAGGCTGCCTATATGTATAGTAAGGCTCCCTATATGTATAGTAAGGCTCCCTATATGTATAGTAAGGCTCCCTATATGTATAGTAAGGCTGCCTATATGTATAGTAAGGCTCCCTATATGTATAGTAAGGCTCCCTATATGTATAGTAAGGCTCCCTATATGTATAGTAAGGCTCCCTATATGTATAGTAAGGCTGCCTATATGTAGAGTAAGGCTCCCTATATGTATAGTAAGTCTCCCTATATGTACAGTAAGGCTCCCTATATGTATAGTAAGGCTGCCTATATGTATAGTAAGGCTCCCTATATGTATAGTAAGGCTCCCTATATGTATAGTAAGGCTCCCTATATGTAGAGTAAGGCTGCCTATATGTATAGTAAGGCTCCCTATATGTATAGTAAGTCTCCGTATATGTATAGTAAGTCTCCCTATATGTATAGTAAGGCTCCCTATATGTATAGTAAGTCTCCGTATATGTATAGTAAGGCTCCCTATATGTATAGTAAGTCTCCGTATATGTATAGTAAGGCTCCCTATATGTATAGTAAGGCTCCCTATATGTATAGTAAGGCTCCCTATATGTATAGTAAGGCTCCCTATATGTATAGTAAGTCTCCCTATATGTATAGTAAGGCTCCCTATATGTATAGTAAGGCTGCCTATATGTATAGTAAGGCTGCCTATATGTATAGTAAGGCTGCCTATATGTATAGTAAGGCTGCCTATATGTATAGTAAGGCTCCCTATATGTACAGTAAGGCTGCCTATATGTATAGTAAGGCTCCCTATATGTATAGTAAGGCTCCCTATATGTATAGTAAGGCTCCCTATATGTATAGTAAGGCTCCCTATATGTATAGTAAGGCTCCCTATATGTACAGTAAGGCTGCCTATATGTATAGTAAGGCTCCCTATATGTATAGTAAGGCTCCCTATATGTATAGTAAGGCTCCCTATATGTATAGTAAGGCTCCCTATATGTACAGTAAGGCTGCCTATATGTATAGTAAGGCTCCCTATATGTATAGTAAGGCTCCCTATATGTATAGTAAGGCTCCCTATATGTAGAGTAAGGCTGCCTATATGTATAGTAAGGCTGCCTATATGTATAGTAAGGCTCCCTATATGTATAGTAAGGCTCCCTATATGTATAGTAAGGCTCCCTATATGTATAGTAAGGCTCCCTATATGTATAGTAAGGCTGCCTATATGTATAGTAAGGCTCCCTATATGTATAGTAAGGCTGCCTATATGTATAGTAAGGCTCCCTATATGTATAGTAAGGCTCCCTATATGTATAGTAAGGCTCCCTATATGTATAGTAAGGCTCCCTATATGTATAGTAAGGCTGCCTATATGTAGAGTAAGGCTGCCTATATGTATAGTAAGGCTCCCTATATGTATAGTAAGGCTCCCTATATGTACAGTAAGTCTGCCTATATGTATAGTAAGGCTGCCTATATGTAGAGTAAGGCTGCCTATATGTAGAGTAAGGCTCCCTATATGTAGAGTAAGGCTGCCTATATGTACAGTAAGGCTCCCTATATGTATAGTAAGGCTCCCTATATGTAGAGTAAGGCTCCCTATATGTAGAGTAAGGCTCCCTATATGTAGAGTAAGGCTGCCTATATGTACAGTAAGGCTCCCTATATGTATAGTAAGGCTCCCTATATGTATAGTAAGGCTGCCTATATGTAGAGTAAGGCTGCCTATATGTATAGTAAGGCTGCCTATATGTATAGTAAGGCTCCCTATATGTATAGTAAGGCTGCCTATATGTAGAGTAAGGCTGCCTATATGTACAGTAAGTCTCCCTATATGTACAGTAAGGCTCCCTATATGTATAGTAAGGCTCCCTATATGTATAGTAAGGCTCCCTATATGTACAGTAAGGCTCCCTATATGTATAGTAAGGCTCCCTATATGTATAGTAAGGCTGCCTATATGTATAGTAAGGCTCCCTATATGTATAGTAAGTCTCCCTATATGTATAGTAAGTCTCCCTATATGTACAGTAAGTCTCCCTATATGTATAGTAAGGCTGCCTATATGTATAGTAAGTCTCCCTATATGTATAGTAAGTCTCCCTATATGTATAGTAAGTGTCCCTATATGTATAGTAAGGCTCCCTATATGTATAGTAAGGCTGCCTATATGTACAGTAAGGCTGCCTATATGTATAGTAAGGCTCCCTATATGTATAGTAAGTCTCCCTATATGTATAGTAAGTGTCCCTATATGTATAGTAAGGCTGCCTATATGTATAGTAAGTCTCCCTATATGTATAGTAAGTCTCCCTATATGTATAGTAAGTGTCCCTATATGTATAGTAAGGCTCCCTATATGTATAGTAAGGCTGCCTATATGTACAGTAAGGCTGCCTATATGTATAGTAAGGCTCCCTATATGTATAGTAAGGCTGCCTATATGTATAGTAAGGCTCCCTATATGTATAGTAAGTCTCCCTATATGTATAGTAAGTCTCCCTATATGTATAGTAAGGCTGCCTATATGTATAGTAAGGCTGCCTATATGTATAGTAAGGCTCCCTATATGTATAGTAAGGCTGCCTATATGTATAGTAAGGCTCCCTATATGTATAGTAAGGCTCCCTATATGTATAGTAAGGCTGCCTATATGTATAGTAAGGCTCCCTATATGTATAGTAAGGCTGCCTATATGTATAGTAAGGCTCCCTATATGTATAGTAAGTCTCCCTATATGTATAGTAAGGCTCCCTATATGTATAGTAAGGCTGCCTATATGTATAGTAAGGCTGCCTATATGTATAGTAAGGCTCCCTATATGTATAGTAAGGCTGCCTATATGTATAGTAAGGCTCCCTATATGTATAGTAAGGCTCCCTATATGTATAGTAAGGCTGCCTATATGTATAGTAAGGCTCCCTATATGTATAGTAAGGCTGCCTATATGTATAGTAAGGCTCCCTATATGTATAGTAAGTCTCCCTATATGTATAGTAAGGCTCCCTATATGTATAGTAAGGCTGCCTATATGTATAGTAAGGCTCCCTATATGTATAGTAAGTCTCCCTATATGTATAGTAAGGCTCCCTATATGTATAGTAAGGCTCCCTATATGTATAGTAAGGCTGCCTATATGTACAGTAAGGCTGCCTATATGTATAGTAAGGCTCCCTATATGTATAGTAAGGCTGCCTATATGTATAGTAAGGCTCCCTATATGTATAGTAAGTCTCCCTATATGTATAGTAAGTCTCCCTATATGTACAGTAAGTCTCCCTATATGTATAGTAAGGCTGCCTATATGTATAGTAAGTCTCCCTATATGTATAGTAAGTCTCCCTATATGTATAGTAAGTGTCCCTATATGTATAGTAAGGCTGCCTATATGTACAGTAAGGCTGCCTATATGTATAGTAAGGCTCCCTATATGTATAGTAAGGCTGCCTATATGTATAGTAAGGCTCCCTATATGTATAGTAAGTCTCCCTATATGTATAGTAAGTCTCCCTATATGTACAGTAAGTCTCCCTATATGTATAGTAAGGCTGCCTATATGTATAGTAAGTCTCCCTATATGTATAGTAAGTCTCCCTATATGTATAGTAAGTGTCCCTATATGTATAGTAAGGCTGCCTATATGTATAGTAAGTCTGCCTATATGTATAGTAAGTCTCCCTATATGTATAGTAAGTCTCCCTATATGTATAGTAAGGCTCCCTATATGTATAGTAAGGCTGCCTATATGTATAGTAAGTCTGCCTATATGTATAGTAAGTCTCCCTATATGTATAGTAAGTCTCCCTATATGTATAGTAAGTCTCCCTATATGTATAGTAAGTCTGCCTATATGTATAGTAAGGCTGCCTATATGTATAGTAAGTCTGCCTATATGTATAGTAAGTCTCCCTATATGTATAGTAAGTCTCCCTATATGTACAGTAAGGCTCCCTATATGTATAGTAAGGCTGCCTATATGTACAGTAAGGCTCCCTATATGTATAGTAAGGCTGCCTATATGTACAGTAAGGCTCCCTATATGTATAGTAAGGCTCCCTATATGTATAGTAAGGCTGCCTATATGTACAGTAAGGCTCCCTATATGTATAGTAAGTCTGCCTATATGTAGAGTAAGGCTCCCTATATGTATAGTAAGGCTCCCTGTATGTATAGTAAGTCTCCCTATATGTATAGTAAGTCTCCCTATATGTATAGTAAGGCTCCCTATATGTATAGTAAGTCTCCCTATATGTATAGTAAGGCTCCCTATATGTATAGTAAGGCTGCCTATATGTATAGTAAGGCTCCCTATATGTATAGTAAGGCTCCCTGTATGTATAGTAAGTCTCCCTATATGTATAGTAAGGCTCCCTGTATGTATAGTAAGTCTCCCTATATGTATAGTAAGTCTCCCTATATGTATAGTAAGGCTCCCTATATGTATAGTAAGGCTCCCTGTATGTATAGTAAGTCTCCCTATATGTATAGTAAGGCTCCCTGTATGTATAGTAAGTCTCCCTATATGTATAGTAAGGCTCCCTATATGTATAGTAAGTCTCCCTATATGTATAGTAAGGCTGCCTATATGTATAGTAAGGCTCCTATATGTATAGTAAGGCTCCCTGTATGTATAGTAAGTCTCCCTATATGTATAGTAAGGCTCCCTGTATGTATAGTAAGTCTCCCTATATGTATAGTAAGTCTCCCTATATGTATAGTAAGGCTCCCTATATGTATAGTAAGGCTGCCTATATGTATAGTAAGGCTCCCTATATGTATAGTAAGGCTCCCTGTATGTATAGTAAGTCTCCATATATGTATAGTAGGTCTCCCTATATGTATAGTAAGGCTGCCTATATGTATAGTAAGGCTGCCTATATGTATAGTAAGTCTGCCTATATGTATAGTAAGTCTCCCTATATGTATAGTAAGTCTCCCTATATGTATAGTAAGTCTCCCTATATGTATAGTAAGTCTGCCTATATGTATAGTAAGGCTGCCTATATGTATAGTAAGTCTGCCTATATGTATAGTAAGTCTCCCTATATGTATAGTAAGTCTCCCTATATGTACAGTAAGGCTCCCTATATGTATAGTAAGGCTGCCTATATGTACAGTAAGGCTCCCTATATGTATAGTAAGGCTGCCTATATGTACAGTAAGGCTCCCTATATGTATAGTAAGGCTCCCTATATGTATAGTAAGGCTGCCTATATGTACAGTAAGGCTCCCTATATGTATAGTAAGTCTGCCTATATGTAGAGTAAGGCTCCCTATATGTATAGTAAGGCTCCCTGTATGTATAGTAAGTCTCCCTATATGTATAGTAAGTCTCCCTATATGTATAGTAAGGCTCCCTATATGTATAGTAAGGCTGCCTATATGTATAGTAAGGCTGCCTATATGTATAGTAAGGCTCCCTGTATGTATAGTAAGGCTCCCTATATGTACAGTAAGTCTGCCTATATGTATAGTAAGTCTGCCTATATGTATAGTAAGTCTGCCTATATGTATAGTAAGTCTCCCTATATGTATAGTAAGGCTCCCTATATGTAGAGTAAGGCTGCCTATATGTACAGTAAGGCTCCCTATATGTATAGTAAGGCTCCCTATATGTATAGTAAGGCTGCCTATATGTACAGTAAGGCTCCCTATATGTATAGTAAGGCTGCCTATATGTACAGTAAGGCTCCCTATATGTATAGTAAGTCTCCCTATATGTATAGTAAGGCTCCCTATATGTATAGTAAGGCTGCCTATATGTATAGTAAGTCTCCCTATATGTATAGTAAGTCTCCCTATATGTATAGTAAGGCTACCTATATGTATAGTAAGGCTCCCTATATGTACAGTAAGTCTCCGTATATGTATAGTAAGGCTCCCTATATGTATAGTAAGGCTGCCTATATGTATAGTAAGGCTCCCTATATGTATAGTAAGGCTCCCTATATGTACAGTAAGTCTCCGTATATGTATAGTAAGGCTCCCTATATGTATAGTAAGTCTCCCTATATGTATAGTAAGTCTCCCTATATGTATAGTAAGGCTCCCTATATGTACAGTAAGTCTCCGTATATGTATAGTAATGCTCCCTATATGTATAGTAAGGCTCCCTATATGTATAGTAAGGCTCCCTATATGTATAGTAAGGCTGCCTATATGTATAGTAAGGCTCCCTATATGTATAGTAAGTCTCCCTATATGTATAGTAAGGCTCCCTATATGTATAGTAAGTCTCCCTATATGTATAGTAAGGCTGCCTATATGTACAGTAAGGCTCCCTATATGTATAGTAAGTCTGCCTATATGTAGAGTAAGGCTCCCTATATGTATAGTAAGGCTCCCTATATGTATAGTAAGTCTCCCTATATG
The DNA here is from genome assembly GCA_032622095.1 of Siphonodentalium dalli. Taxonomy (NCBI): domain Eukaryota; kingdom Metazoa; phylum Mollusca; class Scaphopoda; order Gadilida; family Siphonodentaliidae; genus Siphonodentalium; species Siphonodentalium dalli. Next base: position 193,147,098 of record CP136062.1, on the reverse strand, counting down.
TATAGTAAGGCTCCCTATATGTATAGTAAGGCTGCCTATATGTATAGTAAGGCTCCCTATATGTATAGTAAGGCTGCCTATATGTACAGTAAGGCTCCCTATATGTATAGTAAGTCTGCCTATATGTAGAGTAAGGCTCCCTATATGTATAGTAAGGCTCCCTATATGTATAGTAAGTCTCCCTATATGTATAGTAAGGCTCCCTATATGTATAGTAAGGCTGCCTATATGTACAGTAAGGCTCCCTATATGTATAGTAAGTCTGCCTATATGTAGAGTAAGGCTCCCTATATGTATAGTAAGGCTCCCTATATGTATAGTAAGTCTCCCTATATGTATAGTAAGGCTCCCTATATGTATAGTAAGGCTGCCTATATGTATAGTAAGGCTCCCTATATGTACAGTAAGGCTCCATATAAGTATAGTAAGGCTCCCTATATGTATAGTAAGGCTCCCTATATGTACAGTAAGGCTCCCTATATGTATAGTAAGTCTCCCTATATGTATAGTAAGTCTCCCTATATGTATAGTAAGGCTCCCTATATGTATAGTAAGTCTGCCTATATGTAGAGTAAGGCTCCCTATATGTATAGTAAGGCTCCCTATATGTATAGTAAGGCTCCCTATATGTATAGTAAGGCTCCCTATATGTATAGTAAGTCTCCCTATATGTAAAGTAAGGCTCCCTATATGTATAGTAAGTCTGCCTATATGTACAGTAAGGCTCCCTATATGTATAGTAAGTCTCCCTATATGTAAAGTAAGGCTCCCTATATGTATAGTAAGTCTCCCTATATGTACAGTAAGGCTCCCTATATGTATAGTAAGTCTGCCTATATGTAGAGTAAGGCTCCCTATATGTATAGTAAGGCTCCCTATATGTATAGTAAGTCTCCCTATATGTATAGTAAGGCTCCCTATATGTATAGTAAGTCTGCCTATATGTAGAGTAAGGCTCCCTATATGTATAGTAAGGCTCCCTATATGTATAGTAAGGCTCCCTATATGTATAGTAAGGCTCCCTATATGTATAGTAAGGCTCCCTATATGTATAGTAAGGCTGCCTATATGTATAGTAAGGCTCCCTATATGTATAGTAAGGCTGCCTATATGTATAGTAAGGCTCCCTATATGTACAGTAAGGCTGCCTATATGTATAGTAAGGCTCCCTATATGTATAGTAAGGCTCCCTATATGTATAGTAAGGCTCCCTATATGTATAGTAAGTCTCCCTATATGTATAGTAAGTCTGCCTATATGTAGAGTAAGGCTCCCTATATGTATAGTAAGGCTCCCTATATGTATAGTAAGTCTCCCTATATGTATAGTAAGTCTCCCTATATGTATAGTAAGGCTCCCTATATGTATAGTAAGTCTGCCTATATGTAGAGTAAGGCTCCCTATATGTATAGTAAGGCTCCCTATATGTATAGTAAGGCTGCCTATATGTATAGTAAGTCTCCCTATATGTATAGTAAGGCTGCCTATATGTATAGTAAGGCTCCCTATATGTACAGTAAGGCTCCCTATAAGTATAGTAAGGCTCCCTATATGTATAGTAAGGCTCCCTATATGTACAGTAAGGCTCCCTATAAGTATAGTAAGGCTACCTATATGTATAGTAAGGCTGCCTATATGTATAGTAAGGCTGCCTATATGTATAGTAAGGCTCCCTATATGTATAGTAAGGCTGCCTATATGTATAGTAAGGCTGCCTATATGTATAGTAAGGCTGCCTATATGTATAGTAAGTCTCCCTATATGTACAGTAAGGCTCCCTATATGTATAGTAAGTCTCCCTATATGTATAGTAAGTCTGCCTATATGTATAGTAAGTCTGCCTATATGTATAGTAAGTCTGCCTATATGTAGAGTAAGGCTCCCTATATGTATAGTAAGGCTCCCTATATGTATAGTAAGTCTCCCTATATGTACAGTAAGGCTCCCTATATGTATAGTAAGTCTCCCTATATGTATAGTAAGTCTCCCTATATGTATAGTAAGGCTGCCTATATGTATAGTAAGTCTCCCTATATGTATAGTAAGGCTCCCTATATGTATAGTAAGTCTCCCTATATGTATAGTAAGGCTCCCTATATGTATAGTAAGGCTCCCTATATGTATAGTAAGTCTCCCTATATGTATAGTAAGGCTCCCTATATGTATAGTAAGTCTCCCTATATGTATAGTAAGGCTCCCTATATGTATAGTAAGTCTCCCTATATGTATAGTAAGGCTCCCTATATGTATAGTAAGTCTCCCTATATGTATAGTAAGTCTCCCTATTTGTATAGTAAGGCTCCCTATATGTATAGTAAGGCTCCCTATATGTATAGTAAGGCTCCCTATATGTATAGTAAGTCTCCCTATATGTATAGTAAGGCTCCCTATATGTATAGTAAGGCTCCCTATATGTATAGTAAGGCTCCCTATATGTATAGTAAGTCTCCCTATATGTATAGTAAGTCTCCCTATATGTATAGTAAGTCTCCCTATATGTATAGTAAGTCTCCCTATATGTATAGTAAGGCTCCCTATATGTATAGTAAGGCTCCCTATATGTATAGTAAGTCTCCCTATATGTATAGTAAGGCTCCCTATATGTATAGTAAGGCTCCCTATATGTATAGTAAGGCTCCCTATATGTATAGTAAGTCTCCCTATATGTATAGTAAGTCTCCCTATATGTATAGTAAGGCTCCCTATATGTATAGTAAGGCTCCCTATATGTATAGTAAGTCTCCCTATATGTATAGTAAGGCTCCCTATATGTATAGTAAGTCTCCCTATATGTATAGTAAGGCTCCCTATATGTATAGTAAGTCTCCCTATATGTATAGTAAGGCTCCCTATATGTAAAGTAAGTCTCCCTATATGTATAGTAAGTCTCCCTATATGTATAGTAAGTCTGCCTATATGTATAGTAAGTCTCCCTATATGTATAGTAAGTCTCCCTATATGTACAGTAAGGCTCCCTATATGTATAGTAAGTCTCCCTATATGTATAGTAAGTCTCCCTATATGTATAGTAAGTCTGCCTATATGTATAGTAAGTCTGCCTATATGTAGAGTAAGGCTCCCTATATGTAGAGTAAGGCTCCCTATATGTATAGTAAGGCTGCCTATATGTATAGTAAGTCTGCCTATATGTAGAGTAAGGCTCCCTATATGTATAGTAAGGCTCCCTATATGTATAGTAAGTCTCCCTATATGTATAGTAAGGCTGCCTATATGTATAGTAAGGCTGCCTATATGTATAGTAAGGCTGCCTATATGTATAGTAAGGCTCCCTATATGTATAGTAAGGCTCCCTATATGTATAGTAAGTCTCCCTATATGTATAGTAAGTCTCCCTATATGTATAGTAAGTCTCCCTATATGTATAGTAAGTCTCCCTATATGTATAGTAAGGCTCCCTATATGTATAGTAAGGCTCCCTATATGTATAGTAAGGCTGCCTATATGTATAGTAAGGCTGCCTATATGTATAGTAAGTCTCCCTATATGTATAGTAAGGCTCCCTATATGTATAGTAAGTCTGCCTATATGTAGAGTAAGGCTGCCTATATGTATAGTAAGGCTGCCTATATGTACAGTAAGGCTCCCTATATGTATAGTAAGTCTCCCTATATGTATAGTAAGGCTGCCTATATGTAGAGTAAGTCTCCCTATATGTATAGTAAGTCTGCCTATATGTAGAGTAAGGCTGCCTATATGTATAGTAAGGCTGCCTATATGTAGAGTAAGTCTGCCTATATGTATAGTAAGTCTCCCTATATGTATAGTAAGTCTCCCTATATGTATAGTAAGTCTCCCTATATGTATAGTAAGGCTGCCTATATGTATAGTAAGGCTGCCTATATGTATAGTAAGTCTCCCTATATGTATAGTAAGGCTCCCTATATGTATAGTAAGTCTCCCTATATGTATAGTAAGTCTGCCTATATGTATAGTAAGGCTGCCTATATGTATAGTAAGGCTCCGTATATGTATAGTAAGTCTCCCTATATGTACAGTAAGTCTGCCTATATGTATAGTAAGGCTGCCTATATGTATAGTAAGGCTGCCTATATGTATAGTAAGTCTCCCTATATGTATAGTAAGTCTCCCTATATGTATAGTAAGTCTCCCTATATGTATAGTAAGTCTCCCTATATGTATAGTAAGGCTGCCTATATGTATAGTAAGGCTGCCTATATGTATAGTAAGTCTCCCTATATGTATAGTAAGTCTCCCTATATGTACAGTAAGGCTCCCTATATGTATAGTAAGTCTCCCTATATGTATAGTAAGTCTGCCTATATGTATAGTAAGTCTGCCTATATGTATAGTAAGGCTGCCTATATGTACAGTAAGGCTCCCTATATGTATAGTAAGGCTGCCTATATGTAGAGTAAGGCTCCCTATATGTATAGTAAGCCTCCCTATATGTATAGTAAGCCTCCCTATATGTATAGTAAGTCTCCCTATATGTATAGTAAGGCTGCCTATATGTCTAGTAAGGCTCCCTATATGTATAGTAAGTCTGCCTATATGTATAGTAAGGCTGCCTATATGTAGAGTAAGGCTCCCTATATGTATAGTAAGGCTGCCTATATGTACAGTAAGGCTCCCTATATGTATAGTAAGGCTCCCTATATGTATAGTAAGGCTCCCTATATGTATAGTAAGGCTCCCTATATGTATAGTAAGGCTCCCTATATGTATAGTAAGGCTCCCTATATGTATAGTAAGGCTCCCTATATGTATAGTAAGGCTCCCTATATGTATAGTAAGGCTCCCTATATGTATAGTAAGGCTCCCTATATGTATAGTAAGGCTGCCTATATGTATAGTAAGGCTCCCTATATGTATAGTAAGTCTCCCTATATGTATAGTAAGGCTCCCTATATGTATAGTAAGGCTGCCTATATGTAGAGTAAGGCGCCCTATATGTATAGTAAGGCTCCCTATATGTATAGTAAGGCTGCCTATATGTAGAGTAAGGCTCCCTATATGTATAGTAAGTCTGCCTATATGTAGAGTAAGTCTCCCTATATGTATAGTAAGTCTCCCTATATGTATAGTAAGTCTCCCTATATGTATAGTAAGGCTCCCTATATGTAGAGTAAGGCTCCCTATATGTATAGTAAGGCTGCCTATATGTAGAGTAAGGCTCCCTATATGTATAGTAAGTCTCCCTATATGTATAGTAAGTCTGCCTATATGTATAGTAAGTCTCCCTATATGTATAGTAAGTCTGCCTATATGTATAGTAAGTCTCCCTATATGTATAGTAAGTCTCCCTATATGTATAGTAAGGCTCCCTATATGTATAGTAAGGCTCCCTATATGTATAGTAAGTCTCCCTATATGTACAGTAAGTCTCCCTATATGTATAGTAAGTCTCCCTATATGTATAGTAAGGCTCCCTATATGTATAGTAAGGCTCCCTATATGTATAGTAAGTCTCCCTATATGTATAGTAAGGCTCCCTATATGTATAGTAAGGCTCCCTATATGTATAGTAAGTCTCCCTATATGTATAGTAAGGCTCCCTATATGTATAGTAAGGCTCCCTATATGTATAGTAAGGCTCCCTGTATGTATAGTAATGCTCCCTGTATGTATAGTAAGGCTCCCTGTATGTATAGTAAGTCTCCCTGTATGTATAGTAAGTCTCCCTGTATGTATAGTAAGTCTCCCTGTATGTATAGTAAGGCTCCCTATATGTATAGTAAGTCTCCCTATATGTATAGTAAGTCTCCCTATATGTATAGTAAGTCTCCCTATATGTAAAGTAAGTCTCCCTATATGTATATTAAGTCTCCCTGTATGTATAGTAAGTCTCCCTATATGTATAGTAAGTCTCCCTATATGTATAGTAAGTCTCCCTATATGTATAGTAAGTCTCCCTATATGTATAGTAAGTCTCCCTATATGTATAGTAAGTCTCCCTATATGTATAGTAAGTCTCCCTATATGTATAGTAAGTCTCCCTATATGTATAGTAAGGCTCCCTATATGTATAGTAAGTCTCCCTATATGTATAGTAAGGCTCCCTATATGTATAGTAAGGCTCCCTATATGTATAGTAAGGCTCCCTGTATGTATAGTAAGGCTCCCTGTATGTATAGTAAGGCTCCCTATATGTATATTTAGGCTCCCTATATGTATAGTAAGTCTCCCTATATGTATAGTAAGGCTCCCTATATGTATAGTAAGGCTCCCTATGTGTATAGTAAGGCTCCCTATATGTATAGTAAGGCTCCCTATATGTACAGTAAGGCTCCCTATATGTATAGTAAGTCTCCCTATATGTATAGTAAGGCTCCCTATATGTATAGTAAGTCTCCCTATATGTATAGTAAGTCTCCCTATATGTACAGTAAGGCTCCCTATATGTATAGTAAGGCTCCCTATATGTATAGTAAGTCTCCCTATATGTATAGTAAGGCTCCCTATATGTATAGTAAGTCTCCCTATATGTATAGTAAGTCTCCCTATATGTACAGTAAGTCTCCCTATATGTATAGTAAGGCTCCCTATATGTACAGTAAGTCTCCCTATATGTATAGTAAGTCTCCCTATATGTATAGTAAGGCTCCCTATATGTACAGTAAGTCTCCCTATATGTATAGTAAGTCTCCCTATATGTATAGTAAGGCTCCCTATATGTATAGTAAGGCTCCCTATATGTATAGTAAGTCTCCCTATATGTATAGTAAGGCTCCCTATATGTATAGTAAGGCTCCCTATATGTATAGTAAGGCTCCCTATATGTATAGTAAGTCTCCCTATATGTATAGTAAGTCTCCCTATATGTATAGTAAGGCTCCCTATATGTATAGTAAGTCTCCCTATATGTATAGTAAGGCTCCCTATATGTATAGTAAGGCTCCCTGTATGTATAGTAAGGCTCCCTATATGTATAGTAAGTCTCCCTGTATGTATAGTAAGTCTCCCTGTATGTATAGTAAGGCTCCCTATATGTATAGTAAGGCTCCCTGTATGTATAGTAAGGCTCCCTATATGTATAGTAAGGCTCCCTATATGTATAGTAAGGCTCCCTATATGTATAGTAAGGCTCCCTATATGTATAGTAAGTCTGCCTATATGTGTAGTAAGGCTCCCTATATGTATAGTAAGGCTCCCTATATGTATAGTAAGGCTCCCTATATGTATAGTAAGTCTGCCTATATGTGTAGTAAGGCTCCCTATATGTATAGTAAGGCTCCCTATATGTATAGTAAGTCTCCCTATATGTACAGTAAGTCTCCCTATATGTATAGTAAGGCTGCCTATATGTATAGTAAGGCTCCCTATATGTATAGTAAGGCTCCCTATATGTATAGTAAGGCTCCCTATATGTATAGTAAGTCTCCCTATATGTATAGTAAGTCTCCCTATATGTATAGTAAGTCTCCCTATATGTATAGTAAGTCTCCGTATATGTATAGTAAGTCTCCCTATATGTATAGTAAGGCTCCCTATATGTATAGTAAGGCTCCCTATATGTATAGTAAGGCTCCCTATATGTATAGTAAGGCTCCCTATATGTATAGTAAGGCTCCCTATATGTATAGTAAGGCTCCCTATATGTATAGTAAGTCTCCCTATATGTATAGTAAGTCTCCCTATATGTACAGTAAGGCTCCCTATATGTATAGTAAGGCTCCCTATATGTATAGTAAGTCTCCCTATATGTATAGTAAGGCTCCCTATATGTATAGTAAGTCTGCCTATATGTATAGTAAGGCTCCCTATATGTATAGTAAGTCTCCCTATATGTATAGTAAGTCTCCCTATATGTATAGTAAGGCTCCCTATATGTATAGTAAGGCTCCCTATATGTGTAGTAAGTCTCCCTATATGTATAGTAAGGCTCCCTATATGTATAGTAAGGCTCCCTATATGTATAGTAAGTCTCCCTATATGTATAGTAAGTCTCCCTATATGTACAGTAAGGCTCCCTATATGTATAGTAAGGCTCCCTATATGTATAGTAAGTCTCCCTATATGTATAGTAAGGCTCCCTATATGTATAGTAAGTCTGCCTATATGTATAGTAAGGCTCCCTATATGTATAGTAAGGCTCCCTATATGTATAGTAAGTCTGCCTATATGTGTAGTAAGGCTCCCTATATGTATAGTAAGTCTCCCTATATGTATAGTAAGGCTCCCTATATGTATAGTAAGGCTCCCTATATGTATAGTAAGGCTCCCTATATGTATAGTAAGGCTCCCTATATGTATAGTAAGGCTCCCTATATGTATAGTAAGGCTCCCTATATGTATAGTAAGTCTCCGTATATGTATAGTAAGGCTCCCTATATGTATAGTAAGTCTGCCTATATGTATAGTAAGGCTCCCTATATGTATAGTAAGGCTCCCTATATGTATAGTAAGTCTGCCTATATGTATAGTAAGTCTCCCTATATGTATAGTAAGTCTGCCTATATGTATAGTAAGTCTGCCTATATGTATAGTAAGGCTCCCTATATGTATAGTAAGGCTCCCTATATGTATAGTAAGGCTCCCTATATGTATAGTAAGTCTGCCTATATGTATAGTAAGGCTCCCTATATGTATAGTAAGGCTCCCTATATGTATAGTAAGGCTCCCTATATGTATAGTAAGGCTCCCTATATGTATAGTAAGGCTCCCTATATGTATAGTAAGGCTCCCTATATGTATAGTAAGGCTCCCTATATGTATAGTAAGGCTCCCTATATGTATAGTAAGGCTCCCTATATGTATAGTAAGGCTCCCAATATGTATAGTAAGGCTCCCTATATGTATAGTAAGGCTCCCTATATGTATAGTAAGGCTCCCTATATGTATAGTAAGGCTCCCTATATGTATAGTAAGGCTCCCTATATGTATAGTAAGGCTCCCTATATGTATAGTAAGGCTCCCTATATGTATAGTAAGGCTCCCTATATGTATAGTAAGTCTCCCTATATGTATAGTAAGCCTCCCTATATGTACAGTAAGGCTCCCTATATGTATAGTAAGGCTCCCTATATGTATAGTAAGGCTCCCTATATGTATAGTAAGGCTCCCTATATGTATAGTAAGGCTCCCTATATGTATAGTAAGGCTCCCTATATGTATAGTAAGGCTCCCTATATGTATAGTAAGGCTCCCTATATGTATAGTAAGGCTCCCTATATGTATAGTAAGGCTCCCTATATGTATAGTAAGGCTCCCTATATGTATAGTAAGTCTCCCTATATGTATAGTAAGTCTCCCTATATGTATAGTAAGTCTCCCTATATGTATAGTAAGGCTCCCTATATGTATAGTAAGGCTCCCTATATGTATAGTAAGGCTCCCTATATGTATAGTAAGTCTCCCTATATGTATAGTAAGTCTGCCTATATGTATAGTAAGGCTCCCTATATGTATAGTAAGCCATCTCCCTATATGTATAGTAAGTCTCCCTATATGTATAGTAAGGATCCCTATATGTATAGTAAGGCTCCCTATATGTATAGTAAGGCTCCCTGTATGTACAGTAAGGCTCCCTATATGTATAGTAAGGCTCCCTATATGTATAGTAAGTCTCCCTATATGTATAGTAAGGCTCCCTGTATGTACAGTAAGGCTCCCTATATGTATAGTAAGGCTCCCTATATGTATAGTAAGGCTCCCTATATGTATAGTAAGTCTCCCTATATGTATAGTAAGGCTCCCTATATGTATAGTAAGTCTCCCTATATGTATAGTAAGGCTCCCTATATGTATAGTAAGTCTCCCTATATGTATAGTAAGGCTCCCTGTATGTACAGTAAGGCTCCCTATATGTATAGTAAGGCTCCCTATATGTACAGTAAGTCTCCCTATATGTATAGTAAGGCTCCCTATAAGTATAGTAAGGCTCCCTATATGTATAGTAAGGCTCCCTATATGTATAGTAAGGCTCCCTATATGTACAGTAAGTCTCCCTATATGTACAGTAAGTCTCCCTATATGTATAGTAAGGCTCCCTATATGTATAGTAAGGCTCCCTATATGTATAGTAAGTCTCCGTATATGTACAGTAAGTCTCCGTATATGTATAGTAAGGCTCCCTATATGTATAGTAAGGCTCCCTATATGTATAGTAAGGCTCCCTATATGTATAGTAAGGCTCCCTATATGTATAGTAAGGCTCCCTATATGTATAGTAAGGCTCCCTATATGTATAGTAAGGCTCCCTATATGTATAGTAAGGCTCCCTATATGTACAGTAAGTCTCCGTATATGTATAGTAAGTCTCCCTATATGTATAGTAAGGCTCCCTATATGTACAGTAAGTCTCCGTATATGTACAGTAAGTCTCCGTATATGTATAGTAAGGCTCCCTATATGTATAGTAAGGCTCCCTATATGTATAGTAAGTCTCCCTATATGTATAGTAAGGCTCCCTATATGTATAGTAAGTCTCCCTATATGTATAGTAAGGCTCCCTATATGTACAGTAAGTCTCCGTATATGTATAGTAAGTCTCCGTATATGTATAGTAAGTCTGCCTATATGTACAGTAAGTCTCCCTATATGTAAGGTAAGGCTCCCTATATGTATAGTAAGTCTCCCTATATGTATAGTAAGTCTCCCTATATGTATAGTAAGTCTCCCTATATGTATAGTAAGTCTCCCTATATGTATAGTAAGTCTCCCTATATGTATAGTAAGTCTCCCTATATGTACAGTAAGGCTCCCTATATGTATAGTAAGTCTCCGTATATGTATAGTAAGGCTCCCTATATGTAGAGTAAGGCTCCCTATATGTATAGTAAGTCTCCCTATATGTATAGTAAGTCTCCGTATATGTATAGTAAGTCTGCCTATATGTATAGTAAGTCTCCCTATATGTATAGTAAGTCTCCCTATATGTACAGTAAGGCTCCCTATATGTACAGTAAGGCTCCCTATATGTACAGTAAGTCTCCCTATATGTACAGTAAGTCTGCCTATATGTATAGTAAGTCTCCCTATATGTATAGTAAGTCTCCCTATATGTATAGTAAGTCTGCCTATATGTACAGTAAGGCTCCCTATATGTACAGTAAGGCTCCCTATATGTACAGTAAGGCTCCCTATATGTATAGTAAGTCTCCCTATATGTATAGTAAGTCTCCCTATATGTACAGTAAGGCTCCCTATATGTACAGTAAGTCTCCCTATATGTATAGTAAGGCTCCCTATATGTATAGTAAGTCTCCCTATATGTATAGTAAGGCTCCCTATATGTATAGTAAGTCTCCGTATATGTATAGTAAGTCTGCCTATATGTATAGTAAGTCTCCCTATATGTATAGTAAGTCTCCCTATATGTACAGTAAGGCTCCCTATATGTATAGTAAGGCTCCCTATATGTATAGTAAGTCTCCCTATATGTATAGTAAGTCTCCCTATATGTACAGTAAGTCTGCCTATATGTATAGTAAGGCTCCGTATATGTATAGTAAGGCTCCCTATATGTATAGTAAGGCTCCCTATATGTATAGTAAGTCTCCCTATATGTATAGTAAGTCTGCCTATATGTAAAGTAAGTCTGCCTATATGTACAGTAAGTCTCCCTATATGTATAGTAAGGCTCCCTATATGTATAGTAAGTCTGCCTATATGTATAGTAAGTCTCCCTATATGTACAGTAAGTCTCCCTATATGTACAGTAAGGCTCCCTATATGTAGAGTAAGGCTCCCTATATGTAGAGTAAGGCTCCCTATATGTATAGTAAGGCTCCCTATATGTATAGTAAGTCTCCCTATATGTACAGTAAGGCTCCCTATATGTATAGTAAGGCTCCCTATATGTATAGTAAGTCTGCCTATATGTATAGTAAGGCTCCCTATATGTATAGTAAGGCTCCCTATATGTATAGTAAGGCTCCCTATATGTATAGTAAGGCTCCCTATATGTATAGTAAGGCTCCCTATATGTATAGTAAGGCTCCCTATATGTATAGTAAGGCTCCCTATATGTATAGTAAGGCTCCCTATATGTATAGTAAGGCTCCCTATATGTATAGTAAGGCTCCCTATATGTATAGTAAGGCTCCCTATATGTATAGTAAGGCTCCCTATATGTATAGTAAGTCTCCCTATATGTACAGTAAGGCTCCCTATATGTATAGTAAGGCTCCCTATATGTATAGTAAGTCTCCGTATATGTATAGTAAGTCTCCCTATATGTATAGTAAGGCTCCCTATATGTACAGTAAGGCTCCCTATATGTATAGTAAGGCTCCCTATATGTATAGTAAGGCTCCCTATATGTACAGTAAGGCTCCCTATATGTACAGTAAGGCTCCCTATATGTATAGTAAGGCTCCCTATATGTACAGTAAGGCTCCCTATATGTATAGTAAGGCTCCCTATATGTATAGTAAGGCTCCCTATATGTATAGTAAGTCTCCCTATATGTATAGTAAGTCTCCGTATATGTACAGTAAGTCTCCGTATATGTACAGTAAGTCTCCCTATATGTATAGTAAGGCTCCCTATATGTATAGTAAGTCTCACTATATGTACAGTAAGTCTCCGTATATGTACAGTAAGTCTCCCTATATGTACAGTAAGGCTCCCTATATGTATAGTAAGGCTCCCTATATGTACAGTAAGTCTCCGTATATGTACAGTAAGTCTCCCTATATGTATAGTAAGGCTCCCTATATGTATAGTAAGTCTCCCTATATGTACAGTAAGTCTCCGTATATGTACAGTAAGTCTCCCTATATGTATAGTAAGGCTCCCTATATGTATAGTAAGTCTCCCTATATGTACAGTAAGTCTCCGTATATGTACAGTAAGTCTCCCTATATGTACAGTAAGGCTCCCTATATGTATAGTAAGTCTCCCTATATGTACAGTAAGGCTCCCTATATGTACAGTAAGTCTCCGTATATGTACAGTAAGTCTCCGTATATGTACAGTAAGTCTCCCTATATGTATAGTAAGTCTCCGTATATGTACAGTAAGTCTCCCTATATGTACAGTAAGTCTCCGTATATGTACAGTAAGTCTCCGTATATGTACAGTAAGTCTCCCTATATGTATAGTAAGTCTCCCTATATGTATAGTAAGTATCCCTATATGTATAGTAAGTCTCCCTATATGTATAGTAAGTCTCCCTGTATGTATAGTAAGTCTCCCTATATGTATAGTAAGTCTCCCTATATGTATAGTAAGTCTCCCTATATGTATAGTAAGTCTCCCTATATGTATAGTAAGTCTCCCTATATGTATAGTAAGTCTGCCTATATGTACAGTAAGGCTCCATATATGTATAGTAAGGCTCCCTATATGTATAGTAAGTCTGCCTATATGTACAGTAAGTCTCCCTATATGTATAGTAAGTCTCCCTATATGTATAGTAAGTCTCCCTATATGTACAGTAAGTCTCCCTATATGTATAGTAAGTCTCCCTATATGTATAGTAAGTCTCCCTATATGTAGAGTAAGGCTCCCTATATGTATAGTAAGTCTCCGTATATGTATAGTAAGTCTCCCTATATGTACAGTAAGGCTCCCTATATGTATAGTAAGTCTCCCTATATGTATAGTAAGTCTCCCTATATGTATAGTAAGTCTCCCTATATGTATAGTAAGTCTGCCTATATGTACAGTAAGGCTCCCTATATGTATAGTAAGTCTCCCTATATGTATAGTAAGTCTCCCTATATGTATAGTAAGTCTCCCTATATGTATAGTAAGTCTGCCTATATGTACAGTAAGGCTCCCTATATGTATAGTAAGTCTCCCTATATGTATAGTAAGTCTCCCTATATGTATAGTAAGTCTGCCTATATGTACAGTAAGGCTCCCTATATGTATAGTAAGTCTCCCTATATGTATAGTAAGTCTCCCTATATGTATAGTAAGTCTGCCTATATGTACAGTAAGGCTCCCTATATGTATAGTAAGTCTCCCTATATGTATAGTAAGTCTCCCTATATGTATAGTAAGTCTCCCTATATGTATAGTAAGTCTCCCTATATGTATAGTAAGTCTCCCTATATGTATAGTAAGTCTGCCTATATGTACAGTAAGGCTCCCTATATGTATAGTAAGGCTCCCTATATGTATAGTAAGTCTCCGTATATGTATAGTAAGTCTCCCTATATGTACAGTAAGGCTCCCTATATGTACAGTAAGGCTCCCTATATGTATAGTAAGTCTCCCTATATGTAGAGTAAGGCTCCCTATATGTAGAGTAAGGCTCCCTATATGTATAGTAAGTATCCCTATATGTATAGTAAGTCTCCCTATATGTATAGTAAGGCTCCCTATATGTATAGTAAGGCTCCCTATATGTACAGTAAGTCTCCCTATATGTACAGTAAGGCTCCCTATATGTACAGTAAGGCTCCCTATATGTATAGTAAGTCTGCCTATATGTACAGTAAGGCTCCCTATATGTATAGTAAGGCTCCCTATATGTATAGTAAGTCTCCGTATATGTATAGTAAGTCTCCCTATATGTACAGTAAGGCTCCCTATATGTACAGTAAGGCTCCCTATATGTATAGTAAGTCTCCCTATATGTATAGTAAGGCTCCCTATATGTATAGTAAGTCTCCCTATATGTATAGTAAGGCTCCCTATATGTATAGTAAGTCTCCCTATATGTATAGTAAGGCTCCCTATATGTACAGTAAGGCTCCCTATATGTATAGTAAGTCTCCCTATATGTATAGTAAGTCTCCCTATATGTATAGTAAGTCTCCCTATATGTATAGTAAGTCTCCCTATATGTATAGTAAGGCTCCCTATATGTACAGTAAGTCTCCCTATATGTACATATAGGGAGCCTTACTATACATATAGGGAGCCTTACTATACATATAGGGAGCCTTACTGTACATATAGGGAGCCTTACTGTACATATAGGGAGCCTTACTATACATATAGGGAGCCTTACTGTACATATAGGGAGCCTTACTGTACATATAGGGAGACTTACTGTACATATAGGGAGCCTTACTATACATATAGGGAGCCTTATAGTAAGTCTCGTATATGTATAGTAAGCCATCTCCGTATATGTATAGTAAGTCTCCGTATATGTATAGTAAGTCTCGTATATGTATAGTAAGTCTCGTATATGTATAGTAAGTCTCGTATATGTATAGTAAGTCTCCCTATATGTATAGTAAGTCTCGTATATGTATAGTAAGTCTCCCTATATGTATAGTAAGTCTCCCTATATGTATAGTAAGTCTCCGTATATGTATAGTAAGTCTCGTATATGTATAGTAAGTCTCCGTATATGTATAGTAAGCCATCTCCGTATATGTATAGTAAGTCTCCGTATATGTATAGTAAGTCTCGTATATGTATAGTAAGTCTCCGTATATGTATAGTAAGTCTCCGTATATGTATAGTAAGTCATCTCCGTATATGTATAGTAAGTCTCGTATATGTATAGTAAGTCTCGTATATGTATAGTAAGTCTCCGTATATGTATAGTAAGTCTCCGTATATGTATAGTAAGTCTCGTATATGTATAGTAAGTCTCCGTATATGTATAGTAAGCCATCTCCGTATAAGTATAGTAAGTCTCCGTATATGTATAGTAAGTCTCGTATATGTATAGTAAGTCTCGTATATGTATAGTAAGTCTCCGTATATGTATAGTAAGCCATCTCCGTATATGTATAGTAAGTCTCCGTATATGTATAGTAAGTCTCGTATATGTATAGTAAGTATCCGTATATGTATAGTAAGCCATCTCCGTATATGTATAGTAAGTCTCCGTATATGTATAGTAAGCCATCTCCGTATATGTATAGTAAGTCTCCGTATATGTATAGTAAGCCATCTCCGTATATGTATAGTAAGTCTCCGTATATGTATAGTAAGTCTCCGTATATGTATAGTAAGTCTCCGTATATGTATAGTAAGTCTCCGTATATGTATAGTAAGTCTCCGTATATGTATAGTAAGTCTCCGTATATGTATAGTAAGTCTCCGTATATGTATAGTAAGCCATCTCCGTATATGTATAGTAAGTCTCCGTATATGTATAGTAAGTCTCCGTATATGTATATTAAGTCTCGTATATGTATAGTAAGTCTCGTATATGTATAGTAAGTCTCCGTATATGTATAGTAAGCCATCTCCGTATATGTATAGTAAGTCTCCGTATATGTATAGTAAGTCTCCGTATATGTATAGTAAGCCATCTCCGTATATGTATAGTAAGTCTCGTATATGTATAGTAAGTCTCCGTATATGTATAGTAAGCCATCTCCGTATATGTATAGTAAGTCTCCGTATATGTATAGTAAGTCTCCGTATATGTATAGTAAGCCATCTCCGTATATGTATAGTAAGTCTCCGTATATGTATAGTAAGCCATCTCCGTATATGTATAGTAAGTCTCCGTATATGTATAGTAAGTCTCCGTATATGTATAGTAAGTCTCCGTATATGTATAGTAAGTCTCCGTATATGTATAGTAAGTCTCCGTATATGTATAGTAAGTCTCCGTATATGTATAGTAAGTCTCCGTATATGTATAGTAAGCCATCTCCGTATATGTATAGTAAGTCTCCGTATATGTATAGTAAGTCTCCGTATATGTATATTAAGTCTCGTATATGTATAGTAAGTCTCGTATATGTATAGTAAGTCTCCGTATATGTATAGTAAGTCTCCGTATATGTATAGTAAGTCTCCGTATATGTATAGTAAGTCTCCGTATATGTATAGTAAGTCTCCGTATATGTATAATAAGTCTCCCTATATGTATAGTAAGTCTCCGTATATGTATAGTAAGTCTCCCTATATGTATAGTAAGTCTCCCTATATGTATAGTAAGTCTCCCTATATGTATAGTAAGCCATCTCCGTATATGTATAGTAAGTCTCCGTATATGTATAGTAAGCCATCTCCGTACATGTATAGTAAGTCTCCGTATATGTATAGTAAGCCATCTCCGTATATGTATAGTAAGTCTCCGTATATGTATAGTAAGTCTCCGTATATGTATATTAAGTCTCGTATATGTATAGTAAGTCTCGTATATGTATAGTAAGTCTCCGTATATGTATAGTAAGCCATCTCCGTATATGTATAGTAAGTCTCGTATATGTATAGTAAGTCTCGTATATGTATAGTAAGTCTCGTATATGTATAGTAAGTCTCGTATATGTATAGTAAGTCTCCCTATATGTATAGTAAGTCTCGTATATGTATAGTAAGTCTCGTATATGTATAGTAAGTCTCCGTATATGTATAGTAAGCCATCTCCGTATATGTATAGTAAGTCTCCCGATATGTATAGTAAGTCTCGTATATGTATAGTAAGTCTCCCTATATGTATAGTAAGTCTCGTATATGTATAGTAAGTCTCGTATATGTATAGTAAGTCTCGTATATGTATAGTAAGTCTCGTATATGTATAGTAAGTCTCGTATATGTACAGTAAGTCTCCCTATATGTATAGTAAGTCTCCGTATATATGTATAGTAAGTCTCCCTATATGTATAGTAAGTCTCCGTATATGTATAGTAAGTCTCGTATATGTATAGTAAGTCTCGTATATGTATAGTAAGTCTCGTATATGTATAGTAAGTCTCGTATATGTATAGTAAGTCTCCCTATATGTATAGTAAGTCTCGTATATGTATAGTAAGTCTCCGTATATGTATAGTAAGTCTCCGTATATGTATAGTAAGCCATCTCCGTATATGTATAGTAAGTCTCCGTATATGTATAGTAAGTCTCGTATATGTATAGTAAGTCTCGTATATGTATAGTAAGTCTCGTATATGTATAGTAAGTCTCCGTATATGTATAGTAAGTCTCCGTATATGTATAGTAAGTCTCGTATATGTATAGTAAGTCTCCGTATATGTATAGTAAGCCATCTCCGTATATGTATAGTAAGTCTCCGTATATGTATATTAAGTCTCGTATATGTATAGTAAGTCTCGTATATGTATAGTAAGTCTCCGTATATGTATAGTAAGTCTCGTATATGTATAGTAAGCCATCTCCGTATATGTATAGTAAGTCTCCGTATATGTATAGTAAGTCTCCGTATATGTATAGTAAGTCTCCGTATATGTATAGTAAGCCATCTCCGTATATGTATAGTAAGTCTCGTGTATGTATAGTAAGTCTCCGTATATGTATAGTAAGTCTCCGTATATGTATAGTAAGTATCCGTATATGTATAGTAAGTCTCCGTATATGTATAGTAAGTCTCCCTATATTTAGTAAGTCTCCGTATATGTATAGTAAGTCTCCGTATATGTATAGTAAGTCTCCGTATATGTATAGTAAGTCTCCGTATATGTATAGTAAGTCTCCGTATATGTATAGTAAGTCTCCGTATATGCATAGTAAGTCTCCCTATATGTATAGTAAGTTTCCCTATATGTATAGTAAGTCTCCGTATATGTATAGTAAGTCTCCGTATATGTATAGTAAGTCTCCGTATATGTACAGTAAGTCCCCCTATATGTACAGTAAGTCTCCCTATATGTATAGTAAGTCTCCCTATATGTATAGTAAGTATCCGTATATGTATAGTAAGTCTCCCTATATTTAGTAAGTCTCCGTATATGTATAGTAAGTATCCGTATATGTATAGTAAGCTATCTCCGTATATGTATAGTAAGTCTCCCTATATGTATAGTAAGTCTCCGTATATGTATAGTAAGCCATCTCCCTATATGTATAGTAAGTCTCCCGATATGTATAGTAAGTCTCCCGATATGTATAGTAAGTCTCCCTATATGTATAGTAAGTCTCCGTATAAGTATAGTAAGTCTCCCTATATGTATAGTAAGTCTCCCTATATGTATAGTAAGTCTCCCTATATGTATAGTAAGTCTCCCTATATGTATAGTAAGTATCCGTATATGTATAGTAAGTCTCCCTATATTTAGTAAGTCTCCGTATATGTATAGTAAGTATCCGTATATGTATAGTAAGTCTCCCTATATGTATAGTAAGCCATCTCCGTATATGTATAGTAAGTATCCCTATATGTACAGTAGGTCTCCCTATATGTATAGTTAGTCTCCCTATATGTGTAGTAAGTCTCCCTATATGTATAGTAAGTCTCCGTATATGTATAGTAAGTCTCCCTATATGTATAGTAAGCCATCTCCGTATATGTATAGTAAGTATCCCTATATGTATAGTAGGTCTC
The DNA here is from genome assembly GCA_032622095.1 of Siphonodentalium dalli. Classification (NCBI taxonomy): domain Eukaryota; kingdom Metazoa; phylum Mollusca; class Scaphopoda; order Gadilida; family Siphonodentaliidae; genus Siphonodentalium; species Siphonodentalium dalli. The sequence goes on along the minus strand of CP136062.1, from coordinate 193,127,963 downwards.
CCTATATGTATAGTTAGTCTCCCTATATGTGTAGTAAGTCTCCCTATATGTATAGTAAGTCTCCGTATATGTATAGTAAGTCTCCCTATATGTATAATAAGCCATCTCCGTATATGTATAGTAAGTATCCCTATATGTATAGTAGGTCTCCCTATATGTGTAGTAAGTCTCCCTATATGTATAGTAAGTCTCCCTATATGTATAGTAAGTCTCCCTATATGTACAGTAAGTCTCCCTATATGTACAGTAAGTCTCCCTATATGTACAGTAAGTCTCCCTATATGTACAGTAAGTCTCCCTATATGTACAGTAAGTCTCCCTATATGTATAGTAAGTCTCCCTATATGTATAGTAAGTCTCCCTATATGTAGAGTAAGTCTCCCTATATGTATAGTAAGCCATCTCCCTATATGTATAGTATGTCTCCCTATATGTATAGTAAGTCTCCCGATATGTATAGTAAGTCTCCCTATATGTATAGTAAGTCTCCCGATATGTATAGTAAGTATCCGTATATGTATAGTAAGTCTCCGTATATGTATAGTAAGTCTCCGTATATGTATAGTAAGTCTCCCTATATGTATAGTAAGTCTATGTATATGTACAGTAAGACTCCCTATATGTATAGTAAGTCTCCGTATATGTATAGTAAGTCTCCGTATATGTATAGTAAGTCTCCGTATATGTATAGTAAGTCTCCATATATGTATAGTAAGTATCCGTATATGTATAGTAAGTCTCCGTATATGTATAGTGAGTCTCCATATATGTATAGTAAGTCTCCGTATATGTATAGTAAGTCTCCGTATATGTATAGTAAGCCATCTCCGTATATATATGTATAGTAAGTCTCACTATATGTATAGTAAGTCTCCCTATATGTACAGTAAGTCTCCCTATATGTACAGTAAGTCTCCCTATATGTATAGTAAGTATCAGTATATGTATAGTAAGTCTCCGTATATGTATAGTAAGTCTCCGTATATGTATAGTAAGTCTCCCTATATGTATAGTAAGTCTCCCTATATGTACAGTAAGACTCCCTATATGTATAGTAAGTCTCCGTATATGTATAGTAAGTCTCCGTATATGTATAGTAAGTCTCCGTATATGTATAGTAAGTCTCCATATATGTATAGTAAGTATCCGTATATGTATAGTAAGTCTCCGTATATGTATAGTGAGTCTCCCTATATGTATAGTAAGTCTCCGTATATGTATAGTAAGTCTCCGTATATGTATAGTAAGCCATCTCCGTATATATATGTATAGTAAGTCTCACTATATGTATAGTAGTCTCTGTATATGTATAGTACGTATCCGTATATGTATAGTAAGTCATCTCCGTATATATATAGTAAGTCTCACTATATGTATAGTAGTCTCCGTATATGTATAGTAGTCTTTGTATATGTATAGTACGTCTCCGTATATGTATAGTAAGCCATCTCCGTATATGTATAGTAAGTCTCACTATATGTATAGTAGTCTCCGTATATGTATAGTACGTCTCCGTATGTGTATAGTAAGCCATCTCCGTATATGTATAGTAAGTCTCCATATATGTATAGTAAGTATCCCTATATGTATAGTAAATCTCCCTATATGTATAGTAAGTCTCCCTATATTTAGTAAGTCTCCGTATATGTATAGTAAGTCTCACTATATGTATAGTAGTCTCCGTATATGTATAGTACGTCTCCGTATGTGTATAGTAAGCCATCTCCGTATATGTATAGTAAGTCTCCATATATGTATAGTAAGTATCCCTATATGTATAGTAAATCTCCCTATATGTATAGTAAGTCTCCCTATATTTAGTAAGTCTCCGTATATGTATAGTAAGTCTCACTATATGTATAGTAGTCTCCGTATATGTATAGTACGTCTCCGTATATGTATAGTAAGCCATCTCCGTATATGTATAGCAAGTCTCCGTATATGTATAGTACGTATCCGTATATGTTTAATAAGTATCCGTATATGTACACCAAATCATGCTTCGCAGGAACAAAATAAATAAGTTGAACCTACAAGCAAACATACATGCAAGAAAGGGGTTTGCGCTCGTCTAAGGTCGACTGGAAACGATGCGAAATCTCAGAACCCCACACAATCCACAGACCGGTCGCTATCAAAGGTTTCGGAGTATCGTACATTCGGAGTATCGACCTTCGGAGTAATCGGTCTTCGGAGTATAAGACTTTCGGAGTATTAGACTTTCTAATTATTGGGCTTTCGGAGTATTAGACCTTCGGTGTATTAATACTTCGAACTGTTGGACCTTCGGAGTAATATCTGACGATCGTATTATTTGTCTTCGGAATAAGTTCATTAAAGGTATGCGGCCGCTGAAGTGACGTGGCTCGGGTATATCCGCCCAGCTTCGAATTTTAAACTTCACCACCCGCCCGATATTCCCAAATTCTGGAAATTCAATTTTCACCGAACATATGATTTATGTTGGATTTTTTAACTGATGCCCCAAGCTTCCCAAATGTTGGAAATTTCCAACATAAAACAGGAATATTTTCTATTCTCAGTCGATCACCAAAGCGGAGTGTTTCCCATCAGTTTATGTTGAAATTATACTATATACAGTTAGATACACAAATTATGAATAGCATGTTCATTTTTGTCTATATAAGAGACGCGTCAGGGTAGCAGGATTCATAAATGTTCAACTCTTTATATAAGCTTTCGGTCGTCACAGCCTTTATATACCGTTGATAAAGGCCGTGATGACCGAAAGCTTCCGTAAAGAGTTAATCGTTTATTGTTCCTATACTACACTTAGATAATTGCGAACAATGTCCAACATTTTCGCCCGGTTTGAGCTTGTGAATTTGCTTCTGACCACATGCGGTAGTATATTTCAGCAACACCTCTGTTGTATACCGTGCTGTCAAAACTTTATTATTGGCAGAACTTTGTAATGGGTGTGATATGGGGTACTTTATTTGTATCTTTGTTATCCACTGTTCGCAACCATCTTGTCATCATGCTATTTTGTTGACATATTTTCTCAAAAGGATGTCGAACTATGGGTAACTGTCCATTCATTGGTTTTTACACTATAAGAGAATCAGTTGCACATGTAGACTTCTTGCTTCGTTTCCTGTTGGCATGATTTATTAAATTATAACAAGCCACAAATTTGATGAATGTACGACCGATATCGGACTCCGATACATACGACCAGTGTGAACCCATCTGGATAATTCACTGCCAATTCACGTTCCCGTCGAATTCACAAAAGTAGCGTAGAGTTGGCTAATTTCAACTTTGAGGATCATGGCAAATTTTTCAGAAACTTAATCTTCCAGAATTGAAGCTACAACCTATTTATTTATGGATTTATCGAAAGCTGAAGCTCTTAGCTATTGTGCACGTATTGGTTTATTTTGTAGGAAAGGTAGTATTAATGTTATTTTTGACACTTCCGTAAAACTAACACTTGCTGGTTTTCAAACGAAATCCATATTATCTACCATAATGTATTTATTTAAACTGACAACCAGTCAGTTTGCAGAATAAAATGTTAGCTTTCTGTGTATGTGATTTTCATAAATATTCAATTATCGGGAAACATTCAAAAGCGAATAATATTATTCGTATTTTGGAGCGCACACCGCCATGTGGCTTTAATCTCAACAATGGATATAGTAGACTCGTTCTTGGCCCAGCCAGTTCAGCTCACTGTTCCATTGCTCTCAGCGACGTCACGCTTTCACCGAAATTACTGAGTATAGATCTGGCAGCCGGTTTATGAGTATAATTCCTAAAAACAATACAATGATTAGTTTACTAGGAATGCAGTTCAGTGGCATCTAATCTATTAAATTTTCATACGTGAGAAACTGTGATGTATGTGAGAGTGCAAACTTTAGCCACCTCAGGGCCACTCTAACAACGTCGATTGTGCAGCGTTGAATAAGTTTAATGCGAAAAGCTACTAATTAATGTGGAACATGCATGATAATATGCATATGAATACTAGTTTCATCAGAATTTCATGTTCATACATACTAAATTGTATGTAATACTTATATAAATAAATCATACTAGCAGGTGACCCGACTTCGTCCGGGCTTTGACCTTGAATTGACCATTTTGAAGGTCAAGGTCAGGTCGGAGTCACTATTTGACCCGTCCAAAACACTCCCCGGAAAAAATAACCCGTAGGTATCAAATTTCGTCGAAATCCGTCCAGCAATTTTCCCGGCCATAGCTAACAGACAAACAAACAGACAAACAGAAGTCCCACATTTGTGGGTACCCGTTTCAAGGTGAAGGTCACCTCGGGTGGAAAAAACTGACCCGATGAAAATCTCCCTCATTCCCAGGAACCCCTAAGTACGAACACAGAATCACACAACACGCTCATGTCTGTACACAGACACAACACGCTCATGTATGGACACATATACGCTCTTTATCAACGACACTGCGGATTCGAACGCTCTTTAACTATCACGCGATTAACCCATGATTTTCCATTGCGGTGGCGGGGGATTGGAGAATGAGTGCTCTGACGTTCTCAGAAGCGGTGCGATGACAATCCATCTAGGATTTTACCCTTAGATAGGAAGTTTGGGCTAAATCCGCCCGGCAGTTTTCCCGGCCATAGCTAACAAACAAACAACAAACAAACAGACAGAAGTTCCAAAATATATATTAGATGTATACTCTATACATATATTAGCACATGTGTATATATATTTATACAGAAATATGTGCATATAAATTCACATGGATAACTCTATATATCTGTGTACTATCTTAGTTGTATTTTTTTAAAACATGTTTCAAATAAATGATAACGTTTTTCAATATTGATATATTTTCAACAGTAAGGAGGCCATATAACTTTTCTAGTGAAGGGTTCAACCAGTAACAGTCAGGAATGTATTTTCTGATTGTGACAAAATTGTCGCAGATCAAAAGAATATGGTACTCGTCATGCACATGTTTCCGAACCGCACATTTTACACAGTTACCTCTCGTGTTTTCGCCATCTTGAAAGCTCGTTTAGCAGTCTATGGTTTGCTGTCCTAAATTTCACCAATGCTGGTATGAGATGTTGTGGTAGATAAATAAGGTAGCGACTAATACTGGAGTGACGCTTTGTGTTACAATATAAAGTTCCTCTTGATGATTTAGATTCCGTCAGGTCACGAATTTTTTTAACCCAGTGTTGTTCAATTAAATGAGATTTAGTTGTGTATCGGTCAAACAACATTTATCACGGGTTTTGTATTCCTATTTCATTGTTTTAAACGGCCATGGCACATATGAAGCTCAAACGTTACACTCTAAATACTTTTTGGAATCAACTGGTTCTCTGTGACATTTTTTTGGCTTTCGAATCGATTTTTAACTGACTTGTAACCAATATGAAGGATATTTGGTTCTACCAATGATTTGTTTTAGTGGCCGCAAGAACCGAAAATTGGCCGCTAAGAACAAAAAAATCGGCGCGAGATGGCGCAACGGACCGCGACACGTTGTTCCAGAGCGCCATGTTTGATTTTCAACGAAGAGGCAAACGTTCATCTGAATCATCATTTTTACTTTTATACCATGGAGTGGAGACAGTGGAGGGTGCTGGCAGAATCTGATCTGCAAGAGTTGGTGGAGGTTTTTAGAGGCGCTTAATAGTTTATCACTTAGATTATAATTATTTACTAGTTGTAACATTATAACTTGTACTGTTCAGTAAAATACCCGAAATTTCAATCCGGTAAACAAAAAAATTCATATTCTCATAAATATGTTCTGTTACTCCAAAGAGAGTTCACTCTAATCTGATATGCACATCTCCAACATTGATGCATATCATGAAACTTTCCTTATATTAAATTCACGTTTTGAACTATATTTGAATGAGACTGACTCTCGCGTTTGGATATTCAGATAGAACTTGGTTTAACTAACTCTTCAATAGTGGATCAATATCTAAGATGTTTGTGTTGTGTAATTGATAATATATCTGTATTCGAGCCATAGTTGGTCCACTTGTCTCATAAAATGTTTGCTATTCCGGGAATTTCAATATATAATCCTTTGGTTCTTCATTTGGTTCTAAAGGAAGAACCATTTGGTTCTGAAGGGAGGAACCAAACACAGTGCTCAGAACTTACAATTGATTTCATCTTGTGGAACCAATAATCGTGTTCAGAACCAACAGGTTACAAATCCGAGAAAAATAATTCAGAACCATACGTTCTAGTATTTGGTTACGAGCGAAGAATCATTCCAAATAGCTTCTATACAAGTAACCAAAAGTCGTGTTCAGAACTTACTGGGTCACAAATTGGTTCATCATGGGGGGGGGGGGGGGTACAGAAAATAATCAATCGGTTCTATGTTGGTTCCAGCTGGTCAACTAGAGCCAACTGATACTATGGCTATCAAGAACCAAATGGTTCTCGACTTTGGTTACAAATACGACAAGATGTGAAAAACCAATGATAAACCATTGGTTACAAATAATTATAAGAGTGTATGTATACATATATTTGTAGTACACGTCAATATAAAATGGAATTATAAACATCATTTCTAAACATCATTATCCAAAGCTGGTCTCCATTATCGGAATGTATGTCTGTACACGATGCAGGACATCCCAAAATAGTTGTAACTGAGAACATTTTTAGATGTCTTTAAAGATACGGATGGCCTTCGCGAGGAGTATGGTCGTTAAACCGTCATAAACAGAAAGAATACTAAAATTAGACATATTTTTTTATTATACCAATTATACATATCGTATAAATAGCATGCTATTGTAAAAATCGTACGTCTTGACAAAAGCCATATTATGATATAGTACAATGAGTAAAGAGTGTGATATACGCAAAATACTCAACACCGGGGAGACACCACCAATGGAACTTTAGTTAAAATCGACACCATATTATGGACAACTTACCGATACGCTAATCCTCGCTATTCAATATGTCGGTGTTGAGTGATTTGCTTATCGCACACTCTTTACGTGTTGTATATAAACAAATGCTCGGTTCACAAACAATGTGTTTCGTGAGTAATATCGCATTCATACTATCATTATACTATACTATTAGTATATTCTTGAAGAAATTCATAATATGTAACTTTTATTTCTAAATTATAACCATTAAGCTTGAACTTGGCACGAGTTGGCTTCTTTTCTGTGTCGATTTAGGCCGAATATAAGGGCCCCGGAGATATTCATGTGAATCATGTCGTACAGCCATCACATTGCGCACTACACGAGGGGGTACTCAACATACAAGGTGGCTCTACTCAGCACATAAAATGATGAAAATGATACTTTTAACAGTATGTATAATTATAGACACAACGTCATACAAATTGTATCATATTTGGCATATGACATGCATATATTTTCATTCAAATTCATTGATTTTGCATATCCACCCTTTTTCAAATAGGGAGTAAACACAACCAATATAAGATGACAAATGACAAATCGATATCGGTTCCAGTCATATACGACCGCCGTGATGCAAACAGTAACAACTAGATAATACTCTGTCAATTCTTGCTATCCTTAAATGCAAAACAACGTCGATTGTTAATGTAGATATCACATTAAAATACAAAAATCAATTGCTTATCCTATGATGGCATCAGGGGACGTAAATCCCAGAAAATACATGGTACCTATACATCGGCGCGCCGCTGCATATAGCTACAACCGTTCCTCGCGCGCAGACGTCAGAACCATCGATTTTTATGCAGACGACAGACCCACTTGTAAATAGTCCAGGCATCGATATATTCCTGTCTGCATTGCCAGCGATTGGCGAGATTTTCAAATAACTTATGCCATAACTTGCAATTAACATCTTCGATTTAAGGCACGGAGTCAATTACGACCTGAGTAAGCCACGTAATGGATTATATATTAGAAGAGTAACCGGGTTATTTCGGTCTCGGATTTCATCGCGAGAGTTCGATTTTATATGGAGTATTGGCATCGGTTCCGGTTTTTCGGATCGGTGATTGATTAAGTGGCGTGTCCGCCATTGGAGGCGTCCAGATGATACTTCCGGATTGACTGAATGCATGTATTTATTCTTACGACAACGCACGTGACGGGAGCACGCGCCGCGTTGATCACAAAGCTATGAGCTCACGGACCTACATTATTAGTTATTCTGTGCATCGGCTGATGCAATTGCAAGCAGGGCGTGTTGAAAACGGATTAAACAGATGTAACCAAAGCGTATTGGCATTGAAGGTAAGTGCAACATAAAACTTATTTTGGCAGACGTGTAAAGGAAACGGATTGTCGGAGAAATATACAGACACTACAACCTTCAAGTAAATAGAATGCGATATATATTTAGCAAGCTATTTAAAGTGATGTGAAACACTCCGGTTGGGTGATCAAATATAAATGGAGAATAATCTTGTTCAAAGTAGTATTTTTTACAAATATTATATTCTTATATACTAATTAAATGCAGTGACTCATGATGTCGAAATCATTTTCGTTAGATTATCGTCGATAGATGCGTCCCGAATCGAGCAGTAAATATTTACAATTGAGCGTAGTTCAGACGATGTTCTCTATGGAGTAGTATGGTCGATGACTCGATTTGCTTGAAATTTTCGGCGATGTTAGTATATTGCTACATTCCTCGAGTTGGCATAGCGCATGGTTACTAACTGATCAGTTTCACGCACCCGAACAAGTCCATAATATGTCTGTAAGACAATATTTAATAACGCGCGTTATAGTAAATTTGTCCATGAAATTGATACATGTCTATGTCGTGGGACCAAACACCTGTCGACCAGGCATCCAGTTGAAAAGAAACTCTATTTGGATCATTTTCATCGGTCGCCCAAACAAAATCAACAATTATGGCATCATGCCAAACAGGGGTGGCGCCAGTGGGGGGCACGGGGGGGGGGGGCTATATCCCCCTTGTCGGGGAGCTCTAGCCCCCTCGTCGGGGAGGACTTGTCGGGGATTTTCTATATGTAAGTCGGTTGTGTGTATAAGATGAAGTAATCATGCACAGACTGTCAGTGTGGGAAAGTGTCAGAGAGAGAACATACAGCGGAATATATCCCACACAAAATATTCATGGCACATGTTCCCATTAAATCCGGGTGTATTCCCCTATATTGTTACACCATCAGCGTTTTAGTGGTAATGAAAATCTATTGAAACATGTGTGCGTTATCATTGCTGGCTACTCTGGCATTCGTCACAATGGCCACATTGGTCTATAGAACCATTGAGTACCTACAGTATGGCCACATGTTAGCTATATCCCCGACAGTGAAACACCTTGCTGGCACTTGCAACTAATGAAATTAGAAATTAGAACTGACACAGAAGACAAGTGGCCTCCCTAGAATATAGGAATTTTCACAACAATTCATGGGTTTTAATCTTCGAGTTATCTCATCTGCTAATTATGGCTGATGTATTGCTAAACTTTATGACGACTCCCTCGCATTTTGGCCCGGCCCGGAACCATCATGTGTCATGTGTTACGTTCAGATATATAAGAAGCAATGCATTAATTTTGTATTTACTAGTACCGGTACATGGGACGTTGTTCAGTCAAATATTAGTGTGGCGAAGCCTTAATTCAAGTTTAATTGACACCACCATAATATATGTGTTATTATTTACATATGTGATAATGTTCATCAATCATAAGCAACTGCAGATCTATTAGAATTATCCAGGCTCCAGCTAAGAGACTATAATTACTTCAATATGGTTTTGTTCATTGGTTCGCCACACACACTATGTGCGCTCATTTCACATACCAACAGGCAATATGGTGTAATTTAGTGTAGCCACCCTGTCGGGGATTTTCTGGTGCCACCCCTGATGCCAAACACGTCCGCGGTCACCTGTACTTTCTTGAAGAGTGACCGACGCCGATTAAGTGTATCGAGAAGTAATATTAATAGATAATTAATGACAATTAATTGTTTTACAGTATCTCGTGAATTGGCAGCTTATGATTAAATTTTATATATTGACTAGTGTGTTCTCTTCAATTTGATTGGTCGATAGCTACGCAAGATACACCCGTGTTGTTTGGTCAACATCGAACCCTATAATATTTCTGGGAACCACACAGGAAGTTTTCCTTATTGTGTATTTGTCAAACAAAGGAGACTGATGATTTCAGTTTCAATCAGAGTCAAGAGTGTGGTACTGTATCAGTATTTGTTAAAGTGATATATTTACATACTAAGTGTTGTCATCACTAAATCCAGCATTCTGATTGGTCGGCGCCCACGTGGCTAGTTGCAGTTATTTCTCGGTGAATGCGCAACGGCTCATAACACCAAGCTCATAACACCATCGATACGTCATTGGGTTTGGAAAGACGAACGCGTAATGTTTTGGGCGCATTTGGACTCGCGCAGGATTGACTTAATACATCATCGGGTTTCAATATGAAGAGAAATTGTTCCTATTGCCAAGGGTGCTATTGGGTATTTTGGGCTGTTTTTGTCACGATACACTTTTCGATTTAAATACATTTACAAAAGTGGCTTTTTCGCTAAATGTATATAAATATAAGGATTAACTGTCATGTGGACTATTTTTATGGAGATGTAACCGTGAGGTAAGTGGTCATAACGTGTATGTAAAGTTTTACACAAGTTATGTCCAATTACCTCACGGTTACATCTCCATAAAAACAGTCCACATGACAGTTAATCCTTATGTGAAACACTCCGGTATGGTGATCAAATAGTGGAGAATAATCTTGTTCAAAGTAGTAATGTTTACATGTAGTATATCAAAATTGGCAACAGAGATCGTCATTCTTATATATTAATTAAATGCAGTGACTCTCGATGGCGAAATCGTTTTCGTTAGTTTATCGCCGATATATATAGATGCGTCCCGAATCGAGTAGTAAATATTTACAATTGAGCGTAGTTCAGACGATGTTTTCTATGGAGTGGCACGGTCGATTTGCTTCAAATTTTCGGCGATGATAGTAGAATGTTACATTCCTGCAGTTGGCATAGCGCATGAATACTAACTTATCAGTTTCACGCACCGAATAAGTACATAATATGTCTTTAATACTTGTGACAATTCAATTTGTGTTCAGTTATTAACGGTGAAATCTGTTGTTATGGTAGATATACCAAACATTACATGAATTTGAGTTTATTCTTTGTGTAGGTCAAAATGAACAAATACTGAACTATTAGGTTCAAATTTCCCTACTCATACTATGGGGGGGGGGGGAGAAGGGATATGTTGATCTGAATATACTGTTAAAGTTTGTAGATATTGTCACCCCGTGTCTGTTCACATAGTTTGGTCAACATCGAACCTCCGGCCTCATGGGATACGGCTGGCTTCGGGTCGATAAAAACCCGTACTACGTGAACAGAAAAGAGGTAACTAGTAATATCAGATACAGTAGAGAACTAAGGTAGAGTGTCTTCGCTCGGAGATGTCGAGGGTCCCGAAAATGTATCCAAATATCGCCAATGGTAAACATCAGCATCTGAAAAAAGAAGGTTGATTAAATTTCTCTGCGTATATGTAGACAACCGCTAAGATGCTGATGAACACGGGTAGATCAACCGATAGGGTGCATGGCGCAAGCCGCCCATCCGATTACAGAGTCGGTCCGATCTTTATAAGCGCGGATTAGTGTTCCATGGAGAGGAGAAAATATATCCAAATACCACCAACGGTAAAACATCAGCAACTGAACAAGAGGAAAGGAATTAGTGAACAAAAAAGGTTGATTGTATTTCTAAGCGTATATGTAGGCAACTGATAAGGTGATGGTGACCACCTGTGGATCAACCGGTAGGGTGCATGCCGCATTAGGCTACAGCATAAGCCGCACACCGATTTCAGAGTTGCTACTATCTTTATAAGCGCGGATTAGTGTTCCATGGAGAGGAATGATAATTTGATGTGTGTATCTGGACAAGTGTGTCAGTTGTTTACCAATGACGATGGGATGAGTTCGCAATGGAATTACATATTTGAACAGACTTCCCTCCACCAAAACAATTTACAACGTCCTGATAGGACCTAGCAAATAGAACGACGACACACCCCAAAATAAACCAAAACCATATCGAACTAAGGTGCTGGCTCCGTTCAGTTGTATTGTTTTCATTCCCAATATTCCCGTTTACCGTCTGAACTCCATTATTTTTCGTTGCAGATAAAACAAATGTAGCAGCCATTTTGGGGGATTGTTTGGGCCAAAAATACAGCATCGATCTAGCAACATACGACCCAATCCGACAGAAACCCGAACATCTTGAGCAATGTCACCCGATCCAGCTAAAGGATTCGAACCAGATGACCAAACGTCGGTCACTACTGACTTGACAAGCACGGAAGTGTCCACCAACATCAACAATGAAGCAGAGCATCCAGATGGGTGCACTAAATGGAGCACATCCACTGCCCATGCTAGATGTGTTTCAAGGCAAGATTCAACAGAGAAATGTGTGGTGCACAACTGCAACGGTAGTCAAATCGATTGGAAGAGGATGAAATTAAAAAACGAACTAGGTTCTTATAACACCTTACCGGACGAATATAAGGAAGACCATCAAAGAAAGCAGCACTCGAAACTAAAGGCAAAACTATGGACAAATATAGCAGCCTTAGGTTTTGGATTATTTTTATCAGGAATGTGTTTTCTTCCCTGTAGGAATCTCCAATCTTCGTTATTTCCTGGCGATTTAGGGAACATGTCTCTTATTTCTATGGCTGGCGCTTCGGTTGTTATATACGCACTTTCATATGTGATAGATTTAAGCTCCAAACCGAAAAGAACGCTCGCGCTTTCAGCTGGGTGCTACATCTTGTTCGCCATTACCAATCAGTATCCAAGTTACTTTACCTTGATTCCTTCTGCTATGTCTGCTGGTGTTTTCTACGCGCTATCGTCAACTGCTACAGAGACGCTGCTATCCAGCTACGCTGCTGTATATATAGCCGTATCCGGTCTATCATATGAAGCCAGTGTTCGCTCCTTCCATATTGTCGTGTCAATTTTCATTCAAAGCTCACAGATTTTTGGCAATCTTTTCGTTGGACTGCTGTGTCCTAGAGACAGAAAGCATTTATTTCTACAATTCCATGCTGACAATTCGACAACAGTCGTGAGCAAATGGGATCCCAGACGAGATTACACGTACAGTCACACATTTCTAAGTCACGACTTCAATTTTGATGAAAGTCCTGATGAGAAGTCGCTGCATGTGCTTCTTTTCGCACTTGTTGTTGTTGGATTTCTTGGTTGCTGTGTTTTGATGTTTATTCTACGGAATCCTGACATTATTATCAAGAAATCACAGACTGGGAACAATTGCAAAGCACAGATAGGAAGTACTACTAAATATTTTATTCTAGCATGTCACACACCAGGAATGTTATATTCTGGTATGCAGGGAGCTTACGTCATCAGCGATTTTCTTAGGGTAAGTTTGATTTCTATTTATAGAGATGCATCTATATGGTTACATGCAAGTATTGTTGTAGTTCGTCGTTCGGAACGCAAACATAACTACATCGAATGAAGACTCGGAGACAAGTTGGTAAATGTGAACCGGAAGTTCGATCCGCCATATTAACTGGGCCGTGTTTGTCCCTGTATTGGAGAAAATGTTTATATTATAAGCACGATTTTGAAAACTTAACCAGGATTATGCCTTTAGTTGCAACATGTTTACGCGGAGTTTCAATATATAAAGTTGATGTACAGATTTGTAATATTTTAACACTTGGAATAGGGTAGCACCGGTGTACTTAAGTGTAGGGTGTGCGCTGCGCATTCACTGTGCAGTTATATGTTTAAATCAATTTGAAACATAAGTTACATAGAGTAACATCAGTTTGAATCCAACCCAGAATGGTGGAATGACTGATCTTCGCTTCTGAGATATTCAACTTGAGATGGTGATAAATGAATCTAAAGACAACAGTAACATGGCGACAGCAACACACCCCTCGATGACTATCACTCCAGGTCTTTTAAAGATACGGGCGGCGTTGGCGGTGGGTATGCTGTTAAAATATTCACCTCGGTCAAAAACCGCCATAAACAGAAAGAATAGTACAATATAGACAGTCTTTGTTCTTTACCAATCAGAAATATGGCAAAAACAGTATGTTATTGTCAATTCTTTTTCCTTTGTTATGTAAACAAAAGCAAAAAAACGTTACGTTTCCTGGTTTTTGTTTAGATCCGGATATGGTAAACATAAAGAGCGTTTTTGTTACTGTTTTCCTGATATGGAAATAATAAAGAGCGTTTATCCAATTGTTGTGTGCTTAACCAATAGAATTGCGCTGTGTTATGTAAACAGAAGCACAACTTATGTAACATGAGCAGGCTCTTGTTTACGTACACCATCGTACGTCTTGACGAAATTATACTATTTACGCGCTGATTATGTGTGGCATATGAACCAAACTATATATATTTTAATATTCTTTCTGTTGTTGGCGATTTGAACAAATATGAATATTTCTGCAATGAACGCCGCCCGTGCCTTTAATGACATAGTTTAAAGGGAACTGTACACTAAATGCGGCCATTTGTGGGACCATCTCCTTTTATACTAAACAGAAAATATGCAAGGAATGAGCCTTGTATTAGTGCAAATACACTCATTTGCTCTATGAATAACGCAAACAACATTGTATTTATAATGAGAATAAATTTATAACTGGAGGCATAAATTCATTTTCATTACAATTACCATGTTGTTTGCATTGCTCATAGAGCGCGCGAATGTTTTGTGCACTAATCCATGGCTCAAATTCATTCATTTGTTGAATATATTCTGTTGAGTATAAAAATGAGATGGGCCCATAAATGACCTGATTTAGTGTACAGTACCCCTTTAATTTTTTGTTTCTGCTGTAACTCATCATTTCCACCTCCAACAAATTGAAATAATGATAGTTGCACTAGCATATGCCCACTATACGTTTGAAATGATTATATTGATTAAATAACTAAGATATTCAGAAATAAAAAAACATATTATTTTTTAAATAGCGTTTTTTATTCGAAATGGTGATTTTAAAGACGTCCGCAAGCAAGCCCACTCACCCGATTGGTGAACTTGACTTATATGTGCGACCAAAGTTGATCACTTGTGCAATTGTGTTGTAAACGTCAGACAAATATCCGTTATTTAATCGAAAGAACGCTCTTTTTGACATGTGTTATCACCCTTCCGTTTAATTCTAGAATTCTATCTCATTTAGAAATACAATCCTGCCATCGCATGACAGGGAGACTGGCATCTGCCTTCTCAGATTGAATACCAATCGCTATCTAATCGTGAACCCAGATTAATTATCTTTAATAATGTTTATTTGCACAATAATAAATGAAACATTTGACAAAACATCAGAACAATTATCTTATTGTACAGGAGCAGCATGGCCTAGATGGTCGTCTTCCTGCTGGCCCTATATAACAAGTGCAATATGAAATGAGATGGCATAATTATGTACAATTATACACGGACTATGGGGTAGGCCGGTTGGTGCACACTATAACAGTTCTGTATAGAGTTGAGAGCATTGTGGGCGTCAAGGTATTATATTATGTGGGGATTTTGGATAAGTTAGAAAGGTTGACTGGAAATCTTTCACTATTTCATCGCGTGCGTATATATATATTAGGTGGCTGATTACATCTAATTTTGATTTACCTTTCACGCAGGTGTACTGTGCAGACTGCCACGGACTAAACTTCGTCGGGTACTGTATGATGGTGTACGGTGCTCTACAGATGATCACATTGATATCACTGGACAGCATGCATTCTCATGGTGTATGCAAGTACATTACAGCTTTCATGTGTAAGTGTCCGGAATTTGATCTCAATCCCACATCAAGTTCCCCGCCAACAGTGCTTTTTCTGAAGATCTCATTTTATTCATTAATCTGGTCGACTGATTTTCGGATTAAAGCGTGTGTTAACTGATGGGACGGCTATCGGAGTGTTATTACTGACAATTAGAATGGCATTTCTTCATTTCCACACAGCAGTGCATGCAACATTAATTAGCATTATGTACAATAGGTAAATAATTCATAATGTGACTCAATTGGAAATCTGGAATTTGTCCATTCACCCACAGTTGACTTTTTTGGTTACTTGTACTGCAGTCATTCTGTCAAAAGAATAAGAATAAGTCAGTCGTTGCGATATTAGGGCAGTTAACCCGTAGCTTCCTCCGTTGATTTCCAATGGTTGCCGAATTTGTCAAGCTTTATGGGAACTATATCAGGTTCCGATCGCAATGACTATTTTTATTATTGGTTTCAAGTGCCGGTATACGCATAATCCGGCGCACATCGGTCGCCGGGCGAACGGAGAAGCCTTTGGTGACATCCGACAATGTTGATTCCTGATAAAGCTATGAAAGAAGGACTACTCTACTACTCAGTGCGAAATGTACATCTGATGATAGCTTCCCAGTCTGATTGATTGGTTTCATGGTTAATACAAGGCTATTTAAATCTCAATTGTCCAATTTAACCCCCTACCCGCTTGGGCATGCAAAATGATGCCCTGACATATTACAAATCGTTCAATATCATACATGTACCCAAACATTGCGCGCTTGACAAATAACATTACTGATATCCTGGCGATCTGATTTTATAGATAATTGAAACCTTTCGCTCAATGAGTTACTATATACAGATAATAATTACGAATAGCCGAATAGCTAATAGTAGTCGTAATTGTTTCGGACGGTTCAATACCCTTTTCGCAGAATTGACGCCGCGAGTCCGTTTCTGGGAAAATAGTGCCGTTCAAATTCTTGCCACTCGCAGTAAGGTGATATAATTATGTTTGCTGTGATTAGTTCGGACTTTATCAGGTCATAGTCAATGTTAGGTACGATAATTACACACAACGCTGACGTGTCCATGCGTGGCTTCTTGAAACTGTAGTCGTAACTACGGATATGGTAAATGTTAACTGATAGAACAAAATCAAATTCTTATCTGTAGTAGTTCATTAGACACATTTCGTAGAATTAACGACAACAGATAATTATAACGGATAGGGTACTACGTCACTACAATTTGTATTCTTTCTATTCGTTGTCGTTTTTCCCTATCCGTTGTTACGATTACGGTTTTGGATTTTCAACAAATGCATCATATAATAATAAGTTCTCGATCGTTTCTCAGCTCCTCAATGTGGGAGATGACTTACATTATGTCCTTAAATTGTGATCACCATGTGGCCTTAATTTTGTATGTATTAGTGGCAATCAATCATTCGAAACACAAAGCGCTAATCAATGACCTGATACCCACATACTAAAGTGCAAAATAATCACGGCACGCAGAACCATAGTCACCTTTCTGTGAGTGGTAAGCCCGTTTGTCCTACAGACGGACTCGTGGTCGTCAATTCTACGATAAAGTTTTGGACCGTCCGAAAAAATATTACTACAAGTAGCTGTTCGTAATAATTATATGTCGCCGTTCATTATATGTGAAATGGTGTCAAATTATGAGGCGACCATGACCACATACACACGCACGTGGAAGTATATATGTTACCATGGTAGCCATTCTTTGTTCCAGGTTACACAAGCAGCTTCACGCTCCTGATGGGTTCAATGTTCACTGGAAACTGTTTCCGGAACTCTGTTGTCATGCTAACTGCTGCGGGAATCTGGGGGTTCTCCGACTGCACCTGGCATCTTCACGTCAAATGTAATAACATGTAATTATATCACACGCATGTCTGCGCGACCAACCGGAAGGGGACCCCTGTTAATTCATTTAGAGACAAATTCGATCAATATCACCCCAAGCGATATGTATCAAATTTCTACAGACAAACAGACGCTCAAATAATCGATTTCAAGTCACACTATTGTTGATGAGTAAATCCACTCACATATTTACCGTGGAATGCGCTATATAAATGGATCGAATATTATTTATCTATATATACGTTTGGGAAACTGACGTGCAGCTGTGTGTCTCTGGATAGGTGAGGCGACAGTAGAGTGGTTTCGCAATTGCACGATTACATTTGACAGTTCCAAACATGTTTGGCTCACTTTTTGAAATACGAGGAAGGCAATCCAGCGCTCCTATGATATCTCAAAGCGAATTATTTTGTTTCGCGCACGCTCATCAGCATTCGATTTCCTAATTCGGCGGTGGGCAGGCTTCATGCTGTCGATGGCCAAATAAGCGAGATCACTAAGTCGCAGCCATATCGAATTCATCCAGCCCCCGTTCCGCGGTTTAAGTGGTACAGGTCAAAGTTCTGGAGGGGCATTCCATATGTGGAATTCATGAATATTCAAAATTTCCATATATGGATTGCACCTCCAGAACTTTGACATGTAGCACTTAAATCGCAGAACGGGAGCTGGATGGATCCAATATTTCCAAAATAAAAATGGCCAAAGCCAATTTAGTTTGGACATACATTTCGGTTAAAAGTTTCAAGGATATAGCCTCAGCAATCACCTCTCAAATGATCATATCTCCATGCAACCCTTAATTCGTTAACAGGTAATCAGCAGTGTCTCGCCTGTGTATAAATAATAATATATCAAAATGCTTTCTTATCTAAAAAATAATGATTAGCTGCTAGAACGGTGTACTCTTCTTAATCGAGTGACAATTATTTATTGTTGTGTGGTTTCAAAACAGGACAACGTCGGAGAATCGGTGCTAATTTATGTTGCTATATATATATACGTTGGCGGCTAGACATATTTAAGTTTTTGCAGTTCCCACGATTGCACATTTCCGTTATCACTTTTGTCCAACTCAAAATGAATCAGTTATTTTTGTGCGTGTTTCTTTATATTTGTATTTTAGTTTCGTTTTTCAAGATGGTCCCATATTTTGGGGTTTTCAATTTGGCCAAAGTTTCTGAAAAATGGCTTCAAAAAAACAAATTCCGTCATGAACACTGTCGGTGGGCTTCTAAAATGCCGTATCTTACAATAATAATATTCATATCTCTCCTATAGTTGGCGAGAACAAATTATTGTGGTTTCATACACTCTTAAAACAATAGGTACTCCAGAGTACCTACGTAGGTACTGAACTTGTCCCGTGGGGGTGTACCAAATTGTTGGTACTCTGGAGTACCAAATATTAATGGTACTCTGAAGTATTAAATTGGTGGTACTCTGGAGTACCAAATTGATGGTACTCTGGAGAACCAAATATCAAGACAGGTACTTTGGAGCACCTGCTTGTGTACTCTGGAGTACACATATTTAGGTACCAACAATATTTGGTACTTCAGAATACCAACAAGTTTGTACTCCGGTGTACCAACCTTCAGATTACCAACAATTTGGTACTCCATAGTACCAACAATTTGGTACCCCAGAGTACCAAATAAATAGGTACCATGTGGAGAACATGCCTAGGTACCAATCACTCGAAAATGCGAAAAATGTCCGACAGCAAATTTAACAATGTGGCATGTTAGATTCTAAATGATGTCACGGCGTTTAAACATCGAATTAAGTAAAAAATCACGATCGAGCTCGAGGTTCATCGAGATCATGTTATCATGGACATGTTTTGTCTTTTTTGGCGAGCACCTTAATGTGACATTTTGATGTTAAATTTTGGTCGTGCGACTAGACTAGACAAAAGAATGTCATGTATTTATAAAGCAATGTCGTATAAGAAAAATGTCAATCGCGGTGATACCACTCGACCGTGGTTGAATGGCGGTACAACCCGCAGTCATTAACGGCATGCAACCTTACAACCAGTCCATGCATACATGTACATCGCAAACTATAAATCAGCAGGCCTATCAGTTTGTCGCAGACTCCAAAGAAACATTCAAAACAATGTTCAGCAGACTCCGTAACTGGACGATGAATTTGCGACACGGTTCTCGACTCGTAGACATGGCCACACATATGTTTCGATGAAAATAGATAAATATGATGTATCATGAGTGACTGGTCTGTGTCCACATGTCAGTTCACGATACATAATTCCAAAGAAGAGAATATATCGACACATCAATTCCGACTAAACTTTCTCAGTTTAGGTTGTTGTTGTTGATATTGTCCTGTGTTGTTGTTGTTGTTGTTGATATTGTCACTAGTGGACGACATCAAAGCTTTTTGGGAATTATTCTTGTGTCAGTACCAAGTCAGCAAGATGGTGTAACAGCATTGGCTTGGAATGTTGTGAACAGTGACAGTCGAGTTAACAACTCGAAAATATCAACATCGACCGGTTTTTGTAGTATAAACAGTGTTGACATTATTCCAGAACATCTACAGTACACTTATTATAAAATGGTTAACTATATTTTAATTGCGTTTCAGGGTATCCATTTGGTAATAGCGGCAATAGGCGGCTCGCAGTTGGGAAACTTTGTCTGATAGCACACGGATTCGGCTTTATTGCATTGCTGACATTGGAGCCCTATACTACCATACATATCAGAGAATTGTTCCTTCTGTTAGTGTTGGTCATCAGCGGACTTGGTCATATTCTAGGACTCATAGGATACAAGATTTCGCAATGCAGGAATAATTTCGCAGCAGCGGCGGTGTAAATATTCGACGGGCGTAAGTGTGCTGTTATGACACACGCAATTTATTTTACACGAAAACCGTATGAAGTAATGCCGTCCGAGAAAGAACGACACCGGGAGTGTTTGACTTCGAATGTTTGCCATACGGACGCACGTCTGCGTGCGACAGTTATTGCGCGCACGCTGTTGATTCGTCCATCCGATCCAGCAAAGCAGTGTGGTCTGAACCGACTCGACAGAAATCTATACTGCTTTTAAGTCTATTTCTGTTTTTCTGTTTTTCTTTCCTGTGGGCATCGAATTTGAAGCTACATACATTCATTCATTTTTGAGAAATGCGGATCCAGCCATGTTTTGTTGACCGTTTGGTTACACCTGACAAAGAATACGAATAGCTTGATTTATCACTACATATATGACTGGCGATAGTTTTCAACGTTGACAATGGGAACCAGTTCAGGACGAATTGAGACAGAACGTCCGCATACCAGCTTATATTGTACTTTGTTGAGCGTGGTTGAGTGGTCAGGGTTGAAGTATTCCCGCCATGAATTAATGTGTTGTTCTTATTTTTGAATTAAGGGAGGGTGGATAACTCTACTCTCTATTCTATACAATGAACACTACATTTGATGGGAGATAATATAATAATGACAACACGTGATTGACACCGTTAACATTGAACCAAGGGGGACATACTCACATGTCGAGTCTTTGATGTGGATCTAAGTATAATTACCCAATAAATAATAACCAGGTTTAGGTACACTACGCCTCTCACTTCCGATATATATAGGGACATAGTGACTATAATATCTGTGATTGGTGGAAAAATCGTCCACACGTAGCTGAACAATATTCCGTATGTACAGTATAACACCGTGTCTAATGTGCATGTACTAGTTTTGTCGTCGGTATTGTCAATGCTTAAAACATGCACATATTATAAAATGGTGATTTCAGATGTTGCTGTCGACTAAATAAATGAACATTTTTGCAGAAGACTGGATTATAAAACAGAATTTAGCCGTTTTACCACAACGCGAATACATCTATAGATATCCGATTCCAAATGTTTGAAGTGCGAGGTATTGTGATCGAGACCTGGCTATTTTAATCGTTGATGATGATTTGTTTCTCGAATGCCGGAATATATTTCATGTTTGTGAGACATAACACCTCAAAATAAGTAAGTCACCCTGAAATATTGCATTGTATCTCAATAATCTTGAGGCTTATTGTCCGGCGATTGTGCATGTACATGTATGACCAGTATCATAATGTTGATGATTTGAGATAATGTTAATTCCACGGCGTGTTTACATGCTTGAGTGAGGAACATTTTAATGGAGGTAGTGCTAAGTTAAAAGTCAGAAAACAATTATGTGGGTGCAAAAACTCATTTAAATAAATAATATGTGTAGAATAACGTAGTGCTGCATGTAACACCATGCCACGCCAAATTAACTCTGAATATAACCACATGTCATGGCAAGGAGTGCAAGTTTTAGGAACGACTTGGAGAAACCGTGTCCTAGTTACAATAAATGGACACTGC
Organism: Siphonodentalium dalli; assembly: GCA_032622095.1. NCBI lineage: Eukaryota > Metazoa > Mollusca > Scaphopoda > Gadilida > Siphonodentaliidae > Siphonodentalium > Siphonodentalium dalli. The sequence goes on along the minus strand of CP136062.1, from coordinate 193,105,823 downwards.
ACATATGGCTGCCAATACCCCATGCAGTAGGTGAGCATTGTCATAACGTTTAGTGTCATTATCGACCCTTTTGCAGATTGCTCACCCGGCCCCTTTGGTCCCAGGTGCCGAACCGCCAAGGTCTGGAAAACAGGAAAAGCGCGGAATTTCGGACGAAGTTTGAGTGGGAGAGCACAAATTAGACGCATGGCGCAACCCTCATGAATAAAACGAAAAATATATATATATTTTTTGGAATATCGAATGTCTGTTGAATATCGAACGTCGAACTAACTTCACGCGAATGTCTGTTGAATATCCGTTGAACGTCCAACGTGAAAGAAAATTACAGCTAAAAAAAAGTGGAAAATTTGTGAGTTGGAGAGAGCACGAATCGGATCTAGTGAAGTCTCCTGGTACCATCAGGAAACTGCCTTTTTTCGGATATGTTAGCCGAATTTTCAGTCCAGATATGTATTCGATAATCAAAACGCATGACACTGACCATGTCTGGTCTTGTAGATTGGCATGTGCAGTTCCCATATGGGAATGACTATAATTACCAAATTTCAACTCAATCGGCTCGTCAATACAGCCTGCGCCCTCTATAGCTATATGTCGCGTAAGTTAAGCTATGGTCTGGAAAACAGGAAAAGCGCGGAATTTCGAACGAAGTTTGAGTGGGAGAGCACGAATTAGACTCATGGCGCAACCCTCATGCATAAAACGAAAAAAAATTAATATTTTTTTAATATCGAATGTCTGTTGAATGTCGAACGTCCAACTAACTTCACGCGAATGTCTGATGAATGTCGAACGTCCAACTAACTTCACACACCTACGTGCAAGGTCTGTTAACACATGCATTACTTTAACATTCACTATAATATCTGGACCTGTCCGAACATCTCAATAGCACACGGACTGGAGGTTGTCACCCACCTTTATAAACAGTATAATCTAATACAGTGACATTGAAAGTATATCGTTTTGAATGGATGGCATTGTGTCCGCTGGACATTACACTAACATTATGCTGACGTTTGGGTGTTCAGTATTTGGATTTGGTTTTAATTTGAGGGAAAATTTAAATCCTGTGAAACAGTCATTCACTAATTATCTTAACTCCCATTCCACTGATGTAAATCCCTCAGCAATCTAAGAATGGGTAATTGGCACGCAGTACAAGTCGACGGCATTAAAATCAACATTCCAAATGTCTTACCCTCTTTGATAATCACCGTTTGACTTTCCAAGAAAACTTGACTTAACAATATGCAATAATTGAATCCCAAAAGCTATTCCCTGATGTATTCTCGTGTCTAATTTTTAAATGCGGTGTTAGGGTGGATACACACATGCATGTAATCTCTGTAATTATCGTGTATTTGGCGTTTTACATGGATCATACAGACAATGTTATATGTGTCCACCGACAACCCAATCATTGCCGACGTGTTGACCGCACTGAGTTCTAGTTCCAATTAAGTCGGAATGTAGAGAAGCCGCTATCTTAGACCGAGCCGTCAGGCCACTTAAAATAATTGTTCGTGGGATAACCCATATGGTGGACGTTCTATTTAAATAATTACCAAACCTCTCTTGATATTTATAGCAGTGGTGGATCAGGATTCTTGCCCAGATTATTCCGACCGATACATTGAACTAAGTCCCTTAGTGATTTGAAGCTTTCGAGACCCTACGCCAAACAAGCATCATGGTCGAACATGTTCTATATCAAACCTGGATATGCCAGACGTGTCGTTTCTGGTGTTCGTGCATTAATAAAATACCAGATATCACACAGACTTGACTAATTTCCGCATCCGTAAGAGAAGACATGTTTTGGACTGGCCTTAAATGTCCTGATAGCAGACAGTTTGACTTCGCTTATCACTACTCACTTGTCTGGCCTGTTAACAATGAACCGCTCGCGCGCAGGTGATTAATGTTGTCAATTATTGGTGTGGCCATGTAAAATATATGTAATACATGTATTTTTTTACATACATAAATTACATACATGTGTGTATCCACCATTAACGTCAAGTGACCTCTTTCACAGATGGTCTTGAGTTCCGTAATCTGCCGAAGACCGCACTGCTAACAACCATGCACTTTCCGGAAAATTCGAGACATTAGACCACGTTCTATCACCAACTCCTTAGGAATGTTTGCTGAAGCATCGAACCTCGACAGTATTCGACCAGCATTCATTTTATTTCACATCCATTCGTTTATTCTTATGAAATACAGCAAAATATAGTAAATTCAATAAAAAATGTTGTATTGTCCTTGAACAATGAAAACCGATTGCGTTAACTGTTGACTGTCATTGGCGACGTCAACTTTAACAGATGTCTTCACCTAATTATGATCTATAGTCTACATAAAGCACACACATGTTCAATTAAATAAAACAATATCGACTTAATTTCAGTAAAAATTACAAGCTTCAATCTTCAGAGTGTGCAATAAAATAGAAAACCACAGCTTTGTGAACATGTTAACGTTATTGCACGCGTTTGTCATGCCGCGAGGTAAAACTCGAGCTTACGGTTCTCGTTTTACCATCGCGTCACAACAAACTCGTTCAATAAACGTTAACCAGTTCACGCACTTGTGTCGTTCTATCTATTTATATTAATTCCATAGACGTTCCGAGCATTTTTTTCTTAACTTTTATTGTTATAAAACATGCTGACGATAAACAATACAACAAAGTTCCGAGTATTGTCACGAGCTGTAGACACTAGCGACATGTTTAGATCGATAACTTATCCGCCTTTGTCGATTTGACATAATGTCTGGCGATTGCATGCATCATATAACAGTTCTCGATCTTACCATGGCGACCGATGAAAGGACTTCGTGCTCTTTGAATAGTTTGCTGCCCAACTGCACTAGCCGCAATTAGACTCGATTATCCACTGATCTTTTCATGAAAGTGATTTGTTGCAGATCTACCTTTCCGAAATGTGGAGATGCCGAGTGAGAATAGTAAAATATGCCACTAGATGTTGAGTAGTAGCTATCTTAGCCGGGAAAATTACAGTGTATGTGTGGTATCTGTTGTGCTTGTGAAGTGACTGTGGGCATCACTATGTTATTAGCTACGGTAATTATTAAAACAATTCCATCGGAAGCAACATTTGTTAATTTAAAGTCCAATATCCTGAACGGGCTGCTTGGCTGCTGGAAATATATGATTTTACTCAAATTATGCAAGCACATAAGTTAAAGGGGTACTGTACACTAAATCCGGCCATTTGTTGGACCATCTCCTTTTATACTCAGCAGAATATATGCAACAATTGAATGTATTTGAGCCATGAATTAGTGCAGAAATACCCTCATGTGCTCTATGAATGATGCAAACAACATGGAAAATGAGTTTATGACTCGAGTTCACGGAATACTGTAAATCAACTGGTTCTCATTTAATTAGCTATCAATGTTATTTCGAAACCTTAATCGGTGTCGGACACAGAACAGATGCGCGCTGACATATGCTTATATCGATAACAAATAAATATTCAGTCGAAACCTGCTTATCATTGATTAGGGGATATGTTTATCAAGAGCTGATCAGCATTTTATTATGTGACCCATGAACTAATAAGCTGCTGCAGATTCATATATTGCAAGCAGGATTTTGCTTCCTAGTTCTGGAATAATGCAAACCACTGCCGATATTAGAATATGGGAACGCAACGACCAATTTCAACAAACTAAAACAATCCTTTTTTACTTTTAAACATATTTTAATGTATTTAGAAAAAATATACATAGGGATCAGGGCACAAGTTACAAAACTTACAAACTTGCCCCTCTCCTAATACAATCATGGAACATACATAAAAATACATAGCAGATATAGCAAACTGTTTATAAAGAAGAGTGCAGAGTGTGTGTGCTGCGGTTGTCGGGTTTCCATCTGTATTCCAATCTCGGATATGAAGAAAACCCTAGAACTCAGTGAGTTGAAAGATGAATGGCGAAATTTACCATGTTATCATACATGGGTTTGTTCAAAACGCTCTGTTTTAGCTATAAAAGATTGAGTAATGCGGAAAAGAGTAGTGTTCTTTTGATTTGATATACCTTTTACCCCATATAAGAAATGATTTGCTTCTAATGATTGAAAGCCATTAATACTTAAATTTCGGTAAAAGTCCATTCTCTGATCTACAAATAAAGGGCAAACATGAAAATAGTGATTGGCGTCTTCAATGTCTAAGTTACAGGGGCATATAGGCGAATCTGATATGTGATTATCAAACATATCCGAACGGAGATCACTACACTGATTCCGAATTTTACAGTGTATTGTATTAATTTTCCTTTTTCCTGTATAAAAATAAGAGGGTGGTTTCATTATTGGGTCTATAATCCCTAAATTGGCTTTGAAATCGGAAATGGAGGTTGCATTGATTATATACACAGGTGGTTTGTTCCATTCCAGAACAACAGAGGGGAGAAATGACTGTTTAAAATGCTCAGTATTAGCGAAATAGGAATAAAATTTATTTGGAAATCTAAGGTTATAATCCGATCGTTCTCTGGAGCGTGCCGGTAGAAGATATGTCAGATACAAAGGGGCGTCTTCATTGATAATTCTGTAAATTGCTTGCAAATGGCGATGTTGCCTACGCCTGTGTAGTGTCCGCCAACCTACCTCAAGCCATAACTTGTTAAGTGATACTGAACGATTTAGGCCGGTTACGATTCTAGCGGCGTCTTTATGTATTCCTGGAAGTGTTGAGGCGCGCGAATAAAATTGATTCCCAAGTTCTGGGACATACAATGTGAAACCAGAATATGTAAATCAAATCTTATGTCACTAAAACACCGGAAAAATAAAGGCGATATGATCGAAATGTAATAAATTAGTTAATGGCATGTTCACCATCGAACAAGAACAATTTTCCAGCATGCACTCTACTATACTGGAACACGCATTGGGAATCCAGAAAGTACGTTTGAAATTATTTCTTCCAGAGAATTGTGTTTTCGTAGATTGCGCTGCCGGATCATGTGGTTAAAGTGGTATCGTTAAACGAGTCCAAAGAACAATTGGGCAAATCACCACTGTAGTGAGCGCTACAGCATTGACTAACAGAAACGTTAAGATCACGATTAAGGGTTAGAAGTCATGCGACTAACGTCTTATTCCCCCAATACTGATTGTGAATAATGAATAAATAAGATGACGACTGACATACCTGGCCGTCCCTTACCATCTTATTGTTTATTTGCTGATCCGTTGATCCGCCACTGGTTACCATTTTAGTATGCGATCTGCTGTTCAGCTGCTGAGCACCATTTTAGAGGTGATCATCTGCTGGTCATCATTTAGTATGTGACCCAATGCTGATCATCAGTTTAGTGTGTGGTCAGGTGCTGAATATCATTTCAGTATGCAATCCACTGCTGATCATAAATTCAGTATATGATCCGCTGATAAACTGATAATAATTATTTTGGTATGCGATCCGCGCATCACCTGCTGAATCAAAATTGTACACCCATCACTATAAGACGACAGGATACGCGCGTCCATATAAAGATATAAGTGGGTATAGCTTCCGTGTGTTAGTAGTAACTTTCGACAGTAAGGCGCCATGTTTCATTCTACAACCATAAAGAAACAAGAAAAAATAGTACTTCAAAGACAGAAACAGCAGAACGGTGCAAACAGGAAGGAAAACTGTGGGCGCCATAGACCAAAATGGGATAACGATTAAATCCTTGCGACCGAAGGGACAATGTTTGCCATTGAACGAACAAGTTAAGAACCGCAAGAGTCGATATCTCTTCCGGCATCGGGCCTGAGCACAATAAGTGCCATACGTTGAGTATATGTATGTCTAAAATATGAAGTACACATCATTGGACCACAACTCATAAGATTAATGCATCATATTTAGACTGGTATTTTTGAACCCATCGTAGACACACGATATAATCTTGGACACGTTCTCACACATATAGTGTACGTGCTTCGGTAGAGAGTCTACAATGAAACCTATTTGGTTTTGGTGTATCGTTTTCTGTGTGTACAGCTATCTTCACCAAGTAAAATGTGATTCCGCCTTGATGCGAACTGTTCATGGCACACTTCTCCAACGGGACGCCATTTCTGATGATAACCTGATAGTAACTACCAAAGTGAGATCTAAACTCTCCTGCGCCGGTGATTGTGTATTAGAGAACCGATGTGTTATTTTCTCATACGGTGCTCTGGCAGGAGAATGTCGGCTGCACGCTATGGGGACAATATCAACAAGGAATATTGCTGGATCAAACATGTATATGATCGAGAAATCAGCCGATACAACAACAACAACAACAACAACAACAACTACTACTATTAATGCCATTACTAGTACTACGACTACTGTATCGACCACCACAACTACCACTATTGCTACAACAACAACAACAACAACAACAACAACAACGACAAGACCAGCAACAGCAACAGCAACAACAACAACAACAACAACGACAATAACTACTTCTACTACAACCATTATTAATGAAATTACTAGCTCCACAATTACTACTACTGTATTAACTACCACAACTACCACTATAGCTATTACGACCACGACCATAACAACAACAACAACATCAACAACAACATCAACAACAACTACTACTACTATTACAACTACTACTACTACTACTACTACTACTACTACTGCAAATGCAACTACAACTACAACTACTACTACTACTACTACTACTACTACTACCATCACCACAAGCACAACCACAACGACCACCGCCACCACCACTACCATAACGACAGCGATTACTACTACAAAAACGGCGTCAGCAACGACAGTAGTCAGCACTGTTGGAGGTAAGCTAAAGATAAGTAGACTGTCGACAACAAGATACATTTTGTAAGACGTGTCAACCTGATCTAGCTATGATGTTGTAATGTCCGGTTGCTCTAGCTATGATGTTGGTAGTTCATTGTGATTTAGCTATGATGTGGGTGTGTCATGTTGATTCGGCAATACTGTTGGTGGGTCCTGCCGATTTAGTGTAAACAGTATTTAATTCATGCAATTCATAACCAATTAATTACTAGATAATAAACGATTATGATATGGGGGATTCGACAACAAGCTATTAGTTTATAGGAACCTAATAGTTTATACCGAACCTACTTGAGTGTGCTTGATTTAAGTGCGATGTATTTCAGAACTAGCGTTTAGTTATTTTTGGTATTAGACATATTAATATTTATTAATATGCCGATTTAGCTACGATCTTGGTGGATCCTGCTGATTTACCTGTGTGGATGGGTCGGGTTATTACGAGAAAGTAGCATTATAAACGTTTTTATCAAGTTGTCATATTCTTGGTTTCACTTCAAATATCAGCAGAAAAAAACATCGATATCAAGCATTGGAGTATAGATGATCGGTCGACTTGATTGGTCGATCTGCAATCACCCGGACGACATTGTTAAATCTCCTGAGCTCTCTAATAAATTATCCCTGAACACAGTGGTCGTTTTCGAATTGTCCAGAGTTATAAAAATAGTAATTGGAGAAACAGTCGGTTGTTACTTTAAGAAAAATATCGGCTCCTTTTAACCACACTCTTTAAGGGCCAGATGTGTGTATTAAATAAAAACAGGCAAAACGTATAAGTGATTTTCAACAAAGAATTTCTCTGGATCCATCAGACGAGATCAACTTTGTTGTCATCATATCAATAGCTCTTCAATGACGATATGTTGCATATCATAATTACTGGTATGTAAAGCGAAAAAATAATTGACACCTCTTGTCGCCGCTGTTTGGTTTGTTGTTCGGCATTGCACTGTATGGTATATGATGAAGTTCCATACGCGGTGAAATTACCAGAAGGCCGGGTGTGACATCAAATAGTGATTCGTCATTTGGAGTTAATCAAGAACATGTTCTCATTCCTGCCCTGTTTTCTCTCTACGCAAATTATTTACCAGATATATTCGATAAAACTTGTGATCCAGTCGCATTTATTCCAGTCGAATTTAATAAAGGAAATTATCATGCCGAATGTATGCTGATGATATTGTGTTAATATCTAAATCTAAAGAAGGTCTACATAAATCACTCAACAATATTGAACCTTATTGCAAACTTTGGAAGTGAAACTCGCTGAAGGTATACATTTCTCGGCTTTCTTTTGAACTCCTCCGGTATTTTTACGTCGGCAGTGGAACAATATATGCAAAAAAATCGACCAAATCCATCTTCACTATCAAACAAAAAATTAATGGAGACAAGGGAATTACTAAGTTTCCCTGAAATTATTTCACACTTGTGTTAAACCAATTCTTTTATTTGGTTGTTAACTCATCACTTTAGATCATATTATTAGACACAAGTGAGATGGATACTTGAATGTGTACATTCCCTCCAGATAAAATACAGTTGCAATTTGCTAAATCTGTTTTGGGTGTGAAAAAGCATATGTCAATATGGCTTATTTTGGTAAATTAGGTATTTTTCCTGTATAGTGTACATATCAGGACTAAATAATTGCATTTTATTTTGGTACCATATCATTTCTGCACCACCGTCCTCAATATTCAAAAACGTCTATATTGAAAGTACATGTATGAAACTAGAAGGTGGCTTTAATCAGAGTGTCGAACTGTTTTCAACAGAGATGGGGTTAGAATTGACTGAATTGGTGGCACATTATGAACCGGACTATCCTCTAAGGTCTGGAAATGCGTGCAATCTTGTACTGGACCCATGCAGGTGACATCAAAACGTGCATTTTTGGTAGCTGGGCCATTTCTTTGGAACCAACTACCCATTTCTATCATAACTGCACTAGATATTTCGGAATTTAAATCGGCCTCTCAAGACTCATATCTTCCAAATTGCTTTCCCGCCTAAGGACAAGAAGACCCGATGAAATACACCGCACGATTTGATGAAACCATGGTGTCTAAATTTATTCACTGCATGTATATATGTACATGTATATATTTGTCCATGTGAAGCCCGAGACCACCCCGGTGGACTCGTGGCTCAAAACTGCAATATTATTATTACAAAACATGTGTGAATAAATTAGTCAACTTTTGACATCAACAAATTATGTGCTACGATAGTGAATAAACTTGAAAGATTTATCAAACAAAAAATAAATTATAGGACAATAAAAACTTATTCAATGGAAATACACTTCGTTTCAACAGGCAAATACAAAAAAATATTTAAGACTGAAAAGTACTTATTACCTGATGTTAACATATATCACTTTTACTAAGATAAGAATTAGTAACAGTAAACTCCTAGTTGAAACAGGACGGCATGTGGGTGATACTTTGGGTAAAAGGAAATGCCCCCTTTGTGCAATGCATAGTGCAGCCGAGAAGCATTCCATACTGCATTGTCACAAGATTGGATATGAAAGATCTGCCTTAATTAGAGCGCTGTTAGAATGTTATCACAGATTTTCCACAACTGTGCACAACCCGTTTGTAGTTTCAGTGAGAGACTGCCCTGTCGCTGCTCTCGTATTGGGATACCAGTATAGTCCCGCAATGGACATGTGCTTTCGGGTTGACACCGACCCTCCCGCTCAGACCTGGACGACTGGCCGTTCTCAGTGCGTAGAAGATGGCGGACACCTGCTGTATGTCAAGGATATGGATATATGGAACGGGATAACTGAGTACTTAACTACATCAGGTTAGTGTAAATCTTTCGTTGATTCTGTGATCAGTGTTTGAGTATAAAAATTCCGTTTGACGCCGACATCGGTGACCGGATTCGGTTAGTGGATTCGAAAGTTTTCGATTCGCCATGGCGGCATTGTCTCTTTTGCATTTAAGTAACATAAAGCATCATAAAACGCATCTGAATATTAGAAGGAACTACATGCATATTTCCCAAAGGCCTCAGTGCGTTTGGCCACGCCCACGCTAAATTCATTCGCGAGTTTCGAAGTACATGTCTGTGAAGGCCGTGAAGACCTTCCGACATATTTTGTCACAAAAGAGCGCTTGTAAATATAGTTGAAATTTGATACAACAATCGCGCGCCATACTTTTTTAACTGGTATTCGAGTTACCGTGAAAAACCAAAAGGGACGTAATACCACTGATTAAGTTCCTTCTAGTTCAAAAATAGTTACCGGCGTGTGAAATAATAGGCTTTTGCCAAGAACAATCACTTGCAAATTAATATGCTGTTGAATAGCTATTTTCCGAACTATTTTATACCCAGTTCACAATCGTCTGAAATATGTGGTCTATATACATCACGCATGTACCTCACAGCATGATGCGTCACTTCCATGTCAATTCTGGAAAATTTAAGCATCCACAATATCCATGTAGTGAGAACAACATGTACAACGAAATGTTTGGGTATAATTTTCTCGTTTTCAATATTTGAAAGGACTTCTGAACATGTACATTTATATCTGAGCCACTTGTTTTCAATACATCAAACACTATCGTCAAGAAAGAAACACACGAAAACTGTCAAGTTATATGCACACTAATTTACCATAGCTCAGAAAACATGTACAGCTTTTGGAACAATGATGTGTAACATTTTCAGATTACCATAATACATAGAATATTTGGCTTCATTAATGTTTGATTGATTTTTTTCTTCATATGCATACTCACACAGACAAATCGAATAGCCATAAAGTTTCACAATGCTGTAAATCGCTGCACCAACATGCCGAATTAGCATCGTTGTAAGGACACACAGCAGCATCTGTACACACAACAACAAAATGACATAACAACTTGGCTGTATAAACCTGCAAAATGTAAGGCAGAGTTCAGTCCCTCAGATAAGCTGTATGAATACTGCCACCACTTATACAGAATGTAAGAAAATCTAACATTGTTATTTAAGACTTTTTTCTGTTACAATCCATCAGCTTGCATTATTCTGAGAAACTGAACTGTCCATATTCAGTTGGCAATTGGCCAGATTAAATCAGAATGAATTGTAACTGACAAAAGTGTTAAACCTTTAGCGGGTGAGTACGTCATATATGACGTCATATCCATGGGTGAATATAATTTGCAAATAATCTGAGTAATATTGTAACATTGGCCTATTGTGAAAAATAAGTCATACAAACAAAACTATTACAAGCACGGATCAATATAAATAATAAAAAAATATAACCACCCGCATGATATTGTAACAGAACGATGTGCGGCCATACCTGTACATACACCCCCATCCCTGGCTGCAATATTGCATCAAAAATTATTTCATCATACGATGCACGAAAACCAGGCAATATATGTTAGTTAGACAGTCGTACTTAGCATGATGACGAGATCATTCGATGCTGGTGCTCATGAAAACACGCAGTCAAACCAGTGTAGTGATATTAAGTTTATAGTTTGTTTTGGTACACTGCACTGGTCATGATATATGAAAACTACCTTTATCGACAAGCCGTTGACAACCTGGCCAATAATATCGTCACATGATAGTGGAAAAGCAGATAACCATTTTCGTTTATAAGCGATGAGCGTTTTTCTACCATCGTTCCAATATGATTCCGCTCTTTAGATAACTTACTCATCACAAAGAAAGAAGACATGAGAAGCCAGCACCGGTTATCTAGTACGTCCTAGCAAAGTTATGTTCAAATAAAGAAATCAACAGATCTATGGTTCCATGAGTTGTCGTGACCAAAACAAAAAAGTACACAACGTGAAGTCCGGAGGACCTATCTCCAACGTAGGTTCTGCCACAATATAAATGAAAAGATCCCGTTTTTGAGACGATTTTTCGAAGTTATGTTCGGTAACATAGTACCGTGAATGACATCCGCCATCCGTACGGCGACATATATACAAGAAATGTAAGGTACCCTTACATTCTGTATCCGCGAATGCAGTGATCAGATCAGCATATCAAGGGGACTGATATCTTGCGATTTTATTGTTCAGATTTAAAAATGTTCACACACCGGGTCCAACCATGGTCACCCCGGTGTGTCATGGTCCATTCCCTGTGGCCAATAGTGGCTAGTTAGTTTAAGAAAACAATATATTATTACATTCGATCAATATTGTGGACTGAAATGTTCATCAATTGGAGAATTTTCCAACCTAAAGGTGAATATGTTTGAAATTTGCAACACTGGGAAAGGTTGAGGCCAGTCTAGATGCTAGGTTTTTGCGATTTTATTGTTTTGTTTTCAAACTTTTCTCACACTGGGCCTAACAACCATGGTCTGATATCACAGGCGAGGGCGACAACAAGAAATGGGACGACATGTCATAACGGCAGATATGATAACCCTGCACACCACCAAAGAGAATGAACCTTTCCACGTCAATAAAATAATTATTGGCTTATATATGTTCTGCCAATCAGTGAATTGAATTGCTGCATTAAGAATTATTTGTTATCCCTAATATTCATATTTCCGCATAACTTTAGTGCCCAACTGTCTATTTTCAAACAACTTTTGTGTTGTCAAATAACAATGCACTCACATTTCGATTCTGGCCATGATGTTGAAAATTCATCAATAATAATAACACCATTTTTCATTTTGCGTAACAATTGTCATATATGCCACAATTAAAGACGAACCGAATGAATGTTATCGGATTCTGTATAGCATGTTGACAGGCCATGCAAATATAATTAAACTATTTCTAATTAAACGCATTGTCTCCTAGCATCCCACTACTATGTAGTGTAAACCTCCATTATAACTATGGTCCAACTCCCATCTTCAATTTCCGCAGGTGGAACCATAAAGGGATACTTCATTGATGGTGAAGACTACTCCAACACATGGTTGACATGGGACGGTACAGTAGGATGGTTCAATTGGGGACCAACTCAACCAGATATGATGGGTGGATGTGCGGGCATGTCAGGTAATAAAGTTCAGGACTTCGTTTGCACAGAAGAAAAATCCATGGGATCTATATGTCAGATAGAGATACCTATCTGAGTGTCCGTTTTGAATGATTACATACAAGTATATGCATACATGTATACCCAGACATATAATTCGTGAATAGCAGAATAAGGATATGATTTGGTAAATTTATTTACAATACTCACAAGAGTAATTAGAATCTGGCAAGTATATTATACGCATGCCTCAACGGTTATAATGTATTTCACTCGGGCAATGATAAGATCGATATATAGGCAGGGACTTGGCGACACCCCTAACTTACGTTGATCACAATTTTCAACAGTTGGAAATTTCATACCTGACACAATTAGTTGGACATTTAACACCAACAATAGGTTGAAAATGTTCTTGTAGTTTGATTTTCAAACAAATTATTGGGGGAATATATTGTTTTGGACCGATATTTGTATATTTTCCTACTTTTGGTCCAAATTGAGGACTGAAATGGCCATCAGTTGGAAATTTTCCAACCTTATGGGGGTGTCAGGTTGAAAATATCCAAGACTTGGAAAACTTGTGACCTGACCCCCCCCCCCCCGTGGCCAGTCAAAAACTGCTAGTTAATTTAAGAAAACAATATTGTCCTACATTTGGTCAACATTGCCATTGGAATTGTCATCATTTGGAAATTTTCCAATCTAAGTGGGGGTGTCAGGTTTGAAATTTCCAACTCTAAGAAGGCTTGAGGCTAGTCTAGATGATAGGATTTTGCGATTTTCAAAATGTTCACACACCGGGTCGAACCATGGTCGGCCAATAAAAAATTGCTAATTAGTTTACGAAAACAATATTTTATTACATTTGGTCAAAATTGTGGACTGAAATGGTCATCAGTTGGAGAATTTTCCAAACTAAAGGTGAATATGATGTTTGAAATTTGCAACACTGGGAAAGCTTGAGACCAGTCTACATGCTAGGATTTTGCGGTTTTATTGCTTAGTTTTCAAAATTTTCTCACACCGGGCCTAACAACCATGGTCGGCCCGGTGTGTCCTGGTCTCTTGTCCGTTGATACGTGCATTTGTCTGGAGTTGGACCAATGGATGTTACGATTTATGCAATAATTATACCGGTTATATAGAACATTATTTATGAATATATAGTCTATTAGGCCGCCTGAGCACTGAAGTGCAAGGGGGTGCAAATGGAATTATGCAAAACTTGTGTGGGGTGCAGTTGGAATTCACCAAAGTGGACACCCCCACAACGGAGACCATCTAGCTATGCAATAAACTGATCTGGAAATTGAAGTCCAAACCGCTTACCAGGCCCTATCGGGTAAAAACAGTAATTTGTTATGTTACCGACTTCGCAATACCATATTCGCTGCCAAAGACAATAGTTTCGCACTCTTGAAAGCTACATGGCGGTTTGAGCTCAAAAATACACCAAATAATATATATTTGCTTTTGAATTTTTCCAAGTATCTAAATAGGTAGATACATATTGTAATTACCTTTCTGCGAGCATGATGTGTCAAAAAAAACAGACGCATTTAAGTCACGAAGAACACAACTTTGCACACACGATGTTTGGGTCCCCCACAGTTGTTGGCCATTATAAATAAATATTAGCCCAAGAATATGTAATAGTTGAAACAGTTTGGAAACAGCATGTTCGAGGTACCCTCTCTCCTCCCCTTTTGCGTTCGAAATTTCAACAAAACAAATCTGCTTTGGACATAAACACCTACCTATACACAACTATATAATATAAGTAAACATACTTACCATACACTCTTTGACATATTTTTTCCTGAATAACAACTTTTATCACTTGAATATAATAAAAAACACGACAAAATTTGAACGACAAAACGACATTGCCGCGAAGACATGATGATCGATAACACTTTCGGTTGGCGATTATCGCAATACGTTAAGGGAACACTTCGACGTTTGTACTCAGCTATCATCAGTTTTTGTACCTCGCTTGTCTTGCCTGTTTCACGGGAAAATGACTAATTTGTATCTATGTGTCGTTTTGTATATATCTATCATCCTATTTAGTATAACTTTTCATGAACATAAAATATAAACCAAGTCGAATATGATATGTTCACATTTATTTGTGGATCAAATTGGCGATGAGTTGTTCCCAGAGTACGTTATAATTTCGCGATGGTTACGTTACGTATTGCGATAATCACCGACCTGCGGGTGCTAATATCGTTGTGTCGTCCACATGTTGTGGTGTTTTTTTTATTATATTCAGCTGATAAGTTGTTAATCGGGAAAAACCTGTCAAAGAGTGTATGGTAAGTATGTTTTTTATATTAGATAGTTTAGCATACATAGGTGTTTATGTCCAAAGCAGATAGGAGGTGGGAGAGTACCTTGACCATTTGTTTCCAAATTTTTTCTACTAGTACATATTCTAGGGCTACTTTTTTATTTATAATGGCCAATAACTGTGCTCCCCCCGGAAAATTATACACTGCCATTTGGAACAGAAAAGTGCGTTCCGAGTTTGGTCTATTCCTGATATTGTAGATATAAAGAGTATTTGTTTCACTCCTGTGCGAAAAATTTAATACAGCTGGAAATTTGGCTGCATAATTTTACGAACTAAGGTTCCATTGTTTTAGGAAATAAGGCTTGGTCGAATTCCAATTGATTGACTTTCAAATTGTATATGCAATTGTACATTGGTCACATTGAGGTCTGAAAATATGACACTTACTCAGGTTGGTCATTCTATGTATTTGATCTTTGTTGGATGCTGCTTGTTTCATTCGATCTTCAGATATGCTATTTTGAACATATGAGGCAACCTTGCAGTACAGCTATTGGCATATGCATCAGTAGTCATGAGGCCTACACACATACGCTGAATGATGGGGCACTCGTTATAGAAAAGTACAATCAGATAGGGAAATTTGTATTCTTCTGAAATAATAAATCACAAGAGAGCAATTGATTAATGCGTGTGTATATGTATATTAGTTAAATAAAAACACATTGATGTTTTATGCATGAAATGAATGATCAATTGCTCACAGACCTACTAACTACATCTATATTCTGAATCAACTAGTCGGTTGTGAATGCACATCAATTTTATTTCTTCTAGTTAACTTTATAGATTGATACATCTGGCTGCAACATTCAACTTCATATGCAATGTATTACTTCATACTTTAATTGAACATTGCAAATTTCTAAACTCTTACTCATGACTGTCAGCAGTTTCTTCAGGACAACCATGTTTTATGTTTCATTTAGTGCTTCACTGATACTTCATATTAAATGATTCTTAGGAATTTCCATGACACAACATATGTTCACCATTGAATTGTTATGTGTCCTTTTTTGTCTATGTTTATTTTCTGTATGGACCCAATTAAATATAATGGGTCTGATTTTGGGTCATATTCATTTTATTAATGAATTTGTTTATTCATTTTATTTTCGAATAAAATTTCTTTCAAGTGAGGTTTACGAGTAATTTTTAATTTTGACAAATTTAAAACATACGAGTCGGGCCTCCCCTTTTGAGATATAAATGAACAAAGCTATCACAATCTTAACCCAAATTTCTGTAAAAGAAAAACATTTTAATTGGCGTACTTGTTTTGGTATGAAATTTTCCAGTCGCCTGTGTTAACTTGTCCAGTCCCTTGAACTCTTCATGTCTTAATAAATACTAGTTGGTACACAGATCATCATTACCCGTCAGTTCATTCTACAATGTTTGTGTTGTTACTATTGGGTGCATAGTCCAAATGTATATAACAACACTACCCTGTGAGTCACAGACAGTACGATAGAAACATTCAAATTGAGGACATTATCAGACTCCGTAAGCGGCCATCAGGTGTCATGGATTAACCTTAACCTTCACTAATATTAATCTTAATGTAGATTAACAATCTCCATTTCCATTAAATCATATTTATTGTAAATTATGTCTATCTCATCAGTCAATACACCATATATATAAAACTATATTCAATAGTATGTGTAAATTCAACATCTTTATCTGTTACTTCTACATACATTATAGTATATGATTATGAAAGATCTCCAACAAACAAATACTAGATTGGTAAAGGAGCTGGAGTCAGAAAAGAATTTATAATTTCCATTGGGAGGAAGCAGGAAGATGATCGTATGGTATATTGTGATATGTTAAAACATATGTTGTTTACTTTAATTATTGTTGATATACGTTGCTGAATAAAGTATATTCTAGTCTATTATATTCTAGTTTCGATGCAAATTGATGAACTTGATGCATCTATCTGTCCGTGTTAAATTTGTACTTGTATTGTAATTTATATGAACTCGTGACTGGCTCATCATAAGTGACTTAGTGGAATTGGATCTGGGATCACCCGGCACTCCATTCTAATTTCCTACAACGTAGTTTGATGTTAATATTGACCCGTAGTCCATAGTTGTTGACATCAACACTCTTCTGAATTATTCTGGTTCGTTTATCCTCTTGTGTAAGTATATGTGCCAAGTTCAACAGTCAACACGCGAGTAAAGTCTCAACATTGCAAAAACAACCACAATGCCACAATTTGGAGGAAAATATTGAAATGATTATGGGTGGATACACACATGCATGTAATTTCTGTATGTAAAATACATGTATTTTACATGGTCACACCAATCATTGATAGCATTAGTCGCCAGTGCGCGATCGGGCAATTTCAACAGGCGAGACAAGTGAGCCGTTATAAGCCATTATCAAACCAACTGCTATCAAGAAATTTCAGGCCAGTCATAAATTCTTTCATGGATGTCGAAATGAATAAATCCTGTCTGATATCTGTTGATGTTTTTCACGAGTTTTAATTCATTTCGATTTTATACTTGATTTGTTTCTCGTCATTTCAGGGTCATCCAAAATAAAAATAAAATGTGCAGAATTTGAAGCTCTTTTACGGCGATTGTGATACACGAGTGTTTAATGTCCCATTAACAATATAGTATGGTATTCTCATGCCTTGAACAACAGGCATTGGAAAATTAAGACAAACAATACTGGTTCTTTGAGATTCCTCGGATAGTTTCAGAGCGAGCTCATGTGATAACATTCAATTGGGATTCCCATGCAGATATCCATTACAGAGCCAAAAAAATAATGCAGGTACAGCGTTGAAAGTAAAAAGAGTGACCCCCCCCCCCATTTTTCACCCGGAATTTACATAACAGTATATGTTTCTCAACCCAAAGGTTGAACAAGTTCCTAACTGTCATAATTGTTAGCTTGTACACGCTTGAATTATACAATTTTGGACCATAATCCATGATTGGGGGAGGGGCTGGTTCTCGAAAGCTTCGAATAACTAAGGGATTTAGTTGAATGTATCAGCCGGGATTATCTGAGCATGAACGTACAATATGTTTAACTTAAATATTCCACAGTTGTAAATATTTCGTATTCATATATAACACAAGAGAGGAAAGGTGACGTATTTGGGAACTCGTAGAGCTAGACAACCATTTTCCCCGAATGAAGACACACAGCAACAGCACCTTCTGCACTCTCAAATTTAAAGCTGTAATACTATGTTCATAATTATATGAATAGCATAAATTGCTGAATATTAGATTAATCACATACACTACAGAAATGACCATCAACTACATTATTTATAAGTCAGGAGTGGCTTCGTGGCAGGCTTGGGGCAATTACTTGTGAATGTAATTAATTACAATTACAATTACTTCAACATTTTCCAATTACAATTCCCATTACATCTAATTCACAATGTAATTAATTACAATTACAATTACTTTGAAATGTAATTCAATTACAATTACATTTCAGTACAGAATTGAAGTAGGAACACTTTTTATTTATATGAACTTTATTTGATAACAAAACATAAATTTAATGCAAGATAAAAAACATGAAGAAGCACAATAATGAAGCACACTTGGTACAGAGCAGCCAATGTATTAGGTGCAGGATAGGTGTTCGTAGAACTGAGCGATCATGATCTATAGCTGGCAATTCCAGCGTGTTGCATTGGCAACTTGTAGCCTGGGCTGATCTTCTAGAAATTGGAATGATATCAGAGATTTGTGAACTTTGCTAACTATCTTTTCTAGGCTGTTGGTAACTTGCTGATGGTGCTTGTGTGACTGTGGATTCATAGACATCTTGATGCTTTCGCCGCTATAAAATGAAAATAATAAGAGTATTTTAGTAACACATACATGAATCCATCATTTAATTATTAAGGGAATAAGACCGTCCCAGTAAGTCAGACACAAAGCCAGGCCATTATAAAGGACAATGAGATAATCAACACTCTAATTGTTAATTAGAGTCATAAACATAATTAGCCTTTGTGGCCACCAGCTTACTGGTGACACAATGCATCCACTAGACACTGCTAATTGGGGATTAGTGAGGCAGCTATTTGTCCCCACATTGTCATTCAGTTGCAAATTAGAAGGGACAAGACACAATACATATACCAACACCACCATATGACTGAAGTAATATGTCAATGGAATTAAACAATACTAATACATAGAAATGGAAACTTACCATCAAATGTGTCACAAAATTGGAGGTAACTTATTTGGAACCGGAGATTGTAGTTGGGCAAAGTTTGCACTTCGCTTTCATAGTACACGACGTGTCTTTCTGCAAATCAAAATGCTGCCAGATTGTTTTTGTAGACATGTTGATAGCATTTTAGCAATGGTTGGTATGAATTTCTACCATAGCATATATACCATATCAGGTGGAGATAATGAACATGATCATAAGAGTGATCTATTGTCAATTATTTGAAGATGGTTTCTCATTGTATTTATCAAAACAAGCCTTCTACCTCAAAGGTTAACCAATGCTTAAGCAACCAAAGAGGTGTCAACAGAATTAACCATTGAGACACAGTGGATGAAAACTCAGTGTTGTGACAACATAGTGATAGCCAGTCACCAGTCTTACACTTTGAAATTTGGAAAAAAAACATTTGAAGAAACCATTGGATGAATAAAGAAAGAGAACTTTGAGAAGAAATAAGTACCTGTGATTTTGAAGTAATTGAAATTAGACCCAAATTACAATTACATCCTAACCAATTACAATTGCAATTACATGTGATTGAGAATAAACTCAATTACCAATTACATGCAATTACTTGAAAAAATGTAATTAATTACAGTCAATTACAATTACAAATTACAATTACCCCATCCCTGCTTCGTGGCTTCATGTGTGTGGGGGGGGGGGGGTCAGGGATCAGGGTGCTGCATGCCCCACCACACCCGTCGATGAAATATGCAATGGTCAGTCCGGTGGCTTCCGAGATAATATAGCCCCTCCCATGTTGGGAATCATACACCATGCGTTGGGGAAATCCTGGGGCCATCACTGGTATACAAATTAAGAGAAGACTGGGATTTTAACAGAAAGTCCAACATTTGGGTTATCGAGCGAACAATTATTTTAAGCGGCCTGACGACTTCGTTAGGTCAACGGCTCTCCGTGCGTTCAGAGATTGACTCATTGTGGTCAAACACAGCCGCAATGATTGGGTTGTCCGCGGACACATATTACATGGTCTGTATGATCCATGTAAAACGACAAATACACGACATTTACAGAGATTACATGCATGTGTGTATCCACCCTATAGCCATAGTGTCCGGTTCACATAGAAACCGAAATCAGAGAGTCAACATTATTCCAGCACTAGTATTGCAGAGATAACTTTTCCCCAAAACTGTCAGGGGGAGGGTGGTTTTTTCCGAGGACGTATGCCGGGTGGGTTGTCGTTGGGACCAACAAACAATTTTTTTTACAACTCAAAATTGTTTTTCCTGCAAGTCTTTTGACTGTTTGTGCAATGAGTTTGGCTTAAAACACCTTAGAATAAGAGAAATAATGTAATTCTAACTGCTAAACTGACTGCAGGCAGTTATCGTCTTGCATTTTGTTGCAAATTTTGAAATCCAAGATGGCCGCTGGCAGCCATTTTTTTTTGGCAGAATGACCTCAAAATGACTCGTTCCTATTTACATGTGAATATTAACATCCATGACAAATAATAGGCACAGAAATTCATATACAGCTGTTTACAGTTAATTTCCCCCCTGCAAAACTGTTTTAGTGTTAAAAGTGTGTGTGTGGGGGGGGGGGGGTGGGTTTCCAAAAATGTTTGGAAAAAACTGCCGAAAACATGGGGGGGGGAATTTCCAGGCACGTATGATCATTTTTAGTTTTTCCGGCCTCGGATCACCCACCCACCCAATTTGTTCCGTTTCCGGCCTTTTTTTTCTAGGCAATTGTGGACACCCACCCTTTTTTTCCGTTTCAGGATTTTTTTCCGGTCAGTTTTGGACACCCACCCACTAAATAGTTTATTGCTCCAGATTTTAATAGAACAGTGCATAATGAAGATAACGATACTATTTGAATTTATCATATAAGTGTCATTAATCAAGAAATGTGTCAACATAATCACATTTCTAGGGATAGGCCGAGTGCTAACGTTTTTATTAACATTCATTTTCATAATATATAGTCACATGATCTAGTCACATAATCACATTTGAGTATTCTACAGACTACATGGTACAACACATTGCAGATTATTTGATATTTTGATATTTACTATGTGATATATTGCTTGAACCAAATTGTTTATCAAAACATGTGGAAATACAAATGTTCATCCCAGTTCATCCTAGTTTGAAGAATAATGCTAATACCAAACATAACCATGGTATACCTGCATGACTCTTCTTGGGGCATCTCAGAAACCAGAACTGAGGAAACATGTTATAGTGTGTAATGACAGGCTGGTAGCCACTGCCTGAAGTAATAGGCTTCGTAATAATTGGGAATAACATATGGATGGATAGCCCAACCTCACTTCTTTTTTGCTCACGATATCAGTGACGATAAAATATTGGTTACTGTGATTAACATTACAAGCTGATCCACATTAACTTGGAAAACAATTTGAAATTGTTCAAGCTGGCCCGGCTGGCCTTCAATTTATATGTTAAGATTTTATGTTTTACGTTGTCAAAAAGTCTTTTTTATTCTATTATTTATTATATCTTTATTTCCATGTCACATATGGTCAAGTGTGCTTTCATTGTATTGCTTATTTTCAGCTGAGTTCTGCATAGTTATTCCTATTTTGTTGTATCAGTAGATGGAATACTGATTAAATTTAATTTTCCAATAGTGCAGTTTCTTGTTCTATCAAGTTGAATTAGGGTTATTGTTGGCCATTGTGCAACTGATCCAACTTCTGACAACCTTCATATATAGTATATATATATATATATATATATATATATATATATATATATATATTCTATTATATATTTTGAAAGATCTGTGTGTGTGTAAGTTTATAAGTTTGTGTGTTTGTTTGTGTGTTTGAAATCGATGGACTCGAAAACGGCTAAGCCAATTTCGATGAAATTTGGTATTTGGATGTGTTTTCGGCCGGAGACGAACATAGGCATATTTATTTGTCCGTGCGATGGCAACTTTTCACGTGCGGAGGTCAAATCTGTTTTTACGCCGTTTTGCGCTAATATATTTCAGTTCGGTGCTCACAAATCGATACGATATAGCGCGAATAATAAATTGCCAGTCATATAATTTGCACGGTTAGAATCTGTGTGGCTTCATCTTTCCAACGATATATAATATGTATGTATCCGTTTTAGTTATCTGCCTCAATTATTAGGTACAAGTGGTGCGATGCTTTTATCGGGATAAAATCAATGCGTAAATTCTATGACGTCGTCAGAGGTCATAAAGTTAGATTACGTTAACTCTCACCCTGCCGATGCATTTGACTGTGTCGCGTTAACTCATCACCGGCCGAGGTATCCGCAAATGACATTGGGCTATATATCTCCTAAACGGGTGTAGCTATCGACTTGAAATTTGGTATGTGAATGTATCTTGCCCCGGATACGAATTTTATCGGGTCGCCGAGCACGTGCGACACCAGCTTCGCGCATGCGCAGACCAGATCTAGGAAACGGGTGGAGCAATCGACTTGAAATTTGGTTTTTGAATAGCCCGGACGAAGTCGGGTCACCTTCTAGTATATATATATATATATGACATCTTTCTGTTCAAAACACATCAAAATAAGACTGAATAGCCGAAATGGAAAAAACATTTGGCACATGGAAAAAACTGCTTTTCGGACCCGAGAGACACACACTAGGGTCCGCGCTGGACCAAAATTTACCTTTGCCAAATAATTTGCCAAATGAAAGTATTTTTTGCCAAATTCTTTTAGAATTTGCCAAATGCTATCCCTGATAGTATATTTTTCTGCAACATTGAGTCTTTTTTTGTGGTTTATCACACAATAATAAACAAATCACAGAACAATAAAATTGTAGAAGGGTTGCTTCATCAGAAGGGCATTCGCTATGTAAACACCACCACCGCCAGACTAAATACGGGTAATCCCTTCACCCATCGATGCTAATGCTATCAGATTAAATGCATATTAATAAAGGTGTTAACTTTTCCTAAACCTTATAAAACACCACTAATATGATTGGGAGAGTTTCCTGAAATGAATGGTATTCATTTACCAATATTTTTCGAATATATTTTTTGCCAAATGTGAATAATTTTTGCCATTGGCAAATTTGGCAAGTGGCAGTGCACATATGATGGGGTGGGTGGGTGACCCACCCACCCATCATATGTGCCTGGAATTTTTTTTCAGACCCCCCCCCTGCCGAAAATGGAAATAATTTGGACGCGGGGGTGGGTGGGTCCCAACAAGGGTCGAAAGGAAAAAATCAGCATACGTGCCTGAAACATTTATGAAAATAATTTACGGAGTATACGTCATTCGTTAATTCCACGAAGTTACGGAAGAACTTAACTAAAAAATGAATGACAGAAATGAAAACGCAGACGAAATCCATTTTGCACTGAATGTAAGCTTATTAGGTAATATAATAGGCAAAATTCCGCGTAGTCAGGGAGTATCCTTATCAGTTATATCCATAATTTCACTTACGCGATCGCAGATACAGGAATATCAAGTAGCAGACCAACCCAAAATGCATTGCGAATTACACACGATTACAAATTAACGGTATGTAAAAATCGGAATTACAGTACCGTACTCGTATTTAAATTCGCGCAGTACTATTTTTCGCCAACTAAAAATAGGAAAATAAGAGGGCTATTTTAGATAGATACATGCGGGGAAACGAATATCAACGCCATTATCCATATGCAGGCTACATGTAAAACGTTTAGTCATGGTCATCTTTCATGTTGATATGCTCATAAGAAATACACATATTCTAGCCTGGAGGTGCACAAAATCATGTCTCGATATTCACAACCCTGGGGTGACAATGTGGTAAAATAGTCTGCATTAGTTGTGCATTTAAAACACGCAACCAAGAGTTGATTCTTTATGAAGTCAGCAGCCTATTGCTTCTTTCAAGTTCAATTCCAGGATGTCCATAAATGTTTATTAATATCAGAATGATAAATTGTACCATGCGTCCATATAAGCACGCATCTTCACAATGAAATGATGACGCAGTTGTGATATATTCGATGTGTTATGTTTTCGAGGTTGTCTTTTATATATATACACATGTATCATCAGGGATAATTAAGAACTAAAACTGTCATCAGATACAAGACTTTTACGAAAATATTTTGTCAGTTTTGAATTCGCACAGTTGGGTGCGAATTCAAGGTGCGCGAATTAAAACTGAGCGATAAATAGTTCTGCACGAATTTAAATACGAGTAAGGTATATAGTGTATATTAATACAGTACAATACTGTGTAAATCGTACAGTGAATTTAAAATGAATTATATAATTTCTCCACGCTATCAAGCAGGCTGGATATTCAGGCATAATGTTGTCGCAGTGTAGATGTCGTGTTGTGATGGGAAATATGTCCCGAAAAGTAGGCATACCCTACTACGAAATCTACATTCGAACACGGGGAAATAATTTATTATTTGCTTTTGTCGGAGTCATTACAAGATTTTTCACTTTTTGATTGTTGGGTGGCGATTTTTCAAAATACTTTAACTGGGGTGACACAATAGTAGTATTGGCCGTCACTCTGGCCCACCAACCCTGCTCATCGTCACTCTGGCCCATGGGCCAGAGTGACGACGAGCGATGGGGTGGGGTATAGTGGCAGCAAGCGAGGGGTGGACCAGAGTAGGATTCATCGGTCCAGAGGTTGTGTTGTTAGATTCCAAAGAGTAAGGTGAGCACTTCGAAGGTTTTTTGACAGAAAAGAGCATAATTTACGATTGTATCGATTTTTTCTCGGATTCTAATGCCAGTGTGATAAGCGAAGGGCGCCCCCTTCGCTGTACACATTGAACTTAGAATAATACCGAGAAAAATAGATGTGTTGGTAAATTGTGCTACTTTACCAGTGCATTTTTTTTAACAAAAGCGAAGGACTTCGAATAAATTCGAAGACGCTAGCGCTGTGAAAATGTACTTGTAGAAATTGCCGTTCAGTGAAATGTTATGAGATAATGGTAAAATGGTACAGATATAATTTTCCCCGAGTCAAATCGGTGTTTTATTCATAGAAATATGATGTTTTGACAAAAAAAAAACAGCTGATTTAACGTTCGGGGAAAATTGGTAGAAAAACTCAATGACGTCGCCAACGAGGCCCGCGCATCACATATATTTGATCCTCGAAGATGTTAACGTTATTACATGCGTAAAATTGTAACATTAGCGTTATTTGGAAACATGGATCCAGTAACGGAATTTCTCAAGACTATTGATGTGCAGTATGACCATGTTCCTGCAACAACGTAAATGTCGACTCCACTGTATGCAGGCAATATAACATCACGGGTAGAACAGCAACAGGTACCAATGGTGTATCCGCGAACGGATCAACAACCATTGTATACACCGCCGGTGAAAACACAACAAATGACTCAACGTGTTATATACCAAGTTATCAACAGTTCACAATGAGAAGAACAGACAAAATTGTTACGGAATATTTGTCAGGAAATGAAGGATTTGCGAAAACAATTAACACAGAAACCGGTTGAATGTACAATCAACTTGAAACCTCACACGATTGACATACCAATTGAGGTACATGGTTTCCAGAAAGAACCTACGAAGCGATCAACATTTGGATCACTCGGGAAAGATTTAACAGTGATGAAGAAACAAAAGAAATGATTTTTATATTATTTTAAACGGCCCTTTTCAGGGGCACTTAAAATTCACGAAAGATACGCTATGTATTATACTATATGATGATCGTATTATAGATATGAAGGGTGGTAGTGTTTTTTTTTTATTGGTAGGGAAGTATTCTTTGATAAATTATGTGAACATTCTCTCCAAGTTCATGATGAATGAATTTGGTTTGAAGAAATTATGTGAACATTATCTCCAAGTTCAGGAAGAATGAACAAATCGTACAGTAGCAGTTTCAGAGCGTATCTTTTGAAAAATTTGGGTGACCCTGAAAAGGGCCGTTTTGGATGGTTTCAAAAGAAACCGCACGATGTGTTTGGGTTTGAATACAGCTGAAAGTTGTCTTGGGAACGTCGCAACCAAATGGCACAATTGCACGGTTGGCCTGTCTGAATCCCCCAGAGTGGCAAGAATTCGTAAACTCTATGCCCTGAGAAGATTATGATAGGCCGCTGCAGTGATGTAGCCGCAAGTCGTACCATCAATCTTGACGTCCCGAGCAATCTTGTGTGTCGGAACCAGCGTGGTGGCAATCAAAGACCTGGTCTCTGTGCTCCGTTATCAGCATAACGGTGTACCTGTAGATGTCAAAGAAGTTATCTACAGTACCCGTTTCTGCTAAACTCAAAGCCTTCCATATCATCTGTGCTTCATCCCCAAACACACCTCTCACCAGCATCCCATCCTCCAAATAGCTCCGATACAGATCTCGGTAATCCATTTCGGTATGAATGAAGAATAGGGATATCTGTTTATTTTTTATTGAAAACGCGCGGGCGCCGCTGACGACGTCGTTGCATATTTCACCAAATTTCCCCGAACGTCAAAACAAGTGTGTTTCTTTTTGTCAAAAGAAACACACTTGACGTCGTCAGCGGCGTCCGCGCGTTTCATATAATATGGAGCGCAGTGTATCGTTTTGTTTTATCTTCAAAATGTTCTCTAAACTAAAAGAGAATATTTTGCTAAAATTCTCTGCCGATGCTCGATTAAAGCATTGGCAGAAGAATGTTAGAGATTCGGAGAGCCATAAGATAGCCATTAGAGCTGGAGTTCAAGAATTCCTGCAAAGACGGAGACCTAGTCCTCCCAAGGTGTATGTGGAAACTCTAAAGTGGAACCCCACGTATAAGGAGGGGGCATTATATCCAGATTTGTCTGAATATAATCCTCCAAGACCACTGCCAAGGTGGATTACCACTGAGGCAGCGAAATACGTGCGGGATCCATACTGGAGACCCACATACAACACGGGAGGACTTTATCCTGATTTGTCTGAATTTTATTGACTCAGCAAACAATTTAAACGGCCCTTTTCAGGGCCACCCAAATTTTTCAAAAGATACGCTCTGAATTTGCTTCTGTACGATCTGTTCATTCTTCCTGAACTTGGAGAGAATGTTCACATAATTTCTGCAAAAAAAAAATAACGTAACAAGTCATTAAATCAATAATATTTTACTCACCAATTTTTTTTTACTTTCTTGGAAGATTATCGTGATAAAAGTCTTTTTCTCTTTCTGATAGGCAAAAGTGTTTTGCTTAATTTCAGTATCGTCAGCGCTTTTGGCTACAGCGTTTATCACTACCATCTGCGAATCCTCCGTGTTTAGAATAGTGATTTCATCATTTGACACCTCGGTTGAGGCGTATAATTCACCACTCTCAGTTTTCACATCCGCGATCTCGTTAATTGACATCGCAGTTGAGTTGCATTGTTCCCCACTTTCAGCTTTCACATCCGCGATCTCGTTAGTTGATGTCTCAGTTTGAGCAATGTCCATTACATCACATGGTGTGAGATAATCGTTGTCTGATGTGTGCCACCAAGTAGACTTCCCAGGAGTAGATTCACTCACCATCAATGATGATGATTTTTTCATCTGATCAATCTTCTTTTTCGTAGTGCCATCACATTGAAAAGCCCAATGTGAACTCAAATTGCACCTAAAACAGTTACTGTATGGTGGTATCCACTTTCTATTCTTTAAAACTTCTAATGCAATTTTTCGTTAATGTTGTATGTTGTTACTCTGCAATCGTGGATCCATTGTGAGCGTTCGGTGCGTTATTCAGTCGTCGGTGAAATGACGACGTGATGAAAAAGCGCGTCGCTTTTATGCTCTGACACGGACGATGACTGTGCATGTCCGTGTCAGAGCATAAAAGCGACGTGATTTTTCATCACGTCGTCATTTCACGATGAAGCGCCTTGTGCCATATTCAGATAGCGAAAGCGAGCGAGATAATAGAAAGAGAGTGCGACTGGATGATGACTGTAAATATTATACTATAAAAAATCTGACTGATAAATACTCGAGGAAATTAAAAACAGCATCAAAGAAATATAACGTCACATTTCAAGAATTCCATCAACCATTTCAAACTGTTCACATAATTTTCAAAGATCTGGCGAACAGTTTGAAAGATGAGTGTGATGCAGGACCAAAAGATAAAATGAGAATTTCCATCTTTCATCTGGGCTAGATCTAGGGATTCACGTCCCATTCACTGAAGCAAAAGACCTGACGGGTGAATTATTGCTTGACAACATAGAAAAAGTTGCACAATCGAACACACAATTCAAAATTTATGACGGACAGATGACATTTGATATCACTATCACGCATATGCCTACAGGGACCGCAAGACATACCTTACATTATGGAGCATTCGGTGAAAAAAATCAAATGAAAACAGTAAAGAAAAGTATTCTTCTGATTCAGAACACAGAAGACAACATGTGTTTTGCAAGGGCTGTCGTTGTTGGTATGTGTAATGCTGACAAAAAAGATACCGCGGAATGGAAGCAACAATGGAAACGGATTACGAGACCAGCAAGAGCTCCACAACGGGAAGCTGCGAAGTCATTGTTGGATAAAGTGGGGTTATCACACGACACCAGTTGCGGGGTTGAGGAATACAAAATTATTCAGGAACAACTATATCCGGAGTATGTTATAAAAATACATAATCAATTTGCTGACGAAGGCTTTCTTTTTCAACCACCACCAGTTGGGAAAGAAAGTAAAGTTGCCCATCTATATTTCAATGACAACGACTACGATGTGATCACAACTGTCACGGGATTCCTTGGCTGTGAGTATTACTATGAACACTGTAATGTCGGTTCGAGCCACAGAGGTGATCATTTATGTCCATACAAGTGTATGTGTTTCGAGGGTCAGATATGTCCCTTTGAACGATGGTTACACTGCATCAAATGTAAGAGGACTTTTAGAAGTAAACGATGTCTCGACAATCATTTGAAAAATCACTAAAGCAAGACAAAACTATTTGTGATATGATACACAAATGCCAGAAATGCAGGGTTGAAATCGTCACACGAAAGGAGAAAAGACATATCTGTTCGGGAACAAAGAAGTGTAAATACTGTAAGGAAACCGTTCCATCAGACCACAGATGTCATATCCAACAGTACCAAAAGAAAGAAACACAGAAAGAAGTAAAGGTACCATTCATATTTTTTTATTTTGAATGTCAACAAGATACTGGTGTTCATATACCCAATGTTTGTGTTGCACAAACTGCTTGTGAAAATTGTATATGTAAACCCGTTGATGAAATATGCAATTCATGTGATTCTGTATTGTCAAAAGATTTTGTAAATGGTTGTTTTACACCAACGACCATTAAGGTACAACATGTATTGCTCACAATGCAAGAGGTTACGATAGTCAGTTCCTCTTACATTACTTGGTGAACAATGGAAAATCAAAACCTAATGTTATTATGAATGGTAACAAAATACTGAGTTTACAATGTAATGGTGTTGGAGTAATCTATTCATTGAGTTTCATCTCAATGGCATTATCTAAAAATCCAAAAACATTTCAACTTGAAGAAATGGCTAAAGGTTATTTTCCACATTGGGCAAATACACAGGACTTTCAGAATTACGTAGGACCATATCTAGACAAAAAATACTATAAACCTAAAATCATGTCTGAGGAAAATAGGACTTCATTTCTCAAATGGTACGAAGCTAGGGGTGGGGATATTTTGATTTCCAAAAAGAAATTCAAAAGTATTGTGAATCAGATGTATATATTTTAAGACGTGGATGTGGCAAATTCAGACTATGTGTAATGGAAACTGATCAAATAGATCCATTCCGGGAAGCAATAACATTAGCTCAAACATGTAACCTTGCATGGAGAAAAAATTCATTACCAGATAATTCTCTAGGTATAATTTCAGACGCTGGATATCCACAAGCGCGTAAATTTCCAAAGAAAGCAATTCGATGGCTACAGTACATTGCTACATAACAAAATATAAGCATAAAACATGCTTTAAATGGTGGAGAAGTAAAAATAGGCACACATTTTGTTGATGGTTATCATGCAGAATCAAACACAGGGTATGAAATGTATGGGTTTTTTTTCATGGCTGTCCTACTTGCTATCCAGATAGAAGCCGCCGAAACCCATACAGTAATATAACAATGCATGAATTGTATGACAAAACAATAAAAACGGAAACTGAAATCAAAAGCTTGGGATACAAATTAATATGCATCTGGGAACATGACCTGGACAATAAATGTTAAGCAGACACAAATTTAAAACAAACTATGGATCAATTCTATTTGCATCAAGACCCAATTGAACCAAGGGAAGCATTATTTGGTGGTAGGACTAATGCTCTAAAATTATATCATGAAATAGAACCAACATCTAAACAGGAAATAAAATATATTGATGTATGCAGTTTGTATCCTAGTGTGAATAAATATAGGGAGTACCTAAGTCAGCAACAAATAGGAGACATCAAATCTTACAAAGGACTCATTAAATGCAAAGTATTACCTCCAAATAAATTGTACATTCCAGTGCTACCGATCCACTGTAATAACAAAATGATATATACATTGTGTAAAACTTGTGCCGAAAATGAAAGTGGACAGTGTAGTCATAAAACTGAACAGCATGTTTTAGTTGGAGTTTGGACGCATGTAGAATTATTCAAAGCAATAGAATTGGGTTACCAAATTCTGGAAGTGTATCAAGTTTGGCATTGGACTGAGTGGTCGGACAACGTATACAGGGATTACATTGATAAATACCTCAAATTAAACAAGAAGCAAGTGGATATGCAAATTCTGTTAAAAGTGAAGAAGATAATGATAAATACATTATTATGAGGTTGAAGGTATAAAACTTGAAAAAGAAAAAATCGAAAAAACCCAGGACTCCGCCAGTGCGCAAAATTAATGATAAATTGCATATGGGGAAAAAATGCACAAAATAATATTCTTACTAAAACTGAATATATTTCAGAACCATCCAGATTTTTTAACAACTAAATGATAAAAATATCACCGTCAAAGCAGTTGAAAATTTTGAACAGGATAAATTCATATTATTCAGCTATGAGAATAAAACCGATATTATAGAACCACATCCATCTGCCAATGTAGTTGTTGCATCATTTGTCACAGCATATGCACGCTTGGAGTTGTATAAAGTTTTAGAAAAACTCCAAGATAGGGTGTTGCATTTCGACACCGATAGCTGTATGTATATTTTCGATCCAGAAAAAGAAAATAACAAAACCGAAGACAGCTACCTTGGTAAATGGACTGATGAGCATCCGGATGCTAAAATCATGAAATTTGTAGGGTTAGGACCGAAAAATTATGGATATCAGTACGTGAAAGATGGTGTCATAAAATCTGTATGTAATGTCAAGGGTATCACTCTGGATTATAAAACTAAACAGCAAATAAATTTTCATTCAGTGGTTGAATGTGTTAACGACCGGTAAAATTTTCAACATGTCATAAACTATCCATGCAGAATTAAACGCACAAAGAACCGAGAAGTAATTAGTGAAGAGCAAACAAAAACATTCCGATCTGTGTACACCAAACGACTTGTTGTGGGTGAATACAACACAATTCCTTATGGATGGAATTGATGTGTTACCAGCAGAGATGCTTTTGAAAATTTATAATAACTTGATCGAAATGTCAAAAATGGATCAAGAAATCAAACGAGAACTTAAGCAAACTTGGTTTTTGAGGGAAAGTAAAATTATAGTGCAGACTTTGCTGAACGGACATTTCTCTGAGGGGCAGAGTCGAGTGAGATGTTTGATTGAGAGATCAGAATTTGAAACTGATTTCTTAATGGATATTTTGGATCAACTGTTTTCAGATTATTGGATAATTCATGGTGCTCCTAAAAACAAAATAAACGAAATTCGTGAATTAGTTGAAAATAATGTTATTCGTTTGGCTGAATATCAAGAAAGGATTCTCAATGAAAAAACTTTGAAATTCGAAGAGGTGACGAGAATATATGGATACATTATTCTCCGAGAACCATGTACAATTTTCACTGCTGAAAAGTTATTTGAAGAAAAAGTGTCTTTGGATTATATTGTAAAAACCACTAGACCTATTTCAGATTTAGATAATGAACTCATATGGACATTTGGAATAATCTGGAGTTATGGTGACTTTTCATTAAAAATAAAAAAGGTTGATTCCGAACAATCCTAATCAGTCTTACATGATCTGTCTCAGGGCAAAGATGGACGAATCATTGTTGTTCAAACATCCCTGTAACATTTTCATATCGGGGCCAAGTGGTTGTGGTAAAACAGATTTTGTTAAGAAATTAATCGAATATAAAGATGATTTGTTCAAACCTGTTTCATACAAAGTCGTTTGGTGTTACAAAGAATGGCAAAATACCTATAGTCAGATGCAAGAATTTCACAATATTCAATTTATAAATGGAATACCGGATGATGGCAATGAACTTGTCGATGACACAGACTTACCGCACCTCGTCGTTTTTGATGACATGTTAGGTGATAAAGATGAAGAAAAAGTTATGTTGTGGTTTACAAGAAAAGGACATCACAGAAATACGTCTGTTATTTACATAACCCAAAACATGTTTCAGAAATCTAAAGCGAGTAGAACTTTGAGTTTGAATGCACATTACATGATATTATTTCAAAGTGTGCGTGATAAAGGCCAAATAAAAATTCTTGCCTCTCAAATGCAAATACCTCATTTAATGCAAGCATATGATGACCAACTTCAACCAATCATGGTTATTTACTACTCGATTTTCACCCAAAAACGGATAAATCGTTGAGACTTAGAACTGATATTTTCCATCGCTGGCTCACAAATGACGATCGAGGTGCGGTAATATATTCATCGGTATAAAGATAAGTGTGTCAACATAATATTTCATTTCCAATCATGGAGTTGCATGAAGCAGTCTTGAGTGTATTTTCGACTATCGCTAAATTAATACTTGATGATCACTTAAAACTTCCAAAGCAGACACGAACATTCCTGTAAAAACACAAAAAAGAGCTGAAGAAAATAGCTGACAGAAGAACTCATATCGATTCAAAAAAGAAAATACTTTTAAAAACTGGTGGAGGTGGTTTTCTCGGTGGAGTTTTGATCAGAAGTCTTCTCAGACAAAAAGAAAATAAATCAATTGCACAAGTTAGATCAAATAGAGTAAATGCTACTCGAGTAAATTATACGATTGCACAGCGAGCTAGTCCAGTCAGAGTAAATTCTACAATTGCACAGCGAGCTAGTCCAGTCAGAGTAAATTCTACAATTGCACAGCGAACTACTCAAGCTAGAGTAAATTATACTGGATTAAATTCTACATTTGCTACACTCAACGATAATGGTCCGCAACCAATTCCATCAATTCAAGAAGCAGAACATTACCCGTTGGTTCAACGATACTAAAACATTATGAATCTTTCAAACCCATCGAAATTAGCTTTGATGGCATTTGATCGTAATTTTAATAAACGTAAAAGTAAAAAGTAATTCAGTCATTTGACATTCAACTGTTGAAGAGTAAAGATGGCGAAAAAAACTCCACTGATTAAAAAATATTGTAGTTTTTTGTAATGGCTATGAATCAGGCACCAACTCATTTTCGGAAAAAAATGATAAAAGATGCCACAAAGAGAGTGAATGATTGCATGTCAGAATGCTGTAAGAATATTTTAAAAGGCAATGTAAAACTAACAGAAGCTCAGAAGCACAAACGTCGTCCGATGTGTAGACACCTCAGAGAACTTGCAAGTAAATCAACATCTTTGAAACGAAAAAAACAAATTTGAGACCAGAGAGGAGGTTTTTTACCACTTCTTATGCTAGCACCGTTGCTTGGTAAAGCAGTCGCTGGAATACTTCGCGGTTAAACATGAAGAAAATGGTCTCTGTTCCCTTCAAAATGTTGGATGACATTAACAAATGGAGAATGAGTCTAACTAATCCGACATTACCACCTAATCCTGAAATTACGAATGTTTCAAAACTAAGCAGAGAATTGAATTCAGTTTCTGATCAAAATTTGTCAGAATCTGAGAAGGTCAATTATATGGTACAACTTTGCAAAAATTGAAAACTTCTCAAAAATCAGTTAGAGCTATTTCAGCCCCGAAAACAGAACAACCATTTAATCATCATCATAGGGATGTGCTAGAAAGTATTCCGTTAAAGATGAGAAAAAAAGCTGAACAACTTTTACAACTGATTTCAAAACATCCACAAATGAAGTTTGATGAACATGGACAATTAAAATATGGTGAAAAATTATTAGAGGATCAAATATTGTTGATCTCCTCAATGATATTGTACGACAAAGAAAAGGTTTCGAACCAACAGGTTGGCAAACCTTTTCACAAGGATTGAGCGAGCTTAATGTACCTCAAGATTTTGTAGGGAACAGAAACCGCTGGCTTTGGATTAAAAAACATTTGAAAGATGATTCAGATGATGATTTTAAAACTCCGGTACAAAGCATGACACCAAAACGATTTGATTCTCATCGATTCACACCAATGACAGGTATAAAAGCAAGACATTCAAAAACTAAAATAGCAGATAGGTTGACACCAAAGGGTATTAAAACCGAAAAAACACAATGGGATCCATATTAGATGAACAGTTATCTAAAATGTTCTATAATCCGAAGAAAGTTGGAAGTTATGGTGGTGTAAAGAAGCTTTTTGATGAAGCGAAAAAGCAAAATAAAAAAATTAAACTCATAGATGTGAAGAAATGGTTGCAAGGTCAGTCGACATATACTTTACACAAACCAATAATTCGAAAATTCCAACATAGAAAGACTGTTGTAGCGGGGATTGATATTCAATGGCACGCAGATTTAGCTGATCTTCAGAATTTGAAAAAACATAATGATAATTACAGATATATGTTGTGTGTGATAGACGTTTTTTTCAAAATTTGCGTGGGTATTGCCAATCCACGATAAATCTGGACAAACTTTGATCGAATCATTCAGGAAAATGTTGAAATCTTCAAAACGTAAACCAAAATCGTTTCAAGCTGATAAAGGTTCTGAATTCAAAAATGAAAAGTTTTTGAAATTTCTGCGATCAGAAAGCACAACTGAGAATCCAGAGACTAAAGCAAGTTTTGTTGAGCGATTTCAAAGAACTTTAAAAACTCGTATGTGGAAGTATTTCACACACAATACAACTTCAAGATATATTGATGTTTTACAACCCCTAGTCGATTCTTACAACAATAGTTATCACCGTAGCATAAAATCGAAACCGTCGGAAGTTACTTTGAAAACTGAAGCTGAAATTTCCAAAAATCTATATGGAACAGGGATTAAAAAAGGAAAATCTACACTGAAAGTGGGTGACTTGGTTCGTATCAACAAAACCAAAAGAACATTTGAAAAGGGTTATTTACCAAACTGGACTCGTGAAATTTTCAAAGTTGATAAAATTTGTAAAACTAATCCAATAACATACAAAGTTTCTGATCTTGATGGTGAAGAGATTGATGGATCATTCTACAAACATGAAATCCAGCATATAAAAGACAGTAAGGTGTATGAAATAGAATCAGTTATTGATAAAAGAACGAGAAGAGTGGGTGATAAAACAGTAAAAGAAATTAAAGTTCATTGGCTTGGATATCCAAAAAAGTTTGACAGTTGGATCCCAGCTTCAAATTTAGTATAAAACAGAATATATCATGTCGCAAAATCATTCAGATTCAATTAATCTCGATGAACCATTACAATTTAAGTTCTGGGGTGAAAAAGTTGCTAAGAACCAAGTCACCTACTTCACGCAGATAATTATTATTTATATCATAATACTTACATCTATTGTATACATTAGTATCCAGAGCGCAAACAAAGAATTGTGGCTTATTCTTCTAAGTAGTTCTCTAGGTTATATTCTACCAACACCTGAGAAAAAATGAATTCATTCTACATAACTCTCATGAGTGATAGTTCAATGTCACTTTACCCAGCCAACTCACAATGTTGTTTCACAGTGAAGTTACCAAAAGCCATGCATATTGATAAAGAGCTTTGAGAAGTTGCAATGGTTGAACTAATTGTACCATCAAAAACATACAACATTATTGGAGATGGTTGCATAATAAAAATAAAAACTTCTATTCCAAGAATTTTACAATACCTGCACAAGTTACCAATAAGTGATGTAGTAATTTCCAAACGAGAAAATGGTATAGAATTAAAAATACCAGAAGGAGCATATTCTGGTGCATCACATTTGACAGATACAATTCAAGGTGTAATTGATAGTACAGTAGGCAGATTGATTCCAGAGCTGGAATTCGAATTCGGATATTCCAAAGCACAACAACGAGTTAAAATTTCAACCAATAGTTACACCAAAGTAGGTCTTGTACTCCCCAGAGCTCTTTTGGATAAACTTGGTTACAGAACAGAATCAGAGACTGCTACATTTGCTATTCCTTCGATAACATTTCCATATGGAGTTGATTTATATGCGGAGCATAATCAGTTGTTTGTTTATTCTGACATTGCTGATTATACAATTCTTAGTGATGTTGAGGCACCGATATTACGAGTGACATCATTCGACAGTAAAATAATACATGATGGTAAACATATTAAGCATGAATTCAAAAACTTACATTATGAACCAGTATCAAAGTCTAGCTTTGATACCATAAATGTATATATAACTGGTGATACTGGCAAACCAATTCAGTTTATTGGTGGAAAGTCTATGGGAAAGTTGCCATTCCGACGCCGAAGTAATTTGTATTTATGATGATCCCCGTGTATAGAGGCATACCTAGACAGTATGACAATGGAATTGGTTCACTATTCAAATCTGCAATGAGAACAGTAGTACCGTTTCTAAAACCTGTTGGTCAGATTGCTAAACAACAAGTATTCAAGCATGGACTTGCTGCAGTCGAAGATATCATTCATCGTGGTAAAAGTCCAAAAGAAGTATTTTTCAAACAAGGTAAAGAAGCATTGAAATCTTTTGGAAGGGAAACAATAAAAAAAATATCAACACCAAATGGCATAAATGGATCATCGAGACCTTTGAAAAATCATTCTTCTCGCAAACGAGTTAGAAGTAAGTCCATTAAAACGCCTGTAAAGAAATCAAAACGATCTCTCGATATATTTGATTAATCATGATGATGCAAAATGGATCATGCGAATGCAGCAAGTCCGAGTTAGATGCTTCTGATGTTCCACCAACAATGACAACGATGTTGGAATCACAATGGATAGAACATCACCCGATTAGCTCTTTGAATAATTCCGCACCGGTAGAATTTGTAATTCCGCCTCAAACTGAAAAATGGACAGATGTAAATCAATCATATTTGTACCTGAAATTCTAAATCACAAAAGCAGATGGAACAAACTTGGTTGATGGTACTGATGAAATTGCGCCTATTAACAACTTTTTCCATAGCATGTTCAGTAGTATCGATATTTACCTAAATAACAAACTTGTAACGGCGAACGGAGATACCTATCCTTATCGAGCCTACATGGAAAATCTCTTGGCTTATTCTGGTGAATGTAAAGAAAATCAACTTGCCGCACTAGAAATGTGGTATCCCGACACCGCTAAACAGTTTACCGAAAACACTAAAGCTGGTGGTAATGATGGATTGAAATCTCGCCAAGCAATCATAGCAGGTAGTAAAACGGTAGAATTGTGTGGTCGTTTACACACAGATATATTTCTACAAGAGAAATACTTACCAAATGGAATTGAGATAAGAATTCGTCTCAATAGAGCGAATCCAAAATTCTCTTTAATTGGTCAGGCCAACGGAAAAATAGTATTTGAAACGGCAGTTTTCAATGGTCGTACAATTACGCTGATGCCAGTAGTAGCAAATAACTTGAACCAAACAATAATACAGAAAAATATGAAAATACCGATTAGAAGAGTTGAAGTAAAAACATTCACTATTGGTGCAGGCCTTAGATAAAAAATTGAAGATCACCTTTTTCAATGACAATTGCCAAAGAGACTTTTCATAGACTTGGTATCAAACAAAGATATGAATGGCGATATTGAAACGAACCCAATTCATTTCCAACACTTCAATCTGAAAAAGCTTGAAGTTAGTCAGGACGGACATACCATCCATAACCGACCATTTGAACCAAACAATGCCTAAGATCTTATTTATCACTGTATCAGTCTTCGGGTATGTTTGGACAAAACAAATCCTTTGGTTTGAATCTCGAAAAATACATGAATGGTTATTGTTTCTGGGGTTACAACCTCACACCTGACCAAGGAGCCGAGGAAGGACATTTGCATCCTATAAAAACCGGTAACATAAGGTTAGAGCTTCAGTTTGCTGCAGCTCTAGCTTCTGTGATCAACGTGATAGTCTATGCTGAGTTCGATAATCAAATTGAAATCAACAGTTTGCGAGAAATAATAACAGATTATTAAAAAACATGGATGGATTGCATTTGGAGGACAAATTGAGACTGGAAGTTGGAGGACTCGATTTCATTCCATATGTTTCTATCCTTGACAAAGTTCGGAAAACTTTCGAGAAATGTTTCGTTCATGAAATACAAAATCAAATTTCAAAAGAAGTGACAATCAATTGTGAAGGATGTAAAATAGATCATCCAAGTCAGTCACGACATTTACTTTGTCTTTGGACACCACATATACAATGGGTAGATATGTTCATTGATATAGCACTATTTAAATTGAACATCTAC
The DNA here is from genome assembly GCA_032622095.1 of Siphonodentalium dalli. Lineage (NCBI taxonomy): Eukaryota > Metazoa > Mollusca > Scaphopoda > Gadilida > Siphonodentaliidae > Siphonodentalium > Siphonodentalium dalli. The sequence continues at coordinate 193,066,628 of CP136062.1, read as the reverse complement.
CGAGTTATGGAACAATGGTATCCAGAAATAGAATCATTTACACAACAAGAGAAATTTGAGGCATTCAAGCTTTGGAAAGATATAAAGGAAGTTGTTCATGCAAACTGTAACCAATTTAATTCGGTTTTTGTTGACTTGTGGTGTGAAAAAGTAAAAAAAATACTACGAAGATGAACACTAGCGAACTTCAGCATATACTAGACAAATCATCCCACCTCTGTTCATTGTATGGTGTGGTGTGTGCAAAAGATCAATTACCACACGAGAAACCTCATCATGTAAAAGCATACATAGTAAATACACATACGTCAGAAAAACCAGGAGAACACTGGGTTGCAATTTTCTTCAATGGAAACATTGCAACATATTTCGATTCGTTTGGGATACCAGTTATTGATAAATATATCAAATAATTTATTCAAAGAAATTCGATCGAATGTAAAATAAACGTTGGGCGGTTTCAACATCACGATACAAACGTGTGTGGTATCTACTGCATATTTGCTTTACATTTCTTAAAAAGCGGATATGGTATAAAAGTATTAGTTGAAATGAATTTTGATGGTGACTACTTCAAAAATGATAGAAAAGTATGTGATTGGTTTCATAGAAACTATGAACCCTTACGAAAAGAATCAGAAACATTGTGAATTTCATTATTGATAAAATGTACTCATTACCAATTGTTTAAATATGTAAAAAAAAAATCATAATCATTTTGTAAATATGTTGATTGTTAATTAATGATGAAATGAGTTACCAAATGTAAATTATGTTCATTGCATTACCAGTTATTGTTTGTAAATATGATAATTTCATGATCAGTTGTAAATATGTTGATTCTTAATTCAAAAATAAAAGTTATGTTGTTGAAAAACAGTGTCTGTTTTTTAATGATCGTCTTCGGCAATGTCGATGAAGATCTTAATTCACCAAAAAAGAAACACATTTGAAATGACGTTCGGGAAAATTGGTAGAAACAACACAATGACGTCGCCAACGACGTCCGCGCGTTTTACATATAACAAAACCCCATTTAGAACATATCATTTCTCCACGATGGAATACCCTAAAACTGATCTAGGATCTTATGTCAGAGCAATCCGTGTATCGGCCCCGGGGGACATTGCGGTGTGGGAGACCCTTTCCTGGGCAGTGTGTGGTACAGGTGAAAACTATTCACTTTTGTCTCTTGGGCTCGGAATCCTACACTGTTCAGTGGACAGGAGATAGAGTACGTCGAATGGCTTGGGACAACAGATGTCTTACTACGGTGACGGCAACCCTTCTGCAGAGAAAGCTCGTGATTTGGAGAGAGAAAAAGCAGTACAGATTAGACGTATCCCCATTGAAGGGTGTGAGTGTACCGCAAGGTATATTTCCATCTCTCATCGAGGGTTCGCTTGTGTTTCGGGAGTTGGATCAAGAGGATGGATTTGAGTTCCTAAAGACCCCTTATCCACTTTTATTGTGAGCTGACCGGCCCTTTTCAGGGCCACACAAAACCTGCTATCAGATGGCTCTTGCATGTACATTTTCACAGCGCTAGCGTCTTCGAATTTATTCGAAGACTTTCGCTTTTGTTAAAAAAATGCACTGGTAAAGTAGCACAATTTACCAACACATCTATTTTTTCTCGGTATTATTCTAAGTTCAATGTGTACAGCGAAGGGGGCGCCCTTACATCATTGTCTCGTTGGGTGAGATCAATCATCGTCTCAATACTCAATAGAATGAGTGCAAGATTTGTATGTGTAAGTTGCAAGTAAGATAGACCACTCAACCCCATATCATAAAGGACAGTATTGTTAAAGCTATGTGTACATGAAATGTTAGAATATCATATAATGTCCATGCATGCATATCGTGTTAATAAAGAATTAAAAAAACCCATCTCCGTGTTATTACTATTCTGGAACAACCAACATTATTCATTTCCGGTTCGCAATAACTGAGAAATTTAAAAATAAGATCTAACTTTCTGTATGGATTATCAATGTCGCCATCTATGTGAAGATGCTATACATCACTTTTTCAAATGCCCCCTATATCAAACAGACAGATGTATACACTATTTCACAATTCCCTTCCCTTTGGAATTATGATACCGAAACTGTACATAAAAATATAATAAAACTTTTATATCCGTTTTGACCAATACATTTATTAGAACTCAGCTTGAGCCCAGAAGGATATGAGCTTCCATAAGTTCGATAACTTATGCTCAGATCCCTTTATCGCTTCTCATCCACATCATCAATTCTTGTATCTGTATTTTACCATTTATATCTGTTTATTGACTGATAGAAAACTAGGTGTTAGTCAGCTGATTGTATAACAATTGAAACTGTTGAATATTTGTCGCTAAACACAAAAGATGCTGACTTTAATTTTCGATTCACTATCATTGTCCTCTGAGGCTCTGAAGCCTGCATACATTATTAATGGAGCACACTGCTGTTGACAACACGCGTCAAATACGCCATCGCTCAGCCAGGATCGAGACCCATAATCCAGTTCATATACCCGGGTATAACACTTGAAACCACCCGGCATTACATCAATTCGATATTTATATATCAGATCAGTTGAATCGGTTTCAAAAATGATGATTCAATGAAAGCCGATATAATACTATGTTAATCGAGTACAGGTCTAATTAATTCAGGTATAAACTAGCGAGGAAGTGTGTCAAAACATGATTATAACAAGCGTTGACTCGTATCGTTTCGCACTGTGAGGTCTCAATACAAACCCATTCTGTCAAACTTGGTACGTTCATACACTGGCAAGTTTGCAAGGTGTGGTTTGCAGGCATTTCGTCGTAGAAAACTATATGATGTTAGAATATGAACGGAAACATGCATATAACATGCATCTGTACCACAGCCAACTGCGTGAGAAGTAAACTATCTGTAGTTCCACCTGTAGCGATGCTACCGAAATTTGCCTGTAAATATCATGCAATTACCTCGCATGAATCAATCATACAGGTATTTTAAGGCAAATGCCAGTAGCACCCTTTAAAAGTGGCAGTGCATACATTTTGCTCATCATGTTGTTAGCTTTGGTTAAGATGCATGTTATATGCATGTTTCCGTTCATATTCTGGCACCATGTGGTCTTCTATGAAGAAATTCCTGCAAAACATACCGTGCAAACTTGCCAGTTTATGAACGTACCTTAAACGGATATCCACAATAACTAAAGAAATCGCAGCGTGTATAAATGATCTGGACATGCCTGAGAATGTTTTAGGAGGTAAACGTATTCTAATGAGTTGATATTCGGAGATTGGAGCACGAAAGCAGTTGTGAACTAGTCGGCTTGTAATTAAATGCACCAAAAAACGTAAAGGGAACAACATGATGCGTACTTTTTATCGGCATTACCAAGCAAAGAACTCTACATTACGCAACTCCTGGTTACGCGATGACGTATTAGACGCTCGTCGTCAAACGCAACGTGCTCCATTCAATTATTGCTCACACGTAAGCGGGCGATGCTTCAGAATGAGAATATAAAGTTATCAGTTATCGACCCATCGGAATGTGTGTTTTGTGCAGTATTTCACCATGCTCTACTTCAGTTCGGACTGGAGGAAGTGTTGCCTTGTCAGCAAACCTTGTCTGTTGTGGGTTGGAACAATGAGGAGAAGTACTGTCCTTATCGATGAGTCTGTATTTCGATGGGGCCATCGTAGCCCGTGTGCAGTTACGCATGTACACGCGCTTTGGTCTGTTTATAGTTATTCTTCCTGCATCGGGAATCAAAGCCAGTAGTAATGTCGTAAGGCGGTTAGACCCTGAATAAATTGGTAAAGAAGCAGTTTTTGGTCTCAAAATGTGCATGCGGCCTGGTTTGCAGAACAACATATACACAACCCAAAAATCCAAAATGTCATTGGTTATCGGGAAAATTCTGAGTTTCTACTTCATATATAAGAGTGAACAAACGCTCGAATTATGCGAGAAAGAATGATTGCTTTGTATAAGAGAAACTCTTGATACGAGATGTACGAATTCTCTCTAATGTATCTCACGAGAGAACAAGCGAAAGCAGGATCTCATACAACGGTTAAATCTGAACTTGTAGGCGCCCAGAAAAGGAAGAATAAGGTAGTTTTATCTGCACTGTTTATCTTGAATCGTGTGCTATATGTGTAATTAAACAATTGAATGGGATTTAATAAGGATGTATTGTGACCTTTCATAGAAATATAAACATATGGGCTCAGTCTCACAAATGTGACCGATCATAATTTGTTTTGATATCTTCAACATCAAAACTTAAAAAAATCACTGCTATACATGTAGAACAGTATACTCATAGATATATCCATATAGTATATACTGGGTAAAATGTGTAGATCCTATTGTCCGTGTCTCAAAATAGTAGTTTTTGTTGCCAATCAAATGATGAAACACCACTATTTCGCTTTTATCATAGGAATGCATGGACTTACTATGGACGCAATTGATTAAAACACAAAGGAGTACACTCTTATAACTGATGTGTAGAACCGATTACACATAAAATGTGTACGAATTCAAACAAGAATGAATATTTTTTACATAGAACCACGTGGACCAAGAGCCGTTCTACACAGTGTGTATGGTTTGATACACACAATTGTGCAACACCGTAGAGCATACGCATGTATTTCATATAGTCCGCTGCATGACGGCCGTATCACTTTTGTTTTGGAATACAATCTACAGAGATCGTAGACCGTATAGATCGTAGAAATGTAAGTCCCTGGTTAGTTCAGTTTTAAAAAACTCACGCAGAGCAAAATACTACATACCATTGTACGCCAAAATAATAAATCTTCATACAACATTAATACCATACCCACAAGTGGGAAAAAAATATAAAATAATATGGCCGTCAAGAGGCAGACGATAAGAAATTTAAAGCACCGCAATTAGCATGCTTTACATTCGTGTATTGCTGTGTGTAACAACATATATACAATACGTGTAGAACGGCCATCGGTTCATGTAGTTCTATGGAAAACTATACATTTATTTGTGTATAAACCTGGGTTACACATTTAATGTGTAACCGTTTCTAGACATTAGTTACATGAGTGCACTCCTTTGTGTTTTGATAAATTGGGTTCGCACAATTCATATGTAACCTTTCTACATATTAGTTAAGAATTCACTCCTTTCTGCATGTTTTGATAAATTGGGTTCGCACATTTTACGTGTAATAGTTTCTTCACATAATAGTTATAAGAGAGTTGGTCGAGGAGCTATTGTACGATTTATAACCTGTGTTCCGATCCCGTGGGAAAACTGCGTTTAGCTTAATAAAAATGTTTAAGGGTACGTCCACACACTGCATGGCATGTTTTCACGGTATATGGTTTGCAGGCATTTTGTCGTAGAAAACGATATGGTGCCATAATATGAACGGAAACAAACACATAAAGTGCATCAGTGCCACAGCTAACTACATACGTGCGAAGTAAAATATCTGTAGTTCCACTAGTAACGATGCTACCGGAATTTGCCTGTAAATATCATGCAAATATATCGCAAGAATAAATCATACAGGTATTTGAAGGCAAATTCCAATAGCACTGTTACAAGTGGAATTAGATAAATGTTATTGTTACCCAATAGTAGATTTTTACTTCGTAAATCATTGGGTTTTAGAATTAACTGGTTAACCCCAAATTCGCGTTCGTAACGCCGCAACGAACTGTTGCCCGCCCTGAATGAACTGTTGCCCGGTTTGCAATCACGGTCAGCTTTCGTGACGTCACGAGTGACCTGTTGCCCGACCCGAGCGAACTGTTGACTGGCTCCGAACGAACTGTTGACTGGCCCGAACGAACTGTTACATGGTTTGCAATTTCCGTGACGTTTCGGCTATTTCCGGTTTCGTTTTTTAATTATACCGGATTCCGCATTGTCACTGTCACGCTCGAAAAACAACACAATTATTTTGAATTAGTCGCTGAATATGTCTCGATTTATGGCGGTATATTCCAGTTAGTTCTCATAATTCGAAATAACACTATTAAAGAGTGTGATTAATTAGCAATTACCTGATTATATACAAGTAAATGTATTGGGTAACAAAGCAATTATTTCATGTGTCTTTTGGGAACAGGCAAAATTGTTGTCCTTCGGTATCAGGAATGACTATCGAACTGTTCGATAGTCATTCCTGATACATCGGGACAACAATTTTGACTGTTCCCAAAAGACACATGAAATAAGTGCTTACTGCTCATGTCTTTCGCTTTGGTAAAGATGCATGTTATGTGCACGGTTCCGTTCATATTCTGGTACCATGTGGTTTTCTATGGCGAAATGCCCACAAAAACATACCGTGCAAACTTGCCAGCGTATGAACGTAGCCTAAAGGCACGGGCGGCGTTCGTTGCAGAAATATTCATATTTATTCAAATCGCCATCAACAGAAGGAATATTAAAAAAATATATATAGTTTTGTTCATATGCCAAACATAATCAGCGCGTAAATAGTATATTGTCGTCAAGACGTACAATGGTGTACGTAAACAAAAGCATGCTCGTGTTACAGAAGTTGTGCTTCTGTTTACATAACACAGCACAATTCTATTGGTTAATCACACACAAATGATATAAACGCTCTTTATTACTTCCATATCTGTCTATATTTTACTATTCTTTCTGTTTATGGCGGTTTTTGACGGAGGTGAATATTTTAACAGCACACCCACCGCCAACGCCGCCAGTATCTTGAAACTAAATTCACAGTTTGTCATACTACGTCTGTTCACACAAATGATCTCTGACCACCGTATAATCTTTATACTTAGTAGCCACAAGGGGCGATTCTGGGAATAACTTGAGCGGTAACAGAATACATCAATTGAATTTATTTCAGCAAACAAAACAAAACAATACGACGCAAGAGTTACAAAACATACAAATAAAAATGTTAGATAATAGTTGCTTCGGCTTGAAAAATTTTGAACAGAACATGAAGATTACATTGTCTCAAAATGAACACAGCGACTCGAGTCGATCATGAACGATGTATTCAGGGTTCCAAACCTCCAGTTACAACAACAATAACAACATAAAACTTTAACTTAACATCGTTTTCTGCTTTCCTGTTTTGAACAAACGTTAGAGCCAAATTTGACACGTAAAGTAGATCTATAAATAGCATTATTGGAATATTATTGAAAAAGTTATATATTATTTTGGTGTCTCTAATACAGTACATCGACGCCAAGATATAAGATATAGAGGATCTACAACGAGTTACGTTGGGATATAAGATTCTATGAAACGAGTTTGATTCAAAATCTTTAAAAGAAGCTGAAAATGCACGTGAACTGCATACATGTACGGCGTTGGCGGACACGCTTCACAACCGTATACGACAGTATTGCGCGCTCTACCTTGCGACGAAACATATAGTCCCACAATGCGCCTCTTTGTTTCTGTGCATATTTTCGTTAGTGCAATGAAGTTGGACAATAATTGAACTTTATTAAACAAACAATCATTTTGTAATGTCTGGTATTGGTGTCAAGCACGGCTTTTCTAAATAGTATTAATCCGCGCAGTAATTTACTTGGCGCGATGCCAATTATCCCGGGAAGCACTCGGCGATTACTCACAAGTGAGATATAATAAAATATGTAATGACTTTTTAAAAGATATAACAGGGGTTCCATGTAATATAAATACATATCAAATTCAATACCAACCAGAAATAGCGTCTTTCGTGTAGCACTTCTAGCTGCAAATGTATTATTTTATACACTACAATCGAAATAAAAAATAAAACTAGATTTCGCAAAAATTAACCTGGAAACCTGAACACATCTTTAACAAACTGCAACATTATGAATATATTTAGAGTGAGATAATTATGCATTGTCGACTCTGCCTAAGTTATAGATTGCAGGGTATTCTATTCGAATTTAATAGGAAACCAAACAAAATATCATCATAAGTGTGATCGAAATTTCCACCCAACCGTGGAGAACGTACACGAAGCCAGTCCCTATATAGTTCAACTGCGGTCCCGTAACAGAGTTTTTACATCTCGAAGCCATCGTCCGGTAGATATTTAGTCCACACAAGGAATTCTTCATCAAATGCTGCAGATATAACCCCCACTGTTTAACTACATGTGTATGGTGTCGGATACCCAACTTTAGTCAACAGTTAGAAATTTCATGCCCACCACAACATCAGTAGAAAACTAAATTCATATCGGTTGAAATTGCTCTGGTACACGTAGTTTATTATGTTCCAACCAGTGTTTATTGTGAAATCTATTGTTTTAGACAAAACGTAAAAAAAGTATCATACCGTCGATTATGTTTGTTGGACTTAAATGGCTTTCAGCAGGAAAACTCCAATCATATAGGGTGTGGTATGTTGGAAATTTCAAACACACGGAATAATCGATGTATACGTATACTAGTTGGAAACTTACAGCCGACGGTGGGGATGAAATGTCCAGGACTTGGGAATTAGGGTCTGCTTAAAATGTTCATTTGTGTCACAGAATATAATGCAGATATGAAATTAAATTAACACTGATGTAAATATGAATACATTTTAAATATCACTCATAAAAATAACACATATCGCATGTGTACTTGTATAATTAACATAGAAAAATCCACACAGACAACTTTTAGTAAATGCATGTACAGAAGTTTGGTATGAACTTGTCCAGTCCCTTGCACTCTTCGTGTCTTAATAAATACTAGTTGATGCATAGAACATGCATATCAGTAAAACTCACAGAGAGTTGGATTGAAACATTCAATTGCATTGTAATAACATCTTCTATGTGATTGGATGGAATTGGATCCGTGATTATCCGTCAGACCTTCTACTATGTTGTAGTTGTTACTATTGGGTGCATCGTCCACAAGTATATAACGACACTACCAGTGAGTCACAGACAGTACGATAGAAACATTCAACTTGATGACAACGTCAGACTCCGTAACTGGTCGATGTTATATGTCGGTGTTATATTTGTACTGGTATTGTAATTTATAGTTAACAAACTTGTGACTGACTCATCATAAGTGACATCGGAATTGGATCTGGGATCACCCGTCACTCCAATTTAATTTCTACAACGTTGTTGATGTTGATAATATTGACCCTTAGTCCCTAGTTGTTCTCATCAAAGCCCTTCTGAATTACTATTATTCTCTTGTGTAAGTAGATGTGCCAAGTTCAACAGTCAACACGCGAGTAAAGTCTCAACATTGCGCAAAACAAAACAATCCCAATGCCACAATTTGGAGGAAAATATTAAAATGATTATAGCCATCGTGTCCGGTCCACACAGAAACGAAAAGCAGACAGTGTCAAAATTATTTCAACACTGTATAGTAGTGTAGAGATATTAGTGTAGAGATATTAGTGTAGATATATTAGTGTGGAGATAGTAGTGTAGAGATATTAGTGTAGAGACAGTAGTGTAGAGATATTAGTGTAGAGATAGTAGTGTAGAGATAGTAGTGTAGAGATATTAGTGTAGAGATAATTTTTTTCTCAAAACATTTATGAAAATAGTTTATGGAGTGTACGACATTCATTAATTCCACGAAGTTACGGAAGAACGTAACTAAAAACCGAATGACAAAAATGATAACGCAGCCGGAATGCATTTTGCACTGAATGTAATCATATCAGGTATATAGAATAGGCAAAATTCCCCGTAGTCATGGAGTATCTTTATCAGTTAAATCTATAGTTTCACTTATGTGCTCGCAGATATAGGAATATTCAGTAGCAGACAAACCCAAAATGCATTGCGAATTACCCACGGTTATGTAAACAAATTAACGGTATACACTGTAAAATCGGAATTACAGTACCTTACTGGTATTTAAATTCGCTCGGTGTGCGAACAATAAAACTGAGCGAAAAATAATACGACTCATAAGTTTATACCAACTAAACATAGGAAAATAATGGGGCTATTTTAGATAGAAAATAGACAATGATACATGCGGGAAACGAATCTCAACGCCATTATGCATATGCAGACTATACCTGAAACGTTTAATCATGATCAATTTTCATGTTGAAATGCTTCTAAGATATACACATAGACTGGAGGTGCACAAAAGCACGTCTTCGTAGTCACAAGCCCGGGATGACACTGTGGTAAAACAGACTGAATTAGTTATGCATTTAAAACACGTAACCAAGTGTTGATTCTCACTGAAGTCAGCAGCCTATACGCAGATATATATCTTTAATACCTCCTCTATGGAAAGTCATTTATTAAATATCAGAATGATAAATTGTACCATGCGTGCATATAAGCAGGCATCTTCACAATGAAATGATGATGCAGTTGTGTTATATTCGATGTATAATGTCTTCGAGGTTGTCCTTTATATATATTCACGTATCATCTGGAATAATTAAGAACTAAAACTGTCATCAGATACAAGACTTTTACGAAAATATTTTGTCAGTTTTGAATTCGCACAGAGGGTGCGAATTCAATGCGCGCGAATTAAAAACTGAGCGAAAAATAGTTCTGCACGAATTTAAATACGTGTAAGGTATAGAGTGTATATTAATACAGTACAATACTATGTAAATCATCAATATTCTACAGTGAATTTAATAGTATATTATATTATTTCCCCACGCAGGCTGGATATTCAGGCATAATGTTGTCGCGGCGTAGATGTCGTGTTGTGATGAGAAATCTATTGCGCAAAAGAAGGACTACCCCACGCTTAGGAGTGTAACGTTTACACATTACGTCGTTTTTATGCTGCAAAAACCATGAGCGACCAATGTGCTCTATTTCACCATTTCAAATAAATACAGTAATGCCCTAATTAATCGACACCTTAACCACAGCAGAATTATGTGTAACTTTTCAGAGGATTTAGTCGGAAATATGGCTTGTTGCCATTCATCGGGAAGCTCTCAGTGAGAGTTTTTCCGATAAATGGCAACAAGCCATATTTCCGACTAAATCCTGAAAAGTTACCCATAATTCTGCTGTGATTAAGGAGTCGATTATTTAGGGCATTACTGTAACCCATGCTTAATGTGTTGCTGTTATTATATATGCTTTTAACATTACAGTATCTGAGAGAATACTTGATTGGAAAAGGTTGAACATGTAATCAGTCTCATTTCCCTTAACTTCAAATAGCTTCGCATTCAGTTGGCTCACAATTTCATTGAATATAACATGTGTTCTTTTTATACCCTTGCCAGGCTTGCCTTGCGCAACAAGTATGTCTTGTTTTTAACTGTCGGCACAATTCCATCTGCCGGGCCTTTTCCTTAGTTTGCTTCCAAGTAACACGTCTTATTCCTGATTTTGTAATCAATGCTGATAACAGGTAAATCTAGTTACGTTTCTATGTCAGTTAGACGGTCCATCTGAGGGATGAAATGTTCAAATCCAAAACACATTCAATCGGCTACCAAGGGAGACCAATGTGCCCAACATGATGGTTAGTGCGGTACGTCGGTTGTCGTCTGAAATACGACAGTAATATTTGTGTGTACAGTGTACCATCCTCAATTTTAAGTGTGAAGGATTACTTGCCTTCTGTTCCATCGAAACGGAATGACTAGATTTTGTATTGATTATAATTATAGTGCCACACTTCATATTTATCTTGATATTGTAACTGTCCGCTAATGACTGAAAACCCGAAATGTGTGTTCCACCAGCTTCTTGCACTTGTGCTGTGCTTTTACTGTCGCACATTTAGCTTACAACTGAAAGTCACGAAATACAACATTGTTTTCTTCACCCTAATTCACTGTGCACACAATTTATCATGAAATCCCGCTAACTGCGTATATAGGAGTAGCTTTTAATACATATGATGTCATATATATATACAATGGCCACGTGTACGCTGCACATTGTTTTATAAATGCAATTTACTTGACGTTGAGGATGGCGCGGAATTATATATACTATCCTCAAAGAGTACCTAACTATATACAACTAAAATGTTCGACTATGGGAATTATTATATGGAGCGACGATAAGTTGGCAGCCACGTTCATGTTATTTAGTGTTGACCAATTAGCTTACGTGCTTTATTTTATAGCTGGAAATGATTAATGTGTGAATTAAAGTAACAAATATAATACAAACAAAGCATATGACGTGAAAATTATACCTGTAAATACTAAATAGTATATCTCAAGACGACCAAAGCATATGATGTACAAATAATACATGTAATATAACAATTATTATACAACCAAAGCATATGATGTTCGCTCAAACTATATTTGTACGATGGCAATTATAATGCATCCAAATCGTTTGCTGTTCAACAATGCACACAGTATAACCACAGGTCCCCTGGTGCGATACCACCACTACACGTATATATTGTATCTCACGTGACTTTCTTGCATTCTGATTGGCTGCAAACTGCTATACTATTTTACGATAGTACCCCAGTTGGATCCCTACATGCCTACTATTCGTTTTCTATTTAGAGTAACAATCTCATTTTGCGAAATCTGGTTGCCGTTTGAAGATACGGTCAATCTTAAACTTTTCCTTATACGATACTTGTTGCAATATCGGTATATCATTAGATCTATTGGTGAGTTGCAATGATCTTACAAATGTCCGATCATATCTAGCCAATGTATTTAACAATTTGTCCGTTTAGTTGGCAAGCGGCCAATCCTAATTTTGTAATGCCAGTGGACGTCATTTATAATTTCCTTTTCAGTTTTAATCGAAGTTAAGCAAGTTAACTTCTAAAATTTCATCAAACTGTCTTTTCTAATGACGTATTTATAGAAATAAATGCATGAATCATGAATAGATGCTGTTAGATGTAAATAATAACATAGTTATACTCCCCTGCCATCGTCAACAGATTGCCGTAAATTGTAAAATCTGAGACCGATTTCCAAAATTCACGGTAAATAAAAATGTGACAAAATCTGACGCATAAATTGTGTGAGAATTGGCACAAATGTTCGATATAATATAATAAATAGTGAATGTCTTGTCGTTGACTATGCCAAAATAGTGGTCCTCGAGGGGGAATAGTCCACTCGCCTGCGGCTCGTGGACTATTCCTCCTATCGGATCACTATTTTGGCATAGTCAACTCCAAGCCATTCATTATCTATATAATATACTATTATATATATAGTGTTGGTATCGCACCAGGGGATATGTGCGTATAACAGTTATAAGTACAGGCATCTCTCGTGTTGTATATATTCCCACCTCCAACCAGAGATGGGGCAATACCTGTAATATAACAATTATAACACATCAATGCATATGATGTTCACAATACAGGTAATATAACAATATATGTATATATACAGTATACAATCCCATCTTAAACCAGAGACAGGACGATTACAAACCAAAGGCATTTGATTAAATACAAATATGTTTCAATTTGGTGCTTCCAAATACTTTTTGATGTCGATGTATTTGATTACAAAACAGTACATTTTAAAAAAATTAGTCAAATGCTGTTTTACTACAGCTGAGTACTTTGAGATAAATTGATGAAGAAGATCCTTTTATTGTTTGCCATAGTCGTTAAGAAAACATACTGAGTTGCACTAAATATAGTCAAGCCGAAAATTAAACCAACACATGAACATCCAGCTCGATTTAAGTGTTTAACCATTTGACGACGGGAGCTGCGCTGGTGCAACATTAAAGAACCTGTGCCAATGCAATATCTTATATATGCGAGTCAACCTCGCATGTATAAGAGAATACATCGGCCTAACAATTGTTTATCATTTTTTAATCCATTTTTCTCACATTTTTTAACAAATTTTAGGATTTTTTGTACTTTCATTAACAATTTTTATCAATATGGCATATATTTTATATAATGTAATCTGGGGGTTCGAAAATTAAGTGGGCCCTTAAAGAATCGTTAAAGATAGATGGTAGGCAATAGTTTATTGCAACAAAGAATGACAATTGACTCTGGTGCAGATTTAACACCTCATCACCCACCACTTCTGCCATAATGCTCAATCAGAATAATATGTTTCGATGTTTAATCAGTGAATGTGGTAATAAGAATCTTAAATCTGCCGATCGAATAATAATATGCGCACACAGTTGTTTAAACAATATGTGACTCCAGAGTCATGTTTTGAATGTCATGTAGTTGAACTCAAAACCTCACAATCGAATGCTTTGAGGATGGTAAGATGTGATATTAGAATACAAGTGTCCATTCTTTTTATATAAGTTGAGGCTGTTCTGGCACAATAAAACACTATAAATAATTTGTATTGATAAATCGTTACATGGTTTTCTTTGTTGACAGATATGTATCCTCTCACTGTTACTAGTATTCATTAGATCATTAGAATAGATGTTATAGCAAGAAGTAATTGCCCATCACTCTCTAAAATAATCTATGTCATTTCGGCAAGATGTAGTCAAAATTACTCAAAATGTAATTGAAAAAGAAATTCAAATTTAAACATATTTGATTAAACTACAATACTTCCTGATTACAAATACTATACAAACACTCCAAAATGTGTAATCATTACAAATCTATTATATATTTTGGAAGATCTGTCTGTCTGTGTGTGTGTTCGCGATGAACTCGAAAACGGCCGACCCGATTTCGATGAAACTTCGTATGTGAGGGTACTATCGACCGGGAAGTGGCATAGGCCTATTGATTTTCAGATCCGAGTTCAACTTTTCACGTGCCGAGGTCAAATTTGTTTTTACGCTGTGTTACGGGACTTTCATTTGAGTTCGGTGCTTACAAATCGATTTGAAACAGCGCGAATAATAAAATGCCAGTCATAATAATGACACTGTGAGAATCTTTCGTGTTTCCTCTTTCCAACGATATATAATGCGTATGTATCCGTTTTAGTTATCTGCCTCAATTATCAAGAAGAAGTGGTACTATCTTCCATCGGGATAAAAACAATGCGTAACTTCTATGACGTCGTTAGAGGTCATAACGTTAGATCACGATAACGCTTAACCGGCCGATGCATTTGACTGTTTCAGACGTCTTGGCGATATCTCGGGTACCGATGGTAATTTATCTTTACGTTGAAACTTGATAATTAATGAGCGTGTGTATATGAGGGGCGTTTATATACTTGAGTGGAAATCAAATCGGGTTAAACTGGCGGATTTTTACGGACGAAATTTGATGCATAGGGTATCTCGGTATCCGCTGGGCCGATTTCCCGGTATCCGCTGGGCCGATTTCCACCATTTTTGGGGTGTTGGTGTTTGACCCCACCTGACCTTGACCTTCAAAATGGTCAATTCAAGGTCAAATCTGGTAAAACCGGATGGATTTCGACGGGTACTTTTGTCGGGTACTTTTGTTCCGACACTGTGTTTTGGACGGGTCAAATTGACCCCACCTGACATTGACCTTCAAAATGGTCAATTCAAGGTCAAAGCTCGGACGAAGTTGGGTCACCTTCTAGTACAATATATACTACGATTTGCTCAACAATGTCTCAAACAATATGTCATCTATGTATGCAAGCGGAGAAAGAATATGATATTCAAACGATAGAGGTTGTGGCTTAAATACAGGTAAGTACGTGTAGTTGAATAGAGGTTTGCCAACCTATCAACCCGATAAATAAATATCTTGATATATATTTCTTTATTCTCTGGTGATGAGGTACATTAGTAAATGTTCAGACAACATCCCAATATTACCCTAACACACACATTTGCACGTACATACACTCAGAAAATTTGCCATGTATTCTGTGCAGGCATTTAGGAATAACAAGCTACAATATTGACAGCCAGAATTCAAACTTGCTTATGCCATGTATCTCTACCACATGTAACCACATGCGAGCAGTAGTTGCGCTGTTACAAGTAGAAATACCGAAAATTTACTTCCCATGTCATTAGCTTTGGTAGATATTAATTTTATATGCATTTTGTTGTTATTCATATTCTGACACAATAGTGCCAGTGTATGACCGTAGACCAACCCTCCACGACTCCACGGGAATTACCTGCAAATTTGCCAAAATTGCATGGATTGTTTTAAAACAAATCGCAAGATGGCAGCTATTGCACACACTTGAATGAAAAAAAGATATGATTTTCGGATTAAGGACCTTCCATCTCTATTGTACCACACCTCGAAGCTATGAAAATCTATGAGAGATTGCACGATTGCCAGACATTTGAAGGCTAATTTCGGCCATATGTATGTCATAAAAAACCCAAGGACGTGGCTATGGGGTTTCCGTTGGGGTGTCCACATTGATATTTTCAGATTAACTTCCTCGCACCTGACATCCCCCTCCCGTGGGAACGTCCTAATTGGTACCTCAAGGTTTCCAAATATTGAAAATATCCAACTGAGACCCATTTCAGACCCAAATTTGAAAAGTACAAACATTATTCTACAGTTGGCATAAAAGCAAGAATTTACCCACTAATTACTGGATGTGACATCAAACAATGTGAACCGATTTGTGGTGTAAAATTCCAATTTATATTGTGTCAGGCATGAACTTTCCAACTGATTAATGTTTTGTTTACCATACTCCCCTATCGACTAACCCTTTACCCAACAGAAGGGCCCTGTGCCAATGCATTCTCTTATATATGCGAGTCGACCATAGGTCGCCTCGCATATATAAGAGAATGCATTGGCTTAACACATTAAAAATTATAAAATTGTTAAAGAATGTAAGAAAAAATGGTCAAAAGTGTTAAAAAAAGATATTTTTTAGGCCAATGCATTCTCTTATATATGCCAGGCGACCTATGGTCGACTCGCATATATAAGAGAATGCATTGGCACAGGGCATAACTGTAACCATCACAATGTGGTCAATGAGCCGGTTCCAATGATATCCATATTTGTATGGTTTTATTGAGACAGACCGAAGATAATTTAGGCTGTTGCAGCTTTATTTGGCCGGTTTTGGCCGGTTTGTTGGGTAAAGGGTTAACTTATATGGCGTTACAGAGCTCCCACTGCTCGTGCAGTAAGTGATAATACACATTTATTTTATAACAAGTTTGTCGTTCTTAAATTAACAACGAATAGTCCTCTGCTACGAACTACGAACTACATTAAAAGGACGTTAGGCCTTCGCGGTCAATATATGTGAGAAATTACAAGAAAACAGTACCGTTAAAGTGATTTAACAATAAACATCGCTGATTGCTCAGGTAATGAAAATTATGTATTCGAAATCTGTCAGAATAGTTGTCAATATTTCTGACCTTTCTGTTTTCCATCTCATTTTGATTGGACTTAGATATTTTATCGGAATAATCAAACTGTTATCGGTAATCTAGCTGTGACAGCAAAAGTTACATAACAGATTCGCGAACTATCGTTATATTTTTAAGAGTAATTGGCAATTATAGTACAAAAGTTGATATAGTTTTACTGATGTGTACTTTTTGCTGATAGTTGACGTACAGACGTTCGTGACTTTTTCATGTACCCACAGCGAAAGCATTGAGTCCCTTTAAAATAATGAGGCAAATTTGTCAGGCGCGTGAACGTAGCGTTACGCCGCGTTCGCATATTCATGCACTGGCAAGTATAATACAGGCATTTAAATACCGAGCGCTATGATTTGCCAAAAAAGCGAACGCTTTATAAAAGGCATCCTCTGTACCACAGCAAACCACGTGAGATGTAATACTCTGTAATTCCAACTGTAAAGGTGCCATTACACGATTAAGCTTGCTTAATTCAGCTTCAAATGGTAACCACAGGGGGTTATGCTGAATGTTCACATTACACCATCCAGCAAGCTTTTAAAAGCACTGTTTTATCGGGAAATCTTTTACAACTGTCCATCATAATTAACTGGTCTGGGGTTATATTTACTAACTAGACTCCAATATTGTGGACTACACATGTGTCTTTTATCAGATATCGGAGGAATTCTGTTATTTGACTGCTACATGACATTAATGGGCCATTCGTGCTGTATGGAAAAACAGCCGAGTTCCTTTCGATTCAGCTTGCTCAATTGGTAATAAAAAGTGCTGAGCTGTATGAGATGGCATGGCATTACACGATGCAGCTCGCCTCTTGAGCTTGCTGAATTAAGCAAACTTTATCGTGTAAAGGCACCTTAACGATGCTACTGAAATTGACATGTACATGGCTTGCGATTATCACTCAAGAATCAATCAATCATACATGCATGTGAAGGCAAGTGTTATTAACACCCTTACATGTGAAACTATACAAATTTGACTTTTCATGTCATTAGCTTTGCCACAAATGCATTCTACACGTATCGTGTGGTTCATATGATGACATCACACTGTTTTCTATCACGAAAGGCCTGAAAACATACCAGAACAATTTACCAGGCGCATGACTGCAGACTCAAAGTCCAGTCTCAAACACACCGTTGGCAAGGCTCCCGCCACATTGTTGTGTGTTGTCGCCCGAACACGTACTGGAACAATATGTTTCTGGTAGTGCTCCATACGAACCATAGCTCAGTCCACAAAAGCATGATGATGACAACTGTACAGCCGCATACCTGAACCCTGGAATGATAACCAGAGTATTTCACATTGGTGGTACGTGCAGCTTATTCACGATGGGGAATCACGTTTCGAGTTGATGAGTATCACGCATTCAAAATGGCCGAGGCGATCTATAACGCGACCAGACGCGAGGAAAAAAGGTAGTAAACTAAGATATGGATTTGATATGGCGGGTCACATATTACATATTATTTTGACAGCTACGAGCAGATGCTATACTATTTTCCAAACAAGCTGATCCCTCATTTACGTCCAAATTCATATTTGTTTGCTGTAACATTCTGACCAAAGTTGTCAGTCGAAGGATTCTCCAAGATGTATGGACTGGTGTATTCCACGCTCCTCCGACTGGCAACTTTGGTCAGAATGTTATAGAAAACCACTGAGTATTTCCGAACAAATAAGGTATCAACTTGTTTCAAAAATAAACTATCATATGCTCGTAACAGTCAAACTGCTAAGTCTTGTGTCAGTTCCTCGTATATTATGTGTTTGTGCGTATGCGTGGTACTCACCAACTTCGAAACCACGTGATTCCCCACCGTGTTATTCATAATTGTCTACTATACTGTTTTAAAACGTTCAGTGGCACCACCTACCCTTGTGTATATGACGTACGTAGGCGGCGTAGGCATTATAAGAAAACCATCCTAGCCAAGGAAGACGCATATCGTTATTTAGACCATTTATTGTGGAATTCATATCATTAAAGTGATGTGAAACATTCCGGTAGGTTGATCCAATAGAAATGGAGAAAATATTGCTCAAAGTTGTTCTTTTTACGAATATTTATCCAAATTGCCAAAAACACACCGTCATTCTGATAAATTAATTAAATGCACTGATTCTGGATGGAGAAATCATTTGTGTTTGTTTGTCGCCGATTGTCGCGTCTCGCAACCAGATGTAAATAGTTACAATTGAGCATAGATTATGTTTTCTATGGAGTGGTACGTTCGATTTGCTTGACATTTTCGGCGACGTAGTAGAATGCTATATTCCTCCAGTTGACATAGTTCCAGAATACCAACTTAACAGTTTAACGCACCCAAACAAGTCTATGATATGTCTTTAAAATGGATCAGATCAGATGATTGCGTTTCAACAATGATGATTCAATGAAAGTCGCTGATAAAACAATGTGTAATCGAGTGAAGGTCTACTGAAGTGGAAACAAGAGAGAAAGTGTTAAAACAATATGAATATGACAAAGCGTAGACGCGAAAATCTTTGAGGTTTCAATGCGATGTGGGGGTATTGGTGTGGTGAAGGCATAATACATATTAATCACTCACCTTTTTCCGCACATGCATCGACGCACGCTGCGGGAGTATTTGTTGTGGAAAGGTCAATGTGTGTTCCGCAAAGATCCCGGACAGTATTATCCCTGTAGCAGCCAAGATATCGTCCTGCTCTTCCTCGTTTCGATCCCAAAGCTGCCCAATCAATGAGAAAACCATTATGTTACCAGATGGTAAACAACAGAAACATCCAGAAAGGAGTTCATACCAGCGTCAATCAACGACCCGTGGAAATGTCAGACCAGAAACTACTTGAGATAGTTCGGGTAATTTTCCAACAACTATTTAGTGTAAAAGTTTATACCATGCAAGATACGTCTATTTTTTTTTACTTTTATAGTAACATTGTGAATTGAAATGATCATGACGACACGTCGTTGGACATTTTCTAACCACACCTTAATATTGTTATACAGTAATGCTCTAATTAATCGACTCCTTAAACACAGCAGAATTATGGGTAACTTTGCAGGATTTAGTCGGAAATATGGCTTGTTGCCATTCATCGGAAAGCTCTGAGAGCTTCCCGATGAATGGCAACAAGCCATATTTCCGACTAAATCCTGAAAAGTTACCCATAATTCTGCTGTATTTAAGGAGTCGATTAATTTGAGCATTACTGTACATGCATACTTTCAGTGTTAAATTGCATATTTTCAATAATATTTCTTTATTTATTTATGCTGTTGGAAATGAATCCATGATTATAACACTGTTTTTCCTTTTGCGTGACATTTGTCATATTTTTCGCAATTAAAAGAGTAAAAGAAGGGGAATATTCTCGGATGTTTGATTTAGCATTTAGGCAGGTGCTTAGTGGAAACCTCCATTGGGGTGGAATACAGTTATCCAGAGCCGGAATTTTGCAGTTCCATATGATGCGAGCTGTCTGGAATTGAAAACCCCAACAAAGATATTCCCTGTCACGTCCCACGCAACTAAAATTACGACGGACTTTTTTTGTGTTATACGACTGGAGTGCCATAAGATAAAAAGCTTTTATGAGAAAATTACCTCATGTGCTCCATATTTTATAAACATTTATGGAAATAATCTGTTGTGAGTATAGTTCGGTCCCTGTGTCTTCAGATTTTTTTTCAAGGGTATTTTGGAAACCATATGTTTTTTTTTGAAAAGGTGGAGTCTACAGAGTTTGGAAATCGATGTTTCCATGTTTTTACGATGGCCGCCAAAAATATAACATTAAGCTGATTTGCATTGTTTGGAAACATCCTATGAACATATATACTCCAGTAAATTGAAAATTCAAGCCGATTGAGTTCGGGTGGATCTGTAACATGTTCCACAAGCAGCTCAACAAATCTTTAAAAAAGCAATCAAAATCCTGATTTTGACCCAAAATCCACCAGCCAAGCATCACAACGCTCAGCGTGGTAGCTCAAATTCATAGCCCATAATAGTAGTCCAGTAGATTAACACAGAATCATAGTCCATAATAGTAGTCCAGTGGATTAACTCAGAATCATAGTCCATAATAGTGGTCCAGTGCATTAACCCTTTCAGTGCCAGGTCAGATTTTTGTATCAACCCATATACCCTGTGCCAATGCATTCTTTTATATATGCGAGTCGACCATAGGTCGCCTCGCATATATAAGAGAATGCATTGGCCTAACAATTTTTAATCATTTGTTATTATTTTTTACAATTTTTTACAATTTTAATAATTTTTTCTTATATTCTTTAACAGGCTTATTTTGTAGGTTTAGGGCCAGGGAATCTTACGTTTATCATGGGAATCAAAATTATTACTATGAATACTTGCTGATAGTTTTGAGTTATAACATGCCCCTAAGGTTTTATCCAGTTTGTTTTTAAATTCGCTTTAGCATGCTTAAGCATACCCAAAAAAAATCAACCCCAAAAAAAAAAAAAATCTAAAAAAAAAAAATGGGTTTGATTTAAAAAAAAAAAAATTTAGGGTCGATTTTACATACCGTAAATTAGGGCCGATGAGATCGGCCACTGGCACTGAAAGGGTTAACACAAAATCGTGGCTGGCCGGACTAATTGTTTGTGACAGGTACATTCACCTGCCCAAAAATTCACATATTTCGCAAATAACACCAAATCGCGTGGAAGTATAATAGCATGTTTCTAATCTTCAATTTAATGAACTAAAGGTCTTCTATGTGTATTCCATTTTCCAATTTTAACTTATCAATGTCTTTCCCGGGGCCTGAAATTTCAATTTATTTTCAGCAGCCCATTTTTAGGGAACGTTCATACGCTGGCAAAATTGCACTGCAAACTGCAAAAATGACATACCCGATAGTCGTTTATTTAGCTGGCATTTTTTGGCAACGATGATTTATGATAACGGTGTTTATTTCTTTGCCGGTGACCACAAAACGAGGCCACTAACAATAATTGCTAGTGTCCGTGTTGTCATTGATACGAATTGTGTATCGGGGACATTGGTAGAACAGTTTGTTCTCAGCGATTGTCATATATACACATTTAATTATACAAGTATGTGCTACTTTGTTATACGCGAGGAATATCGTGACGTGGTACAAAAAGTCCGGACAGTGGTACTCTGGAAAAATGGAAACAAAAAGTGTCGCAAACTGCACCAAACATATATAAGATTTATGGAGGCACGGACTCGGTATGAGTATTCGTTGTTTCAAATGTGCTTAATTCAATGAGGTTGAACAATTTCTCATTTATGATCGCGAAATTGCCACGTATCGATCAGAATGGCATATTGAGAGGTCCTGATTTTCGCCCATTTCGGGATTGGAACCCGTGCCATTATCGCCTAGCACAGACTGCGATGCTCGTATCCACTGTATTGATGTATTATAGTTGTTTTGAACGTGATATTGCTTGTGTCGTGGTGGGGGTCTTGGCAGTAGTGATACTGGTTAGTCTTTGGCATTGCTAAAGCATATATGTAGGATATTATAATGTAAATTTAGTCCTGACATAAAGCAAAAACAAATACATTCTAACATTCTAACTAAGGACAACACCCGATAGTCCAGTCAGTTAATATATATGAACACTCTCAAGTATTTTCATAAATCTATTTCAATCAAGGCAATACTTTACAGGGACGTGTGTCAGGGGGTGGATCCCCAAAGTAGAACAGTTGGACGCTTCATGCCCGACACAACATTATGTGGAAATTTCCGACCAAAATAGTTTAAATTTTGTGCTTATAATTTGATTTACCAAACAGTATTAAGTGTGATATTTGTTGTTTTAGATCCAAAAAGACCTAATTATTTGACTGAAATGCAGCAATCAGTTGAGAATTATCAACCATATATATAGGGGCGTGTTACAATGGAAATTTCCAATAGTTGTAAATTTGATAAAAACAGATTCGGATTAAATAATGTATGTATGCTACAAGGGGGACTTTGCATGCATACAGTGGTAATTGTTTTCAGTTAAATTTCTGATCATGGACGTTATGTTAGGAATTTCCACCGAGAGTTTGAAAGCTTGTGGTACCAGTTGAAAAAACACCAATACAAGGCGGGTGGTTACCAATGGGATTTATCGAAAGTAGGAATGTCTTTGGTTTTCTTAGTTGAGCCAAGTGTGGACCCACCATATCCTCTCTAGGTGGCGCTTATGGTAGTCTTATATCAGCCGCATCCCATCGATGGAGTTTGATTGATGCTTTATTCTCATAATTACAAATGAATATTGAGAAATACAGAGTGATATTTACAAAAGGATATGAAGATATATACACAAACTATATACATGTCGTGGCGAATACACATTTCAACATATCAAGTGACAATATTTTGACTGGCCTGAGTACACCACCACGCTCTGTGTTCTTAATATATTGTGAACAGCTCAGCGATAACTGCAATCACGCAAAAAACATATGTCGTACTTGATCACTACTAACGCTGATTTGTTGACAACTAGCAGAAATTAATCCGTTTTGGCAATTTTGCAGCTGGCATTTTTGCAGTTTACAGTGCAATGTTGCCAGCGTATGAACGTACCCTTAGAGCAGAATAGGAACAACAAGGTTTAAAAGTGAACATATTTGGAGGTATAAACATGTTTCCTTACTGGCAACAACCTCAAATGTGTACGACATGTGGACTATCCAGTTGTTTAAAATATTTGGAGTTTAGTTGTTTGTGGCACCACTATGTACATTATTGGATTGCAACTTGGAGAACAAGTGTGTGGTGTTAAATATCTAATAGAATCTAACTAAACAATTCACTATCTGTCTCAACTATTTTGTTCAAAAAATATATATACTAGCCGATGAGCCCGACGTTGTCCGGGCTATTCAAAAACCAAATTTCAAGTCGATAGCTCCACCCGTTTCAGAGATCTGGTCTGCGCATGCGCGAAGGTGGCGTCGCACGGGCTCGGCGACCCGATAAAATTCGTATCCGGGGAAAGATACATTCACATAGCAAATTTCAAGTTGATAGCTCCACCCGTTTCCGATATCTCGTCTGCGCATGCGCGAAGCGGGCGCCGCACGGGCTCGCCAATACGACAAGGTCGACCGCCTGGCCAAACTACACACACGTACCAAGTTTCGTCCCGATCGGTCGAGAATCGTAGATTTGTATCAATGACAGACAAACATACAGACAAACAGACAAACAGAGGTCTTCAAAATATATATGAGAAGATATAGAAGGTCGTTTTCGTTAGCCAAACGTGATCAACGCGATTACCGCGATTATGCGATCGTGCGATCTGATCGCTATACATGTATATTTGTCTATTTATTCGATCGCAGCTCGAATTTTTATGTTCTATGTACATTGATGCAGTCAGTTAGGCGCATAGCGCATTAATGACTATCGGTGGCTCAGTCTGTTAGGTGCAAAGCGCATCGTTTATTTCATATCTATATTTTTATGAGAAAATTAGCGGTGTCGGAGGAGATGCGAACCAAATATATGGATTTAGTCAGGTCTAAAATTTTAGGGTCAACCTAGAATAAATTCGGACTAAATTGTTTTATATATCATTTTGAAGAGGAAGATCTCATCTATAACATATCCAAAATCCGCTAAAATCCGCTTTGAGCATTTTTTGTAATTCAAGATGGCGTCCAATATGGCGGCCATTTTCTGTTAAGTCAGTTTGTTGCAATTTGATAAAATTATAGTGATAATATCGTGTCATATGTATACATAAGTATACATTTTTGTGAAGCTAAGACATAACGACACCTTTTATGCCAAAATTGTAACTCACCACCCAAGATGGCAGCCAAAATGGCGACCGGAAATGGAAAATGTTACGTTTTTTTACTGATATCTTTAAGATAAGTTTCTGTTGTTTGGAACTGGTTGAGAATTGTGACTTTATTTTGTATTTAGCATGTTAACAGACCATCGGGGAAATAAAATATGTCATAAGTGGGGTCCCCACCTCTTCCGATCATTCAAAAAATTTAGTTTACAGAACGCGGTATAACATTTCACAAAAAAATCACAATTTGGGATTCTAGTCACATTTCATCAACAATTGGCAGGACTGTGTAATGTAAGTGATGCATTCTTTTTCTTATGAATATTCCGACTCAATGGTATCAAAATTTGCACTTTGGCTCACAATGGCTGCCAAAATGGCGGCCAAAATATAAAAAATGGTCAATATTGCACCAGCGTGCCGTGCAACCGCTTATGAGTTGTGGTTGATGAATAAAATTGACTATTCTGTCTTATATACATTGAATACTAACATTTATGATGCACCTTGATTATTTTTACTATTTTAACCACTGAAACCAGAATTATGGGATTTTTTGTTATCACAAACTTGGCATCAAAATCGGGAAAAAAATAACTTCTCAGGTTTGCACCATTTTTTCAAGTTAAATGGAACTATCTTTGGTATCAAATGTGATTTTTATTTTTGATCTATCTTAAATGTGTGACACTGAGGTGTTTTAGACAAAATTACAAGATGGCTTGCAAAATGGCAACCAAATATGGCAAAAAGTTGATTTGTCATATTTATTCCGAACATTATTACAAGCTGTTCCGAAAAGGTTGCAAATTGTGACTCACTTGGTTATTAAACATGCTACTTAATCAACTGATAACTAAATGTTATATTCTGGTTGTCCCAGTACATTATGAGGCATGGTAAAGTTAAAGGGATGCAGTATTAATTTTTGCCGAACACTTCTTTTGGGATTCTGTCTGTCTTTGAACGGAAATGGAAAGACCGTTGAAACGGAACTGAGAGGGATCATATTATGTGGCTACTCTGGCCCATTAGCATCAAAATTTATTAACATATATACTATTGTCATGAAAACCGTTTCATTCGTATTGCATACCAAACGCCATTAAGAGACACTCTGATATGATCTCTCTATCGGTTAACATATCCTTGAGTTATAGTGACAGGAAATCGATAGTCACCCAAAGGTACACCAGTGCAACTTACACATGACCATGCATTCACTCCATATATACATGAACACCACATAAATGAACATATGTCACTCGCTTTATACACATACACCTCACCTAGTACTATACAGCCACATATGGATATGCCCATACACCCAACGCATGGCCATATAGCCATGAGTAAACATGCAGGCACACCAGGTATAATCCTACACCTCACCCATGACCATATAGTCACGAACTGTATACCTATTCACTACATTAATGAACATACAGTAACATCTTGTATACCTATTCGCCTCACCATTGGTAATACAGCCACTCCATGTATATGTATATATTTGCCATATGCATGGCCATATAGGCACTCAAGATATACATCCAAACGATGACAATTATAGTCACTCCCGGTGTATATTATCGCACATTCATGAGCATACATTACTTCTTGTTTACATATTTGCCTCACCGGGGGTCATGAAGTTACTCCCTGCATATACATTTTCGACACCCATGGCCATATATTCACTCAAAATATAAATATACACCAACATAAAACCATATAGTCATTACATGTATATATAGTATACATATTAACCTCACCAATGGCGTTACAGTCCTTCTAGATATACCAATGTCCCGCACCGCGCACACGGCCATACATACACTCCAAACTTGCATATAGACCTCACCATGACAATTCAGCCTCTCGCTGTATACTCATAAACCACACTCGTGATCATACAGTCACTCCCTGCATACCAATTCACCCACCATTAATTTTGCCACACTGGCACTCCATATATACATATTGGCCACATCATGGCAATATAGCCATGCAAGATATACAAGGGCTCGCGTCTTGCAGATAATGAGTCGAAACGTAATGTGACATTTGCTTAGTATGGCACATAGTCAGCGATCTGCAACTGATGTTGATCTTATCCAAACATTTTGTCATCTTTCAAACTCATTGGGAGTAATTTCCAAAAATGTCTAAACTCTACATTTGGCATAAAATAAAATCTTGTTTCTGTGGGGTACTTTCTAAAACTATTTTCAAAATTCCATTAAACTGCTCCAGGACCCAGCTTCCAACTCAACATTCATGTTATTAGAACGGGGATCAATTTGTCTGCGAGGAATTGGGACCTTGGTCATCATATATGTAGCCACGAATATTCTGTAGTATGCCCAACAGATATCATCCCCTTTCTTTTGACATCCATACATTTATGTACCACTATCATTGTGTGGGGAATAGGATAGGATGTAAGCCATTATTTCTTTCACTATACTTATATTGACAAACGGAAAGGCATTATGGTCCGTCAGCCAGTGCTCCATTCTGACTTGTTATTGTCATTCCGGAGGGCTAGGTGTGATTTTCGTTGACGCGGACAAATGTGTCACCTTGTCAGATACCCACTTACATTTGTTAGCCTATACTTACCTGTATTGGTTGGTTGTCTGCATTGGTTAACCTATGACCATTGTCACTACAGGTGTATATATAACTTATCAATTAACATACAGCCCTTCTAGCTATGCCTATACCCCACACACACGACCATTCGTACACTTCAGACTTGCAAAACTACAGCTCAACTATGAGCATTCAGCTACTCACTGTATACCGGTACACAGCAATGACAATACAGCCACAACAGATAAACATGCACATCCCACCCATGACCATGATGTCACTATCTATATACACAAGCCCACCGGTGACCATCAAACTGTACTCCAGTTATGCATAACACCTCAACAACATTGACCCTGCAGTCATTCCATGTACAGATATACACATTGCCCATAACCATACAACCACTCCATATTTATCCATACACCCCATCCATTATCACACAGCAAACGCGTGTATACATATACACCACCCATGACAATACAGCAACCCAATGTACACATGTACATCCCACCATGACCACACAGTCACTCCATATATACATACACAACACAAAGATGGACAATGTAGCTAATCTCGCTATACACATACACCACTTCAATGGCCATACAACAACTGCCTGCATACATGTTCACCTCACACATGACGGTCATGACCATAAGTTACTCCTTATATACATATACAACTCAACGTGGACACCCCATACATGACCATATAGTCATACATGGTATAACTATTCATATTATTGATGAATACAATAACTCCCCATATACATACTCACCTCACCTTTAGCCATACATTCAACAGACATACACATTGTATTAAGTTGATCAATGTTGATTACAATGGGCCAGAGTAGCCACATACTATGATCTCTCCCAGTTCCGTTTCAACGGTCTGCCCATTTCAGTTAAAAAGCATGGACAGAATCCCAATTTGTTTTTCGGAAAAATCCATACTGCACCCCTTAAATGAACTTTCATGCCTCCTAATGTTCTGGGACAACCAGAATATAACATTTAGTTGACTAAGTAGCATTTTTAATAACCAAGTGAGTCACAATCTGCTACCTTTTCGGAACAGCAGTGAATAATGTTCGGAATATATGTGACAAATCAACATTTTACAAAATTTGGTTGCCAATTTGCAAGCCATCTTGAACAATATTGTCTAAAACACCTCAGTGTGACACAATTAGCACATATCAAAACAATAGACACCGCTGATACCAAAGAAATTTCCATTTTACTTTAAAAAATGTTTTAAACCTGAACAGTGACTTTTTGCCGATTTTGATGCAAAGTTTGTGACAGAAAAATTTGAATAATTCTGGTGATTTTAGTGGTTTCAATGGTAAAAATTAATCAAGGTGCATCAGAAATGTTGGTTTTGAATGTATATAAGACAGAATAGTCAATTGTGTGCATCAACAACAACTTATAAGCAGTTGTATGGCACACTGGGACAATATTGAAAATTTTCCATATTTTGGCCGCCATTTGGAAGCCATTTTGATCCAAAGTGACGATTTTTGTAACATTGAGTTGGAATATCCATAAAAGTAGAAAGCATTGCACAGTTCTTCCAATTTCTTGATGAAATATGGCTAGAATCCCAATGGTGATATTTTGTGATATGTTATACCGCATTCTGTAAAATCGAATTTTTGAGCGATCGGAAGGGGTTGGGAGCCAAAGAATGGCATACTTCTTTGCTCAAATGATCAGTTAAGATGTTAAATACTAAATAAAGTCAAAATTCTCAATCAGTTCCAAACAGTAGAACTTATCTTAAAGATATTAGTAAAAAACGTGAAAATTTCCACTTCGGCCGCCATTTTGGCGGCCATTTATGACGGGAGTTCCAATTTTGGAATACAACGGTGGGGTTATGTCTTAGCTTCACAGAAATGTATACCAGTGTATACATATGACAAGAATTTCTCACTATAATTGCGTAGAACTGATTTAACGTAAATGGCAGCAAACTTGGACGCCATCTTGAATTACAAAAATTGATCAAAGCGGATTTTAGCGGATTTTGGATATGTTATAGAGGATATATTTCTCTTCAAAATGGTATACAAACCAATTTAGTCCAAATTTATTCTAGGTCAAACCTTTATTCGACCAGACTAATTACGGAGTTGGTGATCGCGTGCCTAGGTGTCTCGTTATTGTGTTAGGTGCATACCACATTGTTGATTTATTTATAGATTTATACTATTACAAAAAGGACTACTGTGGCATCGGAGGGAAGGCGATCCGAACAGATGGCACACGGATTTGGTAACGACGTGCCTATATGAAGCATAGGTGTCCTTCTAGCTCACTCAGTCGGTTAGGTGCATAGCGCATCGTTGATTCGTATATATAGTATTACAAGAAAGATAGCGGTGTCGGGGGAGGCGAACCAGATGTACGGATTACGGAGTTGGTGACGTCGTGTCTGCACGGAACCTATGTGTCTCGCTAAGTCACTCAGTTGGTTGGGTGCATAGCACATTGTTGATTTATTTATTGATTTATACTATTACAAGACATATTGTGGTGTCGGAGGGAAGGCGAACCGAACAGATGGTACATGGGTTTGGTAATGGTGTGCCTGCATGGAGTATAGGTGTCATTGTAGATCACTCAGTCTGTTATGCACATAGCGCATCGGAGGGAATGCGAACCAAACAAACACTACATGGTCTTGGTAACGGCGTGTCTACATGGATATGTATATAGAGTAATGCCGGCTACGTATGATTTCAGACACATGCAGCTCGAACTCTTATGTTCGAAAGCCGTTTCTGGCTGTTTTAGATTACATACATAAGGCCACTCCAAGTTTCCGAGCGCCAATAGGACGGACTATATGTTCATGATATTCATAATATATACAGAGTACCAGCCACCTATGATTTCAGATACATGCAGCTCGAACTCTTATGTTCTAGGTCATCACGGATCCCGAAACGGCCGTTTATGGCTACTTTAGACATCGAAGGCCACTCCAAGTCCCCGGGCTCCAATAGGACGGACTATGTGTGCGTGATATTAATAACATATATAGAGTAATACATGCTACATATAATTTCAGATACATGCAGCTCGAACTCTTATGGTCTAGGTCATCACGGATCCCGAAAAGGCCGTTTCTGGCAATTTTAGACATCTAAGGCCACACCAAGTCTCCGGGCGCCAATAGGACGGACTATAATATATGTTCGTGATATTAATAACATATACAGAGTACTACCTGCTACCTATGATTTCAGATACCCGCATATCGAACTCTTATGTTCGAGGTCATCACGGATCCCGAAAAGACCGATTCCGGCTATTTTAGACTACATAAGGCCACTCCAAGTCCCCGGACGCCAATAGGACGGACTGTATGTTCGTGATATTAATAACATATATAGAGTTATACCTGCTACGTATGGTTTATGATATACGCAGCTCGAACTCTCATGTTCTAGGTTATCACGGATCACGAAAATACCGTTTCTGGCTACTTTAGACTACATAAGGCCACTCCAAGTCCCCGGGCGCCAATAAGACGGAATATATGTTCGTGATATTAATAGCATATATAGATTATAGAGTAGTACCTACTACGTATGTTTTCAGATACAAGCATGCAGATCAAACTCATATGTTCTAGGTCTTCACGGATCCCGAAATATTAATATTAACAAAAATATTCCTTTCAAGACGCAATGCAATATCGCCGTACATACAACTTTTAGATGTATATCCATGTCCATCCGACTGACAGCTATGCACCGTCCCGCAACTATTTACCCAGGAACTGTTTACCACCCGAACACCTAGCGTGATTGTTAGTATAAAAATAAATTAGGTGTCTTCATAACCGTAGTACGTTCAATGATGGTTACTAGGATGAGAATACAACAGTTTGTCACACATATTACTTCATGTCATGAACTGTGTATATCAAGTCATCAAGGGAGATCAACCATTCATGGGGATTGGTGTATATCAAGGAGCCTAGCGATCGAAAGATAAACCATGCATGGGGATTGGTGTATATCAGGAGCCTAGTGATCGAGATGTAACCATGCACGGGGATTGGTGTATATCAGGAGCCTATTGATCGAGATATAAACCATGCATGTGGATTGGTGTATATCAGGAGCCTATTGCTCGAGATATAAACCATGCATGTGGATTGGTGTATATCAGGAGCCTATTGATCGAGATATAAACCATGCATGGGGATTGGTGTATAACAGGAGCCTAGTGATCGAGAGATAAACCATGCATGGGGATTGGTGTATATCAGGAGCCTAGTGATCGAGATATAAAGCATGCATGGGGATTTGTGTATATCAGGAGCCTAGTGATCGAGAGATAAACCATGCATGGGGATTGGTGTATATCAGGAGCCTAGTGATCGAGATATAAACCATGCATGTGGATTGGTGTATACCAGGAACCAAATCGTGGTGCTGAGTGATCGAAAGATAAATTCATGGCCCATTAAACTCCCCCTTTCCCCACACATAATTGAGATTTATAGTTGTTGGCAGTCTACTTTTAAAAATAAGTTACAGTGTATGTCAAGGATTATGAAGTGCATCAAGCAGGAGGGTACATGGGAACATGCTCATGATACCATCCAGGACTGCTAGTCCGAGTTCGGTTTAATTGCTAGGCGACCGATTTTGTGGAATTTGTGCTCAATTTCATTATTTTGGGCGTAAATTTATTTAAGACATAGTTTATAGGATTAAGGTCTGGAGTTGTTATCCTCAATATCAAACTCCATGCAGCACCCTCTCCGTTGTCACTGCGATAGATCACTGCTGGAAGGATGCTACTTTACTGACAGATACATCTATTTTTACGTATCATCGAAACTATATTTAGTCATCTATTATCTTATTTTGACCACCATAAGTGTGCAATAATGGTAATTCTTTCGGTATTGATAAGAACAATATGAACTGAGCCAGTAATAGACAATTTTAACGCTAAAACATAAGAACTAAGATCATGTCAGAAATCCTTACCAAATGTCTTTGTGGCAGTGGTATCTCAGCGGAGCGATGGGATATTTCGAAAATATCAGCAATAACGCCCAGAGGGTTAGTGCCTACTTTTGGTGGTTTCTACCATAATTCTGCATGCGGATTGTCGTTTTCAAGGGCAAATTATATATGGCAGAATAAAACAGAATCATCCAAATAGTTTATGGATGATTCAAGTATAAATGGATTTTTATCTTGTTTATGCCTAGTTTACCAATACGCCGAATCAACGATCTGTTCTGGTGAAATCAAGATTATAGTATCAAAAGCAGATCGCCGATATCTGATTACTCGTCAGTTTAAAGTAAGTAGCTTCACTCCCGGTGGGTATATATTTGAAGTCAGGCAGAACTGTGTCCGATATACCATAAGAAAGGTCATAAAAAACTATAAAGAAAACCCTAAGGTGGCATATTATTGGTGCGAGACTCGCCCCGTATTAAATTGTTGAAAACTGCGATCAGAGTAAGAAATATTCTGAGATACAAACACATTTTCGTCGCGAATCAGCGCGCGGAGTGTCATGAAATGATATTCGGAAGAAATCGGAACCGCCCGAAAAACGACGATCGGCTGGCATGCACGGTTGACAGAACAGCCAAAAACATTAGCCGGCATGTCGATAACCGAAAGTAGATAAAAAAAAGAAAAAAAAAAGAGATAATGTCTTAGTTTTTGCATTCACTCTCATAAGTTTTCTAAGTGAAATATCGACAATTAATAGGCAACTAACAAAGTGTTATATTATATATGGATTGTTTTCAAATTTAGGCGAGAATGAGTATTCACAGTATGCAAAAGACGATTGGCACGCCTCCGAAATTATCCAGTTTCGCCAATGCCTCTCCATCAGTTATTGATTGAAAATAAACAAATCTGGGAAATCTGCCCATCTAATCAAACGTCAACATATTTGGCCGAAATCAAGGTGAAGTTATCTGCATTGGCATTATTGACTTCTGTAAATGGAAATTATAAGCAATATTTGAAATGAATAGAGTGAACCACCGATCGATCTATAAATTATAATAGCCCAATCGTGCTGAACTAGATCGATTTGTCTACCTGGTACAGTGGTCACTGTTGTAAGAAATTTCTTGAATATTGATATTTTGCTTGCTTGAAGGTTTGTACAAATTTATAATGAATACTAGCAGGGTTACCCGGCGTTGCCCAGGTTAATGTATGCTGTGGATATTTGTTGGGAATAGAGAATGCTCTTGCTTTATATATTATACGTTTTCTGATAAATTGTATATTCAAATAGCATCACAAAACATGATTAGTAGTCATGGAATATAAGTAGTGGCTCACCTTGTCAATTGTCATTCTGTTTATCGCGATTAATCCGTTCCACCAATAATGCAGTATTTATTTATTTACAACTGCGTATACATTAGACGTTATAATATGATACATAAACACATTAGTTCGATAAAAGATGATAATTGGGTTTTACATATTGAGATGTATCAATCAATCTAGTGGGTTGGACTAACATCTCGAGGACACCTGGCTATCATATCTCCATGAAGATACAGATGTTTCAAAGAAATTTCCAGGTGCTCCTCTGCTCATGGTGCTATATATTGGCTAAATATTCTTAGTTCAAACGAAATGTTGCTGCGCACATATCTCAGCTACTTGTCACAGGCACAGAGATTTTGAGTTCTTTGTGTCAGTCGATGAGTCTGTTCTAAAACCCTTGTCAGATGTCAGAAATGGTAGGATCCTGAACAGTCTTGTGCTACTAACTGCATTTTCTTGTATATCAGAAGAAACTATATTTGACTGCACACTGTGACCACTATTTTTGAACAGGCCTTCCATGTCTCTTGACAATTTGTAACTTTTTGTGGAAACTGTATTGAATGGAACAGACTAATTTTTTTTATTATATATATGCAATCCTCTGACGGTTCGAGGTCTCTCAGTTTGCACGAATATATGTATCTCTTCAATAGAATGATAAATATACGTTTAATGTTTCTTCTAGTTATCTCTTTTTGCTAGCATATTGTGTGAATGCCTTGATTGCCATTCCCATATAAATATGACTGTTAAGAAGATGTAATTATTCAAGTGACTTATGTGGGTCACCATATGTCGGGATTGTGAAATGTGAACGCCAAACTACTTAAAATGATATGGAGATGGCCTGGTAACTGTCTATAACTTATATGTGGATATCGGCGAATAGCAATCTTATCAATGATAGTGCATATCCGCTCGCCATCCGTGACGCAAACGACACCAAATGTGGTTTAATTCATGGTATATCATTAGAGAAAAACGTGTATGAATTTGGTGGAATTTGGTTTATTAAATCAATTGTTGATGCAACGCTGACTCGAACAACGCCATATTGCGAAGGTGATTATGTATTCGTTTGGTGGAAATCAGCGACAAAACTATTTCACCATATTTTTTAAATTTCCCCTCCCACCAACAGCGTCATTTTAGAAAATTTTAACCCGCACCATTATCTTCCTTGTAAAAAGTTACCCCTCTTAGAACGCCTTGGTGCCATCTCGATTGTACCGCGTGAAGTTATATATAGAACGCACACAGGCAGACAAAAAGACAGACAGACAGCACGATTTTATTTATTGTATCATTTGAGAAGAACGTGTCTGAATTTGATGGTAATTGGTACTAAAAATATTTTGTATCAGTTTTGGTGACCCTCCCGTCCCTATTTCGGACTCAAGCTGCACACACTAAGACTCATTAGAGATTAGAGATGCATATATATGAAATTGGTGAAAATTTGGCGAGTATACAAATTCGTATCAAATTTAAGGTCCCCATATCTCTCACCCATAGGGCACCAATTTGGTGTATCTAAACCACACGATAAGATTCCTCGTATCACGGAGAAGAATATGTATCAATCTGGTGGAAATCGGCACTAAACATATAGATATAATTTTTTGTGTCCCTCTCATCTCTATACACCACTGACTCGAATGGCCCAACTTGTGACATCCTTAAACCACACGATTACACTCCTGATATCATGGAGATGATTGTTTATAAGTTTGGTGATAATCTGCGACTAAACAATTTTTTTTATAAAATTTGGTGCCAATCCCTCCCCTCTCCATCTCTCACCAAAACAGCACCACTATGGCGTCTTTAAATCACGATTAGATTCCTCGTATCATGGATAAGAACGTGTATCAATTTGGTGGAAAAACATTGTGCGTCAATTTTGGTGCCCCTGTCCCTTTCAATGCAACCCTGACTCGAATGAGGCCACATTTGACAGATAAAAGCCACACCATTAGACTCCCCATACCATGTGGATGATTTTGTATAAGTGTGGTGGCAATCGGCGACTTATTATGAAATTTAGTGCCCACCCCTCCCAATCTCTCATCCAAAAACAACAATTTGGCGTTGTTAAATCGCACAATTAATTCCTTGTATCATGAAGAAGAATATATATCAATTTGGTGGAAATCGGCGCTAAAATTAGTTTTATCAAATTTGGTGCCCCTCTCCCCTTCCGTTCATCCCTGACTCAAACGACGCCACTTTTGACATATTTAAATCACACCGTTGGATTCTTCATATCATGGGGATGATTATATGTAAGCTTCGTGGCAATCGGCGACAGAAAAAAAATCTGCCCCTCCCCTCTTCCGGGCACTCCTGACGCTAACGGCGCGACTTTTGCCATATTTAAACCACGCCATTAGATTCCTCATATTATGGGGATGATTATATATAAGTTCGGTAGCAATCGGCGACAATTTTTTTTTCTGCCCCTCCCCCTTTTCTGCCCCTGACAACAACAGCGTCACTTTAGAAAATTCTAACCCCGACCATTATCTTACTCGTAAAAAGCTACTCCTAGTAGACCCCTTTGGCATCATCTAGATGGTCCCCTGTGAATTTCTATAGAACACAGACAGACAGACAGACAGACAGACAGACAGACAATCGCAAATATAGATATAGATTACAGGTAGAAAATTATACCTTGTCTCATTAGTTTCAAAATAAATCAGAATTAATTTTTTTCAAAACAATTGGTTGAAACTTGAAAGATCAATTTAGAGTACTCCCTTTATCCCAGATTCATGCTGGCTGTGAAAGACCGATCGGTCTATTTTAGCCTGATTGGGCTATTATAGATCGATCCGGTGGTTCACCCAGACCTGTAGGATATGCGCTATTGCCAATAGATAAGGCGTTTCAGGAAGTCAGTATCATATGGAGATAAGTGTCATAATTGACTATTCTTTTGGGCACATATCTTGTAATCATATGTAGCTCACCGGCATTCAAACAAAACTTATGTGTGTAACTGGTTAGCAATGTTTTCTTTAAAAAAACATAAAAAAAACAACATTGATCAACAGTTTTTTCATGAACAAGTCTGGCACAGCCTGGATTCAATTATTATAGTTATATAAGGTGGGGCACCGCATCTCCATGCACAGGCACATTGCAATGTTACACAAGTTTCGATGGATAATAAAACCCTTGTGATATTTTGAATGGCATTAACTTTTGGGAGGCCATTTTCACATTTTATATTAGCTAATTGCGCTTAAGCGTAAATCATTTATGCTTACACGTAATCATTTACGCTTAAGCGTAATTCACTTACGCATTGTGTGTCCATTTGTGGTCAGGTAATAGAGGCCCGTGGCTGTATGTTTGCGTCATTGGTATCTGTTTGACATATATAACAAGAAAAGAAGATGCATGCATCAGATCGCCCATGAATTATTTTCCAAAAAAATAGTCACATACATTGGGGAAATGTTATAAAGTTAATATTAGAAATTCAAATATACGCATCTATCAGAATGAGATATCTGGTGTACTCACGACCAAGCACATGATGCTTACATGGCCAAATTACCCCTAGATATGAAGCTTGATCGTGCATGTACAATTTGATAATTACATGCTCATAAATGTGGGCTATATGGTTTGCCGATAGATTCAAATCATGACATCCAATATGCAGACGGACAGATGCGGGCTGTAACGTATACCAAAGACTTCAAGGTTCATGTTTCCGGAATTCTGAAAAGAAACGTTAGCTTATCGAGTTGTTACCACAAATATGCATATGCAATTTGGGATATATCAAATAGAAGATGCTGCCTATATAATCAAATGCAATACAAGTATGTATACCCAACCCCTCGTGCCACGCCGCTGTGA
This sequence comes from Siphonodentalium dalli, assembly GCA_032622095.1. Taxonomy (NCBI): domain Eukaryota; kingdom Metazoa; phylum Mollusca; class Scaphopoda; order Gadilida; family Siphonodentaliidae; genus Siphonodentalium; species Siphonodentalium dalli. The sequence continues at coordinate 193,028,733 of CP136062.1, read as the reverse complement.
CCAGCCATGAGAAAATACACATGAAATATTCAAACCGACCGGACATTGTTGCATGCAATATACGTTTACGTACACCCCAACCCCCTGTGCCACCCCTATGTGACGATGTGATCAGCCCTGATGACATACACACGAAATAATCAAATAGACCAGACAGTGTCCCATGCAATATAAGTACCGACACCCTAACCACATGTCGCCACGTCTCCACATGGGACATAATGTGTCATGTGCAAACATGCACATACAATGTTCAAGCAGACATGGCCCCTTGCAATATAAGTGCGTACACACGCCTACCCCATGTCGCCGCGTCCCTACATGTAACCAGTCACGAGAACGTGCACATGAACATGTCAAACAGACCCGACAGTGAATGTCACATTCAATATTAGAAAACAGTACATACTGCACCCAACCACCTGTCACCGCGTCCCTACAGGTGATGCCCAGACGTGAAAACATGCACATGAAATACAAGATATTGCCTATATAATCAAAGGCAATAAACGTATGTATACTCAACCCCTTGTACCACGCCGCTGTGGCCAACCATGAGAGCATACGCATGGAATGTTCAAACCGACCGGACAGTGTTGCATAATAGCATTGATAAAAGTATGCGTACACCCATCCCCTGTGTCATCCCTCTGTGACGATGTGATCAGCATTTTATGACATTATACTTATGAAATAATCAAATAGACCAGACAATGTCCCATGCAATATAAGTACGCAGACCCTAATCCCATGTCGCCACGTCTCTACACGGGACATATTGTGACATGTGAAAACATGCAATGTTCAAACAGACATGGTCCCATGCAATATAAGTGCGTTCACGTCAATCCCATGTCGCCGCGTCCCTACATCTAACCAGTCGTGAGAACATGCACATGAAATTGCCAAACAGACCCGGCAGTGTCACAGTCAATATTAGAAAAAGTACATACTGCACCAACACCTGTCGCCGCGTCCCTACATGTGATGACCAGACGTGGAAACATGCACATGAAATAACAGATATTGCCTATATAATAAAATGCAATAAAAGTATGTATACCAAACCCCTTGTACCACGCCGCTGTGACCAGCCATGAGAAGATACACATGAAATGTTCAAACCGACCGGACAGTGTTGCATGCTATGTAAGTATACGTACACCCCAACCCCCTGTCCCACCCTCTGTGACGATGTGATCAGCAATTGTTGACATACACATGAAATTATCAAATAGACCAGACATTGTCCCATGTACTATAAGTACGCACACCCTAACCCCATGTCGCCACGTCTCTACACGGGACATATTGTGACATGTGAAAACATGCACATGAAATGTTCAAACAGACATGGTCCCATGCATTATAAGTGCGTACACGTGTAACACGTCAATCTCATGTCGCCGCGTCCCTACATCTAACCAGTCGTGAGAACATGATATAGAAGCTCAGTATTCTCCCTTGATTTGTGTTAACTTTGGACACCTTTTAAAACGGCAGATTAGTAATATCGTGACCGACAGATGACGCCAGGTTATTTTGATAAATTGAAATGAAAAATGCGAGGGGGCATTGCAACGAAACTTGAAATTTTCAGGATTGGCTTACGGACTAATAGCGTCTGGGCATTTGCGCGTTACACGCAATGTCGTGTGCTAAACTACCGAATTGCTGAAACCGATTATCACGTGTATCTTATGGGCTATTGCATTGTTGTTGGGATGTTTACCTTAATGCAGAAACAAATTGTTTCTAACCAAGGATAGGGTGTTATTCATGAGCTCTCTTCTGATGCACGAGTTGGACGATTTGTTTAGTAGTTAGGACGTGTATACCATGTCCATATCACGTAACATAAGGGTTCGGGGGGTAAACACAGTCATTCTTTCTAATGTTGTTAGCTCATGGGTTCCGGGTATCAGCGTGTGTCTCCTAACAATGATATGCTGTTACCCTCGAGCCTAGATTGATGTCATATTTATAACGCATTGGGAGTAAGTGTCAGTTTTAGGCGCCAGGTTAAATTTGCAAAGAATTGGCTTATGAATGTTTGATTAGCTTGGTGCGTTGCGGGATGTAGGATCCTGATACGATCACTGTCCCGTCTCAAATTAGTCAAAGATGCTGGCCCAGGGACGCAGGGACGAGGCGGCTCGATGCTACCCCAGGGACGTAGCGACGAGGCGGCTGTAGTGTCAACATGCCTAACACATCAGCTGAATACCTCTGATCGAAATGATGTTGATATTGTTCTGATAGCTCCATAGTAACTCAGAAAACAGAGCATTTTTAAATGACTTCCAGGTGTAACTGTTTAACCCTCACTTTGGAGATTCTTGAGAATATTTATATTTTTCTTGTTGGAAGATTATGCAGTGAACGTAAACGCCTACTGTGGGAGGGGAAAAAAAGATTTATTTGAAACTCCAGTGTATAATCCGATTACTAATGCGTAGTTGATAATTAGCACACCAAATATGGACATATTTACTGTTGATTAAATACATCTTCCAGTTTGTAAAATGGTCCGATTTTAGCCACACATATATAGGACAAGAGGGTGATTTAGGGGTTTCCGCAGGCGCCGGTAACGCGCTCCGCTACCCGTCCCATTTTTGCAATGCCCTACACGCCGACCAGGCTATGGTCTTACAATCTCGTCCAAATACGGATACGATAGGCGAGAATCGCATGCGTTTTGATATGTCGATGCCGTCTGGAGAGTTTGGCGGGACCAGCATCCCGTCTCGATTTGCTCAGTCAACCCTTGATGCTATAAAGTGGTAGCCGCGGGCGCTTATATATAGAGTTGTTTTTATTAGCCATCAGGCCCCCGCGGCAGCGGTCGCTGGCGCGACCTGACTGCCTCGATATCAATTTGAAAAAGGGGTGACGTTGCTTCAATAACAGGTCTTAGACAGTGCCGTCCGCCTCCCCCACGCCCACCCACCCTAAAAGTGATTTTTCCTATAGTGTTTTTGAAACGTGTCTCTTTGTGGTGTCATTCTTTTGGTATGATTTTTTACTAAATAACGGGTATGTTAGAGTTACATTTCTTTGAATTTTACAATCGAAACATAGTATAAGATATTCGCATGCGATGCTGAGTCACGCGGGACACGGCAAACTAAATCGCGCGCAAATTGGCTTGCGATTTTTCAGCATCCCACCCCATTTGGCATGCGATAGCGTTTGTACTAGGTGCGCCGACGCTATACATTCGCGCCTGCGTCACGCTAATGGTTCTATAATAAGGACAAGGAAAACTATACAATTCCCCCGTTTTACCATCACTCGGAAATCGGAAATATTTAGTCCATATATCCGCGCAATTGTGTCGATGTCACCACGGGTGTTTCGACGAAGGATTCCTCTTTCAATAAATACCACAAGCGCCACTCGTTGCCATTTCTATCCTCGGCATTTGATAATTTTTGACCACCAAATATTGTCTCCAGAGAGCGTAAAAACTAAGATTGATCCGGCTCAAAAATAATGGCTGATAAGATTCTCTTAAATTCACCCCATACATCTTATTATAATTAAAAAACGGTCAAACGTTCAACTAAACAGCTCGCGCTCAGTGAATTCTTAAAGGTACTCAATCCGATCAGATGGTCCCCATATAATCAAGTTACAACAACAACATTTCTTCCAAACACGCGTTTGTTATCAGAATCGATTAATTACAACAAAATAATGCTAATCGCTGTCAACTATGGTATAAAAATTCCCAACGAAATATGTCCGTATTATCAGTGAAATTTGGCCGTATTACCACTTGAATTTAGAGTTATCCATCTTCATCCGCAAATTTATCCGAGACCTTCGATTTGACGACTCTTTACTGGGCCACAAATAATTATACATTTCGAGAAATAACAATTAAAAAAAAATCTGAGCTTTAATGTGTGGGTTCCTCGACTCGAATCAAATATTTTTTATCCCCGAAGCCAAAGAAATAGTAACTTGGGAGCGTTAATTCGGATTATGCATCTTTAACGGCTAATAATTTATTTACTCAAAAGAATCAGAAGTTTAATAAACCGTTCAATAGCCACAGTAGCTATCTCACCCCGTGTATGTGGTATTGCCAAACCCGAGGGTATATATCACCAAACCAGACCATGCTGTTTTGATACATTAACATATCTTCTATATCTATATATCTCCCAGTTAAATGGTGATATCCACTATTCAAAACGTAATGTTCCCTCAATGGGATAGCGACCATAGCTTGCTCTCACCCCGATAAATGTAATAGAAATTCCGACTCATTTCCGATTTTATCATAAATAGTTGACACTTTTTTTCTTATTATTCTTTATTAACTCCATCGAGGAGAGTATTGTATGTTCATATACGGATATTATACCAATAATGTACAGTCTTACACATAAATGATAAATATATACATATTGTGGTATGGTCAACAAGTGTCACTGTACTGAAGCCTCGTGCACTCATGGAGTTAATCAGCTATTTACAGTCACGGTACAGCTACATTCAGTTACCGGTAACTAACTTGCAGGCATGCATTAGAAATGTCGATGTGTCCACAATAAAATTGCTATACACCGAAAACAATTCCGAGTCTGCGCAAGTGTCCTCATTCCCTATAGAATCAGCGAGATAAATTGATTATCAGTTAGATTGCTCAATAAGAGGTAAATGTTCACTCCATATTTGTTCACAATTGTGTCCCAATATATGTTCCGAAAGTGCAGCAGCGCTATCGATTGGCATGCGAACAGAACGTGTACCAGTTCATTTGGATAAGTTTGTCCACAAGAACGACACAGTTTGTTGTTGACGTATGTTGTTTTGTTCAACAACAGCGCAATGTGTTTGAGCTGGACCTCGTACTGTCTATTGGCAGAGAGTATCTGCCAGATTGTCCATGGTTTTCTGGGGTTCTGGTGGCACGTATAGAATGTCGACAAATCGTGATCTTGTGATACAGATGTTTGCCAGTGATTCGTATACAGGTCCGACACCCGCGACTTTACTAAAAACTTCCACTGTGCCTTCTCTGGGAACGATCCAGTGTCTAGACATTCTAGAAGGTAATGTTTTAGATCGTATTTTTCTAGAATAGGAAATATTTCAGATACAAAACCGGAAGCAAGTCTATCGAACAGCATATACTGATATGTTTTCACTAGGAAAATCCTCAGTGGAACGTCATGGTTACGTGGAATGTGAACTAGGTTTTCGAGGAAGCACAGTTTTCGAATGTCTATCTCTCGCTCTATAGGTAAGAGTCCAAGAAGACCAAGGGCAACATTTGTCCTAGTCCGGGATGGAACAGCCTGTGTGTTTTTAACGCAGGTTCTGAATCCTCTTTCCAATGTGCATAAAACAGACATTTTGTGTGTAGGCAACAATTCGCACCCATACAAAGCACGTGGGAGAACGATGGATGAGATCAATTTTGCCATTGTTATCGGAGAACACGATTTTGTTGTACGCTGTCCAACTAGCGCAAAGTATGTTCGTCTCACCTTGTCCGCCATGCATTCGGCACGGGCCACGTCGCACTTAAATTTTCCTTGGAGAATACCGAGATGAGTGCACTCTTGCGTTTCTGATATCACATCGTTGCCTAGAGTCCACGAACGGTTTGCAGAATTATGTCGCTGTATTGACTCGTTGAACACGATGACTTGGCTTTTCGTGATCGAGAAGTTGAATCGCCATTTAACACTATATTCGTGGCACACGTCGAGCATTTCGTCGAGTCCGCTTTTACTCATGGCAATTAGTGCGATATCGTCAGCTGTCGTCGGACAAGCGCATTGTATGCCTTGTATGGATGCACCCTGATTAGACTGTGCCAGTCGCAGCAGAAGGTCATTAACGTAGACCAAATAAAAAAACGGGGACGTCACGGCCCCCTGACGGGATCCTTGTGAAATGGTGATTGATTCTGATATATGTCCAGTGTGTAATACTTTGCTCACGCAGTTCTGATGCATCTCGTATATGACACGTAGTATTTTGCCACGGATACCTATTTTGTGCAGTTTGACTAGTAGTCCGGAGTGCCACAGTTTGTCGAACGCCTTCTGGCTGTCTAAAAAACAAACGTATGCTTTCGATCCCAAGTCACCGGCGTAACTAATCGCTTCTTGTAGGATGAAAGAAGTCATTGTGCAGCTAATGCCCACCATACTTTCGGGTATCACATCGGGTATATCTAAAAAAGGCACAAACACTAATGATCCACTCCTGAGGCTCAATGAAAAAAAAAAACAAAAAAAAAAACAACAACAACAACAACAAATGCCCACCCACATACAACATATGTACAGGGAATCGCCCCACATACATTATATACCCCCAATAATTATAAGATAACATTATCACATTATAAGATAGTATACCATCAATCAATATACCATGTACATGTAGTACACTAATAACTCCAACCTATATTGTGTATGTATATTATGTCACCTCACATTTATATTATGTAATATGTACACTGTTTGAAATTGAATCGCCTGTTATGTCAAATGCGACGAAAGGCGTAATAAACATCTGAATCTGAATCTGACCCAAATTACAAAATTACAGCCGCAGATCGATCCTGACAACCCATAAGTTTAGATTGTTTTCATCTGGTGACCATTTCAGTCCACAAATTTGGCCGAAATTTTCTAAATATGCATGTTTTTCTCTGAAAACAATTTCGTGCAAGGCTCTATAATTTGTACACGGTGTGTATAATGTGGTGGGAAAGTAACTAGATCATGTCGATCACTCAGTTATGTACACCTGAATGGGAGTAAAACGTGTACGGGCATGGCATTACTCTGCAACAGAAAAAAACTATCTGAAATGTTGTTTTGGGCCAAGAGGGGACATGCATCAAACGCTAATCCGAAAATATGTCATATATAGAGAGTGATTTGGAGGGGGGGGGGGCTAACCCCGGGATTGTCGAAAGGGCCGTTATGCCCTTTCCTTAACCCATTTGAAAATATGTCATTAAAAAGATATGAAGTATTTATATCATACTTCATTATATTATCATCCCTGTAGGGAGCCCCACACAGATAGACGAATATATTACCGAGAGACGTCTGTGAGGGGCACCATACGGGTTAATTCTGATGAATATGTCATTCGAAGATATGAAGTATTCTCCCTGAGTGTAGTTCAATCTGTAAATGTTATTTGTTTAAAGTGCCGAACAACGATGGTATGTTGCTTAAACGCTCCATCACCGGGTTACAGAACTGATGACGATACCAGTGACATTTCATTTACATTACTATACTGACCTATACACTATTACTTACAAATATACACCTGCTTACTCATGTTCATAACTCTAAATTTCAAAATTAACCCTTTTGATACCTCTCGGACTATGCATGCGTTCTGAATTTCAAAATTGTTAAAACCCAACTATGTACGGTCCCATTTTATCTTAACCCTTTACCCAACAGAAGGGCCCTGTGCCAATGCATTCTCTTATATATGCGAGTCGACCATAGGTCGCCTCGCATATATAAGAGAATGCATTGGCTTAACACATTCAAAATTATAAAATTGTTAAAGAATGTAAGAAAAAATGGTAAAAAGTGTTAAAAAAAGATTTGTTTTAGGCCGTGCATTCTCTTATATATGCGAGGCGACCTATGGTCGACTCGCATATATAAGAGAATGCATTGGCACAGGGCATAACTGTAACTATCACAATGTGGTCAAGGAGCCGGTTCCAATGATACCCATATTTGTATGGTTATATTGAGACAGACCGAAGATATTTTAGGCTGTTGAAGCTTTATTTGGCCGGATTTGGCCGGTTTCTTGGGTAAAGGGTTAAACTACCAGTATATGACAATCCTGATACTGATGCTTATTAAATCTTTTATTTTGCACATATATTTAACTATGATGGTGCATGATTCTACGATACTGGTACGCATACCCTTGTCATATAGTATATATGCTCCTATTTCCAAAATTGTAAAACACCAAGCATATATACTTTTATTATTAATTTAGTTGACTTTTAAGTTTTCCATGTGGCGCTTCTAAATGTGTACCTAGATTTATTACACGCCTTTGTCCATGTTATCGAAGACAGGTTTACCCCTGTACTCCCCGTGTCCCCAGCCCTCATCTTACAACGGTGTAGTTCACCATGCAAATTTATCCCTGATCGGTACAGCGGTTTGTTTTGTGTCGTAGATCGTATAAAGTTGAGCGAAAATTGGGTTCAATAGACCAAATCACTAGAACACACGAACAAAGCAGTATCATAGCGGGACCACGTCACCAAACTTCAACCATCTAGAACAACCAGGAATAGTGTTGCTATCGATGATATCCATTAATGACTCATGTTACTTTGATCAACATTAGATAGTTTGGCTGACATGTTACATGGAGAAGTTTAGTCTCAGTATTATTCAAATGAATCTTGAGGTACCTGAATCCTAAGTGCTGCTCAATTCTAGATCACAATCAGTGTTTGAGACTGTGTATGGGTATGTCTTATCTTATTCTATTCTATGATTTAATATCAAGTGCAGCTTTCTTAATTTTACGCGGAGCTTCAATGACTTTGGATCCTAGATACACCAGAGACCTGGTGTGTGTCATCATTTACACACAAAGTACAATGAAATCATTCAAATCTATAATACCCGAAGACATGGGTAAAATAGTGGCAGACATGAACAGGAAACTGGACGATAATGTCAAAAGTGGCCATCCTATAACTAAATTAGACACAGTCAAAAAAGAAATCTTACACGAATTCAATAAAACAAAAGAGACAATGAATTCTGAAACCAAAACAGTATTAGATGAAAACCAAAATGTAAAGGAATGTGTAAATGCAATGTGAGAAAAATATGATAAGCAAAAATATTACATTAAAGATGCATAATCCGAAAAAACGCTCGCAAATTCTATTTCCTTGGCTTCGGGGGTAAAACAAATATTTGATTCGAGTCGAGGAACCCACCCATCAAAGATAAGAGTGATCAGATATAGATTTTTTAAATCTTATTATTTTTCACCACCAATAATATTCAGTAGCCCAGTAACAGTCGACGAGAAGAAGGTCTCGGACCAAATTGCGGATGAAGATGGATAACTCTAAATCAAGTGGCTTTTTTGTGTCAGATATTTGACACACTGGTAAAGTTTTGTTAAACAAAATGTTGATAAATATAACGTTTTTGGACAATTTATACTATAGTTGACTGTGGTTAGCATTATTTTTGGGCTATTAATCGATTCTGATAACTAAAGCGGCAAAAATATGTGTTGTTGTTGGAATCTGATGATATGGGGACCATCGAATCGGATTGAGTACATTTAACAATTTATGGCAAGATGCATAAAAGCACTGTGTAGGAACTGTTACATCGGAAGTCGTTCTATCGCCGGTTTGTGATGGTTCTTGACTGATTTGTGACGGTTCTTGCTGATCGAAATTATACATTTTCACGACTTGTTGACAGTTAAAACGCAATTTTGAGGCATCTAGGTGATAATTGGATTAGTTATTTTCGATCCCATCACAATCTGTGGCACCAATGAGCGTGTTAATAACGAAACATTCAAAGTCATGACAACGACAAAAACCGCGAATTTTGATAATTGTTTGGGTTCTCTCCTGATCGAGTCGGTTCTCTCCCCATTTAATCGTTCTATACGGGTAAAACTATGGCTAATATTTGCCATGGTACATGGTTCAAACTGCCAATTTTGTGAAAGTATACAAAGATAAACACAACAAACTATGCATTAAGTTGAAATTTGCACCACTTGTCATTAATTTCGATGAATTACACTGTCTATCTATGCTTATCCAATAAGCTGTGTTACGCCTATCAAAATTCACAAAGTCGCCAGCTAGTTTGAAAATAACGCGTTTTGCAGGCCCGACATTTCCATGAGTCAACAGCCGGTTAAAATAGTGAAATTTCATTGCGCTGGACTTCGTAAAGCGTGAGCGTATACGGGATATATAGAGTTATCTGTCTTGTATTTTATCTCTCCTATATATTTTGATACAATCTGTATTCGAGAGATAACCCACATCCTCCGGACCTCAATGATATGATCGTGAAAAAGTATTGATATACCCCACTAAACTTTGACAAACACCAGTAATGGTGTGTAGATAATTTACATATCTCTCCTATATATTTTGATACAATCTATATAATTTACATATCTCTCTGATATATTTTGATACAATCTATCTGTTTGTCTGTTTGTCATTTATACAAATCTACGATTCTCCACCGATCGAGACCAAACTTCCTATCTAGGGGTAAAATCCAACGGACACGGTCGTTGTCGTATTGGCGACCCCGTGCGACGCCCGTGCAGCGCATGCGCAGACGATATCTCGGAAACGGGTGGAGCTATCGAATTGAAATTTGCTATGTGAATGTATCTTGCCCCGGATACGAATTTTATTGGGTCGCCGAGCCCGTGCGACGCCAGCTTCGCGCATGCGCGGACGAGATCTCGGAAACGGGTAAAGCTATCGACTTGAAATTTGTTATGTGAATGTATCTTGCCCCGGATACGAATTTTATCGGGTCGCCGAGCCCGTGCGACGCCAGCTTCGCGCATGCGCAGACCAGATCTCGGAAACGGGTGGAGCTATCTACTTGACATTTGGTTTTTGAATAGCCATCGACTTGAAATTTTGTTTTTTAATAGCCCGGACAACGTCGGGCTCATCGGCTAGTCTATTATATATTTTGGAACTTCTAGCTGTCTGTATGTATGTATTTGTGTTATAGACTCGAAAAACTGCTCGACCGATCCGACTCAAATTTGGTGTGTAGGCCTACTTTGATCCGGGGAACAATATGGGCGGGTCCAATTTCACGTGCGTCCGTGTCCTTGACCTTGACCTTGACCTCGCTCAAATACGCTCATATAGGCATGTTTCTGGACCTCGACCGATCCCACTCAAATTTGGTAGCTGGTTCTACTTTGATCACGGTAACAATATGGGCGGGTCCAATTTCACTTGCGACCGTGTCCTTGACCTTGACCTCGCTCATAAACGCTCATATAGGCATGTTTCTGCACCTCGACCGATCCGACTCAAATTTGGTATAATGTAGGCCTACTTTGATCCCGAGAACAATATGGGTGGTCCAATTTCACGTGCGACCATGTCCTTGACCTTGACCATATTCGCTCATATAGGCATGTTTCCGGGGCGATCGAACAATAGTTTGCCCATGCGGAGACGATCACAAAAAAAACCCTAAATAGCCCGGACGAAGAGGGGGCACATCGGCTAGTGTTGTCTATTTTCGTAGACGTATTTTACTCAACAAAAAGCCAAAAATAAGACGTTAAAAGTTCGTTGACACCAATACAATGTTCTGATTACGCAGTTTATGTCGGGCATCCGCTTGCTGGATGCTGCTTATCTAGGTTAAATTCTAGAATTCTAGAATATGCAGCTATTAAAGCATATGCAAGCACGATAATCTTCCATTCAATCATATTTCAGATTGACCAGGGATCTCTGATGTTTTAATAGAAGATATAAAAAACCAAAGAATCCTACAGTTACGAATATTATTATATGGATGTTTAAATCCTTTGGTTACTAAATGCGCTGTAATGAGAATTGACTTGAATCCTATTTGTAGGAATGCTCAGCTATTAAGTTCAACAAGCAGTAAAATATAAAAAAGATAAAAGAATCATGCAGTTACACATATTATTATATGGATGTTAATCCTTTGGTGACTAAATGCGCTATAAAGAGCAGCGACTTGGATCCTATTGATTCATTTGTAGGAATGCTCAGCTATTAAATTCAATATGCAGTAACAGATTGTTTGAATTATTAGCTAAACATTCATACAAATGAATCATTAAAAATTAGTGTTATGGGTGTCTGAACCTGGCTATTATAAGGAACATTATTATATTCCTCGCTACTAACGTGTCAAGTGAGCAGGGACGTGGGCTGGAGGGTATCCAATGTTGGGGCGTCCACCTTGGAATTTCCAACCACACCATCCCCTTGAAACAGACCAAACTCATGCACAAGGCCCGTGCTTTGGTTTTCCCCAACTGCATGACACATATAGCTCTAGATTGTATACCATTCTGAAGTGAATTGATCAATAGCCTTTGATTGGCCACCATGCAAACCGGGGGAGAAACTCAGGATACATGGGCCCAGTGAGAAAATGTGGATATCTGAACCTGAAAATTGCAAAAAACATCTAGACTGGCTTCAGGATTCCCAAGTGTTGGAAGTTTCCAACCTGGCGCCCCCACCCCCACAAGATTGGAAATGTTCCCAACAGATGGAGAGAGAGATGATTTATTTTGCAAAAGAGCATACATTTTTTAATACAAAGCATATTAATTTAATTAAATGGAATTAAATTATTTGTCCATTAAACCAGTTTCTTGCCAATTGGGGGCGGGGGTAAATGTGATACAGAAAACTAGATCACACCTGATCCCTACTTCATGTCCACCCATCATGAGTTTTTGGATCAACTCTAAAGAAGAGGTGTCCATTTGTATATGTCAAATATGGTTGATTACATGTTTAAAGTGTAGGAAAGTATGCAAATGTTAGTCTAAAAACGACAAAATCCCCACTATTAAATTGTTGTCAAATCAAGAGAATAATTTCAACATATTGTTGGTGTTAAATTTCAAACCAATCTATTGTAAGATAAGAAATTTGTAACTGTTGAACATTTTGACCAATGTTGGGGATAGACACCAATTAAGCACCCCATCCCCAAGTCCCCCACCACCCCAATCACGTCATAACCTATCAATGATTCAGTTGAACGTGATTTCATAAGTTATATTCATGTCTGGGCGACAAACATGTGTAAATGTACCTCAGGCGGACTTCAGAGGAGGAAATATGATGGCGCTGGCATTGAAATATTGTCACACCTGGATCTTTCAATAATGCCCAGATTAAGTAAATGAATATACCATCTTATATTCTCAGTCCTGAGAGTAGATTTATATTACCATTGGTCATTTATATAGGCGGGCATGATTATGATACTATACTCATCGGGACTTTCAATATTTTATTTCTGCCTATTAATGTCACTTAATCTCCCATATTAGGTATTTATTGTGTTATTTCTTAATATACCTGTTCTATTATGCAAATTACATAAGCTACAGTCATTATCTGGTTTAAAATGTCAGAAACACAAGACGACTTTCGGACCCAAGTGCAGAAATCGTTCGAATAAATCTCATGGACAGAACCGTCACAGCCACGATCGGTTTGAAATAGAACCGTAACACACACCCGTGTTGATTACGAGGTCACAGCTCCCAATTATCAACCCCTATCGGGATACTTTCTCAGCTATTTTACAAAAGAATAACACGGGTACACTTTATAGTCAGTGTTTGTCTTCAGAGTGCGTTTCATATTTTATACGCCACGAAAAACAAAGTAATTGCGTCCACTTGGATTGATTTTCAGTGATAACATGTTGATATTTACGCGTTAACTCGCTAATACCGAGTTAATTGTGGTCTAGAGTTCAGGTATCGATAACACGGCACTTCTGCGGCCTCTGTTCATTCAGGAAAGTTTAATATATTCAAGATATCTATAATTATGCGTGATTTTGTCACAAAAATGATTATTTTCAATCATCAGGAACCGTAACAAATCAGGCAAGAACCATCACAATACCGGCGATAGAACGACTTCCGATGGAACAGTTCCTACACAGTGCATAAAAGACTGGCAAACTATTCAATAAACTAGAATAGCACACAAGTACATAAAGTGTACGAGTATATGGCTATCCAGACAGCAATCCGAGGAATCAAGGGAGCAGTATGAGGAAGAAGTTCTAAAAATGTTCCATATCACCATGCAGCTAGAAATGGAAATGAATATATATTAAACCTTCCATGGCGGGAGCTGCGCTGGCGCAACATTAAGGATCCGGTACTAATGCATTCTCTTATATATGCGAGTCGACTATAGGTCGCTTCGCATATATAAAAGAATGCATTGGCCTAACAACTTTTTATCATTTTTTATAAATTTTTCTTGCATTCTTTAACAATTTTTATCAATTTTTATAATTTTTACTTACATTCTATAACAATTGTTTATCATTTTGTCATATATTCTTTAACAATTTTATCATTTGTTATTATTTTTCTTATATTCTTTAAAAAAAATTATCAGATTTTATCATTATTTCTTACATTCTTTAAGAATATTTAATCATTTTTTTCATTCTTTCTTACATTCTCTGACAGTTATAAAAAAATAATTTATAATTTGTTAGGCCAATGCATTCTCTCATATATTGCGAGGCGACCTATGGTTGACTCGCATCTATAAGAGAATGCTTTGGCACAGGGTTTTCTCAAAAAAATCAGGAAGCTCCCGTCATGAAAGGGGTTAAACCTTCCTTGACTGGAGCTACCTGACATTTTGAGAAAACCCTGTGCAATGCATCTATATCTATATTTGCGAATGTCTTCCTGTCTGTCTGTCTGTATTCTATAGAAATTCACGGGGATAATCTATAGATAGCATCAAATGGGTCTAGCATGGGTAACTTTTTACGAGGAAGATAATGGTGCGGGTTAGAAGTTTCTAAAGTGACGCTGTTGTTGTTAGTCAGGGGCATTGTGTTGCATTCCATATGTGCATGGGGTATTCCATTTCTGATATATAGAAATGAGAATATGTTCATACTCGCATCAGAAAGTGCATTTATTTACCCGTTATTTACGGGCAATCCCCTGCTGTTGACTACAATATGTAGGGATATACGGGCATAGCCGAACGGTCGCCCGAATATTTAGGGGAGGGGGTAATCCAAATTGGCCCGATTTTTAGATTATACATAGGTATATACAGACGGGTAAAATAGGTATTGCTGTATATGTTTCCGGAAACTGAAACATAGCATAGTACTGATGATCCGCTTACCGTTATGCACGAGTTCTCCACAGCAATCAACTTTGTTGAAACAATAAACACATCGGAATGTGTGTCGGTATACCGGCAGGGTGGACCATAAGTTGGAGAATATCCTCGTAACTGTCCATTCATAACATGTAATGAGCTTAATTATAAAGAAAATGTAGCGTGTGGTAGCAAAAGTTCACAATTATGTTAAAGTTCACTGCCATAGGTCATGATTGGTGGTATAACCCTGGGGAAAATTATAACCGATGACAGGTCACACGCAGGACCACAGGCCCATGTAGCCCATATGAGCGCTTCGGGCACAAATTTGATATTTTAAACATTTTATATGCATAGTTGTATAACTGTATCAGGTTTTCTTTAACAAATGGGCATGGAATTGTGTGAGTCATTTTTACGACACAATGTAGGCCGTGGTCCAAATTTGGGCTACACTGGACGCATGGTTGAAAAGATATAAACGCACCAAAAGCGTGTCCGAGTTGTACACAGACACACACACACACACATATACACATATACACATACGATGGGTTATATATATAAATGTTTGTTCTCAGCCAGAAATACGGACAGCACACCAGGGGCCTGTACTATAGATTTACAATTGCCGTGTTTGAACAGGTGTACAATGTTATGGGAGGAACACATGAGGCGTGAAGTGCAATAGACCACTGTATTGTAATAGAGTAGATTATACCCGTGTGCTCATTACCGATGGGTGATTGTGTTTGATCAGAATGGTATTCAATATAATACTCCAGCGATTTTGCATGACAACCCAACTAGAAATTGAAATACATCTTAAAACTTGAATTGTCGGAACATACGATAACCATTGATATGATGACATATAACACAATGCACGAACGGTTGCGGCGTACTCACTGAGCGATTATTTAAAGGATACCGATTACCACTAATACAATTGAACACGGATTACCCATGCACTAGCGATAACATATCAATGAGTGTCATCGAGGAATATTTGTTTTCATTGGTCAATCAAGTCACATGTGGTAAACCTATTATTGTATTGGTCACCATGCATGTAAACGAGGCGTTGCAAGAAGTCGCATTTTCACTGTAAGAACAAGAGTGGAGGTCTATGGTAATCGACACCTTCTGTGTGCCCCATGCACATAATCTTGTACACGTGTTCAAACACTGCAATTGTAAATCTATAGTACAGGCCCCTGGGAGGATTAGATAATATCCTACTTCAAAGGCGGAAGTAATTACCGATGACGCTGAGGAGAAACCCATTAATTACAACCAAGCTATTTTATTTTGAGCGTATGGAAAGTTACAATTGACTTTTCTGGCCAAGGGGTGGGTAACTCTAACTTAGTGCACATATAAATATTGCGCTGTGGGCAGTTGAGATTATCGGTTGAGAACATCAACCAGTACTCAGGAAAGCATTTTGGAACAATTCGAATTACGGGCATAATGCGAATGTCTGTCTGTGTTATATAGAAATTAACGGGGGACCATCTAGATGCCACAAAAGGGGTCTAACAGGGGTAACTTTTTACAAGAAAGATATTAGTGCGGGTTAGAATAATCTAAAGTGACGCCGTTGTTGTCAGGGGCAGAACAGGGGAGGGGCAGAACATGTTTTTGTCGCCGATTATCCCCATGATATGAGGAATCTAATGGTGTGGTTAAAATATGTCAAAAGTGGCATCGTTCGATTCAGAGATGCACGGAAGGGAAGAGGGGAACCAAAATTGTTAAAATAATTTACACCAAATTGATATACATTCTTCGCCATAATACAAGGAATCTAATTGTGTGACTTAAGGGCGCCAAATTGATGTTGTTTGGAAGAGAGATTGGGTGCTGGGCACTATATTTGATAATAATTTGTTCAGTCGCCGATTTCCACCAAATGTATACATATTCATCCCCATGGTATGAGGAGTCTAATAGTATGGCTTAAAGCTGTCAAAAGTGGCGTCATTTGAGACAGGAAGTTATTGAAGGGGAGAGGGGCACCAAAATTGATACACAATATTTTTAGCGCCGATTTCCATCAAAACATTCTTATCCATGATACGGGGAATCTAATCGTCTGATTTAAAGATAAGGCTGGAATTAATCGTGCGATTTACAGATGCCAAATTGGTGCCGTTTGGGTGAGAGATTGGGGTGGGTAATAACTATGATACAAATTTGTTTAGTTGCCGATTACCACTAGACTTATATATCATCATCTCCATTATACCATGCATGCATGAGTCTAATGTATGCGGTTTTAATTTGTCAAAGGTGGCGCCGTTTGGGTCATGGATGGCGATAGGATATCACTAGCATTGATATGATTGTTCTATTTGCTGATATCCACCAAAGTTATATAAAGTCATCTCCCAGGCCGTCTCCATATCGATCTAAGGAGTTTGTGGCGTTCTAATTTAACAATCGCGACAAATGGTGACCGAATTAAGTAACTTGAACAATTATGTCTGTTCAACTCTCATATTTATATGGAGATGGTAATCATAGCATTCATATAATGAGCTAGCAAAACAGATACATAGAAGAAAGCATTAAAAGTATACTTATTATTCTGCTCATGTGTATATTATAATATAATTGAGTCTGCCTCATTTAATATAGTTTCCACAAAAAAGTTACAATTTGTTAAGAGATATGGAAATGTGTAGAGGGCCGGTTCAAAATTAGTGGTCACATTGTGCAGTCAAATATAATTTCTTCTGAGATAAAAGAAAACGCAGTCTTTAATTTTTAGAACAGATTCGTCGCCTAACATAAATAACTCAAAATCTCGCTCTGTGGGGCACATGTAGCTGATATACATGGTATCAAGATTTCTTTTAAACTGAGAATAATTAGTGAGTATATACCACCATGAACAGAGGAGAACCTGAATTTTTTTTAAAAACATCTGTATCTTCATGGAGATATGATAACCAGGTTTCCTCACAATATTAGTCTAACCCAATAGATTGATTGATACATCGCTATATAAAACCCAATTGTCGTCTTTTATTTTTGCGAACTAATGTGCTTATGGTGGTCAAGATCCCAATAAACATTTATATTAAAAAAAAAAAATACACAAAATCATACGTCCACTACAACCTCATCGACTGCATGTATACGATTTAAAAATATATATAACGTCTGAAGTATACGCACAGATGTAAATAAATAAATAAATACTTCTTTATTGGTGGGACAGATTAATCGCGATGAACAAAATGACAATCGCTCCGATCCGACAAGGTGAGCCACTACTTATATTCCATGTGTAAGAATCATGTTTTGTAATGCTATTTTTCCACATACAATACATGTATTGAGCAAGAGTATTCTCTATTCCGACCAGATATCCACAACATGCAGCGGGTTTCACATCACTTTATCCTGGGAAACGCCGGATAACCTTGCTATTATATAGATTTATGATTTCAAAGAGCTAATGGTGGTGAATGCTGGAGAATGTTTGAGCGAGCAATGCTGCAATATGATTCCATCAATTACAAAGAACAGTTACTTTAATTTTGAATAATGAAATGGAAATAGAAGAAGTGCATTGTCAGTGAGCTTTTCTGTCAGTGAGCGAGTTTCTGTTGTGTGAGATATAAATTTGAGCACATCCAAGTCAGAAACTGATATACTTCTGTAGTACTCCTTGCTCTATTTATACGTGGCACTTTCGTGTTCATTGGAATCAATGGGCCGCAAAAGTCTCAGGAATATATCATGCACTTGATAGCTGCTGACGCGACAGATGAGGGCAGGGAAGTTGAGGGAACCCACGTCAGAGATTGTCTGAATAATAAGACACTGTTAACCATTGATTTCTGTCCAATTGGTACTAATCACATGACAGTGATGGCTTAGGATACTCGTTCAACTTACAGTGATATATCAATGTAAAACACAAACGTTATTGCGAGATTCGTTTCTGTGCGCAAAAGACATCCCAAATCACACCCTAGACAGAACTATATCTCATATCAGCTCTCGAATGCTTCATTAGAAAAAAGTTGAACAGTGACTCTTGCTCTATTCAGCAGAGATACGCCTGTCCTCAGTGGAATCAATTTTAGGCTTAAAAGTCTCGAGAACACGCCACTTGGTATGTATTAATGCACTATATACGTGTACTATTCTGACGAGAAACTCCCGTCCTCAGTGGAATCAATGGAAGCCTTAAATTTCTTGAGAACATGTCATTTGACAGCTGTTGATGCCAGAGATTGTTCGAGAAACAAGACAATGTTAACTAAGTTGATTTATGTCCAATTGGTACCCAACATATGACAATGGTGGCTTAAAATATTCGTTGAATTTACACTGAAAGACCATGAATTAATGAAAACCTCAAATGTAGCCACAGTATTGCGAGTGAGTAATAGAGACGAGCACATCCGAGTCAGAACTTTATCTCATAGACCCCCGAACAGGGTCCGCGCTGGACCAAAATTACTTTTGCCAAATAATTTGGCAAATGAAAATATTTTTGCAAATTCTTTTAGAATTTGTCAAATGCTATCCCTGATTGTATAATTTCTTGCAACATTGAGTCTTACTTTGTGGTTTATCACACAACAATATACCAATCACAGAACAATAAAATTGTAGAAGGGTTGCTTCAACAGAAGGGCACATTACAAGAGGATTATCTATGTTAACACCACCCCCACACTAAATATGGGTAATCACTTCACCCATCGATACTAATGCTATCAGATTAACTGCATCTTAATAAAGGTGTTAACTTATCCTAGACCTCATAAAACACCAATAATATGATTGTGAGAGCTTCCTGAAATTAATTGTATTCATTGACCAATATTTTTCAAATTTCTTGAGGAATTAAAAAGTGACTTGCCAAAACTATTGGCAAATGAAAATATGTTTTGCCAACTGTGAATTATTTTTGCCATTGGCAAATTTGGTAAGTGTCAGCGCGAACCCTGCTCCCAAATGCACCCTATAAGGATGTTGAGGGGTGCTGCTTGCTTTATTCAGTTGAGAAACTCCGACCTCATTATAATCAATCGAAGCCTTAAATGTCTCGAGAACATGTACTAAACATTGTTTGGCATATGAAAACCACTAACCTTATTGAATACTTTGTCCTGCTCCTTGTGATATTCAGACAAGAAACTCCCGTCAGTATTATCAATTGGGTGTTTAGTCTAAAAGACTCGTGAACGCACCACTAGATCGCTTCTGAAGCACACCAGTGTATGAAAAATTAGACCACGAGACACCACTCATCGCACATAAATCGTTTAACCCTTTACCCAACAGAAGGGCCCTGTGCCAATGGATTCTCTTATATATGCGAGTCGACCATAGGTCGCTTCGCATATATAAGAGAATGAATTGGCTTAACACATTAAAAATTATAAAATTGTTAAAGAATGTAAGAAAAAATGGTAAAAAGTGTTAAAAAAAGATTTTTTTAGGCCAATGCATTCTCTTATATATGCGAGGCGACCTATGGTCGACTCGCATATATAAGAGAATGCATTGGCACAGGGCATAACTGTAACTATCACAATGTGGTCAAGGAGCCGGTTCTAATGATATCCATATTTGTATGGTTTTATTGAGACAGACCGAAGATAATTTAGGCTGTTGAAGCTTTATTTGGCCGGTTTTGGCCGGTTTGTTGGGTAAAGGGTTAAACTTCGATACACATAATGTCTTTAGTAAAGCTCTTTTGTCACTGTTTATGATGCATACGATATGATTGAATTATGAATCTAGCACCTGATGTTATAGATCGATAGTAAATGACGATAATATCTATTGTCTATTTGGGTTCTTGTTAGGATTGTTGTCATGTTACCATTGACAGATATCCAATTAAAAAGCCCCAAGAGTGTGAAGGTATTTAATCAAACGTCTGGTTATTCAACCTGTAGTAAACGGAACCCATCCGATGCTCAGTGGTTCATTAAATATGCCCTTTAGCTTGCTGCGACAATGTGTTTACGACAAAGGATGGATATTGTAATTGAATTCATATCCAATACTGGAATCAAGTGTTCAGAATTTGATTAAATTTTGATAATAGACGTTCACTATTGCATGACAGGTCATTGCAGACAAGTAATGCAGTCACCGTACACATGTTGTAATCGCTAACAAACCATATACTATCTGATCTACAGAGTTTATAATGAACCATCAAAAAATGTAAAAAAAAAAAAGCAGGGTCCAATATAAGTCCTTCATTATTCCTCCACAAAATTAACGGGGAAATATACGGGATATTGAGTAGAGTTTGATTTACTCATACATTTTCTTGCTGACCCAAGTAATACCGACATATCGACAGCAAGGTGAGAACAGAGAAACAATTCTCAGCAGCAAGATATAATATGGCAGGGCATGAACAATATAACTAAATAATCATACATGGACTCAAACGCACCACGAACCTGAAGTATATTGAATAAAACATAAGCCATTATGCTTTTCTATATAGGAGTAATCAGTATCCCCAACACATTTTCATACCTGGTGTCCGTGATTTTTTTCAGCACAATGCTTCCACATCTATGAGAAACTTAATGCCATACACTACAATATGCATTGCTATATTTAGATGTGCGATGAGTCAACATATCCTCGTGCAAATAGGTTCACATTGGACCTAAATATTCACATAGGTGCATATGGAACTTATTTTATTCTGAAATAAGCTCATATAGGACTTACATCCGTTATTTCATTGAATGGCGCGGGCTGCAGTGAAAACACATTATTAAGTGCGTTCATCTGGTACGTCGTGTCGATAAAAAAAAGTAGATTAAATAGTGCCTATATATATGATCTTGTTTCGACTTGAAATAATCTCATATACGACTGTTTTGATCGTGTCCCATTTTGGTTCATATAAAGCTTAAAGGGGACCTGTACGCCATTTTCAATAAATTCCCGGTGATAACAACGATCTAATATCGATAATATATAGAAAACTAAGTAATTTGAGTCGAAGATGTGTTCTGTAAACGTTCAGGTTAATAGGTTATCTTAAAATCAAAGATAATAATTTGGTATAAATTTAATTTATGGCTGGAGTCATAAATTAAATTACGAATTTCCGTGTACAAGACGTAATCAAAATAATTCACGGATAGTGGATTGGGCAAAGCGTGGCACACATGATCGTGTAAAAATTATGTTGATAAGGAGCGTAAACTCAAGCCACTCACTGACTAGTGACCTTATGAGTATATGGGACTAGTATGCATATAATATAACATTTATTTGATACATTTGCTTGAAAACTGTCAAAAAATTACTCGACAACGACAATTGGTATTTTCGCATTCCGGCTAATCTGCCATCCGTAACATTACTTCGTACTCAACAGACTTTCATATAATGGAAATCTGGTTACCTTATTCTACAGCTCAGAGACTAAGGAAACCAACAACAACATTTGGTTACAGTATCCCTTTAATTCGGGTTCAAATAATCCCTATACGGGACTATTTCGTGTGTTTCAAATAAGTTCTATATGAACTTATTTTCGAGAATGTTCGGACACACGTTGACCTCATTATGTGTCGTCATATTGTAAATACACCACTTTCTGTAATATTCAGTATTACAAGGAATCAGCATATACGGGAACCTGGTGTTTGCGTTCTATTTGTCTGACATGTAGGAGGGGCAAATTATTCAAACCCATCCATAAACCGAGCTGTGGATTTTTTGGCATATCAAGTGTATAGCATATAAATCACTTCGGCATTTTAGCTGACATATCGGGTGAAGTTTAGCAATTATAAATGCAGGGTCTCTGTATAGGAACAACAATGGATAATATTACTTCTCGCTTCCAACTAAATGTTACCCCCATTGGCACCAAGAAAGATGGCTAGAATACCAGAATATATTTACCAACTCGGGTTGGCTCACACGGAACAAACAGCGACGTTGAATAAAATATTTTAATTGATATAAAGTTAGGAATGTATGTTAAAGATCGACACTTTTCGTCGCGATTCTACAAGCTATCTTATGTGATTTGTAGACTACAAACTTAGCATATTTCGTTCACCAACTTCAACATCTAAGCAGCCATGTGAGATAAATAAAGTCAGTTCTGATAGTTTTGAAATGGTTTTAATGTTTGTAGCAATTCCTTCCATCCTGGTATTATCGTGCCAAGTTCTGCTCAATTATTTTCAGTATGGTTAGCTTAAATCTCAAAGATGGTTCTTTGTGAACGTTCATTCCAGAAACTTTGAAAAATCACATTTAGATGGTTTGTGTGAGGCAGGGAAGTGAATTATGTTTTTTAAGTTGATAGCATTAATTGCTTTGAATTAATATTTAGATTTATATAGGAAACCATTCACGCACTGTGACTCTGTGATGGGCACCAAAATCTGATATTTTTAATATTAATTTCAGCCCCTTCTGTTCTGAGATTTCGCATGAGACAGTCAATGCATATCAGACAGGAGGAAAGGGGTTGGATATTTTCTTATAACAATTCGATGTTTGGTCCACCTGGAATTTCAAGCTAAATGTTCATGCTGTGTGTCGATAGCACCTTTTCACCAATGTACCAACCTATCTTTCAGATAAAGACAACGACCCATCACCGAAAATGTAGATTTCATTTATACCAAAAGAATTTCGATTTTTTGAAAATTGACTAGACAAGGAGTTGAACATGATGACAATTGTCTGATAGGGTCATTTAGTTGTAGATTTTCGAAATGTGACATTGAACGATGAAGGATATACATATTATCCATTCCCACAAAATCGCGTAGACGTAAACAAATAGCTGATATATATCACAGAAGAACATGAGTTGACTTAGTATACAGTGACAGTCTCCGATGGAATGAGCGATCACGAGGCGGTTTAATAGAACTAACAACGATGGCAAACGATCTATCAAGAAACCATGGAAAGTGTTCATGTATCAAAGTGGTGATATGACCAACATCAATGAACGCTTTGCAGAAATTTTTCCAATGTTTATTGAGCAGAACAACATCAGATCAGTAGCAGATTGTTGGAACGGATACATATCACAGGCAATCAGTAAACGCTTTTGGAGGTATACTAAATCCAGAAGACGTGAAGATAGTGGCCCGGGATATCTACATTGAACATTGATGGACATCAAGTCGATGACAATAAAGCAAGTACAGTTAACGACCAGTTTCAGTCTGTTTTCACAGACAAAAACTTTAATACAGTTCCAGATCTATACGAACAAGTAATATTGACGATATCCCAGATATTATCTTCGACGATACAGGATTTGCATATTCACTTTTGAACTTAAACATACACAAAGCGACGGGGGCTGATCATATTTCGTGTAGCATCGCCAAGGAAAGAGCTTCAATAAGCGCGAATATCTGAAATTCATTTTTGACAACAAACAAAAAACAGTAGACAAAACTAAAGCTGACGTCAGTTTTTTTACATGCCGTCATACAATCCGAAAAAAATCGGCGAGACATTGCAAAATGATTTATATGATCTATCCGCATGGTCTTTAAACTGGCACATACGTTCATAACAAAAAATTATGTTAAAATCACCACTTCCGGTGAAGAGATCAATGGAGAATGACTAGATAAACAAACTCTCCGCTTTCAAGAGATTCCTGCATTATTCGTCAGATGTGCAATTATACTTCTATGATCAACAGATAACAGTCGCTAACATGTGCATATTCGGTGAAGTTGTTCTCCTTTTGAAATGAACATTTGTACACAATTGACATTTATATTTTCATGTTGCATGTATTCGTGCGGGCCAACTGACAAAGACAGTGTACTCGACAGATTTGTTTCGTCACGGTTGAGATAACAACAAAGGATCGGCTGCAAGTAAATGAGCGTTGATTGACCTGCCTGTCACAGTAGGTAGTGTGTTTCCGACAATAGTACATTGTCATACAACCCGTCCAAAACAGAACTGTAAGAAAGACAGCCGAAAATAAAAATCAAAAGAAGCCGCCAGCGAAAGGCGCACCCAAAGATAAATCTAGGGATCAACAAGATCGTACCAAAAATCCAGAGAAGAAGCGTACATTGTCAGAAGAAAGTTTTGATAGCACTTGGAACGTGTCTGTGCCCGAGACAAAATGAAACAATGAAAGCATTAATCCATCGCATGGATACTATCGACGCAAAGCTAAATTCTCTGGCGACAAAAAAATGATATAGAAAATACCGTTGACAAAGCGGTCACGACGAACTTCCAGGATTGGCAGGATCGTTTCCAGAAACAGATGGAACAGGAAATGAGTAAACTAGAAGATAGAATGGAAAAGGCGGAAACAGAAAATAGTCTACTGAGAGAGGAGGTGGAGCACTATAATTTCGAAAATGATCAGCTGAAGAAAACTATGAGTGAAATGGAGAAAACAATTAAGAGTCTGAAGAAGACAACAGCGAGTCAGAAAGAAGATATAATTAAACTTGAAAAAGGCCTCAATAAAGTAGAGCAGTATTCCAGAAAAGCCTGCTTACGGGTATTCGGCATTAATGTTACTGAAAATGACAATGAAACCCTTAACAAGCGTTTCTGCAAAATGGTAAACGAAAGAAGTGAAGATTGGGCATCAAGATATCGTAGCTGCTCACAGACTACCCACTAACAAAAATGTATCTCCACCCCATGCATAGTGAAATTCCTGAGAAGCGAAACGTGTAATGCCGTTTTCGACCAGCGCTAGATTATATCCCGAACCGACAAAAAAGGTACGAAGATTCCTGTTAAAATAAGATCCTACAAAGCTGAACATGGATCTAATGAATAGACTTTTCCTTAATGATAAAATTCAGTTTGGCTACCACAATAATTGCTACATATGGGC
The DNA here is from genome assembly GCA_032622095.1 of Siphonodentalium dalli. Lineage (NCBI taxonomy): Eukaryota > Metazoa > Mollusca > Scaphopoda > Gadilida > Siphonodentaliidae > Siphonodentalium > Siphonodentalium dalli. The sequence goes on along the minus strand of CP136062.1, from coordinate 193,002,904 downwards.
TAAACTGAAAACTGGATGAAAGTGCAAGTTCGATATCGTCGATGACATTGATGATGTGATGGCCAAGAGCGAGAAACATGTATAATTTCCTCCAATACAGTTCAAAACACAAATCAAAGGTCTGTCTGTAGTGAATCATCTGATTTAAAACTGAATCTAAGCAAACTGCAAATTAGTAATTAGCAAACATGTTCTTAAAACTTGAATATGAACAAATTCGAACATACAATAAAAACGTACAATCATGTGTAGATAAAACACAGGTTTCCTTCGATTATGGCCAGGATGTGATATCGGTTGAGTTAGAAGACAGCGACACCTAGATCAACCGATGTTACAGACTGGTTTGACCTGAATGGATTAGTGCAGGTTCATTTTAATAGTGATTTACAAAAATAATGCTGTTACCGTGTTCTGCTCCTCCTGTTAAACTCTACTACGGCAATCGTAGACTAATAATTTGTTTCAGATCTATATAATACAATATTTCCCCAGCTAATTTATATTATGCTCAATGATATCATGTGTGAACAAATGAAATAAGTTATCGCCGGCGCCCGTGCCTCTCAGCACATATCAAACCACAAGGCATAATTTTGTCCCCTCACTGCGCCGACCAAGGTATTGAGGGGACCAACTCAATATCGTGTCATGAACGGATAATTGTTTTCGAACTAAGATGCATAACTCTCTGTATGGAACTGTAATATTGTCAGAGCGAACCCATCATACATATCGGAGATCTATCTTCTACATGCAAGTGAATTAGCTATTTATATAAACCAAGATGTTTTTCATGCTCCTTGTGAATAATAAAACAAATATGTTTTCAAAAAGACTTCTAAAGTTTGCTATATGCTATTGCTTGAGCCTTGCAGGATTTCCAAGAAGAGATAGCGTCCGTCTTGAAGCAGTTAGACCTCTGTAATTTCACGAGTGATTGTATCACTGATTTTTTGTATATAGTGAAGTTATATAGATCAAAAGTATGGACAAAATCAGTCATACATTCACCCAGGACATGCCATAGCTCTAGTGTAATAAAAATTTATCGTAGCAAATCTGAAATCTGAACTGAAATACTACTATTCGGTCGAGAGGGTTTGCCACTTCAGTAAATGCCAATATCAACAGTTTTTGATCGATGGCAAGGTTTTGTCGGACTTGTCGATTAATGAAACACAACTTTCAATATAATCCTTCTTCAATCCAGAACCTTATAGATATTTTCTTATCCATAGACTTTCATATTTAACATAGTTATGCATATTATAAATCATTCATAAAAACATAAAAAAGCAAGCAAATACTACTCTTGTTCACCCTCAACTTGAACACGCTTGTACTGTATGGGACCCATATCGTCAAGACCAAGTCGATCAATTGGAACAAAATACAACGGCGAGTAGCCCGTTTCATAGGCCGTAAGTATTCACGTGATCGAGGGACAGTAACCACACTTTTAACTGAGCTAGAATTATCACCTCTATACAGAAGATAAAAAGACTTCGTCCTTTTCATAAAGCAACGCACGAAATGACATCAATAATGACGCCTAACTACATATTCATTCATCAGTCAAGGGAATTTTTAAGGCACCATCCGGAAAAATATATTCAATTGTATAGTCAGAACACGACTTCTACAAACTCAGTTTCTTTTGCCGAACTATTGTTGATTGGAACAGCATAAACTGACTTTATTTGTTCGAATTTCATGATTATGAAGATTTAAAGAAGAACATACTCGTTTATTTTCGATACGTTGCCAAACAATAATAAATTTATGCCACGATTGTTAATCTCATGAGATGGGTCAATGGCCTTTTATGAGTAACATGTAAATGTCAATGTAAATGTGATTGCTGACTTTGTGCCACATTAAGCATATGTTTCCACTCGTTTATTTAACTCACCTGCCCGTTCATACACAGCCGCCCCTGTTTCTCGCATGTATAATTCTCCGTTCATGCTTATGTGACACTGTGAGCTTCCATCATGGAACGAAAAGCTGAGGCATCCATCAGTTGTCAAACAGACAGCTGCACAATCTTCTAACAACATCACACTGACAATGGTAGGAAGTGGGCATTCCCAATTCTTCGCCAATGTGATCTGGGTCGCGGATTTGATGAAAAATTCGCCATTCCCGATGTTTTCTGCGGCACTGATGGTTGCGAAGACAGTTACGAGAACTGCAGAAATTATTCCCACCAACAGTCTGGCCATTTCGTCCAGTTTGCAAATGTATTTCATCTCGACTGCAATACAATATGATCCGATTCAAGTCGTGTGTGGTCTGTTACAATGATGATTACCAATGCGAAGATCGCATGTGTATCGTGCCCACCGGATTGCTCCTGAATCAACCTGTTATTTACTCTAATATGATTGGTTAAGACACTGGGTACCTTTCGTGTAATATGTCCAGGGCAAATCACCGATACTTCCTGAAGCCGATGTGATCAGCTATTTATCCTATGCAGTTAATGACAGCAACAGTGACAACGAGCGATTCACTTAGCGACAGCACAAACATGTTAAATGATGCGATTAATATTGGATTGCAATTCATGTTGAATATTTGTCGCTGAACAGAAAACATGCTAACTTTTCGATTCAACGTCATCGTCATCTGAAGCCTGCACAAATTATTAATGGGGCACGCTGCTATTGACAACACGCGTCAAATACGCCATCGCTCAGTCAATAGTCACGTACTCGAGTTCATATATCCGGGTATAACACTTGAAACCACCCGGCATTAAATCCATTCGATAGTTATACATCAGATCAGATGAATCGGTTTAAAAAATGATGATTCAAAGAAAGTGGCCGATATAATACTATGTTAATTGAGTACAGGTCTGATTAAGTCAGGTATAAACTAGAGAGGAAGTGTGTCAAAACATGATTATAACAAGCGTTGACTCGTATCGTTTCGCCCTATGAGGTCTCAATACAAATATATGCTGCCAAACTTTAAACGGATATCCACAATAACTTTAGAAATCGCAGCGTATTTAAGTCATCAAGGTCCTAGACTAGACATGACTGAGAAACTATAGGAGGTAAACGTATTCTTTTGAGTAGGATATTCTGGGATTGGAGCACGAAAGCAGTCGGCTTGCAATTTAATGCACCAAGAACGTAAACGAAACAGAATTATACGCATTTTTGTTATCGGCATTACCATGCAAAGAACTCTAAATTACGCAACTCCTGGCTACGCGATGACGTATTAGACGCTCGTCGTCAATCGCAACGTGCTCCATTCAAATGTGTTCAACCGTAAACGGGCGATGCTTTAGAACGAGACTTTAAAGTTATCAGTTATCGACCCATCGGAATGCCTGTTTTAGGGACAAACATTCAAACCATGAACGATATTTCCGATTGAGTCTGTATTTTGATGGGGCCAAAGTAGACTTGTACAGTTGCGCATGTACACGCGCTTTGGTTCGTTTAGAGTTATTCTTCCTGTATCGGGAATCTAAGCCAGTAGTATTGTCGTTAGGCGGTTAGACCCAGAATAAATTGGCAGAGAAGCCGTTTTGTTCCCCAAATGTGCATGCGAACTGGTGTGCAGAACAACATATACATAACCAGAAAATCCAAAATGGATAATGGCAGTTGTTATCGGGACAATGCGGAATTTCTACGATAGGGGTACCAATTAATGCCACATTCGTAAAATATATATACAAAGTTACAAACAATGCTTAGTCGTAAACAATGCCTGTATCATGTCTGTCCCAAAATGGCCGCCAATATGGACAAAATCTAATGAGATTTACATGTTGTGCACAATTGAATAGACATTCATATATAAGAGTGAACAAACGCTCGAAGTATGCGAGAAAAAATTATTGCATGGTATAAGAGAAACGGTTGATCAGAGACGTACGATTTCTCTCCAATGTATCTCACGAGAGAACAAACGAAAGTAGGGTCTCATATAACGGATAAGGGTCAGACACACGTTTTGCCAAAATTTCCTGGTATCTCAAAATGTATTTTCTCAAAATCTGGGATTTCTTTGTAAAAATTTTAACAAGCGATTATCGTGACACAATATTTAAGAACCATCGACCAATTGGATATTATAACTTCATTTACTTTACTTTTATGGCAAGTAAAATATTAATTTTTTGTTACTGTTTTCAGGTACCAATAACTTCAGTAAAATATAAGTTTTTCAAAAGTGCAATTCATGTATCCATGATATCGTATCTCAAGATCATGAGAGGAGACTTAATTATTCTTTATTTATGAAATTTGATTATTATTGTCATTAAGAAAGGTAACTGTCAGAAATAATTTTCTATATTTGAGGATTTTCATGCCATGCCTGTTGATCAATGAACAATTGGGCTAAAATGAGTTGTGGGTCATGGGTTCATAACCACGTTAAAGCTGACCACCATATCTCTTAACACTAATTATTGTTGATTGCTCCCTGCTTGAGTGGACCACACTGCATATGAGATTTGTTTGCATTGGGATGCAATATTTGTGACTGCTTTCCTGTTCATTATAATATATTGGGGTATGATGCTATATTATGCAATTACAGATCAAAGTCGACATTATGATACAAAGGAAGCCTCCTCTCACATAGCCAAGACAATAAGCTATTTGGTGATTGGAGACTTGTGTGAATTTATTAATTATTCTAGCAGTTCTTGGTACCGAAATGGTATAAATAATATAATATTTTCAACCTCTCAATAGTATTAAAAACATCGTTTTTGTTCTCTCTTAATAATTGCTCATATTCTACACACAATGAAGATGATGGTATTTGAAAGTCAAGACTTTTTGCCAGATAGATCCAGAGAAATTCTTTGTAGAAAATCTCTTGCCATTTTTGGCTGGATTTATGCAAAACGTGCGTCTCCCCTTAAATCTGGACTGTTTGGGCGCCCAGAAACACAGAAGAATAATGAAGTTTTATCTGCACTGTTTATCTTGAATCGTGTGATATATGTGACCCGCCATATCAAATCCAGTCGGAAGTCGGGATTTGTTTACCCTGTGCCAATGCATTCTCTTATATATGCGAGTCGACCATAGGTCGCCTCCCATATATAAGAGAATGCATTGGCCTAACAATTTTGTATCAATTTGACAATTTGACAATTTTTAGAACATAAAATAAAAAACATCCATTACCCTGCAGGGAGCCCCACACATATATATGAGCATATAGAAGAGTGTCGTCTGCTCATGTTTGTCTGGGGCTCTGTATGGGTGAAATTATAAAATTATTAAAGAATACAAGAAAAAATTATTAAAATTGTAAAAAATTGTTAGGGCAATGCATTCTCTTATATATGCGAGGCGACCTATGGTCGACTCGCATATATAAGAGAATGAATTGGCACAGGGTAAAAAAATCCCGACTTCCGACTGTATTTGATATGGCGGGTCACATATATGTAATTAAACGTTTAAATGGGATTAGATAAGGATGTATTGATTCTGTGACCTTTTCTAGAAACATAAATATATGGGCTCAGAGCAGTCTCGCGAATGTGACCGATCATCATTTATTTTTATATCTGCAACATCAAAGCTTTCAAAATTCACTGCTATAGAACACAATATTCATAGATATATTCATATAGAGTATATACTGGTAAAATATGTAGATCCTATTGTCCGTGTCTCAAAATAGTAGTTATAGTTGCCTCCGATCAAGTAATGAAAACAGCAATATTTCGCTTTTATCATAAGAATGCATGTGGAATTGGTGTTATACAATGAACATAATTGATAAAAAAAACTCTTATAACTAATGTGTAGAAACGATTATACTTAACATGTGTAAACCCGGTTTATACACACACATATGTATAGTTTTACATCGAACTACATGGATCAAGAGCCGTTCTGCACATAGTGTGTATATTTTGTTACACACAGTTGTGCAATAATGTAGTGTATGCGCATTAGTGTACTTTAATTTAATATAGTCCGCTGTATGACGGCCATATTATTTATGTTTTTTCGGAATACAATCAACAGAGATCGTAAACAAGAAATATAAGTTCCTGGTTAATTCATTTTAACAAAAACTCACAAAGAGAAAAATACTACATATCATGGTACGCCATGAAAATAAAACAAAAAATATTTTTATACATCATTAACGCTATACCCACAAATCGGAATTATGAAAGTATACATTTTTTGTCTACGACCTCTGTAGATAGTATTCCGAAAAAAATCTTAAATAATATGGTCGCCAAGAGGCAGACGATATGAAATTTAAAGCACCGCAATGAGCATGCTTTACATTCTTGCACAGTTGTGTGTAATAAATATACACAATATGTGTAGAACGGTCCTCGGTCCATGTAGTTCTATGGAAAACTATACATTTATTTGTGTATTAACCTGGTTTACATATTTTATGCGTAATCGTTTCTTCACATTAGTTATAAGGTGTTGGTCGAGGAGATATTGTATGTTTTATAACCTGTGCTCCGATCCCGTGGGATTTAGCTTAATAAAGATGTTTAAACTAAATGCACAGTTTGTCATACTACGTTTGTTCACCAAATGAACTCTGGCCACCGTATAAATATACATAATAGCCACAAGGGGGCGATTCTGGGAATAACTTGAGCGGTAACGGAATACACCAATGGAATTTATTTCAGCAAACAAAACAAAACAATACGACGCAAGAGTCACAAAACATACAAATAAAACTGTTAGATAACAGTTGCTTCGGCTTGAAAAATATTGAACAGAACATGAAGATCACATTGTCTCAAAATGAATACAGCGACTCGAGTCGATCATGAACGATGTATTCAGTGTTCTAGACCTCCAGTTACAACAACAACATAAAACTTTAACTTAATATTGTTTTCTGTTTTGTTCACTTTAAACAAATGTTTTAGCCAAATATGACACATAAACTAGATCTATAACTAGCATTATTGGTATATTTTTGAAAAAATTAATATAATATTTTGGTGTCTCTTTAATACAGTACATCGCCGCCAAGATATCAGATAAATACATATCAAATTCAATACAAAACAAAATAGCGTCTTTCGTGCAGCACTTCTCGTTCCAAATATGTTATTTCATACACTACAATCGAAATAAAAAATAAGTCAAGATTTCGCAAAAATATTTGCCTGGAAACCTGAATACATCTTTAACAAAACTGCAACATTATGAATCTATTTAGAGTGAGATAATTATGCATTGTCGACTCTCCCTAAGTTATGGATTGCAGGGATATTCTATTCGAATTTAATTGGAAAAAAACCCAAATATCCTCATAAGTGTGATCGAAATTTCCACCCAACCGTAGAATACGTACATGAAGCCAGTCCCTATATAGTTCAACTGCGTCCCGGGACGGAGTTTCTACATCTCAAAGTCATCGTGCGGTAGATATATAGTCCACGCAAGGCACTCTTCTTCAAAACTCAGAATACAGCTGGTTAAATGCTGCAGATATAACCTCCACTGATTAACAATGGGTGTCGGAAACCCAACTTTAGTCAACAGTTGGAAATTTCATGTTGCCACATCAGTAGAAAACTAAATTCATATCGGTTGAAATTGCTCTGGTACACGTAGTTTATTATATTCCAACCAGTGTTTATTGAGAAATCTATTGGGTTAGACAAAAAGTAAAAAAGTATCATACCGTCGATTATGTTTGTTGGACTTAAATGGCTTTCAGCAGGAAAACTCCAATCATATAGGGTGTGATATGTTGGAAATTCCAACAGACGGAATAATTGAGGTACACGTATACTTGCTGGAAACATACAACCGACGGTGGGGATGAAATGTCCAGGACTTGGGAATTAGGGTCTGGTTAAAATGATCATTTGTGTCACAGAATCTAATGCAGATACGAAATTAAATTAACACTGATGTAAATATGTATATATTTTAAATATCACTCATTAAAACGAACATATATCGCATGTGTACTTGTATAAATTAACATAGAAAAAGCCACACAAACAACTTTTAGTAAATGCATGTACAGAAATAATTTATTGTCATCATTGTTGATAAACAACACACCATTGCCACAATAATTGTACCCATAGGGAGACGTAGTAGTTCGAGCATGATTTCAGTCTGAGTGTACCCAGAATATTGAACAGATACGTGATCAATAGTCAGAAACATTCCGATATCCTTCGTAATGTCGTACTAACACCGTTATGTAGAGTTTTCCCCGTAGTATGTCACCGCCCACGGTTCACATTTAAAATTCCACGCGACTATCTTCTGATTGGTTGTGGCTGAGTTCTGCCGCGAATGCCCGCCATTAATGGTTGGCTTAAACTGACGTAATACTGTTTGAAAGTATTGGGATTCCACGCTAGTTGTTTCAGACTATCGAATGCTTAGCTGTGCACTAGTCTGGATGGGTTCACCCAGACTGTAATGATTTGTGATACGAGGTCACAAAACGTGACTCTATCCACGCGATAGGCACACTGCTAAATTCATATCTGGTAACACTGCTGGTAGTAGACACCTATCTCATAATGAACTACTACTGATAAGAATTGTGAATAGGGTAATACCAGTCTGATAAATATCAAGATTCTGTCTTATTTCTATCAACTACGTCTGATACTGTGACTCTAACTGATTTCATGGGTGAAGGATGAATCCCCATTTTATGAAAACTCATTAATAGTCATGTGTCCAAATAAGGCAATGTTTATTACTGCGATTTACACAGATATACGCACGTTCTCCTGAAGTCGAGTAAACATACACGTGTTTATAAGAGTGGTCACTTTTCCTCTAACCAAATTTCGTGCAATAACAGTGAAGTGTATGGTGGACGTTACTCGTCGATTTTGTTAAAAGCCAAATGATTTCCAAATAAATGAGACTTCTCTCAAGACAATAGTAATGTAATGAAGACCATGACAATTGTGATATATGAAACTAAGACACCAGAAGCACCACACCTGCCTGTAGCAAACCTATCACTATAGTGTAGGTTCTTCACAAATACGGGTCTCGCCAACTGGTCAAAGAACGGAACTGTCACGGTGTCAATCTCTCCTCCGTAACCATGGGAACTGCTGAATAAAACGTGAGGTTTGGCTTCGTTTGTCCGCGTGAGATAAAATAACTTCCCTACTGCGTCTGCGCGGAAAACACCAGCGGTCGGCAGAGGATGCAATGTGTATTCACCAAGCTTACCGTAACGAAGAACAAGAACATCGCGGGTTTCGTTATACTCAACGGTCAGTTGATATAGAGCCATATTTTCGTACGTTCCGGCATATTCCTGTAGAGAGCGCGATGTATCGTTCTGCTGGAAATAATACGGTCCTTCCCATTTAGTTTTTTCTTTGGATGCGGCTTTCTGCATTTTGTTGTACAAATCGCACGGGTTTTTGATCCACGATTCGCCTGGGCCACCCAGTAAAGAGTCGATTGCCAGGAGGTTGATGACAGATTTAGCAGCCAGAGCCTCAGATCCAGCCATTCCTGTGATACTTGTGTAAACCCCGATTTTCCTGGATGGAATCATTGTCATCAGAGTTTCGTATCCAGGCAAAGACCCGTCATGTGCCAATGTGCCATAACCTACAAGAAATGACAGATACGTATACACAAGTGTGCTTATCCCTTTGATGACTGGAGCTCCCTGATTTTTTACGAAATGCCGGTGCCAATGCATTCTCTTATATTTGCCTCGAATATATAAGAGAATACATTGCCCTAACAATATTTACTTTGACCACGTAAGCCAGTACATTCTCTTATATATGCGAGGCTCCCTATGGGAGACTCGCATATATCAGAGAATGCACTGACACAAGGTCTTTAATGCTGCATCAGCACAACTCCCATCCTCAAAGGGTTAAAATAGATGGAGTAGAACCAGAGCATACATCCATGCATTTATGTTATATGGATCACGTGTTGAACTCATAGATGCGCCATAGCAATAAGGTGTTTTGTAATCACCCCTGGTTAAGTTTTTTTGTTGCTATGATGTTATTGGGTCCTGCTGATTTAGCTATGACGTTGATGGGGAATAGCATTGCCGTTAAGAACAGGTATTGTAATTGTTCTTACATTTGGTCGGAAGCCAAAAATGTTAACTGGCGGACGGACGGACGGACGGACTACATTACATAATACTACCTTTTGTCAAAAGGGCGTACACAACGAATAAAGTTCCATCTTCAAACGGATGGATTCTTTGAAAAGCTGCATGAATTTACAACATGGAGCAAGCTTTTGTTTATTTTCTTGAAGATACCATTTGTGCAAGTTGGCACATTCTTCCAAAACGAAATTTCCTGGTTTTTATGACAAAACAATGTTTTTATTCAATTTGCATATATTTTAACATATAAACCAATAATAAATATACCAGATTACAATATAACAATTATGTGCATGTGATTTATGTATGGGTTCAACTACATAGCATCATAGTTCATAGTTCATAGTCATAATGATTCTGCTCTATAACAAGCCATTAAATTCAGACTCATGAATTATCTCCCTTTGAGATTCAATAGTGCATATATATAGTTAAGAACATATATCCAGTTCACTTTCAGGCATAGAATGGGCATTATAATCATTTGAATTTCAGGCTGTGGGAGAACTCAATTGTGGAAAAAACATTTGGAGATATCAGCGCCTACTTAACAATGTCTTTGGTAAATACTCATTGACAAGTGTTCCCTTACGGAAATGTTCAGTTAGCAAGTTCAATAAACTGTCATATATAGGTAATGCGATAGTCGAATTTACTATCTGGACATTTCCCACAAATAAATAGGCATCCTTCGGCACTTTCATTATCTCTTTATCTGTCATTTGGCTGGTTATATTTCCTGAACATCCCCAGAAGATTAATAAACTATTTCAATGAAAATTTGGGAAAATCCATTTAGAACAGAAATGTTAGCGTTGTATATACACACCTCTGTGGATTCCCCTGATCCAGCCAAGTCCATAGGAATCGAACGTGTAAGATACGCCCACGTCAGGCTGCCTGAAGCCCTCTACGAAAGCGTTACCAGGATCCGACCTGACTGTGTAGAATCGATGGGTATCTCGGAGATCCCTATGACTGATGATGACGTCACCGGTAGTTGTGCGCCCGTCGCCCATCTGGAAGATCATCCATTTTGCCATGTCATTCGCGGAGGAGCAGATAGAACTGCTCGGAGAAACCAGCTCCTTCCCGCTGGAAGTACAACAAAGAAATTAGCACAGACTTTACTTTACTTAATATCTGATTCACCAAGACCCTATGTTTTACAGAAATATAAAGCCCGGACCCTTGTGATAGCCGGATATTGTTTAGTTTCCCAGATCTCCTAATCCGTTATATGGTGAAATTCATAATGGCCAACCATCGACTCCCCATTGAATAAAAAAGGCGGTGGCGTAACAACAGTTAGAGCACAATCCCACTGTTACAATCGTTCCCTGATTTTTGGTAAAGCACAACAATTCCCAAGGCTGGCGAAGGAATAGTTCAGTGATTATCCCATTGTTAGGCACACGCAACTCATAACAGACAAATCGCACGGGTGCTTTAAAGTGGGACCAGTCCGCGTTGTTTCGGACATATCTATTCACATTCAACGGCGATCAGTACATGATAATCACGTTATTGTGAGTGGCTAACTGGCTATTCTGTCCAATCGCGGCCAGCGCACGGATTGTGCGTCGTGGTCAAAACACGTTCAATGGCACATTTTCATTTGATTGCATTGTGTGGGATCAATTGTGCTCTTAGTCGGCCAGAGCACGCGAATAGTTCTTTACAGATTCTGGTAAAGAACAATTCTCGTGCTCTAACCATTACTTATATATGAGATAATACATGGGAACACCGCGATAACGCGATAGGGGCGAGTATCCTCTATTACTTATATAGAATGGCTTCAAATATTGGTGAACAGTACATTAATACTATTGGTTATCTCCAAGATAAGTTTTATAGCTTGTTATCCATTTTTATTGCTCCTGAAACGGGTGAGTATATTTCTGAAATTAGCCTTCAAATTATCGCGGTAGAATACTACAACGCTGGTGATCTTGTATTGCCAACATCTACATCCTAGTAATTTATTAAAATTATTATCACAATGTTGTGAGTCAATTCTAAGTTGGATTCATGATATTCAGTGAAGTTTCTGGAAGAATAATGAGAAGAACATAAATAAACCCCCTTTTCTAGTTGAGATGACATAGTTTATAACTTGTTAACCCTTTACCCAACAAAACTGCCAAAAACGCCCAAACAAAGCTTCAACAGCCTAAAATATCTTCGGTCTGTCTCAATAACACCATACAAATATGGATATCATTGGAACCGGTTCATTGACCACATTGTGATGGTCACAGTTATGTCCTGTGCCAATGCATTCTCTTATATATGCGAGTCGACCATAGGTCGCATCGCATATATAAGAGAATGCATTGTTTTAACAATTTTTATAATATTTTTCTACAATCTTTTACAATTTTATCGTTTTTAATATTGTGTTAAGCCAATGCATTATCTTATATATGCGAGGCGACCTATGGTCGACTCGCATATATTAGAGAATGCATTGGCACAGGGCCGTTCTGTTGGGTAAAGGGTTAAAGCATCAGATGTAAGTGATTTATTATCTTGGTTATGTAAGCCGTTACCCTCACCAGACCATACCTAAATATATAGTTGTGGCTGTAAATTACAATAAACTTTCAAGAGTTGTGTACGGCTCTAAAGTGACCTGAAACAATTTTTCAGAGCATTCTTGTGCCGCCGTTGCTAAAATAGTATATATAAATTATCTAACAAACTTCGCTATTTCTGTACAGAAATATATGAAATATAGTAGTTACCGTTTGATCGGGGGGGGGGGGGGGGAGAAATTTGTTTTCCCGACACGTATGCTGGGGGTGGTGGGTGTCAAAATAAGCCCAAAGCAATTTTTTTCCGGGACAAATTGTTTTTTTTTTCCTTCACACCTTTTATTGGATTTTTACTAGTTTGTACTGGTTTGTAACACTAAGAAATAAATAATAAGGAACTGCAGCAACACTAAACACGCTAGGGCCATTGGATGTTCAAGTTGGTTTGTGCCTCTTTGGGACGAGGGCAATTATTCTTAATGCAGCTGAATCGCCCATGCAATATTCTATGTAATTAACATCAAATAAGGATAACTCTAAAGAAATAAATTTAATGCCAAATCTGGTCAACATGGACATTAAACACTGATGTTACAGAGATGTATACACTGATGTATAAAAAAAAACATGTAACATACCTAGACTTGTGAGTGGATATCACAATTATCTCATATATGACAAAAGAGATAGAAAATGGTAATAATTCACAATCTCATGTAGTCATGACTGAGTTAATACAGGTTTCTACTAAAAGTGTAGGTTTGTTTTTTATTATATGCTTTACTCTCACATGCTACACTTGAGCAGCCCAATAAAAATAATGCCTTTTCTGAACTCATACAAGATTCCTGAATTCATACAAGATAAACTGTGAACGTTATAAAATTCCTAACCAATCATGACCAATCTGAATCAATTGGAATCAAGAGGAATAACTCTATCCTGTTTGTCATATTTTGTCAAAATTTTATTGTAAACTTTGGAAGCACAGTATTTTGTGAGAAATTAAAGCTTTTTACTTTTTTTCTTTCTTGGACACTCAGCTATATTGTTTTTACTATGATTTTGCCAAGGGACTGAATGATCAGCTAGGGGTATTTTAATGTACTCACCATTATTTGTGCTCTAGATCGGTAAGCAGACTATTCAACCACCTACATGTTTCTAGGGACAAAATCCACTGCAGTCAAGAATATACTGCTAGAGACCAGTCCTGTTGTTCATTACTAGATTCACTGAATCTCAATGTAGGAGGTTTTGTCCTGGTTTTCTCTGTATGTTTGTGTTTTGAGTTCCACAAGGGAGTGGGTGTCAAAACATGGCTGGAAAAAACTCTATGAAATGGAAACAAATTTGGGGTCGGGTGTGGGTGGGTCCAAAAAGTGGTCATCGGCAAAAAAGTAGCATACGTGTCTGGAAATTTTGTCCAACCCCCCCCCCCTGGTTTGATGATTTGGTTTCCTTTGAAAATATAACTTAAAATACTTTGGTCCGACATTAAGGCCAAGAGAGCACCGTATTCCGATTATAAATGACATATATACACATTTGTTGCTGATACATACGCCTGCATGGATTCATATATTTCATCGAAGCATAACATTGTTGTGACATCGCAGGTACATATATGACCCAAAGTTTCCTGAGTGTTGGGGACGAATGTACGATCTAGGTTTTCCAATGGATTTAAGTTGTTAGACTGCCTTCAAAACATGATTCTTCCATGGTCATAATATAAGGACCAATTGTAGATCTTTGATATCAAATCGAAAATTAGCATGCGTCTCTATTGCTGCTCAACACAGAAGCTCTATTTCATAAATATAACACAACATAACAATATATATTAGCATTCATTCATGCAACTACATGCGCAGGATCACGACAACATTCTTTTTATATAGGCCAAATAATAATAAACATTGTTGTTCCATCAATATCACACACAGCATTTCATGGCTAAACATAACATTTCTAGAGTATCGCATTTTGACTTTATGTAAGATTTTAAGTTTGTCAATTGACATCACGTTTTTGGAATTTTTTACCTAATTACACATAACTGGCACCGTTTCTAAAATATATAATTGTTTTTGAAAACACAAATTTCCATGTTATGGCATATAATATGTTTGTTTTATGCTGCAGAACCACATACACTGCTTTTAGGTTACACGTGTACAGTATACCACAACATCTGAATTTTGGCAATCAACACATATTGCGTACACTTGTGGATTAAGGTCAATGAAATTTCACCAGCATACCCAGGGGGGATATAACCCACGCAATGTAGATACATCCCAGCACAAGTTAAACGACACTGGATCTTCAAATGGACAGTCACCACTTTAATTCACATATATTACATTGTTAATTAAGCATGGGGATTACACGAAGTTATGATTAATCGTAGTTAGTATCTTATCATATCATATTCTGCCCATTGGAGGTTATTTTTCAAACTATAATTTGGTTTAAAGAAGTTTTAGATTGAGTCAACAACGATGATTTTACAACAACAATCGGTAGTTTTAATCACAAGTGGATATTAGGATGGAAACATGGTTCGAGTGTGTACAGGTATTGAAGGAAACATGCAAAACATAGAAAAAGGAATGAGACAAATGGCTGCATTTGTCAGCTAAGGGGTGATGCCAAGCGGATACCGATTAGAGCACGAATCGACTCAAATTCAGAATTAGTACCGATTTGTGTGAGAGGGTAATGGATATGGGAAATGGGGATGTAAGTAAGAAAGAGAGTTAATGTGCGAGATTGACGTGTTTCCAACAGTTGCCAATTGTTGTCCATGATACCCATGTATGAGTCTCCAGTTATGTTGTATACTGTATCGTTATACCGTTGTGAGACTAACGTGTTTCACACAATTGCCAATTGGTGTCCACGGATACCCACGTATGAGTCTCCAATTATGTTGTATACTATGTCGTTATACCGTTGATAAAGCCCATGACGACTGAAAGCTTCGCATGAAGAGTGACTTGGTGTTACTTGTGTGGTCAAAGACGTCCACGGACGTGATGTAATTAATTACTGTTAAACTCTTAGTTTTACCTACGTTTAAGTGGATCTAACTTCAGACAGAACTCTTCAACATACACAGCGATCACGCATAATCGTGCAACATGCAGATAAGTAACTCGTATACGAAATTTGTCTACTTTTTTCTGAATTTCACAAAACTCATCTAACCATATATGTATATGCATTTTCTGGACATGTTTACAGCTGGCCATGCCAGGGAAAGGGACAAGTCGGACAATCATAGTGTAACTTGTGCATGAGCCTCACATTATCATTCTACAAAAATGGACATTATCTATTCGTTAGTATTGGAGTGTCTGTTCTGAAAGGATTCCATGTTTGGTCCAAAAGATCTTTGTTTTCTACACATTAAAATAAAATGTGATAATTTAATATCAGTTTTATTGATACATGTGTATCCCGAAACTCCAAATTTTAAACTGAGTCAAACTACATCAACCACTGGTATTGTGCTATAGTGGGATGTTGTTGTCGGGGTCTGTTGATTCTGCAAACTCCAGCTATGGTGTTTACGAGAACAAAGCGATATTGCTAAAAATATACGCCGTTCTGTTTCCTAACGTGTCACTTTCCATGTCATTGACAAGGTTTAATGACAATTCAACAGGAATAAAAATTAGCTTCACATAAATTATGTCTGAAAATATTGTCAGCCGCAATTTTCGAAAACCGACCAATTCAAGGTGACTATTCCGGCTGTTTTACAGCAACAAGCTTTAAATGTGTGTCTGAATGAGAGAGAGAGAGAGAGAGAGAGAGAGAGAGAGAGAGAGAGAGAGAGAGAGAGAGAGAGAGATATATATATATATATATATTTGGTGAAAATGAGAGAGAGAGAGAGAGAGAGAGAGAGAGAGATTTGGTGAAAATAACGGTACAAACACAAACAACGTAGCTAGATTAGCACGAACCAACAACACGATTGTCATATATCAGGACCTCCTTTCAATGCTTGTGCATGTACATTGCATGTTGAATATAGTATTGTTCGTATTGTCCCTTGTGTGCCGATGCATGCAGATAGAGCTTCTGTGTTCTGAGAACGCTACTTTCAGAAGGATTATTAAAGTTGCAGTTGTTTAGTTATGGGACTGGGGAGAAATAATAATACATATCAAGTATGTGTTCCAGCCAGTATGTGTTCCAGCCAGTGTGTTTTTTGTATGTGTTCCAGCCAGTGTGTTTTTTGTATGTGTTCCAGCCAGTGTGTTTTTTGGCAAATTAAAGCAGGCCGCTAATGATAGCTTTAATAAGATAAAATAACGTTAGTCTTTTGAGCGCGGTTTCGGTTCAAGCGGATTCTAACATTATCAGTAACGTTCAGTTATATGACCAATGTCATCAATGCTTTATCGCGTATGAAAAATAGAAAATTGAATACAGTTGCCAAATATAGATGCCTAAACGCCATTCGTTGTTGTAGTTGTTGTTGTTCATATGTCAATGGACAGCAACATGTCGATTATTTCCTGTCAAATATGGAGCTTGTGTGCGCTCTTATGTTTCCGAATCTAGAAAGAAACTACCATAATATATGAAAATTCAAAACAGAACTAAATCCACAACCATGCGTAAAGTTGTGTACTACAAACTATCGCCATAATATGACAGCATAAAGGATCCGCGAGAAGAGAAGAAAGAAAAACAGTATTTCTTGTATATTAGACATTATTAGTTTCTATAAAGGATCTGTTATATTCGGTGCTTATTATAGCTACGGGGAGGTATATATAATGGCACACATTTGGTAGTTTGTGCAACATTCAAACAACCTCATAAAGTCAACAATCAACTGTGCATGTATATGTTTGAAGCGTCAACCGTATATGCTGCACTCAGAGGAATAATTGGAACCATTTTTCGACACATAGATGTCCCTCATTTGGAACCAAGATACACATAACCAACACATGCTAATTAAGCTTGTAGCCATCTTTTCCCAAAATGAAGGAATAGAAAAACTCGCATCTCAATCTTGAATCTTTTATCCAATGAGTTGCGGACGGCGCAATGATATATTTCACGAAGACGGAGCTTGAGTGACATGTGACTATGCGCCGTCCGCAGCAACGATCGGTAAAGGATTCCAGATGATAATGAACGTTGTGTTATGAATTGATTCCACACCATTGTGTCGTATAAGTGTAATTCACGACCGTGACTACCATTGCTATTATTAAAACTAGCTTTATTACATGATCCTGCCCTTATTCCATTCAATAAACCCATTCTATAAATTGTGATATTAAACGTTCGTTTAATAACAGGAAATAGTGCCAGGTGACCTTTGACGTCCGGTTTGTCGTATGTTAACACCCCGCACGCTACGTCTCAAAATACTATGGCTTCCAATATTTTTCCAACAAACTATCATGAATGAAAAGTTTGAAAATTATGTCATTAAATATACGCCATTAAAGGCACGTGAGGCCTTAGTTGTCGAAAATATTCATATTTGTTCTAATCACCGTAAACAGAAAAAACATTAAAACGCATACAGTTTCGTTCATATATACCATGACCATCACGTAAACAGCATGTTATCATAAAGACCTACTATATTTTACCTAAGCAAGAGCCTGATTGTGTTACAGAAGACAGCACAATGCTACTGGCTGATCACACACAAATGGCATAAACGCTCTTTATTAGTTCCATATCAGGAATTCACCAACAAAGAACGCTCTTTATGTTTACTATCATAATATAAACAAACACCAGAAAAGTAACTTTTTATGCTTTTGT
This sequence comes from Siphonodentalium dalli, assembly GCA_032622095.1. Lineage (NCBI taxonomy): Eukaryota > Metazoa > Mollusca > Scaphopoda > Gadilida > Siphonodentaliidae > Siphonodentalium > Siphonodentalium dalli. The sequence continues at coordinate 192,984,419 of CP136062.1, read as the reverse complement.
TTACATAACAATGGTCAAACATTTGACAATAACATACTGTTTATGCGATATTTATTATTTGTATACGGACAAAGTCTGTCTACATTTTGATGTTCTTTCTGTTTGTGGCGGTTTTTGACGGTGGAAATATTTTCACAGGATACCCACCGCCAAGGCCAACCGTGTCTTTAAATGCGATAATGAGTCTATTTATCTGGGACTATTTCTTTACGCGGGCAAACAACGAATAGTTACGTGAAACGTCGCCGCATGCCTTATAGAAGCCGGTGTCAGATTCACGTCCCATTTGTTCATTTAAGTATGTTTTGTCGATGTTTTGGATCATGTAATAAATAGAATCTTCAACTCGCCCCCAGTTTATCGCGGAAATTACAAAACTCGACCAGTAAATTAGGTCTGAACCTCGCCAAAGACTCGGTCAAGACCTTATTTTACTGGACTCGTTTTTTAAATTTCGCTAGGGAATGGGGACTCGTTGTAAATCCTCTATTTGTTGTGATTTAAATTTGGTTGACACCTGGCAATTTATCAGTGCGTCACCCGCAGCGGATCATTGACGTTGTGATGTCATCGGTCTTGGCAACAACGTCAGCTCGAAGTAGTTCCGTCTAGTATTCCACTTGTTGTACACAACACTATTTATTACGAGCTTTTTCCTAGAATTACAGTCTTCCTGTTGTTCCATCTTTACATATGAACGTTCCATACGAATCCCGTTAACCCTTTGGCAAGTAGAACGACATATATGTCGTCTATCGGTTGAGGAGTAGAACGACATATATGTCGTTTCAGGAACTGTTATTTTACGTAGACATAACTTCAATAAATCATCTGATTTATAAATGATTTGTATAGGAGTTATTTTGATTAATATAATGTCCCAATTGTATAAGTGCAATCGATTATGATAACACACGTTAACAAAAAATGCACATAAATTAAAACGAATTATTGGACCTTTTTGACCCGAACTTGTTAATAATTATTGCTATGACGTTGACGTTAAATTTACTCATGACGTCATGTATATGACGTTACAGATACTCTCGAAAGGGTTAACATCACACGACGTAAATTACGTTCGCCTCAACCATGAAACCGGAACCATAAAATAAAAGTATCATCATACATGACCAAACACGCTCTGTGTGTGCCTGAATAAAACTTGAAAGTCTATTTTTGGTAATTCACCGATTCTAGGACGGGTGCCATGTAATAAACATAGAACGATACGTGTGTAAGTGTCTTTGATTATACAGCACTTGTGCCATCGCGGAAGGATATAACTTGAATTTGTGCCTCTCGCTTTATCCATCGGCGTTAGCACTCCTGCCTTATCAACATACCCATTAAAGGCACGGGCGACGTTCGTTGCAGAAATATTCATATTTGTTCAAATCGCCATCAACAGAAGGAATATTAAAATATGTATAGTTTTGTTCATATGCCAAACATACTCAACGCGTAAATAGTATAATGTCGTCAAGACGTACGATGGTGTACGTAAACAAGAGCCTGCTCGTGTTACAGAAGTTGTGCTTCTGTTTACATAACACAGCGCAATTCTATTGGTTAATCACACACAAATTATATAAACGCTCTTTATTATTTCCATATCAGGAAAACAGTAACAAATAACGCTTCTTATGTTTACCATATCCGGTTCTAAACAAAAGCCAGGAAACGTAACGAAATTGACAATAACATACTGTTTATGCCATATTTCTGATTGGTGTAAGAAAAATGTCTGTCTATATTTTAATATTCTTTCTGTTTATGGCGGTTTTTGACGGAGGTGAATATTTTAACAGCATACCCACCATCAAGGCCGCCCGTATCTTTAACACATTCGTGTCGTTTGTTCTGTGTATTCTTGGGATTGCGTTGATTACGTGTGCGTCGCGTCGATGGGTGTGAAATAAAAGTAAATAAATAACTAAATATACACATTGTACACAAATAAAATTATATAGAGAGTAATCAATTGGTTCCGTGAATTACGTGAAATAATTCACGAGAGGCGAGAGACGTCGGTAAGAAACGAGTGCTTGTTAGCGCACGAGTTTCTTACCCAAACGTCTCTCGCCTCGAGTGAATTATTAAACGTAATTCTCGGAACTAATCGATTACTCTATTTATTACACTTCTGCATCAATTTGCACACATAATTAATTTATGAAAGTCTCGATGTGGAGAAAGATCAACCATCGAATATTCGTTCTAGATCAGTAAGCGACGTAACTTCAATGACGTCACGGGAAATGACATTACCATTTTTAATTAACCGCGTTTTCAATGGCAATCGCACATAAAACATATAAACAAGATAATTATACCTAGAATAGACTAGACATATCAGTTTTTTTGGCATATTGGTTCCAAATTGGGTCAGACATGAAACATATATGGTTACCAATTATCGCTCTGAGTGAACAATCAACTGTGCGTGAATATATATTTCTGAAGCGTCAGTCGCATATAACACATCCGTTAACGCAGCACACTCGTGCAGGGTCAACCAGATACCTGAATGCCGCCAGCGGCACCGAGACATTTCGACCATTTATTCGTATAGTCGGACTGGCCACTTGCTTCGTTCTCGGTAAATCGTCGTGGATAAACATGGACGATTTCATACCAAGTGGTTCGAAGAGTCTCTCTCGTACAAGTTCCTCATACGAGAGGTTGCCATGTAATTTGTCTACAACTGTAGGTATCCAAGCATACATCTCTTCCGTGTCCACGTAGTGTTCTCTGTATGACATCACTTCCGTTGCTACCTCCATCCGCCTAAATAAATATATAACACATATAACATTAAAATAAATATTGAATACTGTGATTGAACCCACCTCAGTGATTCTACAGAAACTCGAACAAATTCGCCGCCGATTTCAAGAACTGGCGAGGCAACGTTGCGGTTCTCTCGCAACCCTTTATGTATGAATGAGGTTGACGTCATCCCAAGTGGCTCCAGTATACGGCTCTCGATCTCGCCCTCGTACGTGCCGTTGGCTAATATCCTTACCACCTCTTTGATCCAGGCAAATAATGCCTCACCATCCTTGCTATCATCTCGAAATGGGGCCACTTCAGACACGTATTTAAAGTGCCTACATTAGAAAGATAGGAGAAAGTAATGTTTAGTGTAAGGGACCAGATCGGTGCTATATCAAATATGTAATATACAACAATATAGTGAAATAGCAAGAAGCATTGATATATCTAAAACTCATGGCTAAATAACATACCTATAATAGAGACGATATCTGTTTAAATAATGCATAGATATAACACCTGAATGAACAGCATATCAAAGTCATGAGGGCGACCAAATTGGAGGCCATCATCACAAAAGTGTACTTAATTTCTAGGACCTATGAAAAACATCAAATTGATTTTATCATGTATGGTATTCTTTTAATTTTTGTTTCAATGAGCCCGTTCGTCAAATGAACATGCAAATGTACACGTGGTGCAATCAGATATGGCGACAGATGGCTATACTAAGGCACAACATACCTGGCACCTCGAATAAGATATGAATCAAAATGTTTAGATCATCATGGGATGTAGAGTCTATCAACATTGTCATCATTGGATGTAAAATCTATCAACATTGCCAAGGTCATTTGAGGTAAACACAGGACTTTCGAATTCTCAAATCTCTACAGAGGAAATCATACCTCAAGTCGCCTTTTTGAAAACGCCAAAAAAAAAAAAAAAAACATATTATATACTTGTTCGGGTGCTATAAATTAGTATTCAGGTGCTATGTCAACTGGAGGAATGTACCCTTCTACTAACATCGCCGAAAATCTCAACTAAATCGACCGTAACACTCCAAAGAAAACATCGTCTGAACTATGCTCAATTGTAAATATTTACTACTCGATTCGGGGGTCAATAATATGAAGCGTTTTCTTTGTAAGAATCTACAATTGTTTGTAAGAAATAACAATTTAGCATTCCGCTAATACTATGAACTTACGATTACAAACATAACTCACAAATAGTACGTGTTTTTTGTATTTACAAATATCTCCCAATCACAAAGAATGTTCGAGTACTATGAAAGTTAATTGAAAGTTATAACGTTAAGGAACGTGATTAGATGGTCCTCGTATTGTGTGTCCAACATAATATTTCAGTTTTCGCACCCTTCACCCGGATAATATACCCATCGATGATACACAGGGACGTGGCGACAAGGGGTAGATTCACCCCCTTGTGAAAATGTTTTGTCAGCTGGAAATCTCAAGTACAACCACAGGGACGTCGCGACAAGGGGGTTGGGTTATGTTTCTCGCCCCAAACATTTTATCAACACGTTTAACAGTTGGAAATTTGATACCTGAAACAACATGAATTGGAAATTTTACAACAACAATGGGTTGAACTTGTTCTCTTATTTTGTTTTTTCCAACAATTTATTAGAGGTTATGTGTTTGTTTTAGTCCAACATTTGCATATTTACCGCCTTTGGTAAAAATTTTGGATTGAAATGGCCGATATTTAGAAATGGTCAAACCTTAGGGGGTGTCAGCTTGGATGTGAGGTATCAGTATGTGTTCCTTGTAACTACTAAACTTACCCAATTTATTGAAAGTTACAACGTTAAGAAACTTGTCTAGAAGGTCTATATAGGGTCGCAAACATAAATTGTCGATTTTCATACCTTTAAACCGGATGATATAACCATATGATTCGCAGGGATGTAGCGCCCCCCCCCCCCCATGAAAATATTTCATCAATGGAAATCTCATAAACAGGGATAGTGGTCTTGGGAACACGATGCCTGGCACATTACAGCTGTTCAGAATAGGATGGGGCGAGTCGCCGCCAAATCTTATTAGTCACAACGTCTCTGACAAACGTTGGTGATTGATATAAATAGTGAGTAATACTTGCGGATTATAGCCAACATTATCATGTAACGATTCCATCGCTATATGGAATTTATAGGCATTTTTTTTATTCAAAGGGTGCATATTGAAATTATAGAATGGACACCCCATCACCAAACGGAGCCCATATAGTCACGTCCCTATCTCGATATATTATAAGATATCGGAGCAGTTTGAAGTTATAAAATGACCACCCCTCCTATAACCGAGAGCCTTATCACGCCCCTGCTTCGATACTGTGATGGACACCACCTGATAAAAATGGAGCCACGCTCCTGCCTCGACGTGTCATGATAAGAGTAGCGGATCAGTTTGAAATCATATGATGGGCACAATATATATAATATTATACCATCAAAATAATATTTTGTTTTCACAAACTGAATGGTTGTAATTTGTGAAAACAATGATACCAAATTGGTTGTAGTACTCGATATTACACTGACTTGTACTTACATACACACTCTACAAACGAACAGTTTATTGGTTAACTTTGCTCAGACAAGTGGTCATCAACTTAGCAATCCGTGTACCCATTGGATAGTTCTGATAAGCGATCACCTCTCAACTTATAATTGGTTAATTCTTTTATAACTTTGGCTTGCCGTGATTCAATATATTGTGAATCACTCACAGGTAACGTTTTGCCCGTAAGCAATCTACAATAATCAACAGTAGATGTTTGTGAAATTGCGAGATTTTGTTAGCTCATCGTTTCATAGTACCGGCGATATCACTGATCACAAAATAATAGCACGCATTGTAACTTTCCCATAGACATTGTTGTCAGTTATTTTAGCTCTATATACATGTCCGTCTAATTTGAACTGGTATTAAGATAACACTGATAACGGGTGAATGGGAGCAGAGTGGCGAGTTAGTTTTTTCTACGTTTTATGGGTTTCACCCCTCGCCCAGTCTAATGTATTACAATAATACGGCTAAATGTTCCCTGTACTATGAAACCACTGTGATAGTTAACACACATTTGTAATTACAAATTAATAAATACTATTTGTATTTACAGGTATAACATTGTTCATAGTATTGACCCCGGGATGCATCTATCGGCAATTAACTAACGAAAACGATTTCGCCATCGACATGTCATTGCATTTAATTGACATATATTAAGAATGATGGTGTGTGTTGTCAATTTGGATTAATATTCGTAAACATAACTACTTTGAGCAAGATTTTTCTCCGTTTCTATTTGACCACCCTACCGGAGTGTTTCACATCACTTAAAGAGATCCGCACACTGGAATAATGCATGGGTAGTTTGAACATATGATATGTCTTAAATCATGACCTCCTCCAAACGAATACGTCTTTGTTCTCCGTAAAGGGATTACTGTTCGCGCGTCATACTCGAACAAGAAAACTAAGATGCATGCATCAGGTCGGTCGTGAACTATCTACCATAGAATTGTTGTAGCTATCGATTATACATTTTGAAACACCTGTCTGTATGTATGTATGTATGTATGTGTGTATGCGTGAATGCATGTGTGTATGTGTTATAGACTCTAACACTGCTCGAATTTGGTATTTAACTGAACGTGTCAACTTGACCTCGCTCATAGGCATGTTTATGGACCTTGACCGATCCGACTAAAAATTTGTGTGTAGGACTACTTCGATCCCGGGAGCAATATGGACGGGTCCAATTTCACGTGGGACCATGTTCTCGAACGTGCTGATATAGGCATGTTTCTGGACCAATTGAACACTAGTTTGGCCAGACGCTGTATATACTGGGTACTGTCCAGATGGAGGCGATCACAAACAAAATCCCTAACTAGCCCGAACGAAGTCGAGTACATCAGCTAGTTTAATATATATTTTGGACATTTGTCTGTCTGTTTGTCTGTTAGCTATGGCCGGGAAAACTGCCGGACAGATTTGACGAAATTTGATACCTAGGGGTAATTATTTCCAGGGAGTATTTTGGACGGGTCAAATCTTGATCCCGACCTGACTTTGACATTCAAAAAGATCAATTCAAGGTCAAATCTGGTAAAACGGAAGTATTTCAACGAAATTTGATACCTACTGTTACTTTTGTCCCAGGAGTGTTTCGGGTGGGTCAAATCATGACCATGACCTGATCTTGACATTCAAAATTGTCAATTCAAGGTCAAATCGGGTATAAAGCCGGGCGGATTTCGACGGGTACTTTTGTCGTGACTTTTGTCCGGGGAGTGTTTTGGACGGGTCAAATCGTGACCCCGACATGACCTTCACCTTTAAAATAGTCAATTCAAGGTTAAATCGCGCATTTCTCCGAAAATCAGAGGGGAACATCCCGGACGAAGTGGGGTCCACGAGCTACTATTATATATTTCTAGATTTAGTTACAAACTAAATACCTGTATACTGTACAAAGAAATGTTTGACAAATATATCTGTATCAATATTACCATACGGGTCATTAAAATAGATACGACGAAACAAATTTTGAAGGGTGCATGTATCAGGTAAATATTTATATATCAAATGATGACAGGAATGCAGAAAGTTGGAGTACCTACGTAATACTGGCTATCCGCATGAAGAGATATACATGTATATAAAAACCAGATGAGGGATATGTCTGTACAGTTGCTAAACAATTCAGTCATGCAAAAGAGGATCAAAGAGTAAGATACCAAATTGCTGCCTGTGGTAATGTTTTTTAACGAAATTCGGGAAAATTAGATTACTCTCACCCTGGTTATCCAGAAGATAATTGTGGAATCTGATGACGATCGGACAAGGGGTGTCGTCTGTAGGATCAACCAAATTATTTAGCCATACAAATAGTAAAATTGAAGATCACCGCTGGCAGTGATGTCTTCACAAGGACAGTTTGAGAACAAAATATGGCTCACATCTAGCGGTGACCCAAAATATCCACATAAGAAAAAGTTCTCCAATAAAAGCTGGCTGCAGGGTGCGCCAATTGATTCAAATTCGAAATTTAGCAGGGTGTACTGCTTGTGGCCATGTTTTCCCCGCAAATTTGATAGACTGATGGACAAAACCACTGAATCCGTTGAATCAATATACATGTATACATGGATTAATTTATATGCATTGTTATACACAGTACTGGTATATAAAGGTACTGAAAATAACTATATTACTAGTATACACAAAATAAACCATATATCATGGCTATGGGTTCTAATATCCGAACATGACAGCTGAGAACTTGGTGTGAATTAAAGAGTGGTGGTTTCTCAAGCATATCTAACCCTCCACGTTAGTAACATGCCATTAAATGTCATAAGTATAATCTAGCTTGAGGACAGAAGTGATCCATAAAACCCCCCTTAATTCAACCAGGTCCTCGCGCGATGTATGATCGATCACATGATGATCTAGGGGGATTAGAATTGATGTATAAAAACAGCACTGCATGTAAATATAAAATAAAATAGTGCTACATCTTATTACAGATTATTGCCATATATAATCAGTGATTATACTGACAGTCTGACAAAATAAAGTTTCAGTGACACTCTATCCGAAGAGGGGAATAATTTCATATGTTACAGTCAATGGAGCAATTATGAATCTGGAAAGGTGAAATTTCTAAGTAATACTAGATATCGACATGACGCGATAAAATATAACGTAAATGCAATATGGCCGCTGGCGACCATTTTTTCCTATGAAATTAAAAAAATATTTGATAGCTCTCATCTGATAGATCAATATCAAGATAAATATGAAGTTTGGTGATGATCGGATGAGTGAAGTGGACTGTGGTCTGTGCTAAACGGTTTAGTAATGCTTAAAAAGATTCTAACTTAATATTTTTATGTTCACTTTATAAACTTCACTGAGTCATCTTTGTCATGTATTGAGTTTGATATCTTTTGTTAACAGTTTATAAATCATGTATGTCTCATGTTTGTTATTTTAATTTATGTGTTTATTATCATTAAATAAAGTTGCATTCCTTAAAAACATGCTTACCTCAATGTGTTTATGTTCACTTTATAAACTCCACTGAGTCATCTTTGTCATGTATTGAATTTGATATCTTTTGTTAACAGTTTATAAATTATGTATGTCTCGTGTTCGTTATTATATTATATACACTTTATAGTGTGTTTTCAGAACGAAAACAAATTGAATAAAATCAACAAATTTGTAAATTTAAAAACAATTCAAACGGTGTTGTATTCCATGTCCCAGCCCGGACATATACACCAAATTTCAATAATATTCATTGAGAAACAACGGACCAAGCGCTATATAACACCCGTATACCTCTTTTATTCCGTATCGGACTCGGGTACATGTTATAGTAGGTACCGAATTGACACACGTCGACTGGGCGAGTTGGCCCTGGGGCGATTAGGCCGATTCCGGCACATTCTAGAATTTACCGTATGTATCCGTTTACGCGTAGTTTACTTTAGAAAGTTCCGCAATTAATACCGTAAATAGAGCGACCATATTTGACAGAGAATGCCTCTGTTATTGATTATCAAGTTGCTGTACATTAAAAACGACAAATTCACATGCTCGTTCAAGCGCAGTAGTCTATTTTCCCCATGTTAAAGGACATCCACAAATACTAAATAACGCTAACCTACTGCCGAATGTTTGACACGACAACTGTTAACATATTTGGGCTGAATTCATCTGACGCGGTATTATTCCTCAAAATAAACAACAAAACCATCGTTACTTGGAAATGTAGTTTGGGCTAACATTTACATAAATCCTCCAGATCAATTATCCGACACACACGTCAGATGAAAAAGTCACATGAAGTAACCGGCCAAATTGGCCGAAATTAGTAGAGAAGTTTCGTATGTCACGGATTGAGCCGTATAGCCGTAATTTCCTAACCGTGCGACGGATAGAGTATCACATTATTCGGTGTGTACCCAAACATTCATTAAAAAATACAGATACTTGGTCAATTTGCTTTGTTGTATTATGCAGCCATCTTTTATCAAGCTTTAGACAGGCTTTTGGGGACTGAGTATATATATAAACCAAAAGAAACCCAGTCGCCATGCACGTTCCTGTCTGCAGGACGATACTATTAAATAATTCTAACTCATTTAGCGTTTCGTGCAATCTAGATCGGTATATTAATACTAAAATACAAAACAATTCAATAATCCTAATCGTTACGTTTTGCGAAACGAATTTTTGGCCCACGTGAATTTTACGTTATGGTTAGAGCACAAGAATTGTTCTTACCAGAATCAATCGAGTCGGAGACGAGATTTATTCTGGTAAAGAACAATTCGCGTGCTCTGACCGACTTAGAGCACAATTGATCACACATAATGAATAAATTGGAAATGTGCCGTGCGCTGGCCGCGATTGGACACAATAGCCGGTTAGCCACGCCACGCCCAAAAACGTGATTAACATGAACTGAATGTGAATTGATATGTCCGAAACAACACGGACTGTTCCCACTTTGATGCGCCCGTGCGATTTGTTTGTTATGAGTTGCGGGTGCCTAACAATGGGATAATCATTGAACTATTCCTTCGCCAGCCTTGGGAATTGGTGTGCTTTACCAAAAATCAGGGAACGATTGCAACAATGGGATTGTGCTCTAAGGATACGAATAGCTAAACGTATCCGTTACTCTATCCGCGTCACATACGAAACCTCTCTACTAGTATACATGGCCTTTGGTTTTACACTTCTCGTGTTACACAGAGCGAACAAAAACGAAAGATCTGGCTATTACTGCTGAATATGGTCCATATTGTAAACATATTGAAGACATTTAAGGTGCGTGATGTCCTGTTTATCTCATGACTGGCTATCATATAATTTAGATGAATGTTGCTGATCTCAGCGGATCAGGTATAGATCTGATTAGACGAAGTTCATTATTGCATATCTCCCGATCTGATACCCCTACACAGAAAGCCGGAATGACTGGACGTTTAATACGTGTGTTAGCCAATTCTATTATATCTGGTCATGAAATCCACGAAACATACCATGCCTTCTAATTGTCATTCTCTATAATGGCCATTATATACACAACGACAGCAACACTGTAAGCATCGTTATGGTAGCTAAATTTAGAATAATTGCTCAAATTGGTCCACACTTAGTTAATGAATTCACACACCAACATATTTTGACCTGCTATTGGAATGTGATGCAGACTTATCCCCGCATATTATCGAAGTTTAAAACATTGTATAATGACCCTAAAAGGTCAGAATTATTATGTTTAACGTGACTCACAGAAAACAATATATCCCGCCTAGTTAATTTGTGACGCTCTTCCTTAAAGGCTAAACATAATCCGAATTTATATTCTCCAATCGCCGGACGTGTCCGGTATGACAGAGTATAGGTATATGAACACACAATAAATACCTATATAGTTTTGCAATATGAAAACAACGACATGTTTCAACAAGAAAACCATTATCAGAAATGGTAACGCCCTCAAGATCATATTATTAGCCATAAATATAAATTATAATATAAAATATATAGGTTACATGAATGAGTTCCGTTAAAACAACTAATCCTTCAAATTATTACAAAAATCTACGGCTTATTACTGCAGGTTTCTCATTCACCACACCAGAAAGCTTCTAAATGCGGATCAAAATCGGAGGCAATGTGTTCCCGCCAAGAATGGCCCAGCCATTGTTCATACATAAACATCGAAAGCAATTAACGCGGTCATAATAGTTACATACTGCATCCAGCGAATACACACCCCACGAAACCCCTAAATATGTTGTCATGCGATATATCCCATCGCTATAGCTCAATTTGCCTTCCTACAATATCCTAAAACAATATAGCTTCTCAAATCATCGGCATAGTCAGAACCTTCACGAACTTGGATATCGACACTTTCTAATTGCTCTACATAAGCATGGTCAGACCTATCATCGAATACTGTAACTCTGCATGGAGCCCACATCACAAATATCATAGCATTGTGTTAGAGAAATACAAAGAAAAGCAACGAAACTAGAAGTTCGTCAAATCAAAATTCTATGCTACCGAGACCGAATGATAAGACTCAATCTGATCTCTTTAAAATATGGAATATTTAGAGGAGATCTAATCGAAGTTTATAAACTGTTGACTGGTCATTACAATATCAATGCCTGTGACCTATTAGAAAGACATTCATCAGGAAGAACAAGAGGACATAATACAAAGCTACAGATGCCCATTGTTAACAAGGCCATAGGAAAATATTTCTTCACGCAGAAGGTGTTAAATAGCTGGAACTCTCTGCCAGACTTCGTTGTTGGGGCTCCAACACTCGATCAATTCTAAATATACATAGACTCATTCTCCTATTATATAAAATACGAGTTCGACGACAAGTAATATGTTAAAGTGACTCACAAGTAAATATCGAATGACGATACATATATTTGTAAACAAGCATTGCAAATAATGTTATTGGGACGAAAAGTCGCAAGACTTGTTCCGTATTATGATGATGATGATGATGATAATGATTGATAGAACAAACCACTATTATGATGATCGTGTCGTTATTTGTTTAAATACGTATCAATTGACATATACGCACCCGTTCCCTCATTAAAATCTACATATTTGGACCATTTTAGGGGACCTCCGCGAATTCGGGGAGCTCCACAAATATACCTCCGCAAATAGGGACCTACTGCGAATTGTCACAACCGGAAAAACCCGTTATCTATAAATAAAACGCCCAGCGAACCATCGTTATCTAGAATCTCTAGGACAGTATACACCCGAGGGCGTTAATAATCGTGTACACGTGCAAACGGGAGTGGGTGGTGTGGGTGTGTGTGTGTAGGTGACTAATATCGGGACTGGCATAAATCACTGGGGCGAATGACAAACGTGTTGTTACGCCCTATGGGTGTTTACTGCTATGCTGGTCGTGTCAATGGAGCTATGGGGATATGTCGTAGAACAACTCATTTCGGGTTTTACGCGATGTGAGTTATTTTAGGAAATTGTAGTAGAACGAAGATCATGTCCTATTCCCACAATATAACACAAAATATGACATCCAATTTTGTTCTGGGGATATTTTCCAAGATTAGTAATACAACCAAGACATCAGGTATCATAAATGTTGCAGAAGATGTAAATTAATTTCGGTGAATATACAACAAACTTTTTATCCGCTGCGCCAAATATTACGACAAATAAAAAAAGCGGAACGTCGTTATACATGCAGGTAACGGAAACAACTTCGATAAGAAACGATTAATATGATATATACCGTACAATAATATAATAATATATAATAGTCAAATAGTAACATAATAATGATATGCATATGTGATATATACCGTATAATAATATAATAATATATAATAATCAACATAATAGTAACATAATAATAAATTTATTGTATTTGCACTCTATTTTTATTAACTGTTTTCTCTTTATATATTCGTTACTTGTGCTATTTTTGACGAATACAATTTATAAAATAAGTAGGAGCTATGGGGTATCTTTCACTCTTAAAGATTTTATTGCTGTAATACAATGCATAATACAACAGCTAACATTACTAATGAAGTATGTCTCAGTGGGAATGTAGACTAAAGATCGGACCGCAAAGTATCGGGGTGTATTTAATCTGATTAGTACATTTTTGGTCCGCATTTAGAAGCTTCATGAAACCAATATATTGTATATTTTATATGCCAAATAATATGATCTTGAGGGCGTTACCATTTCTGACTATGGTTTTTTTGTTTATATTTGCCGCACGTATTTCGTTCCTGCCATACTAAATCTACTTTCAATTCATTTCTTTCTATTATATACTACATCTATACTAATAAAACTCAATTTTGTTGTTCGTTTGTTTGTAGGCTTATAGGCGATCAAACGGCTGGACCATCGGAACTGATCATTTGTATATAGGAGTAATTTGACTCGGGGAGCGTTATTAGATAGGTCCGTTCACCTCAGTTGTCTTAAAATGGCACTAATAGTTATTATATATATATATATATATATATATATATTGGCTAGATGCGACAAAACGCTTGGATCGTCGGAGCTGAAAAAGTATACATATGATTAATTTGACCCGGAGAATCTTATTATAAATGTCCCGTTGACATCAGATGTCTTAAAATCGCACTAATAATTAATTAACAACATAATTAATTATACTATGATACAAAAAATGGTTGCAAACTGGCCGGTGAAAATTGAAACACGAGGATAAATTGACACGTAGCGTGTCGTGAGATAGATGCAGTTGACCTCAGACGACTTAAAGGGGCAAATATGAGCAACAAAGCAATAAAGAGCGTTCCCTATCGGCTTGGAAGATATGTAGGAAAATTGGTACAGATGGTTCACCTGACCAGGGGATTGTCATATGCTAAGCGCATTTGATATCAGATGACTTAAAGGGGGCTAAAAAAAATATATGATCAATAAAGAGCGTTTATTATCAGCACAGACAATATGTGGGACAATTGGTGCACAAAAGTAAAATGACGCAGGACTGATAGGTGCTGTTGACCTCAAATGACTTAATAATTATCAATTTAAAAGATGTATCTCTATCAGGAGATTCACGAAATAGGTGCTGTATACTCCAGATGACTAATAATTATTTTAAATGACTTGAAGGGCCACTAATAAATTACGCATTTTCACCGGAGTAACGCCAGCTACCCCAGCTTGTATGAAAATGAATCTGATTTGGATATATCTATCGATCCGGCCCAACATGTGATTATCTGAGTAACAGATACACATTTATAATATTACAAATAAAGATCTCCTAAAATTCTCGTGATAGTATACAATTACACCCCTGTTTCTCTCTCATTTTCCTCTATTCTGATTGGACAAGTTCTAACACCCCCTTAGTTTCTTGTTGCTTGTATTATCGATTATGACGTATAAGTAGCCGAGTCACCGGCAAAGGAATTCGGGAAGGCCAAACAATAAGTTATCTCCAAATTGTTGCCAAATATTATGGCTGTGATAATAACTGGCTTCACGTGTAATAGCTTACTGCGAATCGGTAAACTTCAAATTCAATTTTAGAAGGCGTAAATTTCATATTCGTGATACGATTTCATGATGTCAATGAATCAGGCGGATTCTCAACAAATTTATATAGTTTCCAATTGTATTTTCATATTCAAAAAGTGATGTTTAATGACACAATTATTATAGTTGTTCCTCCGCGTCAGGTTCATGTTGTTTATGTTCAAGTCGATTGGCGTTGAACCTCTTTTATTGCGTCTTTTCTTGGCAAAATCGTCCAATAAAATTTCGTCCAATCGTTCGAACTGGATACGCCACTAACGGAAATTGTGAATTTTTACAAGAGACAGATTTAAAATAATTCTTTCTATAAAATGTTGAAATTAATGTTCCATGCAGGGGCGCAATTATACCGTATGTTGTGCGGTCAATTACAATTTTATAAATGCAACAAAAATGGCGTTGATTGCATATGTGAGCACTCTCACGGTGTATGCTTATTGTTACGCTACCGGAAACGACCCACATAAGCTTTGTGCTTGATGTCAGATCCACTCCATGCAATTATTATTCATACATCATATTTAATATTCTAAATATATGTGGAATTACATGGAATAAATACTGTTTACATCAAATCGGTCTCTGGGATGTCATACTTACCCCAGGAAGGCCTTTCGACTCATACTGTCATGCGTAATGGCTGCCTTCAGACCTCCGACCCCTGACCTCATTGTTAGGATATCCTTGAGGTTGATATTCCGCGTCCGGTACCAGTCGTATATCTTCACCCAGTCTCCGAGCATATCCCACAAAGGTGTCGCCCATGTATAACTGGAACAGAGAATCGACCGATGAATAGATGGGTCTGGGGAAGTCCGTAGTAGGGGAGTTCGGTAGCTGAGAGGTAGCGTACTGGTCTCTCGAGCTAGCCCACCGGAGGTCGAAACCTGGTCAGGGTATTCTGACAAAAATCATAACTCGGTCAGATATATATAGGCCAGATACCAAGTTTGTCAGGCCGAAAAGACTCATTCGAGATAATTCAATAAAGATCTGAATGCAAAGTGGCAACACCCCCCATTACAATATTTGTCCAGGTATGTTGTCGTGGGCGCAGTACGCTGTCTGATCGGGCGCGGATAATAATGGCCGACCCGTGCAACGCGTCGGTATGTGTCCGTTAAAGAACGCTACTGGAGTCAACACATGATTATAAAGTTACTCCAGTAAATAGAAGGCGTCGGAGTAATATGTAGAAGTAGAAGTAGAAAAAGAAGAAGAAGACGTAGATATCTTTTTTAAATGTACAACAAACCCTTCCAATGCGGAGAAAAATATCTGTTAGATTTCGGACAACACGCCATACATAGCCATTTTTTTATGTTCTGTTAATTACAAAACACTTTGGAATTGTGAACAACATATTATGTAATCAGAAAGAAAGTAATGAATAAAATGGCATGATTGATTATACTATAATATTAAAACTCAACTTATATGCATATATAAAGCCTTACGGTCCAGGTATGTGATAAACATTACATACAGATGTGAAGATAGTTGATAAAGTTGCATACACCGCAATTTGTTTTAGGGGCCTAGGGAACATGCAGTGGTTGCCACACAAGCTATCTGCATGCTCTGTTCTATATCAAGACATAGTGACAAACACATCTATTTATGACAATGACGGCTCAACTTAGAGAGGGTATAATGTCCTACATACCAGTCAATGGAGCAATTGGGAATGTGGACCGTTTATGTATTTGAGTAATGCCAGAGGTAAACCCGAAGAGCCATGTGCGGTCTGGGATCAATGGGATGAAAAATGATGGCTGTAGTTTATGCCGAAGTATTTAGTGATGCAAAGAGTAAAATCCAGGATGGATGTCGGCAGTCATGTTTTTGATCGTATATTGTTAAAATTCGATAGCTGCCATTTAGAAGATATCCTGAACATGGCTCTAAGTTTTCAAAACATTTCTCCAATAAATGTGGGCTGCATGGTGTACCGATGGGTTCAACTGTGAAATCAAAGATGGCCACTAGCAGCCATATTTGTTTTTAATCCGGAAACATTTTATGGCACCCATGTAATGATCACCCTGAAGATGCACGGGACGTTTAGAGACGATCGGATGAGGGCTGTAGAGCGTGCCGAAGGAATTTATCATGCCAATCCAAGATGGCCGTTGGCGGCCATGTTTTTAATAAAATTCGGAACATTTTGATGGCTCGTACATAGAGGTCACTCAGAAGAACCATATGAAGTTTGGTGATAATCGGATGAGGGCACTAGTATAGTGTGCCAAAGGATTTAGTCTTACAAGGAGTAAAATACAAGATGGCTGCCGGTGGCCATCTTTTTCATCAACAATCGTTAATATTCGATAGGTCCCACCTAGAGGTGATCCTAAGCATGCCTATTGATTTCAATACAATTCTCCTATAAATACTGGCTGCATGCACGGTACGCCGATAAATTTGAAATCCAAGATGGCTGCTGGTGGCCATGTTTCTTAATGTATTTCGGAACAAATCGATGACTTGCTTCTAGAGGTCACCCCGAAGACCCGTATTAAGTTAGGTAACGATGGGATGAGGGGTGTGGTATGTATGTTGTGCCGAAGAATTTTAATAGTCATACGAAGAATAAAATCCAAGATGGGTGTTGGCAGCCATGAATTTTTTTAAACTAAATTCGGAAAAATGCGATGGATCCCATCTAACGGTCACCCCCAAAGATTCATGTGAAGTCTGGTGACGATCGGATGAGAGCTAGATGTGACCTATAGGGTGTGCTGAAGGAAATCGTTGACGCATGCACGCACTCACACATACACTCATTCACGCATGGACGACGAATGCCAAGCCATGGCAATACCGGGCAAAAGAAAATAACGAGAGGCCGTTCACGATCGGCAGATGTTAACCCATCCCTTGGCGATAGTAAATTACTATGATCGGAATCATAAATGAGTGTTTTGATGTTGAATTATAGAGTATACTGTTATGTACTATTATAGACAAATGTACATATCACAAATTATTGGAATTTATGGGTCACTCGCATTTATATAAGAGAATGCACTGGTACAAGATCTGTAATGTTGCACCACCACAGCCTTGGGTTAAATGTGAAAAGGTGATCTGGACTTGGACTACTTGGGTTAAGAGTTCAATTTAAGTTTACAATGATAATGTATCAAATTCTACCAACAACAGCCATCAAGATAAGACACTCACTGCTGACCCATTAATATCAATTATATAGCAGAGCTGTCAACAAATCACATGCATTGCTTATGTTGAAGACTGGCATCTCTATTAACCCTTTGGTGAGTAGAACGACATATATGTTGTCTATCGGTTGAGGAGTAGAACGACATTTATCCACCGATCATTGTCACTATTGCCTACATAAAGCCTGCCTAATAAACGTTACGTTTATTACGTCAATGTAGCTTTATTAGGTCAATGTAGCTTTATTAGGTTAGTACTACTTTTACGACGTAATTTTATATGCAAATTGCGCAGGTAACTAAGGACGTCAACCGGCCTCAATGACGTCATTGTGATTTCAGAACGTTTTTATCGTGTATAATTCACTAAAATAATTCGTAAAATGATATATATTTTAGCTCTAAAACATCTATAAATCCTCAGAACAAGGTCTGCTTATAATAAATGTAAAAATGCCAACGAACTATTTCGCTCTAAGCTGCACTTCGGTTTTCCCACGTCATGAATGCTAATTGGTTTGCTTGACCTAATAAATGTAATGGCGTCATCGAAGTAACGAATGTAAAACTGAGGAAAATGACAGATTTACCTCACAAAAGGCAAGATTTGTGCGATGGATAAATAAAATATGTAGCTAGTGTCGTCGCTTAAACTGTTTATGTCCGCTCGGGGGATTTGGCATCTATTGGACTCGGCTGAGCCTCGCCCAATAGATGCTCAAATCCCCTCACGGACATAAACAATTTAAGCGACGACACTAGCTACATATTCTATATATATGTTGTTTCAGGAAGTGTTATTTTATGTAGACATAACTTCAATAAATCATCTGATTTATAAATGATTTGTATATGAGTTATTTTGATTAATATAATGTCTCAAATGTATAAGTGCAATCGATTATGATAACACACGTTAACAAAAAATGCACATAAATTAAAACGAATTATTGGACCCTTTTGACCCGAACTTGTTAATAATTACTGCTATGACGTTGACGTTAAATTTACTCATGACGTCATGTATATGACGTTACAGATACTCTCCAAAGGGTTAAACCAATAACATTTATAATGACCTCAGATAATCTGTAGAGTGATATACTCAGCTGTACAATGCAGCACAGATGTCTAGTCTACTATTAATATCATGTGATGTGTATTGTTGAAACTTTTTTTTAAATTAGCTATCATAGCTTTCTTTATCTGCACATTGGCATAAGAGACATCATAATATAATATAGCCTTACCAATAGCTAAGTAGTCCAAAGGCATGGGATGGAATTGATGAATTGGGTTAATATCGCTCGAAACAAATTTACCAGTACATATCACAAGATTTTGGACCGATTTAAACAAAATTTGGTGTGGTGACTCGGGGTACCCTTAGCAGAGTTATAATGTTGTTAGTTTTTCAAATTTTGTTAACTTTAAAAAAAAAGAATTTGTTTTTAATTATTTAAAAAAAATAATATTTTATTATATATATTTTTAAATTTATTTATTCAAATTTTTTTATGTTAAATTGAGCTAGAAATTCAATCTAAATTTTTTTAGTTTTTTTTTAGAGTGAATATTTTTTTCGAAAAAGGGCCATAACTCAGTTAAAAATAGTCAGATCAAACCCATATTCGAACTCGATCTGTTTTTTGTGCTGAGAAATTCATATACAAAATCTGGTTCCGATCAGAATGAAATGTTTCAGTTATCGCACCATGCGTAAAGTGTCTACGGACAGACAAACATACAGACGGACGGACGGACTAACGACGAGTGGTCAATCAGGACGACACTATGTTTACCATAGTATGGTATGGGTAAACATAAACGAGAGGCCGATCACGATCGGCAGATGTTTAACCCATACCTTGGCGATAGCGAATGATGGTGACAAGAACATGATTCTTACATTATCGAAAACCAAGTTATTTTATGTCAACATAAGATACATATAATATACTTTGACATTCTGGCTAGAAAAATAAGCATTTGGCGTCACTTGGAAATTCAGTGGTTTTGAGAAAATAACAAGTTAAGGACTATATACTAAAATTATAGAATAGGATATAATTAGTAGCATGCCTTGAAAACTGGCAACGCAAGACAAACTGTCACTTCTTAAAGAAATGAAAAGTAAAATATTTCATTCACCACTTAGTTAAAAATAATTCAAGAGAATTAATGTACAGTGGGCAGTTAATTATACCGGTATGTATCTGCTTTCTTACAATATGGCATGTGATCTTTCAAATTATTGTCATCGAGATGTTTTAAAGTGAATAAAAACATGACAGTCATCTACCATCTTTGATATCATGAGTATTACATACACTGGGAATTTATTCGGGGCTTAATCATTCTTTTCTATTTTGGCAAGACATATCCAGCAACAGAAGAGTTCAAAAGACATGTAATGAATGGATGAAATTGCTTAATATTTTCCAAACTTATCATCGGTAATGAAATCAATAGAGTGCGGGGTGCATCTGTTCATGTTGAATTTTGGCATGCTTTATGGTCCCAGGGAATATGAAAGACATAATATTTTTTACCCAAAATATGAAATGCTCTATTTCATGGTTATTATTGGATTATAAACATTTTCTTGCTCTCAATGGCAAATAATTCTCATAAATGATAAACTAACAACAATATAAATGTGTGTAATCATGTCTCTTTAAATTATAAAATTGATGGCAGCTGACGACGAGTACACTAAATAATATAGTCAATACTAATCCAAGATGGCAGCTAGGGAGAATAATTTATGCAAATTTTTGTTTTACTCACAATGATGTTGGAATATATCAAACCTTTCACAGAAACATGGAAAAGATCATAACTTTATATAATTCAGTAATGTCAGTCATATTTTGTTGTTGGTGAACTTCTCTTGATTACTAGTAATAGTCTTGTCAAGATACATCCTAAGTATTGATGAGTAGAAAGAAGAACATTCTGCAGAAAAGAATTATCCAATCATGACAAGAATCTGCTTACAGGTATGAACATATAGAATAAAGAATATCCAAGTATGACAAGAATCTGCACACAGGTATGAATAGATAGAATCAAAATCATCCAAGCAAGACAAGAATCTGTACACAGGTATTAACATGTAGAATCAAGATTATCCAAGCAAGAGGATCAAGAATATCCAAGCAAGACTAGAATCTGCACACAGGTAGAATCAAGATTATCCAAGCAAGACTGAGTGTTCTCTGCAAGATATCCTTACATATCTCAATTGTGCAGCTTTCTATGGTAGTTACCAAGAAGTTGTGATAATAACATGTTAGGTTGTGATGTGTTTGTTGGGTCTGATAACAGATGCCTACATAGCCATTGCATTGGAAGTGACTGTGACTGGCTGGCTCTTGTGATAACAAACAAATCATTCCCTACATGGCAGATGACATGAAGTGATTAAAAACATATCTCTTTGTTTAGTTTATCAACAGGCAATCAACAGTGTTCTCAAATCTGACCCATGTATCATTAATTTTCCCAATTGGCAGTTAATTTAGAAAGTTCCAGAGATGATATATTGCATATAAAATCTGAAGTTATGGAATTATCTTTAAATTTATATTTATCAAATATCTGAACACCAATTGCATAAGAGACATCAGAAAATAACATAGCCTTATCAATAGCTAAGTAGTCCAAAGGCATGGGATGCAATTGGTGAATTAGATTTACTGTCGCTCCAAACAAATTTAAGAGTACATAACACAAGATTTTGGAATGATTTAAAAAAATTTGGTGTGGTGACTCGGGGTACCCTTGGCAGAGTTATATGGTGTTAGTTTTTTCAAATTTTGTTAACTTTAAAAAAATTTGTTTTGAATTATTTAAAAAAAAATAATATTTTATTATATAAACCCATGCTAAGAGTTCAAATTAATTACATAGAGCTGTATGGGAGTAAAAAATAACTCTAATTCCCATAATACAGATTTACTGCTCTCAGAGCTAAACTGATACCACTGGTAATTAATTGTAGACTGCTATGGTTATCTGTTCAATTCTTAGTTGAAAAAGGGCCATAACTCTGGTATAAAATGTTGGATATAACCCATATTCAAACTCGATCTGTATTTTGAGTTGAGAAACTCGCATACCAAATTTGGTTCCGATCAGATAAAAAAAAAATTGAGTTATGGCAGCATGCATGAATTCTAAGTCGAAAAAGGGCCATAACTCCATTGAAAAATATCGGATCAAACCCATATTCGAACTCGATCTGTATTTTGGTCCGAGAAACTTGCATACCAAATTTGATTCTGATCAGATAAAAATTTTTTGAGTTATGGTAGCATGCATGAATTCTAAGTCGAAAAAGGGCCATAACTCCGTGAAAAAAACTCGGATCGAACCCATATTCGAACTCGATCTGTATTTGGTGCTGACAAATTCATATACAAAATTTGGTTCCGATCAGATATAAAATGTTCGAGTTATCGCACCATGCGTAAAGTGTCTACAGACAGACAGACAGACAGACAGACAGACAGACAGACAGACAGACAGACGGACGGACGGACGGACTAACGACGAGTGGTCAATCCGGGCAACGACACTATGTTTACCATACTATGGTATGGGTAAACATAAAAACTACTTGCAATCACAAAGGCATCGCGGGAATCACAGAAGCTTGTAGCAGATAACGCTCTTTATTGTCTTCGACCTTAATTAATGCAGCATGGACGCTCTTTATAAGAGGCGATATCATTTGTAATTTGAATAGGCGTTTTTTTTTCTTTCAAAACTTGCTGTTTTGAAAGTCGATATCTTGCTGTCGACAGTTCAGATTAACCCTTTCATACCGGGAGCATATAAATTACAATATTAGTTTTGGTGTTATCATGAGGGGTGCTACAACATGCCACCCGGGAACGAAATTAGATTCGAGAAATTGTAACAGTTGAAAATTCAATGCATATTCGTGAAATGACATGCCTGGATTTGAAGTTATACACCCCCAACCCGAGTGACGAGGCTCTATATAAGGTATATCCCTTCTGTCATGTTCTAGCAACCAATAAGAGCGATATTATACATGAAAACCGTTATAGATATATAGCTACATGCATATATTTTGGTATCATACATGCAAGTCATATAAAATGAAATCGTCCACAGTAAAATAACCGTTCATTAAATTGGATATTGCATGAGCGTCCGTTATTAAAATAATGGATTGTTGTTTGTAAAATAATGTACGAGCTCGACATTAACCATCCATTGTCATATAAACTGGTCTCAATGAACAAATTAGTGAAGTCATATCCATGTTTTAATCATCAATGGGCGAAGGTCCCTGCTCGAGATTACATTATTTAAAGGAATTTGTTGGTGATTTTGCTTTGCACCACTCACAATCACGTAATTTCTCCAGGGTAATTAATTCACTGTTATTTTCTTATATCAGCTCAATGAAGAGTATCACATCACTAGATTAGAACATTTGAACAATGGTGTCCAAATTATACCGCAGTCACATCATCGTGACCGAACATATAATTTAAAATGTAGAGATCGTGAAATGTCAGGAACAGCATCATTCGATTAGGTATACAGGGTTCTCCAACGAGCGCATCCCGCAAATAAATAAGGTCATATATAGCACCCTGTCACCCAGTTCAAACTATCCTGCCTGCAAAGATAAATATGACTATTTCACCATTCCAGCTTGACTCTCACTTAAGAACTACGATTGCTTAAAACCAAGTTTTTATCTTTACACACTTACATGTAAGTGTTGTTCTGTTGACTCGACGCATCCGAAGAAAATAACTAATCACTCTACTCTATATAAAGTATTCACAAAGACAACTCGACTTTTCCGTGGGGACGGTACGGCCCCGTCACATCCATACACAACGACGTGAAGTTCTGCTACATTAATAAGCACCCCATACTTTGAATATATTCCCTGCCTTGTTTGTTCAATGTTATAAAGTTCCCTGTCCGAATGGGGTCAGATACCGTCAGAACATCAATAAGTTCCCAGGTCTTGTACTGGTGAAATATGATATCTACCGGCGTTAGCCAGAGTAGAGATTCGTGGCAAGATCTACATGTTTATATGGTAGTATATAAGAAAATACGCATACCTGTTACAAGTCGTGTATACGTGCAAACTTGAATGGGTGGGGTGGTGGGTTAACCCTTTAATGACGGGAGCTGCGCTGGCGCAGCATTAAAGATCCTGTGCCAATGCATTCTCGTATATATGCGAGTCGACCATTTTTTTTTTATTATTTTTGTATACATTCTATAACAATGTTTATCATATTTTATCACTTTTTTCTTACATTCTTTGACAATTTTTATAAATTTTTTTTAATTTTTGTCTTACATTCTGTAAATTTTTTTTATCATTTTGCTTATATTCTTCAACAATTTTATCACTTTTTATCATTTTTTTCTTGCATTCATTAACAACATTTATTATTTTTATAATCTTTTCTCACATCAATTAACAATTTTATCATATTTTTTATATCATTTTTTATCATCATTTCTTACATTCTTTAACATTGTTTTTACTATTTTTTTCTTACATTCTATTATTATTATTCTACAATTATAAAAAATAATATAAAATAGTTTGCCTAGCATTTCTCTGTATATAAATGTATTGCTTGGACGCTAAGCGCGATATTTATATTTGTTTTGGGTGGGGACACCAATAAAAAGCATTTGTTGTGGTGATCGGTGGTATAGAAAACGTACATGTAGTGGTTTCTGGTGTCAGATCGGACAGGGCATCACTAGCATCACCATGTTGCTCCACCAACACCATAGCTAATTCAGCAGGACCAACCAACACCATATAATAATAGCAGGACCACTTGACCAGAGGTGAACAAGGACATATGGTGCTTATTCAACATCTCAACGTGTCTCTAACTGGAGCGAGAAACCACGTGGCCCAATGACCCCGAACATACAATACAAACGGGTGGTTTGTCTTTAATGTTATTTTCGTTGTTGGGTGGATACTGCTACTAATGCTTTGGAACTATTCCAATAAGCTAGGAATTGCATGCAGCCGTTTGAGAGGCAGTGTGGCTCCTATGCGTGGGTCTTGTTAGATATATTGGCTGCTATTATATCGTAAAACTAGAAGATGCATTACAGGACAATCATCACAGAGAAGTAGAGAGTTATTCGCGTGCAACTATAACAATAGGAGAACCTGTTTAAAATAGGTAGCCAAAATAATACAGGTAGCTATTCCCATTGCCTCAAATACATCAAACATGTGAATCATTAGAATTGCCATAAAGCGACGTATACCATTCGTCATGTCTGAAATAAGACCAGTATTTACCAATGCCAATTTCACGCAGTATACGGGTTTTTAT
Organism: Siphonodentalium dalli; assembly: GCA_032622095.1. Taxonomy (NCBI): domain Eukaryota; kingdom Metazoa; phylum Mollusca; class Scaphopoda; order Gadilida; family Siphonodentaliidae; genus Siphonodentalium; species Siphonodentalium dalli. The sequence continues at coordinate 192,958,907 of CP136062.1, read as the reverse complement.
CTACGTATACCCCATCCAGCGTAATAGGATACGGGTACGTCTGACTGAGGGTTTGTAAACTCCGTACTATACGTGGCTTGACACACGGTAACGAATTTATGATAACACAGACGTGTTAACCCGGCCAAAACCGGCCAAATAAAGCTTCAACGGCCTAAAATATCTTCGGTCTGTCTCAATAGAACCATACAAATATGGATATCATTGGAACCGGCTCCTTGACCACATTGTGATAGTTACAGTTATGCCCTGTGCCAATGCATTCTCTTATATATGCGAGTCGACCATAGGTCGCCTCGCATATATAAGAGAATGCATTGGCCTAAAAAAAAATCTTTTTTTAACACTTTTTACCATTTTTTCTTACATTCTTTAACAATTTTATAATTTTTAATGTGTTAAGCCGTTGCATTCTCTTATATATGCGAGGCGACCTATGGTCGACTCGCATATATAAGAGAATGCATTGGCACAGGGCCCTTCTGTTGGGTAAAGGGTTAAATGTTGGCGTCGTGATTCATATTATTCCCAAATCCGGATTTCGGAGTGAAACAGTTGGAAATATAATACCTGACTCAACGTAATTTGTAAATTCCAGACCAAAAATATGTTGAAATTCATTTGATAGTTGGATTTTCCAACAGATATTTAGTGTGAAATGTATGTTGTTTTATACCAAAAAAGTCGAATATTTTCCTACGCGGTCGAAATTTTGTATTGGAATTTCCAACACGAAAGTGGTTCAAATGAAAGTAGTTCTAAACAGGGACACAGGTAGAGGGTCTTCGCTGAACGATGTGAGGAGATATGGGGGTGTCCACCTTGAAATGTCTACAAACCCCTCCCCAATAGATCATTGCCCATTACCTCCCAACTGGACCAAACTTAATTACATCTGATACTTCAAGATCTCCAACTGTTGGAAATTTATGAACACATTACTGATAATACCGGTAAATATCAAAATTATTACATGTAACATAGGAATCTATATACAAGTACAAAGCATGAATTCATAGCATATATAGGGTGGTGCGTGATTGTTAACTCTATCTCTGCCCCTATTTGAACCAAATGTAAATCCCAATCTATGAGATCCATTAATCAAGTAAGTTCATTTTCCTTAAAATAAGTTACAAAATTTTGGGAATGATTATCAATATGGCACCTCTGATAATTGTATCTTGAAATCATTAGCATAATAAATAAGACACATCATGATCACAAATGAAATGGAGTTAATAGCCTATATAAACATAATATTGTAACACCATTCTGTACAACTGCATATAACACAGGAGATGGAAATTAATCTAATTTCAATTGAAATGAATGACACAAATGAACATTATCCAGCCGTTTCTGTTATTTGTTTATCAAACAATATCAGGTAAGTTAAGATATCAGTTCACACACAAGAGACATTGGAGAGAATGGCAGGCAGACACGCTTTATATTGTTGTCAGTGAAAGCGATGACTTCTCTAATAATACTGTGGCATTATAGGAATATGAAAGAACAACATTTGTAACAGGAGCACATGTACTTATTTGACCCTTCACTTTGGCAAGTGTAACGATCGGTCTGTTCGTGATTTTTCTCACAGACACCTGGACCGATTTCAACTAAATTTAGTGGGGTGAGTTGGTGTACAATGGCGGATCTTATAACGTGGTTAGTTTTTCTAAATTTTAATTTAAAATAAAAAACATTCGTAAAAAAATATAAAAATTGAGCAAGGAGTTAAATCTAAAAAAAAAAAATTCTGAAATGTTTTATTTTTGATTTTTTTTTGTTGTTGTTAAATTGAGCAAGGAGTTAAATCTTAAAAAAATTTCGTAAAAAAATATAAAAATTAAGCAAGGAGTAAAATCTAAAACAAAAAAATTCTGAAATGTTTTATTTTTTATTTTTTTGTTGTTGTTAAATTGAGCAAGGAGTTAAATCTAAAAATCTTTTTGTTTTTGTATTTTTTACAGATATGACCCTAGCTACGCCCATGTTTGCCCCAGTGACACCATTTTAACAAATCTGAACCCCAGTAACCCAAAGACTCTCCATACCAAATATAAACTAACTAGGCCCGAAGGTTCTTGAGAAGAAGTCGAAATTGAAAAAGAAATATGCAGGTTGAGTGCCTGTTGGTAAATAGGCTGGCGCATTTGGCAATGCCACTGGAATATATGTGCCATCGCGGCTCATGTAAATCGTCCAAACATGGAAATGTGAAATTTCTAAAAGTTTAGCAGTGCAAGAATTGGCTTTTGAAAGAATCTCCTTAACATGCCACTACTAGTAATCCCACCAAACCTTTCGAATACGCAAAAGTGCAAGACGTTCCGCGTGCATGCCAATATCATCAACAAAATTATACCACAACAGAAAAAACATCCATGGCACTTCAATAACCTGAGAGTAAATATCACGCTGTCGTAAAGATGCCAAGAAATAGCACCAAAGCTTTATCAACGGTGATTGCATAACAGTTATATTTATGTACCTATAAACGATTAGAAAAACAGTACTGTACTGACTGTAGTATAATAGCATGCTATATCGCCGATGCAGTGCAGTACACATGAATGTCCTTCATCTTTTGCCTGGCAGCTTGTCAAGACATTATACTGCCTGTGATCACCGCTATACGTACACCCACAATTGTATATGTACTTCACAGTATACCATAGAAGAAGCGGCGTTCTTTGGTAATTGCTTTGAATTGGTCTTTCATTTACGATCGGTGCACGCAGAATCAAAGAGAATATTTTGTTGCTGTTTGATGATATTGGCAGGATTTTGGATCTATGACAGACTAGAGTCACGATTGAGTGTGACTTCATCGTATAATGGGGTATGTTTATGTGGAATAAAGAAAGCTACCATGTGAATTGTATATTGAGTACTCAGCGATGTACACGTATATATAAGATATAGGGAATTTGGAGATCCACCACCCAGTCATCCCAGGTGGTCACTCTACTTTTTCCGAAGTTACAAATTCATAGTTCGATTAGTCTTCTCGAGTTTAATCCACATGCTTTAAGCCGGGTTGTGTTGTAATATGCCATTATTGAAATCGGAAAAGTCGTTTTGTTGATTTTCGCACCGCAATGGGGTTTCCATATATATCTGGAGAAGAGGAAATTAGAGAAATCCGACTGAGAAACTCCTCGCTGCAAGCACCCACGTATATAGGATAAATCAACGTGGAATTCCGTTAGAATGTATGAACGTAACATCAAATATGCTTGAGTCATATTTATAAGATCCAAAGGGGCGGATTAATTCAGTCACGATTCATTCAGACTTTAGCCTCTAATCCATTATACAGATACAGATTTATCGCCGATGCGGTCACAGTATGACATTGGAGAATTGGCAGAAATATGTTTACAAACAGTAATAAATTGTAAGCATGTGTGGTAAGTATACAATAATCAATAGGGCATGTGGGGTGCTGTGGGTGGTGGTCTTTTCGTTATTACTAAGTTCATTTTTGGTTCTTCGTGATCGATGTCAGGTCTTATATATACTTGGGGACTTGGGGGGGGGGGGGGTCGTCAGTATAGTAGTTGTGGTGGTGAATAAGGGGTATGTCTATATAGTGTCAATCATGCGACTCAGGGTGCTGTACCACAGGTTCACCGGCGCGACAACTCCACCATGAGTATATGCAATGTATATGCCTTATGGTGTAGTTTTCGCACCAAAGGAAACGTGTGCTGTACCGGGCGTATATCAACGCCACCAGTGTGAGAGAAAGGCAAAGCGACCATTTCTAATTCCACCTTCAGCTCTGGGGTTCAAACTTTATATTACGAACATGGGTCTAGAGTTCTACTGACAAACTAAGGGCTTAGATTGTGACGGGTAGATATTTAACCATTCAACCAAACATTAAAACTATCGACGTGAAATCTTCAAATGAATATTGTTAACTCTCAGTTCGTCAACGTTCTGACCATAACGTCAGTAGGACGATACATGAACTGCTTTTACACCTCCTTCGGGGTGGCTTATTAAAGTGAAATACATTTATTATGTTTTCGATTCCTCTCGTATATAGCGGTGGTATGAACGCTCTTTTCATAGTATCGGAAATATAACAATAAAACATCTATATTGTTACAACTGCAGAGTAGGGCCAATCTTTCCGATGTGTATCAAGTTCGCATATGGGAATATTTATCTACCTATGTCTGTTCCCGGAACGTGACAAACCAATTGCTAGGTGCTGTTTTGGGCTTATAATACACACGATATATGTACCCGCCTTATTACGTGTCGTATATGACGTATTTGTGGCTTCCATTTGCAACCGCCTTCATCCGATAGCTGATGCTTCGCCAGCTATCTGATGCTCATTAGATCCTGCGCATTCGTAGATGCCTATTAAAAAGTTCTGTCACCTCGATGAGCCTTTCCAGAAAAGTTAGTCCCTATATAAGTATTTCCTGTATGAACATCCGAAGCACAAGGGTGAATAATTACTAGTTCAAATTTGATGTGTGGAAATTATGCGACGCTTTAACATATACAATTACTCTACACTGTCTTGTATTTATCAACAAATTTATTGAAATGAGAAGATGGATTTGTTGATACCCCCCAACTACCTGTATCGTGAGCGTTCCCCAGCATAAAAGAACCTTTGACTTATGTTTTTCAGACAGAGGTTAACCTCCCGCTGGTCGCTACATTCGTATATACGTCGGCTGAACAATAGTGCCTGTTTATAAATCTTGATTTATCTTCACAATCAAGTGATTCACCTTGGTTGCACAGAGTAAACACAGACGAAGGAGAATTATATACATGCACTGTTTACTGGCAGTCGAACTTTAGCGATAATTTTCTGTTTGCTAAAGAGGGCTCCTTCTATATATTGCTTTCCAGGTACGTAAAATAAAAGGAATTTGTGTCGCTAATGTGCGGGAAAGCAGTTAAATTTCTAAGATATGACTTCAGTATGTCTTCCCTTAATAGACAGTTAACCCTTTACCCAACAAAACGGCCAAAACCGGCCAAATAAAGCTTCAACAGCCTAAAATATCTTGGGTCTGTCTCAATAAAACCATACAAATATGGATATCATTGGAACCGGTTCATTGACCACATTGTGATAGTTACAGTTATGCCCTGTGCCAATGCATTCTCTTATATATGCGAGTCGACCATAGGTCGCCTCGCATATATAAGAGAATGCATTGGCCTAAAAATATCTTTTTTTAACACTTTTGACCATTTTTTCTTACATTCTTTAACAATTTTATAATTTTTAATGTGTTAAGCCAATGCATTCTCTTATATATGCGAGGCGACCTATGGTCGACTCGCATATATAAGAGAATGCATTGGCACAGGGCCCTTCTGTTGGGTAAAGGGTTAAAGCGGCAAGTAATAGTCAAGTCTAAAAGTTAACCTTTTTATAGTGATATTTTACTTTAGTCGAACTCACTTGATCAAAATAGGTCGACAGATACACGACACCTACATGTATATACAGGCTATAATACAAAAATAAATAAATACAAGTTTTGTATAGACTGATATCCACCGAAGTGCTCTAAACTCTTGACATGTTGAACATAAAGTACAGTTGCAGACATCAGATATACGAACAATAAAAAAATAGAATATATGCACCTTATAGAATAGAGTACACAGATTTAGAGAACAGAACATTATTTTAAAAGTAAAAATTAATTTAGTAGCGATAACAGGCTATGCTAAAAATAATAATAACTGTGAAAGGGTAAAAATGGAGGACGGGGAAACAATAACATATTAATATAAATTGCAATAAAAATAATATTAAAAAAATAGTCTATGATGCTAAGATTTTGAAGCCGCTAAATTGTACAGTGTAAAGCATTTAATACTGATCAGTATGATGGTAAAATGTTCCAATTAGTTATGAAAAAGGAGTAATGTCAAATTAATAACCAGGGGTAATTCAATTAGTAATTTTATTTTAATTTTATGATAATATAAACAAGACAGTCAATGACTGTGGGGTCGCTCACCAGACTGCAAAGACTGATAAGACTGGGACTCTGGAGACCACAACAGTCAGAACTTTTCATAATCACTTTAAAAAGAAGTAGATATCTAAAGAGTTAAATCTATAAAAAAAAAATGGAGTTATGTCCCTGGCGCCGCCCACATTTGACACAGTGACCTGATTTGAACAAATCTGAACCCCAGTCACCCAAGGATCCTTCATACCAAATATGAACCCATATGGCCTGATGGTATTTGAGAAGAAGTCACTTTAAGAATACTATGGAGGGAAAGAGTTATGGCCCTGGCTTCGCAACTATTTCAAGTGAACTCATTTGAAGAAAATCTGAATGTGAGTCACCTAGGGAACATCCACATCAAAATATGAAACCATTCGGTCTTATTGTTCTGAAGAAGATGTTTAAAAGAATTACTATGGTGGGAAAGAGTTATGGCCCTGGCTTTGCAACTATTTGACCCAGTGACCGCATTTGAACAAATCTGAATGAGAATCACCCTAGGGAACATCCACACCAAATATGAACCCATTTGGTCTCATGGTTGCAGAGGAGAAGATGTTCAAATAATTGTTGTCGGACGATGGACGGACAGGCGATGGACGGACGAGGAGTGATGACTATAGCTCCACCGGAGCACAGGTAGGGTGGCTGGTTGATAATTAAATCTCTCATCTCCGCCCCTATTTGAACAAACGTGAATCCCCATCTATGAGATCCATTCATTTGGTAATTTCAGACATTATATTTTAAGAGTTGAACTGAACTGATTTTCCTAAAATGACCCCAAATCTGAAAAAATCTAAACCCCAGTCACCGAAGGACCATCCATACCAAACATAAGCTAAATAGTCCAGATGGTTCTTGAGAAGAAATTGTTTTAAGAATTACTATGGAAGGAAAGAGTTATGGCCCTGACTTCTCACCTATTTGACCTGATGAACTCATTTGAACAAATCTGAATGTGAGTCACCTGGGGGACATCCACACCTAAATATATAAACCCATTTGGTCTTTAATATGTATCTGGATAAGAAAACAATTGATGGACGGATAGAGACATAATGACAGATGGATGGATTGATGGGAGAACAGTCTGACATAGAGACTGACAAATTCAATCCAATATACCCCCAAGTTTTCTTTGCAAAATCAGGGTATAATGAGTTCAACTGGATACTGGTGGTTAAGAACATAATATTCGAACAGACAAGCCTGAACATAGTGTCTGACATTTGCAGAATGAGGTCCCCAAAGGGTGAATTTTATGACACAATCCTGCAATGCGGGCTAGCATCACCAAATTCACCCTCTGGGGGACCTCATTCTGTGTAGGCCTCAACTGATATGGGAGACATAGCATTAGATTGAAGTTCTCCAGTTAAAGTTGGTGATGTGCACCCATTGGGCACCTCAATTATGCATTTTATATTCACAAATTATGGGATATAGAAACTAAACAGAAGGGAAAAAAGTAAGTAAAAATGTCAATTTAAGTGCCTATATACTTCCCAGAAGATGAGGCCTAAGCAGAATTAGGACCCTAGATAGTGTATTTGGTGATGCTAGACTGCTGTGCAGGATAGCATAACTAAATTCACCCTCTGGGGACCTCATTCTGCAAATGCCAGACACACTAAATTCAGGTTAGAGAACAATAATTTGTTTTGATTTTATTTTAATAACACACACTGGCATGAGTGTTAGCTAAGCATTAGTTCATACCTGTCAGCCTGATAAACATCTCAATTTATGACTGTGTGTGTATTTATATTAAATCTCTCTCTCTGTCTGTAGCTAATACAATTGACTTAATCTGCTGGTGGGAGAGATCCTGTGAGTTAGGAGATGAGATAGGGTGGAATGCTGTTGGTTGGGGGCAGGGGTGGGGTTCTGGGTCATGTAGGGGGAGGGAGATTTTTTTTTGTATGTAAATTGATCAAGGAGTTCCTGAATTTTTTATTATTTTTTTTATAATTATGGCCCCTGGCTCCACCCCTATTTGACCCAGTGACCCCATTTGAACAAATCTGAACTCCAGTCATTCAATGACCCCCATACCAAATATAAACTAAATCGGCATAATGGTTCTAGACAAGAAGTCGTTATAAGAACTACCAAGGAGGAATATAGTTATGGCCCTGGTTTTGCAACTATTTGACACAGTGCCCCCATTTGAACAAATCTGACTGACAGTCACCTAGGGAACATCCACACCAAATATGATCAAAATGCAAAAATGTTATTTTTTTTGTTTTTAGAGTTATGTCCCTGGCTCTGCCCCTATTTCACCCAGTGACCCAATTTGAACAAATCTGATTCCCAGTCACCCAAGGTCCCTCAGTACCAAATATAAGCTAAATCGGCCCAATTTTTTTTAGAAGAAGTCATTGTAAGAATTACTATGAGTTATGGCCCTGGTTTCTCTACTAATTGACCGGGTGACCTCAATTGAACAAATCTGAACACCAGTCACCCAAGGACCCTCCATACCAAATATTAGCTAAATCAGCACAATGGTTATGGACAAGAAGTTGTTGTAAGAATTACTATGGAGGAATAGAGTTATGGCTCTGGTTTCGCAACTATTTGACCCAGTGACCTCATTTGAACAAATCTGAATGAGAGTCACCTAGGGAACATCAACACCAAATATGAACCAATTCGGTATGATGGTTTCAGAGGAGAGGATGTTTAAAAAAAAGTTGACGGACGGACGGACGGCCGGACGGACGGCCGGACGGACAGACGGACGGACAGACGGACGAGGAGTGATGACTATAGCTCCACCGGAGACTTCGTCTCAGGCGAGCTAAAAACAATTATCAAACATATGTACATGCGTTGACAAGTGATTGATGACTGTGGCGTTAGCTTTCACCTGGTATAGCCTGGAAACGCATGCTGACCAAGGTTACTCACTAACGGTCATACGAGACCTCTTCTCTTGGCATGTAAAGTAAGCTGGTGGATCCGCTATTTGTGCACAGGCTATCTGTGCATAGAACAAACATTGAAGTAATGCAAATCATATGTCCGGAGACGGCGGAGAGGCATAAAGAACGATTACTGTTAACCCTTCCATGACTGGAGCTTCCTGAAATTTTGCGAAAATCCTGTGCCAATGCACTCTCTTATATATGCGAATCTCCCAGTCAATGACTGTGGGGTAGCTCACCAGACTGCAAAGACTGATAAGACTGGGACTCTGGAGACCACAAGTCATAACTTTTCATAATCGCTTTAAAGGAAGTAGATCTAAACAGGATATGTGGCTAGAGAGGCTTCATGTATGTAGATCGGTGAATATCCAACTTGAAATTACCAACTGTACACTACTGATCACCCCCATCCTCCAGCTCAACAAGTCCCCTCCCGACCGGGCTCCAGACTCCCAAGTCTTAGGTTGGAATTTCACACCGACATCTCAAACTTCCTCAATTGTTGGAAATGTCCAATCTCACAACCGCCTTGTCATAAAACCATGTAGACATGTTTGAAGCCCAATTATCCATGGACCCAGAAACATCATACATGTATGTCAGATTAATCAGTCAGGTAGTTCCAAGGTAGATGTTTTAATGAATTTGGTATTTCAATGATTGTATAGACACAAAAGTGTTAACTCCCCATAGCCCCGTCATTCCTTAACAGGTTGACCTCATGTTAACAAATCTGAATCTCAGTCACTAAAGGATCCTCCATACTATATGTAAGCTAAATAGTTCAACCTCTCTTAAGAAGACATTTTAAGAATTACTATAGAGACATACAGTTATGTCCCTGGTCCCACCCTATATAACCTGGTGACCCTATCTGAATAAATTTGAATCCCAAACACCAAAGAACCCTTCATACTAAATATCAGTAAAATAGACCTTATGGTCCTTGTGAAGGAAGCATATTAAGAGGGAAACTGTCCTTCGCTTGGCCCCTATTTGACCAGGTGACCCCATTAAAAATATCTGAATTGGAGTCAAACAAGACCATTCCATGCTAAATAAGCCAATTAGTTCTTGGCTCTTGCAAACATATTTTAAGAATTACTATGTTGTGAAATAGTTATGTCTCTGGCTCTGCCCTTATTCGACTTTGTGATCCCATTTTCACAAATCTGTCACCCAAGGTAATTTCATACCAAATATAAGCAAAATAGCCAATTTGATTCTTGCATAGAAGACCTATCATGAATTACTATGGAGAGAAAGAGTAATGTAGCTGGCCTTGCACCTACTTGACCTGGTGACCCTGATTGAACAAATCTGAATCACACATCACCAAAGGAGTCTCAATATTAAATATGAGCTAAATAGAGCTGGTGGTTCTTTCAAAGAACACTTTTCAAGTTTGCCAAATATGTTCTAGTGAAGTGGTGGATGTGGGAGGGTCAAATGTCATGTTGAAAGATTTGAACAATACATATGATCTATTGTTGTTGTAATTGGGAATTAATTACCTCTAGCAGGTCTCCAGTGAATGTTTATAAAAATGTCAGATTTCACTTGACATGTGTAGGCATACCCGGCATACAGTTAGAGCCAAAGTAAATGCTTCTTATTAATGATTCTGTCAAGAATTTGAGTAAATACATGTATTATTTTTGGGACCAGGGTAGCAGAAGCAGTGAACTTGAGTAAATGGCCAGGGGGGGGGGCACAATATATATATATATATATATATATATATATATAATTGACCATGGAGTTAAATAAAAAACAAAACAAAATTTAAATATTTTTTGGAGTTATGTCCCTGGTCACGCCCACATTTGACCCAGTGACCTCATTTTAACAATTCTGAACCCCAGTCACCCAAGGATCCTTCATACCAAATATGAATCCATTTGGCATGATGGTATTTGAGAAGATGTTTAAAATTACTATGGAGGAAAGAGTTATACCCTGGCTTCGCAACTATTTGACCCACGGACCTCATTTTAACAAATCTGAATGAGTCACCTAGGGAACATCCACACCAAATATGAACCCATTCGGTCTTATGGTTCCAGAGGAGATGTTTAAAGAATTGTTGACGGACGGACGGACGGACGATGGACGGATGGACGGACGACGGACGAGGAGTGATGACTATAGCTCCACCGGAGACTTCGTCTCAGGTGAGCTAATAAGAGAATGTATTGACCTAACACTAAGCCAGAGCATTGTGTTATATATCCTAGGCTAATGGGAGAGTAGATTAGAAAATGCACTGGCACATGGTATTTAATGCTGAACCAGCGCAGCTCCCTACATGAAATGGATTTCATTATACTGTAAAATAAAGATTCAAACGTTCAAACGTAGTTTAAATGTTTGTGTATGATTGCATGGATTCTTACTTGCATGGTCGTGCACAATCTGTATATAAGTATTCCAGGTATTTATCACCAGATTGTAGTCCCAAACACGCGACAAAAACAACAGATCAATGGGTTTAATTTAAATATTGCCAGTAGCTTTAACTCGCACCCGATAGAAGTGCATGATGCATTATGACTTACCCAAAGATGATTCCCGGCTTATTTCAAATTATCAGACGATGATACAGTCCAGTGTTGACGACAATATTATCTATAGAGAGGGGCAAACATATCATTGTATTCTTTTTGTTAGAATCAAGCCAGTATCGTTTTCTTCAACTATTGAGTTTGGGGCAGGGACGTGGCGACAGGGGTGTGTATAATGGGGAGGGGAATCTCACGGGGAGTGGGGGGGGGGGGGATCTCAGCACCAACTTTGATCAAATTGTTCAACAGTTGGAAATTTCGTACCTGGCACAAAATTAATTTGAAATTTCACACCAACATTGTGTTGAAATTGTTTCGTAGGTTGATTTTCCAGCAATTTATTATTGTTTTTAGACCAACATTTGCATATGTTCTTACCGTTTGTTATGGCCATCAGTTGGACATTTTACAACCTTAGGGTATGGGTGTCAGGATGGACATTTCCAACACTTGGAAAGCTTGCGGCCAGTCCAGATGCTAATATTTAGCAATTTTCATGTTTAGATTTCAGAACTTTCTCACAACTGACCGAAACATGGTCATCCCGGTATGTCCTAGTCCCTAATTAATTTGAGATAAACAAATCGGGGTGTCAATTTGATTGGAGATAAGTCAGTTTCAGATCTCAACATATCATATTGGTCCGAATGGATTTTGCCCCACCCCCGGCCTAGTGGTCTACTGATCCATTCAGTATATGCTACCACCAGGCATGTAAATTTGGAGAAAAAAAATCATTGCCGAATGGAGGGGGTGCAAATGGAATTACGTAAACCTGTGAGTTCTGAGTTTGTTCTGATGCAATAGGGTTTTTTATCATATAACGTCTAACAAATGTAGACATGCTGGATTTCTGTTTATAATAGCAGCCATCTTCGATTTAGAGGTCAAGTGACATTTAAAACATGGACTAAAACCCAACTATTTCGCAACAACTCATTCGGACGTTGAAAACGTATATCCCTTGCTTCTTTCAAACGTATACAATCTGTCTTTTTTAACATTAGCCCCCCCCCCCCCCCACATCATTTATATATTCTCATCTAACATGGAGGTCAGCCGGTATGTACATGTTGTATAACCATCTTATATGTTAAGTGTTATGTACGCCGGATTTCTCTTTTTTTCTGCAATGAATACCTAACCATCAAACCACATAAGTTCGGATAACGTAAACTATTTCGACTAAGTTTGCCGACACGTGTGCATCGCATCACTAACGAACGAGGCATGCAATAAACGAACTACAATCGCCCAGCGTGAGCCCCAAAACGCGCATAAACAGTACATCCGAAAACCGCGCGGTAATAAAATACCGTACGATGGCCAGTGCTGAGAAGAAATGCGTGTTCTAATGTCAGACAAGAATATGCGTTTATACCAAACTAACATGCATTAGCACTCTTATTGTGGGAATATATTTTTTATGAAAGCAAATTGGGACAAATGCGTCTAATGTTTATTTGCCTTCGATGATCGGTCGACCAGATGTTATTAGTTCGTACCCTTTGCATTATCGCCCCTGGTCAAATGAGCCTGCTATAATCTAATGTTTCTATGTAATTATTTTTTGCTGATTCAGCTTTTTTGGTGTTGTTAGAACACATGAGATTGGAGAACCCGCACTTCATTTACACAAATCCTCCTGTCGACTATATAGGCCACCCTTAACACATGTAACTCCCCCCCCCCATTATCACCCCTTAATAAACAAAATGACCTATATTGTCTACTTGCACCCGACATGTGTTCACCACCCCCACCACCACACTCTCACACCAGTAATACCTGATAGTATATTTATTATTCATATTTAAATATCATTGTATACATGCATTCGCCCGTCATGCTAAACATATCCTATTTAAACTACTGTTTATAATATATGTTGTTATACTTATTCTGCAAACCCCGAGTCACTATATATTAATATACTGATAAAATATGTTCAAACCAATCATTTACTCATAACATAAAAGGGCGCTTTCACACACTGTATTGTGATTGGTGGTATTTTTTTTTTTTTATAGATATTTTAGTTTCCAAATATATTAGCGATACACCGCATTATTTTTACAGAACATGTGGCGATTGCTATATTTGAGATGCAGTAATAGCATGCCACCAAAGATGCCATGATGGAATCTTTCTCGATGTTGGGAGGCATCAGGATATGGTCAATGGATTGGAATTCTATTGTAGACCAGATATAACAAATAGCAGGACGTATTCATTGTATAGACTTTTTATGGAGCTTGTGCTTAAAGCCACATGGTGAACAACTTTGAACACGGCGTTTGGGTCCCAAACAAACAACAGTCATTAGCACGGTATGGTACAGAAAAGAGCGTTCCGTGTTAGTCTATTCCTGATATGGCAGAAATAAAGATTGTTTGTTTCATATCTGTGCAAACATCAATTTAAAACAACAGGAAAATGACTGTAACCATGGCAAGTATTTATCAGATCATATGACGCCGGTATATCAATATTTTGTGTACTTGCTTATACCTCCTTCCAAATTACGTATACTAAATTTGGAAGCTCGAATGAGCCATGCCCGTTTAAAACCCACAAAAAGAAGGCTAAATAAATTTACGTTATTCAAACATCACCATCAGATAAATATTGAGAATAGGTGCACAAATGCACTGCACATCACAATTGTGCATAACTTTTATAAACAACTATGTTAAGCAGCACGCCCATGTATATATGCGACTCACTGCAAAAATATAAGTCAGGCATGGAGATATGAAGTTTTCATAACACTCGTAAACTAAAATTAATGAGAGCAACTGTAGGGCCCTCCCTGCTTGTCCCGATACACGAAACAGTTTACCCTCCTTTGGGTGGATCACAATTCTGCATAGCCATATAAAAGTGTTCGTCGATCAAGAGTTGAATATACTCCTATCTTGGATAATTTCTAGACCCAAATTACGGTTAACATTGTGTAAATTACCTTCCATAGAAAAATGTTGATTGAGGTTTGCCAATACATGTACAATGTAGCTAGAAAACACAATGTTCCTGAAAATTCTTACCCGAAAGTGAAAATGAAAATGATTCTTCGTAGAGTTGGACAATTGGTACAATAAAGAGCCCGGCGCAGTTGGAGATTCGAAGATGATCCCCCATGCACCCATAAACCAAACAACATTTGTGCCGTCTCGGAGTGAACCCCTGTCGAAAAATACTAGAATTCCAAATTACCAATATAGTCTATACCGCCACTGGTATAGTCTTTATTGGTACTTTAGTAATTTTCCCTAGCGACCTGTGGGTATGTCAATGCAAGCATACAAAGTCAATTAAATTATCATCATGGTTGTGTCTGCACATGCAGCGTGCCACATGACTTCCTATCACAGTAATCTATATTTCCAGGAGATTGAGCAAAAACAATAATAACCAGACAAAGTAAAGATCAAGTGTGCACGTCTACAGGCAGGATAAATGCCAATCTCTTATTGTTATTCATTACATGCTATAATGTGTGCACGTGGTCTCATACGCCCACTCCGATCAAATCGCTTGTTTAGAATTGACGTACAGTAATGCTCTAATTAATCGACCTCTTAACCAAAGCAGAATTATGGGTAACTTTTCAGGATTTAGTCGGAAATATGGCTTGTTGCCATTCATCGGAAAGCTCTCCCCGAGAGCTTTCCGATGAATGGCAACAAGCCATATTTCCGACTAAATCCTGAAAAGTTACCCATAATTCTGCTTTGGTTAAGAGGTCGATTAATTAGAGCATTACTGTACATATCAGGCCTCTGTCCAATGATTTAAGCGAATTTGCTCAAGCTGATCGACATATTATAATACAGGTATATCGTCATTCAGATCATATGGACCTCGAAATTTTACACACCCATACAAAACAAATTGATCGTGTGTTTAGTTTATTACGCCCTCTTAGGGTATATATTAGCAAGCGTATTCGGCATTGTCGTGGGAGGTGATGGAGTAAATGTGATTAAAAACGTACTCGGAATTTGCGTACCTGTTTTGTATGTTCTATGTGATATCGGCCATATAACACTATGACACTATGTATACAACTCGGTGCGCACTAACGCTGTGATTTCGCTCCGATAAGTCATGCGTTCATAATATGTTGTCGTTAATGTTCGTTAATATTTAATGTCGCTAATCCACAATTCACACCACGATTGATGCGTCTTTTGAATCATGGCTTGTCCCGGTGAAATCTTTTCTTTAGTTTGGTTTTGCGCTCTGGCAGTCGTTGGCTCTTAACAACCGCGGAGACATAATTTTGTCTTTGCAGGTGGACACCGATTATATGTTAAAGTAGAATGCAAATGCGTGCCTTCTTTAGACTAGATGCAAACACTTGCCTCGTTTGTGCCATGTAGAAGCCAACGGTGTTGTTTTTATAACTACACATATGGCGAGGACTTGTGGTCACTTGTTTCGTTGCGATCTTACGACCTATACCTGTATTGGCAGTATAGTCTAAACGTACATTTACTGCATCATAGCACATGCATGGACCTGAAATCGTCACCCGAACGGAAACTTACCGAATATCTAATAATGCACTCATGTATTCCTCGTGTGAAATTTATTGTTATTATATGCCATATTTGAATATCTTGATGTCATAAATAATGTTTCTGTTATATCCACATATTGATGAACAGAATAAACTGAGTCTGAATCTGAATCTGTTATCGTGAACGTGGATGGTTTCACCCCTCCATCTACGCCCGTGGAGTTCATGCTTCATTAGTTCAAAACCTGGGAAATGTTTGATGTTGTGACAGGGAATGCTATAAGTTTATAAAATTGCAACAAAAAAAAATGCAGGTAATATATGTTCCTTAATAAAGTATTGCTCTGTAGGTGAGGGTCCCAAGGTCCAATATATTTTATATATGCCTAATAATATGATCTTGGTGGTGTTACCATTTCTGTCTATGGTTTATATTGGTTGGGTGAATTTCTCAGCTAGGTGACTGTGATTCAGGATGATGAAGGTACTATACAAAGAGTAACAATGCAAAATCCGTCCGATTTATCATCTCTCTTAAAACTACAAATATTAAGTCGATTTATTCTAACAATATTATCGATCTTGACACGGGTGGATCGGCGAAGACTTCCTCTTTAATGTCTAGTGTGTTTGATGAGAATTGTCAAATCTCAAGTATGAAATTTTTTTCCAGCAAATTTCAGCTTGAACATATGGACTAGTGTTTAGAACAAATGAAAACTATATAGAACTAATTTTTTTTTAAATCAGTGCATGTACTACTATCTGTTAAAAATTATATATCACCATTCTGGTTTTTTTTGTCATCTATTTTGCACCACATTCAATCCACTCCTTGCAGCCGGACTGTGCGTTGCGGTGGCGCCGCGTATAGCGGCTCACTAGCGGGAAAACAGCTTACACCATCGCTCCCGATTATATGTAAATTTCACCCAAACAGACAAGCGACTGGGGTAGCATTAACGCCATGTGAGAAGGCGATAATTTGTTTATATGTACACCGATTAGCTTGGAATTTGAATATAGAAGACTGTTTATTTATTGGAAAATGATGCCAATATGCAAATATGTTTTCTTTTTGGTCGTACAAATCAGGCAAGTGTGTGGTAACCATCCAGAAAACCTATTATATAGACATTTTTCCGAATGAGTGTATATCTCGTTTATACAATGGCTCCCAATCCCAGAGCTATATGCTCACTTTTCATCGCAAAATTCAGGCCAACATGCATGCCTACGCAGAAATTCGCTACGAGTATCTCATAACAAGTTCGAAGAGTGCTATAAACGTATCCAAAATACAGCCAAGCAGATTGACGGAAATTCAATTTTCGAACACTTGATCCAAACATATCGCGTACGTTTAACAGCAGTCAGAACGCTTGGATGTCGAACTTCGCCCACAATCAAACTTGCATGCATTGATCATAAATGTTTTTGTTTAAATTTTATAATATTTGGCACAAGACCGCTTTTCGCGTCAGATTATTCAAAGAATACACGTTTGTCAAAGAAATCTATAACATTCATTGCATCAAGGATTGCTTCATTCGTTGCGCCTATCATCGGTGTTAACATAGAAAAAGACAGCTTTCTCGAAAACAACTTGTTTATAATGGAAAAAAACTTACTTTAACCGGGAGCGATGGTGAAAACTGTTTTCCCGCCGCACAATCCGGGTGCAAGGAGTGCAATCATATATATTAACCCTTTACCCAACAAACCGGCCAAAAACGGCCAAATAAAGCTGCAACAGCCTAAATTATCTTGGGTCTGTCTCAATAAAACCATACAAATATGGATATCATTGGAACCGGCTCATTGACCACATTGTGATGGTTATAGTTATGCCCTGTGCCAATGCATTCTCTTATATATGCGAGTCGACCATAGGTCGCCTCGCATATATAAGAGAATGCATTGGCCTAAAAAATATCCTTTTTTAACACTTTTTACCATTTTTTCTTACATTCTTTAACAATTTTATAATTTTTAATGTGTTAAGCCAATGGATTCTCTTATATATGCGAGGCGACCTATGGTCGACTCGCATATATAAGAGAATGCATTGGCACAGGGCCGTTCTGTTGGGTAAAGGGTTAACAAAATACCACCAACGCCACTCAAATCCATTTTACGTGTGAGCATTTTATTTATTTTGCACGCCAAATATTGTCCCACGTGCGAGCAACAAAATAATGGGTCGTGTCAATGATATGTTTAGTTCAAAATACATATCCGCACCACGAAGAATGTTCATTATTTTGTCTAACAACTTATTAATCTCTAACTTCAGACCATAGGTATATAATTCCGCGTACACTTTGCGAACGGAAGTGTTGCATGTTACACCCCTGGTAATAGGTGGTCCTGCTGAATTGCTATGATGCTGGTGGGTCGTGCCGACTTGCATGCTGGAGGGCAAAGCGTTGTTGTTAAGAAAACGTATGTACCAATAGTTTTTTTTCTCTAAAGTTGTCATTTATGAGGAGTTGGCTAACCAGAACGATTTGAACAAAAGCCAGTGTCTGTATGAAACATTCAAGAACATATATATTTTTTAATATTTTAATAATGGTGGCCCTGAAAACGACAGGAATCGCCATCCCAGTTATGGACCCTTGCAACAACCAACATAGCCAATATTAAAATAGTTCACTAAATGCATGTTTTTGAATGGTTTATACAATGCATGTAGTTTCTTCATATTGATCAAATCGTGTTCAAACACCGCGAAAGTGACAACTTTAAATATAATAACGGTACATTCTCTTAAAGGGGTACTGTACACTAAATCCGGCCATTTTTGGGACCATCTC
Source organism: Siphonodentalium dalli (assembly GCA_032622095.1). Lineage (NCBI taxonomy): Eukaryota > Metazoa > Mollusca > Scaphopoda > Gadilida > Siphonodentaliidae > Siphonodentalium > Siphonodentalium dalli. The sequence goes on along the minus strand of CP136062.1, from coordinate 192,940,037 downwards.
CTTTTATACTCAACAGAATATATGCAACAAATTAATTAATTTGAGCCATGCATTAATGCAAAATACACTCATTTACCGTACGAACTATAAAAACACCATGGTAATTATAATGAAAATGAATTTATGTCTGGAGTCATAAATTAATTTTCGTTATAATTACCATGTTGTTTTTATAGTTCGTACGGTAAATGAGTGTATTTTGCGTTAATGCATGGCTCAAATTTATTAATTTGTTGCATATATTCTGTTGAGTATAAAAGGAGATGGTCCCAAAAATGGCCGGATTTAGTGTACAGTACCCTTTAACAGCACAGCGTTGTGCTACCAGCAACATAGCAACTTACCAGGACTACTTGACCAGGGTGGGTTAGAATTACAATACCCCTAACCGTATATGACTGAGGTTTGTATCAAATTAAACCTTACTTTCCATTTTCTGCTAACAGCATGGACAGCAGCGTGGATGTGAATCCCCTGGTACATTCTCCGATACAGAACACTGTGTCTGGTGTCACCTTAGAACGAGATCGCGGACTCTGCTTGCCATATCCTTTTGTGAACTTCACTGGTGCCCCCTCTCGGTCAATACCGACCAGAGCAAGACTTATAGCATTCATCTTAGCGCATCTTTGTAATGATTGGATATGCCTATTTAAAGCCGCTTCCTTCTTGAAAGTCAATAAAGAATCCGCCAGACAATAGGATAACACCGAAAATCCAGAAACCAAAAGAAACAATATGTTTAAGCCTGTCATTTTGAATGAGGAATTGGACGCGGAACTGTTGACAGATAATCACAACCTTCCTGCTTATTACCCTCCCGCACGGCACAGAGAGACCAGGCTACTGTGGCATCGAGAGTGATAGATAATACTATTAGACCATCCGTCTAATGAAGGGATAAACCTCCAACAGAGAGCGATATTTTATGCTTATTCTGTGGAGATGGAATTCGCGCGCCGGCACGCCCGCCTGCCGCTCACGTGGGTATACCATTCCATCCTTTTCATCATATCTTATTCCAATCAATGCATTTCGGCTATTTCTTTATTGGCATTGTATAGCGCCAGAATAGAGAATAAAATAGAAGGTTCGCGTAACAGCACCGCATATAACGAAGGTTGGTACATCTGCAATGCACGATATGGTTGTATGTGGAATTCACTGCTATATACAGCGAGCATGGGTACAAAAGTATTATGCACGGTGTTATAAACAGACGTTGCACCCTCATCCGATTTAAAATTTGTCCAGCTGAAATAAACTTATTTTCACGTTGCCTTTTGAAAATCCCATTTTGACTGTAATTCCGCGTGTATAATGTTTCGCTGTTTCTTGGTATACAGTGGGCGCATGGGCGTTTTATTTATAGAATGGGATTTTTTGGACGGATTAAAAGTCGGAATTGCGACCCGGAGGCCGAGTCCGGAAAAGGTGTAGTTGGGAATTTCAATTGTTATTCGGATGCCAAGAAGTGCAAGGCGATAAATTCTATGAGTTGGTCATTCGTGAAACCAATATATTTTATATTCTATAATTACAATCATGGGTATATAATGTATGATCTTGAGCGCGTTACCATTTCTGACTATGGTTTTCTTGTTATATATAAGCTCTTTCAAGTTGATATTCAAGAAGCTCATGGTTGTATCGTCGTAAACCCTCACATTAACATAGCATCACATGGCCCTTTCCGGGGTCAAACTAAGACGATAAATACATTAAATACTTTTTATATCAATATAAATTGCCAAAGATAAATCTGACCTTTGTTATGCATGAAACAATAAAGAGCGTTCGTATTTTATATACCTAATATGGTACTAATTAAGAGCGTTAACCTTGGAATCAGCTGTAAACTTGCTATGACTTCGGTAAACTTTCACTGAATACGTACGGTTTTTTGTATAGGTATTTCGTGCATTTATCGACATATTATTCATACTGCCCAATTGTATAATTATGTAATACTAGCTGGTGGACCCGACTTCGTCCGGGCTGTTTCCCCTCTGATTTTGGGCGAATTGCGCGATTTGACCTTGAATTGACAATTTTGAAGGTCAAGATCAGGTCGGGGTCACGATTTGACCCGTCCAAAACACTCCCCGGACAAAAGTACCATAGGTATAAAATTTCGTCGAAATCCGTCTGGCAGTTTTCCCGGCCATAGCTAACAGACAGACAGACAGACAAAAGTCCCAAAATATATATTAGATGAATCGTGTTAGGATCAAGCCAGCCACGCCCATGCTGTGCTAGGATTTATCGCGTTCCTTCTTCGAAGACGGCCTGGCAAGTGAACCGAGTTTATCGCAAACGCACGACGAAAACAATACTCGGTATTTTGATCAAACCTAAAAGTTTGGTGATAAGTGTATGGGATTTTATACCTCGTAGCCACTGGATAGTCGGTATTAAATATCTTACGACAATCAGAAAATGACACATTGAAAACGGTTTGAAGAAGTTTTGCAGGATGGCAAGGAAGGGATACGTTCCGAAAGTAAGAACATACTGCATGAACATAGACTTATAATTTCGCGTGGAGGTCTGACATACATGTACACTATATAGGAAATTCAAAGTCGCGACACTTAATATGCTGATAAACGTATATATGTCTGTTCGACAAAACTTCCAACAACACTTTTAGGAAAGGAAACATCAAGCAGCAGGACCGAGTTCAGTCCCCTCGCTACGCTGGTCTGGCCGCTGCTCAAACTCCAGGCAGATTTATCTCTCATCGCTCCGCTGAGATACCACTGCCATAATGATATTAATTGGTAAGGAATTATTACGTGTTTTTAGTTCTTATGTTTTAGGATTAAAATTGTCTATGTCTGGCTCAGTTCATATTGTTCTTATCAATACCGAAAGAATTACCATTATTGTAAACTTAAAAAATAATTGGTAGTCAAAACAAGATAATAGGTGACTAAATTGTAGTAAATACAGTTCCGCGACGATATGTGAAAATAGATTTATCGTCTGCAAAGTACACTCATTGTGGCAGTGATATATCGCAGCGATAGCGTAGAGGGCGCTGTATGGAGTTTGGCCGCTGCTATCATGTTTATAGGGTTCAGTCCCCTCACTACGCTGGTCTGGTCGCTGCTATCATATGGACTTTCGTAAGAAAATGGATTTTGGTAAGAAAATCTAACGTTTTGTATTTAAGTGTTTTGTCAGTTACAATTCATTCTGGCTTGATCTGGTAAATTTTCAAATGAATATGGACAGTTCGGTTTCTCAGAATAATGCAGAATGAATTGTTTCCGACAAAAGTCTTAAATAAAAAAAATGAGTGATATCCTTACATTCTGTGTAGATGGTGGTAGCATTCAGTCAGCGTAGCAGGGGGCTGAACTCTACGGTCTCTACCTTGCAGATCGAGTAAACACCTGGTTCTATTATAACACATCTTTCACTTAAATATCTATCAGCTGGTACATTTTCAATCGAAAAAAAAATACAAACATCACATCAACTGAACAGTGTAATGTTTTAATATTAGCAACATCATAGGTCCCCTGGTGCGACAACACCACCACGAGTATCCACCTTGATATCTTAACACGTATTTATACGTATTAAGGTATTAAGGTGGATACTCGTGGGGGGGGGGGTGGGGCTGTCGCACCAGGGGACATGTGAGCAACATCTGCAGTCCATGGAGACCAGGCAAAACCAGGTGACATGAGAAATAATCTAGAAACTCGAACTGTAGTTGAATCCTTGTGAATATTCCGAACGCTCTGATTGTAGCTTAGCATGCTCGTTTTCGTTTAGTAATACAGGTAGATTCACTTTGGTAGGAATTTTTTTTTTTTTAACACCAGACATGCCACTTTGAAAGAGGTGTGAATAATTGGTATGTAATGGTAAATGTCCCCACCGGAAATGAACCAGTGCTCGGACTTAGGGCGCGTTGTATCACACTCGCAAATTTGTATTATTTTTCAGCAATTTTGATAGAGTTTAATGCATCTGTTTCACAGCTAACTACTTGAGTAGTAAAAATTCTGAAGTTTCACCTGTAGAGATACTTCCGATATGTGCATATAAATAGGTAACGATTACCCATCACCGTTACATGTGGACCGGAACTACAGAAATGTTATGGTATACGGAGAAACTAGAGTTATCCTTTCAGAATCGATATTAATGTCCGAATAATTACATATTTGGCGAAAATTGTCTTTTCTGGTCACAGCAAATTTAATTGTCAATTGTATTATTGTTATGTGGGAAATCATAAATAAGAATATGTCCGACCCATGGATCGAACATGTACACAATATTCTCACTAACAGTGGTATCAACTATATGAATGGTCGAATCAGTTTATTGATTGGGTCGCGACCACAACTGGTTAAAGGGAATGATAACAAATGTCATAAACAATCAATTCCATCAACAATGGAAACATTATATATTGACACAATGAATAAATGTCTGACTTATATATTATTCAAAACTAAGTTTAAAGATGCATAATCCGAATTAACGTCGTAAATTACTATTTTCTTGGCTTCGGGGGCAAAAAATATTTTATTGGAGTCGAGGAACCCACCCATCAAAGCTCAGAGTGATCAGATAGCGGTGTTTGAAATCTGTGATTTTTCACCACCAATAATTTTAAGTGGCCTTGTAAACAAACAGTTGGCGACCAAATTGCGGATGAAGATGGATAACTCTAAAATCAAGTGGCTTTTTTGTGTCAGATATTTGACAAACCAACAAAATTTCGTTGAACAAAATGTTGATCAATAACAGGTTTTAGGCAAATTTATACTATAGTTGACTGTGGTTAGCATTATTTTTGGGCAAATACTCGATTCTGATAACTGAAGCGGAATTTCAAAAAATGTTGTTGTTGTTGGAATCTGATGATATGGGGACCATCGAATCGGATTTAGTACCTTTAATCAAGAAAAATAGCTTTCCCAATTTTAATTTAATGATATACGGACCTTGATACGCATCCGATGTTCAAACCACCATTTCCAATTGAAACGGGCTCTTGGAACCAAATAGACGTAAAAGAAAGGCTTTGCTATCTATGTAATTACCGGCGCAGTAGAATATGGATACCACTTCTTATTAAAATGTGGAGCCTTTAACTCCACCGGGAGGAGATTTATACCACCGTGGGCATTGACCGTTTGCAACTTGTACACCTTATCAACCCTCCATCAATAATCTGGTATTATTATCCATCCCTTTACTAACACTATTTCTGATTGGCCAAAAGCCTTCCCATGCTAATCAGGGAAAAAGTCATAATGGACTCGCAAAGTGTCAAGAATATACTACCCGACATCACGGGAGTCCCGCAAGTCATATTGGACTAGAATCGAGTCCAATATGACATTTATAAAAGTTTTTGGGACTCCGTGTGACGTCGCGCGAAGTAATTATAAATGCACATACAGATGGATAATAAAAATGTCATTATATATTGTTGTGTACAGTATGTTTTCTTGTACTCGTCCAGGTTGTGGCGGAAAGTCATATTGGACTCGACGCTATACACAACATTGTATAATAACTTTATAATATTGTTTTACATAAACTTTGTGAATATATAAGACACGACGAGGAACATGTGGGCTCACCGCCCCTCTTTGTCTTCCTGACACCCCCTCCCTGAACTGATACAGGCAGCTTATATATCAAATGCAACCATGCATATGATTACTGGTTCACACCATATTGCACCGTTGTGAAATTTGTATATATACTTACATGTAATTGTTGATTATTATCTAATATGTATAATTCTGAATAAACATATTGACTGGGAACACTCGTCATCGTTTTATTGCGGGATTATTGACGATGAAAATTAAAAAAAACTGTCTAATTGTTTCACGATCTTCTTGACAAGCCTCGTGAAAATAAGCACAGTACTAGCTTATTTGAGGTGCTTATTTTATACCTGCGCGAAATAAGCTCACATTGGCATGATTTCAAAACTCAAATTCGCTATATATGGGCCTAAGCGCTGGTTATTAAGACATCCCTATATTGGATTATCTCAATATGAAATAAGCCCGTATTTATTTACACGATAACGGGTTGGAAAATAACACGTATAAATTAACCAACTCACTTTTTACCAGATGTACGCTCTTAAAATGTGTTTTTACCAACAGAATAACGGGTATAAGTCCACCATGGGCTTACTTCATAATCAAGTAAGTCCAATATGAAATGCATCTGCATTATTTAAATAGAAAACAAAAGACAGGCCCTGGCCGATGTCATGATATCAAACGTTGGAACAGACCGTAAGTCTGACCTGTGAACTTTTATTCTTTTACATATACGCTGATATCTGAGTGACATACTAGTTGTGGAGGATCTGGAGTGAACTTGTGGGGATCAGACAAACGTGAATATAGCATCTCGTTAAAATATATGTTTTGTGGTGCCATATTTGCCAAAAGTAATATTTATACTACATGTAGTTTACAGTGCATCCGCCATATTGTGTACAGGTGAATCAACGCCCATGCGAGTATTCTGATATCCTGACGCCTAATTGCGCTACACAGTTAAATGTATACGTCATGTGTGACTAGTGAGCGGGGATTTGTGTCTTGTATCCCTGTGTTAGTATTAACGGTCTTGGCGTCCGATTTCCGTCTTGGAGTATCTGGGATTGCTGCCACATCTAAAGTATTCGTTGTGAAAACAGAAAACCACATGAGATGCCGGAATTTGTGCATGTATCATTACGCATGCGTGAAAGTTCATTTTAAGAACAAACGGTGCCTGCTCATCGGTGATCCCCTGAGTCCTCGTGGCGATGTTGTCTATAAACCGGCATTTTCAGATAGCATATGTATGACTGGCATTTGCAAGGACGACGCCTGTGTTTCAACAGAACATTTTGGACATGTGTGCCACGAATTGGAGATTGTTGCAGCGATCGGATCAAAACAAATTCATATTAACACGACGGCGATTCTGTTCGAAGAAGCTCAGGAATTCTGTGAAAACCAACAAGGGGAACTCTTCATTGTCGAAGACCACGATCAGTGGAAGTCACTGCATGATCGCATAGTGGACGATAAAGAACTGAACGACGCCACTGCATTCTGGATCAATGGCAACGACAAAAATATAGAAGGGAAATTCGTGACGTCATCCGGGAACCTGATGCCTCACGTTGAATGGGGGGGGGGGGGGGGGGAGTATAATCCAAACAACGATGGTGGAAGTGAACATTGTGTCGAGATAAAACAGGGTATGGATTACAAGATGAATGACCAATAATGTTCGGAAAATAGAGGATTCATATGCCAATGGCCACTGTTTTAAATCAAACAAGACTTAAAGAGGCCGGATTCGCCATCTCCAGTTTAAAGTCACATGTCGTGCGCTCCAAAATTACACAAACTCATATTCGCTTTTGAATTTCTCCGGGTATCGAAATAGGTCGATAAATACATGAACTACTTTTCTACGGGCATGTCTCATAAAGACGCATTGAGTTAACAACAAAATACAAATTTGAACACGGTGTTTGGGTCCCAAACGAACAACAGACATGTGCATGGCATGGAACAGAAAAGAGCGTTCCGTGATCGTCTATTCATGATATGGTAGTAACAGCGTTTACTTCTCTTCTGTGTGAACAATTGATAACAGTTGGACAATGGCTGTGACCGTGGCAAGTATGTTCAGAGCATATATCTATGAAGCCGGTATATCAATATTTCGTATATATTCAACCTTTCTTATACCTCCTTTCTTATACCATTTTGTTGACATGCATATTTTGTAACTTATTTCAAAAGGGTTTACATGCAATGCATGTAGGCCTATATATAGGACTGCTGGTTGGGATATCAGAATGACTGAGAAAGTATGAGACCTTTGTCGCCTGAAGTACAGTACGTGTGATAGTCTTTGAAAGTGAACCAACGGCATAAGTATATTATTGCTTGCGCCGCTTTAAAGGCACGTGCGGCCTTACTTGTCGAAAATATTCATATTTGTTCCAAACACCGTAAACAGAAAAACATTAAAACGCATAGTTTCGTTCATATATACCATGACCATCGCGTAAATAGCATTTTATCATAAAGACCTACTATATTTTGCCTAAGCAAGAGCCTGATTGTGTTACAGAAGACAGCACAATGCTACTGGCTAATCACACACAAATGGCATAAACGCTCTTTATTAGTTCCATGTCAGGTATTCACCAACAAAGAACGCTCTTTATGTTTACCATCATAATATAAACAAACACCAGAAAAGTAACTTTTTATGCTTTTGTTTACATAACAATGGTCAAACATATGACCATAACATACTGTTTATGCGATACTACTTATTTGTATACGGACAAAGTCTATCTACAGTTTGGTGTTCTTTCTGTTTGTGGCGGTTTTTGACGGGTGGAGATATTTTCACAGGATACCCACCACCAAGGCCAACCGTGTCTTTAATAAAATATCTGTAATCATATAATATTTTGCTTCAAGCTGTGTAAAATAACAGCAAACTTGGTAAATGCACATCTGAGCTACGTGTATAATATATGCGAGTTCAACCTGCTGACACATAGAGTAGTTTAGTCACTAATAAGGACATAATACTCAGAAATGATGCGACAATAGGCACATTACAAAACTCCATGTGTGAGTTACAAATAGCATTCAAAATACTGTTTACAGATTTATAAATTATCTCACGAACTCTATATCAACACTGTCAGAGAGTACATTACATTCTATCACCTACATACATCCCACTCGCACTACATGATCTCTCATAACCCATACATTTTCTATATGCATTATTATCACAAACTATGTTTTCTATAACAGCGTTTGGTATAGTTAATCCAAAGATGTGCACAATATAACGGAGATACGAACATTTGAAATAAATACATTTTCACATTCGGCGAACATTTGTAAAACTTTCTAATAAGCATATTTGAGCGTGCGCATATAAACCGATATTGACGCATACTATCCCTATCATCGGAAAAAATCGTTGTTGAGTATATGTCCGGGATACTTATAGGATGACACGAGTTTGAGTTCATTGCCCATTAAGTAAAGTTTTGAAAATTAGCGAATATGAAAAGATTTATAGATAAAAGTCATCCCCATCATTATAATAGTATAAGTTAAATCAATCTTCTTAACCTCGTGTTCACATATTCTGAACATAAATGAATGGTTTTTGCACTGTCCACAATGCAACCAACATCACATGTATTCATTATTCAATCTCGTTGGTGTAGACATTAAATAAATAAGGCCTTCAGATATCACACTGTCTAACACCACTCTTGGGCCTGAAGCATGTCGAGTATGTTTGTCTCCACAGAACATTATACATCTGATTTAGAAACCAGTCATTAAGGGTCAGACGCAGTTTTGCCAAAATTTTCTGGTATCTAAAAATGGATTTTCCTAAAATCTGTCCGGAATTTTTTGGTGAAATTTGGTACAAGTGATTATTGTGACACAACATTTAACATTCACCCATTGGGTATTATAACCTCATTTAACTAACTTTTTTGCGTGAAAAATATTTTAAATTTCACTGTTTTTAGGTGCCAAGAACTTCTGTAAAATAGATATTTGTCAAAAGTGCAGTTCATATATCCATGATACCATATCTCAAGATCATGAGAGGGGACTGAATTATTCTTAATTTGTGAACTTTAGTGATTATTTTCATTTTAGAAAGGCAACTACCTACACATAATGTTCTATATTTGAGTATTTTCATGTCATGCCTGTTGATCAATGAAAAATTGGGCTGAGATGATTTGTGGGTCATGGGTTCACAACCAAGTTAGGCTGACCACCATAGCTCTTAACATTGTGGCCTAAATCCAGTTGACTGGACCACACTGCATATCAATATTTGTTTCCATAAATCCAAATATGCTGTTATTAAATTCCCATAAAAATTGCACGAGAGCGTCAGCTTGAATTGTTCTTGAACATTTGAGCATAAGATAGCTACTTAGTGGTCCAGTCCTGATCGGTTTGACATATTTTAATTGACCTACTATGCTTTATATCGTTTTATCAATCACAACTACAGGTCTCTTGACATTCGGATCAAAAGCAAGTACCAAGTACTGAGGATAGACCTCGGCATCAGTGGGACTCAGCTGGTGGTCATTCTTACGTTTCTGTTTGTTTTGAGTTGCCATATGAACAGCAGACAATCGATAACTAGCCCAGCAGCCGCCTCGGATTACCGTTCGATTTAAGGTCGGACCAAAGACTGATACATAGATGAAGCGGTGAACCGTTTAGCGGGCAAGTGCTGCATATAGCAGTTTCCCGGTACCTCCCACAGTGAGACGGACGTGAACATTACAAGGTTGAAACATTGAACTGTCATGAAGACGAAATACAAAGAGACACGACACAAAAGAAACAACATACATGAAGAAAAGGACACACAACTAGACACCAGAAACAAAATAGAACAGATGGCCTAAATGTAATCTGAAACACTATGGAGAGTCGTGACGATTCGATGGATTCAGCCGGGTCAACCCAACCACCCGTCTTGGAGAGATGTAGGACCAAAAAGGACCATATCGGCAGGTCGATTCCTCACGTAATACGTCCGCCCTGGTACCTCCAGGACTTCTACACTACACCGCACGGGCTGCACCCTACGGCAAACAGGGTGTCATAGTATGGGTTCTTGTCCCTCGCAGTGTGGCCACCGGTAGACCTATTCTACCCCGGGTCCACACGGGGTGACTTGCTTAAGTCTTTCTACAGCAAAAAGGTAAGGCTTAGAGCATGAGAATAGTTCTTTACTGTACTTATTCTGGTAAAGAACTATTCGCATGCTCTGACCGACCGACCGACCGATATAAATCTCCTTTGTCTGTGTATTGACCACGATACACAACCCGTGCGCTGGTCGACATTGAACACGCCTTGGAAATATGTGTGCTTTACCAAAAATCAGGGAACGATTGTAACAATGGGATTGTGCTCTAAAATGATTTAATGTATTTATCGATCAGTTTTGATCCCCGGAGTCAGATGTGGATGTACCAAACCGAACATAATATCAGACTATGCATTTTTTTTAAACAATGGTCACCTATGTTACAGAACAAACGTTCGGAAGAATAATCGATAAGTGGGAAGTCAACTAACCCTTGTCCAAGGGGAATACCAGTTATTTCAAACGACGCCAATATAATAGCACCATTTGAGTCTGAATGGAGATAAGATATCCGTTCGTCGCCCAAGGGAACTCGGTATAAAGCGATAAAGCCGGATAAAAACATTTAGCGGTTATCTACACGGATCCCTAGAACAAAAATTGACCCCACCCTAAATAATCCCATAGATAGGTACATGTATACAACTTTAAAAGTTACTTAGGTCCATCTAAGTGGCAAGCACTTGTCCTCCAATCCCGATACCATATTATTTTGGAAAGTAAATATGTTTAAAGATACGGGCGGCGTTGGCGGTGGATATGCTGTTAAAATATTCACTTCCGTCAAAAACCGCCATCAACAGAAATAATAGTAACATATAGGCAGACTTTGTTCTTATACCAAACAGAAATATGGCATAAACAGAATATTATTGTCAAATAGTTTCCTTTGTTCTGTAAACAATAGCAAAAAACGTTATAGAACCTGGCTTTTGTTTAGATCCGGATATGGTAAACATAAAGAGCGTTTTTGTTAATGTTTTCCTGATATGGAAATAATAAAGAGCGTTTATATCATTTGTGTGTGATTAACCAAGAGAATTGCGCTGTGTTATGTAAACAGAAGCAAAACGTCTGTAACACGAGCAGGCTCTTGTTTACGTACGCCATCGTACGTCTTGACGACAATATACTATTTACGCGCCTTCTGTTGATGGCGATTTGAACAAATATATGAATATTTCTGCAACGAACGCCGCCCGTGCCTTTAAAGGTGGGATGGGTGCACAGGCTTTAAAATTTACTACGAACGCCGCCCGTGCCTTTAATAAATACATATTATTGGCGCTGAAGCTAACTTGCGAAGCGATGCTAAGGTTTTTTTTTTCCTGGCATCCATTAAAGGCACGGGCGGCGTTCGTTGCAGAAATATTCATATTTGTTCAAATCGCCATCAACAGAAGGAATATTAAAATATGTATAGTTTTGTTCATATGCCAAACATGATCAACGCGTAAATAGTATATTGTCATCAAGACGCACGATGATACCCACCATTAAGGCCGCCCGTATCATTAAACCAAATCGACTTTAAAAAAATTTAAAACAAATTAAAACCACAATTTTTTTCAAAATACACACAAATAATACTTGTTACATAAACGTACGTTTCATATATAGGTAGAAAGATATATTATTACTTTTCAATTTGATGTATCCCGTATAATAATTAGTTCAGAGGAACTTGGTTATGAACAGGTCTGACGCCGACTGGCTGTTCTTCTTTACTCATTCGACATGACGTCCACTCGAGCTTGGTCAAAGAATCGATTTTTATACACACTCGCAAATTTCCAAAACAGCCCTTGATAAATCAGCAGATCCCACTAACGTTAAACACCGTTGATCAGGTGTTGGATACCATGCTTGGTTGGGAAAGCATTTAAGAAAATTCTGCAACCGGCTGGTGTAGCTGATTAAGTCACGCAATGCGATCGACGAAATGAAACAGAACCAAAACCAATTATTATGAAAGCATCAGAGACTCCCTCAAGATGATTAAAATCCACGATAAACGACGAAAAGTCACGACTATTATCCCGAACAAACAGTCATGGCGACCAGAGTCTGTGGTATAAACGGATCAATTTACGTTCGTAATCCAGTCAATTGCAGTAGCCGAATATGTCTTATATATATACATCCATCAATCCATCGACCATGTATGGCCCGGTGTGGACTGAGTTTTTTTTCTTTTAACCCTTCCATGACTGGAGCTTCCTGAAAATTTGCGAAAACCCTGCGCCAATGCATTCTATTTTATATGCATGTCGACTCTCATATATAAGATAATGCACTGGTACAGGATCTTTAATACTGCACCAGCTCAGCTCTAGTCAAAGTTAAAAGCCCACTTTCCCGAGTCATTTATGTTCAGTATTATTCATGAACGGTGTCATAAAATTATGACTAAAACCCATTTTAAACCAGCAAGTTTGTTGAGATACACACATAAGGGCTCGTGCACACACTGGCAACTTTGTCTGGATTGTTTTTTACAGGCAATGCGATACATGAACTTATAGGTCCCATTCAGCATCTCTAGTTTAAACATAGCTTTATTCTCAGTTTTACTGGACTAAAACTCGGTTTTAGTGGAGATAAACCTAGTTTTAGTTGAGCTAATCTAGTTTCTGATAAACTCATATCAGTCTTAAGTTTATAAACTCGCTCTCAATTAAAACCTAGTTTTATTGTTGGGACTAACAATTCTGATAAAATAACTTGCATGTATCTTGTGCGGTCGTTTGATGATATATTCACTCGGGGGCGAATTAGGTATCACTGATTTATACATGTACATATCCGTCCATTTTCTCCGAAAACATGCTATTTTTTAAATAGTCATAATAAGACCACCCTACCCCAAGTTTGTTTTACTTACCCAGAGTCCGGCCGTTTTTATTATTTGGTCATTCACTTTTTCCATACAGTAGGCCGGGGTGGGTGATTCAACCGCGAAAAAAGTCACTTTTTTCCAAGTGGTCACAAATATTTTTTCCTCTTACAACATTTCTGCAATATAATTGCCTCAAAGTGTTCAGCATCATTGTTATGGCGTGTATGTCACTTAGGACAGTCCTTTGGGGGGTAGTTAGTGTGGATATAGACATGGTGCTTCTCAGATATCCAGATTACGAACCAACTCAGGAATTCGCCTTTTACATCCGATCACATTGCCATGTACCAATACTACTGGTTCCAGATGAAAATGGACAGTTATGTGGCACATGAATAAACTTTGATGTAAATAAAATGAAAAAATATTTAATAATGAGTCATTATACCTGATCAGACAGACATAATTAGAGGCAAAAACATGGAAATCTCATCATACTAGAAATAATTGAATCCTATTTAAAGCAACATCCAGTGTTAATTTTTATTTGTTTTATTTAGTTGTATTTATTGTTTGATTATGAACACTAAATTTAATATATATGCAAGTCTAAAAATAATGTGCTGGTCATCAGCAAAATGATCGAGGTCTGCAGAGGGCGAATTTGGCGATACTACCCGGCATAGCATCGACAAATTCAACCTCTGACGACCTCATTCTATTTTGGTCTCGACCAACCATGGAGAACTAGCTGCAGAATGAAGGTCACATATGGTGAAATTTGGTAATGCTATAGCCCACTGTGCTGGGTAGCATCACAAAACTCACCCTCCTTGGAGCTTATTCTGCAGACTGCATATGACCGTGTTATTTTCAAGTTTCCATTTACAGGTACATGTATGTGTGTGAATGCTTGACCTGGGTCTGGCATTAGCACAGTACCTAGCCCAAGAACTCAGCTCATGGAAATGAAAATTAGTTTTGTGATAAATGGTGGATTTCAGCTGAATACCTGTATTGTTGGAGAGTTAATTGCCAGGTGGTGTTGCCCTAATATGTTTTCAAAAATCCTAATTAAAATAAATTCATGTGATACTATGGGACACATTTACAGTTACACTTGCTGTGATGAAAAGAAGGTACACTAATGCTTTTATACTTGTTTACATGTATACTGAGCTACCTGAGACAATATTTGCGGACGAAGCAATAAATAATTTACTGATCAGCAAATATATTCTGTGTGTTATTTTGGGTTTTTCCAGGTTTTTTTTATCACTTCCTGTTTCGTGTTATTACAAAATTGGAATGACTTAGAAGAACCAGAAACGGAAATAGGATGACTGTAATACTGACCACCAAGCCAAAATGGTGTGAGACTACAGATTTGGAGGTAAAAAGGGGGTGGGTAACCCGCATGAAATTGGAAAAAAATTTTTTTCCTTCAAATAGGGGAGTGGTTGGTACCCCAGTTTTTTCAACCTACTGTCATGTCACTTTTTTCCGACCCTCCTCCTGTTTGGTCGAACATTTTCGGCCAACATTTATATCCGATGCACTAAATGTCGAAGCATAATAATAGGTTTTTTTTACCAGAATCAACCGAGTCGAATAAGAGATTTATTCTGATAAAGAATTACCACACATGCAGAATGCGATTAACTGCATGGAAATCGCCGTTGACATGACACATATCCCGTGCGCTGGTCGAAATTTGTGAATGTGCTTCACCAAAAATCGGGGAACGATTGTAATAATGGGATTGTGCTCTAATTATATGTATGGGAGTGATTCGATGGACTCATACAAACCTATATTATGGCGTGGTCGAGATTTTTATGTTTTCTTCAGGGCTGAATGCATGAATAATCAATAGAGATTTGTCGGTTAATAGGGTACTGTACACTAAATCCGGCCATAAACTCATTTTCACTATAATTACCATGTTGTTTGCATAGTTCATAGAGCACATGAGTGTATTTTGCACTAACCCATGCTCAAATTCATTCACTTGTTCCATATATTATGTTGAGAATAAAAGGAAATGGTCCCATAAATGGCCGGATTTAGTGTACAGTCCCCCTTTAATAGAGGCTAATACATGTATGTGGTTTGAATTTCAAAACATCAACCGTCCGAAATTATAGACGGAAAATTATGTTAAATTTTCTTTGATGGTTTAAGTTCAAAGAAATTTCAATGGAAAGTGTGTAGTTGCATTTGACCCAACGTTTTAATACGTTGTTTCCAGTCAGGGTTTGGGCGATTACATGCCAATGTAATCGATTACGATTACTATTACTTTGGATTTAAATGATTACGATTACGATTACTGATTACATTTTTTCTCTCAGTGTAATCGATTATGATTACAATTACTTTAGTAAATGTTATCGATAACTTTTTGATTACATCTGATTACAATTGTTTGTTAGTGTCCAACCATTTTGATCGCATAGGAGTAAATAATTAAACAAATCAAATTAAAATATCAAATTTGATTGAATAAAACATCACTTCATAACATGGCCACAAGAAGCGACTGAAACAATAGAAAGAAGTAAGCAATAAACACATAAACTTTTTACATTTACATTTATTGGTGAGGTTCTAAAATGAAACTTATTGGGAATATATTACGCTTTATACTGCTTTATATGTATTTATTTATGTAAATATACTTTTAATATTTTTTTTTATTTTCTTACATGCATTGAAACTATAACGCATAATATTTATGAAACTATCATTAGAAACAATTATAAATTATTTGCATGTTCTGTTAGATTCAATACCCAACACAATTAAAATAACACTAAAGTTTATTTGATGATCATCCATTGATATCCTGATTAGGATTACATGAGGCTTAACTCCGTGAGTGCAGTAAATGACAAACCAGCTAATTAGGTCTACCGATGTACATCACACCTGCTTTGTTCGGTTAATTAGCCCTATTGTACCAGTGTGACTAAACGTTTCATTGTCTGTATCATAGGTTTATTGCTATACATGCTGTATTCAACATTTCAACAATTGTGTGTTATCTGTGTCCACTGCCAGAATGTACACAGTGTACCACATGAAAAAAATTGTACTAACTTTCTGATATGATGTTTGTATCTGTGCACACTCCACAGTGCTACATTGTGAGACTATGAGTATCCAATAGCTATTATGGATATTTTAGTAAAAGTAATCAAAAAGTAATCAAAATGTAATCATGATTACAGGTACATTTGAAAGTAATCGATTACGATTACGATTACTTGTAATAAAAAAATGTCATGATTGCTGATTACAGGCGATTACTCCAATTTTTGTAATCGATTACTTTGATTACGATTACTGATTACGATTACCCCAACCCTGTTCCCAGTATCGGTAAAATTGTAGACATCCAGTTGGAAAATTTGTATCATATAGGCGTGAAATTAAAGTGATTAATTTATTTTTGGGCTTATCGTCATTTGTAACGGCAGCTAAACCATATTACGACTTTGTCGACTTTGTGTGTGGATTAAAGACCGCAGTTAATTTGACTGGAAAATTACTCCACTATACACGTACACTGTAATAACACCGACAAAAAAATCAACTCATTGTGCATGCGCTTTTTATGGTGGGTTTACGTTGCTGTAGATCTGTACAAAGATCTGTGGGAAGTCACGTGTCACAGATTGCTGTGATCGCAACATGATTACTGATAGCGAACGCGCTCTCATCAGTACTCTGGTAATTAACAATTAATTCACTATGAGTTGTGTCTGTTTAGGCCAGACAAAAAAAATGAATCAACTATCAGCAGACCAAAGCAGTTTATTCTTACACCAGTTGATAATGGTTCGAAGAAAGAATGAAATGCACATGAGAACAAATCACATATGAATACACAATAAACAACAGTGTACAGTGTATCTACCAGTACATAGGTTCTCGCTTACACAGTGTGAAATACTTGGGTTGAAATGACAAAGAAAAATTAAGTGTGCACATTCGCCAAGCCCGAGTAACAATTAATCAAATCAGATTTGCCTGTCGCAATGCCTCGGTGTTGACCGTGACTTATAACGGACACGATTTTTGCTCACACGAACGAATACCCGTTTTCTTTATGTGTGCATTGCTGTATCAACCCGTTTACACTAGTATGCGTGTAGAACTGTATACAGATCTACAGCAATGTAAACACACCCTAAAACAGTTTCTTCTGGATATCGCTTATTTGCGTTTCTTATAATCTATCGTCATTCTACATACTGTACGTGCGTTTTTGTCACTCAAGTGTTATATTTGTTTAATATGTGTCAGGTAAGTCATATAATAAACCTATTATCAATACAGTGAATGTATTTGGTCATCACATCATCACATCCCGTCGAGTAGAAGAGGTTGCATACGTAATTTCTGTAGTGAACTCCGATCTGATATGTTCAACAATTACATCGCTGATAGCCCCGCATGTTCCTATGGAAATATATATGAGGACGCCTACCACTATTTCTCCATGTGCCCATTGTACCAAAGAGAGCGCTCCGAATTTTTTGAGAAACTGACCCGTGAAAATATCACAATAAGCGATACTGCAGAACTCATGTGTAGAATACCCCATGTCTCGTCACAAAAAAAAATAAGAAATTATTTCTCATCACACAGCAATATATTGCAGCGACTAAGCGTTTCGATCCCTAAAGATCTTATTTGTTTTACTTTCGAATCCACTTAAAATTGCTTCCGGAATTAAAATTTGTCACGTGGCAGTCACCTCACAAATGGACAAATCTCACATTCGAATATTTCGTTCTGATTAATTATTTGTATTGCCTTCCAGAGCACAACAGTAACCACCAATCGAATACTAGTGTTTCATTAATTTTACCTCCATGATACAAATACTAATAATATCTAATTATATTAGCACTCGCACCAATCTTACCAAACATCCATTATGTATCGTGGCATTCCTTAAATGCAAATTTTCCTCGACCAGCTAGTAGCCAACCTCGTTCTGGCCCGACAATCTCTGGAAGGCAATACATATTACGTACCTCAAAACTTATCACCATGTAAATACGTTTGTATCGTCATCTTGATTCCATGTGTGTTGTTATATTGTATTGGGAGAGGGGTTTCATAAGTTGTAAAAACTTGTGCCCCACAAATGACCTTGTCCAAGGGTCACAACTTGGTGCGAGATTTGAACAGCGTACGACCCCACAGCAAAGAGTCGTAAATCCCACCACGCCACTGTTGCGATAACTCAATAATCCACTGGCCGGTTGCGAACTCATCTCGATGTGTTGACAACGAAGACAAGTGCGATATGCTAACCACTAGACCATGGATAATATGCGCATTGTAATAACTAGGTAATTTTCTTTCGCGAAATTTGGATAACCATAACACAAATTTGCTCGGTTGCCATGACAACAGTTTTCGAAAATACAATGACATTTGTTACTTTTGACTATTTAATTGCAGTTGGCAATTTCCTTCCGCAAAAGCAAAACACAAATTACATTTCATTTTATGACACAACCGGTCTTGGGAGTGGTATGTGTTTCTACCATGACATCGGAATCGACCTGCAACCGGAACAAATATTCCCCGACTTCGAACTAGCGCCTCAAAGCGCCATCGCACAAGTGTTCCCTACGTCGAATATCAAAGGTTGCCACTTTCATTACGGACAAGCGATATACAAGTCCTTTACTGAGTCCTTCGTGTATTTCGCCTTAATGGAAAAGCCCAACACCAAAAGAATATATATACGCGTGGTCTGGAATTCTACGGGTTCACAACAAACGCCAAACAAGCGGGTGTCTATAACCGGGGATTAGGAATATTTCGGAAATACGCTGATTGATAACGTCTCAGCCGGCCGAGCCGCCATATTTCGTCAGCCACGAACTTCGCGACTGAGCCGGCTTAGCTAGATAACCAGCCACGAAAATTGGTTGAGCCAGCCGTGAAAACTAGTTGTCGTGGCTTCGGGGTCTACCCCAACGTATACAGTCTCATTGACTTCTTCAAACAAGAACAGGCCTACTGCGAATCAACAATTCTTCAGCTGAGTGGCGGTGGAACGGTGGCACATCGACGCCGAAAATACAGGGCTATCGACAACTAATTGCGCCACTTCAAGAGAGTTCTGCGAGTGGGCGAAATCGACATTTTGACATTCCTAGATAACGTTTCGAACATCAGCGGTCGTTAATAGAGTCCAATAGTAAAATTATGTGTTTATTGTTACCTGTAATTTATGTAACATATTTTGTCAAGTTACTATTTAGAATGTATGTTATTCGTTTTGTTAACTATATATTATCTAAACTCTTAAAATAAATCAAAATGTTCAATTCAAAGTATCTAAAATTGTCTTCTCTGAAACCACCGAAAACACAAATCAGCCCAAAAAACCCTAAACTACCCCAGCTACACCACCTCAACACATACTTAGCGGCATCTCTTTGAAGAACGGATAGTCACACCTGACCCGAAATCCACGCCATCGGCGAAGTGGGAATCTCCCATTATTACTAGTAATCTATAATTTTCTGTCTTGTGAATCTGAACAAAAGGTATCTATATTATACATTGACACTGGTGGATAATTCGCGTTTTCTCAAATGGTTTACGTGGTCACTTATGTCAATCAATTAAGTTTCCATGGCAACTGCTATCGAAAATACTGCGAAGCTGGCCAATTGAAATATATAAAAAAAAAGGCGACGCAGCACTTGAATATAAAACACCCATGACGGAAGTAAATGGTGTGTATACTGGATTACATGCGTCCTCCGCCCACCCGTCCGTCCTTCCCCCCGTCAGTGCGTGCGTGCGTCCAGGCAGATATCTCAACCGCCGGTTGACGGATCTCAATGCACTTTGGAATGGATGTTCACTACCATGGGGACATTCAATTGGGTGTTCAATCGTTTTGGGTTTTCATGCTGGAGTTATACCTATTTGTTTAACTGAAAGTGTTGGGGAACCCAGGTGTAGTTAAGCTGAACCATGAGGACCAACACGTATTCGCCCCAATCACACCTAAAGTTAAACTTCTAACGTACGTTATTAGTATGTTTATCTCATGCTTGTTGCTGCTATTAAGTGGTGATATCGAATAAAACCCGGGTCCTATTCGCGAAGGTGTGTCACGAAGATCCTGCTCTGTTCTGCAGTTGAATATCCAGAGTATTAGAAATAAAATAACAATACTAAATGCCGAAGCGATACATTTCGATATTTGTATGTTCACAGAAACTTGGCGTGACAAATCAATTGAAAATTCCGAAGTCCTTCTTCAAGGTTTTCATAAACCAATCAGAAACGATAGAAACGGTGAAACAGCCGGCGGTGGTGTTAGTATCTATATACGCGATTGCATCCCTTATAAACATCGCACTGACCTTATCGTACCAGGCTTAGAATCATTATGGGTTGAAATAAAGATTCATGGGAAAAATATCATTATCGGGTGTTTCTATAGACCCCCTCAATCAACAGTTTCACTATGGGATAATATTGAGGTAAATATAAAAAATGCTATTGACGATGTGAACAATGTCCTGATATGCGGTGATTTTCATGAAGATTATAAAGATGATAGCAATGGCAAGATTAATGGTATATGCTCACGTTGTGGTGTATCCCAATTGGTGACATCGTTTACAAATTTTACTGAAACGTCATCTACTATCCTGGACCTGTTTCTTACAAAGTGTTGTGAGTATATAAGTGGCACGGTGGTGATTGGCACTTTCTTTGAGGACCGCGTTAGGTACCATTCGCCAGTTACGCTCGACATCGAGCTACCATTATCGAATCAATCGTCGACAAAAAGACATATCTGGTATTACGACAAAGCGGACTACGGAGCTATGAATAATACTTTCCTCAAATGGGATTTTAGAAGCAGTTATTCCGATCAGAATTTGACTACGATTACCGACCATTTAACAGAATTCATACAAAATGCCTGCACTAGATATATTCCAAGTAAAACTGTTTCTATAAAAAAGGATGTCCCCCCCTTGGCTTACATGTAGCATAAACTAATGCGCAAACGCAATAGGCTACATCAAAAAGCGAAACACACTAATTCCTCGATTTCTTTGGCACATTTTCATTCTGTGCGCAATCATTGTGTACACGCGGTGAGAAAAGCAAAGTCTGACTACGACACGAAAATTGACCATAGTTTAAATGATATAAACTCTTATAAATCAACCTGGTGGAAAAATTTACAAAAAATTCTTTTCCAAAACAATCGTAAAGCCATACCCCCACTTCTGTCTGACAACTCTCACTTGGTTTCACCCTCTGATAAAGCGAACGCCTTGAATGATTACTTTTGTGAAATATCGAAAGTCGATGATTCCCCACACGACATAAACGTGAACTATATTCCTCTAAATTCTAATTCTGATATAGCAATAAGTGAAATAGAATTTCGACAACCGATGTTTTCAATGCTCTTAAAAATCTCAAAGTATCTAAAGCTTGCGGCCCAGACAAAATTAGCCCCCGCGTTTTGAAAAATTGTGCTTTTTCTCTTAAAAAAAATAGTTATTATCCAAGTGAATGGAAAATAGCGAATATCACTCCAGTTTTCAAAAGCGGTGAACCTAGTCTTGTATCAAACTATCGTCCTATATCTCTATTAAGTTGCTTATCCAAAACGTATGAAAAGTGCCTTTATAAATATATTTGGTCCCACGTTAATGATCACAATTTAATCTCTGTCCACCAGTCTGGGTTTAAATTAGGAGATACTGCTGTGTATCAAATTACTGACGTGTATGATTATATTAGTAGGTCTCTAGACGATGGCAAGGAAGTTCGTTGTATATTTTGTGACATCAGTAAGGCATTTGGTAAGGTTTGGCACAAAGGTCTCCTTCACAAAATCTCGAACATGGATATCAATGGCAAGTTGTACAATCTAATAGCTTCCTACCTTAAATCTCGCCAACAGAGAGTTTTGTTTGATAACGCTAGCTCTGACTGGAAATATGTATCTGCAGGCGTCCTATAAGGTTCAATATTAGGACCCTTTTATTTTTTAATTATATCAACGATATAACAAAAAATATAGTGTGCAGCATACGTCTTTTTGCTGATGACACCTCAATTTATCTATGTGTTGAGAACCCCACCCTCGCCGCAGAAATAATTAATAAAGATATTGACACTATTGTCAAATGGTCATGTAAGTGGCTGGTTAAGTTCAACCCCCTGAAGACCGAATCATTGTTAGTATCAAGGAAGAACCTAAATATAGCTCACCCACCCCTACTCATGGCTGGATCACTAATAACAGAAGTAAGCAATCTTAAACATCTCGGAGTTATATTTGACAGTACTGGTTCATGGGAAAGTCACATTTGTAGCATACTCGACAAGGCATGGACGAGAGTTAATCTTGTAAAGAAACACAAGTTCCGATTAAACAGAAAGTCTTTAGAAACCGTATATGTCTCATTCATTCGCCCAATACTGGAATATGCATCCCCTGTTTGGGATAACATTCCGAAATACATGAGCGATCGCATTGATGATATTCAGTACGAAATGGCACGACTTGTAACTGGGGCAACTAGAAGTACTAGCGACCTTAACTTGTTACTGGAAACTTGTTGGGAAACACTTGCATCACGAAGAAGTAAACAGAAATTAATTCAATTTTACAAAATTACAAGAAAAATATCTCCATCCTATTTATCCAATATGATTCCACCAGATTCTATGTCGTCTGGTTATAATTTTAGGCATGCTAGTATTCATCCACCCGACAGTAATGGGAATGCGTATATGGACACTTTTCTACCGTCAACTACACGTGCTTGGAATAGTTTACCCGATTCAGCAAAGATGATCCCTTCGTTGATAGAATTTAAACGGACCCTAAATGTTGATCGTTCAAAAATAGCCAAATTTTACAATCAAAGTTACTCCAGGAAAGCACAAGTTTATCATACTAGAATTAGATTAGGCTGTAGTAACCTGAATAGAGACCTCGTCGTAAACCACTTGAAAGATTCTCCGTTTTGTTTCTGTGGTGATTATGAAATTGAATCAGCATACCACTTCCTTTTTCATTGTCCTTTATATATTCAAGAGAGAATAGAGCTCTTGGCTGCTCTACCAACAAGCAGAATATCAATTGATATCCTATTATATGGCTCAAGTGAACTTTCTGATCGTTTCAATACTCAGATCTTTGTCGCCGTACAAAAGTTCATTTTACAAACTAGGCGTTTCTCATAACCGTGATGAGTCGTCCGATCGCCGGGCCATGCAATACACCACTATATGTAATTATGTATTTGTTTTATCACATTATCTGTATTGTGTGCTCTGGTGGAGTCGACTCGTCACTTCTCAATGGAATTTTAATGAAATGAAATTTAATAATTTCCAATCGAGGGCCAATCATTCTCCGTGTCACTAAGCCACTCTCCATGCAATTAAGTCATTGTTTCATCATATTCCATCATATAATGCTAAAGTACGCTTCTAACCAATTATTTCAATTATTTTAATATTAGTTAACAGTACTAGTAGGTTGACTGTTTTTTCTCGCATGTTCGCATTTCCTCCACGTGGGTCGCGATGCGTTTCGATTTGATTTTGATTTTTTCATGGTTCTTAAATAGTATATGTTATAAATATAAAAGTTGTGTAACTAAAATATATACGGTACTTCGCTTCACTCCCCTCTTTCGTTTTGGCTGATGCACGGTATGCAATACCAATTAACTTGACAAATGTTCTTCCTTCCTGCACTCTATCCCTCTACCCCATCCTTGAACAATATGTTTCGGATCTAACATGTTATCCCCGTCTGTTAAATTTACCCTATATGGTATCTATTCTGATACCAAGGGTTAACTTCCTACTCCGAGGAAAAGACTTGATAAAAGCCTTTTAGGCTTGTTGTCTAATCCCCGTTTTGAACATTATTATTACTTATGCCAATTTGTTTTTATGTATTACATGTTCTGTTCGAAATTAAATATTGTTTACACCAAAGAAATTTGGTGATGACTTTTTATTTATCAACGATAGGTTACCGGATGTCAATGAAATTCGGTATGGGTGTTCAGTTGTTTTGTTCAGTTATTCCGTTCTTGGTTGAACTGCCATATTATATAAGTCTAAAACAACTCCCTGGCGTTCCTGGTTCCTGCATTTATATATAGCCAATAGTATCGCTGAATTGGTCACTGTCGAATTAATTCGAGCAAAAAGCTACGTAGAGTCGGACCATTTTCGGACTCAGATCTCAGGCTCGATCCATGGTCGGCGCAGTGGACAACGTCCCTCTTCCGGGCCGAGGTCAGTCAAAGACTACCGTGTAATTCAGAATAACCTACCAACCATGCCTGTGGGGTACTAGTTGGAAAAAATCAGAGCGCAAAGGGGGGGGGGTTGGAAATGGAATGATGCAAACTTGTGAGTTTGGTCTTGTTTAAGGGTGTACTGTACACTAAATTCGACCATTTATGAGACCATCTCCTGTTATACTCAACAGAATATATGCAACAAATGAATGAATTTTAGTCATGGATTAGTGCAAAATACACTCACGTGCCCTGTGAACGATCCAGTCATAAATTCATTTTAATTATAATTACCATGTTGTTTTTATTGTTCGTACAGTAAATGAGTCTATTTTGCACTCATCCATGGCTCAAATTCATTAATTTGTTGCATATATTCTGTTGCGTATAAAAGGAGATGGTCCCATAAATGGCCGGATTTTGTTATGGGGTGAAGGAGACGATCACTCGATATTTTCGACCATCCCCGGCGCTTCGCACTCAAACCACTCTCCTCGGAGGGCCGACAATTTTCCGGACATGGCCGGATTTAGTGTACAGTACCCCTTTAAGTGTGTGTGTGGTTACAATTCCAAGGTGGGCACCCCTCAACCGAGACCCCTAGACACGTCCTTGTCAACATGTCATACACATACGAACGTTATGTAGGACAGTACACTGGTACATACAACATGTTATACACATACGAACGTCATGGAGGACGGTACACTGGTACCTACAGCATACTTGAACTCATCAACTTATCTTAATAAGCAACAACCTTAATCGTGACCTTAAAGTGTCGGGTATTTTACTAGGTCGCTGTGAATGAGATCAATTCCCCTGAACCTTTCACTTCGAAGCATCCTATATTTAATTATACTTCACCATTTGAATATCGCGCCCAAAAGGCAGTGGCTATTCGCCACCCGGGTGGCGAATAGACATATTGCATAGGAATCGCTATTCGCCACCCGGGTGGCGAATAGCGTTCATATATTTTTTGTATTTGCTCCACATACGGAGAGTATGATGATCTCGAGCATCATGAATAATGATTTTCAGTCCTTATCCAAAAGGCTGTGGGTTGGGTTGCAATATGGGAAGGGGGGGGGGGGGGGGTTTACATAACATGTTTTTTTCTAACACTGGAACTTCAAATACGATCTAGAAGCATATTTTCGCTAAAAATTATGTGATCTGTATGTCAGGTGGAGATGGGGGAGGGTGGGCTGTTGCATAACTGATTGACGATTTTAGGAGGGTGGGGGAAGGGGTACCTGTTTTTTCATAAAACTTGGTGTCAGATTATTTTCTTGTGCATTAGATGTAAAGATTGTTGTATTATATTAGGCGTTCATTGCATCTTAAGTGCACATTCTTTAGGTTCAGAAGTATATTTCGGACAAATCTCTGTGATCGGAATTTGAGATTGGGGGGGGGGGGGGGTGGTGGTGAATAACATTCTTAAAACTCGGACGTCAGTTAAGTTTCTTTCCTTGTGCGTTAGATTAGACTAGAATTTGATCATAACAATCAAATTCTAGAACTGGAAGCGGAATTGCGAAAACAAATCTGCTATCTTAATTGGTTGGGGGTGGTGAATTACTTTATTCTTAAAACTTAAATGTCAGATGAGTTTACATGAAGCGAATAACTTTATTCTGAAAACTTGCATGTCAGATGAGTTTCTTGTTTTTATGCATTATATTAGACGACTCTTCAACCATAAGCAATCATTTTCTGGAAGTGGAATTCCGAACAAAAATCTGGGACCTGAATTGGTTGGGGTGGGAGGGGTGGCGAATAACTTTATTCTGAAAACTTGGATATCAGATGAGTTTCTTGTATTGTGCATTATATTAGTCGATCCATGAATGTTAACAGTCATTTCCTGGATATGTAAGCACCCTTTCGACCAAATTTGTGTGATCTGCTTACACTTGGCGCTCATTGGATCGCAAGTGCTCAATCTGTAGGTTTAGAAGTACATTTCGGTCAAATGTCTGTGATCGGAATTTGAGGTGTGGGGTGGCAAATGACATTAGTCTTAAAACTCGGACCTCAGATAAGTTTCTTACGTTGTGCATTAGATTAGACGATCCTTCAATCAGAAGCAATCAGTTTATAGAACTTGAAGTGTGATTGCGAACACACATCTGCGATCTGAATTGGTTGGTGGTGGGGTGGGGTGGCGAATAACTTTATTCCTAAAGCTTGGATGTCACATGAGTTTCTTATTTTGTGCATTAGATTAGACAATCCCTCAATCATAAACAAGCATTTTATAGAACAGGAATTGCGAACAAAAATCTGCGATCTGAATTGGTTGGTGGTTGGGGGGGGGGGGGGGGGGGGTGGCGAATAACATTATTCTTAAAACTTGGATGTCAGATGAGCTTCTTATTTTGTGCATTATATTAGACGATCCTTCATTCATAAACAATAATTTTATAGAACTGGAAGTCGAATTGCGATTATAATCAGCAATATGAAATTCTGTATTGGTTGGTTGGTGTGTGTGTGGGGGGGGGGGGGGGGTGGTAAATAACTTTATTCTTAAAACTTGGATGTCAGATGAACTTCTTACTTTGTGCATTATATTAGACGATCCTTCATTCATAAAAAATCATTTTATAGAACTAGAAGTCGAATTGCGAATCCAAATCTGCGATATGAAATTCTGTATTGGTTGATGGGTGGGTGGCGGCTGGGGCTGGCGAATAACTTTATTCTTAATACTTGAATGTCACATGACTTTCTTCTTTTGGTACATTAGATTAGACGATCCTTCAATCGTAAACAGTCATTTCTGGAAATAGAATTGCAAACAAAAATCTGCGATCTGAATTGGGTGGGGTGGCGAATAACATTAGTCTTAAAAATTCGGATTTTATAGAACTGGAATTGCGAATACAAATCTGCATTATGTAAGGTTGGTGGTTGGGGAGGGTGGCGAGTAACAGTCTTTAAACTCGGACGTAGATAAGTATCTAACATTGTGCATTAGATTAGACGATCCTTCAATCATAAACAATCACTTTATAGAACTGGAAATGGAATTGATTTTGTGGGTGGGGGGGGGGGGGGGGGGTGGCGAATAACTTTATTCTTAAAACTTGGATGTCAGATGATCTTCATATATAATCCTTCAAACATAAACAATAATTTTTTACAACTGGAATTGCGAAGCTCATTTGACATCCAAGTCTTAAGAATAAAGTTATTCGCCACCCCAACCCACCCCACCCACCCCACCAACCAAATTCAGATCGTAGATTTGTGTTCGCAATTACACTTCCAGTTCTATAAAATAATTGTTTATCATTTAAGGATCGTCTAATCCAATGCACAAAATAAGAAACTCATCTGAAATCCAAGTTTTAAGAATAAAATTATTCGCCACCCCCACCCCACACACCCACCAAACAATTCCGATCGCAGATTTTTGTTTACAATTCCAGTCCTATAAAATGATTGTTTATGATTAAAAGATCGTCTAATCTAATGCACAAAATAAGTAACTCGCCTGACATCCAAGTTTTAAGAATAAAGTTATTCGCACCCCCACCTCCACACACCAACCAATTAAGGTCGCAGATTTTTGTTCGCAGTTCTATAAGATGATTGTTTATCTACGATCTGAATGGACCTTTCTACAGCTGTCAAACAAATAATTATTAGCAGATATTTTCGACCAATCAGCGACTGAGCCGGCCAATGGCTGCATTGATAATTCAGCTGCCATCTTTCTTCACCCTAATTTTAATATCCATTCAGTGTTAAAAAATTGGCTATTTTCAAACAACTTTTTTGTTGTCAAATCATAATATACTGAGATTTATATTTGCGCCATGGTGTTATAAATTTATCCGTGATTATAACAATGTTTTTCATTTAACATGACACTTGTCATAATTTTTACATTTAAATGGCAAAACGAATGTGTGTTCTCAGGTTTAGATATATTAAAGATTTCAGGGATCTGTCTGTGTGTTCTGGTCTGTTCGTGATTTTCTCTTCGGGGTCAATACTATGAACAATTTTATACCTGTAAATACAAATAGTATTTATTAATTTGTAATTACAAATTTGTGTTAACTATCACAGTGGTTTCATAGTACAGGGAAAATTTAGCCGTATTATTGTAATACCTTAGACTGGGCGAGGGGTGAAACCCCTAAAACGTAGAAAACACTAACTCGCTCCCATTCACCCGTTATCGGAATACCAGTTCAAATTAGACGGACGTGTATATAGAGCTAACTTACTGACAACAATTCTATGGGAAAGTTACAATGCGTGCTATTATTTTGTGATTAGTGATATCGCCGGTACTATGAAACGATGAGCTAACAAGATCTCGCAAAACGTTACCCGTGAGTGATTCACAATATTTTGAATCACGGCAAGCCAAAGTTACAAAAGAATTGACCAATCATAAGTTGAGAGGTGATCGCTTATCAGAGCTATCCAATCGGTACACAGATTGCTAAGTTGATGACCACTTGTCTGCGCAAAGTTAAATAATAAACTGTTCGTTTGTAGAGTGTGTGTGTAAGTACAAGTTAGTGTAATATCGAGTACTACAACCAATTTGGTTTCATTGTTTTCACAAATTACAACCATTCAGTTTGTGAATTATTTTTTTATTTTGATGGTATAACATTATAAATATTGTGCCCATCAAATGATTCCAAACTGATCCGCTACTCTTATCATGACACATCGAGGCAGGAACGTGGCTCCATTTGATCAGGGGGTGTCCATCACAGTATCGAAGCAGGGACGTGCTAAGGCTCTCGATTATAGGAGGGGTGGTCATTTTATAACTTCAAACTGCTTCGATATCTTATAATATATCGAGATAGGGACGTGGCTATATGGGCTCCGTTTGGTGATGGGGTGTCCATCCTATAATTTCAATATGCACCCTTTGAATACAAAAATGCATATAAATTCCACATAGCGATGGAATCGTTAAATGCTAATGTTGGCTATAATCCGCAAGTATCACTCACTATTTATATCAATCACCAACGTTTGTCAGAGACGTTGTGACTCATAAGATTTGGCGGCGACTCGCCCTTTCCTATTCTGAACAGCTGTAATGTGGCAGGCATCGTGTTCCCAAGACCACTATCGCCATGTCCCTGTTTATGAGATTTCCATTGATAAAACATGTTCATAAGGGGGGCGCTACATCCCTGCGAATCATGGTTATATGGTCCGGTTTAAGGGTGTGAAATTCGACAATTTATATAGACCTTCTAGACAAGTTCCTTAACGTTGTAAGTTTCAATAAATTTGGTAATTTTAGTAGTTACAAGGAACACATACTGCTACCTCACATCCAAGCTGACACCCCCTAAGGTTTGACAATTTCTAAATATAGGCCATTTCAATCCAAACTTTTTACCAAAGGAGGTAAATATGCAAATGTTGGTCTAAAACAAACACATACCCTCTAATAAATTGTTGGAAAAACAAAATAAGAGAACAAGTTCAACTTATTGTTGTAAAATTTCCAATTCATGTTGTTTCAGGTATAAAATTTCCAACTGTTGAACGTGTTGATAAAATGTTTGGGGCGAGAAACATAACCCAACCCCCTTGTCGCGACGTCCCTGTGGGTTGTACTTGAGATTTCCAGCTGACAAAACATTTTCACAAGGGGTTGAATCGACCCCTTGTCGCCACGTCCCTGCGTATCATAGATGGGTATATTATCCGGGTTAAGGGTGCGAAAACTGAAAAATTATGTTGGACACACAATACGAAGACCTTCTAATCACGTTCCTTAACGTTATAACTTTCAATTAACTTTCATAGTACTCGAACATTCTTTGTGATTGTGAGATATTTGTAAATACAAAGAACACGTACTATTTGTGAGTTATGTTTGTAATCGTAGGTTCATAGTATTAGCGGAATGCTAAATTGTTATTTCTTACAAACAATTGTAGATTCTTACAAAGAAAAACGCTTCATAGTATTGACCCCTGGCAGAGCCCTTGACTGCTTTCAACCAAATTTGATGTGGTGCCTCGGGGTACCATGGCACATGTTATAACGGCCTTACGTTTTTAAATTAAAGTGTTTAAACAAATTAAATTTATATTAATTTTTTTTTCTCTTTTCTCAAAAGTTTAAATTGTTTAGCAAGATGTTTTAATCTAAAAATCTAAACAGAAAATTAAAAAATTAAATTAATATTTTTAAAAAAATTAAATTAAAAAAATTTAAATTAAAAAAAATGTAAACAATAATCTCAATCTAAAAATCTAAAAAGAACATTAGAAACTTAGAAACAAATTTAAAAATTTAATTAAAATCTTTTTGTTTTAATTTAAAAAAAAAACAGATCGGAGTTCAATAAAAAAAATAAAAAAATAAAAATTTAAGTAATTTTTTTACAAATCAAACTGTTTAAAGGATCAAAATTTACACGAATCATATGCATGAGTCTGTTTCGTGTGGTTAACATACGGGCAAGTGCTTGGAATCTTCTTACAACCTAAAACTGGCTGGTTTTAGTTATCTGTATTTTGATTTTTAAAAAAGCGACATACTGATGTTACAAACGAAAGAAATGTCTTCCTCAAAGATTGGATTCAGAATTAATATTCGAACATCGGCTGTGAATTGGGTAAAATAGCACGATTACAGTCTAATTTGTTATTCTATTATATCGTTTCTTATCTCTCTCTCTGATGACCGCCTTTACATTGGAAAGTATACTATGAGCTGGTATGAGTTCATGATTTAAGCGAACCGAACATGGTGCGATAAATATATGTATGAATCAGCATAATATTACTAACGATAATATGTGTGCAAGCAACCGACACATACTCGTGTATGCACATGCATATATTGATGGCAGGGTTTCCCGGCCTTGCCCACATTAAAAATTAACCTATTTTTTTAAATATTTGTTATCAGATAACAAAATATTAATATACATACAAATTTGGTTGAGTAATTGGGCCTCATCTTAAAAGATTGGTCCGTATCACGAACCTTTTATGGCGCACTCACGTGTACACCTATCCCTGACTGGATCGGATGATATATGTATAACACACACAAAATCAATAGAATATATGATAATTTTACTAGACTGCGAATAAGTCATCATAAATTAGATAACAAAAAGGATGCCACACTCAACCACCGATGGCATTGGACCGTGGGCTATATATATTTTTCCCATAGCACTATAGAAGACGAAAAGCACATTCCTTTAGAATGGAGCGCTTCCCGCACAAAACGTATTGAGCACGTCAACCATAAATTTATGCAGCTACATTTCCAAGATTTCAAGAAAGCATGACTTAAATTGAACAGCATGACAAAAACGTATCCCAAAATATTCCAAATATATGAAGTTATATCTGTGATATGATCCACATATTATTCACGGACATATCGTTGTTTTAGTTCGCAGGAAGTCCACGATAAAAATGTTTATATCAATTTTGGTGATGCTCACTCAGCCCCGTTCCTGACTCCGGCCGTTCCACCTTTGCACGACTTTAGTTTAAATCATATCATAGATGCGTTGTACAATGGAGATGACAACATATAAGTTAGCCGGAAATCGACGGCAAAAATGTGTTGTCAATTGTGTGTTCCTTCCGACCCCCATTTCTGACATGGGTGGCACCACCTATATGTCTCTAAACCACACCATTATATTCCATATAACACATATGCAATTGTGGAGGAAGTGCTTTGTGTTGTTCCAATATAATCGTCCAAACGTTTTGTGTCAAAATTGTACCTTTGTAATTAGGGTGGATACACACATGCATGCAATGTCTGTATGTAAAATCCATGTATTTTACATGGTCACACCAATCAGTGATAGCATTAATCGCCTGCGCGGGATCGTTCCATTTTAACAAGCGAGACCAGTGAGTAGTTATAAGCCAAAATAAAACTAACTGTTATCAAGAGATTTCAGGCCAGTCATACACATGTCTTTTATCATGGGTGCCGAAATGAATAAATCCTGTCTGGTGTCTGTTGCTGTTCATGAGTTTTAGTTCATTTCGAAAAGTGGATTTGAGTCCGTCGATTTTATACTTGATTTGTTTCTCGTCATTTCTTGGAAACAGGGTCATCCAAAATAAAAATAAAATGTGCAGACTTTTGAAGCTCTTTTAGGACGAGTGTGATACATGAGTGTTCAATGTCCCAAACACTGACTCCCAATTTGATCTCGTCCAGCAAAACCCGAACGGCTCTCTGGCTCCACATTTTGGAAGTGCTATATTAATACACATGGCAATCAACTAACTCATACATGGTGAATTCCATGTTAAGTGATTTAGCCTAATCGGACAACGCCGAGTCGTAAGGATAAGGATATTTGTTTCTCGACTTTGCATGGCCTGAGCTCAAATTTTAACAATCCGATATGGTGCTCTCATGCCTTGAATAACAGGCATTGGAAAATTAAGACAGACAATACCAGTTTGTTGAGATTGCTCGGATAATTTGAGGGCTAGCTCATGTGATAACATTCAATTGGGATTTCCATGCATATATCCATTACAGCGCCAAATAAATTAATGCAGGTACAGCGTTGAAAGAAAAAAGAATCACCCCCTCCATTTTTAACCCAGAATTTACAGAACAGTATATGTTTCTCAGGCCAAAGGATGAACAAGTTCCTAACTCACAATTTTAGCCTGTACAGGCTTGAATTATCACATTTTGGACTATAATCCATGATTGGGGAGGGGCTGGTTCTCGAAAGTTTCGAATAACTAAAGGATTTAGTTGAATGTATCGGCGGGATTATCTGGGCAAGAATGTACAACATAATGTTTTACTTAATTATTCCATAGTTGTAAATTGTGCGTATATAACACAAGAGAGGAAAGGTGACGTAGTTGTGAACTCGTAGCTAGACAACCCTTTTCCCGAATGAAGACACACAGCAACACCACCTTCTGTACCTTCAAATTTAAAGCTGTAATAATATGTTCATAATTATTTGAATAGCATAAATTGCTGCATATGAGATTAATCACTCGTAGCAACAGGCACGACAAATATGACTGTCAACTACAATATTTACAAATCAGGAGTGGCTTCGTGGCTTCAAGGGCGTAGGACTCATGGTGCTGCACCCCCCGGTCGAGGAAATATGTAGTGGTCAGTCCGGTAGCTTCCGGGATAATATAACACCCATATTGGGGATCATAGCCCCTGCATTGGGAAAATCCTGGGACAATCACTGGTATACAACCAAGAGAAGACTGACATGATTTAAACAGAACGTCCAACATTTGGGTTATCGCGCGAACGGTTATTTTAAGCGTCCTGACGACTTCGTCCAGTTAACGGCTCTCTGCACGCTCAGAGCTTGACTCACTGTGGTCAAACATAGTCGCAATGATTGTGTTGTCAGCAGACACATAGTACATGGTATATATGATCCATGTAAAACCTCAAATACACGATATTTACAGAGAGTACATGCATGTGTGTATCCACCCTAACAATAACTAATTGTTCAATGTCTGGGTGCTTTCTCTTTTTTATTTCTGATAAATTTAAAGAGAGTTTTATGATTACCATATATACGTCTTTTGGATATCCTATAAAATAGACCATTGCCGGGGTGGCACATGATGCAAGCGCCCATGGAGTCGAATCCATTTCTAAAGAACACACTGAAATTGATACTTAACTCCTGACACAGGTAACGTTTATGAATTTTTTTTTCATTGTGCAGTTTCGCTTTGACAAGCAATGTATTTATGAAATACGGCACGGTTATGGCAATCGCACACCAATGAACATGTTTATGAAAATTACAGCTACTTGAAACAAAGGGCCCGTACTGATTCCTGCAGTGGTCACCATGCTCTTATCTGTTAATTGAGTTCCCCTATAGATGTCTTATACATCGCAATCGTGTATTCCACGTTTACTATTGTCTGGGATTTTTTTATTAACCACATACTGTTGGACTACTAATTGTGCATGCATCCATCGATACTCATTCTCATGATAGCATTATGTATTCAAGTGTACTAGTTATCATAATTATAACCCTGTGGATATATATACATAACCATAATATGTAATGAACATTGAAGTAACTTCCGATATATATATATATATATATATATATATATATATATATATATATATATATATATAGCTATATATATATATATATATATATATATATATAGTTGTTTCGTCACCATAACAAGCGTTTTATACACCCTCTACTGCTTGAACAAAGTTAAAAACATTTTACCAAAAGAATCACGAAAAATTCTATACCACTTCTTAGTCCATAGCCAGTCTCCCAGTATGGGGGGCATTCATGTCATGCTAGTGTGCTATCAACCTTACAAAAAAGGGCAATTCGTATTCTATGCAAATCTAAATATAATAGCCACACATAACCCCTTTTCAAACAAGAGAATATTCTAATGTTCAAATATATCTACACCATGCACACAGCGCTCGTTATGTACAACTGAACTAAAAGAAATCTCCCAAAATCATTTGAAAAAATATTCACTTATTTCCTCGGTGTAAATACAAGACAGGGGAATAAACTAAGAAGGAAAACACCGAGAACATTTTCTCAGAAAATCTACCAACACATACTTTTCCCAAATGTGTGGAATTCGATTAACTCCAAATAAAACATTGTCAGTTCAATTATGTATTCAAAAAATTATTATCTACTGAACTAATAGGTAAATATTCGGCTACATGTAAAATCAAATCATGCTACATTGCGATAGATAACCGTCATATCACTTGTCTCAAGCAACTTACAACTTAGAGTTATCACCTGAACACTCGCCCTTCCAGACAGCCCTGTGACATACACGGCGGCGTCCGTGAATTTTCAAATTGAAATGTTATATATGGTAAGGCAAATTATGTACGGCATTATGTTGTCATAAAAATCTAACTGATTGCCTGGTTTCCGCCATCCACTCTGTTTAATTCAAAAACTACATTATTTAGGGCCGTCGCGACCTCACAATATTATTCCGATTTAGTTTTTCTGACTTGTCCATCAAACGCAAAATTATATTAGATATCTACTCTTAAGTTCACAATTTATACCATTTTCAATTAAAATATCAATATAGTATAAATTATTTAACATTCACACCAACCAGCAAACCTGAAACTACATACACCATATTTTCTTATTGTATTATTTATTGCGGGGCAGCAGGAAAACGGCCAGTAGGTCATGCTGCTGTACAATACCATTAATTCATATATCAATGCTTTGCCGTTTGCTCATCAAAATATCGTCACACTTGACTGAATCCCTCGTCTTGGGACTCTTGTGTAGTATTGGTATTAGCGAACGAGCTGTTTGTACGATATTGGGATGATTCGGATTGTGGGTGATAACATAAGGAATTAGTTCATTTTTCCCGGGTGTTATTTTATATATATATTAGCTTACCACCAAATCCGTCTTACATTGATATTGTTGTTGGACGCTATACAACATGAACGTGCATACATGGATGCCCATGCAGTGCAATATTCGTAAAATATTTGAGAGTTTGTGAGTTGTTAGTCTTGGTCGGATGTTAGAAGAATGAACCAATTAGTGTGTAAAAGTGGTCAATATTAGCCAGTTTCTTTGAAAAAAGACATAAAGGCTACACCCTTCTCGAAAATTGAATTGTCATTGTGTTTCGCAAATTTCACGGTTTGTTGTTCTAGTTTATTCAAAGCAAAGCCATTATCAAGGTAGACCTGGAGAGCGTCGATGCGCATTATGGTATTTCGCATAGAAATTTAATTTCAATAGAACGTTGTTTGATAAACTAAAGGCTAATTTTGGACCCCTCTCCAAATCTGATCTTTCACGATAATCGCGCGACAACAAAAGACCACCAGCCTCATATGAGCGATCTACAACATCACAACACAACAGGTTTGTCTTGGATCGTTATCGCCCTTTGTGTTTGTCGTGTCGAGTTATTCATTCAAAGTTTTTCAATTAAACATGAAAAGTTCTCTTCCTGCTGGATCGGTAAAAAGCGACACTTGCCAGTCGATATAGGTGATTGTGAATATATGGCGATGAGGCTCAAGTTGCCTCGACTCCTATCGTTAAGGCTACATACACATACAGACAATACGTTAACAATTAAAGTCTGCAAGTAACGGTGTGACATGTTCAGACTACAACCGGAGCATTGTCATGCGCAAATCAATTATAAGTACTGTTATTAACGTGCGTACCCCTCCCTTCCCACATCCCTGAATCGAACGGCACCAATTTGATGGAAACAATTTGATGGCGACAAAATGTTTTACCAAATGTTTGGTCGGCATATGTACATGAATATAATGTACATATATATATATATATATATACCAGCCAGATAAACATTTATCACTTAACATGGCATATGAATAAACCCACTTGTATGACATGCTATACTCGATATAAACAATCAAATAAATACAACTGCGCACTATATATTATGTGCTCTATTTTTTTTACGTGTGTATATAAATTGTATGCTAGCAGTTTGTATGTATATATCACAGGGGCCTGTAACGCGCTCCGCTGTCCGTCCCCATTTTGCGCTGCCCATATACGCCGCTTCTATATACGCGCCTGTTTCACGTTAATGGTAGTATTATAGAGACAACGGGAACTGTAGAAATTCATCTTTTTACCATCGCTCGGCAATCGGACAAATTTAGCCCATTCACACCAGTAATGCTAACGATATAGCCACGGATGTATCGGCGAAGAATTCATCTTTCAATCAATACCACAAACTCCCATCAGAACCATTCATATACATAGCATTTGATAAATATTTAACCACCGAATATTGTCTCCGAAGAGCGTAATTTTCGGATTGATCCGGCTCAGTAGCAATGGCGGATATGTTTCTCTAAATTCACCACCCAATCAGCTTACTATCATTAAAAATCGGTCAAACGATCAACTAAACATCTGGAGCTCAGTGATTTCTTGTCGGCTAATAATGTATTTACTCATACAAATCAACACATCGTCAGTAAACAGTTTTTATAGAGGCGAAATCTGTCGATAATTCTAATTTTGTTTTCATTATTTTGTTTACGATTCACGCAGCTCCTCATTTTAATATTCATTACGACCTGACCTCGATTCTAATACTGAGCGGTGATTGGCTGTTTCTACTATGGTAGTCTTGGAAAGGTCAGGTCGTAATGAATATTAAAATGAGGAGCTGCGTGAATCGTAAAAACAAATGAAAAAAAGTTGGAATTATCGACAGATTTCTCCTCTATAGAAATCGTCCAATCTAATGCACAAAACAAGAACATAATCTGACATCCAAGTATTGAGAATAACGTTATTCGCCACCCCCAACTCCGCCACCAACCTTACAGAATTTCAGATCGCAGATTTTTTTTCGCACTTTCACTTCCAGTTCTATAAAATGATTGTTTATGATTGAAGGATCGTCTAATCTAATGCACAAAGTAAAAAGCTCATCTGACATCCAAGTTTTAAGAATAAAATTATTAGCCACTCCACCCCACCCACCAACCCATTCAGATCGCAGATTTTTGTTTGCAACTATACTTCCAGAAATTTATTGTTTATGATTGAAGGATCGTCTAATCTAATGTACAAAATAAGAAACTCATCTGACATCCAAGTTTTAAGAATAAAGTTATTCGCCACCCCGCCAACCCACCAACCAATACAGATCGCAGATTTTTGTTCGCAATTCCAGATCTATAAAATGATTGTTTATGATTGAAGGATAGTCTAATCTAATGCACAAAATAAGAAACTCATCTGACATCCAAGTTTAAGAATATAGTTATTCGCCCCCCCCCCCCCCCCCCACCAACAACCAAGGCAGGTCGCAGATTTTTGTTCGTAATTCCAGTTCTATAAAACGATTGTTTATGAATGAAGGATCGTCTAATCTATAATACACAAAGTAAGAAACTTATCTACGTCCGAGTTTAAAGACCAATGTTATTCGCCACCCCACCCAATTCAGATAGCAGATTGTTTTTTGCAATTCTACTCCCAGAAAATGATTGTTTATTTTTTAAGGATCGTCTAATCTAATGTACAACATAAGAAACTCATCTGACATCCAAGTTTTAAGACTGAAGTTATTCGCCACCCCCACCACCAACCAATTCAGATCGCAGATTTTCGTTCGCAATTCCAGTTCTAAAAATGATTGAAGGATAAATAAGAAACTCATCTGACATCCAAGTATTGAGAATAAAGTTTATGAATATGATGCATCATGAGTGACTGATTGTGATCACACGTACCGGTCCTGCTTTAGCTGTATTTTTTCTTGTGCGGGAGCCTTCCGACATTATGTTGCTCCGTGGAGGACTCTGATGTTATATTATGTTTCTCT
This sequence comes from Siphonodentalium dalli, assembly GCA_032622095.1. NCBI lineage: Eukaryota > Metazoa > Mollusca > Scaphopoda > Gadilida > Siphonodentaliidae > Siphonodentalium > Siphonodentalium dalli. Next base: position 192,900,714 of record CP136062.1, on the reverse strand, counting down.
GCAAGTGATGTTATCCAGGCAGTTCCAGTTGTCGGTAAAAAGAATGCTTGTCCGTATTGTGAGGTGTTGATTCTACATGTAATTCGTTCGAGTGAGTAATACACTCATATTTTTCAACGATGTTTGTTGACTCGAACCCTTGTATATTTTCGCCTTTATTTTCGGTCATTTCATTATCTGAATCTGAGTGTATATGTCCAACTGTCCAATTCTGGCACGATATGTGACACTGTCAAGACTCAAGAGGCGAAGACAAGTGCAGAACTCAAACAGCCTTGTAATGAATGTTGAACCACTTATTCACTGGGAAAGGTACCCGTGCATACATTACCAGAGACACACAATACCTTGGACTTTACTGTTTTTTCTGAGATTTTAGTAAAATTCTTTCCTGTTCTGATGACAGTGGACACAAAACAAACAAACAAACGAAACTCGAATAAAGGAAGCTATCAGTGTTTATACGAGCCATATGCCGGTTCTCGTAGATTAACATCTTGTCCGAAAGCAGAAAGTGTTAACATAATCCAGCCCTGTAGAGGCAAATATTTGTGTATTTCGTACAAAATATATATTGATGAAAAATATGACTTCGTCAGTTCGTTAAATTGGTTAATGCTGAAATACCACTAACTCACAGAGGAATGTTACTATTATGAGCACACAACATGTGTGATCGTACTACGAGGACGAATCAGGCTTCAATTAAAAGGTGAAAGCGCGTTATAGGTCGTGTTTTCTCAGCTGTTATACGGTACTCTAACACGATAAATAAAGGCGATTCGAGGCGGCCATTTTGTTCACTTCAATTTGATAATTTATCGTGCCCATGATCGCACACGTGATCGACACATCCAATCAGCTTGGAGCCAACGAGTTGGCACTCCGTGTGGATACCATTGTCACTGATGGAAGTTACCACAGTTAGGCACCCCAGGTATTCTAGAGTGCCTACTTGGATTGTTTTATTGACACCCGTCACATATTCTCAGTGTCCTGTCGTGGAATTGATCTGTTCATTGTTCGTTAATATAAAGCAGTATATTATAACCGGCTCGCTCCAGAGCCATATGAACTCACACTGCGAATCTGTGTATGGGGAGTTAGATGATACTCGCAATGAAGATGATTCATCTGATAGGATTTGTATCAGTATTAGGCATAATTAATACAGCTGAAGGTTAGTATTATTAGCCAACATATCCTCGTGCAAATAGGTTCATACTCTACCTAAATATTCACTAAATATTCTGAAATAAGCACATAGTCACAGGTGCGTGTCGTTGAAACGAGTAAAATATAAATTGAAACATATTATCAGTTTAAAACGAGAGCGCCACTTTAAAAAAATGCATCGATAAACAATAAATAGTTAACAAGAAAGTTTACTTTTCAGATACCTCCTCACTTCTAAAGTCCACAATTCACAAACGTCTGAACCGATTCTTAAAATTCCAACGCCCATCGATCGAATAAAAGCTATATTTTCCAATTATACCCAATTCCAGGATAAACTGTTCCAAAACTTCGAAAACAGACTATGAACACAAACATCACAGAGAGCACCGGCTAATGGGTCCCCCGGTAGCACAAGGGAATATATAACGTCCATTTCAAAGTCAATAATTATCGATAACATACCCACCTTTTGAAAAAAAATACTCATGTATCGACATATCTAATCTCCCCAAATCAATCGCATATTTGAATCGAAGTCGCCATATATTCCTACAATAATTACGAAGCGATTTCGGAGTACACACATTACGCGTGTTTAACCAATCAACGATCAATCTTCAATCTATGTCTGTCTGTCTGTTTTCTATAGAAATTCACAGGGGACCATCTAGATGGCACCAAAGGGGTCTAATAGGGGTAACTTTTTACGAGAAAGATAATGGTGCGGGTTAGGATTTTCTAAAGTGACGCCGTTGTTGTCAGGGGCAGAAAAGGAGGAGGGGCAGAAAAAAAAATTGTCGCTGATTGCCACAAAACTTATATATAATCATCCCCATAAGATAAGGGATCTGGTGGTGTGGTTTAAATATGTCAACAGTTGCGCCGTTCGAGTCAGGGATGCAGGGAAGGGGAGAGGGGCACCAAAATTGATAAATTAAGTTTAGCGCCGAGGGACCATCTAGATGGCACCAATCGGGTCTACTAGGAGTAACTTGTTACGAGAAAGATAATGGTGCGGGTTAGAATTTTCTAAAGTGACGCTCTTGTCAGGGGCAGAAAAGGGGAGGGGCAGAAAAATTGTTTGCCGCCGATTGCCACGAAACTTTTATATAATCATTCCCATGATATGAGGAATCTAATGGTGTTGTTTAGATATGTCAAACGTGGCGCCATTCGCGTCAGGGATGCACGGAATGTATGAGGGGCACCAAAATTGATAAAATTAATTTTAGCGCCGATTTCCACCAAATTGATGCACATTCTTCTCCATGATACAAGGAATCTTGTTGTGTGATTTAAAGACGCCAAATTGGTGTCGTTTGGGTTTGAGATTGGGGGGGGGGGGTAGGCACTAAATTTGATAAGAATTGGTTTAGTTACCGATTAATACCAAACTTATACAAAATCATCCACATGTTATGAGGAGTCTAATGGTGTGGCTTAAAACTGTTAAAAGTGGCGTCATTCGAGTCAGGGGTGCACTGAAAAGGAGAGGGGCACCAGAATTGATACACAATAATTTTATCGCCAATTTTCACCAAATTGATACACATTCTTATCCATGATACGAGGAATCAAATCATGTGAATTAAAGACTCTATGTTGGTGCTGTTTGTGTGATAGATGGTGTGGGGTGTGTGTTGATATAAAAATTGTTTAGTCGCCGATTAGCACAAAACTTATAAATGATCGTCTCCATGATATCAGGAGTCTAATTGTGTGGTTTACAGATGTATGAGAGACACACACAAAATGATAAAACTATATGTTTAGCGCCGATTTCCACCAGACTGATACATATTCTTCTCCGTGATTCGAGGAATCTAATCGTGTGGTTTAAATACGCTAAATTTGTGTCGTTTGGGTGAGAGATATGGGGGCCCTAAATTGCATACTCGCCAATTTTCAACAATTTTATATATATTCATCTCCATAATGAGTCTAAGTTTGTGGTTTAATGTTGTCAAATTTGGCGCCGCTTGAGTCCGAAATAGGGACGGGCGGGTCACCAAAACTAATAGAAATATGTTTTGTGCCAATTAACATCAAATTCATACAGGTTCTTCTCAAATGATACGAGGAATCAAATCGTGCGTGTTAAAAACGTCACATTTGGTGCCTAGATATATTTGCAAAAATATGTCTCTCTGTGTGTGTTCTATATATAACTTCACGGGGTACAATCGAGATGGCACCAAGGCGTTCTAACAGTGGTAACTTTTTACGAGGAAGATAATGGTGCATGTTAAAATATTAGAATAGCTCATGTTAATATTATAACACAAATGAGTCTGCCCCATTCCACAAAAAAGTGACAAGAGATATGGAAATGTATAGAAGGACTGTTCAACAATAGCGGTTACAGTGTGCCGTCAAATATAATTTCTTCTGAGATAAAATAAAACGGAGTCAGTGGCACATGACTTTTCAGGATCCTCCAATACTGACATCTGACAAGGTTATATCTGCCGAACATACAGAGGATATCTTTCATGTTTTAGAACAGACTCATCGCCTAACAACATAAACAACTCAAAATCTCGCTCTGTTGCATAGCAACATTTATTTTAAACTCAGAATAATTAGCCAGTATATAGCACCATGAACAGAGGAGCACCTGTGCATTTCTTTGAAACATCTGCAACTCCATGGAGATATGATAACCAGGTGTCCTCAAAATATTAGTCAAACCCACTAGATTGATTGATACATCTCTATGCAAAACCCAATTGTCGTCTTTTATTTTTGCGAGCTAATGTGTTTATGATGTTATAACGTCTGAAGTATACGCAGTTGTAAATAAATAAATAGTTCTTTACTGTGGGACGGATTAATCGCGATAAACAAAATAACAATCGCTTCGATCCGACAAGGTGAGCTACTACTTATATTCCGAGTGTAAGAATCATGTTTTGTTATGCTATTTGGATATATAATTTATGAGAATATGTGTAACGCTTTGAACAAGAGTATCCTCTATTCCCACCATATATCCACAATATGCAGAGGGTTTCACATCACTTTAACCTGGGCAACGCCGGGTAACCCTGCTAGTCTTCTATAAATGCGTTCTCGCCAATAGGCCATTGAGTTCATTTTCAATGCAAAATTTGAAATTATTGCTGAAATATGGAAATATAGTGGCGACTTGGATTCAAATATGCCATTGGTTTTGGGAGATTAAAATTAACGTTCTAACTTCCGGTAAAATGGGTGGAAGCTAAATATTTTAGCTGCGGTGTTTATACTGTTTAAACTCTATTTCTGAGGCACACAGCGATGCGATTCTTCTGATACGATAGGAACATGTTTCGAGGATTACACTTCTGATTGGCAAGTGCTTTGTTGACATTTCTAATGAAATGCATCAGTTTTGTAAACAATTCTTTAAATTCGTTGTACGACCATGTACATGGCAAAAATCTGATTTTATGAATGCAATCTCACCAAGACTCCATAATATGCACAAACGGCTATGTACCGGAATAGCACCTATTCTTGTCACGACCATTTGCACCCTAGACGCGTGAATATATAGTTCCAATATGGCAATACTAGCATATATTAGCATATATTATCATAACAATAAGGAAGTGGAAACTAGTATCTAGTGCTCTTCACAACATTAAATACAAATAGGTCAAAGCTTGTTATGAGTATAACATCGAGCAGTGCGTAAAACTACGTATACAACACGTGAACGATGTTATAACATGTTAATTGCTTTGTTGTCAAAAGACTTAATTTATGTTGGTGAACACTTCGTGGTATGCCTACATGCAAACGATACACTGATGAATATCGTTAACTAATCATAAAGGCCAATTGTACACATGAACTGTGATTTAATCACACCAAAACTTGTTATACATGCATGTGTATATGGCGATTGTACGTGAGCTTGAATGGAATGGATTGGAAGAATACATTTGAAACAGGGGTGTTTTATTTAAAATTCAATGGCATATATATATACTACCGGAACATATCAAATAATTAGGTGATGAGGGAGAATTCCTATTCTGTTACCCCCACCCTAGTTGACAGTTCGTGCATTATGAATTAATGCGTGGATTAATATACATAAAGATAATATATAGAGATATCAAAGAAATGGGTGATGAGGCCCGCATCCTACATATTTATAAATAGCGATTAATTGCATTTGTGTGGGAATAACATCATGTGGTTTAGAAAAGTTGTACTGATATATATATAAGTAAGGTGGGGCAAATTTGATTCTCGCACCTTGGTTTTCTGATACTATATGACAACACTTGAGCGACCTTTGACATGACATATGACCCCGCTACTGAGTGACGTTCACATGTGTATGACATGTATTGTTTGAGATGTGACTTTTTCAGTGTTTTGGAATAACTGTGTGATGGGATTTTAATTAATTCGACTATTAAGGTACGTTCATTTATGAAATTTCATAGCACAGTCCATGTGGAAGATAACAGTGTCTTGTCTTTATAAAAGTAGTAACTTGGTATATATGTTATATGCATTTATATTCACTGCAGATACTTAATTAAAATATTTTTACTCAGAGATGACCCACGTCACGTGACAAAAACATATCTTGCATTTTCCATGTATGCACCATTAAGCTGCGTATATGAATTAATATTTATGTGGGTGTTCTATTCGTTGTTGATAAGTATAATTTTTAGACATGTGAGATTTCCGTCATAATCTTTTTTATTATTTATTCAATCGCGAAGGGTTGTTTGAATCAGCTAAATAATGAAATTATGTACCCGGGACAATTATCGAGGTTGACAGCCATAAACATCTGGGACTTACTTTCGATAACATGGGCTCATGGGGTATCCACATAAGATACATGCTCGATAAAGCATGGGGTCGTGTAAATTTAGTACGAAAAAAAAGATATAAACTAAGTAGAGAAACGCTTGAAAAAATACACTACACATTTATCCGACCAATACTGGAATATGCCTCCCCTGTGTGGGATAACTGCCCCGATTATCTTAGTGATGACATTGAAAAGGTACAGTACGAAATGGCCCGAATTGTAACAGGTGCAACCATCAGTACGAGTAATGCGCGCCTTTTATCAGAAACTGGCTGGGAACTCCTTTCTTCACGTCGTAGAAAACACAAGCTATGCCAATTTTTTAAGATGATACGTGGAACTGCTCCATCAATCCTGAGAAACTATGTACGACCAATCCAGGCAAACAATTCCAGATATAATTTCAGATTTGAACATATAAGACTACCCTAGAATATTAACTATGACTATTATATGGATTCATTCTTACCATCTACAATTACCGAATGGAACAAACTACCGGAAACTATAAAAAGCTGCAGTACACTCGAAGACTTCAAAAAAGAACTGAACAGTGACATTTATACGTCCACCTGCCTATTTTTATCATAGTAAATCCCGTAAATCTCATATCCTTCACACCCGGTTAAGATTGAACTGCAGCCACCTGAGTGGTGACCTGACAGATAACCATGTAAAAATTTCCCCCTTCTGTTTATGTGGGGAATTTGAGACAACTTACCACTATCTCATTGAATGTACATTTTATCAAGAGCCCAGATGAGAATTATATGACTCCCTACCAAATGTTGCCTTATCTGAGAATACACTAATGCAGGGGTCAAGGGAGCTTAGTCTTCGCGAAAACAAACAAATATTTAATGCAGTACAGACATATATTATGAAAACAAAAAGATTTCCATGATCTGTATGGGTAACAAATTGCTTTGGATTCCGGCCGCGTTATGCGGCAGCACGATGTTCCCCATTATATATGTAGTACTAAATGTCTTCCGATAACGATTATTTTGTAAGTTACTTACTTGTCACTATCCTGTATATACGTGAAATGATTCTACATGAAGAATGCAGCGATATTCACAGTGAACCCCATTGAAATAGGAATTGGCCATTGCGATTGACCCCCTCCCATGGAGCCTGACGCATGCATATTACTACGAGCATAATTTTCATCACGCAGCAACTAAATTATTGAAAACTCTGCCCCTCCACTTTCTCACTCTCTCTCTCATTCTCTCTCTCTTTCTCTCTCTCTCTCTCTCTCTCTATCTCCTGCTATCCCTAACACTATCTTCCCGCTGTTTCCATCCCCAACTCAAACTTAGTTACTTCTCCTTTAAAAAAACATTATTTATATCCTTTCCCGTCTGATCGATACCCCTCCCTCACTTATTGAGGAAGGGGCATGTCGCCAAAGAGGAGAAGACTTCATATAAGCCCTCGGGCTTGTTGCCTGATCCTCATTTCCATACATTTATCTCTTATATGTTATATATTTATGTCACTTGTGTATTATGTGTATTGTGTTTGGATTTGGAAATAAAAATATGTTTACACTAAATTATGTACCCAACATGCATGGCGTATCACGTGACAAAACAAACTTGACCCAGAAACGACATCGCGGCATCAAAATGTTATTACAATGTTCATCATGCTTACTAGTTACTACACATTTAATCGAGATGACGATGTATATGAATATAAACACAATGGCATGTTATACATGGTAATTGATTTCAATATTATGTATTCTCATTTGTATTCATGTGGACAGCATCAATCGAATCGGTAAACTTGTTGTTTAGGTCACGTGGTACCAACATTTTAGCACAACATCATGTTTTCCACCGAAATATATACTTCCAGAACGCATCCTATTTCCCATACTTTTAACCGTAAAATAGGATGTGTTCCGGTAGTATATATATACGACAGAAAACTGTTTTTCTGCTAAAATAACACCACCTTTTGGTGTCACGTGACCAACAAAACACACTTTTACCGATTCGAAATGTGTTGTGCGCATGAATACACATGAAAGGTCATAGGTGCTATTCCGATAGTATGCCGCACAAACGTCCAACCCAACACCGATACCATTTCAAGACCCAGCCAACCGTGATTGTGACAATAATCTGAACATTTAAGCATAAATTTCCTGCATTAAGTTTCAAAAAAATATTTGACCTTTGACCTGTTGCGGCGAAAGAAAGCCACGCGTCACTTGACCTAATTGGCGACTGAGTGTCCAAGTGTGCAGTCGCATTGTTGACCAATCATCCAATTGAGTACGTTATGTCGACAACTGGAAATAATAACACTTGTTCAGATGCTTCTGTTGATACAACAATGAGTGGTAATTCATCTGCATTAAAGGGACACATCATGTTGCCAGATACACCGACCAAGAGGAACCGGAACTCGGATGACAGACTCTTGGATCCGAAAAAGGCTAGAGAGGGATTATTCCTGATTAACCCCGACTCCATAATCGGCGATCCATATCTGAATAGCACTATGAAAATTGTTGGAGGGACTACGATGAGTCAGCAACTGATGGAATCCCAGGCGTCGCAAGTAGGCCAGACGTATGCATATGGACTCTCTCCATCCGTGATGAGACCCGTTCTGCCCGTGGCAAATGACTTGGTAGAAGGCATAGTGATCGCAAAGCAAAATCTGCGAGTAATCACCACTTTTAAATCGTTATTCGATGGCGTCATGAAAGCAAACATCCAGGATGCCGTTGATGAGGCTACGGCTGATTTGTCCGAACGGTTCCTAGAGGAGACTGCACGAACAGGGAGAGCTGATATCAAGTTTAAGGGACGAAATCAGGGATCTTAAACAGTACACAATGCGTGAGTCCCTCAGAATTTCCTGGAACGATGAAACAGATGGAGAGGACACGGACCAAATAATCCTGGATTGATTTGGAACCTGAAGAAGTTGCAAGCTCGCAACGATCATGAGAGCCATACAACACTGACGCTAGAGGAGGGGGTGCGACAGCCGGGTCGAACAAAAAAAGGGTTCGCACGATACTAGTGAAGTTTTCTACCTATAGAGTGCGAAAACGGTTTTACAAAGCCAGTCCCAATCTTTAAAATGTGCAAAGTAGGAAGGGCGTGTTCATCAACGATCACCTAACGAAGGAAAGAGCCTTCAGAGCTGGGAGGTGCAGATCATTTCTCAAAGACAAAAAGATACAGGGCATATGAAACTATGACTGTGTCGTGGTTGTCAAACCACTACAGGGCAGGATTCTTCGGCTTTCATACCTGTCCAAATTGGAAGGCCTGGAAAAAGATGTAGGGGCAAGTCACGTCCCGTTTGGGGAATAAACAGTCACATGACGATCCGTGACACTCCGTGGCGAATCATGTTTTCGCTAAATATATGCGCTCTTCTTTGTTTCAGTTAGAAAAGAGAAGTGTCTGATATTCCTAAAATATTTGGGTTTGTTTGAATTGGGTTCTTTTTTATATATATTTTGTACCGTTAACCAAATTGGTAAATTAATAATCAATGTTGGTCGACATGGTCTATTAATGTGCGGATAACGCTGTCGGATACCCGTTTAGGTTTGGACGTTTCAAGATGGCGGCGCCCATCGGACAGGATAAACGGTAAGTTAATATATTGTCTTCAAGCATCAATTAACGACATCTTTCGGTGATACACCTTTAAACAATTATGTAGGATTTTTTATGCCCAACACCTATGTAACATGCCTTTCGCATGACAGGCATGCAAAATGTTGTATTTGGCGTGTCAAGTCATCATAAGTTTTCGAAATTTTATCGAGGCGGCGAAATGTTCGCTTTTTCGTCATTTTTTGGCCATGGGCTCATGGATCCGCAAATTTATGTGTTGTACTGGGCAGATTAAGCTACCACACATCTTCGGAATGCAAAAAGGGCCATATTTTTATTGTCTAACTCCGAAAAACCACCTTTGAAATTTCAAAATGTTCAGGTTCGGATTCGCAATATTTCCGATGATTTTGTTCAGGTTCAGAAACAATTTTCGTTCAGGTTCGGACGCATCAAAACCTCACAGAGAAGCGAAATGCCTAGCTGCAGTCGCGCTGTTATTGTGCGTGTTGTTTACGAAAACACATTGTTATATCTAAAGATGTCAGCTGAAATTTCCAAATATAGGTGCTAAATTCCCCGAATGAGTGGGACAAAAGCCACAGTTAAATATTGTTGCCAATAATCTCGAGCAATGCCGGCTATACACCAGCTAGAGAGGAATGAAATTACATTACCATATTACATACATGAAAACCAATGTCAGAAATGGTAAAGATCATATATTATATACCCATGATTGTAATTATAGAATATAAAATATATTGGTTTCACGAATGACCAACTCATAATTCCGTTAAAACAACTAATCCTTCAAAGTATTACAACAACTGTTTCACTGAATGTTTCTCATTCATCTCACCAAAATTCCCAACTACACCTTTTACCGGACTCGGCCTCTGGGTCGCCGTTCGACTTTTAATCCGTCCCAAAAATTTCCATTTCTATATAAAACGCCCATGACCCATTCATACCAAGAATCAGCAAAACATTATATTCGCACTATTAACAATGGAACTATACGCGAAATTCCACGGAAGACTGAAAATAGTTCATTACTGAGATAATTTCTAAAGAAAACAAATGATCTTGTTTTATTACGTATTCAGTTGTTATTTGTCTTGATAATTGAGTTTCTGGGTGTAATATTTAACCATTGGGTAGGAACTATTCTTTTAGGCGCAAGTAGGAAATTTTCCACCCAAATTTAGTGATGCGTAATATGCCAACGGAAACAACTGATATTGTTTGCATTAGTTTCGCTACTTCGGCGTCTAAATTATTGTTTCGACAGACAAATACTTATCGTAATCATAACATAAAGAGAACATCTATGGTTTCTAGAGTAATATATTCCTGAAATATCACCGCTCGTGAAGATTCGCATATTGCAGGTATTATTCGGGAAACCGTATTCTCTATGTTCGCATAGTGTTCGCGCTCTGATTAACCCTGTTTTGCAGCTTGGAATGTTACATCATCACCAGTGGATACCAGTCTAATCTCAATGGCCATGCATACTTGGGCATAACAAAAAAATACCTTCGTTTCCGTTAACCCCCTGTTCGCCAGATGGCCCCCCGTAAACTTTTTATTTGCAACATAAATTTTTTTTCAAAGTTCTCAATTTACAGTCTGAAAATTACCAATCTCATTCTCACATCTTGACTTTATTCTTCCAGTTTCTATTAGCTATAGTTGCTGCTTTTAATTCAATGAGTCATTAGCCTAATTAACTTGCAAAATCGTGCTCACAAACCACACTAAACCCGGGTTAGTGGGCTAACAAACATCCAAAAACACGATTCCTCGAAAATAGGCAACTTTAGCCCAAAGTCTTTTAGAATGATGGGTATGGAATATGTTTATTTAATAACTCAATTTGATATGTATATATGAGGTATGGCACAGTAATGTTATATTTAACGCCTCCGAAACATGCCGAGCATTGCCCTTTGAACATGCTTGGGACTATACAACACATCAGGCGCCTATTTTGAGCGGCAAATTTGAATTTTGAGACAATGCAAATTTTTTTTCTTTCAATTTGATATGTTTAGCGGTGTTGATTAATAGAAATTAAATGGCTTTGGACATATATGACAATTGATTGTTTTGTACAAATTCTCAACAATCTGTTGTTAAATTTTCTGATAGTTAGGCACTGAAGCATGTAACCCCAGTATGAAAATTGGATGAAACATTGATGATTTGTGGGAAGGTGCAGGTACATGTAGGTTGGGATATTACTCACATACAGGGAACTCATGCTTTAACGCAACATGTTATTATGGAATAACTACTCAATTATATGTGAATTTGCTAAATTATACCAAGAATCAATCATAAATAATAGTCCTGACTATAATTTGTATATAATAATTTCAACTATACTAGAATAAAGTCTATATCAGATTTATTTGAGGTATTGACTTAGTATGAGCTGGTTTATACTTGTCATGTATCATATTTATAGACCTCACAGACTTTATAGTATGAGCTGGAATATACACTGTTGTTTTATTCATTAGTTCATTAAGATTTAAATATCTTATTTTTTAAATTCATTTGATACGTGTCATTATTTCAATTAGAAAAATCCCAATTTACCCCGCTACGGCATCTATTTTTCCCAATTGCATGGACCTCGGACCCTTTCCCAAAACTAGGTAAGATTATCCCTTTCAGATCCTCTAGAGTTGGCATACTATGGTTCTGGTATCGGCGAAGTTGGAAATTGGGGAAGGTAGTGGTGTGGTGAAAGCTTCCCTAAGATAAAAAAAATTCAAGACAGTCACTCTTATATGCAAGATTTGTACAAAGAGAGGTCTGACTCCTGTTATTGCCAGGCCATATGATAAATAAAAACTTAAACAAAAGAATATAATATAAAGTGCCTTGCAAGTTCATTACAATATTATATCCAGATAGACTATATACATAGTATACCTGTATCTACAACACATTAAGCTGTTATTACCTTGTGCGTTATGGGAATTTTTTAAAAAGAAGAAAAAAAGGGTATACCCTAATTTTTTGCCGAAGGTACTATTTTATTTGGCCTTAACATGTAACAGGAAGATGTATCGACAGTTGTGGACAGTTATCTGATCATCTACCTGCAGCAACCTTAGTGGCCTCGTATGCGGGCTGGGATGGGAACCACAAGTGCGCATACATGTATCTTGCATGCATGCAATAAGAAAGTCCGCCCAACTTATTCCGGAGTGCATGGCTAAAACCATGCCACGTGTTCCCCGTTTATCGTGTTTGTTTGTTACGAATATAAGACAAGAAAAACAATGTCAGAAATGGTAACGCGCTCAAGATAATATATTATATACCCATGATTGTAATTATAGAATACCAGCAGGGTTACCCGGCGTTGCCCAGGTTAAAATAATGTGAAACCCTCTGCATATTATGGATATATGATGGGAATAGAGGACACTCTTGTTCAAAGCGTTACACATATTCTCATAAATTATATACCCAAATAGCATCACAAAACTTGATTCTTACACACGGAATATAAGTAGTAGCTCACCTTGTCGGATCGGAGCGATTGTCATTTTGTTTATCGCGATTAATCCGTCCCACCAATAAAGAACTATTTATTTATTTACAACTTCGTAAACTTCATACGTTATAACATGAACATGAGCACATTAGTTCCGAAAAATAAAAGACGACAATTGAGTTTTACATATAGAGGATCTACAGCGAGTCCCCAGTTTATAGCGAAATTTACAAAACGAGCCCAGTAAATTAGGTCTGGACCGAGCCTTTGGCGAGGTCAAGACCTAATTTACCGGACGAGTTTTGTAAATTCCTCTATAAACTGGGGACGTGTTGTAGATTCTACTTATTACATGATCCAAAAACTCTACAAAACATACATAATAAATCAACAAACGGGACGATAAACTAACATCTGCTTCTGTAAGGCATGCGATGACGTTTCACGTAAGTATGCGTTGTTTGTCCACGTAAAGAAACAGTCCCAGATAAATAAAGACTCTTTGACGTATTTTAAGGCGTATATTTAATGACAGAAATTTTCCAACTCTTCATTCATTGTTGTTTGTTGGAAAAATATTGGAAGCCATATATATAGTATTTTGAGACATAGCGTATGTAAAGTAAATAGACGACAACCCGGATGTCAAAGGTTACCTGGCACTATTTCTTGTTATCAAACGAACGTTTAATATCAGAATTTATAGAATGAGTTTAATGAATGGAATAAGGGTAGGATCGTGTAATAAATAGAGGATATGAAATGAGTATTTCTCTCATATGATATTTATGAAACGAGTCTAAGAATTTTCAGTTTTCTCGAGCCTCCGGCGAGAGAAAACTGCAAATTCGTGACGAGTCTGTTTTCGGCAGTTTTTTTCCGACCATTTTTTGACACCCACCCCCTTTTAACACTAAAACAGAGATTTGCGGGGGGAAATTCACTGTAAACAGCTGTATATGAATTTCTGTGCATACTATTTATCATGGATGTTAACATGGACATGTAAATAGGAATGAGTCATTTTGATGTCATTCGGCCAAAAAAACATGGCTGCCAGCAGCCATCTTGGATTTCGAAATTTGCAACAAAATACAACGCGATAACTGCATGCAGTCAGTTTACCAGTTAGAATTACATTATTGCTCTCATTCAAAGTGGTTTTGAAGCCCAACTCATTGCCAAAACACTAAAAAAACAAGCAGGAAATTTTTTTTTTAGTTGCGGAAAAAATTGCTTGTTGGTGGCTTTGACCACTCACCCACTCCGGCATACGTTTTTTTTTCACCCCCCCCCCCCCCTGGACGAGTTTCATAAATATCATATGAGAGAAACACGAATTACATATTCTATTTATCATATGACACCTATAAATTGATTATGATGTCCAAAACGCACACAAATCACTAAATAGCTATATGACATCGGCAGCAAAAGGTTAATGTGACGTCACTTCCTTGCACCGGAAGCCCAATTACACCTGGTGAACTAGCAGAAATAATATGCACGCGAAGATATAGTGCGCTATTCTGTTCTCAGTTTGTGACATTATATCGTATGTTTATTAGATAAATACGAATTACATATTCTATTTATCGTATAACAATGTCCAAAACTATATATTTCAAGATTATAATTGCGAGAATTTCGGCATCGCGTTGATTGACGCGCACGAATTTGACCTGCATTTAGTTAGTGACGCGGCTCGGCCCATGCTGCCATTCAGCCAATCAGAACACACTTTTTGTCAACAAACCAATCAAATTATCGGAAGGTGATATGAACTAGTAGTTCATATGAAATTGATTTATGACATACTTTCCAACGTAAATAATGATTGAGTCATATGATAAAGAGACGTATCAATCAATCTAGTGGGTTTGACTAAGATTTGAGGACACCTGGGGGTATCAAATCTCCACGAAGATACAGATACTTTAATGAAATGTCCCAGTGCTCCTCTGTCCATTGTGCTATATACTGGCTAATTATCCTCAGTTTAAAATAAATTTTGCTATGCCGCTATATCAGCTGCATGTGCCCGACACAGAATGAGATTTTGAGTTTTTGTATGTTAGGCGATGAGTCTGTTCTAAACATGAATGATATCCTCTGTATTTTGGGCAGATATAACATTGTCATATATGTCAGTATTGGAGGATCCTGAAAAGTCATGTGCCACTGACTCCGTTTTCTTTTATCTCAGACATTATACTCGACGCCACACTGTGCCACAATTGTTGAACAGGCCTTATATCATGCATTTCCATATCTCTTGTAAATTTTGTGTGGAAACTATATTTAATGGGGCAGACTCAATTGTGTTATAATATTAACATGAGCTATTCTAATATTTTAACATGCACCATTATCTTCCTCGCAAAATGTTACCACAGTTTGAACGCCTTGGTGTCACCTCGATTGTACCCCGTGAAGTTATATATAGAACAGATACAGACAGACATATATTTGCAAATATATCTAGGCACCAAATGTGACATTTTACGTACAATTTGATTCCTCGTATTATTTGAGAAGAACGTGTATGAATTTGATGTTAATTGGCACTAAACATATTTATATCAGTTGTGGTGACCCACCCGTCCCTATTTCGGACTCAAGCGCGCAACATTTGACATCATTAAACCACAGACTCATTATGGAAATGAATATATATAAAATTGTTTCAAATTGGCGAGTTTACAAATTCGTATCAGATTGAAGGCCACACATCTCTCACCCAAACTGTACTAATTTGGCGTAGTTAAACCACATGATTAGTTTCCTAGTATCACGGAGAATATGTACCAATCTGGTGGAAATCGGCGCTAAATATATTGTTTATCTATTCGTGTGTCTCTCTCGCCCTCTGTGGACCCCTGTCTCGAATGACACCAGTTTTGACATCTTTAAAGCACACAATTAGACTCCTGATATCATGGAGATAAATATTTATAAGTTTGGTGCTAATCGGCGACTAAAATTTTTTTTTTTCTCAAATTGAGTGCCCACCCACAACATCTCGCACACAAACAACACCAATATAGCGTCTTCAAATCACATGATTTGATTCCTCGTATCGTGGATAAGAATGTGTATCAATTTAGTGCAAATTGGCGCTAAAATTATTTTTATCAATGTTGGTGCCCCTCTCCCTTTCAGTGCACCCCTGACTCGAATGACGCAACTTTTGACAGCTTTAAGCCACCCCATTAGACTCCTGATACCGTGTAGTGGGGCGGATAGATGACACAATCGTGCATTTTATGGTAAAAGCACCAAACTTGACACGCATGTACTACATATAAAAATAAGACATTTTTGATATCATGCCAAGCTGGAGAATGCCCATGGTTGCCATGGCAACCGTTTTGACAACAAATCTTGTTTTTCTCTCAATCCCAACAAGTATGCATCGTTATGACTCAGTTTCTGATCGAAAAACAATGTTTTATGTACCTATTTGTACTGAAAAGGGATCAGGCTATATATCCATTGACTCATGTGTCCGTTATAGTTGGGTAGAATCAAAATGGCGGATAAAATGGCGGATAAAATGGCCGCCATTTGTTTGAAAGTCCCTATTATTGGCTGCGTGTATCGACATTTTATTGAGATGTGTGTACATTTTTTATTATAAAATGTACTTTGACAAGAAAATATAAACTGATAAATCACTCTGTATATATATAACAATTCTAAGGATTGCAAAACAAAAATTATAGGCCAGAAGATGATGGAATAGCGTAAATATAATGCAAAAAAAAAACAATGGGTTGTTTGTTTTGATTACTATAATTTATGGTTACAATGACACGAGAAGCATTTCTATGATATAAAACTATCTGAAAGTTGATTATGACAATCTTCCGAGTTAACTTTATATAATATCATTTTAGCGAGTGTGTGTGGACAATATTGGTCTGGTACAAAACTTCTTGGCAACCGTTGCTATGGCGCTACCCGATTACCTTTGTGCAGCTATAATAACACTTACTCACAATTTGACAAGCTGCTAATCATTGTGGTATTATATGCGCAACATACAAGTACCGCAAAGTTTACATATTTATGATATTAACTATAATTCTTCAAAATAGAGGTAAGCAAATGTTTTTATTACGAGCGTAGGTGCGAATTATGTGCGACAATGTATGATATGAATTGTTTACATTTGCAATAGCAATATCGTGAGATATATGTAATTCCCTATATAGTTGTTATACAACTGAAGTGTGCTAAAACATTTGATTCTAATATATTATGAGAATCAATCATGCAATAACTAGTGGCATTTCGCCGCTCCAATATAGGATAAAACAGTCGAAGACACTCATTCTGCGATAAGTGGCATTCAAGAATGTGCAATGGATAGTCAACTATGAATAATTCATGACAAATCGCCAGTCAATTCTGCTAGTTGTGTGAACGCATCCTAAAGAGTTGGAAAAACTTGCATACATGTCACTTTTGGCAACACTTACAGTAATGCCTTAAGTAATCGACATCCTAACCACAGCAGAATTATGGGTAACTTTCAGGATTTAGTCGGAAATATGGATATTTATTTCCAACTAAATCCTGAAAATTACCCATAATTCTGATGTGGTTAAGGGGTCGATTACTTAGGGCATTACTGTATTTGCAATTGCAACTGCATAGAGCAGTACAGCGTAATGATGCCCTCGAAAATTTGCAATTGTTTTTGCATCCATTCTTGCAGCCACGTCGCAATAGTTCTTGGCAACCTTTGGATGCTCCAGTATTGATTGATTGATTGATTGATTGGGGTTTATTGTCTGTCGCTTTAGCAACTAAGGCCATATCACGACATTGCCAGTTTTAGTGGTGGAGGAAATCCGCACACTTGCGAATAATCTAACAGTGATTTCAATGGCTGATAAACTCGTCAACCATGCGCGGCAAACCACCGGCCATCGTCGAGTAACTGGTAACTCCACCAGATAACGATTTCGAGCTACAAAGTCCACGACGGAAACATGAGGATTTGAACCCTTATCGCCAGCGCTGGAGGGCGAAACGACTTGGAGTTGTACCCCTAACCGATTGAGCCACCGAGGCCCCGGATGCTCCAGGAAGATCGGTCCATGTCACACTCCAACTTTCTTCATAGTAGCCTGTCACTTGTATAAAAAAAATGGGTTTCGTAAACAAAATTGGGGATTTTGTGCAATGTAGTTAATCGTAAATCCCATATACTGGAGACATTGGAAACCATTGTTGATAAGCTTCTTATCGATTAGTAGCCTAAAAATGGCGTTACCATAGCAACGGTGGACTTGTTGGTGGATATGGTTATATAATAATACTTGCATGCATACATTCTCCAAGACGAACCTCCAGCACTGATCTCAAGAGTCAAGGTGACTATGAAAGGTCAAGTGTTTTATCACTTCATGTGCTATTATTTGTCTTTATGAGGAACCTAAATTGGTTGCATCATATTGATATTTTGTTACATTCTGGAGATCATAGCCGTTATTTTGAGACACATATCTTATCCATATGCTGATTATTACTTGTGTGGGAGATTTTACGAAACATGTGACCAGGCCAATTGGCGACTCTTAAACTTAGAAATTGCTCTTCCCGATAGACAATGGCCACACCATTAGTTGGGTGGAAAGAGGACACAATCGTCAATGTTATGCGGATAAAATATGATCCAAATAACGTACACCGTTGGCATGGCAACCATTTTGGTGAATCACCTGTTGTTTGTCATACTCTATCCATTATGTATTGCTAATGACCAGAAACCTCATAAAAACTGTTCGCTGTGCATCTATTTTGATTGGGTCATATACTTGTAAGAACATATAAATTTTATATATGGGTAGATTCAACATGCTATCCCCAACAGTATGGTAATAGGACGCATGTACGCCAATAAAAATAATAATATATATTTAACAACAGTTGAGCATCGATGTTTTTATTTATTTCCAGATATTGTCGTAGAACAGGGATCAGTTTAGTTGAAGTGCTTTAAAGTTGTCGCCCTGGGATTACTCAAGTACACAATTTAAAATCCATATCTCAGGTAAAACATCCGCTTTGCGAGAATGACCGAGATGTTGCTATGAAAAATCCATTTATCAACTATGCATCAAATCGGTCGACGTTTGTTCAAGTTATATACGCGATAACGACATTAAGTTTTTTTTAATAGGCAATGGGCCTTTTGTTTCTGTTTGACTGCTTTGAAAAATTCGACTGACTGAACACTGGGAAAGGATAGTTGAACACTATTTCAATTGAACATAAACATTATATGTAAGACAGATGTAGAGAGAGAGAGATAATATAGAATGAAAGACAAGGTATATATATGGAGAATGGAGAGAGCGCGGGAAGGGAAAGATGCTTCTTTTATATTTATATTTTGTCTGATAGATATACAGGGTTATTGTTATTAATTTCGGCGTAATGGTTGCGTGTTCAGTCAATGGATATGGATTTTGAATGGTTTAAGTGATTAAGCCTCAAGAGGAATCAGATTGTATTACTTGTTGTCCTTATCAAATAAGCCCATCTGCAGCCATAAACTATTGTATTGGTGTTGGGGTCCTTCTTCATAAAATGTTGGTACATGTGTAAGAATCAAGTATATTATAATGGTATATTTTGAAGGGGGGTTACTTGTTTGTCCGAAAATGTAGCCTCAAGTGTTCCGAAATATATCAATGACCTTTTTTATAAAAACTGAGAGATTCTTGGTAATTCTTTTGTTGTGGTTATTGAATAGTGCTGCTAACTTGTTAGCGGTTGGTCTCCGATAATAGTATGGTCCCAGGTATTGTACGCGTATGTCTTGGGGTTCAATACATTTAAGGATTACATGATACTCGTCGCATATTTCTGAGTTGCAGAGGGCACATAATCTATCCGAATATGGGGCATTGGTCCACGTGCCATATTCTATTGAGAGTCTATGGTTCCTCGTTCGGAAAAGAAGGACGCTTTGCATGACTCGGTGGTTTGTTATTGATAGGTAACTTTCTCGTTCAAATGAGGTCTTGATAATACGATAAGATGCGAATTTACTGGATGTTGCTATCGATGACAACTAATTGTGCTTGGCATGCTCATCGATACTCATTCTCATGATAGCATTATGTAATCAAGCAAGTGTACTAGTCATCATAATTATAAACCTGTGGATATATATACATAATCATAATATTTAATGAACATTGAAGTCACTTCCGACATATATATTAGCTTACCACTAAATCCGTTTTATGTTAATGTTCTAATTGGACGCTATATGCCATTGGAAATGCATACATGGATGCTCATGCAGTGCCATATTCGTCAAATGTGTTAGCGTTCATGAATAACTCGTTCGGACGTTAGAACGATCAACCAATTAGTTTGTAAAAGTGGTCAATATTAGCCAGTTTCTTTGCAAAAGACGTAAGCCTACATCCTTCTCGAAATGTGAATGCCATTGTGCGCAAATTTCACCGTTTAATCTTCTAGTCTATTCCAGACAAAGCAATTTTCCAAGTAGATTTTGAGAGCTTATATGAGTACTATGGCCTTTGCTGTAGAACATTAATGTCAATAGAACGTTGTTTGATAAACCAACGGCTAATTATGGACCCCTCTCCAATTCTGATCTCTCATGATAATCCAGCGACAAAAAGGACACCAGTCTCATAAGAGACATATACAACATCACAAAACAACAGGTATGTCTTGGACATAAACGCCCTTTGTGCTTGTCGTGTTTAGTAACTCATTCAACGTTCTTTTTAAATATTTTAGAGTTTGCGAGTTGTTAGTCTTGGATCGGATGTTAGAATAATGAACCAATTAGTGTGTAAAAGTGGTCAATATCAGCCAGTTTCTTTGCAAAAGACATAAAGGTTACATCCTTCTAGAAAATTTAATTGTCATTGTGTTTCGCAAATTTAACGGTTTATTGTTCTAGTTTATTCTAAGCAAAGTCATTATCAAGGTAGACCTGGTGAGCTTCGATAGGCATTATGGTATTTCCCATAGAAATTTAATTTCAATAGAACGTTGTTTGATAAACTAAAGGCTAATTTTGGACCACTCTCCAAATCTGACCCTTCACGATAATCGAACGACAACAAAAGGCCACCAACCTCATATGAGCGATCTACAACATCACAACACAACAGGTGTGTCTTGGAGGTAGTGAGCGCCCTTTGTGTTTGTCGTGTCGAGTTATTCATTCAAAGTTTTTCAATTAAACATTAAAAGTTCTCTTCCTGCTGGATCGGTAAAAAGCGACATTAGCCAGTCAATATAGGTGATCGTGAATATGTGGCAGGAGGCTCAAATTGCCTCTACTCCTATCGTTAAGGCTACATACACATACAGATAATACGTTCACAACTTAAAGTCTGAAAGTAACGGTATGACATGTTCAGACTAAAACCGGACCATTGTCATGTGCACATGAATTATAAGTACTTGTAATAGCGTGTGTACCCCTCCCTTCTCACACCCCTGAATCGAACGGAAATTTGATGGAAACAATTTGATGGCGACAAAATGTTTCACCAAATGTTTGGTCGGTATCCGTGGTGCATGTCATATATATATATATATATACCAGCCAGATAAACATGTATCACTTAACATGGCCTATGAATAAAACCACTTGTATGACATGTTATAATCGATATATATACAATCAAATACATGCAACTGAGCAGTATTTGTTATGTGCTTCATTTTGTACGTATGCATATAAATTGTATACTAGCAGTTATTATGTATATATGCAAAATTATGATGTTGGGTTTTATGTTTGAACATATAGGCCGGAGTCATCATCTCCAGTTTAAACGTCCGAGTTAAACCTGGTTTTAGACCTACATTGGTGGTCAAAGGGCGCATCTTGTCGTTCAGTTGTCATTTAGTTGATAACTCTATTCGGTGGTATGAACATGCAGTCAAACTACCTTGTTACCAATCAGAACAATGTGCAGGCCGATAAAACGCTTATTGACGTGCCATAAATTATCGCGAGCGATATGTATTCATTGAGAAACAAGTATCGCTCATGGACGACTAATCCATTCTTATTCGGCGTTTAAACAAATCTGTTTCACCACTTTGTTTGTGGTTTTCCGCAAGATGCTTCACGAAAAGACAAAAGTTGGTGTGTTTACATGTATGTTTATATAGACATATTATGAGACCTGTCTATCTATCCGTCCGTCCGTTCGCAACTTTTCGTCCTAACCCCAGAACCGCTGTTGTGGGTTAAGTAACTAGATAGAACAAGTTGTAACGAGCACATTTGTTTATTGTTTTGTGTCTACTGATCGCCGCCAAAAGAGTAGCCGTTAACGTGTCACTTGCAACACTTAGGAAACAGCCGTCCACACCATACTGTGCCATAACCAATAAAAAATCGAAGACTGCCCTCCTCCAATGTGTTTTTGTTCTTGAGGACACAATTGTCCCGGTTATTCACGCTGTTGGGGTAGGATTGAAATATATGACAACTTCAGAAATTAGCAGTCTTCCGGGGACTTAGTATCGAACGTGTTTTTATTTTTGAAAACAATGAAAACCGGTTCAGCCAGTTACAGAGGTGTGTTGACGATTTAAATGCAGACGGGGAACCACAGTGCAGTTATATTTGTCTTTAACTTCATGTTGATCTCTCCAAGACAAAATCCATACATGGGAATGACATGACCACCATCCGATTTTAAATCTTCAAAATACATTTTCAGTGTATAAACCTACACGGATTGAAATAATTGGATGGGACATGGCATGACATGCTATTAATTATTTGATACAATAAAGTGCACTAAGACATAGACGCATGTTTTGCTTAAATCGGGACAGCAATACATTTTCACTAAATGATTTGTTCTGGATCGTGAGAGATGAGCAACATTGAGTTTCACATATCACCATCACTGACTATGAAATGAAAACAGCCAAAGAGAAGACCAACAACAAATATAACTACAGTCCATGCATGTAGGTTAAAATAGTACATTCCTTGGAGTATAAATGACAATTGAATAACACAATCAAACCACCAAATACATGTAGTGTGCTGTCCAAAATGTCTTATTTTTGTATGTAGTACATGCTGTCAAGTTTGGTGCTTTTACCATAAAATGCACGATTTTGTCATCTATCCGCCCCACTATTTGTGCATTAGATTAGACGCCTTCAATCATAAACAATCATTTTATAGAACTGGAAGTGGAATTACGAACAAAAATCTGCGATAAGAAATTCTGTAAGATGGTTGGGTGTGGGCTGGGGGGGGGGGGGGGGGGGGGGGGGTATCGAATAACTTTATTCTCAATACTTGGATGTCATATGAGTTTGTTATTTTGTGCATGATATTAGATAATCCTTCAATCAAAAACAATCATTTTTAGAACTGGAATTGCGAACAAAAATCTTCGATCTGAATTGGGTGGGGGTGGCGAATAACTTTATTCTTCAAACTTGGGGTGGCGAATAACATTGGTCTTTAAACTCCGACGTAGATACGTTTCTAACTTTTTGTATTTGATTAGACGATCCTTCATTCATAAACAATCATTTCATAGAACTGGAAGTCGAATTGCGAATAAAAATCTGCGATCTGATATTATGTATTGGTTGGTGGGTTGGCGGGGTGGTGAATAACTTTATTCTTAATACTTGGATGTCAGATGAGTTTCTTATGCTGTACATTAGATTAGTCGATTGACATTGAAAATTGGAATAGAGTCCAATTATTTAGCACAACCCATCCTGATGTTGAAAATGCACATGCCATGCTGCTACCAAGAAAAGTAAAGACGGAACCAGTTTTTGAACAGTTGCCCCCACACTAGTGAAATCTATTTCATTCCTTGTATTGTCTTTAAGGTGTTTGATGAATGTTAATTAACCATAGAGTTCGAGATAGAACACAATTTATTAAGGTTAACGAGCCATACAGCTCTAACGGCAAAATGAACAATGACCGTTTTCAACTATATCGGGTCTTGTGTAAAATGTTATAAATCTATATTTTATCTGACAACCATAGAGGTCACGTGACATTAAACCACATTAAATCACACCAACATCATAGTGAAATATATTTCATTCCTTGTATTGTATTTAAGGTGTTTGATGAATGTCAATTAACCATAGAGTTTGAACAAAATTGATGAAGGTTAACTAGCCATACAGCTCTAACAGCAAAATGAACAATGACCGTTTTCAACTATATCGGGTCTTGCGTACAATGTTATAAATCTATATTTTATCTGAGTTAAACAACCCACAATGTTAACTCCAACCTTCCTGAGCACATCTGCTGTTTCGACTGAACCAGTAAACAATAAAGGCAAGGGAACCGGATGATTTGGGGATATATGGCGGCTATTTGGGGTAGAGTGCAATTTTTTTTATCACAACCCTTCCGATGTTGAAAATATGCATACCATGCTTCTACTAAAAAGTATACAAGGAACCAGTTTTTGAACAGTTGCCCCAACCCTAGTAAATGTCCCGTAGTAATATGGAAATCATTATTAGTTTTGTTTAACCCCAACGGTTTCGTGATCATTTTACCTTGATAAAAATATGATATATGTGTCGTGCATGGACCTCCATTGCACTTTTTGTTGCTAAATCGGCTGCGTGGCCAGCACCATGGCAGTCACAAGGGAATCCTTGAATTCTCGTGCGGTGCCACACAGCGGGCATTTATATAGGACAGGGAGGCAATCATATAACCCGTTCCATATTTTCGAAAATAGGGCTGAAGTCGTGCATGGAGTGTCAAAATAGTCCCTTTTTATACTATATACTATAACATTTGGAAGGGGTTATATGGTTGCGTCCCTGTCCCGTGGACGCCCACCGAGTGGCACCGCATGAAAATGCAAGGATTCCCGGGAGGCCGCCATGCTTCTAGCTACGTAATCATGTTTATGGGCTGCGAAACGGTTTTCAAAAACTTTTCTTTGTTTTTTTGTAACATATCCCAGTCTGTTGTTGAAAAATACGTATGAGTTTTAGGTCCTGATGGATCTGGGTTTTCTCTATCCATATTATCGATTTAATTGTTTAAATACCAGAGGAGCAGATGGTGGCGATTTTCTGCCATGTCTATATAGTGGTATAAACGATACGACGTCACGATATCGGGAAGAGAATTCCCAGAACCCAAGATACTGGCAGGTATACCACGAAGAGATCAGTAAAACCCACTTGAAATCCTAAACGCTCTGTATAGTCACACCGACTATCGACCCATTGGCCAAAGCCGGGACTATAGCCTATAGTACATGTATGAGGTGGCGCGGCATTTCCAAATTAATTGTCAACACACCTCATCCCACACGAACAACATCTTCATGTATACGGTAATTTTATTTGTTTATATCTGCATTAAGTATACACTAATACTATAAAACAAGTTGATTATACGGTGACAGTCTTGACTTCTTGTTCTTGTTTGAAAGCTGGTGGGCGTGCACTCGGAGCTGTAATTTCTAAAATTCATAATTTGAAAGAAATAAGTATTGAAACATATGAAAAACTCTATAATTCCTGTGTTATTCCAGTAACAGACTATTGCAGTGAAGTTTGGGGATTTGGTCAATTCCACTCAATTAACACAGTTCAACACCACGCTTTACGCTATTTCTTGGGAGTTGGTCGTTACACCCCTCTACCCGCACTTAACGGCGATGTTGGATGGACATCCCCTTACTGCCGTCGGTGGTATTCGATGCTGAGATTCTGGAATCGTTTATTGACCATGCACGCTGGCAGAATTACAAAACAAGTATTTTTATGGGACATCTTAAACTGTAAGAAAGATAGTTGGGCTGCCCACTTTAAATTAATCACACAGATACTGAACATGAATAATATATTTGACGATAGACGAATGTGTAATCTCGATGAGTGTCATGAAGCCCTTAAGAGACATTTTCAGAAAACTTGGTCTGCAGATACAAAAAAATTACCTAAATTGAGAACCTATATATTATTTAAACACACATACGAATTAGAAAGATATGTAACTCTTAACATCAGTAAAGCTGAAAGATCGATTATGGCACAATTTCGATGCGGTGTTCTCCCCTTGAATATTGAGACTGGGAGGTATAATAAGGAAGATTCCGACAAGATATATTGTTCTCTGTGTGATTGTAGCCAAGTTGAAGACGAGACACATTTTCTCCTTAACTGTCGAGCATATAAACACTTGCGATCAAAACTGATGTCATATATCGCGATCGAACATGGACAGACACAATTTAGTGACGTCGGCTTGCTTACTCAGCTAATGAATCGGTATCCTCTTCAAGTAGCTAAATTTCTTTATAGTGCTTATAAAAAAAGACAAGATATTCTTAGCAAAACCTTTTCTATCCCATGAATGTGCACAACAATTTTCTTTATTATTTTTGTTTAAAGTGACTTATAGGCCTTATTGGCCGGGTGTGTTGTTATTTTGTTACTCGACATTGTTATCACCTGTATGTGATGTTTTGTATACACTATACACACATGTCACTATAATAAAATATTCGTTCGTTCGTTCGTTCGTTCGTTCGTTTACACTCAGACAGGATGTCACCCGGAAAACTAGCAATTTATTTGTGCCTAATATTCAGCCAACTTAAGTCGGACAACGATTCCAACATTTATAACCAAAATATGCAATATATGTATATAGTCATTCTCCAAGACAATGCCAATTTGTATTGTAATAGTCAATCGGATAGGAATTTCATGAAAGCATTGTCATTCTGTGTACGTAGCATCAATTATAAGACTGGAGCTATATTTCAGCCTTTTCTATACGTGCCCAGCGATACCTATATCGATTGGCATGTGTCGCTCGTCAAAGTTTCAGCAGGAAGGGGATTCTGATGTTGAAATGTAAACCGTTTAAAGAAGCACTCAATGTGATAAATACAAAAGGCTTTTACCACCCAAGGCGCACCTGTTATTCTGGAAATCCATATATTAATCTTATGAGACTGGTGGCAGCGAACAGAATTGGAGAGGTGATTAAAAATAACTCTATAGATACTGACACACAATGTTCTGTTGAAATGAATCTCCTAATTGAAAATACCGCTAGGTTTATCGACGCTCCGTGGGTCTACTTGGATAGATCTTGAAACTTATGATACAGAATAGCTTTTACCTCCCTTTAACTCAATTGCAAATTAATTGATTAATCTTGGCATCTATCACAAAGAAATGGGTTCATCGTCCAAACCATGACTAAAACGCACACTGCCATACATATTTAATAGAAAACATTTTTGACATAGCATCATACATCCTGGGACCCAACTTTAGCCCGAGCCTGTGTACATATTCCGTCATTTTCCAGTCATTTTTTTTTAATTTGGCACAGATATTAAACATCGTTGGAACCTGCAATTCTGAGTTTGGTTGGAACCATTTTTGTCGAGTTCTTGTCATTTTTGCCAACTTTTCTAGCTCGTTAGCGCAATAACTTGAACAAATATTAACCGATTTTAACAATGTTTTGCGTAAGAGCTGTTTTTTAAAAAATATCTTGAACAAGTTCGAAAACCAGACTTATCCGATCTTTTCTACCGCAAGTATGGCCCCTAGTTTGACGAATTTTCTTGATTTTCAACATTTGAGGTTTCCGGATGATGACATTTATTCCGGACATATCCAATCCTTCAGTTAGCCACCGTGTCCAGGGACATTGTGGTCGGTCGACCTTTTATTTAATATGATTTGGTGTATCATTCTAGATGAAGACAATCCAACTCGACCACCCATCGGACACTTGAATTATTCTAAACCACACAACTATCGGCATTGCCGCGCCGTATATATCAGTACCAGATTCCTAGATTATATCCACGGTCCCCACACTACTTTCCCACCCATCGGAAACATGAATTATCAAAAAAATGCTCTTCATTGTTCGGTCCACAAAATTTTAGGAGAAACGATACGATTAGGTGCCATTAACTTAGCAGGTATAATGCCATGCGCATTAAGATTCGTCGACTAAGATTGTTACAAGTAACACCAGGGAGGTACAGCTTCACCTATGTAGCCTCTGATGTCTACATATATAGAGTACATACAGTTTGCATTGGTGTGTGGCACCGTCGTACGGTATATATCATCTCATTCAAAACCAGCTAAATAATCTTTTAATTCTTATTTAAAAAAAAACACAGATTCACCCATATTAGCATTGCACTGTATCAACCCAATTTATTGTGCTGTAATGCCGTTGAAGGTTTTGTGTGAGTTTGTCAGTAGCTTCATATCTGCCCTTACACAAGTTCCATGAATTCCGTTACTAGTTCCCAGACCAACCCCAGTTTCTAGTTCCCAGTTCTCATAATATGATAACAATCGTTACTGAATCGCCCACATGTATGTATGCATAATCACAGCAGCTACGGTGCCATCCTTTCTGGATTCTTCTTGTGCCGCGACTAGTCCATCTCGAAATCACAAACCAGGTCACATACGCTCGTCCAGCTGTTAAAAATTGGGCGTAAGTCGTGCATGGGGTCAACATAATGAAAAAAGGTCAGTTTTCGTTGCTAAATCGCCTGCGTAGGCATAACCATAGCAGCCACGAGGCTATTGTTCTGGATTCGTTTTGTGCCGCTACTAGTTCATCTCAAAATAAAAAACTAGGTCACAATTAACCTTTTCAACTGTTCAAAAATTGGGTGTAAGTCGTGCGTGGAGGAAATTAACAATTTCTCGTTGCCAAATTCCAATATGTATGTATAATCACAGCAGCCACGGGTATTCTTTTGTGCTGCCACCAGTCCATTTAGCAATCACAAACTGGGTCACATACGCCCATCCAGCCGTTCAAAAAATCGCCTTTGTTCTGACAACACTATTGTTTGTAAAAGAGCAGACAAAGGAGGTGCACTGGTGATTATGGAAGCGACCGACTATGCCAACAAATCGGAAGATACACTCTTGGACGATCGTTTTTACAAGACACTTCCTACAAATGAGGAGAAGTTTGTCACAAAGTTCTCTAAATGCCTAACTGATAAAGAAGCCGAATATCTCACAAAATTTGAGATGAAATGCAGCTCTTACGGATTAAGCAAAATTCATAAAAGTCCCACAATCCAACAGGCAATTAAAGAGCAGAATTCCGCGTATATCCGAGTGCCCAGGTATGGATAATATGGTCACTGATGTTAGTCGGGAAAATTTCTTTTGCTTGTATATACAGTTGGTGTTCGAGATAAATCATCCAGAATATCGCAAAATTTCACTGAGTGAACATTTGGATGAATGTGGAAAGAATCAATATTCGATCTTCCCATTCCAAAAACTGTTCTCAGCAAATAGAATACGCCGAACCCGGAAGGAAGATTTCTACGTTGATCACTTCCGATGCAAGCTAAATGCGCCCAGGAAATGACGTTGTGTAAAGCTGGGTTGTCTCCTTGACACTATGATGTCTCATGTTATTCTTGGACCATATATGACCGAGCCTGTCGACAAACGGGTTATTATTGCCTTACAAGAAAAATCCCAGTTTGAGAGATATGCTCGTTCGATCTAGACTCAGACCTTGATTAACACGCAGTTCAATTAGCTTTTTAGCAATTTCAACATCATTATCCTTTGTTTGTGCTCAACACAATATTTTATGTCAATTTCCGACACAACCTAAGAAAATTTAGCTAGTTCCATAGAAATAATTACATAAGAAATCGGATAACCGACCTGTGCCAGTGCTCTCCACACTTTCCAAATATATATATATATATATATATATATTTGCCAATGTCTGTTCCATAACAATTTACAGGGACCATCTCAATAACAATAGAGAGGTCTATTTTTGGTACTTTTTCTTACAAGAAAGATAATGGATAAGATAGTGCGGGTTAAAATTTTCTAAAGTGACGCTGTTGTTGTCAGGGGCAGAAAAGGGGAGAAGGGCAGAAAAAACATTGTCGCCGATTTCCACCAAACTTATACATAATCATCTCCATGAAGAATCTAATGGTGTGGTTTACAGACGTCAATAGCGGCGCCATTTGAGTCAGGGGTGCATGGAAGGGGAGAGGTGCACAATAATTAATAAACCTGTTTAGCGCCGATTTCCACAAAGTTGATACACATTCTTCTCTATGAAACGAGGAATCTAATCGTGTGCTTTCAAGATGGCAAAAGTGGCGCTATTTGAGTCAGGGGTGCAGTGCAGGGAGAGGGGCACCAAAATCGCACTTCCGCAAAAAGCCAATTTGGCATTTTTGGCGGCTATGTTTTTCGGTGGTTACCATGGCAACCATGGGCTTTCCCTAGCTTGGCATGATATCCAAATCCACAAGATATCACCTCAGGATGTTGTATACAAAGTTTGTTTCTTTTACCTTAAAATGCACGATTCACCCTTTTTTTGACACGGAGCCGCCCTACTAGTGTGGATGATATTGTATAAGTTTTTGTATAAAATTGGCGAGTATACAAATTCGTATCAAATGTATGGCCCCCATATCTCTCATCCAAACAGCACCAATTTGGCGTATCTAAACCACACGATTAGTTTCTCATATCACGGAGAATATGTATCAATCTGGTGGAAATCAGAGCTAAAGATATTGTTCGTCTTTTTTTGCGTTCCTCTCACCCCTATGCATCATGACTCGAATGGCCCCACTTGTGACAGCTTGTGACATCCTTAAACCACACAATTAGACTCTTGATAAACCAATTTTGATCAAAGTTAGTGCCCACTAACCCCCATCTCTCACCCAATAAACAGCACCAACATGGCGTCTTTAAATTACACGATCAGACTCCTCGTATTTGGATGAAAATGCGTATCACTTTGGTGAAAATTGGTGCTAATTATTACGTATCAATTTTGGTGCCCCTCTGCCTTTCAGTTCAACCCTGAATCGAATGACACCACTTTTGACATATTTAAGCCACCCCATTATACTCCTCATACCATGGGGCTTATAGTGTATAAGTGTGGTGGCAATCGGCGACTAAACCCATTCTTATCTAATTGATTGAGTGCCCCTCCCACAATCTTTCATCAAAACGACAGCAATTTGGAGTCTTTAAATCGCACAATTAGATTCCTTGTATCATGGAGAAGAATATTTATCAATTTGGTGGAAATCGGCGCTAAAATTCGTTTTATCAATTTTGACACCCCTCTCCCCTTCCGTGCACCCCTGACGCGAATGGCGACACGTTTGACATATTTAAACAACACCGTTAGATTCCTCATATCATGGGCATGATTATATAAAAGTTTTATGGCAATCGGCGGCAAACATTTTTTCTACCCCTCCCCCTGTTCTGCCCATGACAACGGCGTCACTTTAGAAAATTCTAACCCACACCATTATCTTTCTAGTAAAAAGTTACCCTTAGTATACCGTTTGGTGCCATCTAGATGGTCACTCGGCGCTAAACTTAGTTTATAAATTTTGGTGCCCCTCTCCCCTTCCGTGCATCCCTGACTCGAACGGTGCCACTCTCGATATATTTAAACCACACCACCAGATTCCTTATATCATGGTATTGATTATATATAAGTTTCGTGGCAATCGGCGACAAATTATTTTTCTGCCCCTCCCCCTTTTCTGCCCCTGAGGACAACGGCCTCATTTTAGAAAATCCTAACCCTCACCATTATCTTTCTCGTAAAAAGTTACCCCTAGTAGACCCTTTGGTGTCGTCTAGATGGTCCCCTGTGAATTTCTATAGAACACAGACAGACAGACAGGCATACAGACAGACATACAGACAGACAGACATTCGCAAATATAGATATAGATAAAATATATATTGGTTTCACGATTGACCAACTCATAATTCCGTTAAAACAACTAATCCTTCAAATTATTACAACAACTATATACGCTTATCACTGCAGGTTTCTCATGCATCTCACAAGAATTCCCAACTACACCTTTTACCGGACTCGGCCTCCGGGTCGCAGTTCGACTTTTAATCTGTCCCAAAAATACCCATTTCTATAAATAAAACGCCCATGGCCCATGTATACCAAGAATCGGCGAAACATTAAACACGCACAATAACAGCGCTTCTCGGTGAGGTTTTGATGCGTCCGAACCTGAACGAAAATTGTTTCTGAACCTGAACAGATTCATCGGAAATATTGCGAATCTGAACCTGAACATTTTGAAATTTTCAAAGGTCGTTTTTCGGAGTTAGACCATAAAATATCGCCAGTTTTGCATTCCGAAGATGTGTGGTAGCATAATCTACCCCGGACAAAACATAAATTTGCGGATCCATGAGCCCATGGCCAACAAATTACGAAAAAGCGAACATTTCGCCGCCTCGATAAAATTTCGAAAATTTATGACGACTTGAGACGCAAATACAACATTTCGCATGCATGTCATGCGAAAGGCATGTTACATAGGTGTTGGGCATACAAATTCCCACATAACTGTTTAAAGGTGTATCACCGAAAGATGTCGTTAATTGATGCTTGAAGACAATATATTAACTTACCGTTTATCCTGTCCACTGGGCGCCGCCATCTTGAAACGTCCAAACCAAAACGGGTATCCGACAGTGGATAAGCTATTTGATTTATGTCATTTAAAGATGCTGACTGGTCTGCAAAATTAATGGACGCTCAAATTTCTGCAACATTAATCACACATCTACTCAATTCGAATGTTCATAATCTAACTTCGCACCGCCTCACGAAACAACGTAATAGGGGTAACAACTCTATTCTGCAGATGTGATATGACGCTGGGATAAAACTGATTCTTCACAGAGCTATCTTCGACTCGAACGCATCAACACACAAAGCAGCGAGGATATGGCATACTCATGATTTAATTATCGCATCACGACCAAGCGCTGTTTATAATATAACCCATGATGGTATATACCCCCTATAGAGCAGTAATATCACATGGAAAATGGACGTAAATAAGAGTTTCCTACAAAAAAAAACTGCGCAAAACTTTAACCGCACTCATCAACTCAATTCAAAACAGTAATATCTAACTCAAGCTTCATATAGCGTTCGGTACCCTTCGCATGACCTATACCGCTGCCACAACCTGCACGTTATGTGAAGAAATGTCACATTTATTTGTTTGATATTATTGTGGGTTGATTCTACGTTGTTTTGAGAAGTTGATCTGTCCATACTCATCTGAAAATTGTCTGGACCAAGCCAGAATGAATTGTAACTGGCAAAACTCTTCAATAAAAAAAATGTTAGACTTAGTTGGGAGGGTACACATGCCATCGGCGTCCGGACATTGCGTTGAGAGGGGACTGAGCTCCATTTTGCAGTTTGTATTTTACTTTGCGTACTAAGGATAGCAACCCTACTTTATAGATGACGCTAAATATCTAGCTTATTACCCATAGAGTTCTTTCTCTTACTATGTATCACGTCAAACAGAAGCGCGGAATTGGAACAAAAACAAAATAAATCCCGAAGCTTGTATAGTTTGTTGGGGGTCCACCTCATGGGGACTGTGCACAGGATGCCTATATGAGTTGCCGCCATCCCCGGACCCAACAATTTACTGTATATTGGCTGATATACTGTGCACGGTTCCCATGGGTTGGCCCTCCCCAATAAAATAAAATTCCTTCTCAGTACATGTATACGAATATTTCACCACCAGCTCACATTAATGTTATACTGTATGCATATTATTTTACTTGTTTCTGTTCATTTCTTATTTATTTGTTTATGTCTCTCTCGTTGATACACATGTTCCATGCCATGCCTGTCAAATATGCTATAACACAAATGACAAAACACACTCTTACACAGCCGTTACACAAGCACAGCAGTAATATTGTATATTATTGCCCTCCAAACTATTAAGTAATGTAGGCAGAATTAAACCAGTATCGGGTAAGAGTGGGTATTTACCATACACGTGCAACAAGACCACCAAATACAAATTTATTATGCAGAAATACTGTTGATGTCATCATGCTTTTCTTAGAGTTACGTGCGAAGGAACTATCTGTGGAACTTTCTTTCCAGACGATCCTTAGATAGTATATGAAAATCGACACGATTACTAACATATAGACGTCTTGGACGTTTAAATCCATTTATCGGGAATGCACACACAGACTCTCATTCGACTAATGTGTCAATTCCAGGATAGAAATTTCTTGAAATCTTAATACAGTTCATCACGCGAATAATACTCATGACAGGAGGTGACTTGCATCCAAACCCTGGCCCCTCCTTTACTAATTTTACATCCATAATGCATCTTAATATTCAAAGTTTAAACCCTAAATAGATGTTATTACTGCTGAATCTGAAGACTTTGATTCACAGAAACTTGGTTAAAAGCAAGTGACTCCAATCACGGTTTGACTCTTCCAGGATTTCACGAGTGTTTTATAGGCCACCATATGCGCTTGCCATTTTGTGGCATAAAATTTAAGAAAATATTGATGCTGCCACATCTGACCAAAAACATACTATCATTACTGGCGATTTTAACTGTAATATACTAAATACAAGTGGAACTCATATTCATGATGTATGCCTGGGTAGCAAATTTAAACAATTAATTGATGCTCCGCCGAATTTCACTGAATCATCATCATCATTAATCGATATCTTTCTTACTAACAACGAGAATATGGTTCACTCCCACGAAGTTTCAGACCCTTTTTTCGCTGACCTGGTGAGATATCACTGCCAGATAGCACTAAAACTTCTCTCTAATCGACCGAAACCAAAAACAAAATTGCTACAGAAGAAAAATGTGGGCATATAATTAATCAAGTTGATTGGCCAGGACTGAATAGAGAACTCAATAATTGGAATTTTAAAGATAAATTTAAGTATCTAAATGTCAATAGCTTAGAACCGATATTCACTGAAAAAGTGCTCGCTTGTGCTGAAAAATATATACGCAATAACAAAGTTCTTGTGAGAGAAAACGAACCTAATTGGATGAATGGAGAAATCCGTAAAATAATTCGCCAACGAAAAAATTATTCAAGGTAGCTAAAGCTAAAATATCACAACACACCTGGGATCGTTATAAAACCAAACGAAATCAAGTAGTGAAAGAAGTCCGTAGAGCTAAAAACAGCCGACAAGAACATACACAGAATATCCTTTCAGATCCAAATATTGATAGCTCTGTCTGGTGGAAAACTTTGAATAAATTACTATTTTTCGATTAAAAAAAAACCCCCCATACCGTCCCTCATGAAAGATGAATTTCTACTGTACGACGACTGGGAAAAGAGCGAGATACTTGATGAATATTTTTTTGGCATATCCTCCATATCAAGTAATGTTACTCCAATACTGCCCCCTCTCACAACTACTGTTATTGTTACTTCAAAATATTCAAAATATCGATTCGTTAAGTGAATTAAAAACTAAATTGAACGAAAACTTGTTATCCAAACCAAGCTATGTTCAAAACATATACACGCGACCTGCCCAGATATACCACTGCAGACTACGTCTGGGTTGTAGTAACCTAAACGCCGACCTAACAACAAATCATATTCGTGATTACCCCAGGTGTGCATGTGGTGAGATGGAGACCCCAAATCACTTCTTAATCGAATGTCCCATGTACGCGGAAAGTAGACGAAATTGTTTCTGTGATATTCATACTTCATATACTATAAAGACACTACTCAATGGATCTTAGAGCCTTAGCATTTTAGAAAACAAAGCAATTGTTATGGCCGTCCAAAAAATTATAATACAAACTAAACGGTTTTCACAACTTGTCTTTTCTCAGAAGACCATTATTGAGTCAAGATGATCCACCCGCCCCGCCAAAATATCTCACTGGGTCTAGCGAGATGTAACGTATAACCTAACTAACAGTCGTGGCCACGCACGTTATCATTATATCATTATAAATATCTTCAATATTTAATATATATATAGTCAGGCAGGACTGGCAGGAACACGATGAATCTATAGGTGAGACTTAAATATAAATATAATTGTATACACATTCCAAATCCATACGCATACAGATGGCTTAACACTACATCAACCAATGGACAGATCCGGGTGACGGACCAACCCGCACCGGGTAATATACCTCATGACTGGGGGTATCACAACAATAATGGATATGGCTTTAAATCAGCAACCTTTGCTTTATGCCAAATCCACTCATTCCACCAAATTCTGATAAACCATTGTTACATATTCTGTATGACTATTTATTTGGAATAATAAAATATGTTTACATGAAGTCGTGAGTTGGTTTATTCGTTAATAAATGCAACGACTCTCGATGGCGAAATCGTTTGCGTTAGTTTATCGTCGATAGGTGCGTACCGAATCGAGAGGTAAATATCTACAATTGAGCGTAGTTCAGACAATATTTTCTATGAAGTGGTACTGTTTTTGTTAGATATTCTGCGAGTATCAACTTATTAGTTTTATTAGTAGATATAGAAAGAGAGAGAGAGAGAGAGAGAGAGAGAGAGAGAGAGAGAGAGAGAGAGAGAGCGAGAGGAACGGCCCCATAGGGCACATATGACATAATTGTACGACTATTATTATAAAATGTGCAGGCCTACAACTTATGTTTATCTTCAGGAGGTTGTAACCACAATTTCACCGTCAATCCAGCAGGAATTTTGTTGGAGACAGAAGATGGAAACTGTTATTACTTCTTCGATGATTTCGTATTATATCCTGTTGCCAGAGATATATGCATGTCGAGCAACCCGCAGACACACTTGTTTGTGCCGGAAACACCCGAGGAACAGTTCGAAGTCACCAGCGTGGCAAGTAAGTGATTGCGGTAATCCCAGGTCCCCTGGGCCCTATACTATAGCACACAATTATTGTAATCACAAGCTTCTGTGGGGCACACAAAAGGTGTCGATTACCATAGATCTCCACTCTTATTCTAACAGTGAAAAGGCGACTTCTTGTAATGCCGCGTTCACATGCATGGTGACCAATAAAATAATAGGTTTTCCACATGTGACTTGATTGACCAATGAAAAAAAATAATTCCTCGAAGACACTCATTTATATGTTATCGCTAGTGCATGGGTGATCCGTGTTCAATTTGATTAGTGGTAATCGGTATCCTTTAAATAATCGTTCAGTGAGTACACCGCAACCGTTCGTGCATTGTGTTATATTTCGTCAATGGTTATCGTCTGTTCCAACGATTCAAGTTGTACGATGTATTTCAATTTCTCGTTGGGTTGTCATTCAGAATCGCTGGAGTATTCTATTGAGAATATGTTCAGGAGACGTAGCTAGAGGGTCTCAGGGGCAGGTTTAAACTCCAAGTTGTGTACCCCCAAAGGAGACCCTCTAACAACGTCCCTGCACGAATGTCATAATTGGTCAATACTCCAATACAGACTTTACGTTGTTTGCCACGAGACAACCGCTTGATTGCCGCAATGTGAATGCCATTCTGATCAAACCCAATCACCCATCGGTAATGCGCACACGAGCACACGGGTATAATCTACACTATTACAATACAGAGGTCTATTGCGCTTGACGCCCCTGTGTACCTCCAATAACCTTGTGATTACAATTATTATGGTCCATAGTATAGGGCCCTGGTGCGATATCATCACTACGAGTATATTATATATAATAACGTAATGTTCAAATGAATAATCATTAATAGCTAAAGATCCGACGGACAATATCGAAGTTGGATCAGCTTCCAATTAGGGGATTTTTGTGGTTGACGTGAAGGTTTGTTGACTTGCTTTCCGGGGGTTGGTTTGGTTTACCGTGGTGTATCGTCGTTTCTGGTGATATCACGACGTCAGTTTTGTGGGCGGAGGAAAGAGAACACAAAGGGTTAATTTCACTGGGAAATCACTCCACTGCTCGTAGAAACTACCGATCTCCAGAAAGAAACTGGAGAACTTGCTCAGACACACAATTCAAGTTGCACACCCTTTACGTAAATCGCTTGGTTTATCGTTTCAGCTGCTAAGCTAACATTAGAGGATTATGTCGGCCTAAAGTGGCGTACCATAATATCTTACCAACTGAGCCACCGGTTACACCCCCTTACAAGAGCTGCAGGTTTTGTTTTAAATGCAATGCAGTAATTTACATGTGACAATAACCATCTGTGTTTCCATCCACCAACAGAAGTGACGTGTCAAGATTGTGATATGGCCAAAACAACGATAAAATCAAACCAATCGTACCGTTAAATAACTCATAGCCGAGGCCATAGCGATCACGCAAAGCGTTCATATTTACAGTCATACAGTTTGGTTGTCGGTTTCCGCATTTAGCGTTGTCTCGCCCCGTGTGGGCCCGTGCTATAATAGACCCACTGCCACACTGCGAGGGACGAGAGAGAGAGAAAGAGAGAGAGAGCGGTCGTGAGGCATCGACCTGCGGATAAGGCTTAGGTCATTATCCTTTTTTGTCCAACGTCTTTTCATGGCGGGTGGTTGAGTTGTCCCGGTTCAATCAACCGGCTAGTCACGCCTCTCCACAGTTTTTCAGATTAATAAATGTATGTCATCTTTGAATAGTATTTCCTGATACCTGCAGTTGTGTTCTATTTTTCGCGTATGTAATTTGTGTCGTGTTAATTGTGTCTCTTTGAATTGCGCTGCTATATTCAATGGCTAAACGGGTCACCGCTTCAGCTGTGTACCAGTCTTTGGTCCGACCATAATTCGAATGGTAGACCATGGGACTGCTGTGCTAGTTGTCGATTATTTGAAACCAAACAACAGCGTATTGGTTGTAGGAGTGATGACTCGCTAAGTTTCAGTGGTGTTGCGGTATATCTTAAACTTGGTTATTGGCTTTGATGATAGATCCAAATATCAAGAGACCTTATGTATTGGTCATTGATAAAACGTTACATTAATGCATTGCTGGACAACTGAACTATGATCAACACAATCAGGACGGGGCCAATAAGTGGCTGTCTCTTAAATGAATGTTCAATGACAGATCAACGTGACGTTCTTCTGCAGTTAACATATATTTCACAAACACCATTGTTGGTTACTCCTCACAATACATTGCATGGTCGCAGAGATGTGTTGATAACCCGAGATATAGCTGACTCTTATGAATCAGCAATATTGTCTGAGTCTGCACCTTCAGTCGGTGCGAACATCCACTGGCATTGAAGGTTTGGTATATGAAGATTGATTTAAGCACGTATGTTCCAAATGCATTGCGATGTTTTAAAGGGGAATGGTCACGGCCAGGAGAATTGTAAAAGTAATGAAACCATAAGTGCACGCGGTTCTATTTCTGGTCATGACCATAACGATTGTACGAAACCCTAAACAAAATTCAAGCTGCCATTGTTGACATGCTGCAATGGATCGTTCATGTCAGATATGGGACTACACTCTTAAATCAATATGTACTCTAGAGTACCTACGTATGTACTAAGCTTTGTCCCAAGGGGAGTACCAAATTTTGGTACTCTAGAGTACCTACTAAATATTTAGGTTCTATCCGGGCATTATGCATATAATACCCACCCCGCCGTTATGTCACCGAAGCCATGACACACACGATATTAAGTGCCAAGAAATACACGCTTTCTTGACACGCCCATTATATTATCTGGAGTACCAAATATCAAGACAGGTACTCTGAAGTATTTAGGTACTATGCATAGTACCTAGCAATTTGGTACTTCAGAGAACCAAACATATAGGTACTAAGCGGAGATACCAAGCACTCGAAATTACGAAACATGGCCGACGGCAAATTTAGCAATGTGGCATGTTAGATTCCAAATGATACTACGGCGTTTAAACATCGAATTAATTACAAAACCACATGTACTCCCTTGCATAGTGCTAAATGAAATAATCCGAATTATACATGTATTACTTTTATTAGTATAGAACCTTAATCGTGATTTTGTACTTATTCAAGGTTTAATATTTCGATTTCAGGATTTCCATGAACTGTTCCCTGCATGTGGAGTAAAATTGGTCTGAATGTCTAAAATAATTTCTTAATTTGTGTGCAATAATATTAAAGTAAACATTATAAAACAAACATCTTAAACAGGTCTGGATGAAACACCAATCGATCTAGAATAGCCCGATAAATAAAACACGCTTTGCAATAAATATATGCGATTTAGTGTAAAGGTTTTTCGATTGATCACAAAGGTTTGCGATTAATCGCAATGGTTTGTGATTTATCGCAGATATATTTTTATTCATTGGCACTAATGGGCTTGAACCGTATAAATATAAATATAAATCAGACATCTTCAACAGGTCTGGGTAAACCACCAATCGATCTATAATAGCACGGTTGGGCTAAAATAGACCAATCGGTCTTTCACAGCCAGCATGCATGTGGGATAAGGGGAGCAAACCTTTGCGATAAATCAAAAACAACTTTGCGAAAAATCACAAACACCTTTGCGATAACTCGCAAACCTTTACGATAAATCTCAAACATCTTTACGATAACTCTCAGACTACGTACTGGGTGATTATATTTTGCAATTTATCGCAAAGATGTTTGAGATTTGTCGCAGGTTTTTTGGCGCTAATGGGCTTCTGTAAACATTATCAATCAGACATCTAAAACAGG
This sequence comes from Siphonodentalium dalli, assembly GCA_032622095.1. NCBI lineage: Eukaryota > Metazoa > Mollusca > Scaphopoda > Gadilida > Siphonodentaliidae > Siphonodentalium > Siphonodentalium dalli. The sequence goes on along the minus strand of CP136062.1, from coordinate 192,859,996 downwards.
TCTGGGTCAGGATTTCCCTGACCTGTTGCCTGCACGTGGAGTAAAATTTGTCTGATTGTCTGATATAATCGTCCAAATTTCTTAATTTGTGTGTAATTAAAGTAAACATTATAAATCAGACATCTTAAACAGGTCTGAGTGAACAACCTATCAATCTATAATTGCCCGGTAAGGCTAAAATAGACCGATCGGTCATTCACAGCCAGCATGCATATGTGATGAGGGGGGGGGGCAAATCTTTGCGATAAATCACAAAACTACTTTGCGAAAAATCACAAACACCTTTGCGATAAATCTCAAGCATCTTTACGATAACTCTAAAACTACTTGGTGAATATACTTTTCTTTATCGCAAACATGTTTGAGATTTATCACAAAGGTTTGTGATTTATTGCAGATATATTGTTATGTGTTGGCACTAATGGGCTTGAACCGTATTAAACATAATAAATCAGACATCTTAAACAGTTCTGGATGAACCACAAATCGATCTACATGTATAATAGCATGGTTGGGCTAAAATAGACTGATCGGTCTATAACAGCCAACATGCATGTGGGACACGGGTAGCAAACCAATACTTAAAACAAAATTAATTCTGATCTCTATTGCAGGACATCATATAATTATTTACGGAGAATATTCAAAATAAACATACATGTATACAGCTATTCAAACAAACAGATTCAAATTGTCAAGAATTTAGAGTTCCCTCTCTTACAACAGTGAGCACTGCCAGGAAGACCGATCGGTCTAATTTAGCCCGATCAGGCTATTATAGTTAATATGTGGTTCACTCAGACCTTTCTTTATACCCATATATACATATCGCGTAAATAGTATGTAATCGTAGTTCCACGCTGCATTATGTCAACAAAGCCAAATTATGTTCCAGAACATGTTGCAAATAGCGTGCGATCAGCAAAATACTCAACAATGGGGAAAATCATTAACTTTGGTTAATTAAAACTGACACCATGTTGTTTGCAAAATACCGCTATAGCGCTCACTAGTCCTCGTCATAAGATTTTGGTGTTGAATGGGTCACCAGAATTACTATCCCAAAAGAATTGCCACAGTGTTGAGTGTTTTGCTTATCGTACATTTCCAATGTGCTGTATCGGTATATGAACAAATGCTAAGATAACACAAAGAGAGCTTAATGTATTTAATATATGATCAAGTTTGGTACAGCCAAAGTGAATAAATTATACTCCATTCGCATCTATGCGTCAACGAGTCAATGTCATTACCTGATCACCAGAGCCATATAATGTAGAATTTCGCGAATATGGTTTCCAGTTATGGAAGAGGTTATTTCCTAGCAAAGCGGAAATGGCCGAATCGCTCAGAATGATAGCCACACATGTTTTGATAAGAACATGATGCAGCTGGACATTGGAATGGTCTACATGTTCATGTATGTATACAGCTAATCTCTAGTTGACCCCCACCCCTTAACGATGTTGGCCACCAATATTACCGCGTTGTTGATGCTATTAGCCATGATCAATCCTACCATGGCCGACCTTCGTACCGTTTTAAAGTCAGCATTAAACCATCACAGAGTGTATGTTTCTGGCATGGCTTGATGATGCATTGATGATGCAGTTGCGAATGTCGGTCAGTGACCAAATTCGAATGTTGATTAAACCGTAAACAAATTATTAATTGAAATATTGTTTTGTGCATAGTTAGCACCGTGCATGGCGCTCACGAAAAGCTGGACTGGGTGTAAGGTGGCCATGTGAAAAATTAATGCGGAATACAGTAGTCGCAAATTATTATTAATAGTACTGTAGAAAGATTACTTGACCGTGGTTGAACGGCGGTATGGTATAACCGGTGTCATTAACGCCCTACAACCTTGTTAAAGGGGACGATTAACTAGAGCATAGCTGTAGCACGTTACTAAAAGCTTGTGATTGATTCAGTGATAATGTGTGTCACATAATTGGATCCGTAACCCCGAGATTATCCGTCATTCCATAAATATATCACAACAATATCACAGCTTCACCGGCGTTTCGATCAAAAGAATAGCAGACTCCGTAACTGGGCAATATGTCTTGGCGACATGGTTCACAAATCACGTTTCGATGAAAATTAAAGAATATGATCCATCGTCCTTTGTACAGGTACTTGTACGTTGTAGCCAACAAACTTGTGACTGACTCATGAGTCATGACTGATCTGTGACGTCATAATTCCGACTAATTTCTACATAATTGTATGTCTCGTAATCCCAGTCACCAGTGGTTGACTCTTATGAGTTAATTGGGCGGTTTATAATTTTGTGAAACTTAAGTATCTGTCTTTGGTAATTTATAATACTGTCGTGCATTTCCCCACTGCACTCAATGACTCAGCTGTTTGAATTTGGTCTGTCTCAGTTCACAGATATTTGCAGAGGAAAATATCAATTATTTGCGCCCGTTAATTTTCGAAGGTTATAACATCTTGTCCCATTCATGTACAAACATAATCCACAAAGTGCTAACAATATTCCAGGTTATTAAGAAGCAAGTTACGTGTAGGTCCAATTTCACACAAAAAAATATGTTGATAAATTTGCGAGAAGTTCACTTCCATATTTTTAAATACCTCCAGCCAAAGAACAACATACCTAATTGGGCATACGCTACAGCATGTAAACCGAGGCCGAGAGCGATTCCAACATAAAATGTGTAAATCTGCTATTAGTTTGTGTCTTCCGTCCATTTTGATATACTGTAAAAAACTCAATCGCCTCAAGTGACCGGACGCCGCCATGTTTTCATGAATTGTATCGTGCATCACGTGGTGCAATCACGTGGGTCACCATTTGATTCCGAGATCGGCTAGTACCAAATGATTAGGTATTATATCAATATATAGAACCTAATGCTTCTCGATACATATTGCTTTGAAACTAGGAGACGTATAGGTACTCTGAAGTACCTATACGGATTGTTATTTCTAAGAGTGTATGAATTCAAGAATAAAATATGTACGCATGAGAAACAATATCATATAGAAACTAAGAAAATAGTTGGTGCTCGATCATAATTTCCACAGGTAACTTACTCAGTTGCCGTTTCTTCAAAGAAGTGTATTGATGCCAACACTCAAGACAGAGTCAAACCAACGTTAAATACATATTATGGACTTGTTCTGGTGCGTGAAACTGATAAGTTAGTACTCAGGCTTTATGCCAACCTGAGGAATGTAGCATTCTACTACCATCGCCGAACATTTCAAAGAAATCGACCATACCAAAACATCGGAACTACGCTCAATTGTAAATATTTACATCTCGATTCGGGACGCAACTATCGACACTAAACACAAACAAATGATTTCGCCATCGAGAGTCATTGCATTTAATTAATATATCAGAATGACGATGTGTGTTGTCAATTTGGACACATGTTGAATGAACACTAATTTAATGGGAACAGTCGACTTTCCTAAAAATCGCAAATCACTGGATTCACTAAGATTCATAATAAATGTTCCGTGCGCTGGAAATTTTGTTCAAGTGTCAAAATATTCGTTTTACGACATCTGGAAACCAACATGGAGCGATCAGTCTACATAAGAATGGACAATGACACTAAATAATATAACTTTCCCTATCTACATTTTAAGTGTAATTGGCAGCTTTATGGCAGTATGGAATCCAATATCTACGCATTGCACTGAGGGCACGGTGCTTTTTCGTGAAATGTTGTTACACGCAGAACTAAACTATTCTTCCATGTGTCTTTAAATGTGTGTTCTACCCTCATAACGGTGTGTGGTGTTTAACCGAGCACTGCATCCGCACAATCAGTGTTGGCTCAAGCATGCAATGACCCAGATTCAAGTCGACATTTCAATTTTTCACATCAGTCAAAATATACTGAATAAACATTTAAAATCTACCGATGGCAGATATTTAATCTGTAACACTGTGGAGATGCGTGCCTTGCCGATTTATTGAGCCGGGTCAACTCGACTGCCAGTGTAAGAGCAGGACCACGAGCTAAGCCGTATCAGCAGGTCGATGCCTCGCGTGATACAGACGCCCTGGTATATCACCAGGACGTATACACCGCCAACATGGCGTACCCCTCGACAGGATGGCACATTGGGGGAATCTGACCCTTCGCAGTGGGGCGGTAGGAATATTCTACCCTGAGCCACACGAAGGTCTCCTGCATTGTGTGCACAACGGAGGTGGCGTCTGCCCTATGTAGAAAGTCGGCTAATAATAAAATGGGGATTATTTGCGTGAATAAAATCCATAATCGGTAGAAGAACGTAATTTCGAACCACGTGTCATGTCTAAAAACTACATTTATATTTATATTATACGTGCACTTTGGACAATTTGGAAATTCCTGCAATGGCCCGACAAATCTGTACATACGTGAACCCGTAGCTGCATTTTAATAGATTGTCTCCATGTCACGTAGGAAATACGGAAGTATTTTAGTATTTGTCATATATGTGAATTGTCGATAATTATAGTAACTCTGGAGAAACGTTAGTGACTATGTTGATGGATTTGTTATCTCAACTTGACAAGGTCAAGTTTGAGCTAGTGTCTTGGGTTATTGTCAATTTGTCCGTCAGTGTGCGCGTCCGTCAACATTTCTCATCCAACCGCCACCAAACTTCATATGGATCTTCTGTGTGACCTCTAGACAGGGAGCCCTCGATTATTGCTCACAAACATGGCCGTTGGCAGCAATCTTGGATTTCACTTTTTGCATGACTAAATTCTTTGGCACGCCCTAGCAACATTGTGTTTATCTCATTCGTACCAAACTTTATATACAACTTCTGGGTAACCTATAGATGGGAGCTATCAATGTTTTTTTTTTTTACTAATTTCGTTGAAAAACGTGACCATATTGTATTAGAATTTCAAATCCATTGGCACACCCTACAACCCACATTTATTGGAGAAACATTACCTCTGGATGGGAACTAACATATCATACAGTCATCACTTGCCACCCGATTGATCCCAAACATCATAATTATGGTTTCGAGTGCTAGTATTATACGTTCCACACTCCATATCGCTCCATCGAATGTAATGTACGACATCAACCCCTGAAGCTCAGTGTCTTGAACGCTTTCAGTTAACTAGGGTTAATCGTGACCAATGCATTGTCAGCGTGGCAACGTAAGTTAAACTATTTGGAATACACGTCATCACACCTAATTTCGAGTTGTTGGATTGTATCGGATAAGACTGAGTGAACTTCAGACCCACACATATACTATTGGGTCTGCTTGCCCGGCGTATAATTTCTAATCCAACATCGCGCGATTCCGAGTCAATATCGTCAATAAAAACTCACTCTTTGAAGAAAACGTCTAATAGAAACGGTTATAGTAACACAGTGCATGCCGTAATTTTGGAAATTTTAGTCGACGAGACACAATATTCTCAGTTTGCCAGCATGGCACTTGAATGTGGGTTTACACAGACTGGGGTTTGTATATATAATGTTCAGTTCTGGTTCATGAATTATTAGCTGCATGTATAGACCGTCAGCACCTACTTTGACCAAATGTATACCAACTCTAAACCCTCTCACAACGTCGTCCTGCTTCACGATATTAAGTTGATATTGCTGTTTATTGATGTATATATATGTAGGTAGTCAAGGACTTGCTTTAGCGAATATATGGTTGGCTTTGTGGAGAAATACGAGTGAAGGGAACTGGAATTGGGACTACGGAACTGCGACGTGGCCACTGATAGAAGCTCGGTGGGAGCCCGGGACAGATCCGACCGACGAAGACAGTTTGTTTGCATACATACAGATGATGGCCACAGAAATCACATGGCAAGCTGTAAATCAATACAGTCTTCAAAAAACCCTCTGTGAATCGAGGGGTATATCAACTATCGCAAAACCTGGTGAGTAATGATAAAGCATGTGCGTTGCTTAGCTATCTTTATTACGGATGACCCATGGGTTGTCCGCAAGTACAGGATGGTCATCCGGTTTATTTGCGTACATTGCCTCGTTGTATTTGACAAGACAAAAGCACGCATCTCTTTGAAATACTCTCTATCCATTCTCTATATTTCAAAGCAATGAGGTGTGCAGTTTCTTATGGTTAATGTTGCGCTGAGGTAACCAGTGTTTTCATACTTACAGAAATAAGATTTTCATCATATTTGATGCAACTGCTATTTCCAGTAAACTGAACTGGAAACCTCTGAACCACAGCCTCTTGAATTTGAAAGGAAGTTAGCCCTTGTGTCCAAATGAGTTGTTGTGAGCAGAAATATTTTCTAAGAACTGAATGTTTACTTACCGTAAATATAAAACATAAAATATTCAAACACATCTTGCGTAATATAATTAAATAATTGCCATAAATATCCTATTATGATTGTCTTGTGGATTTGTTGAACTCGGTGTATCGTTATGGTTGCGTGGAAACTTAATAGTAGCACTGTGCATATGGAGATGCATGCGAATGATATATTTATTCGCATTGTAACCCCATGAATATGACAAAGTCGAACGATTACCAGAGGCTGTGTGTCAGATTTTGTAATGAGTACAGAATCGGCTCTGTAGAAAGATTCTGTCGGGAGTTTGCAATGCGAGATTAAGCCGTTTCACAATTTTTTTCGGACCATGTCTTTTTCCCCTGAGTCGTTATCCCGTGGGAATCCCGATTCAGAATCTGGATTCAGATTACAAATTAGACCCCGTACGACTTGGTTCGGTAAACGAACAGACCAGAAATGGGCAGAATCAGTAAACGAACAGACCGTAATCTCAATCTCGTGGTAATCCAGATTCGGATTCGGATTCCGATTACGGACTCAATTGTTCGTAATGTGAACAAACCGAGATTTCGCCACCTCGGAGTTTAAAAACACAATAAAACATAAGAATCCGTGTCTTGTGTACAAATTATTGCAGAATATAAACGATGTATATCAAAGAATTTTAAATGCGGAGACAAATTTGTTTTATCGAATGTAAACTGGGAGAATATTACTGAAATTAGCCAAACGCTATTGATAGTAACGCTGGGGGAGCACTTCGGTTGATGGCGAGGCAAATCATTGTTGATTTAATTGTCACTTTCATATGTCCATTTCATAATTCCATCCATAAAATACCGCCCGAACGCATGTCGATTTCGAATTCGGCGGATACGTCACCATTGACCGAATTCATGTGAACCTGCATGGATATGTCTTCTGCTGTGGTCGTTATTATAATGTTTCTTCTTATTCAAGAAATATTAGGATTATATGAAATCGATGGATTATCAGATACACGTATGTACTATCTAGTCTTATAGCAATTTCATGTTTAAAATGTTTTGTTTCGTTAAATGCAGTCGTTTTGCACAATAGTCTCTGTATTGACAACAAACACAGGCATTGTTTGGCCAACGTGCTGTACATATTTGGAAAATAAAGCTTTGCTCATGAAGCTAATGTTGTGGTCTTGTGATCGCAGGTGAACTGCATCTCCCAATCGCACAAATAAAAATGTAAAGCTTATTCTAGGACTATATAGTGGAAATGTCAGTCAATTTATTGATTAAGTACCCACACGTACAAGTTCTAGGGACGTGGCTAGAGGTTTCCTCAAATTTCCGGCCAACTGCACCCCCCCCCCCCATTGAACCAAACATCAATCTCACAGGTTCGCAGAATTCCATTTGCGCCCCTTGGAAATAGCCAACCTGACACACACTAAAATTGGAAAATTACCAACTTTTACTGGTTGAAAAAAATCAAACAATGAGAACAATTCCAACCTATATATGTGTCAAATTAATGTCCAACTAATGTTGTGTCATGCATGAAATTGCCAACTGCTGGAAATGTACAAAAGTTTAGTTTAAACATATTTATTTCAAATATTTGTCAAATTTAGATACCACATGATATATAACACATACATTTGTTTATACATACAATGTTATTGGAGGACAAATGCTGACTCACCGAAGGGTACCCCCTCTCCCATATGTTATTAAACTAAAAAAAATACATAATTAGTAATGGCAAAGCAACATGACTACCAAAACAAGTTGAACATATATACAGATCACCTGTCACCCCCTCTCCCGAGTTAGTCATAAGTTTGTATATGTATTTATTTAAAATCGGGTTTGTTTGTTGCGTTTGCTGGCTTGTACGTATTATTATTTGGAACAGTTAGTCAAAAGAATCCTGATTTTTCCTCACGTATGAATTACTGCACAGCTAAGCAAATTGTACCAAAGTTCGGGGGGTCGAGACACCCAACCAACCCCTGTCTTCACGTCACTGTGCAACTGACAAGTTTCGTGTGTTCTTCGCAACATCTTCGGAATTTAATTCATGCTTACCCTCATCAACAAGAAAACCATAGTCAGAAATGGTAACGCCACCAAGATCATATTATAGCCATAAATATAAATTATAATATAATTATAATATAAAATATTATTCATTAGTTAGCGCTAAAATAGGCGCTAACTAATGAATAATATTATTTGATTGACTTGTTAAATAACATCTAATAAATATTCATCTTATTTACAACTTTAAGGAGTCCTTCTGGCACACGAGAATATTTATCGCCGTTTGATTTGCACCAAGTGAACTCGGCGCATATATAATTGATAGAACAGACCTCTATTATGGTGATCGTGTCGTTATTTGTTTAAAATAGGTATCAATTGACATATACGCACCCGTTCCCTCATTAAAATTTTAGGGGAACTCCGCGAATTCGGGGACTTCCGCAAAGTGACCTCAGCAAATAGGGCCCTACTGCAAATCGTCGCAAATCGTCGCACCCAATGTAATTTGTAAACAAATACGATTGACATGCGTTTTAACGAGGTGAGCTTTAATTAAATGAAAGAAGCAATGCTACATAAACTATTTGTCATGGACTCAGCCAGTGTGCCATATATCTGTGTCAACTAAGGTCGCTTTGCGTGGTAAAAGTGAAAAGTGAAAGTGGAAATTCGGAAAATCCTATTGAAAATGAAAGTAGCCTACACTTTTGGGAATTCCGCGGCAGATTCAGAGAATGTATAATATTGAAAGTGAATGTACGATTCCTGGAATTCTATCAGATATCGCGACTCTGCTCGTTTTCGTGATCATAGGTTATATATAGGGCCTATATGACCACGAAAACGAGTCGAGTCACGATACATCCATCGGTACAAACACATTGTGTATACGATACAATTTTGACTTGATGACCAGAAAATAAAAGATAGCGGTTACTCCAACAGAACAGGCATGCGCACTCCAATTAAAATTACCCATAATTCATTTCACTACACCAGGGGCTCCCAATGGGTTATACATTATTTTTAGGCTTCAGATTATTTATATTTTCAACAACATATTATTACACCGGTGACTTTAAGTTTACAATTTCAGCCTGTCCTGACTCTATCGATACGATTGTGTCATATTTAAAAAAACATATTATACACCGGTGGCGTTAACTTTACAATTTCAGCATCTACGTGATTCTATCGGTAGGATTGAGTAAGGTACAAAAAACAATATCCCACAATGCATTCGCCCAGTCGACCACAGAATATCAAAATCTCCGAAACAACTTACACCACATGTGGCGTAATAAACACACTTTAACTTGAAAAAAAGATGCGATTAAGTCGGATTGGCAGCAAATTATGTGCCGTGTATATACGCATAGAAGAAAAGCATGACTTTCACAACAAACGTGAACTTTATAAATATAAGATACAAATGATACTTGTGTCAAATACATGAGCCATGTTTGACGCTGGGAGAACATTAAACATAGTTTCGGAGACCACGTGGATTTCAAAATCTGACCTAGAATCGGGAATTAGCACCGCCCCCGTAATCGGCTTTGGATTCTGAATCCGGATTTTCACGAGATAACGACTCTGATGAGATATATGCGGACGATCGTATTATGCTATTAGTGCGATACATTCTTTCATAATTTAGCTTTAGAATGCTTCTGATGTAAAAAAAAAGTTAGTATATTTTTTCGTATCGATCGCATATGTTCTGTGCATAAACACACGGGTATCATATATATAATATATATGTATATGTAAAAGAAGTTCGCGACGGCACATTGAAGTTATTATGTGAATATTCACACAAACAAAAGATCTGGCTATGCCTGGCTATGCTATATCATTTGTGCATTATTTCTGATATGTCATCATTGGTCGTTGTTCATTGGCCGTTTGATTCTGCGTAGCTTCTTCTATCTCACTGGTTGCTGCAGCAGGGATTAACTTCGCCTCGGAATGCAAAAAAGCATGAATGCGCACCACGAGTCCACGATGTTTGAACCCGTGACTTGAGGGACAACCAGTAGTCTCGTATATAGTTCACTACCGCTGTCAGTGACTGCCCATAACACTACACTATCTCAATAAGCTTGCGGACTTTACAAAGAATTAGTCAGCATAAACACTATCTCAATCAAATTAAGCCGACTTAATCCATTCTAATTAATGGGGCCAACTTCTGTGTGGCCGTCTTCGTATGGGAGCGACTTCGCGCGGGGCCGACTTCTCCAGATACCTCGCTCGACACCGGAACAAGACAAAAAGAAAACTCAATTTGAGGCATATATCTACAATCCTACATGTATTATTAATCACATTCAAAACAAAGTGTTTCATAGTTTTCCGTAAAATTCTACTCGCCCATTTATTTAATACAAGTGATACATGCATGTCAGAATAAAGCAATGTTTACTATTTTAATTGACGTGTAATTTTTCGTGGGAGACAATTAATAAAAATTGGTTGCTATACTGTACATATGTAATCTTCCGCTCCACGTATATCCAGGCCTTTGACTCTCTGGTAATGGACACACTGTGAAAAAAATATGTATTCCTACAGCACATTGTGATATCAAATCTTTGAAGAACGGTACGTAATTATATTATACATCAAATTGTTGTAATTTTACATCAAGCATGCAATCAAATCTGGTAGAATTCCCGCCTTGGAATTTAATATTATCGTGATTCAAATTAAAAATGAACTCGAAATTTCCATCGACAAATGTTCAGTTGATTTAAATAAGAAGGCCAATATAATGGAACAAATTCAAAACATTGACACTGAACTCCATGAAATGAGAATAGAAGCTACCCAAGGGGCAATGGTGAGATCGAAAGCAAAGTGGATTGAGCATGGAGAAAAACCAACAAAATACTTCTTCCTGAATTTAGAAAAACGAAACTATATATCAAAAACCCTGGCACTCTTGAGGATTCAAACGGAAAAAAGTTAACAAACCAAAATGAAATTTTAAATGAAACACGAAAATTCTACCAAACCTTGTACTCGTCAAAAAAAACAATATATTTTGATTACAAATCAATATTGGATCAAGGTGGATATTCAAGACTATCGCCCGAGGCAGCCCAAAGTATAGAAGGCCCCATAACTCTAGGTGAACTAACGATGGCACTAAAACAAATCAAAAAACGAAAAATCTTCCGGCTTAGATGGCTATCCATATGAGTTCTGGAATTTTTTCTGGTTTGACCTGGGTCAACTCCTGTGTGAATCGCTAAATGAATCCCTCGTTGATGGTGAGCTTTCCATAACACAAAAACAAGGCCTGATAACAATTATCCCTAAAAAAGACAAGGAACGACACCTTCTCAAAAACTGGAGGCCGATCACCTTACTGAATGTCTCATACAAACTAGCATCGTCATGTATAGCAGAGCGACTTAAACGCGTTCTACCTCACATAATTAGCGAAGACCAAAGCGGATTTCTCAAAGGCCGATACATAGGCGATAACACTAGATTGGTTTATGATATTATATTCAGAAGTAAATTGCAAAACAAACCGGGTCTTTTACTTTTAGTAGATTTTGAAAAAGCATTTGATTCCGTATCATGGAAATTCATAATGAAATGTTTAGATATGTTCAATTTTGGTGAATCACTAAAGAGATGGATTACAATTTTTTGCAACAATATTAATTCCTCAATTCTGATAAATGGCCACATCTCGAGGAGCTTCAATCTTTCACGAGGCTGTCGACAAGGTGACCCCGTCTCACCGTATATTTTTTTGATATGCGCAGAAATGTTATCTTTCTTGGTGAAGCAAAATGGAAATATGGCAGGAATAACCCTTGGCAATCAGAAATACAAAATAACACAGTACGCTGACGACACGACATTCATCTTAGATGGTAGTGAAAATAGTTTACGAGAAGCTTATAAAGTACTAGACTTCTTTGCAGACATATCTGGCTTACGGATCAACCCTAGCAAATGTCAGGTGTCGTGGATAGGATCACATACATATCGGAAAGATTGTATTTGTCCCGATCTAAATCTAAACTTTTCTTCTACCTTCGATTTATTGTGTATTCAGTTCAATACAGACCTAGGCAAGATGAGTCACAACTATGATAAAACAAATAGTTGACATAAACCGTATGATCGAAACATGGAAACATAGACTATTAACACCAATCGAAAGAATAACAGTGATCAAATCTCTTATACTACCTAAACTTACGCACCTATTCATAGCATTACCAGATCCTGGAAACGCATTTATTAAACAGCTCGAATCACTTCTTTACAATTTTTTTTGGAACTCGAATAGGGACAGAATAAAAAGTAAGCTCATTTGTCAAGACTATCAAAATGGCGGCTTGAAAATGGTAGATATCAGTAACTTTATAATGTCAATGAAAATAACTTGGGTTAGACGTCTTATGTCAATGAACTCGAAATGGATCCCTTTAACTGATCTCCCTGTTGCCGATGACTCACTATTTCTTTTTTATGACAGCATGTACTTGCGAAACTATTCAAAATATATATTAAATCCATTCTGGCGTGATGTACTCACAGCATGGAGCTATTTCAGTGAGAAGAATGAGTCAAACGGAAATATATGTACATGGGTCTTATGGAATAATCCAAACATAAAGCTGCACGACAAAATTATCAACTTCGCTACATGGAGAAGACATGGCATATCTTTTATCAATGACTTGATACATACAAATGTTAAATTCCACACACCCGAAAGTCTTTACGCTTCTTTTAATGTATCCACTGACTTCATCAACCTGAACGCAATTTGCAGACAAATTAATTCACTAGCCAAACAATATAAGAAAACTTTAACTCGTTGTACTAATCCCATACAACCCAGCAATATGGTTCCACTTTTGCGAAATTCAAAGGGTGGGCAAGACTTCTATAAAATTTTGAATGCTATGAAATTTTCCCCTAAGCCCCAAAGCAAATGGACAATTGAAATTGGGGTGCCAGAAATGGACTGGACAATTTTCAACCGCCTACCTTTCTCCACGACGCCTGATACAAAGCTTCAGTGGTTACAGTTCAGGATTAATTCTAGGATATTATCAACAAATAGATTTCTTAAAATAATAAAAGTAAGATCTGATGACCAGTGCAATCGATGCAGAAATAATAATGAGAACATCTCACATATATTCTGGGACTGCGCATGCGTACAACAATTCCTAGGTGAGCTTAACGATTGGTCAACCAAAAATAACCTTAATCTCAAATATTCGAAAAAGATAAATATTCTTGGTTCTCCACCAAACAGAAGGAAATTATACCACCAATTTGTTTTGGCTGCTTGTCAAACAATACATATATCGAACTAAATTCAACCCAGACATGCTATCCATCAATGCCGTTATAACAGCCCTCAGATACAGGTATAGATGTGACAAATTCAATGCTCGTTTTAATATGAAAATTGCAGAATTTGAGAAAAACTGGTTTCAGATAGAAAGCGCTATAAATAAAAATAAAGCAAAGATTTCTTAATATATACTCATCAGACTCGCGGTTTTTCCATTAAGAATTATGTTTCCGTTCTACCTCTTACTCTCTTCAATTATAATTATAGAAATTATAGTCACCCTTCAGTGAGTGTCGTGCTAAACCGAAACAAAAATGAAAATAACATGTTTTAACGTGAATTAAAACTCAAACTCATTGCCCGATCGCCTGTTTAGAGCCACCGAATGTCCGTTGATGTAAGTAAGAGTGCAAGCGTGAGCGAGTGAATGAGTGTATGCCTGAATGTATGTATCAGATGAATATTATCTATCTATATTTTGTATTTTGTACAACCATTCATTATGTATGTTAAATTATCTGACTGTTTCAATAAAAATTATTTATAAAAAAAAAAAAAAAAAAAATTCTCGTGATTCAAACTTTACGACGTGATAATTCAATAGTATATTTATCGGCGACACTATTATATACAGCAATCACTCCATACAGTAGGGCTGAATCTTATCCTGCTGATATTTATTATATATTATTTATCCGGCATTCATTGTGTGTTAAACGTATAGTACGAATTAGCGTGAGTACAAAACTGTTAGTTACTCCATTTTGTCTTTCACGATTCGTATTTGATCGTAAATTGTTGTTTTTGGGAACCTATTACCTTTTCGATTGTGAACAGTTGTAAAGACGGTCTGAGTTCGGTTCCTTTGATAATCGACTTAAGGGGATGGCAAAGTCTGTTTCATAAAAAATGTCTGGAAACGGGCTGACAAAATTGGTATTTTTCACATAAAAGCAGACAGAAATAGATATAACAACATAGAGATAATATATAGAGCATATATCGTTAAAGGAGGTGCCACGAATAGATGTGAGCTAAAAAGCTTTTTGTACCAGAAAAATGACTTTGAAACAGAGTATATCTGCAATATTATGTCATTGTTTTGGCATTCAAATGTGAAAAACTATAACTTCAACAGTATCATTAGGCAGCCCATTATGATAAGTGACATACCGTTAAGAGCCAAGGAGCTATGCTTTAGATTAATGTTCACTGTATCGTTTGCAAAACGTCCGCTAAAACGTGTCAGTTTTTCTTGGGAGCCAGTCGCCATATTTCAATTGTAAACACATGTTCATGACGTTGTTGTCATTTTTTAATTCGCGGCAGGTACATGAAAATCGACCAGAAAAGCAATCCGATCCTGCAATCGGGCAAGTTTATGATATGAAATCGATGCTTTCAGTTTATTTAAGTTGTTGGAATTAATTTAGTTGCTTGATTACCCACGATTTATGAAGTTTTGTGCTGTTTACAGATGGAAATGTTGATATTTTATTTTTAGAATTACCAGTCTATAGTCGAAAGCGAGATTACAAGATGTCGTATTAGTACGCAAATCACATAAATAGAAAACTTACATGTTTCAGAATATTGTATTATTCTAAAATCAAATAGCCTATATAAAAACATATTTATGAATAGGAAAGTACCGTATTCCGACGAAATATGTCATATTTTACGACGGACTCCTTGTGCGGGTTCACTTCCGGTCAATTCTATTTTGGTGCACTGGGATCAACAACATTGTGGAGTAAAATACGTTTAATAACATTTGAATGTAAATTAATCGAGAAATTGTCGGTTATCAGGTACAATCATATTGCTTATAACCCATATCTATTGATGGGCATAATCAAAAGCTTGATCCCATGCGCGATTGTCTATACTGATCGATTTCCATTCGTAATCGTATTCTAGTATTGACGGATGGGTTTGTTTGTAATCATGGCCGCCCCGCCTCCATGGCATGCGTATCGGCTATCGCAAAATAATGTTAGGATATTATGGTCTCCCATACCAAGAAAAATAGTTCCTAAGAATGTAAACAATGCAAATGGAGGACATTGTGCCATTATTCAGGATGACAGTACTATTTTCACAGGCAGGGTATTTGGGAAAGTTCTTGTTTTTCCTCAAAATGATGTCTCCTTGTCTCTAGCCAGATTCTTATAGGACCATTTTGACTGTTCAGTTTGTACAAAAAGTTAACCATTTGAACTGGAGAAACGCCGTTTGGGGACATGATTTTTTGTCACTCTACCGCGAGTAAATTCTAACAGCTATAATTTCTCTACTAATGACAAGATCTTTGTTTATTATTGATTATTATGTGTGAAAAATATGAAGTTTATCCATTCTATGGCCGGTGAGTAATTATTGATCATCTGGAGGTAGGGTGCAATCCGCGGTGGCCATCTTGACCAGACTTTACCATCCCCTTAATCATTGACAGTTTCCACTAAGAGATTCATGCAAACATGGCATGATCCAGGGTCTCACTTCATAATAAAAAGTTCATTCAGACTTCAGTGCTGTGTTGACTGACAGTTGTGACTTAGTATAAAAACACTAGCGTGTATCCTGACACACGAGGATACAGGTACAATTAACACGAGCTTCGATGTCAACCAATAGTGACAATAATAGCAACAACAACAACTCAACGAGCAGCTGGTTCTATTATAATGTTGAAAATGCAGTTGACAGTGTACAGAATCTGATTCAAGTAATTGTTTCAAAGCACATCATCCCACATGCATGTACATTTACAAGAGAGGATATACATGTATTGCACTACTGTGTGCACAAGTGTAATTCACAAGAACTTCAAAGTCAACAACACCGTAAATAATGAACTGACGCCATGCAACTTTACAATTACTCATACCAATTCATCCCGTATTCATCAATTTTCATTGAAACGTGTGGATATGAGACATTGTCATTATTCGCCATGTTATTGTCAAGTTACCGGTATTACGACAGTTTACCTGGAGGACATGTACACTATTAGTTGGATGTTCTTATCAAACCTATTATCATCTTAATATCTGACTCCCTGATATTTCATGGAAAATGTGCGACTACAGGGGGACATTGTCGTCAAGTCATTGTGCACAGTTATTATGGGATCTGCTGTTGTCTTGATGGTTCCAATCCCAACTAGCTGTTAATTGACACCGGTATATATACAGTACCAGTCATAAGAAGTGGTATAATAGTACGGTATATTAAGTCGTTTAAGCACGCTATTTTCGCACTCAATATCGCAATAATATTGCAAGTGGAAATGCTTATAAGCATGTCGCCTGTGATATTATTGCAATATTTTGCACTAAATATCTCAATATTTTTGCGCGTAATATTGCAACATCTTGCGTTCAAAATTGTGACATTTTAAATAAACATTTTGCTTCTTCTATATTGTTTATTGTATAAATAGAGACAATGTTTTATATATGTTTATAATTATAGTTGTATATGCTATATGTACGCTATGTGCACAGTATTGATCTAATATTATATAAATATAACAGTTACACTATCGGGTCTGTATGAAATTTAGCGCGCTTAGTATCGCAATATTTTGCATTGAATATTGCAATAAGCGGGACTGGTATTGTGCTATAATCACACGTGTTTCTAAATTGAGCTCCCTCAATATCACAATAAAGGCGCGCCTAAAAATACCACTTCTTCTGACTGGTACAGTATTGTCATGATGTACGGATTCACCTGTTAAAACAAAAACTGTGTTTACAAGTGACTGGACAATTTCATGCCTTATACATGTATACATGTTACCAAAAAGTATGCCATTAAGATATTTCACTTTTACATGTACATAAATTTGAGTTCTAACTGTGTAGCTTTCTTTTTTATGGCTTAAAAGCGCATGCCGATTCATGTTTTAGAATGGTCGAAATTAGTATTACTCATAACTGAATAGTGATGGGTTGGCTTATTTTTATTTACAGCCATATCTATACAGTAGTTAGTGAAAGGGTTTCAAAGCGAACACATTACGCGTGCGCAGCCTTTTCCAGATTAAATTCCATGAGGCAGATAACAAGATTGATCCTCTGCAAACTGCAAAGTTTCATAAGTATCGTAAACTATGATCATAACATAAGAACTACCGGTAAGATGTACATGTGTATTTTTTAGTTATGAATAATACTAGTTTCGACCATTCAAAAACATATGAATCGTAATGCCTATCGGGAAATCATATTGTCACCATGGCAACCTGGCTAATTCTATATTAAATTAGCAAATAAAGAGCAAAACATTGGTGTTGACCCATGAAAAATACCATTGGTCTGACCTTTATTAGTTACGGTCTTGATATTAATTAAAGGGTGCTGAACCGTAAAAAATACAACGGTCTGACAGTTACTGGTTACGGTCTGCCAGTTACTTTAATGGTTTTATACCGTGGAATATGCTATGGCCTGACCGTATGTTTAACGGTCAAATGTTGGCAGCGATGTTGCGTAATTCAGGTCAACATCCTATGATTTTACGGAGTGGGTAGTTTATCATTTTGAAGGAAGTTCCGTAATTTTACAGAAGGTGTCAATTAAAATTTTGCGGAAGTTCCGTTAATTTAGGTTAACATCCTGTGATTTTACGGAGTGGGAAGTTTATCATTTTGAAGGAAGTTCCGTATTTTTACAGCAAATGTGACGGCAGCAAAGTTACCAGCACATTGTGCCGTAAAATTACGGATATTTTTTAACAGTGCACGTGCTTGTCGCTTGATTGTATAAGGGTGCTTTCGATGGGATATTCCATGTAGCACAGTACAACATGTCAACGATGTCAGAGGATATGAGTAGGAAACATTATGTTATAATAGGCTGTATAACCATAATTTCCAATCCGATTTGGTCCCAAACTTCATATGGCTCTCCAGTTTGACATTAACGTTAAATATGAATACTTTCAGCGTTCCATATCGCTCCATTGACTGTATTTTATGCAACTATCCAATATCCAACTTGAGCTACAGTGTAATTGACACTTTTTAGGCTCTACGACATGATGTTCCTCTAGATGAGAACTGATCTATTTTGCTACATGTTTCAGATTTCTGTGGACATTTCTTCAAGGAATCGGGAGTCATCTTACCTACGGCGAAGAAGGAGTTGTGTGGCCGTTGTTATTATTTGTTTCAGACTCCACGTACACAGGCTGCTGCCATGAACTTGTGTAAGACCGTGACTGGAGCACACATACTAATGACCGAAACGCTAGAGGAACAGATGGATGTTGTAGACGGCTTCCATGGTATGCATATCATATTATATATATATGGTGCATACATATTTTATTACCAATCCTAAATTCATATCCAATTCAATTTTCGGTACCTTCCTCCCATTTCGTCAGACTTATAGACCTTTCTATATTTTGAAATTCGGGACATATTAATTTTGTCCTGGACGCCCGCCTGTACGTCTGTTCATATATCGTTTCCTAATGATAACTTTTGTTCTACTCAAATAAGAGGAATGAAAGTTGGCATCTGGGCCCACTACCACAACATACATGTCAAGTACGATTTTGGGGTCTGTCCTCATACTTTTACCAGAGTATGACCCTTTGTTGAAATTTTGACTCATTTTAATTTCCGAATTCGATTCCGTTTCCGGTTAACGTAATGTAAACTTAATGGGGTCTAATTAAGTACACATGTTTAAAACAATAATATATGGGCCTAGTTCGATGTTGGACTCCATAAACCCATTTTACCAGAGTGAAATTTGTTGTGTAGGCTTGAAATCATAAAATACAGGTCACGTTCGATTTTTCCGTTCTGTCCACCCATTATTTTTTTTTTACCTCAACTCGTTTGGAAGAAGTCATTTAAGCTTATGTCATTTATACAGAATTTGCCTTGTGTAGAAATATTATATCTGGAGATTGAAAAGTGAAATTGATACATTTGGTAGCGCATTTCGGATCTTATGTTTCATGGAGTCAGATGTGGGCGATCGTGTTATTCTGTTAGGGCGATAAATTCTTTCATAATTTAGCAAATACATGTATTAAAAGTTAGTTCACGTAGTATGTTTTATTCATAGCTATAACATTTGTTTTGTACTTAACTGTATAGATATAAGATTTTTTGGAACAATATAGGTCACAGACACCTGGGGAAAAATTGTGTGTTACACACAAAAAATACCTCGCAGCGCTAAACCAATTTATAACACAGGCAAGCGGATCGAACAAAAGCTCGTGACCCCAAAGATATGCGATGTCACGAGCTGACAATTTTCATTGCCTGGAGAGCAGTGTTTTCGTTCTACCAAATACCACGATTAAATCATTCAACTTATTGGTGATTTCTGATAACCGTGTACCGAGTTTCCTGGGCATCTTGTCAGTTTTTTGGGGGACCAATATGGGGTCGATAGATGCATCTTTTGTTCTTGGAACTCTGTCGCCTCGGTGATATTTCCCGTGTATTTTGGCGCCAAGAAAAGGGATATCTGTCGGAATCATGTTCTACGAATACCGTGTGCCAATACATGCATGTGATATATTTGAGGAATTCTAAAGACTCATAAATTAACTATCAAACTCAAGTTGGCCTACTTCTGGTGATTAGCCATTGACTCAATTCGTTGACGTTCAACGCCCATGGAACGTCACTGTGACATTACATAAGTTAATGGCCATCGACGACTCATTTAATTTACTAGAATCTAATGAACTTCGTACAAGTAATTCAAATTCTCACATGGAAACATGATAAAATCGTTACAGGACTCTTAGTTGCCGGCTACGGTGACATATGAGCCTCAGTGAGATTAATATCAATATTAATCTCATTTCACCTCATATAACACCATATCCGGGAACAACTCACTTATATAACTTATAATATTGCTGCATATATTGACTAACTAACGACATATATTGAAAAAGTAGTTACATATAATGGCAAATCCGCCATATATTGATTTATTAACCAAATATATTGCATGAGCTTAACATAAGGCAGCTACAAAACATGTCGTTCCATACTGTGACATGATGATGCTCTGATGGTGGTGACGATGACGGACGACAACGATGGTAATGATGACAATATGCTGATGATGATGATGGTGGTGATGATGTTTATGCTGATGGCGACGTCGGTGACGGACGGCAACGTTGGTGATGATGGTGATGACACTTTAAATGTCAGGTTTATAGGGGGAAACATAATTATTTGGCGAAATTTGGTCCGTTTCCGTGACAACAGCTGAATAAACCGCAACAGTGGTGCAACACAGAGTCTGGACTAAAAGTGCATGCCATAGAAACAAATTTATAAAAGTTATATTGTGTCGCAAGGGTAATAGGACTTTCATCGTAACAGCTATTTCTCAAGGTATTGGGCATTTTCGGCAGTTTTATCAAAATTGATTTTAATTACACATATGAAGCTATTACAATATGGATAAATTATTACTACATCCAATGTAGTATCTAATAAATGTTCCGATTCAAAAATTATCGTGTTTTTGGTAAAAATCACAATTGTTTACCCAAAAATGGCACTAAAACCAACATAACCTATATGCGCATCTCATTTAATACTGTAAAAGTTGGAATATAGTTATCGTTGAAAAAACATTTGAGACATATATGACGCGTTGCCATAATGTTTTGCTTCATTAAATCACACACTTTAAATGTCCGGTTAATGAAAACAATTATCATCATTTGGCGAAATTTGGTCCGCTTTCTTGACAACAGCTGAATAAATCGCAACAATGACCTTACGCAGAAGTCTATTGAAAACAGAAAACAAATTTCAAAAAGTTATATTGTGTAGCAAGGGTTAATGGACTTCATTTCTTTCCAATAATGCCACTTGTTTCGTATTTTTCAATATCGTTTCCATGGTAACATGTATTTTTCACGGTGTTTGATTGCGCCGTCTGGCAGTACTAGTGACAAATCACGACACCTCTGGATAATAATTAGATTATATTATTTGCATTGTATCACATGATTGTCCGAATCCGACGTCACTGTAATGGAATGTTATATCTTCAAAGAAATACCGGTACACGTACATTGTACACTGTGGCGACTTGATATCGATTTACAGCTCAACTTGACGAAGTCAAGTTTGAACTATTACCATGGGTTGGCATCCCTCGTCAGTCCGCTCGTCACCCTATATGTCACATTCCTTATCCGATCATCACCAAACTCCGTATGGATCTCCGGGGTGGCCTGTTTGGGAGTTTTTACCATTTTTTTCTGAAAATCATGGATTTCATAATTAAATCCATCGTCACACACTGCAGCCCACAGTTACTGACGAAATGTTTTTAAAATTTCAGGGATGTTTGGGAATACCTCTAGATGAGAGCTATTGAATTTGATCAATTTTCGATGAAAAACATGGACCCCGTTAATCATCTTGGATGTTACTCTTTGCATGACTAAATTATTTGGCACAAACTACAGGCCACATTTCTCAACCGATTCTTTCCAAACTTAATATGGATCTCTGTGGTGATCTCTCGATGGGAGCTATATATTTTTATCTGAAGTTTGTTAAACAAAAATGGCCAACGGCATTCATCTTAGATTTCAAGTTGTGTTCTATCGGCACACCACGCAGCCCGCATTTATATGATAATTGTTTTGGAAATGTATAGGTATGTTTAGGATCACCTCTAGATGGGTACCATCGAATTTGAACGAATTTCGATTGAAATCAGCCGCCAACAGCCATCTTGGAGTTTACTATGCATCACTAAATCCTAAGGCACACACTACAGGCCACACCCCTCATGCTATTGTCACCAAACTTCATATGGATCTTCGTGGTGACCTCTCGATGGGAGCTATAAAATGTATCTGTATTTCGTAAAGAAACATGGTCAAGGCAGCCATCTTTGATTTTACTCGTGCATCGCAAAATCCTTTGGTACACCCTACATAACACAGCCATCATCCAGTCGTCACCAAACGTCATATGGATCATCGAAGTGATCTCTAAATGGGAGCTTTCCATTTTTTTTTTCGAATTTAAAAATAATTGGCGCAAAAAAATATCTGTTCTTGAATCGGGGGGATATGGCATTGGGTCCTTTTCACTTATTTTTTTTTTTTTTTACTATTTATTGTATTGGTTCTATTGGTGGGTAACTCCAAGATTACTGTAATGTACGGAAGCGTATTCGGGACATGGTAGAACAAAAATAAAGTCAAAATCTTGACTTTTTATCTAAAAATTTTGACTTTATAAACTCGAAATTTTGACCTTTCAAACTCAAAATTTTGACTTTCAAACTCAAAATTTTGACTTTCAAACTCAAAATTTTAAATTTCAAAGTCAAAATTTTACTTTTTGTAATTTTCTATAAATACAATCACACTGCTTATTCTATTTTTAGAAAATTCTAAAAAGTCAAAATTTTGAGTTTATAAAGTCAAATTTTGAGTTTATAAAGTCAAAATTTTGAGTTTATAAAGTCAAAATTTTGAGATAAAAAGTCAAAATTTTGACTTTATTTTTTTTCTACCATGTCCCGAATACGCTTCCGTAGTAATGCGATCTTTCTTAAATGCGATTTGAAACAAGCCAACGGGCGCATTATGGCATCGTCGTGGTGCTCTTGTTGTGTAATCGCATTTTTGGACTCGAACTCAAACTTCCAACAATTACAGCGCTATATGTTGTTACGACAATCAGTGTGCTTAGCATATGTATATACTGGTAGGTATGCGTGGACTAGACCCCGAAGCCACGACAAATAGTTTTCATGGCTGGCTCAACCGATTTTCGTGGCTGGTTAGCTAGCTAAGCCGGCTCAGTCACGACGTTCGTGGCTGACGAAATGTGGCGGCTCAGCCGGCTGAGATGTTATCATTCAGCGTATTTTCGTTTCCGAAATGTTCCTAATCCCCTGTTACCGGTTATAGACGCCGTTTTTTTTGCGTTTGTAGAATTCCAGACCACACGTAATCTTTTGATGTTGGGCTTTTCCATTATAGCGAAAATTCAAGAAGGACTGGCATGGATATACTATGTAGTTTCCCATCTAATCGGTATAAGTAGTTACATTGGGACTTCTGTCTACTTCAGACTGCCATCTTGCGATATATGCATGCATCATTGAATGATGAACCCGATAGTAATGATATATAATATTTCAAACTATTTTCTATTCTTATGTGTATATATTGACAAATGCCAGTGGTGTCTGAGACTGGGTGTTATCAATATAAACAATTTATATTTTAACCCTTTCAATCCCGAATGGATGCGCCCATTTAGTTATATGAAAGCATGCATTGGGAGTCTATTCCACATTAAGGGGCCAGGTGTTCTGATAATATAACAACCATGCCGTGTCCATGCGAGTATGCCAATATTAGGCAATGCGGTTCAGTTCTTTGCGATTCACAGTACAGTTGTGTTTGACATATAAGCCTATGCACACGGCTCAGCCATTTTACAATTCCGGCGGCGGAGATTTTTAAATGTGGCTGGCGTTAGAAATAATATGGCTGGCGGCGGCTTGTGGCCAATATGGCTGGCGGCGGCGGCGTGCGATGGCGGCTTCGGGCTCTAGCGTGGACTAAGCCCGCGAAATTACAATGCCCTTTGCCACATGTTCTACGTTATATTGCAACATGTTCGCACAGGCAGACTTACGGACGGAGATCTCCACTGTTTAACGCGATAATTTAATGTTGAAAAACATGGCTGGTCGACATGCTTTGGCTTCTAAATTAAATCATGACGCAATATACAGATACAGCGGTTACTTATTTACTTTCGAGAATAAATTGCTGATTATGAAAACATATTGCAACGAACTTGTGTACACATCTTATTAAAGCCACTGGATGTTTGAAACCAGAAATTATGCTCGTTTTTGTTTCATTCCTGTCCAGTTCCGGAGAAGAACACGTCATCAAGTACGTTAAACGCTGCCTTGTATATGCGGACTTTGACTGCAACAAAAAGACAAAAAACGTTCCTGCTTATTCTATTCCTCACATGGATAGAGCGTTTATCTCTTTCCTGCGAAGAATTGAAAACAGCTGGTCTTTTTAACACACGCTATGAAGCATATAACATTAAACGTGTCTGTTTTGGTTAACATAGCATTTCTTTATATACAGACTATGTTAACTATACGTGGCTTGGAATGGAGAAAACAGGTTCAGGTAAAGACAAAGGAACGTGGTATTGGACAATATCCAACAAAGACATATGGGACGTTCGCACAGACGTTATGAACGCATCAGCGATGGGCCCTGAGTATTATGCAATACTTAAATATGACTGGTATACACATCCCATAACATCGGGGGAAGACGTGCCATATCCTGTTATATGTGAGTTTTCGGGCTACAACGCTACTTGGTGTGGCCAAGTTGAAACATCAACACAACATTTTAGTGGCACAGGCGAAACTGCAACAACCACGATAACAGCAGTCACGTCAACAACCACAACGACAACAACCATAACTGAAACATCAACAACTACTACAACACCAACAGAAACAACCACAACAACTACAGATACAACAACCACATCATCAAAAATCACCGCGACCACTTCAACGGAAACATCAACGGCAACCACAACTACCACAATTACCAAAGCAACTACCGCGACTACGACAACGACAACTACATCGACCATGAACACAGCAACCACAACTACAACAACCACTACAACAACTACACCTACAAAAACCACAACTACAACTACAACAACCACAACAACCACAACTACTACTACCACAACTACCACAACCACACATACAACAGCCACAACTACAACAACCACAACAACAACAAATACAACAACCACAACTACAACAGACACACCTACAACAGACACACCTACAACAACCACAACTACAACTACAACAACCACACATACAACAACAACCACAACTACAACAACCACAACTACAACAACGACACATACAACAACAACAACTACAACAACCACAGCAACCACAACTACAACAACCACAACTACAACAACCACACATACAACAACTACAACAACCACAACTAAAACAACCAGAAATACAACAACCACACCTACAACAGCCACAACTACAACAACCACAACTACAAGAGCCACAACAACAACAACAACCACCACAACAACAACCACAATTACAACAGCCACACACACAAACAACACAACTACAACAACTACAACAGCCACACATACAGCAACCACAACTACAGCAACCACAACTACAACAAACACAACTACAACAACCACACATACAACAACCACAACTACAACAACCACAACAACAACAACTACAGCAACCACAACTACAACAGCCACACCTACAACAACCACAACTACAACAACCACATATACAACAACAACAACTACAACAACCGCAACTACCACAACCAGAAATACAACAACCACAACTACAACAGCCACAACTACAACAACAACAACTACAACAACCGCAACTACAACAACCAGAAATACAACAGCCACACATACAACAGCCACAACTACAACAGCCACAACTACAACAGCCACAACTATAACAACTACAACAACCACAACAACACCAGCCATAAATACAACAACCACAACTACAACAACAACTACAACAACTAGAACAACCATAACTACAACAACCACAATAACAACAGCCACAACTACAACAACCACAACTACAACAACCACAACTACAACAGCCACACATACAGCAACCACAACTACAGCAACCACAACGACAACAACCACAACTACAACTACAATAACCAGAAATACAACAACCACCACTACAACAGCCACAACTACAACAACCAGAAAAACAGCTACCACAACTACAACAACCGCAAATATAACAACCACAACTACAACAACCGCAATTACAACTACCACACATACAACAACCACAACAACAAAAACCACAACTACAACAACCACTACAACAACCACTGCAACAACCACTACAGCAACCACAACTACAACAGCGACAACTACAACAGCCACAACTACAACAGCCACAACTACAACAACCACACATACAAAAACTACAACTACAACAACTACAACAACCACAACTACAGCTACCGCAACTACAACAACCACAACCACAACTACAACAACCACACATACAACAACAACAACTACAACAACCACAACTACAACAACCACAACTACAACAACCACAACTACAACAACCACACATACAATAACAACAACTACAACAACCACAACTACAGCTACCGCAACTACAAAAATCACACATACAAAAATCACAACTACAACAACCACAACTACAACAACCACAACTACAATAGTC
Organism: Siphonodentalium dalli; assembly: GCA_032622095.1. Lineage (NCBI taxonomy): Eukaryota > Metazoa > Mollusca > Scaphopoda > Gadilida > Siphonodentaliidae > Siphonodentalium > Siphonodentalium dalli. The sequence continues at coordinate 192,833,002 of CP136062.1, read as the reverse complement.
ACACCTACAGCAACCACAACTACCACAACTTCAACAACCACAACTACAACAGTCACACCTACAACAACCACAACTACAACAACCACAACTACAAAAGTCACGATTACAACAACCACAACTACAACTACAACAACAACCACAACTACAACAACTACAACAACCACAACTACAGCAACCATAACTACTACATCCACAACTACAACAACCACAACTACAACAACCACAACTACTACAGCCACAACTGCAACTACAACAACCACAACAGCCACAACTACAACAGCCACAACTACAACAGCCACAACCAAAACTACCGCAACTACTACATCCACAGCTACAACAACCAGAACTACAACTACCACAACTACAGATACCACGCCGACCACATCCTCAACAACAACAACAACAACACCCACTGCTGCTACTACTACTACTACTAACACTACTACAAGAACAGCAGTAACAACTAAACTGACAACTGCATCGACATCAACCGTAAATGCAACGACAACCACCGCGACCACATCTTCAATGGAAACCCCACCGACAACCGCAACTACGACAGCGGCAACTACATCAACCATGATAACAACCGCAACTATAGCGAGCACGACAACCACAACAAGCACAGCGACAAGTACATCTACAACAGCAATCACAATTGCAACAACCACGACGACAACTGCAGTAACCACGACAACTGCAGCAACAACAATAACACATACAATGACTACAACCACAACAGCTGCAACAACCGCGACATCAACTACAACGGTAACGACAATAACGACAACAACCGTCACAACACTAACGGCAACAACTACAACAGTCACGACACTAACGACAACAACCGCCACAACAACATCAACTTACACAAATATAACAACCACAACTACAACTACCACAACTACAACTACCACAGCAACACCAGTTACAATGACACTAACGGCACCAACTACAACAACAGCAGTAATAACAATCACAGTGACAACCACCGCGACCACAACTTCAACTGAAACCTCAGCGGCAACCGCAACTACCACAACTACAAAAGTAAGTACCACAACTACGACAACGACAACTACACCAACCATGACAACAGCAACCGCAACTATAGCGGACATCATAACAACTACAACAAGCACAGCGACAATTACAGCTACAACAACCACAATTGCAACAACCATGACATCAACTCCAAAAACTACGACACCAACAGAAAGAACTACAAGAACTACAATGATCAAATCAACCACAACAGCTGCAACAACCGCGAAATCAACTACAACAGTAGTGACACTAACGACAACAACCGCCATAACATCAACATACACAACTATAACGACCACAACTACAACATCCACAACTACAACAGCCACAACTACAACAACCACAACTACAACAACCACAACTATAACAGCCACAACAACAATAGCCGCAACTACAACAACCATAATTACAACAACTACAACAACCACAACAACAACAACTACAACAACAAAGACTACAACAACAAAGACTACAACAACCAGGACGACCACAACTACAACAGCCAACACCACAACAGCCACAACAACAACTACCACAACAACAACAACCACAACTACAACAACTACCACAACAACGACTACAACAGCCACAACTACAACAACTACAACAACCACAACTACAACTACCACAACTACAACAACCACAACTACAACAACTACCACAACAACAACTACCACAACCAGGATGACCACAACAACCACAACTACAACAACTACCACAACAACGACTACAACAGCCACAACTACAACAACCACAACTACAACTACCACAACTACAACAACCACAACTACAACAACTACCACAACAACGACTACAACAACCAGGATGACCACAACAACCACAACTACAACAACTACAGCTACTACTACCACAACTACAACAACCACAACTACAAAAACCAGAACTACAACAACCACAAATATAACAGTCACAACAATAGCCGCAACTACAACAACCAGAATTACAACTACAGCAACCACAACTACAACAACCACAACTACATCAACCACAACTACAACAGCCGCAACTACAACAGCCACAACTACAACAACCACATATACAACAGCAACAACAACAATGGCCGCAACTACAACAACAACAACTACAACAGCCACAACTACAACAATCACAACTGTAACAACCACATCTACAACAACATCAACTACAACAACCACAACTACAACAGCCACGACAATAGCAGCAACCACGACTATAACAAAAACAACCACAGCTACAATAACCACAACAATCATAACTGCAAAACTATCCACGATAGCAACAAAAACACAAACAACTACACAAACAACAACACCCATAACATCAACAACAATCACTACTTTGACAACCACAGCGACAACCACAGCCCCACCCGCAATACTGGATAAATCAAGGAGAACCACAGAGACTACAGTATCAACGACAACCACGACATCAGCTGTGCCAACCACAACATCAATGACAACAACTACAACAGCAATGGCAATAACTACAACAACCAAAACTGCAACGAGAGCATCCACAACAGAAATGACAACATCCCTAATGCCAACAAGCACAACGCCAACCACCATAACAACACTGATAAACGCAAAGACATCAATCACAACGAAAACAACCACAACTACATTATCAACCCCAATAACCATTATGACTACAACCTCAACGGCAGCAACTACAATAAGAACAACTGTAATAAAAAGGACAAGAACAACAATCATAACAGCCAGGGCCGAGACAATTAAAACCACAACAACAACAGCAACGACGTTTCACAAGGATCAACCGATGTGCCGTGTTCGCTGCTTGGCGGCCAATTATATTGACGTAGCCATACAATCGATTACCATCAACAGAAACTCAACCAGTGCATATAGACGGAAACTCACATCCGCTCACGATGGTCGATTGTCATCGAAGATTATTGGTTCTGTTCCCTGGGTAATTATTTTTGCTGTGTTCTCGCGGATTTTAATATCTGATACAACATATATTTTTAGGAGACGATGTTATCCTAGTAGAAAGATTAAAGTGACATGAAACATCGCGGGTTCTATACATATTCACAGATTGGTTGCCTTTCTAATAAATACTCAGAAATGCCAACAACCATAGCGACAACAAGCACAACAGCGATGAAAACAATCACAACAAAAGCTTCAACAAGCACGACAGCATCGACAACTACAGCAATCGCGAATACAACTATCACCACCACGACAGCAGTGACAAATTTACCACCAAACACAACAATAACAGTATACGCCAACGCGACCAATGTCACAACAACCTCAACGATAGCAACCACAACGGCAAGAATCACATCGACTTAGAGTATCAACAACAACAACAACCAACTACAACCACAGCGAAAACCTCAACGACTAAACTACAAACTGCAGTACGACTGCGGCAAACAATACGATAAGAACACCGATAACGACAACTAAAACGGCAACAAGGTTTCTCAATTATCGACAGATGTTCCGTGTTCGCTGTGTTATCGTATATGGTTGAAGGCGTACTATCGGTGCAAATCAAGAGAAACTCAACCATTGTATACAGACAGAAACTCGCGTCCGCTCACGATGAACGATTTTCTTCGAAGATGATTGGTCATGGTTTCTGGATAATTATTCTTGTTGCCTTCTCGTTGATTTTAATATCAGATGCAACATACCGTTTTATATTACGATTTTATCTGATGGATAGCCAGGTTACAGTGACGTGCAAAACTGCTGGTGTATGGTCTATATGTTCAGAGTGGTTGTCTTTCTAATGAATAGACTCATAAAATTGATTGCAAAAGTCTTTATAGACGAGGATTCTCCAAAGTGATCATGCTACAGGGAGGTGAAGTCACTCGAGTGGACTTCGTGGACCATTTAAAGCGTATAAAACGTCCTTGTTAAAAAGTCGGTACCTGGCCCCAATAGCATCCATGAATGAGCTCACGATTTCGATCCCGTTATTTTCCTGTTCCGATACAATTGTAATTGTGTGGTTTCTGACAGGATGAACATCTTTAATATCCGTTGTTCCGAATGTTTCCAATTTACACTATTATAGATCCTGTCGTAGCGTGTGTATATTAAGCTGGGGTCGGTAGTAGAATTGTGTCTCGTATACATGTAACTCATTTCATATCAGTAGCTATCGTGCATGCTATAACATATTAAGTTATTAACCCCGTGCTGACATTCTTCAGTGAACACTCATTGGTGATATTGCAAACAACATGTACATACATTTATAAATATAGTGTAGATACAACTAAAATATAATTAAATATAAGTTATACGCAAATCACATTACAGCAAACAAGTTTGATATGTGTTCTATTTGTTCTCAGTAAGTATGAGTCCGACGGCTTTTAATCACTTGTTTATGTCGATTGTTCAGGCTTATGTTTGGAGGGCTAACACATTTTATGCCAATTTCCAGTTTCACCAATTAGCATTTCGAATACAAAATTGTGTTTCTCAAAGTTATCGTTTGAATTAACTCCGATCTCATTACATTGGCAAGGAATATATGGATGATCATTGCACAGAATCGACGGAAAAACCTTTTCTAGCTGCGCAATCCCAGTACGTAACTTCCCGACTGCTATACATGTATATTTTGTGGGAATCTTTGAAGTTTATATACCTATATATTCGTATAAAATTGATAATAACACCCTTAGCTATGCACCTGGCAAATTGGCAATATCACTATTGTGCCATGTTAACGAGTTTAACATTTGAATATATATGCAGCACTGTATTTTTGTGAATAAAATATATTTTTTCTGATTGTGATCGTTATGAGCCAAAAAGCTCTTCCCTATTAACCCACCACGAGTTGTTCTGAATATGAATAGTGGATTAATCAATTATTGATGCATATTGAACCATTATAAAGGCCATTTAATCTAAACCTAGAATTATTCACGTGTTTAAGATTAATCAGCCAGGTTCAGCCCTCAGCCATACGAAACAAACAGGTCTTCTAGAGTTATGCATATGTTCACGTTGATTTGTGACCTTTGTATTAAATAGAAATCAAATCTTGCCTGCTTGAAGCAACAGGTTGCTACCTGAAAAATATGTCTCAAGACAACGATCTATATAGAACAAGGCCGTGTTTACCCTTATTTGATTTTTTTGTAAAATGTTGCCTATATTGAATAATAACGAGCTAGCCTATATATAAGGCAAAAATAACTAAACATTATACATGTATATTAAAATTAATGCTAAACCTACATTACAATAATATTTACCCCGTATAATTCACATGTGGCATGGCAATCGTGCAAAATATAGGTTTGAAGTTATAAAATAAGCACATGCCATGCATTTGTCCTTGAAACTCAGAAACTCAGATGGAATCATTGCCATATATGCCGACGGAAACCATGAAGACGAACGTAGAAGCGGTTGAGATCTGCTTCGTGTCAACCCTTCCATGACTGGAGCTTCCTGAAATTTTGTGAAAATCCTATTCATTGTTCCAATGCATTGTCTTATATATGCGAGTCTCCCATGCATAGGAAGCCTAGTATATTTTAGAGCATGTATTGGCCTAACATTTACCTTGACCGCTTAAGACAGTGTATGCTCTGATTATGCGAGTCTCCCATATATAAGGGAGCCTCGCATATAAAAGAGAAACACTGCCACAATATCTTTAATGCTGCACCAGCGCAGCTCCCGCCATGCACGGGTTACGGGCTATGGGTTTGAAGCCTGAAATTATTCACGCTTTTGTTACATTCCAATCCAATTCGAGGGATCAGCATAGGTCAGCTGAACGTTATTCTTATTTTGAGTTTTACAATACACATAAAGGTGTATTAAACAAAATTAGAAAATTTCTTCAACATGGACCAGTAAAGAGTGTTTGATGGCATAGGTGGCATTTATATAGGTACTTCGTGTAATTATCGACATAACTTAAGCATCCTTCCAAATGCCGTTGACATTAAAAATAGACACAGTATGTCAGCACAGACTCCGGACTGGGTGAAAAATTATATTATTTCTACCGTCTCAGATTGGCAAGTTTGCACTGCAGTTTGCAGGAATTTACTCATAGCAAACGATGTGATGCCAGAATATGAACGGCAACATTCATATAACATGCATATTTACCAACGCTAACGACGTGAAGAGTACATTTTCGGTGGTTCCCCATGTAACGGTGCTACTAACACTTTGCCTTAAAATGCATGTATAATTGATTCTTGCGAGATAATTGCCACCCCATGTGAATCGGTCCTGTACAGGGAGGTAGCAGTTGTTAAGCTCCTGGTAGCACGGAACAGGTTGGGTAGCAAAATGTAAGCAAATGCCACACAGAGATGGAAGAAACACGCGGCGAGGACAAACTATCGATATCTCAGCACATGTTAGCGACCGAGTGAACTACACAAAAACTTATACAGGATATACTGCTTTTGTGTTAACATCCATATATAAATATAATGTTGACAATCCGCAATGTATGTATTCATTTCCAATTTTTAACAAGAAAATACTAATTATCTTTGACAAAAAATAATACATTGAAATAGACTTCGAATGGTTCATTAGTAATTGTATCCATATACTTGCATTATGAACGGCGAGTAATACGTTATTATTTAACTGCTCTTGAAGTTGATGTTGGTAAGTTCTCTTGAGTGACGTCTTAGAACTATCGGTCGTTCCAAAGGCAGGTACTCTTGAGATGCCGTATCTATATAAAAAAAGAGGATAAACAGATCTGCAAACAAGTACCTTGACATGAATGACATGGAAAATGGGAAAAAATCAATCGAAACTATCAGATTATTTCCATGAAATATCAACAATTTACTAATATGATATTTTGCAATGCAAATGTGTGTGTTTCATAATTTTTTTCAAATATCGTATCGTTCGTCTGTCGGTTGTGAAACAATGCGAAATGTTTAATATGCTAAAAAAAACTAAACCTCACGTGACATGGTTTGTAAAAGTGATGGCTATTACTCGAGTAAAGCCCATTCCATTGATAGCAGACCGCCGTCAGACAGTACCCTTACCACCTGTAGGCAGTAGCATTTGGAAGCGCGGGTCCCGTGCGAACGTTACCATTGCCCTCGGTTTTGTGATCCAGGGGGTCGTTGGCCATCAAAAGATTAACAAATTCGATTCAGTATCTATTGAGGAGTACAATTAATGGACAATCGATGGACGATGAATGTGAAACATCCAAGTTTTTCGGTTTATTCGTCCGATAGTGAAAATGTTGATAAAAGTCTCACTTTATCAGCCATCGTATTGTATGTTTGTAACACATATTTGGCCATCTGTGGTAAGTATATGAAATTCCCTATAGGAATAACTCACCCATTATGTCTTATATCCTTATATATGTTCGCTGATGACAATCGAGATATCTTCTAAAAGCTACCGACGTGATTGGGGTCCCCTGCTAACGCGTTTACATAGTACCACACCCACTGCTACCTCGCTGTACAGGACCGGTGCACATGCATCGCTACTAGTGGAACTATATATGTTTTACTTTAGTTTACTGTCGTTAGCTTTAGTAAGTATGCATTCGGTATGCATGTTTGTTCACATTCTGACACCATCGGGTTTTCTATGAGAAAATACCTGCAAAACATGCCCTTTAAACTTACCAGTGTGTGAACGTACCCTTATGACATAATTTTATGTGTTTTATTTCCCATGTCAGCTATTTGGCCAACGGTAAACATCATTGTAAGTATAATCGCAATAATATGTCATCAACAGTTCCTGCCTCGCGAAGGACGCTTTCATTGCCGAGCAGACATTGATTCGAAGACACAATAGCATATTCTACTTCTATAATTATTAGTTATGTTTTATTTTATTTTAACCATTTTTATTACCATGACGTCGACGTGTTTTGTCAAATTTCCGTTTTCACGAACACAATGGGCAATATTTCGAGAAAATTAGCTCAACTGATTGATATTTATGTAATATAACATTCACTAAATACGTGGGAAAAGAATAAAAAAATGTGCAATCGTGTATGGATAATTTACGGCGGTTTTATCGAAGATAATACAGAGCAATATTTTCCCAAGCTAATATATAGTCAGTACGGAGTAGAGTTACGTTTGTTCGGATGCGAATTTTCAATGTATCTGGCAATATATAAAATTGTGTGGTTGTAAGTAATTCCAAGCTGTCAAATATCTCCAAAAAGTAAGATATTAATATGGAAATATCATGTTATCAATGAAAAACGTCGATATATCGTGTGTTTATATAAAGAGTTCCCTTATGGCAAATCACCAGAAATGTCACGTTAATTAATATGGCAATGTATCCTTAAAATCATCGATTTATCTGTGTCACTGTTCTGCAACTATGGAACACAAAGTACAAACGGTGTGCAAAGTCGTATATTATTCGAAGTAGGCTACATAAAGGGACGTGCCGGCGGGATGAGGTAGGTTGTGTCTGGTTGTGGCCAATATTTGGAAATTACATACCAGAACATTATTAAGTAGAAATACTAAACCAAAGGGTGTGTTGAATTTGCCATTATAGATTGATCTCCCAGCCATAATATTTATAGTGAAATTCGTTGTTTTGAACAGTTTCCTACCTCGGCCGACCTTCGGTTATCAGTTGGGAATTTCCAACCATATAAATGATAACAGTTTGGAAATTTACAACAGTTTGAAAGCTGTTGAAAATTCACAACCTGAGTGCGATGGGGGGCAAATGAAATTTCATAGACTTGGATATTCAGTATGGTTTAATGTGGTATGCAGTTGAACATTCAATGTGGACACCTCCAACGGGGGCTCTATCAAGCGGTTATGGTTTTATAATTTCATTTAAAGTCGCCGTCGCGAAGTTCATATTTTACCCATTTCCCCGCTTATTAGACCAACAGAGTCGTTCTGAGAACGAAATTAATCGTCCCAAGATTAGCCGCTATCGATTCGCATTCCAGGAAACCCCCCTGGCATGCGCACAGCAGTAAACGCGAACTGCAGATTGGGTGTAATTTATTTTTGACCCGTGACGTCATTAATCACCTTGCGGCATTCTGTTGACATTGTGTTATCGAAATCGGTTTCTGCGTGGTTTTGTTTTAGTTCACAAACATGTTTCGTTTTCGTTGGAAATCGTGAATTCGGAATGTATTTATGTGTGTAATAAAATATTGAATAATACGACATGAATTATTCGCGTGGCCAAAAAAATCCGGAGTAAATTCGTACATATTTGGACGAAGTTCGTGTGTCACTGTGACTGTCAGAATAGGACCACAGCAGATCATGCCACGAATCGCTACTCCCGTGCCGCTGGAGTAGGTATTCGTGGCATGATCTACATGTAGGTCCACGGGAACTTCGAAATTTATTAACTTTCAACCTATTGTTGATATGAAATGCATGGGATACGTGACCGCTTTCGCAGATTTCTGCTTTCAAGTCCCACAAGAAGAGTACTAATTACGTTTCTGGCTGAACTATCAGAAGGGCTTCTTGGGTGGCTATGCTGTCTACGTATCTGCATGTATCATCTTTTTGAAAATGATTTTAATATGATCAAACAGTGAAATACAGATCTATACAGTATACCATGGCTTCTTCCATTCGTTGAGTTGAAAAAGTAAATACTGGAGTGTTATTACGCTGAATAATATAATATCTATGTTCAGGGTAAACACACCAGCCCCTCCCAAAATGGGCCGCATCCTCTGCATTGTATGGGGTTCAAGTTTTTTTTTCCAATTTTCCTCTGACTCATTCTTTTTTATTATAATATACAAAAATGTGACAACAATAACGACCATAAAAAACGTTTGCTTTAAAAATAGTGAACCAAAATCATTATTTTATCATTTTATGCAGATTAGTTCCATACATCACCTTCTCAGGAGAAGTCTATTTCTTGCCATTTCATGACTATAAAGCAAAATAATCAATAAAACCCCCAAGATGATTTTTTGTCATGTAGGTCCTGGACTTCTCCCCTTCCTAGCCTGGATATCTTACCCCAACCCAAACCCTGACTCAAACAACATTTTCTGGGAAGAAGTTAATTTCTCATTGTTTCGTGACTATATAAAGCAAAATAAGCAATAAAACCATGATTTTTCTCAAGTAGGCGCTGGTGTTGGGGGGGGGGAGTGGGGGGTGGTGGGGGGGGGGGGGGGGGGCTACATCATGTTCTGGAATCTTCGTTTCATGACTTTATAAAGCAAAATAAGCAATGAAACCATGAGACAATTTTTTGTCATGTAGGTGCTGGGTTGTGGGTAGCTATCCAGACCTGGACATTTGAAAGAATGAAATTAAATAAAAACAAATTTAAATCTCAAGTCATTTTTCTCGCCATTTCAGGATCAAATAATCAATTGTGTGATTAAAAAAATATGTCGCTTGGAAAAAAAAATATTTTAATAAAAAAAAAAAAGGGAATTATAAAAAAAAACATTTTTCTGCCAATTTCAGGATCAAACTATGAAAAGTGGGGGGAAATTTGTCACTTGAAAATATTTATTTTTTAAATAATAACTAAGTTTAATATCAAACAATTTGGCCATTCCAGAGTCAAACGTTATCAAATGAATGAAATTATTTTCAGTCATATATGGGAGATGAAGATTAGGGAGATACATTGTAACAAAATATTAAGATTTCATTCATTTATTCATGCATTTCTCCAGCTCGGGCAAACGAAAGCCCCTGTAATTTCCACCATCATTTGGGAAAGCATACTGAAATTACTGATGCCATTCACAACACACGATGGAAGAGGTCTGCAGTTATGCAAACCATGGTAGCCATAGCACCACCGAATAAACTGTCTATGCGATATGCCTGTATTTGTTGTGCAGAGGTCCATTAAACGGGTGACTATACTGTTGCTGGTATCCTAACCATGCAACTTCAAGTAGCCATGGGTCCAGGCACACACTCCTGAAGGGGACAGTCTCTGTGATACACTTGAAGTGTCCTTCTTCCTATGAAATCGCTTTTGTCACTTCCTTTAGCTTGGTCTCAACTTTTTCAATCTCATGGCAACATCTGCACTCACAGGTACATTGTAGTCTCCATCACATACATAGGTGCATGAACACCTGAAATGACAAGGGAAATACATTTATTATGGAACAACTCAGAGTTAACATTCAATTCCTCAATTTTGTTGATGCAAACTTTGACAAATTTGTAACAAACTCGACATACAGTAATGCCCTAAATAATCGACCCCTTAACCACATCAGAATTATAGGTATAGTTTCAGGATTCAGTTTGAAATATGGCTTGTGGAAATTCATCGGAAAGCTCTCATGAAGGCAACAAGTCATATTTCGGACTAAATCCTGAAAAGTTACCCACAGTTCTGCTGTGTTTAAGGGGTTGAATGTTTAGGTCATTGCTGTATGTTCTGATGAATGACAGTGGGCATGCGTCTGTCCGTCCACTTGTTCTCATGGATACATGCATCTTGGATAAGTTCCGCACAAATTTGTTATCAGAAGTTATACCTGCTGAATTGTTTACCAGGTATCTATTTCATTATCCAGTTTTGTTAATATCCTGTTTTAAAGATTCACAGCTTATACTATAGTAGTTTGTTTACCTGGTGTACATGATATCTCCCCCAGTGCATCCCCCCTTTTTACTATTTTCAGTCTGTCAAATGCTCACACCCACCGAGAATTCAACATACGACAAAATATAAATGTACACGTATTAATTTATTGCTTATTTATTTTTATGTTATAGTCATTAAATGGCGATAAATTAACATGTTACAAGTTGTTTGAGTCAGGGTTTGGGTGGAGAGGGGGTAATTAGATACCCAGGTCTGAATATCCCCCACACCCAGCATCTACATAAGAGTATATGACAAAAATAAACTAATTATTTTATTGCTTATATTGCCCTATAATGCTATATATCCATTAAAATTTTGATTGAGTCAGGATTTGGGTTGGGAGAAATTACACAGGCCTGAATATCCCCCCCCCCCCCAAAAAAAGAAACCAGCAGCTGCATATGAGACAAAAATATCTTATTATTTATCACTTACATTTACCGGTATATCGCTTTATATAGTCATGAAATATATATGGCGAGAAATTAAAATTAATCGAGAAAAATTTCATTGAGTCAGGGTTTGGGGTGGGAGGGGGGAATACCGAGGCTTGAGTATCTCTCGCCTTTTCATGAGTGTATGAAGCAAAATAAGCAACTTATAAAATAATAAATTCATTTTTGTCATAAGTAGCTGCTCGGTTGGGGAGTGGGGGCGATAATAAACCCGGGTATCTTTCTCCTGCCCCAAATACTGACTCAAACAACTTTTCTTGGAAAGTTAATTTCTTTCCGTTTCATGACTATATATTCAGAAATAGCATACATTGGCATGTATAGACCAAGTTTTCTCAGTCCACAACAGCTTGGGAAATTGGTTGGGTTGATGCTGTTTTGGACCGAGAATCCGAGATGCCTCCTGTTGCTCTTCTATACCAGTACCGTAACAGATTTTCATTCAAAAGACATACTACATGTACATGTATAGTACCCCGACAGTCATGTGAACCCATGAATATAATCATCTCACTTGGACCACAATGAATCTGTCTTCAAAATGATATACAATGTACCATATACTGTTATAGAAAATATCCACACCAAGATATTATCTCGACTCTCTCGAGATTTCGAGAAAAGAATCTTGAGATATTAACATATTTTCTCGAGATCATACGGCAAGATCTCAAGAAAATATGCAGAGATCTCAAGATAATATCGCGAGATACTAGTAATATGTTCAGAGCTTAAGATGCGCATGTCAGGATCTCAAGATGTGTCGAGATAACAATTAACAATAACATGTTGAATATTCAACTTTCAAGACACTTTTTTTTTCTTGGACAATGTCACAAGTCAAGAGTTAGCTAATTTTTGGCAAATTATTATTTTAGCCAGTGCAAACACTGTCTCTGATTGTCATAGTACTGATACTAATAGCTGAATCTAATGTCAATCCGTGAGCAGCCATGGACTGGCAGTGGTCGAGTCCAGAATTTCAATACATCAAAAAATTGCCATTTTTATTTAAAAAAAAATACTACTGGTATATTTTTAGACTAACATTTCGGCAGACACACAACTTTTCCTTGAATTATATTTCACATTTCGATGTATTGAGTATGCGTAATGATTATTACACATGTCCGCTCGTATAAACGGGGTTTTTAGCTAGTATTTACATCAATTTTATTTTCACATGTTTTGCCAGTGACCGCGATATTTTTAATAAGAGACGCTCAGTGACTCACCATTTTCGTACGCGATTTTCATCTGTTCGCCATCCAAGGTCTGGATCGTTTGGTGGTCTCACACCATGGTAATTTTGTGGTAATTCCGGCTCGTGCATGTACGCTCCCGTTGTCAAATATAAAGTGTCTTCTGACGAATCAGACGAGGAACAATCAGATCGCAAAAAATGTTTCTGTCAGTGTCAGCCATTGTGGGAAATACCCAAGGTCCTTAAGTACGTCACACGCTTTCTCGCAAATAACTGTTTCCGTCAAAATAGATAATGAGGTGAGGCATCAGGCTATCACCCAGACACACACAGTCGTAAACACTCGTATCTTTCAGACAGCGGGGGATTGTATTCTTAAATAAGTGTGCATAACTTGATACAAATATGAATAAATGAACATATATTGAGAATTTTCGCGACGTCGACTTTAAACAGCATTTAATACAGCTTATAACGCCAATTGGCCACAAAATTTAAATTGTATGCATCATGACTGTGTAACATGACATTCTCATATATATTTTGAAGACCTCTGTCTGTTTGTTTGTCTGTATGTCTGTCATTTATACAAATCTACGATTCTCGACCGATCGGGACGAAACTTGGTACGTGTGTGTAGTTTGACCAGGCGGTCGACGTTGTCGTATTGGCGAGCCCGTGCGGCGCCCACTTCGCGCATGCGCAGACGATATCTCGGAAACGGTGGAGCTATCTACTTGAAATTTGCTATGTGAATGTATCTTGCCCCGGATACGAATTTTATCGGGCCGCCGAGCCCGTGCGACGCCAACTTCGCACATGCGCAGAAGAGATCTCGGAAACGGGTGGAGCTATCGACTTGAAATTTGGTATGTGAATGTATCTTGCCCCGGATACGAATTTTATCGGGTCGCACGCATGCGCAGACGAGATCTCGGAAACGGGTGGAGCTATCGACTTGAAATTTGCTATGTGAATGTATCTTGCCCCGGATACGAATTTTATCGGGTCGCCGAGCCCGTGCGACGCCAGCTTCGCGCATGCGCAGACCAGATCTCGGAAACGGGTAGAGCTATCGACTTGAAATTTGGTTTTTGAATAGCCCGGACAACGTCGGGCTCATCGGCTAGTCTCCTATATATTTTGAAGACCTCTGTCTGTATGTATGTCTGTCTGTATGTATGTATGTATGTCATATATACAATCGAAAACAGGTTGACCGATCGGGACGAAACTCGGTACGTGTGTGCAGTTTGACCAGGCGGTCGTCAACGTCGTATTGGCGAGCCCGTGCGGCGCCCGTGCAGCGCATGCGCAGACCAGATCTCGGATACGGGTGGAGCTATCGACTTGAAATTTGCTACGTGAATGTATCTTGCCCCGGATACGAATTTTATCGGGTCGCCGAGCCCGTGCGACGCAAGCTTCGCGCATGCGCAGACGAGATCTCGGAAACGGGTGGAGCTATCGACTTGAAATTTGGTATGTGAATGTATCTTGCCCCGGATACGAATTTTATCGGGTTGCCGAGCCCGTGCGACGCCAGCTTCGCGCATGCGCAGACCAGATCTCGGAAACGGGTAGAGTTATCGACTTGAAATTTGGTTTTTGAATAGCCCGGACAACGTCGGGCTCATCGGCTAGTCTATTATATATTTTGGGAAATCTGTGTGTGTGTGTGTGTCTGTCTGTCTGTCTGTGTGTTCGCGATGGACTCGAAAACGGCCGAGCCGATTTCGATGAAACTTGGTACGTGGGGGCACTTTCGGCCGTGGAGTGGCATGGGCCTATTAATTTTCCCGTGCGACGTGACTTTGACCTTGAAATCGGGTAATTTCAAGGTCGAACGCCCGAGTATCACGGGATTTCGATGAAAATTAGTGTCTATGGATACTTTCGTACGGGGAGTGTCGTAAGCCTATTCGTTTGCCCGTGCGACGTGACCTTGACCTTGAATCGACCTCTATTATATATTTTGGGAAATCTGTGTGTGTGTGTGTGTCTGTCTGTCTGTCTGTGTGTTCGCGATGGACTCGAAAACGGCCGAGCCGATTTCGATGAAACTTGGTACGTGGGGGTACTTTCGGCCGTGGAGTGGCATGGGCCTATTCATTTTCCCGTGCGACGTGACCTTGACCTTGAAATCGGGTCATTTCAAGGTCGAACGCCCGAGTATCACGGGATTTCGATGAAAATTAGTGTCTATGGATACTATCGTACGGGGAGTGTCGTAAGTCTATTCGTTTGCCCGTGCGACGTCACATTGACCTTGAAATCGGGTCGATTCAAGGTCAAATCGCAAATTTTGATGGGATTTCGACGAAATTTGATACGTGGGGTTACTTTGGTCCATTGAGTGTTTTGACGGGTCAAATCGTGACTCCGACCTGACCTTGACCTTCAAAATGATCAATTCAAGGTCAAATCGGGTAAAACCGGATGGATATCCACGGGTATTTTTGTCGGGTACTTTTGTCTGGGCAGTGTTTTGGACGGGTCAAATCGTGACCATGACCTTCAAAATGGACAATTCAAGGTCAAATCGCGCAATTCGCCGAAAAGCAGAGGGGAAACAGCCCGGACGAAGTCGGGTCCACCTGCTAGTCTCATATATATTTTGAAGACCTTTGTCTGTCTGTCTGTATGTCTGTCTGTCTGTATGTCATTGATACAAATCTACGATTCTCGACCGATCGGGAGGAAACTTGGTACGTGTGTGTAGTTTGACCAGGCGGTCGTCGTTGTCGTATTGGCGAGCCCGTGCGACGCCAGCTTCGCGCATACGCAGACGAGATATCGGAAACGGGTGGAGCTATTGACTTGAAATTTGCTATGTGAATGAATCTTGCCCCGGATACGAATTTTATCGGGTCGCCGAGCTATCAACTTGAAATTTGATTTTTGAATAGCCCGGACAACGTCGGGCTGGGTAGAGCTATTGACTTGAAATTTGGTTTTTGAATAGCCCGGACAACGTCGGGCTCATCGGCTAGTCTCATATATATTTTGAAGACCTCTGTCTGTCTGTCTGTATGTCTGTCTGTATGTCATTTATACAAATCTACGATTCTCGACCGATCGGGACGAAACTTGGTACGTGTGTGTAGTTTGACCAGGCGGTCGTCGTTGTCGTATTGCGAGCCCGCGCGGCGCCCGCTTCGCGCATGCGCAGACGAGATCTCGGAAACGGGTAGAGCTATCGACTTGAAATTTGCTATGTGAATGTATCTTGCCCCGGATACGAATTGTATCTGGTCGTCGAGCCCGCGCGACGCCAGCTTCGCGCATGCGCAGACCAGATCTCGGAAACGGGTGGAGCTATCGACTTGAAATTTCGTATGTGAATGTATCTTGCCCCGAGTACGAATTTTATCGGGTCGCCGAGCCCATGCGACGCCAGCTTCGCGTATGCGCAGACGAGATCTCGGAAACGGGTGGAGCTATCGACTTGAAATTTGGTATGTGAATGTATCTTGCCCCGGATACGAATTTTATCGGGTCGCCGAGCCCGTGCGACGCCAGCTTCGCGTATGCGCAGACGAGATCTCGGAAACGGGTAGAGCTATCGACTTGAAATAGTTTTTTGAATAGCCCGGACAACGTCGGGCTGGGTAGAGCTATCGACTTGAAATTTGGTTTTTGAATAGCCCGGACAACGTCGGGCACGTCAGCTAGTCTATTATATATTTTGGGAAATCTGTCTGTCTGTCTGTGTGTTCGCGATGGACTCGAAAACGGCCGAGCCGATTTCGATGAAACTTGGTATGTGGGGGTTCTTTCGGCCGGGGAGTGGCATGGACCTATTAATTTGCCCGTGCGATGTGACCTTGACCTTGAAATCGGGTCATTTCAAGGTCGAACGCCCGAGTATCACGGGATTTCGATGAAAATTACTGTCTGGGGACACTTTCGTATGGGGAGTGTCGTAAGCCTATTCCTTTGTCCGTGCGACGTGACCTTCACCTTGAAATCGGGTCAATTCAAGGTCAAATCGCGAATTTTTATGGGATTTCGACGAAATTTGATACATAGGGTTACTTTTGTCCACTGAGTGTTTTGGACGGGTCAAATCGTGACCCCGACCTCACCTTGACCTTCAAAACATTTCAAGTTCAAACGCCCAAATATCACGGGATTTCAATGAAAATTAGTCTCTACGGATACTTTCGTATGGGGAGTGTCATAATCCTATTCATTTGCCCGTGCGACGTGACATTGACCTTAAAATCGGGTCAATTCAAGGTCAAATCGCGAATTTTGATGGGATTTCGACGAAATTTGATACATAGGGTTACTTTTGTCCACTGAGTGTTTTGGACGGGTCAAATCGTGACCCCGACTTGACCTTCAAAATGATCAATTCAATGTCAAATCGGGTAAAACCGGATGGATTTCCACGGGTACTTTTGTCGGGTACTTTTGTCTGGGCAGTGTTTTGGACGGGTCAAATCGTGACCCCACCTGACCTTGACCTTCAAAATGGACAATTCAAGGTCAAATCGCGCAATTCGCCGAAAAGCAGAGGGGAAACAGCCCGGACGAAGTCGGGTCCACCTGCTAGTCTCATATATATTTTGAAGACCTCTGTTTGTCTGTCTGTCTGTATGTCTGTCTGTATGTCATTGATACAAATCTACGATTCTCGACCGATCGGGACGAAACTTGGTACGTGTGTGTAGTTTGACCAGGCGGTCGTCTTTGTCGTATTGGCGAGCCCGTGCGGCGCCCGCTTCGCGCATGCGCAGACGAGATCTCGGAAACGGGTGGAGCTATCGACTTGAAATTTGCTATGTGAATGTATCTTGCCCCGGATACGAATTTTATCGGGTCGACGAGCCCGTGCGGCGCCCGCTTCGCGCATGCGCAGACGAGATCTCGGAAACGGGTGGAGCTATCGACTTTAAATTTGCTAAGTGAATGTATCTTGTCCCGGATACGAATTTTATCGGGTCGCCGAGCCCGTGCGAAGCCATCTTCGCGCATGCGCAGACCAGATCTCGGAAACTGGTGGAGCTATCGACTTGAAATTTGGTATGTGAATGTATCTTGCCCCGGATACGAATTTTATCGGGTCGCCGAGCCCGTGCGACGCCAACTTCGCGCATGCGCAGACCATATCTCGAAACGGGTGGAGCTATCGACTTCAAATTTGTTTTTTTAATAGCCCGGACAACGTCGGGCTCATCGGCTAGTCTCTTATATATTTTGAAGACCTCTGTTTGTCTGTCTGTATGTCATCTATACAAATCTACGATTCTGGACCGATCGGGACGAAACTTGGTACGTGTGTGTTGTTTGACCAGGCGGTCGACGTTGTCGTATTGGCGAGCCCGTGCGGCGCCCGCTTCGTGCACGGGTAAAATCGTTACCCCACCTGACCTTGACCTTCAAGATGGACAATTCAAGGTCAAATCGCGCAATTCGCCGAAAAGCAGAGGAGAAACAGCCCGTACGAAGTCGGGTCCACCTGCTAGTTGTATATATACGTGCGAAATTAATTGCCCAATACTTTTGTATTTTCGGGATATCCAGTATGCATTAAATTGTTCCTTTATGTAATGATCGTCGGATGCCACATGATCACTCTTCCCGCATAGAGTCACCGGAAAACAGAGCAAATGAATGGGCCTGTGACGAAGGTTTTCTCGGCCAAGTTTAGCTTGGAGCAACACAGAAGACGACACCATGTGCATGGCCCTTATACGTCGCGTGGGTCGTGCAATCAGTAGTTTACAATGACTGAAGCTTTACAGAAACATCGGAGACGAGGACAGTGGTCACTTGTTTGAATTATGTAGCAAATCGTTTGTCTCCAAGCAGAATATAACAAGCATAATAATGGGATACATAACGGTAACTTGAGTTACAATTGTCCATTTGAAAATTGCAGCAGTTCCTTTTGCTATGGAAGGGAGTTTCAAGACCATTATGATGGACACACTGGACAACGACCACACGAGTGCTCGAACTGCTCAAAGGAATTCTCAAACAAGTACAAAAGAAATAACCACCAGCAAGTTTGTCAGTCCACAAAATGTACAGTTTGTAAAATTGAGTTTTCGGATAAAACCTATTTAGGGCGGCACACGAAGGCCCACCATTATGGCATCCACCACGTGTGCCCATGTGGCAAGGTTTACAAGTATGACACGTCCCTTGTACGACACAGAAAGCAAACAAGACAATATCCTTTGCCTTGGCGTTCAAGATGCAAGATAATATAGAATTTGTGCAGTGCCAACAGAAACGTCTTTGATTTCTATTAAATTTTATTTACTTTCTTCGTATTACGACAGGCTTAGATACACATGGGCACGCACACTTTTGTGTTACGCGAAAGTTTACGTTGTAGAATTACTATATGGATATGTTCGACGAGAGAGGTATTCCCATATGTTTCTATATATATTCAGTCGATAGAAATATCTGAAAAGCACATTTGTGTATAGACCATATATAGTCAGCAGTGTATTCGCCCAGTGTTATTCCCTTGTCAACAGCAGTTCAGTTATGATACACAGAACGGACATTTGGTCTTTGCAAATATGCATTTAATGTATCATACACTTGGATTTGGACAACGGCGCGAATTTAACACTTGTAATGGTCACTCATGAGAGTCAACGCTGCGAAATCAGCTGATTTGAGAATAGGGGCTTGTGACGCGGTGCAATGCAAACCCACAACTCGCACCGCCATTTTGCGCCGTCCTTATATGCTTTTACGGGCGCGTATATAGGTACGGTACTTAGAGTTAATACGCGTAGGGCGGATGCGGTGGTGCCCGTTACAAGCCACGTGGATTTAAGTGATTCACACATTCATGTATCTAAACCTGTCCTTTTTGCCTTCCGAAAAAGGCATCCATAATGATTGCCGGGTGCTCATTATTGATTTGATTGAGGAAGTCCATATAGTTGGAAGTTAATCACCTGACTCACTGCAACAAGGGAGAGGAATCTTATACGTGTATATAACAATGGATTATTAAGTTATATTGCAAACTATTCAAGAATATTGGGTGTATGTTCCAGTAACAAATGTTATTACTGGAACATACACTTACTGTTCAGGAAGTCTTTGGTTTTTCTTCACAATTTTCACATTAGATCTGTGTTCAGCATATTTTAAATTAGGTATTTTCTATACGATATATAGACAAATTAGTATATTCCATAAATTATTTCATCTAAGTAAACAATACGGCACGATATATGACCAAACTGAAGAAATCACTCACATACGAAATTTACATTCAACAAGTACCGCCTTTGATATGTGTATACTTTAAAATGTGCGTGTCACTAAAGTCATATATTGGACTTGTTCGGGTGCGTGCTATTAATAAGTTAGTATTCCGGCGCTCTGCCATCTGGAGGAATGTAGCATTCTACTAACATCGCCGAAAATCTCAAAGAAATCGATCATGCCACTCCATAGAAAACATCATCTGAACTACGCTTAATTGTAAACATTTACATCTCGATTCGGGACGCAACTATCGGCGATAGCCTAACGAAAATAATTTCACAACCGAGAGACACTGCATCTAATTAATATATACGAATGTCGGTGTGTGTTGTCAAATTGAATATAATATTCGTAAAAATAACTGCTTTGAGCAAGATTGTTCTCCATTTCTATTTGACCACCTTACTGGAATGTCTCATGTTACTTTATGAGATACGGAAACCTTATGAGAGTCACTTGACGAACTTCCATCTTATTTGTCAATCTCATCTTTTTTATATGTTAAAATGTGATACTTTTTAGACCAAGAAGACGTATTATAATGTTAATTATTTTTTTTCCTCTTCTATATTATACTCATACATGTATTTGAGGTTATCTTTTTCAGAATTAAGAGCTTATGAAAATCCAGGAGTAGTTGATATAATGAGATCATATATGGTGGATATTACAATGTTTATACACAGTCGGCGACTTAGTCCTATATATTCAAATATGCATTAACTTCAAGGCTTCCCATGTGAAACCTGTTCAATAAATGGTCCCCTTTCTAGTATAAATGAACTCTTGTAAAAAAACAAACTGAATGAGCATTGAAATTGATTGTTCATATCTGTTTGGGGGGGGGGGGGGGTTCTGAACATTAGTGAAATAGGAGGGGCTTAGATTAAACGCTTCTAATTTCGGTCGTCAAGCACCATCAGACCATAATATTAACGGTGTGGCGCTGGTCATGTCCCATGATAGCTCAAATAAAGTCAATAATCACATCCGCAAAACAAATGCAGAGTGTGAATTGTTACGAACCAGTAGGGTGTTATTAAATGTTGCCAGAATACGTTTCGTGTCTCGTCGACAGCTGACGATACCTTTGTGGAATGTTGCACGGACTCCTATTGGAATTAGAACATAACTATCTGACTGCTGAATAATATTTACCCACTTCGTGTACATAGTCTATTTTTGACTAGCTATTGTGCTCGATAAGTGTTTCAATGTAAACGGCCCCATTAGTTGACAGACCGTTGGAGTGATGTCATATATCCATAGATACTCATGCCTGCATGTAGTTCACTATTATCAGCAAGTATATTTTGATTATTATAACTCGTCGGCTGTCGGTAACATTTCCATGCATTCCCTCCTACTATACAACTCTTAGGGGGCAGGAGCTGCATTATTGGGTTCAATCCGTGCGAAATGTGGAATAATGTGCATAGAGAAGAGAAAACGTTCCAGTTAAATGATATAATTTAAAGTCTGTGAGATCTGTATAGCCCGTCCTGATTCCTCCAGTGCGTTTGGCTAATTTGAGTAGTCTTTGGAATGGTACTGTCGAACCCACTTTCTCTATGTGCTGGCTCGTGTGGAAGACTGATTCTTCTTGTTTTCCTCATATGTTTACCAGATCTCCCAAACATGAGTGCATACTAACTAAATAAGTATACGAACGGCCCCATGCTATTAAATGGAACTTAGGTCCTTAACTATTCTGAACTATTCAGTGTTAAATTCAAGTCTACCAAATGATATGTTAATGGCAAATTCGTTGACAAAATCGACTGACAAATGATGTAGGTAATTCAGCACATATGGATATCTCAAATATATGGAATTCACAATAAAACTACAAGTAAAAATCTACAACATTGAATTATCACCATAATTATACACAACTTTTAAATATGAACATCAATTTTGATCGATTAAAACAGATTAATCTTATACATGATTGAGTCTGCCATATATGGGGCGAGGGTATCATTGCGTGACTTAGTTTGTTTACGGTACTCACATTGGCATAACCATGTGTCTTTCGAGCCCGTTGGATTGTGGATTGTTCATGGATATATCTATTGCCTCTTCTCCAATACGGGATTCTTCAGGTGGTCTACACGGATATACCGATGTGTTTCCAGTGGTCTTTCTGTGGCTGCAACACCGTGGCTGCATCTTTCTCGTCCATCACGCCATACCTATTCCATTGGCCATCACTCGAAGTCCCAACAATTTCTAGCCCGCTAGCTTGACATTCGTCAATTACATTCTGCATCATATTGCTAAACGTCAAATAGGTCATACTTGATCCTTTCATTGCGTAAGCTATTGGAATCGTGTAGGAAATTTCACGATTCTGTGTGTATCCAAATCGCTAATAATAAATACTAATATTTCACACGCTATGGATCTCGTTAACTCAAATGGGTTTTTAAACCAGGTAGTTGTGGTAATCATGGCATCAGAATATAGCTGATGTGCACCGGTTCTGGTCGAACTTCTCCGTGTGAGTTCTGGATGTACATGTATAGGGGCCAGTGCTGGAAACTCCATGTGCATCATATCCTCGCGCAAATACGCACATAATCGACTTATAATGTGAAATAGGTACATAATATGAGTATTTGATTCTGAAATAAGCAGATAATGGAGTCAAAGCCGTTATTTCGTTTTATGGCGCAGGCCAATGTGAAAACACATGGTACGCCTGAATAGCCACGGGTTGGCCTATTTGTGTCATTTGTGTCATTATCCGCACATAATCTGCTTAGAATAGCTTCAATATGATTCGGTAATGTGACTAAAATGCTCTCATTTTCAGCACATTGTCGACTCAAACTGAGGCATTTTTAAGCAGATTATATACCTAAATTAGTTATTTATAAGCAGATAATGTGCGGTTTTTCGGGAGAACCGGCTGCCATGTGATGCAGTTTGAGTGGCTCGAGAGGCCGCCGAACAAATCAAACCTGTTGAACGACGTTCTTGTCAATAACATATTTTAAGTATTTCGTTGTCTGGCTATTTGTGGTTGTTCCGTTCCATGTATTCGATTCAGGGATCTGTCAAATGTTGCGTTGAATACTGTCGTGCATGACCTCTTTCGTCCAGCATGTAAACAGCAACTCATCACAGTTGAATGCCTTCATTTCTGCTAGTATCTTAATGACATGATACCGCGGTATCATGTAGTAAATATTCACCAGGAGTGAACGCATCAGGGGACCTGCATTTTGTCTTATACGTCAACATTATATTGGGTATTTATTGCATTCGGTCATGATACGACCATCAGGGCTGACAACCATAAAACTTGAATCTTCCCCGCACTCCATTATCACACAACCTTTTCAAAATACTTTAGATCATCATAGATGAGGGGAAGAACTTTGCATGTCAATGTTGCTATCGCATCTTGTTCGTGTACCGTGTCATACATGTATGCCATTCGCACGGTGCTCATCATTCTTCTTTGGTGTTAACACGCCCGATATGACCGAGTCCCAATGTTCACGTTGATTTTTTTCAAACTCTGCAATCCTAAAGCTGTGTAAGCCGTACTTCCTGTGACTTTGGCCTTGTTCCTTATATCGTGCCATGGTTCAGTCCTTTGGTGAACAAATCGAGGGGTTTTATCCTGGTTGTCCCGCTTTAAGAGTGCAATAGTTAACCTGTGTTGACATGTTCACAATCTCCGATGCACTAAAATCACTTCGATGGAGATCAGATACACATGTGAATTTAATACCCACAGTTATATTGAGGCCGTCCTGCAGATGTTGCTTTGTCTCGATACGTTTGATCCGAATTAAATAAATCACAGGGAAGAATCTCGATTTCTGCCAATCAGGAGATCCAAGTTTTATGAATTTTTCTTCGCAGCGTTTTAGAGTGGTTAGAAGATCACGCATACGGGCGTTCTATGTGCCGATTCTATGAGTTGTGAAATTGTTGCAAAATATCCCTTGAGTTTCTTTATGTATTCGTTTGGTGCGTGCTGGTGGCCATCCAAAGATGTCATCAAGAACAGAAATAACCTGGTCCACAGCTGCGATGTTTTCCTCCTTGCATGTTGTTCTTTCCTGTGTTTCGTCTCATGACCCCATAAATCAACATATCCCATTATTGAACTTAACCTCTAGCTGTTTCCCTCGAAAAGGATCAATCTTTTTAATAGCTTATGTGTTTATGTCAGACATAAACTGTGATTCACATGGTCCATGCTTCCTTAAAATGGATAGTGAGGGAACAGCAAGATTCACATCCGATGATATACTGCATCATATGCGTCCCTTTCCGAGAAGCCGTTAGGCAATTCTCCAGAATGTTTAGATCCAGACATAAGTCGCAGAAACTTTCTGTGGAACATTCGGTACCCAACTGAAGAGAAGCAGACAAGCAGTACCAGATTACTGTAGGCTCATTTGGTACCATCTCGTTAGGGCACGTTCATTCACTGGCAAGTTCGCACGGCATATTTTGCAGACATTTTCTCATAGAAAACCATATGGTTCCAGAATATGAACGGAAACATGCATCTAAAATGCATCTATACCACAGTTAACTACATGAGAAGTAAAACTATGTAGTTCAACTAGTAGTCATGCTATCGGTGTTTGCCTGTGAATAGAATGGTATTTAAGGCAATATGTTAGTAGCAGTGTTACATGTAGGACTACATAAAGTTTACTCATCGTGTCGTTCGCTTTGGTAAGTATGCATTTTATATGCATGTTGTCATTCATATTCTGGCACCAAAGAGTTTTCTATGAGAAAATGTCTGCATAAATGCTCTGCAAACTTGCCAGTGAGTGAACGTACCCGCATAGCACATTGGTTGTTGTAACTTACTCCTCTTTTCTGAAATATCCAGCCGGATTGTTTGAAATTGCGAATAGTTCTGTCGCTTTATTGTTTTTTTATCTCCCTAATTGTACGCATACCGTTCTTTTGTTAACAATATGCAATAACCATAATATGGACATTTAGTTTCTGCAATAAAGTCTAAAGTAAAGTATAAGTTAATACTCATTGATTGATTTATTTATTGCAAAGTCACCATGGTCACATATAACAGTGAAACAAGCAAAACGTATACACTATGTACAAAATTTGCATATCACGTTCATCATTGTTCATTCCATATATGTACACATGTACATGATAATATATAATCAGTAATTAAATTATATTACACAATAATAGTCGATAAACTTCACATGTGTGTTCATGTGTTCACCCATAACAATAAATATAAATGTCTGATTACGCTCACATGGAATAAGACACCTTCCAAACAACACCTTAGGAATACACATAGCCTTTTCGTGAGGTTTATATTTTGAAGGGATAGTAGACCATGCATTTTTTCTCGTAGGGTTCTTCCAATAGTATTCGGTGATATGGCACAGTAGCATGTTATATTTACGCCCCCGAAACATGTCGAGCATTGCTCTTTGAACATGTCTGGGACTATACAACACACGATGATATATTGTTGACAAGTACATGTAGTTCACATCCGAAACGTTCACTTAATATCATCTGATTATGAATCCTTCTTCCCTTGTATTATTTGTTCGTGTTTCTGCCGTCTGCTTAAAATTAATGAACATTCATCAGATTAATAATAGACCATTTGAATGTATAGAGATGGGAAAATCAATTTAGTAAAGAACTAGTTATGTATTGCACGACACCCTTCACATATTCCCAGTGTCCTGTCATAGAATTGATCTGCCCATCGTTCGTGCATATAAAGCCGTGTATTACAACCGGCCCCCACCAGAGCCAAGTGGGAACTCACACTGCGAGTCTGTGTACGGGGAGTTAGATGATACTCACAATGTACACGAATCATCTGATGGGATTGTTATCAGTATTAGGCATGGTTAATATAGCGGAAGGTGAGTATTGTTATCAGGGTCCATTCATTCATGATTGGTTGTATGTCCCTGTATGTATCCTATATTATGCCGAAGGAGGCGAACTATCGTTATATTCGCGATGTCATATTCGAAAACGGGTTTGGTTCAATTAATTTTGCATGACATACATGTATGTTCCTTTGCCAACTTAGAAATTACGTCCTTTGATAATATGTTGATTTCCAATTGGTAAATGATGACCAGTTTGGTTTATATTATCTAAATCAAATTTGGTATGTGTTTCGCAACCAAAATACATCTCAAGTTGGAATATTTGTTTATATTCGTGTGGGTTATAGCTCTTTTCAACTTAGACTTACCTTATTTTATAACATTTTTATCATGGATAAACGACATAGCATATTTAGCCGTGCTCCAGTGCTATATTATATATGTGCTCTTGTTTCGTTGTAACATTGTTTAATGCGGCTCGTGATGTTCAGTGTTCAGAAAGAAGTCTATGAACAATAGAAATCCGTCCGTCCAAAACGGTTGATGCCCGGATGATAACTAAAATAATATATGGCAATTTTGTATTAAAATTGGTATCTGATTTTTTAAAGGCACGGGTGGCGTTCCTTGCAGAAATATTCATATTTGTTCAAATCGCCATCAACAGAATGAATACTAAAATATATATAGTTTTGCTCATATGCCAAACATAATCAGCGCGTAAATAGTATATTGTCGTCAAGACGTACGATGGTGTACGTAAACAAGAACCTGCTCGTGTTATAGAAGTTTCGCTTCTGTTTACATAACACAGCGCAATTATATTGGTTAATTACACACAAATGATATAAACGCTCTTTATTATTTCCATATCAGGAAAACTGTAACAAAATATGCGCTTTATGATTACCATATCCAGAGCTAAACAAAAGCCAGGTTCTGTAACGTTTTTTGCTTTTGTTTACATAATAAAGGGAAAACATTTGACAATAACATACTGTTTATGCCATATTTCTTATTGGTATAAGAACAGGGTCTGTCTATATTTTACTATTCTTTCTGTTTATGGCGGTTTTTGACGGAGCTGAATATTTTAACAGCATACCCACCGCCAACGCCGCCCGTGTTAAAGGAATAGTCTCGGTTTCAATTTTAATCAAATTCTTTCATTTTTTTTAGATAATTATTGCAGATGAGTTTAGTATGTCCAGTGAGAATTAAAGCTAAAGTTATCAATTGATTTTAAATTCGGTATGTGAGTTTATAACATATAAATTGTGGTCAAGTTCGAATGCGATCTATCCAAGTTTTGTATGAAACTGCCCTTGTCATCTTAAAACAATCTTAATTTGATGTCCGGACGGACTATTCACATGGAGTTGTTATGTCAAGCTGTAATTTTATTATACTGTTTTGCATCAAACATAGCTCTATTTCCGTTTGTATCTGCAACTTTAGGTACCAAAACATTTGAATTAAAGAGTAAGGTTTGGATGATAACTTTTTTATTGGACTAATGTATATAGAATACAATCGAGTTACATTGATCGGTTGATGGGCACTGAAACGAGATATGTTTTTTATTACATTTCATACAAACATGAAAACACTGATTGTTCGGGATTAATTGTGTGTAACATGCAGAATAGAATAGAATAAAAATAAATTGTTCAATGAACTTGAACAAATGATGTTTTGATTGACTGATTTATTAGGTACAAAAATAAGCGAAATTTCTAATATGTTAGTGATTTAAAGTGCAGGTAGTAATAATTAATACCACCCAATATATGTCAATTAACCACGCTTAATCTGGTCAATGTGGTCTGTAGTGTTCGAAGAAATAACACCGCAAAGGAACTGGTTGTTAATTTTGCCCCCCGAGCCCTCCCTCCTCTTTGCTAACAATAGTCGGCTCTTTCGGAGAACTTCGGAAATGGCGTCACAAGTTGAAGACGAATGTTTTAAAGATATTTTTCGATGAAACACTCACGTTTTCGAATACTTTGCGGTAATTTTACGCCAGAATATGATTAAAGTTTTGTACACGCAGTTCTTTTCTTGTGAGTCGCAGCTATTGCATTCGTCAGATCGCAAACAAATGACGAAATACTGACATTAAAGTGGAAAAAACGGTGTTAGTTTCTTCAGATATAAAAAAAAAATCAAACTTCGACTGTGCAGACCTATTCAAAGGACTGGAAGTTTGTTTTGGTGTGTTCGGTTGTCCGCTCCCAAAAGCATCGTGAGTGAGCTTTCACTTGGTGGAAATTTGAATTTAAATCCAGGTGTTGTCACAAAATTATAATAAAATTGAAATGAAATACAATATATAGTGTTGTTAAACCACCCAATTGTACAACTTCAAGCGTATGACTACATGAGTTGGATCTTCAACAGTGACCCGGCCATACCCCTATTTCTGAACACACCCTTTAATGTCACACCCTGTGCATCTTCTTGGCAGGGTAGGGGTGAAGGGGTACCGCAGATTTGACTGGGTGGGGGTGTCTTTGAAGAGGTTCCATTGATTGCGGACAAGGTTGCCTCGGCAGGAACGTGACTAGATTATCTCCGTTGGGGGTGTCTACCTTGTGAAATTCCAACTGCACCCTAATATCCGATATATTCATTAACCATAATTCTATGTTCCCGGTATGGGAACATTAAGATATTTTAACCTGAAAAAATTCAAAATCCTAACACCTAGTGGTCAAACTCCAGTCAAATGCACACGGCTACGGGCAAGAAACCATACAGGAAACGCCGGGCTGACCATGGTTGTTCGACCCGGTGTGAGAATTTTTTTTAAACTATACAAGAAAATCGCAAACCCTAGCAACTAGACTGGCCTCAACTGAAGCTTTCCTACTAATTCCTAGTGTTGGACATTTCAAACCTCATATTCCCCCTCAGGTTAGAAAATTCTACAACTAATGACCATTTCAGTCCACAAGTTTGAACAATTGTAGTAAAATATTATTTTGTTAAACTAATTAGCAGTTTTTTATTGGTCACGGGGGAGGGACAATGACACACCGGGCCGACTATGATTCGGCCCGGTGTGGGAAAATTTTGAAATCTGAACAAGAAAATCGCACAATCCTAGCATCTAGACTAGCATCAAGCCTTCCTAGAGTTGGAAATTTCAAACCTGACACACCCACTGAGGTTGGAAAATTTCCAATTGATGACAATTCCAATGACAATGTTAACCAAATGTATATATGACAATATTGTATTCTTAAATGAACTACCAGTTTTTGACTGGCCACGGGGCGGTGACCAGGACACAAGCTTTCCAAGTGTTGGAAATTTCCAACCTGTCACCCCCCCTAAGGTTGGAAAATTTCCAACTGATGACCATTTCAGTCCAAAATTTTGACAAAAATTTGGAAAATATACAAATATTGGTCCAAATTCCAAAAACAATTAATTACCCCCCAATAAATTGTTTGAAAATCAAATTACAAGAAGATTTTCAACCTATTGTTGGTGTGAAATTTCCAACTAATGTTTTGGCAGGTATGAACTTTCCAACAGTTGAAAATTTTGACCAAAGTTTGGGGGGTGAAACACACCCAAACCCCCATGTCGCCACGTCTCTGTGCCTCGGACTAATTATCGCATTATACCCGCCCATTTAACTGAGATCCAGGATTCAGCAAATAGCCTGCATTAATATAAACCAGCATTATACCACAAAATTAATTAAACTTTAGATTGTGTTTGGCTCAAATTAAAAATACAATGTTGATGTATTCAATATTTTCTTAACTGGTATCCAGGATTTCACCCCTTCCTTTCTCTTAAAATTAAGTTACTACGTGTAGTAACTGGTTTTCGGGATTCGTGGTGGAGGGGGAAGTATAGTGGTGGGGTATATGTTAAAATGATGGTTTTGAATTCATTGCTCTGAAATTATAAGATGTTTATGTCCTCATGTAAATAGCTATTTCAAATAAAAAGGGAAACCACTTAATCTGCCAAACATTGGTATTTACATGTACATCAAATTCACAGAGTCAATAATTAAGTTACAAGTAGTGAGGCATCCATAGCAAAGCATGCTATAGTCACTAAAATAAGACTCATTTAAATTCAAAAACCTGTATATGACTATATTGTGGCAAATATGATTCATTAGAAATTCACAGGGGACCATCTAGGTGGCACCAAATGGGTCTAATAGGGGTATATTTTTACGAGAAAGATAATGGTGCCGGTTAGAATCATCTGAAGTGACGTCGTCGTTGTCAGCGGTAGAAAAGGGTGAGGGGCAGAATTTGTTTTGTCGGCGATTGCCACGAAACTTATATATAATCATCACCATGATGTGAGACATCTAATGGTGCGGTTTAAATATGTCAAAAGTGGTGCCGATCGAGTCAGGGATGCACGGAAGGGGAGAGGGGCACCAGAATTAATAAAACTAATTTTAGCGCCGACTTCCACTAAATTGATATATATTCTTCTCCATGATAAAAGGAATCTAATTGTGTGATTTAAAGACGTCAAATTGGTGTCGGTTGGATGAGAGATTAGTGGGGTGGTGGGCACTACATTTGATAATAATGGGTTTAGTCGCCGAATCCCACCACACTTATACAATATCATCCCCATGGTATGAGAAGTATAATGGTGTGGCTTAAATCTGTCAAAAGTTTGCGTCATTCGAGTCAGGGGTGCACCGAAAGGGAGAGGGGAACCACACTTGATACACAATATTTTTAGCGCCAATTTCCACCGAATTGATACACATTCTGATCCATGACACTAGGAGGATTTAAAGACGCCGTATTGGTGCTGTTTGAGTGAGAGCTGGTGGGGTGGGCACTAAATTTGATCAAAATTTGTTTAGTCGCCGATTAGCAGCAGATTATCTCCATGATATCAGGAGTCTAATTGTGTGGTTTAATTATGTCAAAAGTGGTGCCATTCGAGTCAGGGGTGCATGGCGGGTGAGGGGTCACAAACACGATAACAATATGTTTAGCGCCGATTTCCACGAGATTTATACATATTCATCTTCGTGATACGAGGAATCTAATCGTGCGGTTTAGATACCCCAAATTTGTGCCGGTTGGGTGAGAGATATGGTGGCCCTAAATTTTATAGGAATTTGTATAGATTTCTACCAAATTTATATATTATTCTTCTCCATGATACGAGGAACATAATCGTGTGATTTAAAGACGCCAAACTGGTGCCGTTTTGGGTGTGATTGTGGAGGGGTGATAACAATGATAAGAATTTGTTTAGTTGCCGATTACCACCAAACTTATATATAATCATCTGCATTAGATGAATTATAGCGGAAAACAAGGGAAATTACACAAATTGACTGAAATTAGTCAGATTGTGTAAAGAATATAACTAAATTTCAGTCATTTCACGAAATGGCTGAAAAGTTTAGTCATTTCACGAAATGACTGGTTTCACAATCTGGCTGTAACATATCCATATATACAAAACAAACAACACATAACATGTATGTATGTCAATATAGTCTTCCATCATTTTGTATGGTATTAATAATAAAGGCAAATAAAGCTAATACATTCAGGAATATGTTTCTTGAATGGTATATAAGTCATACATATATTTATTTTATATATAGTATAATATAATACTGGCGTCATGGTAACTTTTTAAAGATACGGGCGGCGTTGGCGGTAAACTATAGACAGACTTGGTTCTTATACCGATCAGAAATATGGCATAAATAGTATGTTATTGTCAACTATTTTCCTTTGTTATGTAAACAAAGGCAAAAAACGTTACATAACCTGGCTTTTGTTTAGATCCGGATACGGTAAACATAAAGAGCGTTATTTGTTATTGTGTTCCTGTGTTCCTGATATGGAAATAATAAAGAGCGTTTATATCATTTGTGTGTGATTAACAAATATAATTGCGCTGTGTAATTTAAACAGAAGCAAAATTTCTGTAACACGAGCAGGTTCTTATTTGCGTACATCATCGTACGTCTTGACGACAATATACTATTTACGCGCTGATTATGTTTGGCATATGAACAAAACTATGCATATTTTAATATTCCTTCTGTTGATGGCGATTTGAACCAATATGAATATCTCTGCAACGAACGCCGCCCGTGCCTTTAAACGCCAGTTTTAAGAGAATGCTCACACTATTCAATATACTAATATTTAGCAGTGACAACAATCTGTACAATTTATTTTTGTTAGGATTTTCCCAGTAATACTTCGGGATATAGATTTCTGCAGGTCGTTAAGTTCTGTATAGAAAATAACAAAATGGTATATACATGCATATTAATTTTTTTTTTAAATTGAGATTGTTTTGACAAAATTTTACAGCATGAACAGAGGAGCACCTGGACATTTCTTTAAAACATCTGTATCTTCAAGGAGATATGATAGCCAGGTGTCCTCAAACTCTTAGTTTAACCCACTAGATTGATTGATACATCTCTGTTAAAATTGTCGTCTTTTATTTTTTGGAACTAATGTGTTTATGATGTTAATGTGTCATGTTATAACGTCAGAATATACTCAGTTGTAAATAAATAAATACTTCTTTATTGGTGGAACGGATTAATCGCGATAAACAAAATGACAATCGACAAGTCGAGCCACTACTTATATTCCATGCGTTTGAATCATGTTTTGTGATGCTAATTGAATATACACTTTATGAGAATACGTGTAACACATTGAGCAAGAGTATTCTCTATTCCCACCAAATATCAACAGTATGCAGAGGGTTTCACATCACTTTAGCATGGGTATCGCCGGGTAACCATGCTAGTATTTATATATCTAGGAGCTTCTGGCTCGATCCCATCAGCTCAGCTATTTATCACGGTCATGCAGCTACTATTTTCAGCATTCTATGTTACAATATCATGTACCGTGCTTCTGTCCCCAGTTTCCAGACATTATGGGCTTCTTTACATTGCTGTAGATCTGTATACAGATATGTGTGAAATCACGTGTCACAGTTTGCTGTGATCATAACATGATTACTGATAGTGATCGCGCGTTCATCAGTACTCTGGTAATTGACAATTCGCTATGAGTCGTGTCATTGTAGGCCAGACAAAATTTTTTTATAATGGTTATGCTATGCTTTTGCGGTCGCCCTGTTGTTCACTGAGTGTACTAAGGTATTACCAAACTCCAAGAAGAACAAATATTAATAAGATATACTGTATAGTAAACACTTTACTTTAAAGGTACGATTGGCCTTGGCGGTGGGTATCCTGTGAAAATATTTCCACCCGTCAAAAACCGCCACAAACAGAAAGAACATCAAAATGTAGACAGACTTTGTCCGTATACAAATAAGAAATATCGCACAAACAACATGTTATTGTCATATGGTTGACCATTGTTATGTAAAGAAACGCATAAAAAGTTACTTTTCTGGTGTTTGTTTATATTATGATGGTAAACACAAAGAGCGTTCTTTGTTGGTGAATTCCTGATATGGAGCTAATAAAGAGCGTTTATGCCATTTGTGTGTGATTAGCCAGTAGCATTGTGCTGTCTTCTGTAACACAATCAGGCTCTCGCTTAGTTAAGATATAGTATGTCTTTATGATAACATGCTGTTTACGCGATGGTCATGGTATATATGAACGAAACTGTATGCGTTTTAATGTTTTTCTGTTTACGGTGATTAGAACAAATATGAATATTTTCGACAACTAAGGCCTCACGTGCCTTTAATATAACTTTGCTCACCATGCACATACAGCTTTGTTCTCAGTTCTGTAAGATGAAATTGTCCCCACATTTTCGTTATAGACGTTCGGTTATGGCTTAATATTTTACCCCCCCTGCACTATATAATCGAACTTAACTTTTCCAGAAATCATGTGGATTTATTACTGGAATAACTGTGGATTAAGATATATATTCCCCTCGCTGTCGGACATTCGGCCAAATAAAAGATCGGCTTCGCCTCGTTGAATTATTTGTCCGAATGCCCGTTTTCCTTACCTACCCTATTACCCCACCCCCACTCTAAGTTTTTTAATGCTTTTCAAGAACTTTTTCTCAATTTTGTATATAAAAAACAAAACATAAACTTCAATGTCTTGATCTGAATGGGGGTTTCTCTGTCAAGGCATTGTGGTTATCACAGTTTATACCACGAACATCAAAACTAGGCTTATCTAAATATTTTAGAAGACACGAAAAGCCATATGAAAATGTATAATAATTTTTTTTTTTAAATACCTATACAGACCGTAAATTTTACATTTTGTTTTTCTTTGGCCTGTAACACCGAATATGTTTCAGACTTAATAGTATCTGAATTGACGCATGCAGTGATGTGAGTTAATTGTGTTGCATTTTGTGGGGCAAAAAAATCCTGAATTTAAACAAAACAAAACAAAAAGAAATGGAATATCCATTGTCTACCACTTACCTCTATTTGTTTCTCCAAGCTGTCAGTCAGACATAATTATCCGTGTATATGTAGTCGTACTCTCGGGATTGAAATAAACGTACGGGTGCCGGTACGCTTATTTATTTTCAAGAAAAGTACGGTGCTTATATTTGGGAACCCTACGTTTATTAATTTCCCCGCTTTTAAAAATCGTAAGTCACTAGCAAAAACCGAAGCAAAATGTGTACATTTTAAACAAAAGTCGCCGACGTATTAATAGCGCCGAGCTTTCCACATCTAAATTAAATATTAAATTTACTTGTATTGTGAAACCGAAAATGAAAGTACAATCATGCAGCCACCAGAGCAATCGGAAACCTTGGTACTTTCCGTCGATTCTGAAATAGGTAAGCCGATTCGACGAGGGTGACGATTGCCACCAGAGTGCATGCATGGGCCTACATATATGACCCCGCTGCCATCTGGACTGGTAAACATGGACGCGTCCGAACTAGTGGGCGAATGGTTGGCTTGGCTATTTACTTGCGTGATCGATTCCATTATTTAACCAATGAGGGGTAGGCCTATTCATATGATGTAGCATGGTTATTTTTGCGAACTCGAACAGGTCTAACACATACACGTGTTGCGTACATTGGGGCCCAAATAGAGGTTCTAGTATGAAGCGTATTTTGTTCTTTATAAATATTTTAATAAAAATTTATGTTTATTCTATAGTTAACAAACACAAAAATAAGCACAGACTTCCGAAACGGCAAGTTTGAAGCCACAATTTATGGTTGGCCGAATGGGCATGTATAAATAATGCTGCGACAATGCTGGGTGGAAATAATATTGATCGTTTCGTGATCCTCGCGAGCCGACCTTGTAAATTCCATGCGGACTTTTCAAATCTACGTATTTTGATCGGTAGCCGGTGCTTTTAAAACCACATGGTTGGCAATAAAAATGGAATTAAGATGTTTTCCGCAAATAGCATTAAAATATACTCATTGCAACAAAAAGAAAATTAGCAGATACAAATATAAAAAAAAGAATATGAACATCAATTGGTTGAAGCCAAATGATAGGGAATAAAACAAATTGTGCAGCCCCCAACCTCAGAGGGATATATCGTAAAAGATGTAAGAGAAATCACCGAAAAACGCAAAATCTAGTGATGCCAAATTGATGATACAAGATGCTCGAGTAGCCAGGCGGTCCCATGAGAAATTAGTTGAACAACAGAGGGAGGGTGATTGTGCAGAAAGCCCTACAAACAGTAAAAATAATGTTCAGAGATTGTACTTATACTAGGGCTAATATTTATAATGGCCAACAATTGTGCACTGAATCACGAAAAAGTACCGTGCCCAATAATGTACAGTGGATAAGAAATTAAGATTTATTTCAGATTTACAAACAGGTATATATGTTGGCCATATTCAATTGGGGTAAATTCTATCATAAACGGCTTTTTAGATCTGAAAAAAATATTTTTAAGGTATCAGGAAAGAAAATCAAGTTGCTGACATTTGCTGTGGCCTTGCAGAAAAAAAAGTTCATGGTCATAAATAACTTTTTTTTTATAGTTTCTATCCACGAAACACACCTTTGCTTGACCAAGTACTGCCTATAACTATACAAACCCTAAAACCCAAGACCAAAATTTGTTTAAACAAATAACACACGGTGAGTGATCTTGTCACGTTCCGAATAGTTGAAATAGGGAGACAAATGAGGACACAATTATATCCGGCGTTTATATGACTTCGTAAAAAATAATTCAGTTCCGATACGTTTGACATTAAATTTGTATTACGACAATGTACTGATCAAACGTGGACATTTACGAATATCGTGTTGGCATCTTGATCTATCAGTATATTATTGAGGTTGTATATATTATAGATGCAATAAGAACAACGTCGTATACGGTATTTATCCCTGTCTTTATTCGTTTGCTGCCAGAAACATTTGTCACCTTTGTCCTGAGTTTCACTCTAGTGCTAGTGCGGAGTGGTGCGGAATCGATGCATCGGATCAACTCCGGGTATGTCGACTGAACAATAACTCTCATCAACTGTCATTTATTGTGATGGTGCTCTAGAAAATAAAATGTTATCATGTGACACTATACCCTCTCCAGTAGAGACATTTAGCATCGTGACATTGACATTGTGCTCGGTACTCACATCAATTGTCACTATTATAACAGCGTTCAGGTGTTGCCGTTCTATATATTCAATTCGTGCTGTCATTCTTATCAAATGGGTTGGTTCTCTAGAAACTTCGATCCCATACATAGAGTTGGATGTCTCTACTATCACTCGCTGTCAGACCAATGTTACCATTCCTTAATGTTTCTATTCATTGAGATATAGAAGATCTCCAACGAGTTATTTTGGGATACAAGATTTTATGAAACGAGTTTGATGGCTGAGAAGCTTCATATGCGACAGTATTGCGCGCTCGAGCTGCATGCCGACAGAAAATATAGTCAAGATAAGATAAGTTTATTGGCACTAGAATCATGAAACATTGTAACAGAGTAAGAATAGGTAACATATGTATATGTGTTATATGAGGTTGCAAATGGAATCTAGATGTGACTGTAGAGTATAAATGGAATCAGTAATGAGATAAGAATAGGCAGATTCAGTGTGACATGTCACAGAGTGGGACAAGTTTCATGAGATCTAGAGCCAACAGGGTTGAACAAAAAGCTGGCGTAGCCAATTTGATTCCATTGTGGACCCTGCTGACCTCAGATCACATGACTCCTCGACCACACCATGAAAATTGCTTCCAACTATATACACTATGTAAATGCCAAAAATGATCAATCAAAAGGGGATTTGCTTAATTCAAACTTATTTCAAAAGTATTTATAGATGCTTTCATCACTTTGTTTGATATCTATCCAGATTCTATCAATGATGTGGGCTCTCCATTGTTTCTCATTACATGAAGGATCTAAATACTTTACAACATTATTCTAGCATTTAATGCCGGAATACATAAAACTCTTCGAACCAAAGGGTCCAACAGAGGGGATATTATATTTGAATTTTCCAGATCTTGTGTCATGGGAAGGATTTGCTAAGGTAAACATAGAATTGAGGTAATTTGGGCCATTATTATCATAGATCTTTTTCATGAGTATCAATTTTCTTTGAATTATCCTATTCTCTACTGGGAACATCTTGAGATGTTGAAAGTGATCCAAATTTATATGGCTGAAACTTTCTAGACCAATAATAAATCTAACCATCCTATTTTGGGAGGTCTGAAGTTTTCTTTTAGTTTTGACTGTAAGTGGAGAGAACCAAAAGTTGCATGCATAATCAAAATAACATTGGATAAGAGACATAGCCATAAGTTTCCTACAGTGCTGAGTTAGAAATTTTGCTTTTCGATACAGATATTTAATACGAGAATTGATTTTCTTCAAAACTGACTCAGCCATCATTTCTCCACTTAAATTTTGGTCCAATATTGCTCCTAGATATTTGACTGAGGTGGTGGAATTAATTGAAATGTCCTTACAGTTAACTATTAGCTTTGACTGTTTACGAATCTTAGGTTGTGAGCCAAAAAGAATATATTCTTTGGTCCCCCAATTTACCTCTTTGTTTTTGTGTCCATGTTGGTTAGTGCAACGAAGTTGGACAATTATTTAACTTTGATGAACAAAGCAATCATTTTACATTGTCTGGTGTTGTTGCCATGTGCGGCTTTACGAAATAGTATTAATCCGCCTGGTTCAACGTAAAGTCATTTGTTGGCGCGCTTCCATGTTGGCGGGAAGCCCGCGTTATTATTCACTAGTGAGAGATAAGAAATAAAAATGGATTTTCAATGATATTATAGGGGTTTCATGTGATAGATATGTATTATCCGTGTCTGGGACTAATTTGGCCCCACGCCATATTTAGCCATTCGTTACGCGTAACTTATATTACTATGGCATCGCTATGAATATGTACTTGGCGTAAACAGTCACGTGATTTTACGGTTCCAAATCTACACGCTTTTAGATATCATGCTGTCCACACTACATATAAAAGTAATTGGCTTCAATCCAAAAAAGAATATCACGTGAACCAGGTGACATTCATTAGCAATAAGCAGGTTGATAACAATATGTTAGCATTCACACGGTTAACATCCAGTGACTTGCAGATCGCGTTCAGTAGATATAGTCTCATTGGAACGCGGATACGGGTATCTCGGCTGCACGAAACTTGTATACAGTGTATGTCAAGACATATCCGTCTTATGTGGCCGAAATTCGAATTAAATGGTTTTTGTTGAACAATTTGTTTAACGAAGAATATATCCTGAAACGAACATTTGCTATGTTTTCGGGGAATACAGAACCCGGTATGATTATTATTTTCTGGATGCAAGGAAAAATAAAAAAAACTTGCATTGTGCGTCGATCACCTTAGCATCGCTTCGCACAATAACACATTTGAAGAAAAAAATTTGTAGTCTTTTAGAAAATATTAGTAGAAACCATATCACTATATATACTGTCTTCTGCACATATTAGTGTAATATATTCAATATCTCGATCAATAGAATTAGACAATAAAGACTAATAATAATATATTATAAACTGTCACTTCGGGCATAAAAGTTACACGTTTGAAACTTGTTGTATACTATACAGCCAGTACGTCAATTTCTCTCCCGATATCAAAACAACCACAATACGGTGACTCTACTTCCACTTCTAGGTTGGGATCGTCTAATCTAATGGACTCGTCTGAAATATAAAGAGACTCATCTGAAATGCGAGTCCTAAGAAAAGTGTTATTCGCCACACACCCTCCCCCACCTCCCATCACCACATGAAATGCCGATTAAATATTTTGAGCGAATGTTTTGATGTAAGAATTTAATCTAACGCACAAGAAAATAATTTGACTTAGAGTTTTTTAAGAAAAAAAAAGGTACCCCCTCCCACACCCTCCTAAAATCATAAATCAGTTATGCAACACCCCATACCCTCCCACATTTCCATCTAACATACAGATCACATAATTTTGAGCGAAAATATGCTTCTAGGTCGTATTTGAAGTTCCAGTGTTAGGAACGCATGTTATCTAAACCCCCTCCCCATAATGCAACACAACACAGCCTTTTGGATAAGGACTGAAAATCATTATTCCCGATGCTCGAGATCATCATACTTTCCGTATGTGGAGCAAATAAAGAAAATATATAAAAGCTATTCGCCACCCGGTAGCGATTCCTATATATGTGGGGCCACCCGATGGCGAATAGCCACTGCCGATATTTTCTAAAGACACACGGTTTCTGACTGACGAAAAGGCTAATATTAAAAGACAATTTAAAATCAATCATTTGGCTGATTACATTAATATATTTCAATGCATCTAGAATTGATATAATATAGTATCGAATAGCATCGCAACCACCTTCAGCTTCTGTAGAGCAGACGGAACACGGATACAGCACCATGGAAGGAATCGAATACGTGGTCGCATGATTTTAAGATATCCATCGGACTCTCTTAGCCAATATCGGCATTTGAGGGGTTAATAACACCGGCCAGAGACGAATGAGCGAGTAAAATGTTCTCGGTTGACCTCATGTGGTATGTCGCTACCTTATAACGTAGCACGGTCTATTTGAAACTATATTTGATGCAACATCGTCATATCATTAATTAATTTTTTATATAATTTATTTATTATTAATTTTAATTACCATGCATGGATATCCGATGTATTTAATAGTTTGTCTGTTTAATTTGGCAAGCGGACAGTCCTACTTTTTAAGTGTATGTGGCATGACTTGATTTTCCGTTTTCATGGAAGATAACAATTTAACTTCTATATATAGTTTATTGCCAAGTCATAAATTAAAATGGAACAGGCAAAACAAAGAACATACATTGCGTTCCCATCACGCGCATCACCACAACACAAGTATGAATGCGTCATATGTTATATGTTGTTATATACCTATAACATTTATAACTTTATGAATATACATCGCACTGATGTCAGCCCCTCGGTAAGTAGAGTGGATAATATACGATCTCCCTCGTTTGTCATATGAGACACGGGCAGTACGATGTATATGTTTGGACATACGTGGAAATAATGATGTGATTATTCATCTTACAAATACAACCAAGACAAAACTGTTGTCGAACGTATAGGCTGAACATTCATACAAATTGCAATCTAGTAACTACTCACGGTGAGTATTCCGTTGTCAAAAACAGCTTAGTTCCCTGAATGCGCATTTCGGGAATATACAAACTCGTTTTAGGATGGTCATATTATCGATAGATATCAATCGGTAGAATTTCTCTTTGATCGGCTTCTCCCAGTAATATTTAGGAATGAATTTCTCTCTAATTTTATCTAATTGTTTGCATTGTATAACCAAGTGGTACAATAGCAATTTGGCACAGGTTGAATAGTCTCTCTAATTTTGGTTGATTTTTCCAAGTCCCAGTATTTGCCACTGGCATTACACCTTTGACAGAGCAGTAACACAGGTTTGCTTCAAATGCTTCTGTTCCGATTATCGATATTATTTTTGGAAAATTATGCGTTACAGTTCTGCGGAGTCGGCGTCTGTTTTTCCCGGCTATATAAGACATATTCGTGTCACACCAAGATAGTCAAAGAGAGCATGTGCAGTTTTCATTTTGCCGGCTTTCTGTAGAATATCGCGTGTATATTTTCCGTATCGCTGAGCCACCCTTGATTGCCGTCCAACAATTCTGAACGAAAATTTATATGCACGATATCGTCGGTCCAAAGGTGCATTGTATAACATGAGAATTGGCACTGCAGCTTCTGTTTTCCTGTTTCAGTATCCTTTCCTCTTTCTGTGTATGTTCATATTCCGTGCAGTCAAATGTAGTTGTTTGTCCACATGCACATGTGTATGCAACTTGGTGTTTTAAAGCAATGTGAACGAATAAGAAGCCCTTCCCTGGGGAATTGGAATGGTGCACCACATTATTGACATATTTGCTTTTATCTACATATCTTGACAAGTGTTATGTGTTGTATAAATGGTCTTTTGGCACCCAACACTCCGCGGACGGTGGTTATACAACCCTGGGTTAGAGTGTTGTTAATTCCGTTAGAAATAAGGCATGCTTTCACGCATGTTCAGATAAAAGTTGTAAAAACCCAACGTATCTGGTGAATAAAAACAGGTACACTAGGCTTTTTCTTAAACCTTCGTTATGACATCATATGAACGCTATTTAATATTCACCATTAACAAGCGAAGTTATTTTGAATTATTAGAGAGATATTCCCATTAGAAAATAGTTAGAATTTACTGATTATTCTGGTGTCCTTTCGATAAAATTAGGTGCGCTATGAAAATAGACAGTTAGAATTGAAGTTTGATCCAAATGATTATTGCCGGAATTACATTTTTCTTTGAAAAATAAACGCAAACGTTGAGGGACGTGTGGCCAGCAACATATTAATCTTTTGTGTTTTTATCTGATTTGTGACATCCGTCTTCAAAATAGTGGCAAGTTGAGTGGAACACTGCATGCTAAAGTCATTTAGATATTCTCAATCTCTTCCTGGCTACACAATAAATTATACAATCATCGAACAGTGGAAAACTACGGACACAATAGACAAGAAACCCATAATCAGAAATGGTAACGCCCTCAAGATTATATTATTACGCATAAAATAAAATGTAAAATATATTGGTTACATGAATGCACCGCCTCAGAATTCCATTAAAACAACTAATCCTTATTATTACAAAAAACTACGGCTTATTACTGCAGGTTTCTAATTCACCACACCAGAAGTCTCTAAATGCGGATAAAAAATCGGAGTCATTGTGTTCCCGCCATAAAATCTTCAACAGTGGTCAAGCCATTGTTGATATCTAAACATTGAAGCAATTAATGCGGTCATAATAGTTACATACCGCAACTGTCAATCCAGCGAATATGATATGATTGATAGAACAAACCACTATTATGATGTTAGTGTCGTTATTTGTTTAAAATACGTATCAATTGACATATACGCAACCGTTCCCTCATTAAAATCAACATATTTCGACCATTTTAGGGGAACTCCGCGAATTCGGGGACCTCCGCAAATAGGAACCTACTGCGAATTGTCACAACAGGCTATCAGTTGGTTGAATACTATTTCCCTTTTTACTAAAGTAAACAAGTAAATATCGAATGACGATACATATATTTGTAAACAAGCATTGCAAATAATGTTATTGGGACGAACAGTCGCAAGACTTGTTCCGTATTATGATGATGATGATATGATTGATAGAACACACCACTATTATGATGATCGTGTCGTTATTTGTTTAAAATACGTATCAGTTGACATATACGCACCCGTTCCCTCATTAAATTCAACATATTTCGACAATTTTAGGGGAACTCCGCGAATTCGAGGACATCCGCAAATAGGGACCTATATATACTGTGAATTGTCAAAACCGGAAAAAACGATTATCTATTTATAAAACGTCCACAGACACACAGCGATCTAAAATTTGCCCATCAGTATACACCCGATGTGCGTTAATAAGCCTTCCTCTAGCCATCTCTAGCCAGCATGCATGTTATGTACATCAGATACATGTGAATGTAGTGTGGTACACGACTAATGCCTTTCCTGCAGGCGTTTGTGACAACATTTTCCCAGCGGAGTTGGAAAACACTTTACTACAGACAGAAGATGGAAACTGTTATTACTACTTCAGTGGATTCGTGCCATATCATGTTGCCAGAGATATATGCCTGTCAAGTATCCCGCAGACGCACCTGTTTGTACCAGAAACACCCGAGGAACAGTTCGAAGTCACCAGAGTGGCAAGTAAGTGCATGATTCTCGCGACGTTCAAACGGCTGTCGGAAGCCAAAGAACGTATAGCGCATACATGAGCCATCCGACGATGGCGATGCTATAGTTCGACATGTATTCACTTGATGCATCTGATGCTGTATTTTCTATATGTGACATTGCTTTATTAACCAGTCAGATTGTCAAACTCTTATTTGTTCGGTTGTGTATTATTGGCTTGTAGAAGAGGGGCGTTAATAAGTTTGAAATAAATTATGCCCTGATCCAGTTAGCAAGTTGCCAATAACATATATTCTGCCTACCGTATAACATAAAGTCCACAAACAGGTTCAAAATACACAAAAATAATTTTTGTTACATGAATGTCTCATATATATACATATGTTGAAAGATATTTCACGGACCTTTCGTTGTAGCCTGGGTGCCCACTATAAATTTTACCCACCTTTCGGAATAGCCTGGTTCCCCCTAAAATTCCATCCAACTTCCGGAATAGCTTGAGTGCTCGCTCTAAACTTCACGATATTTTATTGCTCTACAATTTAATGTATCCCGTGTAAATATTGGTTCAGAAGAACTCCGGTTATGAGCACAGGTCTGACGCAAACCGGCTGTTTTTTTCACTTGTTAAATTGATATCGGCAATATTAATTCATATTTCAGAATTGCTGCCGATGTTATTACTGTCGGTGGGGGGGGGGGGGGTACAAATAATCAAAGACAGCTTATCTCGATTCCATTGAACTCCAAAAAATCGCCAAATTACAAACCAGACCCAAGATAGAATGCAACATGCAGTTTTGCCACGGCATTGTTATTGAATAGCCCATGGTATCGTGCAAACGACACCAATGGTCTATCAAACGTGCACAGAGTCACCCAGCATCTCACCATGTCATCGATTTTAGATTATAGTCGCCTGTCTACTATTTATTAGTATTATTATATTTATTGTATCTCTTTTTCCGAGAAGAGCGCTCGACCTGACGGAAATTTCAATCGTTGACCATGGCACATTGGTCGCGTGGAACACAAAACAAACGCCTGTAGGGA
This sequence comes from Siphonodentalium dalli, assembly GCA_032622095.1. NCBI lineage: Eukaryota > Metazoa > Mollusca > Scaphopoda > Gadilida > Siphonodentaliidae > Siphonodentalium > Siphonodentalium dalli. The sequence goes on along the minus strand of CP136062.1, from coordinate 192,788,230 downwards.
AAGCCCACGCGCATGTACTTATACGCCGTCCGAGAAATTGCAAGTCGGCGATACTATATAAGACTTAGTTTGTCCGCAAGACTCTTGACTGTATATTTACTGACTTGGTTTTAGTCGCGGGTTGTTAACGGCGGGCACCGATCCATACCATGTGGTCACGATATATACTAAGCGTATATGTTATACATGTAGGTAGTCACGGAATCTATTTAACGAACATCTGGTTAGCCTTATGGAGAAATCCAAGTGAAGGGGAATGGAATTGGGACGACGGGTCTACGACATGGCCACTGACAGAAAACCGATGGCGACCAGACACAGATCCCATCGACGAAAACAATCTGTTTGCTTTCATACAGAAGATAGCCACCGAAACCACATGGCAAGCTGTGGACCAAGACCAACCGCAGAACACTCTTTGCGAATCCAGGAGTATTTCAACAATCGCGGCACCTGGTGAGTAATATTATAGAACGTTTGTTGCTTGGATATTTGTTTGACACACGCGCCATTGGTTATCCACATGTAGACTGGCCACCCCGTTTATTCTCGTTTAGTGCACGTCCATATAAAGAATCACATTGTTCTTGCAGTGTCATGTTTTTATTCGAATTCCAGACTGTGCGGTATTGGGTGACGTCGACATCACACTCATACGACGTAAATGACGTTTGCACCGATCGTGAAATCGTAACTATCAAATAAAAACATCATCACAAGACAAGCCTTGTCTGTTTCTGAATTTCATAAACGTTGTAACTATTGTTCTGTTACATTTGACATGACAAAAGGACGCATCTCTATATTTGAAATACTTATTTCCACTTTGTTAATTGTTTGTGATCTGTTTCGAAGCGACGATGGTGTGAAACCTCTTGATTAGGTGGCACCAGGAACAGGGTTCACGCTTTCATGGGCCAAATTGCCCAATGGTCAATATATTTCGAAAATGTACCACAATTTATTTTGCAAAACTGTTGGACATTTTTTTTACCCAAAAATCGGAAATCTAAATTAAAAAATTGATTTTGTAACGGGACCGACATGATATTCCAATTTGTAGTACATGTATGACCATCTGCTAATATAATTTACACGGCTTTCACATTCATTGATTAGGTGATACAGCTGAATTGGTAAAGAGGCACTCAGGGCAGTGCACTATTTTATACAAAACAATAGGCACCAAATGCAATAAAACAGTAATGATAATTAACATTAATGAATCCATTGTCTGGCATAAGGCTGAATGGTAGATGGTGGGTAATGTAATATTTATAAAGTAGCAATGGTGTAATAAAGAAGTTTATCACATAATTAACCCACAAAACCAGCTTCATAATTATTGGTAAGACACACGTGTGTTATTAGCGCGTGCAATGACGCCACGCCATTATCTAAATGACTTGCAATCGCTGAAGTTTATGATTCATGTTTTCGATGAATACTTCGCGTCGCTTCGCGTGTATTTGATCATGTGATAAAAGATATCTCAAACTCGTTCTATTTTATACGCAATTTATCAACCTCGTCCTCTAAATTCTATTTGAGTTTTTAATTTGGCCAAACAAATAAGAATTGACAATAAAATGGCCAAAAGATTTTTCTGAGGTAACCAATTTTATACATACTGGTACTTGCAGAATTCTGAGTAAGATATTTTATGTTACAAGTTTAATTTCATTCACGATAAACTCGAAACCTCTTCTGATCTACATAATTTGAAAGGAACTGAGTAGAACCGATCGTCTGTCTGTTTGCCTTTCTGTAACTTTTTCACGATTTTCGTTGGTAACATTTCACGTAAACGTCCGATTTAGCCCAACTTTGGACCATGTACTACAGTGTCTTAAAAGACGATACCAAATCTCACACCGATTGGTCGAAGAAACCCTTTGATGGAACGTGTTCCTTGTGAAGGCCGTAGTTGCACTACTACATTCATTCCCATGATGTTGATTGGTCGAAATGACGTTACGTGACATCGCACACTCTTGGGATCCAAATTATGATACATGTATGCCTATTCATTTTGGGAAAGTTAAACACCCTGTATGATGCTTGTTTGGGATGTTTATTTATTAAACATTTCAAAGCGGGATCTGCGATGGTGAGCATTACAGATTGTATATTACCTACATTGTATATATGCGAGGCTCCTATATATATGGTAGACTCGCATATGTAAGAGAAAGCATCGGCACAGGGTTTTGGAAAAAAATCTGGAAGTTCCAGTCATGGAAGGGATAACATGGATATCTTCAGACTGGCTATCCTGCAGGCCTATCAGATCTGCTTGAGCTGTCGCTCAGCTCAGGCACAGAAAGTGCAAATATGTCCTAACTCCTATGGAAAAATGACATACCCTGGTTCCGATTCCCAACTCCCAATACATTTCTAACTTTTCCTTTTCATGAATCTTGACAATGTTGCTTAGTTTGATTTTTGTCAATTTTGGACAAGTATGGCCTATTAGTGGAGCAGCTTAATGCAAAATCGTTCACTTTTGGATTATAGCATAAAACTTGTAGGGTTGGTTGGTCCACATCAACCAGTTAGCTGGTTCCATGATTTTGGATTTTGGTTACTCCTTGACCTTTAACTTGACCTTGACATTTCGAAAATTTGAGATTAGGGTATCTGTTTTTTTATCAAATATAATTCCTATTTTAAAGGATATATATAAACTGGAGATTGTCGAAGCGATACCACGAATGTCCGCCTTTGTATCCACATTCAATTTGTCTTCGATAATCCAAAATGGCCGCCATAATGGATGCCAAAATTACAACAGTTGACGCTTTTGCACTTATATCTTTGAAATCAGTTTCTGCTTTTTGGAACTGTTTGGGAATTGTAACTTTATTTTGTATTGCTCATGTTAACTAACCATCGGAGCAATGAAATATGCCATTCATGGTATCGCGACCACCCCAATCCCTTAAACATTTGATTTTACAGAACAGGGTATAAAAATTCACCAAAAATCACCATTGGGAATTCTAGTCACATTTCGTCAAGAAATGGGAAGAACTGTGCACCTAATTGACAAATTCCATTTTTTATGAATATTCCAACGCAATTGTACCCAAATTGTCACTTTGGCTCAACATAGCTGCCAAAATGGCAGCTAAAATATGGAAAAAAATGTAAATATTGCCCCAGCGAGTCATGCAACCGCATACAAGTTGTGGTTGATGAAAAATTTACTATTTTGTCTTATATATATTGAATACTACCATTTCTGATGCATCTTGGTTAATTATACTTCCATGGTGTAACCAAGGAAGTATATTGTTTTTCTACTGAGGTCGTTTTCCGTTTATTTTGAAATACTCAGAAACTAATTGCAGTAGGAACGCGAAATCTCTAGCGATTGTAGGCATCTAAGGTCTACTAAAAATAAACGTATCCGCATACCGGTGCAAGGTTTCTAGACGGAGTTATGGCCCTTTTACGATTATTTTTCATTATTATTTGTTATTATACTCCACACTTTTGCAACGCCTTAATATCTGAAAGTATGGGGAGTATCGAACTGAAAGTTTGTACGTATGTTAGGGTCAATGAGTTCTAACCTATCGGCATACAAAGAATATTGTCCGCGTTTACCCCGCGGAGTTATCTCCCTTTATATGAAAATATGTCATTTTATTATCTCGGAAATTATAAGGAGCAGAGCATCGAAAATTGGACCGTATGCACACCTCGATATGCCCTACTACCCACGGGCATCAAAACTTGTGTCCGCGCTTTCCCTGAGGAGTTACCGCCCATAGTTGGCAAACCTCTATTTGATTGTACTCTGTTGTCCTCCCGTATCATTCCAGATAACTGCATTTGGTTTTCATAGTCGTGTTGACCGTTGTCAGCTTAGTCCGAGGAAGAAAATTTTACAAGCTCCGACATATATTTTTACACTGGGGTGGGGGCAAAATGTTCGCAAAAAATGTTTTTGATTGACATTCATCTATTTAAGTATATGTACTTCCTGAACGAAAACAAACCCATACCGGAAAGGATTTTTGAAATCCGAGAAGAAATGCAAGAGTTACGGGCCCTCAGTATTGTGGGTCTGGGGAGGGGTGGTCTGTGGCACCAATTTTTAATTATTCTCGAAATCAGATGAAACTTGGAATAAAACATAAATTTGTCTATCCAATTGTAATGCGCGAACTATGAACGAATGTTGTACAAGCTCACATCTCATTCCACAATCTATCCGTTACTTATTCATAAAAGTCATATTATGCTACACGCAAAACGGAGATAACTTTTGGGGAATCCAGAGTCCAAAACGGTTCGAAATCGACCTGTTCCAGAAAAGTCGTTCATTTTGTTTTCACTTTTTGAAAAAGGCTCCATTATTTCAACCTAAACTTTTGGACTTAGAAAATTATTTTTTTCTCAGTCAAGTGAAAAGAGCTCTTCAAAAAATTTCCGCCTATATATATAATATATATTATTTATATATACGCGAAAAATTTCCTCCGGCTATCCCATCTCTCCGCGGGTGGAACCTAGCTCCGATTCGAACGCACCCGTCTCGGGGCCCAGGCTCATTCCTCTACGTGGGAACCGATAGAACGCCCATCGAATTCCAACAATCATTTCCAGAGTGGTATATTGGTATGAGTATATATCGGAGCTGTTATAAACCTAATAACTTGGATTTGAATATAAACACACCGATTCATAAATTGTGTTGCCCATGGTGGGTGCTAAATTATCATTTTAACGTGTATAGTGTGTCATGAGCTGCCTACGTGCGTGCATTTCACTTTTGTATCTTCTTTCGCATCTTCAACGCACTGCATCTCATATACAACCAAACAAAATACAAACATTACATTAATGGGATCAAACAAGCCTTTGTTATACGATATATACTTATACTAACGTAAAGACGACGTATATCCAATTATTTCATTTGCGATAACAATGATAAACACATAGAAAAATGCAAACATCATCATTTTCGAAATAACAATTCGTATATTTATATAAACAGTAGATTACTGCAAATGCACATTCAATTCTTTCCGTTAGTATATGTCTGCCAAATTGGAAATGACTCCCTTTATACTTTCACAAAATAAAACACCAGTGTTAGTTTCGTACTCCGTCATTTAAGTCTTGTCAACAAGAAACGTGAAACAAACGCTCCTTTTTCCTACCATATAGGGAATGTAATTACAGAGAACGCTCTTTTCTGTCCGGTTACATTCACACGCCATGTACTGTACATTGCTTTGTGTCTTGTTGTTTATGGTGGCTTTTGAATATACCGTGAAATAAATTTTATTCTTCGGATCCAACGTTCCTTGATCGCTGTACATGTTATGAGCTTGTTCAAACCACTTATCTGCCTATGTGGAACAAGACTTTTGAGAATGGGACGGATATTTTCGGAGTTAGGTACATCGGGAAATCGTCAAATTGGAGTCGTGTTTCCATGTTGGAATTCTGCAAATGTGCAGTGCTAAAGAGAACCGACATTAAAGCAGTCTCATTAATCTTCGGATTATACGTGCATTGATGTGGAGTGTTCAGGTACCATTTATATTAGAATTATTAAATGTATTATAGCCCCGCAACCAGTTGTGGGTGGGGTGGGGATGGTATACTGGAATCAGCTTGGCCGTCCGTCCGTTCATCAATATATATATTTAATTGTTCCCAATAGATTTGGGAGGAATATAGTAATCAATCCGTGCAATTTTTTTACATTTTACAAATTCGCGTTTTTTAAAATGGAACCAGCTGCAGCATATATCCGAAGTGCTTCGTATGACATATTATGCTACACACCTGTCCGACTAAGTCATTTCGATCCTACTGTCTTATTTTAATAGTATTTCATTGAATACAAAACAGTTCTTACGTTAACACATATCACACATGTAACTAATCCATAACAATATATTCGAGGCGTTTACCAATGCTAACAGCGAGATGATGTACAATATTTTGGACATTCCCTTCTTAGTGTAAACGTATTTTATTGCATAATAACGCAACGGGATTGAGACATAAGTTTTGCAACTTACAAAGGGTCTCTCTCCCTATATAATTGTATTACACAAAATGAACATAAAATACAATTACACACAAACATGATAATTCATATGTATAATATCGTTTCACTCATAACAATATATGATATAATCTTGAGTGTGACCATAACGGTGGGTATATCACTGTATGGGGGGGGGGTCGTCTCGATAGATTTGGGAGCAATATAGTAATCAGCATGTCCGTCCGTGCGTCGCGATTGATTTACAAAAATGTAAACACTGGGTTCGGTACAGAACGTGACTCAAACATATTCCTTTCTTATCTGCTCAAGAAGTAATAATGTATATCAGTGTTTGTCGGGCGTCAAATATGTATCGTGCAGTTGAATCATTCCACCCACAAATCACCCCACTGCATATAGAAACCACCGTCATCGTACAGTAACTGACAAACTTTACAAGACGTTTATCCGTAAATCACAAATTGGCTCTTGTCTGGATTTGAATGGGCCATATTCGTATTTGTTGGACGACATATGTGACCCAGCTCGCCACAACAATAACAAGCTGATCAACATGATGTCCATGCTGCGATGTAAAGAGTACATGTAGTATTTTGTATATATTTATTGGACATATAATGGGATATACAGCGGACATGTATATACTCTCCAAGCCACCAATAAATTCAAGGGTTGGCACAATCCTGCCATAGTCTGAGTATCGGGACACACTATACGCCAGGATGAATAAACCGATTTTTTTTTCAGCCCTATTATTTTTTTATCGCATATTCCGAATGGGAAGAGTGATTCGGACCCGAATATACATCTTAAAAGTTTTTTTCTCCGAGGCCTTTCCGCTATACGGGAAACGGAAAAATTGCACCTATTCTTCCCACCAAATCCAAACGGGCTAAGTAAAGAGCAAGGTAATGCCGTAGCAGGTACATTGGGATATTCTATGCACGCCCCCAAAGCTTGACAGCCATACTATAAAAGTAACCTACCCAATGGAGGATGCGAGTCGGGGTGGGTTGAGACTTTTGGAAAATTCCACCGAAAATCGCAAAGGGCCAAAATTCAAACATCAAGATAAAACATTTTGACGAGTACATCTGATGGGTAATGTTCACGCGCAACTAAAGTGCCATTTTCGAATTTTCAGATGCAACGATTTACTCGTGACGACGGTATATAATATAAATATGTATACTTAATTAGTCTATCGCTAACCTATTTTTAGCCCCAAGTCCAAACGTGCTAATGAAGGAGCTAGTTTAATGCAGGAGCATGTACATCGGTATGCTGTAGGTACACCTCCAAGATTTTACCGCTCAACCATAAATGCAACCTGCTCAACGGAGAGCTTTCGTCTGGTGGGTTCAGACTTGGCAAATTCCACCGGAAACAAATGCGGAAAATTACTCAAAAAATCAAACTTTGAGATAAAAACTTGTTGACGATTGGACGTGGTTAGAAGTATCCAGGCGCAACTTTAGTACGATTTTGTAAGTTTTAGAGTGGACCGTTTACTCCTGGTAGCGCGTAACGTTGTTAACGGGTGATATATATTACTCAAATTAAAACGCACTCTTCTTGATGCCAAATTCAAACGGGATTATCACAACGATATACCATAGATACGCCCCCAAATTTTCACTGCTCTACTTTGAAAGCAACCTGCCCGACAGAAAGCGCGTATTTTATATCTTGAACACTGCATGTGTTAGGTAGTATATATACGGACGGCATTAAAGCGGACGGGTGAGCACTCAGATGACATTATCGATTGTGATATAGTTATCTCTCGATTACAGTTAACTCTATTACAAAGACGTTAATGACTATAGTGTAGAGAAGACGCTCTGAATTATGGTCTTTCCTCCGCCATTAAAACTAACAAATTCTGATTCCGAAACTGAAAGAACTATCCAATAACTGCGATATAACAGAGTTATGGTACATTAATATGCTTTACATCCTTTTGATATACATGTCGATTACTATATAATCCGACATGCCAAATTTCGTAACCATTGAACAGGATTTGGGCGTCCTGGGGAGGGATTATAATTAGCCCTAAAATATATCCCTACCGAATACAAATGAACTGATTGGCTGGGTGGATGTTGACTCAGTTGGTCAGGACCATGATGCATTAGACAGTAATTAATCATCATGACATAGACTTTTGGAATATATTTCTTAATTTATAAATGTCAATGCAGTCCACCATCGGATCACAAAGCACCAATATGCATTCCATGAAGAGAAACACACATGTACGCATATACTCACATGGATGGGATGGGATGGGATACCATGGAAGTATATCTGATTCCATGGAATCTGACCTCTAGTTTTTACTATTTTGAACACTGACATTACCAGAATTATTGGATATATTTTATCAAAAACTTGACATCAAAATCGGCAAAAAATCACCTTTCAGGTTAAGACAATTTTCTCAAGTAAAATGGAACTATCTTTGGTATCGAATGTGTTTATTGTCTTGATCTGTCTTAAATTGGTCACACTGATCTGTTTTTGACAAAATTACTCAAGATGGTTTGCAAAATGGCAACCAAATTTGGTAAAAAGGTTTATTTTTATATATCCCGAATGTTATTCTCTGATGTTCCGAAACGGTAGAAAATTGTGACTGACTTTGTATTAACCATGTTACTTATAAGGCATGGCAAACAAATTAATTATAAAGGATGCAGTATGGAATTTTGCCAACAAACATCTTCTGGGATTCTGACCATGGACAGAACTTTGAAACTGAACTGAAATGGGCATTATTATGACACTACTCAGGCCAATACAATTCTGGCTCATTGCCATCGAAATGACTAATGTCAGGAAAACCGTTTCCCCCATTGTGCATATATACCACCGCCAGGATGTAGAACTCTCTGTCATTACCTCTATATTGATTAACATATCCCTGAGTTAATGTGTAAAGCGATACCCACCCAAATTTACACATGTACAACCCACTCATGACCATACACTCGCTCCATATATACATAAACACCACATAAATGACCAAGTAGCCACTCGCTTTTTACACATACACCTCGCCCATGACCATACAGCCAAACTATACACAGCACTTGACTATATAGCCACAAGTCACCATGCAGGCACACCATGTACTTCTACTCATCACCCACGACCGTATATTTACTCTATATATAGCTCTTCACCAAATGCATGATCATACACGACCATTCATGCACTCCAGGCTTGCAGATACACCTCACTCACGACAATTCAGCAAATATCTGTATAATCATAACCACATCCGTGGTCATATAGTCAATCATTGTTTACCAATCACATCACCATTGGCCATATGGTTACTCAATATACACATGTTTGCCACACCCATGGTCATTTAGCCACTAAAGATATACATATCACCCCACCCATGGATATAAAGTCACTCCATGTATACATATACACCTCACCCGTGGCCATGCAGCTTTCAAGACATACCAATACCATGCACATCACATCACCATTGGCAATATGGTCACTCCCTTTTCCTACTGACCACATCCATGGCCATATAGCCTCTCAAGATATACATATACACCCCACCACGACCATAGAGTCACTCCATTTGTACGTATACACCTCACAAATTGCCATACAGCCCTTCAAGACATACCAGTACCCCGTACACCACCTCACCATTGATCATATGGCATCTCCCTCATACCTATTTACCACATACATGGCATATAGTCACTCAAGATATACATATAAACACCACATATGGCCATATAGTCATTCCATGTATACATATACACCTCGGCATTAAATGGATACACCAATACCCCATATAACACACACGGCCATGTGTATACTCCAGACTTGAATACATCTCACGCATGATATTTCAGCCATTCGCTGTATACTCATTCATCCGATGATCATACAGCGACTCCCTGTATGTAAATATGCCCCCTAATGACAATACACCAACAGCAAAGATGCACATACATGCAATATACACATATGATCATAATGACACTTCATATATACCAACACGCTCGCAAATGACCATCCATCTATACATGTATGCATATACATTCAACAATCATGGCCATACAGCCGTTCCATGTACACTTATAATTATTACACCCATAATCATACAACCACTCATTTTGTATCCATACACCCCACCCATGATCATACAACCAACACATGTATACATATACACCCATTCATGACAATAAAACCACCCAATGTACACATGTACATTCCACACATTTTCATAAAGCCACTCCATATATACATAAACAACACAGAGATGACCATGTAGCTACTCTTGTTATACCCATACACAACTTCACTGACCATACAGCCACTCCACGAATACCTATTCACCTCATGCATTAGCACTCATTGTATACCTGCATCGCACCATGAACACCACGCCATGACCATATAGACACTCCTTGTATAACGTGTCACACCATTCGTGACTGTACTTAATGTATACATATTCACATCACCTGTGACCATCACTTCCTGACTAATATTTTTACAAACATCATGCATTCAGTTGATCAATGTTGATCAATTTTAACGCTAATTTGTGAGATTAGCCACATGAATTGGTCCTAATTTGATTCCAACACCAGCTTGGTCGCCTTGGGAGATCTTTGCTTTCTTTTTTCTAGCTCTTTCGTTTTGGCGGCCTGCGGCTTGGCAGCTGTTTTTTATTCCTTTATTTCCATCAAGATAATAACATCATTATCCTTAATGACACTGCAGTTAGTTGTTATTTAATCATTACTTATTTATTTGAATTTGCATGAAATAGACAATTTGATTTGAATTATTTGCATGAAGCTTGCTTGCTCATCATTTGTATATTTTGTTTTGTTTTTATGTTTTATTTATGTTGATTCAGCTCTTGTGTGGTCTAATCAGCCGTCAATAAATCATAATTAATTTAATTAGTGTCACCCTTTTAAATTTATAGTTCCCGGGCTACATGCAGTGAATTGGTCTTATTTGGATACAAATAATGTAATTCACAATTAGCAATAGGTCGATATCCTTTCCGTAATCATTACAATCCAATATCATATCATGATCAATTTTTACACCATTACTCCAGGATGAATAATGCTCAGCCGTAGTTTCATTGGTCTTATTCGTGTGAGTAGTAATTAAAAGTTTCACTGTGGCTGGATTTCGCGGGGATTTCTTGAGTCATTAATTGATTTGACTTCACAAGAGCTGGACCAACTGTGATTTGAGTTTGAATGGCTTAAAGCCAAACGATTCACCCACCCATCCCAACCCTAATTTTGAGTATATTAACATCATAATTATATGCAGCTGTTTTTTATTCCTTTATTTCCATCAAGATAATAACATCATTATCCTTAATGACACTGCAGTTAGTTGTTATTTAATCATTACTTATTTATTTGAATTTGCATGAAATAGACAATTTGATTTGAATTATTTGCATGAAGCTTGCTTGCTCATCATTTGTATATTTTGTTTTGTTTTTATGTTTTATTTATGTTGATTCAGCTCTTGTGTGGTCTAATCAGCATGCCCATTTCCGTTCAGAAACATGACCAGAATCTCAAAATAAGTTTTTTTTTGGGCAAAATTCCATACTGCATCATTTAAAATGAATTTGCCATGCCTCATAAATTACTGGGACAACCATAATAGAACCTATTGTCTTCACTTGATTAAGTAACGTTTAATAACCAAGTAGGTCGCAATTTGCTACCTTTTCGGAACAGCAGAGAATAATGTTTGGGATATATGTAAAACAAAATCAACATGCTAGGTGCATCAGAAATGTTAATATTCAATCTATTTAAGACAGAATAGTCAATTTTGATCATCACCACAACGTGTATGGGGCAATATTTACCACTTTCGAAATTTTGGCCGCCATTTTTGCAGCCATTTTGAGCCAAAGTGACAATTTTGTTATTAATGAGTTGGAATATGGCTCTGTGCACAAGAAATGGAATGTTTCACTAACATTGCAATGGTGATTTTTGTTAAAATATTTTAGGGATCAGAAACTTTCGCCCACGAACGGACGGACAAGTTGATTCCAATATACCCCGATAACTTCGTTACGGGGGTATAATTATAAGTTGTTCATGTCAGATTACATCAGAAATTAATGAAATAAAGAGCGTTTATAAATGCGTCCTTTTCTACGGGCAATCCACGAGTAATTAAATATTACAATAACCCTCCTGTCGTCCACACTGTTATAAATTACTGTCATAATCGACGGTCCCATACCGTTTAATCAGTTTGCCGGTGTTTTACCGTTATTTTATGTGCCCATGAAAATTGTATAAATTAAATATTTTCGTGATTCAAAGTCATGTCGTCAAAATTCAATAGTATATTTATCGGCGACCATATTATATACGGCAATGACTCCATACAGTATGACTGAATCTTACTCTGCTGATATTTAATATGTATATAATATCGGCATTCATTCTGTGTTAATTGGGTCGGTACGTATATTGATAAGTACGTAATTCTCATTCCGGGGTTAAGTTTCCGCTTTAGCACTCAGATCATTTTTTCGCCATTTTTATTTAGCGTTGCATATTTAATCGCAAAGTATTGTTTTTTGTGAAACTGTTACCTTTTCCATTGTTGACAGTTGTTAAGGCGGTCTGATTTTGGTTCCTTTGATAACCGGACAAGTTTCAATTCTGCGAAAAGAGGCTTAATCATTGACAATTTCCACTAAATTAGAGGGCAGAGATTCATGCCAATCGATTTATGGCACGATCGGGGTCTGACTTCATTCGGCTTAGTGGTGATGTTGAAATTGACAGTGTTGTGACTTAGTATCAAAACAGTGGCATATTTACTGACACAAGAGGATACAGGTACAATTAACACAAGCTTTGATGTTAACCAATAGTGACAATAATAACAACAACGACTCAATGAGCAGCTATTACTATTAGAATGTTGACAATCCAGTTGACAGTGTCCTGAATCTGATTGTTTCAAAGCACGTGCATGTACATTTACAAGATAGGATATGCATGTACATGTACTGTATGCACCAGTGTAATGTACAAGAGCTTCAGTGTCAACAACACCGTAAATAATGAACTGACGCCGCGCAGTGCCGGATGATCACATATCTACAATTCCAACTTTACAATTACACGGACCAATTCATCCTGTGTTCATCAATTTTCATTGAAACGTGTGGATATGAGACACTGTCATCATTCGCCATGTTATCGTCAAGTTATTACGACAATTTACCGGGAGTACACTATTGGTTGGATGTTCTTATCAAACTATCTTTGGCTGACTCACTGATTTGATACTAAGTGATTGTGATACCAGTATACAGTTTGATGCATCATGCTTTAAATTTCATGGAAAATGTGCGACTACAGGAGAACATTGTCGCCAAGTCATTGCGCACAGTTATTATGGGATCCGCTGTTGTCTTGAAGGTTCCATTCCCAGCTAGCTGTTATTGATATACAGTACCAGTCAAAAGAATTGGTATATTAAGCGCGCTATTTTCGCGCCCAATATCGCAATAATATTGCAAGTGGAAACGCTTATAAGCATGTCGCTTGTGATATTATTGCAATATTTTGCGCTTAATATCTCAATATTTTGCGCTTAATATTGCGACATCTTGCGCTCAAAATTGTGACATTTAAATCAAATTATTGCTTCTTCTATGTGTTTATTGTATAAATAGAGACAATGTTTTAGATATGTATATAATTATAGTTGTAAATGCTATATGTACACTATATGCACAGTATTTATCTAATATAAATATAACACTATCGGGTCTGTATGAAATTTAGCGCGCTTAGTATCGCAATATTTTGCATTCAATATTGCAATAATAAGCGCGACAGATTTTTGGTAGTGTGCTATACTCGCGCTTTTTTCTAAATTAAGCACGCTCAATATCGCAATAAAGGTGCGCCTAAAAAGACCACTTCTTCTGACTGGTACTGTATTGTCATGATGTACGGATTCACCAGTTAAAACAAAAACTGTATTTACAAGTGACTGGACAATTTCACGCCTTACATGTTATCAAAATGTATGCCATTAAGATATTTCACTTTTAAATGTACATAAATTTGAGTTTTAACTGTGAAACATGTAGCTTTGTTCTTTTTATGACTTAAAAGGGCATGCCGATTCATGTTTTAGAATGGTCGAAATTAGTATTACTCATAACTGAATAGTGATGGGTTGGCTTATCAGCTATTACAAGTATCGTTTTTTATTACAGCCATATTTATACAGTAGTTATTGAAAGGCGAACACATTACGCGTGCGCAGCCTTTTCCGGATTAAATTCTACGAGGCAGATAACAAGCTTGATCCTCTGCAAACTGCAAAGTTTCATAAGTATTGTCTATCACTTTATGCTTTGAGGATTTACATTTCATCAAAACTATGATCGTGACATAAGAACTAAGATGTATTTTTCAGTTACGAATAAAACTAGTTTCGACCATTCAAAAACATATGTATCGTAATGCCTACCGTGAAATCATATTGTCACCATGGGAACCTGGCTAATTCTATGGTAAATAGCAAATTAAGAGCAAAAAATTGGTGTTGACCCATGAAAAATACCATTGGTCTGACCTTTATTAGTTACTGTCTTGATATTAATTAAACGGTGCTGAACCGTAAGAAATACAACGCTCTGACAGTTATTGGTTACGGTCTGCCAGTTACTTAAACGGTTTTATACCGTGGAACATGCTACGGTCTGACCGTATGTTTAACGGTCAAATGTTGGCAGCGATGTTGCGCGGTCTCAGACAGTTAAAACGACGGTATTTTTTCTAACAGTGCATGTATTCGTTAAACTCGGGGTCTTGTAATGAGTACGAAAACCAGTATACGATGCGGACTTAGATACGAGTGAAGTAAAAGAGAACAATTACTATGCTTATTTTAAAGATCTATGATATTGTCAATATGAGTAATACATTATCAACTTTGCTTTCAGATTTCTGCGGACATTTCTTCTTCGAATTTGGAGCTGTCGTCTTACCTACGACGAAAAAGGAGCTGTGTGGCCGTTGCTATTATTTATTTGAGCCTCCCCGTACATACTATGACGGTTCTGACTTGTGTAAGACTGTGGATGGAGCAGAGCTCTTAATGACTGAAACGCTAGAGGAACAGATGGACGTTGTTGTCACATTCGCTGGTACGTATATTTTATGCTTTGAAATTAATTTTTATTTGAAAAGTATACTATACCTTTCATGACGGGAGTTGCGGCGGTGCAGCATCAAATGTCATGTGTCAGTGCATTTTGTTTATATATGCGGGCCTCCCATATAAGATAATGGACTGGCTTACAACGTCAATGTAAATATTGTTAGGCCTTTCAATGGGAGACTCTCATATATAATAGAATGCATTAGCGCAGGGTGTTCGCAAAATTGCAAGAAGCTCCAGTCATGGAAGGATTAATCACAAGTAGTTACAGATCCTTATTGAATGAACAGTGTTATCAAACTCTTTACCATTTTTGTGATTAATCTGTACATTGGAGTCCGTTGAGTGTCTCTTGTTAAATAGAGCTCCTATTCAAATTGGCTAACATTTCAAATCATATAGTAGCCCTACCCACACCAACAAGCATACGTCTGTCCTTCCAAGACACTGACGTTTCTTATCGATTCGGGCATACATGTTCGGTTATCGATTCGGTATAGAGGTTATTTATCACTGTCAAACAAGGAGAAGGGAAATCTTCACCGTTCGATCTGATTGTTGTATATAATCAGAGCATTCGAACACGGTCCACTGACCATTTCTGTTTGTGTAACATCAAAACGTGTAGCCGTAAAATCACATGACTTTTCCCACCGAGTGAATACCCATAGTAATACCATAATAACACACATTACAAGTTACTCGCTAAACCTGGCTTGTATCTCTTGTTATGAGACCTAGTGTGAAAGTGAAAAATATTCTATGGCAACTTTGATCTCAGTATCGCTGTGACCGTATAGGTCATGTGTGCACTGTATGAGTGGACGAAACCCGCGAATGTCCTTTTTGTTTTATTTTGTTTTATTTTACAAATTTGACATTGGCGTTCTGTTGGATAAGTAAGCAAGAAAGTCAGCCTACATCGATCCTCATCATGCCTTTCAGTCGAGAGTCAGTTGTTTTAAGTGCATGTCTGTGAGATTTGGTCTTTCATTCGTAACTCACAAGTTTTTATTTAAGAAATGAATGTAATGGGTGTGTGCCACACCGACCACAGCGCTTATTCCCCCAATAACACACACCCACTACATTTATTTCTTATAGTTATATAGTTTTATTATAATTTATTCTCATGAAAAAGCTGAATGTATTCTTGTTTATTTTCACAAAATCTGCCAAAAATTCGATATGGTCCAATATAATATTTTCATACACTTAGCAATGATAACATGATCGATATAAATAAATGGCTTCAGATGCAATTCGGCCCAATTTTTAAAAGCAAGCCCAAGTATTCTGATGACCGCTTTTAGTGATTAGGTCAACGATTTGTGACTTCGTGTTCGTGTTACAGTCTGTGTTATTGTGGTATGGCACGGGCGAGTGCAGGACGTTTCGGCACCTACGTTTCAGAACATTTCTACACTTGGTTGTTTCGGCCCAAGCTCTTGGACGTTTCGGCACCTGGGTTTTCAGCACTTGGTTGTTTCGGCCCAAGCACTTGGACGTTTCGGCACTTCATCGAAGACGTTTCGGCACACCAGTTTTATTTATTCATCATTTGTGACATGATTAGCATGCAGCCGAGCAATTTTAGATGTAGTCATGTCTTCTCCGATTCCATTGTACAAAGGAGCAGGACATGTATCAGTAGCGCATTCAGTTTGAATACTGATTGTTTTCGCAATGTTTTCTCCTTTTACATTATGAAAATTATTACTATTATGATTAATTTCACTACATTTGACCTCTTACATGCATATAAATATATATTGGGTCAGTATATATTTCTCTTAGTTCTCTGATTTTTGTCATCCAAAATGTAAAATTTCTCTATTTCAATGTGATCTATGCTATATAATATATATATAATTTTGCCATATAATTTCTTTTATGGAAAAAATAGACTTGTTTCAATTAAATGTGATTAAACTTGAAGTCGGAATTATTGCGAATAAGTGAATGTTTTATACTTGACGCAGTATATTTTCCATATGTTCGTGTCTTTTGTTGTTTAATTCCTGTCCGATTCCTGAGAACAAGACATGAATGTCACAGTAAGCTTAGACTTAAACTTCGTCTTAGCAGTTAGCATGTCGTGCCCCTATACTTTCTTCAGCATAGACCAATGAATAAAATTCCTCGCTATTTTGTTCCTGACATTGCAGGAATAAATATTGACAGGACTTATGCAGGTTGTATGAAGTCTGTATAGTGACAATCAACCTTTCTTAACTGCCTCCCAAACTACGTGGACATAATTTAGAGACACAAATTAGGTGTGTTCATCACATAACGCTCCTTTTTAATTACAGACTATGTTAACTACACGTGGCTTGGGCTGGAGAGAGCAGGCTCAGGTAAAGACAAAGGAACGTGGTACTGGACAATATCAAAAGATAGATGGCCAGTTCACGCAGACGTTGTGGACCCATTGGCAATGGGGCCTGAGAATGGGCCTGAAAATATTGCAATACTTAAATATGACTGGTATACGCATCCCATAACATCAACGGAAGTCGTCCCATATCCTGTTATCTGTGAGTTTTCGGGCTATGACACTACTTGGTGTGACCAAGTTGATACGTCAGTGCAAACCAATGCTGACGCGAGCGGAACTTTAATCACAAACACACCAACAAATTGGGTTACTACGACAGCAAGCATAAGGACAACAGCCACAACTAGCAAAAATACAACAAAAACCACATCTACAACAACGACCACAACAACTATCACACCAGCAATAACAACGATAGCCTTGTTGGGTGCGTTCCGCGACTCATTTCAAATATTCGTTACACCCGAAGCCGAAGAAATAGTAATTTAGGGGCGTTAACTCCGCTAAAAAAAATAATATGGGCAGTTTCCCATGGCACGAATTGAAACTATTGATTGAAAAATATATAGATGCAAGCTTGGAGAAATTTTCGCCCACGGACGGACGGACAAGTTGATTCCAATATACCCCAATAACTTCGTTACGGGGGTATAATTATAATTGGTTCATGTCAGATTACATCAGAAATTAATGAAATAAAGAGCTTTTATAAATCCGTTCTTTTCGACTGGCAATTCCTGAGTAATTAAATATTTACCATAACCCTCTTGTCGTCCATGTATTCGTTAAACTCGGGGTCTTGTTATGAGTACGAAAGGTAGAATACGATGCGGACTTAGATACGAGTGAAGTAAAAGAGAACGATTACTATGCTTATTTATCAACTTTGCTTTCAGATTTCTGCGGACATTTCTTCTTCGAATTAGGAGCTGTCGTCTTACCTACGGCGAAAAAGGAGCTGTGTGGCCGTTGCTATTATTTATTTGAGACTCCCCGTACATATCGTGATGGTTCTGACTTGTGTAAGACTGTTGATGGAGCAGAGCTCTTAATGACTGAAACGCTAGGGGAACAGATGGACGTTGTTGCCACATTCGCTGGTACGTATATTTAATGCTCTGAATAAAATTGCAGTTGAATAATATCCTTTACCTTTCATGACGGGAGTTGATCTGGTGCAGCATTAAAGATCCTGTGCCAGTGCATTATTTTTATATATGCGAGTCTCCCATATATGTGGAGCCTCGCACATATAGGATACTGCACTGGCTTACAATGTCAATGCAAATATTGTCAGGCCACTGTATTCTGTGATATATGCGAGGCTCTCTATGGGAAACTCGCATATATAAGAGAATGCATTAGCGCAGGGTTTTCGCAAAATTGCAAGAAGCTTCAGTCATGGAAGGGCTTATCACAAGTAGGTACATATCCTTAATGAATGCACAGTGTTGTCAAATTCTCGTCTTTACCATTTTTGTGATTCTTCTCTACATTGAAGTCCATTGACTGTCTCTTGTTAAATACAGTTCCTATTCAAATTGGCTAACATCTCAAAACGTATAGTAGCCCTATCTGCACGAATAAGCACACACATGTCATTCCGAGAAACTGATATGTTTCTTCTCTGTTCGGGCATACATGTTCGGTTATCGATTCTGTATAGAGGTTATTTATCCCTGTCAAACAAGAAGAAGGAAAATCTTCGCCTTTCGACCTGAGTGTTGTATATAATCAGAGCATTCGAACACGGTCCAATGACCATTTATGTTTGTGTAACATCAAAACGTGTAGCCGTACAATCACATGACTTTTCCCACCGAGTGAATACCCATAGCAATACCATAATAACACACATTGCAAGTTACTCGTGCATGTGGCTAAACCTGGCTATTCTCTCGTTTTGAGACCTAGTGTGAAAAGTGAAAATTAATCTGTGGCAACTTTGATCTCTCTATCGCAGTGACCGTATAGGTCATGCGTGCACTGTATATTAGTGGACTAAGCCCGCGATATATGAATGTCCTTTTTGTTTTCTTTTGTTTTGGTCCTTCATTTACAAGTTTTTATTTAAGAAATTTGATTGGTGTGTGCCACAACGACCACAGCGCCGATTTCCCCAATAACACACACCCACTACATTTATTTCTTATAGTTATATAGCTTTTTGATAATTTATTCCCATAAAAAATATAAATGTATTCTTGTTTATTTTCACAAAATCTGCCGAAATTTTTAGACCAGCCCGCGCAGCACTTTAAGTCAGTCCAATATAACATGTCCAAGCACTCAACAACGATAACATGATCGATATAAATAAATGGCTTCATATGCAAATCGGCTCAACTTTTAAAAGCAAGTCCAAGTATTCTGCTGACCGCTTTTAGTGATTAGATCAGATTAGGTCAACGATTTGTGACTTCGTGTTCGTGTTACGGTCTGTGTTATTGGGGTGTGGTACGGTGAGTGCAGGACGTTTCGGCACCTGGCCGTTTCGGCACCTGGGTTTTCAGCACTTGGTTGTTTCGGCCCAAGCACTTGGACGTTTCGGCACTTCATCGAAGACGTTTCGGCACACCAGTTTTATTTATTCATAATTTTTTTACTTGATTAGTATGCAGCCGAGCATTCTAGATGAGGTCATGTCTTCCCCCTTCCATTGTTCAAAGGAGCAGGACATATATCAGTAGCGCATTTAGTTTGAATAATGATTATTTTCGCAATGTTTTCTCCTTTATATTTTGAAAATTATGACTATTACGACTAATTTCACTACATTTGACCTCTTACATGCATATAAATATGGTTCAATATACTTTGCTCTTAGTTCTCGGACTTTTGTCATCCGAAATGTAAAATTTCTCTATTTCGATATGATCTATGCTATATAATATATATATAATTTTGCCGTATAATTTTCTTTATGTGAGAAATCGATTTGTTTTCAATTAAATATGAATTCGGGATTATTGCTAATAAGTGAATGTTTTATACTTGACGCAGTATATTTTCCATATGTTCGTGTCTTTTGTTGTTTAATTCCTGTCCGATTCCTGAGAACAAGACATGAATGTCACAGTAAGCTTAGACTTAAACTTCGTCTTAGCAGTTAGCATGTCGTGCCCCTATACTTTCTTCACCATAGATCAATGAAGAAAATTCCTCGCTATTTTGTTCCTGACGTTGCAGGAATAAAGATTGACAG
The DNA here is from genome assembly GCA_032622095.1 of Siphonodentalium dalli. Taxonomy (NCBI): domain Eukaryota; kingdom Metazoa; phylum Mollusca; class Scaphopoda; order Gadilida; family Siphonodentaliidae; genus Siphonodentalium; species Siphonodentalium dalli. Next base: position 192,767,404 of record CP136062.1, on the reverse strand, counting down.
GACTTATTCAGGTTGCATGAAGTCTGTATTTGACAATCAACCTTTCTTAACTGCCTCCCAAACTACGTAGACATAATTTAGAGATAAAATTAGTTCTGTCATCACATAACGTTCCTTTAATTACAGACTATGTTAACTACACGTGGCTTGGACTGGAGAAAGCAGGCTCAGGTCCAGACAAAGGAACGTGGTACTGGACAATATCCAAACAAGATAGATGGCCAGTTCACACAGACGTTATGGACCCATTGGCAATGGGGCCTGAGAAAGGACCTGAAAATTTTGCATTACTTAAATACGACTGGTATACGCATCCCATAACATCAACGGAAGTCGTCCCATATCCTGTTATCTGCGAGTTTTCGGGCTATGACATTACTTGGTGTGACCAAGTTGATACGTCAGTGCAAACCAACACTGACGCGAGCGGAACCTTAATCTCAAACACACCAACAAATTGGGTTACCACAACACCAAGCACAACCATACCGGAAACCACAACAGTAATAGCAACAAACACTACAAGAAAAAACACAACGACAACAATCACAACTACAACCTCAACCATGCAGACAACAACCACCAACACAACAGTAATGACAGCAATCATCGCGACAAGCACAACAATCACAACAGTAGCGACACAAACGGCAACAACCACAACGCTACCACGCATGACGTCTACCACACCAGCGACAACAACCACAAAGAGAACAACAGGAACTACATCAACGGCAACAATTACAGCATATATGAATAATAGCACAACGACAACAACCACAACGACAAGCACAGTAGTAACGACACCAATGGCAGCAACCGCAATGGCACCAATCACAAGCGCAACTACTACAATCACAATCACAACAACTGCATACACAACAACTACAGCGACAGCAACGCCAATAACCACGACATCAGGTACGACAACTACCACAACAACTACAGCGACAACTACAACGATAACAAGCCCAGAAAAAACCACGACATCATCGAAAACCGAAACTACCATATCAACCACAGCAACCACAACAGAATCGACATCATCGGCAACAATTACATCATATACGACCGAAAGTGCTTCATTGGCGACTAAAACAACCACAACAAGCACAACAATAACGACACAAATTGCAGCAACAATAACGACACCAAGCACAAGAGCAACGATAACGACCACAATAACAACTACCACGATATCAGCCACGACAACAACCACAATAACAACAATAACAGCAAGAACCACAACAATAACCACGACAAACACAACAGTAACGGCATCAATGGCAGCAACCACAAACATGTCAAGCACGACAACTACCACAACGACCACAGCGACGACAACTCCAACAACAACAACCACGACAGAAACCGCAACGACAACGACCAGAATAACAACTACAACGAAAATAACCACGATGTCAGCCACGACAACTACCACAACAACATCATCGACAATCACAGCGACAACAACAACCACAACAGCAACGAGAATAACAACCACGACAGCAACCACAAGAACAACAGCAACCACAACAGAAACAACTCCATCGGCAACAATTACACCATATGCAGCCGAAAGCACAACAACAACCACGAAAAGAACAACAGTAATGACATCAATGGCAGCAACCACAATAACGCCAAGCACGACAACTTCCACAACGACCACAGCGACAACAACTCCAATAACAACCACGACAGAAACCGCAACAACAACGGACATGACAGTAATGACAACACATACGCCAACAAGCATAACAATAACGACAACAATTACCACGACAAAAAGCACGACACCAACGACAACGACCATAACTACAACAATCGCAACAACGACAAGCACACCATCAACAACAGCAACTACAAGCTCAAGAGCAACAAACAGAACAACGGCAAGCAAAACAGCGACCAGCCCGGCACCAACGACAGCAACTACAAGCACACCATCAACTACAAGCTCAAGAGCAACAAACAGAACAACAACGGTAAGCACTACAGCAACGACAACAGAAGCGACATCATCGACAAGAATTATAGCAAATACGACCGAAACTACAACATTAACGACAACAATAACCACGACTAGCACAACAGTAACGACACAAATGGCAGCAGCAACAACAACACCAAGCACAAGAGCAACGACAACGACCACAATAACAACTACAACGATAATAACCTCGATATCAGCCACGACAACAACCACAATACCAACATCGACAACCACAGCGACAACAACCACGACAGCAACGAAAATAACAACCACGACAACAACAACACGAACAACAGCAACCACAACAGAAACAACTTCATTGGCAAGAATTACAGCATATACAGCCGAAAGCACAACAACAACCACGACAAACACAACAGTAACGACAGCAATGGTAGCAACCACAACAACGTCAAGCACGACAGCCACCACAACGACCACAGCGACAACAACTCCAACAACAACAACCACGACAGAAACCGCAACAACAACCACAACAATAACGGACATGACAGTAATGACAACACATACGCTAACAATCACATCAATTACGACAACAACTACCATGACAAAAAGTACGACACCAACGACAACGACCAGATCTACAACAATCGCATCAACGACAAGCACACCATCAACAACAGCAACTACAACCTCAAGAGCAACAAACAGAACAACAACGACAAGCACACCATCAACTACAAGCTCAAGAGCAACAAACAGAACAACAACGACAAGCACACCATTAACAACAGCATCTACAAGCTCAAGAGCAACAAACAGAACAACAACGACAAGCAAAACAGCTACCAGCACGGCACCAAAGACAGCAACTACATCGACCGAGACAACGGCAATATTAGCGACAACAACGGCATCCACAACCATCTCAGCAACTGCAGGAACGAAGGCAACAAAGACAACCACTAGAACAACCTCAACATCAACTCCTACAACGATAATTATCACAGCAGCAACAACATCAACAGCGAGAGCAAGCACAACAGCAATCACAAAAGAAACGACATCATCGGCAACAATTAAGACCAAAACTACAACATTAACGACAAAAATAACCACGACAAGCACAACAGTAACGACACAAATGGCAGCAACAACAACCACACCAAGCACAAGAGCAACGACAACAATAACAACTACAACGATAATAACCTCGACAGCCACAACTATCACAACAACATCATCGACAATCACAGCGACAATAACAACCACACCAGCAACGACAATAACAACCACAACAGAAACAACTCCATCGGCAACAATTACACCATATACAGCCGAAAGCACAACAACCACGAAAAGAACAACAGTAATGACGTCAATGGCAGCAACCACAACAACGCCAAGCACGACAACTTCCACAACGACCACAGCGACAACAACTCCAACAACAGCCACGACAGAAACCGCAGCAAAAACCACATCAACAACGGACATTACAGTAATGACAACACATACGCCAACAAGCACAACAATAACGACAACAATTACCACGACAAAAAGCACGACACCAACGACAACGACCAGAACTACAACAATCGCAACAACGGCAAGCACACCATCAACAACAGCAACTACAAGCTCAAGAGCAACAAACAGAACAACAACGACAAGCACACCATCAACTACAGCAACTACGAGCTCAAGAGCAACAAACAGAACAACGATAAGCACACCATCAACTACAAGCTCAAGAGCAACAAACAGAACAACAACGGCAAGCAAAACAGCGACTAGCCCGGCACCAAAGCCAGCCACTACAAGCACACAATCAACTACAAGCTCAAGAGCAACAAACAGAACAACAACGGTAAGCAAAACAGCGACCAGCACGGCACCAAAGACAGCAGCTACAACGACCGAAACAACGGCAATATTAGCGACAACAACGGCATCCACAACCATCTCAGCAACTGCAGGAACGAAGGCAACAAAGACAACCACTAGAACAACCTCAACATCAACTCCTAGAACGATAAGTATCACAGCAGCAACAACATCAACAGCGAGAGCAAGCACAACAGCAATCACAAAAGAAACGACATCATCGGCAACAATTAAGACAAAAACTACAACATTAACGACAACAATAACCACGACAAGCACAACAGTAACGACACAAATGGCAGCAACAACAACCACACCAAGCACAAGAGCAACGACAACGACCACAATAACAACTACAACGATAATAACCTCGATATCAGCCACGACAACTACCACAACAACATCATCGACAATCACAGCGACAACAACAACCACAACAGCAACAAAAATAACAACCACGACAGCAACCACAAGAACAACGGCAACCACAACAGAAACAACTCCATCGGCAACAATTACACCATATGCAGCCGAAAGCACAACAACAACCACGAAAAGAACATCAGAAACTACACCAAATGTAGCCACCACAACAACACCAAGCACAAGATCAACTACAACAACCACAATAACAACTGCAACTACAGCAACGACAACAACGACAACAGCCACGATGTCAGCCACGACAACTACCACCATGGCAACATCGACAATCACAGCGACAACAACCCAAAACAAAACCACCACAATAACGAACACAAACACCACGACAGCAACCACAACAGAAACGACATCGTCAGCATCGATTGCATCATATACGAGCGAAAGTACAACATTAACGACAACAACCACGACACGCACAACAGTAACGACACAAATGGCAGCAAACATAACGATACCAAACACAAGAGCAACGACACTGACCACATTGACCACTACAACTACAACGACAACAACCACGGCATCAGCCACGAAAATTACAACAACAATCACGAAATCAACGACAACAACAACAATAAACACAACAGAAATGTCATCAACGGCAACAATTGCAGCATATACGACAGAAATCACAATATTATCAACAACCACGAAAAGCACAACAGTAATGACACTAATGGTAGCAACCACAACGACACCAAACACAAGAGCAACGACAACAACGATATCAATTACGACACAAACGACAACAAACAATATATCAGGCACAGCTACCACACTACCAACAGCGACATCCACAGCGACAACAGCCCCAACAACAACGACACCAACGAAAATAACACCCACAACAACAACCACTGTAACCACGGCAGAAATTACATCATCGGCAACAATTACAGCATATACGACCAAAAGCACAATAACCACGACAGCAATGGCTGCAACCACAAGGACATCAAATACAAGAACAACGACAATGACTCCAATGACAACTACAATGGCAACAGCGACAACCACAGCAACAACAACCCCAACGACAAGCACGACAAACACATCAGTAACGACACCATTGGCCGCAATCACAACGACATCAAGCACAGGAGCAACGACAATGACCACAATGACAACTACAATGACAACAACGGCAACAACCACGATATCAGCCACGACAACTACCGCATTGACAGCTGCCGCCACAGCGATAATATCTCCAACAACAACCGCGTCGACAACAAAAACAGCAACCACGACAGCAACCACAACGCATACGACAAAAATAAGAACGGCAACAACCACCACGACAACAAGCACGATAACTACCAAAACAACCACAGCGTTATCAACATCAACTACCACACCTACCACAGCGACAACTCCAACAACCGCGACCCAAAATAAAACAACCACGACAACAACCACAACAGAACAGTTATCAACGACAACAATTGCAACATACACGACAGAAAGAACAACAACCACGAAAAACACAACAGTGGCGACACCAATAGTAGCAACCACAACGACACCAAGCACAAGAGCAACGACAACAACCACAATAACCACTACAACTATAGCAACCACTATATCAGCCATGGCAACTACCACAATACCAACATCGACAACCACAGCGACAACAACTATAGCAACGACACCAACAAAAGCAACAACAACCACTACAACAACCATAACAACGGAAATGACAGCAATGACAACACATACGCCGACAAACACAACAGCAACGACAACCACCACGACAAAAAGCACAACAGCAATGACACCGACCACAACTACAACAATCAAAATTACAACAGCCTCAACAATAACCACAACAATCGCAACAACGACAAGCGCACCATCAACAACAGCAACTACAAGCTCAAGAGCAACAATCAGAACAACAGCAACGGCAAGCACAACAGCGACTAGCACGGCGTCACAGACAACATCAACAACGACCGAAACGAGAACGACAATATTAACTACAACAACGGCAACTACAACAACCTCACCAACAGCAACTGCAAGAACGAAGACAACAAAGACAACAACCTCAACTTTAACAATTACAACGATATCAAGCACAGCAGCAGTGACAACATCCACAGCCAGTACAGACACAACAGCAACGACATCAACCACAACAACGACAACAGTAACGTCATCAACGACATCGACCATACCGAAAATTGCAACTACAAGAGAATCGACAGCAGCTACAACTACAAGCAGAATGACAACAGACACGACAACTATCAGAATAACTAGAACCGAAACAACTAAAACCACAACAGCAACGATGTTTGTCAATTCTCGGCCGAAGTGCCGTGTTCGATGCGTGGCAGCGAACAATACGGGTGTAGTCGTAAAATTGTTGCCCATTAACCGAAACTCAACCAGTGCATATAGACGGAAACTCACATCCGCTCACGATGAACGATTGTCATCGAAGGTTATTGGTTCTGTTCCCTGGCTCATTATTTTTGCAGTGATCTCGCTGGTTTTAATATCTGACGTAACAGAACTTTTCAGGCGACGATGTTGTCCAATAGATAGCGATGTTAAAGTGACCGTGAAGCACTGCTGGAGGCCTACATATTCACGAAGTGGTTGTCTTTCTACTAAATAAACAGTAATATCAACTACAACAACTACAATAACCAAGAATACAACAATCACGACAGCATCAACAACAAAAGCATGAACAATGACGGCTATATGAACCACGACAACACAAACGGCACCAAACACAACTATAACTAATTGATACTTACGAAATCAATGAAAAACTCAACGCCAAAATATTTACAACCGTAATGATAACATCCTCAACGCCAGCAAGGACAATGACAATTGGCACAACAGCAACAACAAACACAACAGCAATGACCTCAGCGACAGCAATAATAGAAAAAAAGACAACGACCACAACGACTACAGTATCAACGACAACATCCGCAACTTCAAAAACAACCCCAACGACACATATATTAAAACCACAACGACAGCAAATACAACAACAAGCACAACCACAACAGACACGACGAAAGAACACCGATAAGCAGAACAGCCATTTCCGAAACAACTAAAACTACAAGAATAGCAACGATGTATAGCCATACAATTGCTGCCCATCAAGTGAAATTCAACCAGTGCATATAGACGGAAACTCACATCAGCTCACGAGGAACGAATGTCATCTAAGATTATTGGTTCTGTTCTCTGGCTCATTGTTATCTTGATTTTAATATCGGACGCAACAGAACTGTGTAGGCGACGATGTACCCGATGTTTAGCGAGGTTGAAGTGACACGAAACATTGCTGGTGTCTACATATTCACCAAGTGGTTGTCTTTCTAATATAATCAGTAGATAACCTATTTTAGAAGCTTTCGGCCGCTTGGACTTCTTCAGCATTTAATATGGGAGAATCAGATACATCTTCAAAGCACACAAAATCGACTGTGTCTTTGTGTGTGTAGCCGTCTCTCTTATATTAAATACTGAAGAAGGCCAAGCGACGAAACCTTAAACAAATTAGTTATCTGCAGGGCGTCGTATAACTAAGTTATACGCCTGCATTCCCATGATATGGGATGGACCTTTAACCCTTTACCCAACAAACCGGCCAAAACCGGCCAAATAAAGCTTCAACAGCCTAAAATATCTTCGGTCTGTCTCAATAGAACCATACAAATATGGATATCATTGGAACCGGCTCCTTGACCACATTGTGATGGTTACAGTTATGCCCTGTGCCAATGCATTCTCTTATATATGCGAGTCGACCATAGGTCGCCTCGCATATATAAGAGAATGCATTGGCCTAAAAAAAAATCCTTTTTTAACACTTTTTACCATTTTTTCTTACATTCTTTAACAATTTTATAATTTTTAATGTGTTAAGCCAATGCATTCTCTTATATATGCGAGGCGACCTATGGTCGACTCGCATATATAAGAGAATGCATTGGCACAGGGCCCTTCTGTTGGGTAAAGGGTTAAGCTGATTGTGTTTCTAATTAATAGACTCACAAAATTGATTGAAATAAGTGAAACAAGATGCTCGAGTAGAATCCGTGAACCAATACAAATGTATATTTTATGCACGTGCATGCAGTACAGAAATAATACATGACATATGGATCGGTCCTCCGCAGTATATTTATGAATCAATGTAATTTTTTTGAAGATGCCATATCCCACTAAACAAAATGTCGTATGTCCAAGACAATTTAAAGAATAATGGAGGACTGTACCCTAAATCTATGAACGATGCAAACAACATGGTAATTGTAACGACACCAGTCATAAATTCGTTTATTTGCTACATTTGTTTATAATTATAATGAAAATAATTAATAAATTCATTTTTATTATAATTACCATGTTATTTGCATCGTTCATATAAGGATTAACTGTCATGTGGACTGTTTTTATGGAGATGTAACGGTGAGGTAAGTGGACATAACTTGTGTAAAACCCGAAGGGTTTTACATACAAGTTATGACCACTTACCTCACCGTTACATCTCCATAAAAATAGTCCACATGACAGTTAATCCTTATATCTATATACATTTAGCGAAGAAGCCACTTTTGTAAATATATTTAAATCGAAAAGTGTATCGTGACAAGATCAGCCCAAAATACCCAATAGCACCCTTGCCAAAAGTTAATAGGAACAATTTCTCTTCATATTGAAACCCGATGATGTATTAAGTCAATCCTGCGCGAGTCCAAATGCGCCCAAAACATTACGCCTTCGTCTTTCCAAACCTAATGACGTATCGATGGTGTTATTAGCTTGGTGTCATGAGGCGTTGCGCATTCACCGAGAAATAACTGCAACTAGCCACGTGGGCGCCGACCAATCAGAATGCTGGATTTAGTGATGACAACACTTAGTGTGTAAATATAGAGCACATGAGTGCGTTTGGCACTAATCCAAGCATGGCTCAAATTCATTCATTTGTTGCATATATTATGTTGAGTATAAAAGGTGGTAGTCCCATAAATGGCCGGATTTAGTGTACAATACCCCTTTAAAAGTACATAAAATCAATGTAATTTGTCACACAGAGTCCACAAAACACCCACTATGATTTTACAAAACGGCCACCAGAATGATTAAACATTAAGAACGCGATGTTTATCAACGTTTATAAATGAAGTATATTTTTCATGAGTGATCTGATTGGCCAATTACGAAACCTCCTAAAATTGCCTATTTTGAAAGTCGATATATGACCTTCAAAACCTCAATGAATGAGCTCGTGTTTTTATCTCGTTATTTTCCTGTTCATAATTGTAATCATGTGGTTTCTAAACGGATAGACATCTTTAATGTCTGTTGTTCCGAAGGTTTCCAATTTACACTATTATATATCCTACCGTAGCTAGTGTGGTTTTGTGTAAGCTAGGATCAATAGTAGAATTGTGTCTCATATGCATGTAACTCATTTACAACTCAATATGTCACTGCCTATCATAACATTATACCTTCCTGTAATTTTCAAGGAACACTCAATATTATTGGTAGCACTGCAAACAACATCGACAGACATTTATAAAAACAACTATAGTGTAGATACAATTACAATATAGAATCGAACATAAGTTTAAAAAAAATCATTGTTCTCAGTAAGTTTGAGTCTGACAAGTCTTTCTATCACTTGTCTAATTCTACTGTGAATTTGCAGAATGAGGTCCCCAGAGGGTCAATTTAGTGATGCTACCCCGCATAGCGGGCTAGCATCACCAAATTCACCCTCTGTGGACCTCATTCTGCTTACACCTCAGCAGAATAACGTTCCCAGAGGGTGAATTTGGTGCTTCTAGCCCGCTATGCGGGTGGCATCACTAAATTCACCCTCTGGGGACCTCATTCTGCAAATGGCAGATACACTATTTCAAGGTTTCTGTGCAGCTTATGTTTGAAGGTTTAACACATGTGATTCCATGTGATTTTTAAAAACTCGAAGAAGTCTCACCAATTAGCTTTTAAATTACAAAATTGTGTTTCTTAGAGTTAACTTTTGAGTTACACTACCACAGCCCTGTGTGCATAACACTGGCAAGGAATATATGAATAATCTTTGTCCAGAATCGACGGAAAACCCTCTTCTTGCTACCCCACCCCACTACATAAGTTCAATACTGCTATGCATGTATGTTCTTATGGAATCTTTGAACTGTATAAACCTATATCTGCCACTAACATTTATAATTACACACTGTCTTACATATGCAACTGGCAATGCCACTATTGACCACATTGACTATTTGATCATTTGAATATATATGCAACACTGTATTTCTGTGAATAAACATCGTTATGAGCCAAAATCATTCACTATTAACCCGTCACGAGTTCTCAATCATATGAATAGTGGATTAATCACGTATTGACGTTCCTTGGGTATCGTTACACTTAACCTGAACCTAGAATAGTTCACATATTTAAGATTAAGCAGCCATGTTTGAGACTCAGCCATAGACACAAAAAACAGGTTTACTATGTTCACGTTGAATTATGACCTTTATATTCAATAAAACAATAACTGTTGCCTGTATTTCGACAACACGTTTCTGCCTGAAAACATGTCGATTTAGATAGAACAAAGTTTGCGTCAATCCTTAGTTGGGATGATTTTTGTGAATTGTAGCCTATATTTGACTCTCAATTGTTAAAAAAAATGGGTTCATGTATTTCCACGGAAATTAATAAGATGAAGCAAAATGAAATATACTTCGTAAAAATCCACGCAAGGTAAAGTTTGTCTGTTTAGTTTTCTCATAACAGCATCGCGTCTATGACACTTACTGTTGTATAGCAAAGCATGAGTGGAATGTGGGTAGATTTGTACATCAAGACACCGTTGATCAAGACGATTTGATAGAATCAAGTCAAGCCATCAAGATAGGATAGACGATTCTGGAAGATTGTAAACAATTAAAATACCAACCAGATGGCACTATTTACATACTCTGGTACAATAAACATGATCTACTACTCATAACGAACCAACACCGGACGCTTTGAGTCGTATGTAGACTATACCTGATTTTGTGACGTCACCAATTATTATCTAATACGACGCTGCTGTTTTGAATTTTGCGACCACTTTTGTCGCACAGTAGATCGGTGGGCTTAAAGCATAAATGTCGTAATCGGAAAATCTTGTTACTGTGTCTTTCGATTACTGGTATTGCAAATGAGAATTATGAATATTGAATTACAATGTAAGTTCATTCGTAGCGGTAGTTTACCTTTTATTGAGAAATAAGACACAATACATAACGACACTATAGTAACTACAGTCTATACACCCATCGGGGTCAGTGAAAAGTGATCGAAATCCCTGATGTGAAATATAATAAGAATGTCACCACGATTTACATTTCTACTGTGCGAAATTGCATGAGCCTTTAAAGATACGGGCGGCGTTGGTGGTGGGTATGCTGTTAAAATATTCAGCTCCGTCAAAAACCGCCACAAACAGAAAGAATAGTAAAATATAGACTGACTTTGTTCTTATACCAATAATAAATATGGCATAAACAGTATGTTATTGTCAACTGTTTTTCCTTTGTTATGTAAACAAAAGCAAAAAACGTTACAAAACCTGGCTTTTGTTTAGATCCGTATATGGTAAACATAAAGAGCGTTTTATGTTACTGTTTTCCTGATATGGAAATAATAAAGAGCGTTTATATCATTTGTGTGTGATTAACCAATAGAATTGCGCTGTGTTATGTAAACAGAAGCAAAACTTCTGTAACACGAGCTGGTTCTTGTTTACGTACACCATCGTACGTCTCGACGACAATATACTATTTACGCGCTGATTATGTTTGGCATATGAGCAAAATTATATATTTTTTAATATTCCTTCTTTTGATGGCGATTTGAACAAATACGAATATTCTGCAACGAACGCCGCCCGTGCCTGTAATGTACATCACTTGGTACCGTGTGGTACTGTGCGAAACGAAATAACACATATTTAATATGGAATTAATTGGTATCATAAGACTACATAGTACATACATGCATGTGATAATCCATAAATATCATACTATTTTCTGGAATCGAAAGGAAACATATAACTGTGAACAAAGCAGAAGATACATTCGTGCAGCCGGTTCAGGCGAACTCTGTCAATGCGGAAAGTTACACGATGACGTTGTTTGTCGTTTTTCGTTGAAATGGACACGGTGACACTTTACGAATGAAATGAACAGCTATGAAATGGACACGCATATCCATATAGTATATGAGCCCCAGCGCTCATCCAGCGTCAAGAAATATATAGGTTGAATCGGGCCGGTTGAATTCATTAAAAATTTTCCCGTTCCCCTCTCGACAAGGTATAACTATTTTCACTTTGGTGTTGGTAGTTTATACCATGTATAGTCTAGCTGTCAATCAAGAAGTATGATTGGCCTAATTTTACTCTAAAACAAAAAAATAATAAAACAAAAAAGCCACAGCTGCCCTCGTGTGTGAGTGGTTTTGCTTTGGTTCGTTAATTACGCTAGCGTATGCTCATATTAGTCATAATATTTATCTACCTCTATTGTTCCTACTTCACAACCATGCATGCCGAATATAAAGAGTGTTCGATAAGCAAAACACTCAACATCATGCCGATTTTCATAGGACAGTTATTCACGGTGACCACTCAACACCGAAACTTTGAGTGGCGATGATTCGGGATCGATATGGTGTAATCAACAACATGGTGGCAGTATTATCCAGGCATCACTATATACGACCACGAATCACCACGATACATCATGGATCAGCGGTAAACACATCGAACCTTCAATATATACGCAACGGGAATAGAATTATACATATCTAGGTCTATTTTTTTTTTTAAACATATTTTATTGTAATATAATATTACAAGAGGGATCGGGACACAAGTTTTAACAACTTAAATCCGCCCCTCTCCCATTAACATTTTAACAAATACAACGTAGATGACGAACATAACATATATACAGGATGATGTATGGTGTGGTTGTGATTGCTGTCAGTCCTATCCTGCTTTTGAAATTTCATCTGAGGTAGTCAACATTTGTAACGCAAAGGAGGATCTCGCCTATATTTGTTAGCAGAGGGGGCCTAATTAAAGCGTTTCGTTGATGAAATGTATGAATAAACAAAATGGAAAATAATTTCATTGCGGCGATTCGATTCTAATGATACCCATGTGAGTAAGGAGGAAATGTTAGATATTATAAATTGGTGGGCTGCAATCTTATTGAAGAGTTCGCATCTTTCGGTAGCATACATGGGGCACTCAAAGAAATAATGAAAGGCATCTTCGACTTCGTATCCACATGTGCATTTAGAGGTATCAGAGATAGAATTGTTGTACATATCTGATTTTAATTCACTACAATAGTTGCGAATTCTGCAGTGTAAGATGCTTAGTTTTCTTGGACCATTAATAAAGAATTGGGGAGGTTTCGTGGGCGGGTCAATTAATTTCAAATTCATCTTAAATTCAGGAAGAGTACTTACATTTGTAATAGACTTTGGTAGTTTATTCCAAGATAACGTACTTTTAGGTAAATAAGAGTTTCTGAAATGTTCTGTATGCGAACGGTATGAATAGAATTTGTCATGTTCGCGCATATCATATGGATTACTGGCAACTTGTCTTGATCGGGGTGGCAACATGAGCGTGAGGTAATTGGGGACTTGGTTGTTTATTATTTTAAACATTGTGTGCAACTCGTGGAGTTCTCGTCGAATTTCAAGCCTTGACCATCCTACTTCGTCAAACAAGCGATTTATATCTACGGAACGCGTTAATCCTGTTACTATTCTTGCAGCATCCTTGTGTATGTCATCGAACATTTTTAATAAGTAATCTGTTGCTGTGCCCCACACTACATCGGCATAGTCTATAATTGGTAATATATATGCTATGTATATTTTTTCAAGCGACTTTCGGTCTAGGTCGTACTTCAGTCTTCTTAATTGTGAGAGACGCGATGTTACTTTGTTTGCTATTGTATTTATATGAGTGTTCCAGTTTAGATTCGATTGTATTTCAAGTCAAAGATGTTTGTGTGAGTTTGTAAATAATACATTTTCTTGTTTGAATTTTAAATTCAGGGTCACGTTGTTATTTGTAAGGGAAAAGGAAATTGCCCTAGTTTTCGTTGGGTTAAATTTAACTAGCCATTTATTTGCCCAGTCTGCGACTCTTTCAAGGTCATCGTTCATGTTCTTGGTTAGGATATCGATGTCATAATGGGTAGTCATAAGGCAAGTATCGTATCGTCCGCGTACATTCTTGTGGTTGCATTAATGTGATCAGGGAGGTCGTTTATATAAACTAAAAATAGGAAAGGGCAAATAATATAGCCTTGAGGGACACCCGCTGGGATAACTTCAAAATTTGAGAAGGAGTTGTTCACTAAGACCCTTTGTTTGCGATTGAACAGATAATCTTTTAGCCATTCTAAGAGATTTCCAGAGACTCCATATTGTTCCAATTTATATTGCAGCCCCCTGTGCCATACTCTCTCGAATGCCTTTGATATATCAAAAAATACTGCACATGTATAAAGGCTGTTGTCGAGACTATGGCACAGGTTGTGATATAGTTCTATTAACTGGTATGTTGTACTATGGCCAGGGAGGAAGCCAGACTGGTGATTATATAACAAATTATTTTCCGTGAAGTATGTCATAATATGTTGTATGACCACTTTTTCGAAGATTTTGCTTAATGTCGGAAGGAGAGATATTGGTCGGTAATTTGCGGAATTGGCTGGGTCGCCTTTTTTGAAAATAGGGATGACGTTTGCCTTTTTCCAGGTCATTGGAAACTTACCAAGATCCAATGATTTTTTATAAATTATTAATAGGGGGATTGCGATATTTTCGGCAGTACTATGCAACATTTTTGGGCTGATGCTATCGTGACCATACGCCTTATTTAAATTTATGATTTTATAGCGCACACGATACTTTGATATGTGATTGGGATTTCGGATAGTATGTTATTGGATCTACGAGGGAAATAAGGGAGATTTTTGGCATCGTCTTGTATAGTGGCATTATAAATGAATCTTGCATTGAGACACCTAGCTTTTTCGTAATCATCGGTTGCATATGATTTCCCTTCCATTAATACGTCGCCATTGGGGCTATACAGAGGTGGGGTATTCGTAGATTTCTTTTTGTTAAGTAGATAATTCATAATATGCCAGAAATCGCGGGGAGTGGGGGGTTTCATTTATTTTCTCAAGTTTAGTTTCGAATTGAGATTTTGCATACTTTTTCATGTTGTTAACTTTATTTCTAATATCCTTGTATTTTCTCCAAGTGTGCTCTGAATTTCGTTTGAGTGCTAGGTCTATTGCTATACAAATAGTTGTTTCTGTACGTAATCATGTAAATATATATGCATGGCTATGTGGGTATGTGCACGGCAATTTAAGAACACTATATAATATGAAGGTGGACCTTGCTTATGTAAAGCACAATATTGCCCCACTATACCCATTATACCCGGCCATGTTTTTCACTTGTCGAATGTCAATAACAAACTTGCAGTGTTTGACAATATGCTTGTTATCAATCATTTTTAAACCTCATCCTGTCTGCTTGACTCATCTAGGTGGTGATCCATCTAAGAAGGTTAGCCACCGTTTAATAGAAACCTATAGTTTAGTCCGCATCTGTGCCGAACCTGTCAGCCAGTATTTCATTTGAGGTGAAAGATTTCAACCATCGAAAAAATGTTTTCTCAGTCACGAGGGATTAAACGGACAGCTAATTTGAACCTTAAAAAGTATATACAGTACGTAAAAAGTGTGCGATATCAAAACACTCTCATCGTGACGACCACACTAAGCACACGTGGATCACCACGATTCAGTTATTTTTTCGCGGTGATCCACGGTGACATTACATTTCGTGAAGTGTATTAATATCAATCAACCGAAATTCTGGATACTGACCAGGAATCACAAAGAAACACCGTCAACCACTGAGAATCGTCACAGAACACATACCACTACCTAGAATATATTACGCTATTTCAATTTATTTTAAAACAGTTTAACTAAATAATTGTAACTGTCCTATCTTGACAAGGAAATAACATCTCAAGATAGTACCATTGAAACATTTTGTATTCAATTGACACCGGGTGTGACAGGAAGACAACCAATCCTGGCCATCTCACTCCCTCACAATAATTATACCTCCATGACCGAAGGAAATTGTGATTATACTGGATTACATGCTCCCGATCCTCTGGCCGTCGAGCCGTCCGTCTTACCGTCCATCAGTCTGTCGATATCTCAACCACCGGTTGTCGGATCTCATTGAAATTTGGAATGAATGTTCACATCTATTATATGATATTCATAGGAATAATATTCTTTGTTTATCTGGAAATGTTGATTTTGTTGTCCGTCCGATCGAATATCTCAACCACAGGTTGTCATATCTCAATGATGTTGCATGATTTAAAAAGAGGACATTCAGATGCGTGTTTAATCGTTTTGATCGGGTTTTCCGTTCTGTTGAGTTATGCATCTATGTTTATATGTAAATGCTGCGTTTTCCATCTGCCTGAGTACACCAGCCATGAGTTATATGTATGCCCCCCCCCCCCTTATGTCGTGCATTTCTCCAAGAATGCATCATTGTATGTATCATGGTTCCACCAAAAGTCTTCAAAAAATATTCTCAGGAATCGCAAAACTAAACCGACTAATGTTGTCTATGGGTGGTAAACCGATAAATGTTGTCTATGGGTGGTCCTTCGGTAACTAAGATTCAGATATGTCAAATAGGGGGGATTACCAGATGATGTAACTCGCCTTCTCTCAAATAACGCAGTCAAACATAGAACATTTTCTATGAAACCATTAGGCTTAGTCCTGTTCCATGTTGTTTGTTAACGAATATCCTCAGCAACTAATAATACAACATAGTTATCCGTTCATGGACTCTCGGTAATGAGACAATCTCAGAAACCGAATACTGTTACCACCTTGGCACCATGCAAAGACAATTCAATTGCGACACTATTCGTGCTAATGCTATGACATATAACTTATGATATAAGAGGATGAAAACGCTTGTAGCCGGGCGACGTACGACCAATTCATGCTCCCCTGCTACGATGTCGAAACTTCTGTCATCAGTCGTTTTGCCAAGCGCGACGTGTGGTTGCGAGCTACTGTCTACTAGTATTCTCTATAGGTGCATCTGTCCTGAACACACTGGAATCATTCAAAACTTGTGTTAAGCATATTCAGCCAGTCCCTACATGCACAACAACACATATTGCTAACAGATTGCTTGGGTAATTACAAAATGGTGGAGAAATAGAGATAAAAAATATGTTTTATCGGAAACCTATAGTGCTTCTGCCCCGAACCACCAAATTCCTGTATAATATGGAATATAATATCAGAATTAACTACTACATGCCATGTTCCTATGGTCAACATGCATTATATAAACATTTTCAAATATTGAAAACTTTTCATGGGTAGTTACTGTGCTAAATGAAAATAATCATGAAATGTCATGAATCAAGAAAACTTTAATTGTCCTCTCTTGGTCTTCAGATCAGCCCGTTATCCTGAAAATAACACCATACATATTGAAATTATTTCAAGAACACAAATAAACCCATATTGGCGTTATTTGAATTTCAATTACCCAAATCGAATTCCCACAGTTTCGCTCTTTATAGTGTGTTTTCACTGTGACCCGCGCCATAAAATGGAATAACGGGTATAAGTCCACTATGTGCTTATTTCAGAATCAAATTAGTCCAATATGGATGGTATCATGGATTATATGAACTGCAATTTTTGAAAACATAGTAAATGAGGTTTTAATTTCCAACGGGTTAATGATTCTCAAATATTGTGTCACAAGAATCGCTTGTACCAAATTTCAAAAAGAAATTCCAGGTACATGTTGTGAAATCCATTTTGAAATACTAGGAAATTTTGGCACAACCGGCGCCTGGCCCTTAGTGGACAATTAAAGATCGATTATCTCTTCATAAAACAATTTTGAAATAGTTTCGTGGGGGTAAAATAATAAATATGAATTGGAGACCCAAGTCCGGAATTAATGATTTTATTTCGAATATTTTATTATAAAATGAGATGATTAAGTGGGACACTTTATTGTTCTATTTTTAGAATAAACCATTCAGGCGATACCATATAGCGGTAGAGATCATTAGGGTATTCCCATATCTATGATCCGAACGTCAAATGTCCCAGATTGATTGTTTGTCTTGTTTCATTACATAGTTATATGCGATGGTGAGTCTAACTAACGTTTATTTGTGACAAAATCACACAATAAAATGTCTGGTCTCTGTTAACAGTAACCACTATTGTTCGTTGGCTAAACATCCGCACGTTTTAGACCTGAACATATTCGAAATATAATCAATATTAATCGATAGAATCATTTCCGGACATTGGTGTTCGATTCATTTATATTATTTTATACCCCGGTAACTATATAACACATGTTTACAAAGAGATAGACCATCTTTAAAGTATATGAAGATATACTAATAGTAGTCGCTTTTTGGTGGGGAGGGGGTTCGGCCTTCTAGTTACAAATATCCTGGCATTCGTCCAATTACTCTGACTAAAGTACTAGCCGTGTCTTGTGGACACTGAATCACTGATACAGCGGTATATTTATACACGCTGTACAGGGGTGTGACTAATTACTGCCCGGCTTTCCCGGGCAAGCCCGGGCAAGCCCGGACAGCCCCAATGGGCCCACATACAGTGTAATGTGATGGCTTATGGTAGTAGGATACAAAATAAGCATATAATAATAGATTATGAAAATTTACTTGCTGTGTAAATTTACCGGCGGGTTTATTAACCCTTTAAATGCCGATATTGACTAAAAGAAAACGGGAGAGTCCGGGCACACAGGGACCCGATAAAATTATATATCGATGACTGATGGTAGCGAGGCACTTACAAAAGGTATACTGTGAAGATTGACTCGCCATCTCGTTCACGACCGGCTTCATTGACCCCTTAAATGACGATATGCACCAGAAGAACGTAAGAGAGCCCGGTCAAGCCCGGGCAGCCCTTTGGGCCCATGGACAACATAATATGATTCCTTATGGTAGTGGGATACATACTAAGTATAGGTAGCGAACGTTTATTTGCTGTGTCATCCACCGCCGGTTTCATTAACCCTTTAAATTCCGATATTGGATCAATAGTGGAATAGACAAGTAAACAAATTGCTCACTTTATGACTAAAATGTGAAATTTTGCACATATGTACATATTCACATACTAATTGATATTAGTTATGGAACCACGCTGAAGTTTCACTTTAAACCCTCTTTTAGGGGATTTCCCGAATTTAAAGAGCGTTTCATAACCCCCCCCCCCCCCCCCCCCCCCCCCCCCCCCCCCGTCCAAGATGGCCTTCAAAATGGCAGCCGTAAGTGGAAAATTTGACATTTGTTCACTAATATAGGTTGAGAATTTGACTTTATTTTGTAATGTTCATGTTAACTGATCGCTGTAGCAATGAAACATGTCGTTCACGGCCGGGTTCATTAACCCCTTAAATGACGATGTGGATCAGTAGAGCACGGAATTATATTTTCGTATCGTATTATTCCAAACTAAAATGTAGGTAGATCACTTTCCATTGGGAAATGCGTCGGAATTTATACATGCATACCTATAGTGGAAAGTATTTTGATCTCTAGCGGAAAGATGTTATAGTAATGGGGAGTTATACCAATAGTAGATTAAGTAGAGCACACACAAATATATCCAATAAGTGTTATTAATGAATTAGGCAACTGGCGATCTAGCTAATAAATTTAATAGAACGTCAGTGGGGTACTTTGGAATACATCTTGCCTCAACTGCATGCAAGCGACTATTCGCTGAATAGTCAAAGACCTGAATGCCACAACTCATGAAGGTTGAAGCGAGTTCCGAGTCATGACGCTGGTTTTAATGAGCATAGTTAGGCTCTGTTTAATATGTTTGTTGACATGCATGCAATGAAGGAAATGGCATCCGTGACATTAGTCTATCAATCTTGATGCCAATGGCCCATAATTTGATGTTATTAAGCAGCTTATCACTAATCTCCTTGTTTGACTTTCTGAAAGGCCTGCTGTTACCTGGTCTGGCGCCCACTTTCATATAATGTTTACGCATGTTATTGGGCCAGCGTAGGCATATATGTTATTATTATGCCCCTCTCAGTTCATGTTCAGAGTTCTGCTCATTTCCGTTCAAAAACATGACCAGAATCCCATAAGAAGTTTTCGGCAAAATTACATTCTGCATCATTTAAAATGAATTTTCATGCCCCATAATGTAAAGGGACAACGAGAATAGAATATTTAGTTGCCAGTTGATTAATTAGCATGTTTAATAACTAAGTGAATCACAATTTGCGACCTTTACAGAAGAGTAGAGAATAATGTTCGGGATATATGTGAACATATCAACTTTTCTATCAAATTTTATGGACATTTTCCAAGCCATCTTGAGTATTTTTTTCTAAACACACCTCAATGTGATGCATTTAAGACGGATTAAATCAATAAATACCAAAGATAGATCCAAATAGTCCAAACCTGATAAGTTAGATTTTTAGAGATAAAATTTATGATTTTTGGAGAAATTTTATACTGAATTCTGTAAAAATCGATTTTTTAAGGATTTCAAGGGGGTGGAACCCCATGAATGGCATATTTCATTGCTACAATGATCAGTTAACATGAACATCACAAAATAAAGTCAAATTCTCAACCAGTTCCAAACAGCTGAAACTGATATAGAATATATTAGTGAAAAAATGTCAAATTTTCCACTTACGGCTGCCATTTTGAGGGCCATCGTGGAGGGGGGTTCCAATTTTGGCCTAAAAATGTATCAATATATCTCGCAGAGTCATACTTACTGCATATGCCTAATTTTTAATTGGTAAGAGTAATTGCGACATTTAGTAAATTATTTAATTATGAAACGCTCTTTAAATTCGGGAAATCCCTTAAAAGAGAGGTTAAAGTGAAAATATCAGTGTGGTTCCATACCTAATATCAATTAGTATGTGAATATGTACATATGTGCAAAATTTCATACTTTAGTCACAAAGTGAACAATTTTGTTACTAGTCAATTCCACTATTTATCCAATATCGGAAATTAAAGGGTTAATAAAACCGGCGGTGGATGACACAGCAAATAAACGTTCGCTATCTATACTTAGTATGTACCGCACTACCATAATGCTTCATATTATGTTGTCCATGGGTACATGGGGCTGCCCGGGCTTGTCCGGGCTCTCCTGTGTTCGTCTGGTGCATATTGTCATTTAAGGGGTTAACGGGACCGGTCGTGAACGAGATGGCGAGTCAATCTTCGTAGTATACATTTAGTAAGTGCTTCGCTACCATTAGTCATCAATATATAATTTGATCGGGTCCATGTGAGTCCGGACTCTACGGATTATTTTAGTCAATATCGGAATTTAAAGGGTTAATAAACCCGCCGGTGGATGACACAGCAAGTCAATTTTCATCATCTTTGCTTATTTTGTATCCTACTACCATAAGCCATCACATTACATTGTATATGGGGCCCATGGGGCTCCCCGGGCCCGCCCGGGCTTGCCCGGGCGTGTCCGGGCAGTAATTAGTCACACCGGCTGTAACCATTTGTCATCAACTGTTGCATTTCGGTCTATCACGACAGAACACCAGTCGCGCTGGTCGCCAACTAGATATGTCGGAATTTTGAAACGACTTCCAAATGTAACTTTGTAACCCTTTTTTAACAAGGACGGGTTGTAACCGGGTTACTGGTCGGAGCTAACACACGACTTCCTAATGTAACTCCAAATGCCAAAACGACTTCCTAATGCAACTCCAAATGCCAACAAAAATAGGGCGCATTTGTAACCCAGTAACTGGTTACAAATGGGTCATATTTTTTTTTCTGCACCAGAATCTGCCATATATGTCGCCAACCGGCAAACATTGCAGCTAAATAAAAGACCATCGGGTATGGTAAAAATGCCAGCTGGTCAGGCTAACTGTGCGTTGAACAGCCACCATTTATAGTCACGCGATGGTACAACTTTTAGATGTTTTCTTAGAGTGCGTTTATACTTTTTACCCACCAATTGAACAGTTTGAATTTGTAGCGGAAATATTCATTCCGCGCGCATCTAATCTTTCTTTTGGGGAGTTTGCCTGTTCACACGAATGACAATCTTAGTGTAAACTATATTTTATTCTCAATAACAAGTTTGTACATACATATATCATATATAATTTGACACACAACACATACATTACAAAATCTTAACATGTGTACCCAGCACATACGAGATGAGAAAGAGGACTGAAAGTAAGCTGTTTACGTTTTTATTTGTCATTTCCCCATCGGATATTCATATGGGTGATTACTGATTTATCATTAATATCTAATTGAGTTATATTTTACTGCCAATTATTGATGGAATACCGGCCCAAGACAATCTTCAAGTATTATCTCGTGTCGTGTGAATATAATCATGTCTGACACGCATAGATTTCCTTATCGCGGTCGGGGATTGTACGACATACTTTACAATAAAGATATCGACCAATATATAAACCGAATAGTGAATTAAAAATATTCAGCTGAATTGACCTCCGTTAGCCAAACATGAGATTCGTACTGTTCGCTTGCTTTGTTGGTAAGTTTAATGATTTGTTCTAAATATGCATCATCTGCATGTATTTTACTATATAGATGCTTGTTTAAATGTTAACTATGAAGCGAATAACTAAGTGTTTGTGATCCAAGCTGTAATTCCCCTAAATTATGAGTTCACACACACACACTGGTTCACATCTATATTTTTTCTAACAGTCTAATCTTTAACATATATTATTGACTATTTTTACCGGCCCGAATGGGTTAAATATATTATATCTATATCTATATCTATATCTATCAGATTTAAGTAGGCATGGACGCAAAAGTGCTTGATTCTCATTCTTAATATAGGACAAGGCCATTCTACTCATTCTGTGAATTTGAGTTTTAAGGCAATTTCTCCAGACTTGCATTTTTTTTATTCTATACCGATTCTAAATTTTTAATAATATAAAATTGTATTATATATTTGGTATGAATCCGATTAGCTGAACATAACCGATATCAAACTTTCATATTCGGCCAGTTGTATACATCGCTCCAAATACGGGTATACACATATCTTCGGCCGGCTCGACATTATAGGGGGTATACACGACCCATATCTTCGGTCGGCTCGAAATTAGCGCGTCTCAGGTTTTAAGAATTATGAGCTTCTCTAACTTAGATTTTCAAATTGTATTGTGTTGTATATCCCCATGGCCGAAGGAAATGGTGTGTATACTGGATTACATTCGCCTAACCCCCACCCGTTCGTCCGTTCGTCCGTTCGTCCGTCCGAGCAGATATCTCAACCACAGGTTGTGTTTCTCGATGAAATTTGCTTTGGAAATTCAAAGGAGTGTTCGATTGTCTTGTTCGAGTTTTACGTTCTAGCGTTACTCATCTTTGTTTATCTG
This sequence comes from Siphonodentalium dalli, assembly GCA_032622095.1. Taxonomy (NCBI): domain Eukaryota; kingdom Metazoa; phylum Mollusca; class Scaphopoda; order Gadilida; family Siphonodentaliidae; genus Siphonodentalium; species Siphonodentalium dalli. Next base: position 192,743,493 of record CP136062.1, on the reverse strand, counting down.
GAACTGTTGATCTTTTTTCCCCGTCCGCCGTCCGTCCGAGCAGATATGTCACGACAGGTTGTCGGATCTCAATGAAATTTGGTATTGATGTCCACCACAATATGGACATTCAGATGAGTGTTCATGTATATGGATGTGGATGTTCATAGTCATAAGAGCTTTCAAAGAAATGTCAAACAGTTTTGTTTACATTCTCCGTTCTAGAGTTTATCTGGAAATATTGATTTTGACCACCCGCCTGAGTATCTCAGCCATGGGTTATATGATCTGGACGAAACTGGAAAATATGTTCACTGTCACAACGGCTTCCAATGAATATTTAGTGGCAACCGGCGTTGTTTGCATTTTCCATTCTACGGTTACATGATATTTCCCTTCTTTTACCAGGAAATGTTGATTTTTCATTCGTCCTTGCAAACATCTCACGGGTTATCATATATCAATGACATTTGGTATGCATGTTCACCATATATATTGTAATGATGACTTCAAAAGAAATAGTTTATTGTTTGCCTTCTTCATTCTTGTTTTAGTTGTTGATATTGTTTCTGTCCGCATTCATTTCCCAACCATGGGTCATCAGATCTCAATGGTATTGGGTGGAGATATTCAATACTGGGTCGACTTTAAAAAAAAAAGGATCAGTTGATGTGATTTAAAATTGTCACTGTCCTGTGACATATACAAGCACTTAGTGTATGCCCACCTATACATTATGCCACATGCGGTATATGCAACGGACGACAACCCAGATGTTGCTGTTACGGAAGGCAACGGTCGTATTATATGTGAATTATAAACTCTTTGTGCATTATCAATTTTTATATGTGTTTGTTAAACTGGAAACTTGTATATATATTGCCAAACTCCTCAATCGTGGACGACATTAAAGATGTATCTTTAACAAAGTGTCAAATTAAATAATTTAATTGAAAACAAAATAATTTAGTTAAATAATTTAATTGAAAACAAAAACAGAAATGTACAACTTACTACCTGCCCCATGATATTACTTAGTAACCACAACCAGACATTAAATTTGCTTTGTGTATTTTGGAATTGTAATATTTCTTGCCATGGGGTGGGTTCTAAGATATCCATTCCAGTGTAAATATATAGACTCTACGATTCAACGTATGACCGGTGCAAAGTGTGGGATGATGGCAGATGGCGTGTAGTATATGGATCCTCGACTCGTTGTACATACACCACCTGCTTATAGAGTGTGAATGCATTAATTCATGGAACTAGCTTGATCTGAGTTGATGAGCATCTCAATAATTATGTTATTCAGATCGGAGCATGGCCATGAGAAGTATCCATGAGAAATGATATATTTATTATTAGACATCGAAGTGACATTCATAATCTCAATATAAGATAACGACATATATTTACATACTAAGTGTGATTATCACTAAAGCCAGCATTCCGATTGGTCGGCGCCCACGTGGCTAGTTGCAATTATTTCTCGGTGAACGCGCAAGAGGTCATAATTGCAGCCTCATAATTACATCGAAGCGTCATTGGTTTTGGAAAAACGAACGCGTAATGTTTTTGGCGCATTTGGACTCGCGCAGGATTGACTTAATAAATCATCGGGTTTCAATATAAAGAGAAATTGTTCCTGTTAACTTTTGCCAAGGGTGCTATGGGATATTTTGGGCTGGTTTTGTCACGATACACTTTTCGATTTAAATACATTTACAAAAGTGGCTTTTTCGCTAAATGTATATAAATATAAGGATTAACTGTCATGTCGACTGTTTTTATGGAGATGTAACCGTGAGGTAAGTGGTCATAACTTGTATGTAAAACCCTTCGGGTTTTTACACAAGTTATGACCACTTTACCTCACGGTTACATCTCCATAAAAACAGTCCACATGACAGTTAATCCTTATTTAAACACGTGCCTACCACACCACACCGCTTGTTATCCAGACACCACCAACTTGTTATGGGCGCAAGTATCGGCTGCTCTAATAAGTGCATTCTAGTTTACCCTGCGTATTTTCAGGGTTTGCTTATTGCTGCACATCGGACCATAGATGTGCCAACTTAATAGAGTGTCCTCATGGGACGACTCCTGTCTGTCATGATACATCCACCAACAAATGCGCGTGTGAGGGTAAGTGCCTTTTATTTTATTTTTTTTGGTAATGAAAGTCGTCCATGTGTAAATTTTCGGAAATAATATCGTATTTGTTTGTATTTTAACCCTTTCGTGGTGGGAGCTGCGCTGGTGCAGCATTAAAAACCATATGTCAGTGCGTTATCTTATATATGCGAGCTTCCCATAGCGAGCCTCGCATATATAGGAGAATGCACTGGCTTACAAGATAAAGGTAGATATTGTTAGGTCAATGTATTCTCTTATATCTGCGAGGCTTCCTATGGGAGACTCGCAAATATAAAGGAATGCATTGGTACAGGATTTTTCGCAAAATTTCAAGAAGCTCCAGGCATGAAAGGGTTAATTCAACAAAATATTGATTGTAGATTGTGTGGGTATTCATTTGGTGCGTTGATGGTCAGTTATAGATAACTAACTTTAACAAACCTTCTCATTCGATCGTTGGAACGAAATTACCTAATGAGATCGTTCTCGGAGTCTCACAGAAACTTCCTCCAATTAAACTTGTCCCAGACGTGATCCGCTTGAGAAGCAGGAACTTAATAACTTAAATTTTCCTGATCTAGCGTTCTTCCTCGTTCATCCTTGAGGAATTAACTCTAAAACCGTCTGAATGTGGGAGTATAGCCAAAAGTATCTTTGAACCTGGTATTAATTTGACCCGCCACATCAAATCCAGTCGTAAGTCGGGATTTTTTTTACCCTGTGCCAATGCATTCTCTTATATATATGCGAGTCGACCATAGGTCGTCTCGCATATATAAGAGAATGCATTGCCCTAACAATGGCCTAACATTGGCCTTATCATTTTTTTTAAATAAATGTTTCTTACAATTTTTGGACATAAAATAAAAAACATCCATTACCCTGCAGGGAGCCCCACACATATATAAAAGCATATAGAAGAGTGTCGTCTGCTCATGTTTGTCTGGGGCTCTGTATGGGTGAAATTAAATTGTTAAAGAATACAAGAAAAAATTATTAAAATTGTAAAAACCTTATTTAGTAGAGACATAAGAGTGCCTCTACGATGATCAGTGATGATTAATCTGAAAATGGAGATATGACTCTCTATCATATGCAGACAAGGAACAATTTCAAAGAAGATTATCAAAATTGGGAAATAAATAAAAAGGAAGAACAAACGCTTTCAACCCTTTACTATGATATAACTAAACCCTGCAGATTAGCAAGTTTTAGAAAATTGAAAGAGGCTTCAAAATCGAAGGATGTATACACTACTTCATTCCCAAGACGTTCAATGTCATGTGCTTTCTGTAATTGTTATTTCAAGCTGATGTAGCAGTCTTCGTTGTCCAAATACAATAACGAAACAAAATATCTTCTTTATTTTGTTAAAGACATGTGGTGTGCTTGTTCGGTTGCGTGAAACTGATAAGTTAGTATGCAGACCCTATGCCAACTGAAGTAATATAACATTCTACTAACATCGTCGAAAATTTGAAGCAAATCAGCCATACAACTCCATAGAAAACATCGTCAGACTACACTCAATTGTAAATAATTACTACTCGAATCGGGACGCATTTATCGGCCATAACTGACGAAAACGATTTCGCCATCAAGAGTTACTGTATTTAATTACTCTATAAGAATGAATGTGTGCTGTGAATTTTTATTCACTATCTATAAAAAAAAGTACTATACTTTGAACAAGAATATTCTCCATTTCTGTTTGACTACCATACCGGAGTGTTTCACATCACTTTAATTGTTGCTCAATGTATATATGCATTCGTAGTTTCACCCAAAAATAAAGCCTCATTCCGTTATAGACAGTTAGCCGAAATATTTTAATCTAGAAACCACTTGCCTTGCAAATTGGCCATGAGATTGAACTCACATCAAGGTTAACCCTTTCATGACTGGAGCTTCCAGACATTTTGCGAAAACCCTGCGCCAATGCATTCTATTACATATGCGAGTCGCCTAACAAATAAATAATGATAAAAAAATGATAAAATAAATAAATAATGTAAGAAAAAATTATTAAAAATTTATCAAGTATTTATCAATGTATTCTCTTATATATGCGAGGCGACCTATGGTAGCATTGGCACAGGGTCTTTAATACTGCACCAGCGCAGCTCCCGTCGTGAAATGATTAACACATACATTTCTCAGACAACAAGCGATTCGTCATTATATATCTTGTATGATTAACCCTTTACCCAACAAACCGGCCAAAACCGGCCGAATAAAGCTTCAACAGCCTAAAATATCTTCGGTCTGTCTCAATAGAACCATACAAATATGGATATCATTGGAACCGGCTCCTTGACCACATTGTGATAGTTACAGTTATGCCCTGTGCCAATGCATTCTCTTATATATGCGAGTCGACCATAGGTCGCCTCGCATATATAAGAGAATGCATTGGCCTAAAAAAAATCCTTTTTTTAATACTTTTTACCAATTTTTCTTACATTCTTTAACAATTTTATAATTTTTAATGTGTTAAGCCAATGCATTCTCTTATATATGCGAGGCGACCTATGGTCGACTCGCATATATAAGAGAATGCATTGGCACAGGGCCCTTCTGTTGGGTAAAGGGTTAAAAAAAAAGGATGAATAGAACTTTGAAGCAACAAAACATGAAATCCGCAAGTATACCCTGATATTGGATATGAACTGTTGATAGCAATGAATAACAATGAGATTGATATTCCGAAGCAGAAAGTTCGTTTGTAACTGTGGGTCACGTTACACTTGTGAAAGTTAAAAACAACGTTCAACAAATAATACACTCAGTCGATATATTCAAGATATCAAAGATAGTAAGTTCGAGACCTGTTAGATATAACATATGATTTGAACTGCCCAACATATAAGTTCATTATGGGCGGAAAAGTACACGATTAAACGAACTCACGACTTATCAGATGTACTCTGTGGCCCGAGCCTTAACCCTTTACCCAACATAATGGCCCTGTGCCAATACATTCTCTTATATATGCGAGTCGACCATAGGTCGCCTCGCATATATAAGAGAATGCATTGGCTTAACACATTAAAAATTATAAAATTGTTAAAGAATGTAAGAAAAAATGGTAAAAAGTGTTAACAAAAGATTTTTTTAAGGCCAATGCATTTTCTTATATATGCGAGGCGACCTATGGTCGACTCGCATATATAAGAGAATGCATTGGCACAGGGCATAACTGCAACTATCACAATGTGGTCAATGAGCCGGTTCCAATGATATCCATATTTGTATGGTTCTATTGAGACAGACCGAAGATATTTTAGGCGGTTCAAGCTTTATTTGGCCGGTTTTGGCCGGTTTGTTGGGTAAAGGGTTAAATGGCATAACGGGTATAAGTCTACTGTTGGATTATTTCAGAATCAAATACTCCAATATGAACCTATATGAAAGTTATAGGTCGATTATGAACCTGTATGAATATTATAGGTCGATTATGAACCTATATGAATATTATAGTTCGATTATGAACCTATTTCGTGCGAGGGTGTGTTGTATTGTTACACCAAAAATTAATGTTGATGTACAAAGTTGCCATGTTGGACTGTCACAAATGATACTCTCAGGAGAAGTATCCGTGGCAAAACGACATGGTATTTAATGCTGCACCAGCGCAGCGCCCGTCATGAAAGGGTTGAGGATCGATGCCCATCGCGTTTTAACAAACAGTGCCAAGTGCCAAATGGCAAGTGGCTTTATTACCGGAACATGGACATAATCGTCCACATAACAGTTTTCTGTCTGATCATTTCCCAATCATGAAGTAACGTGGAATAGCTTGATGTTGAAATGACAGCGGGTAGAATGGGTCGATTAAAATAAAATTTGGTGTGATTTGAATGCGATTGTTGATTGCGCCAACAATTTTATCTACGCAATCCACGGCGCAGCGAAACATTGTCATTGGATGATACGGTAGATCCAAGTAACGTAACGCTTTTTTATGTTTGTTTACATAACCAAGGGTACAAACGTGACAGTAACATGCAACGTGCGCGATATTTATTATCTGTATAAGAACAAGTTGTGTTTATTATATAGTATGCTTTCTGTTTATGGCGGTTTTAGTGGATGTGACTATTTAAAAACATATATGTATACCCACAGGGAAGAGCGTCCGTATCTTTAAATATAAATGTTAGTTGCAAACCATCGGAGTGCAATAGGTTTATCTCTGTATAAACAGAAGACAAATTATTTCATCGATCTCTATTTTTTTTCCTTTTTACAGATGAACATGGCCATCGTGAGTATGAATACGTCAAAGCACTTAGAGCACGTTCATATACTGTCAAGTTTGCACGGTGTGGTTTGCAGGCATTTTGTCGTAGAAAACGATATGGTACCATAATATGAACGGAAACAAGAACATACAGTGCATCTGTGCCACAGCTAACTACGTGCGAAGTAAAATCACTGTAGTTCCACTGGTAACGATGCTACCGGAATTCATCATGCAATTATCTCGCAATGTGTAAATCATACATGTATTTGAAGGCAAATTCCAGTAGCACTGTTACAAGTGGAACTATATATATAAATGTTACTTCTCATGTCTTTCGCTTTGGTAAAGATGAATGTCATGTGCACGTTTCCGTTCATATTCTGACACCTTGTGTGTTTCTATGACGAAATGCCCGCAAAATACATACTGTATACAAACTTACAAGCGTGTGATCGTACCCTTAGTATTGACTAAATATGTACACACATAAAATACGCTCTTCACGCTAAGAAACTCCACTGCAAATATCGGTTGGTACGTGATGTCATATATAGAGACTATACAATTAAACGGAATGTGTATGTTGATATTGTTGCGTTCCATGCATCGGGTATGGATGGACGTTGAACATCAACATCCATTTCACAAGTAGATATTTTGATGGGTTTGTTCATTTTCCCTTGCGATGCGGAACAGTTTAGCTGGGTCTCAGTAACTGTGATGGACAAGCGCTGAAGTTCTCCCACTCATCCATTCTGTGAGTGCGCATCAGCCCGTTCACCTGATAATAAGCTCATATTGAACTTATTTCAAAACCCCAACTAAGCCTACATTGACATTATTTGTTTACGCTTTATATGAACCGAAATCGACTTTAAAATATGCGCTCTTTATAATGTGTTTTCATTGTGGCCCGCGAAATAACGGGTGTAAGTCCACTGTGGGCTTACTTCAGAAATGCAATAAGTCCAATATAAACCTATGTAAATATCTAGGTCCAATTTGAACCTATTTGCACGAGGATATGTTGCTCAAATTCAGGAGTCCTTCCATCTGTATTCCCATTTTGTAGATTTTACATCAGAAAACCTGTCGCAGATTACTATTTTTTTTCGAGTTATGTACCTCCAAAATTGTGAGTCTAATTTCGGAGACTCAGTTTTTTAAATAGGTATCCAGTGAGATACAATTTTTCCTGCAGTTATTACATGAGCCCCCCCCCCCCCCCCCCGACCCCCCCTTTCGTACGCCGTATGCCATGCCCTGTTATGAGGTACGCCATATTCCGGCCCCTTTGTTAGGAGGTATTCCAAAAATACCGGTATTCGTACGCCGACCTTCCAAAAAAAATGATCATAATAATAATATAAATGCGATTTTTGTCACAATAAATGATAAATTCACGGTTTGACATACAGATCGCGATCATCGTCATTTTAGATCATTTTAGACGTGGACACTGCGGGGTGACCGGCGTTCGTACGGCAATAGAAAATTTATCCATATGGCTGTTAACTGGTATTCCGTTTTCCACCCTCTGTGTTAAGTGATATTCCGTATTCCAGGGGGGTGGGTTGGGGCCTCTTACATGAACCGAACATATTGTTGATATTTGGCAGTAATGCATTTTAACGGCATGGGGAACGGATAAAAATGCATACACAAGGTTGATGTTTTATTTTCCGAAATTTGGACACACAAACCATTCCAAAGGGGGGGGGGGGGGTCTATGTATAATACGCATGTCCTGCCAGCCAGTTCTTTTATATTAAAACATAAAACAAGATAATTATTAAGTTTTCAAGAACACAAATGCTGCTATGAAATTTAATCTCTGGTCGTGTATGTTCTTTTAATTTGATCAACCTAATTGTTTCTACAAATATATAAACTGATCCTGTTAAATTCAAGACAACATCAAAAACAATTCTAATGCATGAAGATGATCTGATCCTTTTATCAGAGAGTAAATTAGGCCTACAATCATGCCTGGATCTTCCTGATAACTATTGCGATCAATGGAAGTTTAAAATTAACACAAACAAAACCAAAGCTATGATTTTCAGTAGAAAAAGAAAAGACTTTTCAAAATTCAGGTTCAGGTTATCAGATACTGAACTCGCGATTGTTGAGCGATATCAATATGTAGGATTGATATTTTCTTACACTAGCAATATATAATAGGCTGCTCAAATATGGCTGATAAAGCCCTAAAAGCAGTTTTTTTTCTTTAATTGAAAATTTTATATTTTAACATATCAAATACAGAGTTTGTTTTAAATTGTTTGATACACTCATTAGACCAATTCTTACTTATGGGTCTGATATTTGGATTGGTGATTTTACTGAGAAAGGCATTATAATAGACACCACTCCCTTTGAAAAGATTAATATACCTTGGGTATCAATCGGAAAGCATCCAACAAAGCTAGCCTTTGTGAACGTGGGAGAAAACCAACCCATGTATGTTTTCATTTCAAAATTAGCCTTAAAATATTATTTACGACTGAAGAAGCTTCCATCAGATCGTTTTCGCAGGGAGGTCTATGAACTTGGTCAAGGTATTTTCCAAGAAGAATTCCCTTCATGGTTTGCAGGAATAAATTGCACAATAAACGATTTCAGCTTGATGATATGGCGTTAAATTGCACTAGCTTTGAAAAAGCGATTGATGACCATTATATGAAGTACATTCAAAACCAAATAACTGGTTTATCCCTTAACCCTTTACCCAACAGAGCGGCCCTGTGCCAATGCATTCTCTTATATATGCGAGTCGACCATAGGTCGCCTCGCATATATAAGAGAATGCATTGGCTTAACACATATTAAAAATGATAAAATTGTCAAAGAATGTAGAAAAATATTATAAAAATTGTTAAAAAATGTAAGAAAAATTTAAAAAATTGTTAAAGAATGTAAGAAAAAATGGTAATAAGTGTTTAGGCCAATGCATTCTCTTATATATGCGAGGCGACCTATGGTCGACTCGCATATATAAGAGAATGCATTGGCACAGGGCATAACTGTAACCATCACAATGTGGTCAATGAGCCGGTTCCAATGATATCCATATTTGTATGGTTTTATTGAGACAGACCGAAGATATTTTAGGCTGTTGAAGCTTTATTTGGGCGTTTTTGGCCGTTTTGTTGGGTAAAGGGTTAAAGAGAAAGACGATAAATTATAACTATATGGAACGATTTACCAAGTTTCATTGCAAGTATTATCTGAAGCTTGGCATCCCAAAATCATAGACTAGACATCTTACGACACTTATGTTTAAGTGTCCATAATTTGGCAGTTTAATTAAACTGATAGACGTGAGAAAACCCAAACCTGACAGAAAAGATCGGAAATGTTTACAGTGTGACACATTAGAGGACGAAGAAGACATTTGTTTTATGTTCTAAACATACACATCAAAGAAATATTTTATTCAACAAGATAAACATTTATACAACTCTACAGCCACTGTATTCTAGGCGTTTTATAATTCGTTTCGTCTAAGTCATGTTCAATGAAGATAGGATAACAGTTCTTTGCAAAAATACATTTAAACATATTCAAGACATTACAATGCTTATCCAAGCTATTGACAAAGCATTTATAGTATATAATTCTTTATAAAGTTTCAATATATATTTTATCACCTCACGTTATACATTTGCTTATATTAATATCTTCACTAGTCACTTTATTTTATTTTATTTTTGTTTTGGCTGACATCATTGTTGATACATAATTGTATACTTATGGTTAGCTAATCGACCACTCTTCATTCATTATAACATGGATTATTGTACTGCCATAATCGTACAAGAGTACCGAATGTTGAAAGTTATTTATTCGAATTTCGAGGCAGTGGGTTACCTTTGGGTTCCGTTAGTTTTGCTTGTTTAAGGAGATCTGGTCCAACCCCATCGCAGCAAAGGACAGCAAATCCCACAATTTATCTCATGAATCGGTAACTTTCAACTATCTGTCCCATTGCAACATTTTACGTTTGTCCGCATAGTTTTACCAGTCTGAATATATTAAAGTTATAAATGTTGATGCGTAATGAAATGTCATAGAATGTAAGGTGCATATAAGTACAGTTATTTGTTTTGTCGGTTTCGGTCATGTTAAGGTAAAATGCTATCTGGGGGGACACGCAAATTATGAATACACGTATGCCCATACATCATTCTTACAGGAATCGTTTTATTTGTTTATTTGTCGACAGTCTTTACTAAAATATTGTACTTCGCATTATTCTTCGCGAATCTTAAATAACCATGTTGACAGCTCAGACGAATTACGTCAAAATCTGGATCACATCCCAACACCACTCATTGATAGCAACCACAAGCAGGCATCATAGTGGCATGATTGCAAGCAGAATAGCTGACAATGAAGGGAGAAATAACCATAAAATGTGTACATAACTTGATAACAGGAAATTATTAGGTATGCATTTTGATTCAGTTCTCAGAAAGACGAATACCCCTTTCAACGTCAGAGTTAGTGAGTTTCACCATGCTATCACAGTCCTGTCTGGGGTGAAAACTTTATATTCTACGTTTCTAGTCAACAGAGATGACATGACACATGCATGGCATAAGCTAAACTAGTAAAATATTGTATTTGGATTTAAAATATTCATGATATAGGATATTACTTGTTTTGACATTCAGACACACACCCATCCTGAGGGACATTTTGCACCGTATTTGTTATCCGCTTTACCCCCGCCCGCCCCCCTCGTCGGAATTTAATTTAATTACATTCTTTGGCAAAATATCAACATGAACATTTCTTGAACATTAGAATTCTTGCATGTTTATATTTGTATCCCGAATGAATGTTTTTATAAATTCATGGCGAATTGATCCCATCAAATTGATGAGAATTGTGCTGCTGCTGATGATGAAAATGTTATCTCTATATTGCTAACTGTTCTATTTATAGACCACCACCCAGGCGGCAATGGACCAGTTAGTAAGTATACTGTATCACCGGCTATATATATATATATATATATATATATATATATATATATATATGACGTCATAATTCAATTTATCGTCTGTTGAAAAGTGGCAATGCCACGAAAGGCCTATAGACATTTTATTTAAATTAATTAATTTTCTATAGACATGTCTTATGTTATTCTTGGACAATATATATATATATATATATATATATATATATATATATTTACGAATGTCTGTCTATTAGCTGTATAAATTAACGTGGGAATCTGGAGGGCTCCAAAATGGTCTAACAGGGATAACTTTTACGAGTAAGTAATGATGTAGGTTAGTTTTTAAAGTGACGCTATCGGATCAGGAATGAAAAAGGGGATGACCACCAAATTCAATTAATTTATGTTACCTATTTACACAAACCTGATATATAGTCATCAAACTTATATATAGTCAGCTCATGTATAGTATAGAGCAGCAAATGGTGTGTTTTTATACCTAAGTGGCGCAGCCTATGTCAGGCATGTGGGAGGGGCGAACATAGTTATAAAAACAACTTTTTTTGTTGCCGATTTCCCAACAAATGATATGCATATTGGCATACGATGAATCAAATTGTGTGGTTTAAAGTTCCCAAAATTGTGCTTAAAGGGGTACTGGACACTAAATCATGCCATTTATGGGACCATCTCATTTTATACTCAACGGAACATATGCAACAAATGAATGAATTTTAGCCATGTATTAGTGCAAAATAAACTCATTTACTTTATGAACGACACAAACAACATGGTAATTATAATGAAAATGAATAAATGGCTGGAGTCATAAATTCATTTTCATTATAATTACCATGTTGTTTGCATCGTGCATGACTCACACGGGTGTATTTTTGCACCAATCCATAGCTCAAATTCATTTATTTGTTTGATATATTCTGTTGAGTATAAAAGGAGATGGTCCCATGCATGACCAGATTTAGTGCATAGTACACTTTAACAAGTCAGGAATTGAGGTCTGGTGGGGACGAAATTGCTAAAACAATAGCATTCCCCTGATGTAGTTATATAATTATATAGTTGAATATGTCGCCGACTTGTATAGCATTCCCATGATGTATTTATATAATGTTATAGGTGCAATATTCCTAAGTAACGCGTCCGACTTAGGAGTGAATGTGGGTCAGGGAACAATAAGTCATGGGAACCAGCTAATCGTTGGTATTGGTAGAGAATGTAAAGCTATTAATCCTTAGTCTGCTACATGTATTATATATAACGCGGATAAACGTACATAATTAATGACACGATCACACGCCGGGTAAGATACGATAAGATGCTTTATTGCGATACAAAATTGTAAGCATAGAATACAATTAAGTTAGAACGACCACATGGCGTATATAAGCAAGACTTATTATCACCACTTTTTAAACAATTACCGACATAGTACAAACTTGTTGGGGAATATATAAATATATAACATCGCGTGACGTGTAATCCCGATTTTACACAATATAATCGTGAACACCAAAGTATCTCTCGATATTCAATTGTATGGGTATATATTGGGGTGATATTACAGTGATATAACGATTATTACTTTCTTATTCACAAAGAACGAGATTTAGTGGCGTGCAGCGATACGGCAGATTGTGACAAAAGTCTCTGCAACGATCCACACACTGTTGAGTGCAGCAATGACGACAAATGTCACTGCGTTCGTGAGTAACTATATCTACTTCCAGTGAACGTTAAATGTGTATTACCTCTTCCTAAATAGATTTTATACAGTTTCCGGGGTATAAAATAATAAATATGAGTTGAAGACACCTGTCTGGAAACACTTCTATCAATTAATATGAATTGTTTCCTAACTTTCGTTACTATTTGTAGAACACATCGTCATGAAACATTTAGGCGATCTCAAATAGAGATACAGTTCTCTCGCTTGCTACGCTACGAACGTTTTCCAGTGCTGTACAATGTTCAAAATTGATCGATCGTATCTACACTACCAGAAAATTATAAATAAAAACAATATTAATTGATAGAAGCATTTCCGGACAAGGGTCTTCGATTCATTTTTATTATTGTATACACATGAAAATATATACAACTTGTTATAGGAATAGATAAACCATCTTTAGTAAATCCTCACCTCATTTTGGACAGCGCTTTGCTTCGTAGTCAACATCTGCACATCTTAGCTAAACATGACAGGGTCATTTGACTCACGTCACCATCACAGGTCCCCAGAAAAAAAATTCACCCAGTAATACTTAATCATATATATAGAAAGGTATCTAACTTTCGGACCTACATTTTTATCATTTATCATTTTTTAACGTCCACAAACTGGTTCAATTTATACAAAAATGATATGTGTTTCTCAAACGCCTCATATCTAGGCAGAACGATATTGTATTGCCCTTCAATTCGATTGGTTGATTTGAATTAAGCACTAAATCCGCACAAACGGTGCTCACGCAATCACGCAAACAACTCATTACCATAACCTTTTCCCCTGTGGATTCGGTAAACATGGAACTCGTATTATAGTATTTTGCTTAGTTTTAAATTCGTGCGCATATGCGCGGGTACGTCAAGATAGTACTACGCGAATATAAATATGATAAATGATACGGGCGGCCTTGATGGTGGTGGGTATGCTGTTAAAATATTTACCTCCGTCAAAAACCACCATAAACAGAATGAATAGTAAAATATAGACAGATTTTGTTCTTACACCAGAAATATGGCATAAACAGTATGTTATTGTCAATTTTGTTTGCTTTGTTGTGTAAACAAAAGCAAAAACGTTACGTTTCCTGGCTTTTGTTTAGATTCGGATATGGTAAACATAAAGAGCGTTATTTGTCACTGTTTTCCTTATATGGAAATAATAAAGAGCGTTCATATCATTTGTGTGTGATTAACCAATAGAATTGCGCTGTGTTATGTAAACAGAAGCACAACTTCTTGTTTACGTACACCGTCGTACGCCTTAACGACAATATACTTGTTACGCGTTGATTATGTTTGGCATATGAACAAAAATATACATATTTTAATATTCCTTCTGTTGATGCCGATTTGAACAAATATGAATATTTCTGCAACGAACACCGCCCGTGCCTTTAAGGTGTGTGGTGTCGAAATGTTTAGCGTTATAGTGTTAGAGTTATTATCGTATTCACTGATCACTATCTGTTTTTTGTTTCAGACCACCATCACGGTGAGTATACATATAAGACAAAACTAGGCAACAGTTATTAACTCATTCAGAGCCAACTTTCTGGGGATTTCCGATAACCGTGTACCCCGTTTCCTGGGGTTCAATTTATTTAACGCGTTTAAAGCCCCACTTAATTTTCGAACCCCCAGAATACATTATATAAAATATTGCATTCTGGGAGCGAAAGGGGGGAAGTCATTCCATTATTTCAGCAGTTTTCTATTTCTCTGTGGGCACCTTCTGAGACACAGATGTTTAATCATATTGTATGGCCTAGATTGTTATTAAAACCATATATCAAGTCACTATATACAAAAAAAAAATCGGCGACTTGAAAATTAAGTGGGCCTTTAATAAGAGTGAATCTTTTTTTTATAGTTGTAACATTTATTTGGTTGGGGCTCTTGATATTCGTAGTGTGTTGAGAAGTGTGTCTCGGTGGGTTATCATGTTAACATCGGCGGAAGACACCAAACGCTGCGGTTCAATCATTTTATATTGAAATATTTCCATTGATTCTGATTCTGACGGTATAACACTCTATAATCATTTTCGATTTTTGCATAAATTTGTGTACACATTGCAAGGTTCATATACCAAGAATTTCTTTGGAAGTTTTCAATAAATCAGGACATAGATAGACACAAATTATATGGGATGTCCATATTCGTCCTGTATTCACCATATAAGCCTATATATATTCACGACCATTTTAAAATTCAAACACGGTAAGTATACAATGGTCCATAACAATCACAGGGGCCTGTAACGCGCTCCGCTGTCCGCCCCTTTTGCGCTGTCCATATACGCCGCTTCTATATACTCGTCTGCTTCATGTTAATGGTAGTATAATAGAGACAAGGGGAACTGTTGATATTCCCCGTTTACCATCGCTCGGGAGTCGGACAAATTTAGCCCATTTACCCGAGTAATGCTATCGATATAGCCACGGATGTGTCGGCGAAGGATTCATCTGTCAATCAATGTCATAAGCTTCCCTAAGAACCAGTTATATCCATAGCATTTGATATTTTTTTTACCACCGAATATTGTCTCCGGAGAGCGTGAATTTCCAGATTGATCCAACTCAGGAGCAATGGCCGATAGCTTCCTCTGAATTCACACCCCATACAGCTTACTATCATTAAAAATCGATCAAACGATCAACTAAACATCTAGCGCTCAGTGGTTTCTTGTCAGCTAATAATATATTTACTCATACAAATCAACACATCGTCAGTAAACAATTTTCTAGAGGCGAAATCTGTCGATAATTCTAATTTTGTTTTCATTATTTTCACGCAGCTCCTCATTTTAATATTCATTACGACCTGACCTCGATTATAATACTGAACGGTGATTGACTCTTTCTACTATGGCAGGCGTGGAAAGCTCAGGTCGTAATGAATATTAAAAACCGTTTGAAATTGTGGGCCCAAATGTGGAACCAATGAGGACTATTCTAATCTTCTGACGACCGAATGAGCGACCAACGATGTTCGTGCACCTAGAGTATATGTGATTTGCTTGCGCGTAAAGATCTTATTTTGACTTGTAATTGAATTTGAATTTATTTAATCTCATTTAAACCGTACACATACCAGGGGGGGGGGTCGGAAAAAAGTGCCATGACAGTAGGCTGAAATGTTTTTTTTTCCGCCTCTTGAGTACCCACCACCCCCCTATTTGAAGGAAAACATATTTTTTCCAATTTCATGCGGGGTACCCACCCCCTTTTTACCTCCAAATCTAGCCAAATCACCCCTTATTCAGGGGTTCCGCTATAGCGGCAGGGGATCCCTTTTGGGCCCCATTCCCCCAGCCAATTTTCCCCCTTCTGTCATACCACAGGACATATTCCACATGATAATGTCTACAGGTATAAAGATGTTTACTTCTCAATTTCGTTGGGACAGTACTTAGAAATTTAAATAGTTATTTGATTTCTAGCGAGAATACACTCGGACCGATCTAACACGAACTGCGGAAGTGATCAAACCGACATCGATAGAACACAATCATGCGTTGGAGTCCGCTAGTTACATTGCTGTGGTTAGGTTATAAAAAATGACCGCCGGTAATTTAATCATGTTATATTCCGGTACAATATGCATCCGAACTTTCTGCCGAGTCTTGAATAGTGGCCGTTAACTTCAACGGGCGTGTTTCCGTATACAGCAATTAATTTTTATCTAATAACTTTTCTATGTTTTAAAGTTATTGCGGTTGATAGCATAGTAACTTAAGGTGGAAAATGGATGCAAAACGAACAGCGAATCTACTCTCTGTTTCTTCTATTGGCCGATAAAACAAAAGTAGGTGCACTAGTGTTTCCACGACATTGAAAACATTGACTGCATTTTCCCCTCGGGAGATACAGGACCCGTTCCCCAAAACCTAATGGAAAGCCTGCCTTATTTGACGGATTTTTTTTTCCAATTTCATGCAGGGTACCAACCCACGTTTTACCTAAAAATCTGTAGTCTCACAACATTTAGGGTGGATACACACATGCATGTAATCTCTGTAAATGTCGTGTATTTGTCGTTTTACATGGATCATACAGACCATGTAATATGTGTCCACTGACAACTCAATCATTGCGGCTATGTTTGACCACAGTGAGCCAAGCTCTGAACGTGCAGAGAGCCATTGACTGAACGAAGTCGTCAGGCCGCTTAAAATAATTGTTCGCGCGATAACCCAAATGTTGGACTTTCTGTTTAAATCATTGTCAGTCTTCTCTTGATTTTTAAACCAGTGGTGGCCTCAGGATTTCCCCAACGCAGGGCCTATGATCCCCACCATGGGGGGGGGGGCTATATTATCCCGGAAGCTACCGACTGACCATTGCATATTTCCTCCACGGGTGGGGTGGGGCACGCAGCGCCATGAGTCCTGACACCCCCCCCCACCCACCCATGAAGCCACGAAGCCACTCCTGACTTATAAATGTTGTAGTTGACAGTCATTTCTGTCGTGTCTGTTTGCTACGAGTGATTAATCTAATATTCAGCAATTTATGCTATTCATATAAGGATTAACTGTCATGTGGACTGTTTTTATGGAGATGTAACGGTGAGGTAAGTGGACATAACTTGTGTAAAACCCGAAGGGTTTTACATACAAGTTATGTCCACTTACCTCACCGTTACATCTCCATAAAAATAGTCCACATGACAGTTAATCCTTATATTTATATACATTTAGCGAAAAAGCCACTTTTGTAAATATATTTAAATCGAAAAGTGTATCGTGACAAGATCAGCCCAAAATACCCAATAGCACCCTTGGCAAAAGTTAATAGGAACAATTTCTCTTCATGTTGAAACCCGATGATGTATTAAGTCAATCCTGCGCGAGTCAAAATGCGCCCAAAGCATTACGCGTTCGTCTTTCCAAACCTAATGACGTATCGATGGTGTTATTAGCTTGGTGTTATGATGCGTTACGCATTCACCGAGAAATAACTGCAACTAGCCACGTGGGCGCCGACCAATCAGAATGCTGGATTTAGTGATGACAACACTTAGTGTGTAAATATATAATTATGAACATAGTATTACAGCTTTAAAATTGAGAGTATATACAGAAGGTGGTGTTGGCCGTGTTGCTGTGTGTCTTCATTCGGGGAAAAGGGTTGTCTAGCTCCACGAGTTCTCAACTACGTCACCTTTCCTCTCTTGTGTTATGTATGTATACGCAAAATTTACAACTATGGAATATTTAAGTTAAACATAATATCGATCATGCCCAGATAACCCGGCTGATACATTCAACTAAATCCCTTAGTTATTCGAAGCTTTCGAGAACCAGCCCCTCCCCCAATAATGGATTATGGTCTAAAATGTTATAATTCAAGCGTATATACAAGCTAAAATTGTGAGTTAGGAACTTGTTAGATTGTTTGAGAAACATATACTGTTATGTCAATTCTGGATGGAAAATGGTGGGGGTGTCAATCATTTTACGTTCAACGCTGTACCTGCATTAATGTTTTGGCGCTGTAATGGATATTTGCATGGAAATCCCAATTGAATGTTATCACATAAACTCGCTCTGAAACTATCCGAGGAATCTCAACGAACCGTACTGTCTTAATTTTCCAATGCCTGTTATTCAAGGCATGAGAGCACCATATTGGATTGTTAATGAGACATTAAACACTTGTGTTCACAATCGCCATAAAGGAGCTTCAAATTCTGCACATTTTATTTTTATTTGGATGACCCTGAAATGGCGAGAAACAAATCAAGTATAAAATCGACGGACTCAAATCCACTGTTCGAAATGAATTAAAACTCGTGAAAAACATCAACAGATATCAGACAGGATTGATTCATTTCGGCATCAATGAAAGAGTTTATGACTGGCCTGAAGTTTCTTGATAGCAGTTAGTTTGATAATGGCTTATAACTGCTCACTTGTCTCGCCTGTTGACATTGTCCGGTCGCGCGCAGGTGACTAATGCTATCAGTGATTGGTGTGACCATGTATAATACATGGATTTTACAAACAGAAATTACATGCATGTGTGTATCCACCCTTAGGCTTGGTATTTGTTTTAGTTATAAAGTCTGAGAACAGATAAGAATCGTATAAACCTGCAGCACCCATTGTTATCCTGTTTGTTTTTGTTTATCAATTGACTCATGACTTGTAAACAAGTTATATGAACATTTTACCATATTTCCAATGCTTGTCTGTAATCACTTCAAATACAACTGTATCGAAAATATAAAATGAAAATTTAGGCAAAACATTTATGCTAAATAGTAATGGACCCACACGATCTTATACCATCTGACAACATGGCGTTTAACAGATTTATCAGCATTCATATGGCTTTGATGTGAAATTTTGTCCAAAAAAAAATATAAATTAAATTAAAAAATCTAACAAAAATCTGGATGTGGCTTTAAATTGCATTCAATACTTTCTAGCATGATGAGATTTCCATGTTTGCCTCTTATGCTGTCTGATCAGGTCTAATGAGTAAACATTAATGATATAAATAAATAGCTTTATTCATTTTTATTTACTTTAATCGTGGGTGTCATAATTGTCCATTTTCATCTTGAACCAGTGGCGTTGGTACTTGACAATGTGATCTGATGCAAAAGACGAAATTGTGAGTGTTGGTTTGTAACCGGGATTTATGAGAAGCATTATGCCTATATCCACACTAACTACCCCCTTAAGCCTGACCTACGTGTGATACATACAATAACAATGATGCTGAACACTTTGAGGCAATTATATTGCAGAAATGTTGTTAGAGGAAAAAACTGTGACCACTTGGAAAAAAGTGACTTTTTTTCGCGGCTGAACCACCCACCCACCGGCCTACTGTATGGAAAAAAATGAATGACCCCCCCCCCCCCCTGCACATACATATAGTATTTGAGATTTGAGATAAATTTGAAATACAAGTACACATGTGAAATTAATATTTACAAGGGATCAAGCAAATTACATACAAGAAACACAAATCAATTCGACAGTTATTATCATTTATTCGCCATATACGTGTCGGTGGTCGCATTGCGACAGCTTTTACTCACCTCCCGACTATTGTGCATACGTTTCGCAAGACGTTGGTCGATATCTATAAACATGTAGGTTAAATTTGCTGCCATAAACTGTGTAAAAACTATTCGTCGTGCGCATCTCCACACAGCAATACAAAATAACCACACGTTACAAGTTATACACATACGTTTGCTGAACCTGGCTGTTATCTATTCAGCATTCAATTATATATAACTCATTTTGTTCTTCTATTCCCTGCAACAAAATACAGGACGCAGACGTGAGTATTGCTCTCAGAATTATTATTAAATTATTATAATTATGATGAATGGACTTGATGGGAACATTATATACAGTTATGTCCCGTTGTCAAGGGAGATCAGACGTTTGTAAAATCGGGAGGAGGGTTACAAAGCGGATTGTCTCCAATTGGAACCAATTTCTCCCTCGGCTGTTCCCCTCAAACATAGTCATCATGTTTGTATTATACCGAATAGACCTGTCCCTCCAGTTACGATTGAGTACGGGTTTCCAGACAATTTCAGTTGTTGTACGTTTGCTGTCTTTATCTTTAGCCTTTTCAGTGCCAAGTCCGAT
The DNA here is from genome assembly GCA_032622095.1 of Siphonodentalium dalli. NCBI lineage: Eukaryota > Metazoa > Mollusca > Scaphopoda > Gadilida > Siphonodentaliidae > Siphonodentalium > Siphonodentalium dalli. The sequence continues at coordinate 192,722,790 of CP136062.1, read as the reverse complement.
TTTTGTATCAACCCATATTTTCCTTGATCATTTTTCAAATTTACTGATTATAATAATGTGATACATTGATGGAAAGAGTTAGAGCTCTTTCCATCAATGTATCACATTATTATAATCAATAAATTTGAAAAATGATAAAGGAAATATCGGTTGATACAAAAACGGGCTTGGCACTAATAGGGTTAAATTCGCATAGTCAGAAGATGACACGTCTGCTAAACGTTTGTCGACGACACCGACGTCCATGATCTGCGGGAATGTGGAACTCGTTTGGCTGTCAAATAAAAAACGTCATCTTCGGATAATTCCGTGAGATTCTGATTGGTGAACACTGTTAAAATTGTCGACCACAATTTTACTTCCGGTAAATTCACCGAATAATTGTGAACGAATACAGGAATCACTATTCCGTGAATTTACTGGAAGTATTCGACTGTGAAGATATAATTTTTTAGTAACAATACGATATATATTTACTGTCGGTCTAGAAACCAAATACGATATTTACTTTGCGGCAATTTCCCACCATTTAACCCTTTCAGTGCCAAGTCCGATTTGTGTATCAACCCATATTTCCTTGATCATTTTTCAAATTTATTGATAATAATAATGTGATACATTGTGAAATATGGGTTGATACAAAAATCGAACTTGGCACTGAAAGGGTTAATTGGGAAGCATATAATAAATCACGATATTTGTACTTACTCCCGCGAAAATACAGATACTATCCACATCATCAGCTCTGAGCTCTCTCATTGTGTCATCGCTTACTCAACATATTGATTTCCACATTGTATCACGTTATGTGTAATTGTAGTTAATAACAATGTATCTATATAACTCTGACTTCAATCCATAACATTCTGCACGTACATTTGTCTTTCAAAACGATCGGTGGGTTTTCTTTAAATTTATTTTTCAAAGCATCGATTCAGTAATCGAAAAATAATCGCGACTTTCAGTTCCATTCATAAATTCAGACTTGTGGTTATATGTTTTTCTCCAACAGAGATTAATATTGGAAACTTTTTCCACCATTGCAATTATGACAAAGAATGCGACGCTGGATGTCCCCACTCCCACATTCTGGGAGACTGTGAGACCAGTGATGGGCACTTTGGATTACATGGTCATCGTGGCTTTTGCATGTGCATGAGTACGTATGCTATGATAGGATATTGTATTTCAATATACACATATATCATTATTACATATGACATTTTAGTTACATAATATAAACCAAATCAAAGCAGTTGGATATTTACAAATGGCCAAGAACAAATGTTCACTAGGCATCCCATTATAGAGCCATTGATGCAGCCCTCCGAAACTTCTGTGTTATAATTATCGCTAGGCCTCGCATTTTGGAGGACCCCCTCCCCAAGAATTCTATTAATTTGGAATTGACATTGATTGTTGTTTGCCACCTATTTATTTTCATTTGACGTATTTTGATTTTGAAACTACTTATATAAATTTGGAATTGACATATTGATTTACAATTTATGTATTTCAGACCAAATAACCGCCCATAATATTACCTATACGGTGGTTGAAACGATTATACACTAAAAACAATAAACACACAAACAACAACAAACAAATCGTGCTCGAGAAATAATTACACTTATCTCCTTCATTTTCAGATACCCACGGCGATAGTAAGTACTGAACTATCGAAATATTTATTTTCACACTTGTTCAACCGATAGCAATAACTCTTGATCTATCGCTTAAAAGCTACATATAGTGTCCAGGGGTTTACCAATGTTTTAGATAACACATCAGGATATAGACATGATGTTGTAAATTGAGTAATCATTGAATAATCGAGGGCATATATTGATAATATCCACTTCGATTGTGTCCTCTTGTTAATCGTCAGTTCACCTACATATTATAAACGCGATTACACAAGTTGGGTTATTAAAATGTCATTGTGTCTATCAGAAATATAATCTCTTTAGCAAACATGACTTCCTTGCACTCTTATCATATATTGTCCTGCAATATAGCATCCATGGCAATGTGATATTAACTACTGGTATACGGACACTTTTGGATATGGTTTGGGGAATTGTACATATAATGTTGAGTAGTGGCCTGGAAACAATGTTCGCCAAAATAACTGAGAATTTATAGCTGACACTAATTTGAGTGAATTAGATTTGACTTGGATATCAACCTTGTTTGTTTTTACTCAAGCTTTACTTTAAATTACCCATAAACATCAGTTTTTAAATAAAATCTTGTAACTTATCGCCTTTGTTATGACCCGGTTATTAAAGGCCCACTTAATTTTCGACCCCCCAGATTACATTATATAAAATATATGCAATATTATATACCACTAGCCGATGAGCCCGACGTTGTCCGGGCTATTCAAAAACCAAATTTCAAGTCGATAGCTCTACCCAGCCCGACGTTGTCCCGACGTTGTCCGGGCTATTCAAAAACCAAATTTCAAGTCGATAGCTCTACCCGTTTTCCGAGATCTGGTCTCCGCATGCGCGAAGCTGGCGTCGCACGATTCAAAAACCAAATTTCAAGTCGATAGCTCTACCCGTTTCCGAGATCTGGTCTGCGCATGTGCGATGCTGGTGTCGCGTGGGCTCGGCGACCCGATAAAATTCGTATCCGGGGCAAGATACATTCACATACCAAATTTCAAGTCGATAGCTCCACCCGTTTCCGAGATCTCGTCTGCGCGATGAGCCCGACGTTGTCCGGGCTATTCAAAAACCAAATTTCAAGTCGATAGCTCCACCCGTTTCCGAGATCTGGTCTGCGCATGCGCGAAGCTGGCGTCGTACGGGCTCGGCGACCCGATAAAATTCGTATCCGGGGCAAGATACATTCACATACCAAATTTCAAGTCGATAGCTCCACCTGTTTCCGAGATCTCGTCTGCGCATGCGCTGCGCGGGCGTCGCACGGGCTCGCCAATACGACATCGACGACCGCCTGGTCAAACTACACACACGTACCAAGTTTCGTCCCGATCGGTCGAGAATCGTAGATTTGTATAAATGACAGACAGACAGACAGACAGAGGTCTTCAAAATATATATGAGACTAGCCGATGAGCCCGACGTTGTCCGGACTATTCAAAAACCAAATTTCAAGTCGATATCTCTACCCGTTTCCGAGATCTGGTCTGCGCATGCGCGAAGCTGGCGTCGTACGGGCCCGGCGACCCGATAATATTCGTATCCGGGGCAAGATACATTCACATACCAAATTTCAAGTCGATAGCTCCACCCGTTTCCGAGATCTTGACTGCGTATGCGCGAAGCTGGCGTCGCACGGGCTCGGCGACCCGATAAAATTCGTATCCGGGGCAAGATACATTCACATAGCAAATTTCAAGTCGATAGCTCCACCCGTTTCCGAGATCTCGTCTGCGCATGCGCGAAGCGGGCGCCGCACGGGCTCGCCAATACGACAACGTCCACCGCCTGGTCAAACTACACACACGTACCAAGTTTCGTCCCGATCGGTCGATTAATCGTAGATTTGTATAAATGACAGACAGACAAACAGACAAAGAGACAGAGGTCTTCAAAATATATATGAGACTAGCCGATGAGCCCGACGTTGTCCGGGCTATTCAAAAACCAAATTTCAAGTCGATAGCTATTCAAAAACCAAATTTCAAGTCGATAGCTCTACCCGTTTCCGAGATCTCGTCTGCGCATGCGCAAAGCTGGCGTCGCACGGGCTCGGCGACCCGATAAAATTCGTATCCGGGGCAAGATACATTCACATAGCAAATTTCAAGTCGATAGCTCCACCCGTTTCCGAGATCTCGTCTGCGCATGCGCGAAGCTGGCGTCGCACGGGCTCGGCGACCCGATAAAATTCGTATCCGGGGCAAGATACATTCACAAACCAAATTTCAAGTCGATAGCTCCACCCGTTTCCGACATCTCGTCTGCGCATGCGCGAAGCTGGCGTCGCACGGGCTCGGCGACCTGATAAAATTCGTATCCGGGGCAAGATACATTCACATACCAAATTTCAAGTCGATAGCTCCACCCGTTTCCGAGATCTCGTCTGCGCATGCGCGAAGCGGGCGCCGCACGGGCTCGCCGATAAGACAACGACGACCGCCTGGTCAAACTACACACACGTACCAAGTTTCGTCCCGATCGGTCGAGAATCGTAGATTTGTATAAATGACAGACAGACAGACAGACAGACAGACAGACAAACAGAGGTCTTCAAAATATATATGAGACTAGCCGATGAGCCCGACGTTGTTCGGGCTATTCAAAAACCAAATTTCAAGTCGATAGCTCCACCCGTTTCCGAGATCTCGTCTGCGCATGTTTCAAATAGTGATGAATTATAGTATTTTAATCATATTTTATGGCATAGATTGTTATTAAAACCGTATATCAAGTCACTACAAAAAAAATAATCGGCGACTCGAAAATTAAGTGGGCCTTTAAACAGCTCGATAGATACACGAACAAATTATATTCGCGTTTTATATATCTAAAAAAACTTATTGCAATAATATAATTTAGCAACGTGAGAGATATCAAGGGTAGATTTATTCTTCGCCATGGAACATTAACTCTTCAATGACTGGACCTTCCTAAAATTTTGCGAAAACCTTGTGCCAATGCATTCTCTTATATATGCGAGTCTCCCATATGGAGCCTCGCATGTATAAGAATATACATTGGCCTAACAATATTCACATTGACCTTGTAAGCCAGTGCATTCTCTTATATATAAATTGAGCAAGGAGATCAATCTAAAACACAATTCCAAAATATTTATTTTCAAAAAGGCACAAAGGGACCGCAGGTCTCTGAATAAAGTCTAAACAAAGAGTCTGTTTCAGCTAATATCTTCAAGACTTATCATTAAGTGCATGAGGGTGGTCGGAAAACAATTTCAGGCACGTATGCTGATTTTTTACTTTCGACCCTTGTTGGGACCCACCCATCCCCGCGTCCAAATTATTTTCCGTTTTCGTCAGTTTTTTTTCGATCATTTTTGGACAAACACCCCCCCCCCCTTTTAACACTAAAACAGAGATTTGCGGGGGGAATTCACTGTAAACAGCTGTATATGAATTTCTGTGTACACTATTTGTCATGGATGTTAACATTGACATGTAAAAAGGAACGAGTCATTTTGAGGTCATTCGGCCAAAAACACATGGCTGCCAGCTACAATCTTGGATTTCAAAATTTGCAACAAAATACAACACACAGTCGGTTTAGCAGTTAGAATTCCATTATTTCTCTTATTCTAAGGTGTTTTAAGCAAATTCATTGCAATTCACTTGCAGGACGTGCCCGGAAACAAATCTATCACCCCCCCCCCCCCCCCCCCCATGTTAAGTGTGCCATTTTTTTATTTCAGGAGTTCCACATCCGTTCACTGGTAGTGGTAATCAATAGCAATAGCAATAGTAAGTAAATAATATGCCGTGGTATGCGAACATATGGATTAACTTGGAAAAAAGTGTAAGAAAGCGAGTTTGGTGTCAACAGACGCAGGAGAGTCTTCAGTATAACATATCTAAAATCCGCTAAAATCACATATGTGTTATCCAAGGTATGGCGTCCAACATGGTTGTCTAGATTACATTAGTTCTGGTAATATGTCAATATACGATATATTGTGGCATAGGAATTATACCAGTTTGTGTGGAATTAGAGTACGGGGGCGAATAGAGTGACAAGGACAGAAAATAATATAATCGCGGCCATGGAATAGCTGTCAAAATGGCCAAAATCCAAGCCTTGTCACGACGAAAGCAACATATTGGATAACCACACCTGGGAATGAAAATACGTGAAATACATGAGTGGGTAATATACAAGACTGTTGTTAAATATCTTTAAAGGTACACCGATCACTAAAACAGATCCATCTGAAGGATAACGGTCACTGCAACGCAAGTCAAACTCAGTGATTTACTTCTTTAAATTTCGCGTTTTCTGCTTAGAAATACCTACAGCAGTCGTGCATCGAAATTATTATTTCGGGCATGCAGCACAAGAAGTAATTTTTCATAACACAGGGCGTGGTAGTATTCATGCGGCATGGTGAATAATTATTGAGTGTAACGCAGACATAATAGATTAGCACCTCATGTCACCAGATCTAATGGTACGTTCATACACTGGCAAGTTTGCACAATATGTTTTGCAGGCATTTTGCTATAGAAAACCACATGGTGCCAGAATATGAACGAAAACGTGCATATAACATGCATCTCTAACAACGCGAACCACATGAGAAGTAAGATTTCCGTAAGGCCACTTGTAACGGTGACACTGGTATCTGCCTTCAAATACCTGTATGACTGATTCTTGCGAGATAATGGACCTATCCGTACGTCCCGCCCACCAGTACACTGCATGGTTACTGTTACTACGCACCACAAGCCATCTCAATTCGCTATCTCTTCAATGCTAAAATGGCTTCCGATGAGAAAGGACTGTGTTGTTAAACGCCATGTAACACGATAATATAGCTTCTTTCTGAATATCACGATTTTCAAGATACCTTTGTGTGTATATATGCATCTTGTAAAAGTGACTGTCGTTAGATACAAACAAAAATAGAACCAGTTTTTAAACAAAAAAACCAGGTGTTAGGCCACTTCCGATAACCAACAAAGATAGATGTTTAAGTTGAATCAAACTGTGTAAATGAAGCCATTATGAACTTCAATATCAAATAGCAAATTGAATATCGAAGCTATGCTAATGGTTCACACCTTGATGAAATAAACCAAACGGAGGTGTACATGTGGTAATTAATCTATAATCCCTCTTTTGTCGAAATAAATATAACGATACCAGTTTACCATAATACCACGAGCGTCCTGAATGAGCCCCGGTGACAGGCCGGGTGCAAAGGATTATCAAATAATGGCCTTTTAAAATTCCACATCCTATTTTGCCGTCAATAAAGTACATTAAAGAAAACGCAGACTATCATGGGGTCAGTTACATGTTGCCATGAGGCAACAATGGCACAAAGTGAACTTGTTCGGTGAAGGTTGCGTGTATACACCGCTAAGCACGTGCAATGTTTGAAATTTCGTGTAATTCTCTTGGAAAACATCTGTTGATTCTCATTTACACGTACATTGTCGCATTAATATGGAGGAATCTTTATATTCTCAAATGGATTCAATAAAACGTTCGCAGTAGATCCTACAGGTAAGTGTGAATAGCAGACATTTGAACTCAATATTACCACGGCGTTATAACAGCAACAAATGTATATATTTATAACGAAAAGCACTTCACATAAAACACATACTCGCGGCACAATTAATATTCATAACGCATCAATCGGGACTACTATTTCCACGTTTTAGTTTGAAATCTGTTATATATAAATATTGAAATTTAAATAACACTATCCGAGTGTGGTCGTTGGCATTGTTTAATCCAGCGTAAACAGATGTCTTAGTTACTTTTTTTATTGAGGAAACCGAACTAAAACATGCATAAATATCGTTCGTCAACCGGACATGTTCCCCATGTACATTTCAATGCCATTTTAGCTTTTTAAGACATATTTTGCTCTCGGGTTCGTAATTTCCCTATGGCTTACAATGGTAGTTAGGGCACCGCTTGTAGTGCGATTCATATCACTAGGCAGGCGTATGTCGCTTCCGGGTTTAAGCTATCGGCTCATTGGCTATAATTGAAATTGGGGCGGTACCTACGGATAGGTCCATTGTATGCTATTTACAGGAAAATTCCGGTAGCATCCCTTCAGGTGGTACTGCAGAGATTTTTACTTCGCATGTAGTACGCTGTGGTACAGTTGCATATTATATGCTTGTTTCCGTTCATATACTGGCACCATATCGTTTTCTACGACGAAATGCCTGCGAACCATATCGTGCAAACTTGGCAATGTATGAACGTAGCCTAAGAGGGTACATCGTATATTTATGTAAGAATAGTTCCAATGCTGCTATCCAACTGGTTTCTTATTGGACAATTATGTCGGCACTTTAAAACTGGAATATGCTACACTCAATGCACAATATTCGTTTTCTGTGTCTTGTTTGATAATATATTGTCAATACCACCCACTTCAGATGTAACCGTTGTGTGCATGAGACCCTATTTTCGTTTGCTCTCTCGTGAGATGCATGGGAGAGAATTCGTATGTCTCTGATCATAAATTTCTTTTATACTCTGCAATCACTCTTCCTCGCATAATTGGAGCATGTGTGTGCTTATGCATGTAGGACTAGCTATTTCATTCGATTTTGTCAATTTTTGGCGGCCATTTTGGGACACACATAAATACGGAAATGGTCCAAATTGCACCATGCAGTCAGACACTCAGTCTGCAAACTGTGTAGTAATACATCCAGTATCACACATTTAGAACGCACGCACAAAACAGGAGAATAAAAGGAAACTTAAATATTCTACTTCAGACACTAGAGTGACAAAGCATGGTCCAGAAATATCGTGTCCCACTAAAACGTATGATGACCTAAATAACAAATAAGCAACTCACATGCAATCCCTCGTCATATTTTGCCATCGTCTACTGAAGGTCATGGCCGCATAAATCGGACTTATATACGACTATCAGATACCAAAATAGTTTCAGACACACAGCCATATTCATTATGTTCATTATTATATCTATTATTATGTGTGTTTGCTTTATAAATGTACCGTATATGAATTTAAAGGGGGACTGCACACTAGGTCTGGCCTTTCATTGGGTCATCTCCATTTGGGCTCGGCGGATCATATGTGTGCAATTGTACTGCTGCAGGATCATGAGGATGCGCGCGTGTGCTCTATGTGCGGTGCGGGCGGTGCGGTATTTGTGATGAGCATGAACTTACGACTGGAGTCGTAAGTTGGTTTTCATTGCATTTGCCTTGTTGTTTGTATCGCTCATGGGGCGCATGTGAGTGTTTTGCACTGGACACGGCACGAGTTCTCTGTTTGTTGCATGTGTTATGTTGAGTATGAACCCTCACGCAAATATCCGGATTTGGTTTACCAATTTATAATTATATTAATATTACATCCTTCCATGTGTTACACAATGACTGAGGAAGAGCCCAAATGAATATATCAAGGAGGTAACTCTATTTGCTCCAAAAAAAAACAACAACAACACACACACACAAACTAGTATGACTACACAAATGTCCATAACGGGTACATTTTGTGACCAGTTCAAAAACATTAAGTATTTCAAAATAATGTGAAATTAAATAATGCGACTTGACATTCTCTTCGAAATTGAAATGCCAGTTAATTTGTAGAGGGACTAAAGGTAATAATACAATATATTTCACCACGAATGGCACTTTGACTAACAAACACAAAATAAATTCTAACATACTGAGTTCTTTAAAATCGGCTTGCTTCATAATTTATAATGAATATAATCAACCCGGGAACAAGCGTGTCATTTTCATGATCACGCAAAATATGTACTTATATTTGTTTATTTATATATACATGTATCTTGTTTTGTTTTTTTTTGTATTTTGAATTTATGATTGTTTGTCTCACCACTCATCACACTCTTCCAACGAACAAATTTGTAGCGAACGCTGTCACGAATATCGTTTCGTACACAATACCCTACAATCATATTGCCTGCCTGTAAACCGCAACGTGCGTTATTTCCAATTTAATCCGCCATGATATCAAATCTAGTGCAATATCGGCAGGCGATAGGGCTTTTCAACTTACGTACCAGTATGTGCAATGTAGATAAATTTTCCAAAACTCGGCGTGGTAATACTTCAAACATTAAATTACCTAAATTCGGACACATGCAAAAATTACTTGTTCGTACAGTCCTAATAAGTATATATATATATGCTTTTGATTATTTTGAGCAATGACGTGCATAAAAATCCAGGTCCGCATGAGAAGGAAACATTATAAATTTTCCATTATAATGTCCGAAGTCTAAGACACAAATTGTCGAAACTAACTGAGCATATTGATGAATATGATATTGTTTGTTTTACAGAAACCCATTTAAATGTTGGTTTTCCAAGCGAAAAAATATTTCTTCCTAATTATCAGGGGACAATCAGGTTGGATAGAAATGAACGAGGGGTGGTCTAGCAATTTACTTTACTGACGGTCTCGTATTTAAACATATCCCTCAACTCGACTTTGATGATGAAATACTCTGGTTCGAAATTGGTTCGAAGCACAAAATGCTGCTATGTGTGACTTATCGATCTGAGAAGGAATGTATAGAATCATATTGGAAAGACCTAGAATTCTCGGTTGAAAACGCCCTTTCGATAAATCCATCCCTGATTATTGTCGGTGACTTAAACTGTGACCTTTTGAAACAATCAGGACCATTGCACGATATAAAAAGTAGATGGACTCTAACGAACGCTATCACCAACCCAACTCGTGTGACTGGACGCTCCTCGACCTTGATCGACCCAATTTTGATAAGTGATACTTTATCATTCGTTAACGCATCCACTAATGATCTGGGCCACTCAGACCATTATGCGACCACCATAGAACTACTTACACCCAATCGTAGATCAGAGGCATGCATTCGGCGGGTATGGAATTATACCAAAGGTGATTACCTAAATATGAATGCAGAGATCCGTGCAATAAATTGGACACATGTTTTATCTGAAAGAGGCACAAATATAAATGTAAATACAATGGTAACCATTTTTACAGACATGTTCCTTAATATTGCAAAAAAGCATATACCATTTCAAACAATTACAATTAGGACAAATGATAAACCATGGTTTGGTAGCTATATTAGATTAAATATAAGAAAAAGAGATCGCTTGAGAAAGAAAGCTTTAAAATCAAATACACAAATGCACTGGGACAAGTATAAACAAATTCGAAATAAGATAAACAACATGAAAAAATTGGCAAAAGAGAAATATATGTTAAATCTTGATGAAAATTTGAAACTCAACACAGGTCCAAAGCAATTCTGGCATGTCGTGAAACAGCTGCTTAACAATTTTTCTAATAAGAGTAATATCCCAACTCTAGAGTTTGACAACTCATTTTATGATTCTGATGAAAAAAAGGCTGAACTGTTGAACAAAATGTTTATAATGAATAGCACCATAGACAGTTCGGAATCTGACATTCCCAATTTCGCAAATAGAACAGCATCAAATATAAGCTCGATAGAAACATCCGAAGATGAAATTTCAACTATTCTCAAATCTTTATCCACAAATAAAGCCAATGGTCCGGATGGTATCAGTAACAAAATGTTAAAGGAAAATCACAGCTCAGTATGCAAACCACTCAATAAATCGCTTAAGAGCTGTTGTTTTCCGGACACATGGAAACGTGCTGATGTCATACCATTGTTCAAAAAAGGAAAATCACAAGATCCAAATAATTACAGACCTATTTCACTTCTCAGTTGTGTTGGAAAAGTTCTCGAAAGAATCGTTCACAATAAAAATTTAACACATTTGAAATCCAGAAATCTCCTATATTCGCACCAGTCTGGTTTTATTCCCGGTCATGGAACAGAACTACAACTGATACAAATTATTCACAATATAGTAGAAGCGCTTGATAAAGGTGATACGACATGTGCAGTATTCTGTGATATTTCCAAAGCTTTCGACAAAGTGTGGCATCGTGTTCTTATACATAAGCTCGACAAATATGGTATTAAAGGAGATATTCTTAAATGGTCTGTGAACTACCTTGAAAATCGCAAACAATGCGTACAAATCAACTCCAGTTTTTCCAAATACGCACTTATAACAGCAGGAGTCCCTCAAGGATTACGTAATCGGGCCTCTTATGTTTCTCATATATATAAATGACATTGCGGACAATTTAGAGTCCCGAGCTAGACTATTTGCCGACGATACATGTCTCATGAATGCAAACTCTGATCTACAAATATTAGAATCGTCGATAAATAATGACTTGCGGAAAATCAATGAATGGGCTGAAAAGTGGATAGTCAAATTCAATAGTGCCAAAACGAAAGTACTGCTGTTTACAAGTATAGAAAATATTATAAAACCAGATATAGTTTTCAATGGAGCTACCCTTGATTATACGCACAGTCACACACACCTGGGTATCGACATCTCAGAAGAATTATCATGGAATATTTATATTGAAAATATATGTACTAAAGCCTATGCAAGACTTTCCCAAATGAGAAAACTGAAATATCTTCTCAACCGTCAGACTCTCGAAATATTATATTTATCTCACGTCCGTCCATTAATGGAGTATGCTAGTGGTGTATGGTTTGGAGCACCTGACTATCTATTAAAAAGACTAGACGATATACAGATCGAAGCTGCGCGTTCTCTTTGATATCGGGTGGGAGAAGCTGGAAAGTAGGCGGTATGTTAAACGTATGAGTATAATTTACAATATTGAAAACGGCAAAGCCCCCGCCTACCTAACTCAGCTTCATCCGTCAAAGGTTAAGGATAAATGTGATTACGAACTGAGAAATGCATCAAATTTAAATCGTCCCATTTCAAATAGCAAAAGAACAGATAAAACTTTCTTCCCCACATGCGTCATGGATTGGAACAAATTGGATGAAAAAAAAGAAAGAAACATTCCACTCGATAGGTTCAAGAAAGCACTAGTAACTAAGCCATTAAAACCACCAACATATTTTTCATATGGTAAACGGCTATTAAACATCCTTCATTGTAAACTGAGGTGTGAATATAGTAATCTACAAGCTGATAAACTTCAAAATTATATAGCAATTTATGCTACATGTAGGTGTGGACATTCTGTAGAAAATGCTTTCCACTATTTTTTTGAATGCCACCTACACTTTGAAGAAAGAATTACACTTCGTAATAATCTTCTGCGCTTTAATATACATTCAGTTGAGACATTAATATTTGGGGACCCGAACTTAAAACAATTAGAAAATGAACATATCTTTAAAGCTGTGCAAAATTACTTACGAGATACAACGCAAGAGGAAAATCCGACAAAGTTCTATTAAGACGCTCGCATCATTTGAATGCAAATTGTAAAATGTTAACAATGCACAATGAGGTACATGTATCACATTTAAAACAGCTACTTGATAATCATTATTGAAATTATTTAGAATTGGTGGGGTGGTGAGACTATACAAACTATACTTCAAATAATATACAATGATATATGTATACACTTGTAAATATGTTATACCTATTGTGTTGACAACCCAAATTATTTTTTATCAGTGTTATAACGGCAATTGGGAGAGGGGATTATGTATAAGTGGATCGCACTTGTCCTCCAATCCCAATGCCAATCTGTATTGTTATATACTTATTGGTAATAAATATGTTTAAACCAACAGAAATGGTTTACGACTACGAATTGTTTTATATTTCACTCTATTACTAGTCTGTTAATAATTATTGCACTTACCACAGAAATTAGTATTTTCTGATACCGACGGCCATGTTTAATTGGGAATTTTCCCGAAAACGGATTTTGCATATGTTGTTCTGTAATCTAGTCCGAACATTTTGAGACCAGCACGGCTTCTTTACCAATTTCTTCCGGGTTTAACCGCCTCACGACCATACTAAAATTATACCTGTATTTGCAAGAGACAATAAAGCGACTTCCCGGCGATCTATATTTTCGCGCACATAATTATAACTGGTAAAGCGCATGCCATCGTCTTGAAAATTACACACGCGCATGTCATCGTCTTGAAAATTACACGTGTGTAAGTTTTGATAGTAGTGATCTTTGGTCTCGGTAATAATGATGTTATGGTATGAAAGAAACACGTATCCTTTGATAAGAGAATAGCGGCACGATGTATATTTTTGTTATATAGTACAACCAACTGATTAAAGCAACTTACTCGCAAACGACCCATCATTAATAAACACTGATTTATTTTTCAGACAATTCAGTCGAATCCAGATGTTCGTGACTGAGCGGAGGACTTGATAACATTAAATCTTTGAAACCAAACACAATCATTGTTCGGTGATTTCCTTTTTTCACCCTGACGTTTTTCAGCTCGATGTGAACACGTGTATAGTCTTCGGTGGTCAGGGTCACCCTATAACTCCCACTACCGGGAACATGTGGCTACCAGGAAATTGAGTTTGTAAACAAAAATAGTTGTGTCACCATGCTCGAGAAAATCATTGATTAAAATATTTTGGCATGGCGAGGTATTTGCAAATCCAAATAGAAGAATGATGACAGATGTAACGCTTCCAGTAAAAAGGAGCAATCTGATCCTATTTATTGCAGCATAAACAAATGTTTACTCCGGTTGCAAAGTTAGCATATCATTCAAGGGGTACGTAGGGTGGTTGAGGGCCAAATATTTCAGAAACAACTTCATTAAAAACAATTCATGGAAATGCATCAAACTGTCCGACTGGGGTCCAACATCATGTTGATAACGGGTTAAGTAGCATATGAAAACACAAAGTGGAATGTTGGTTATTTGAAGAACCAATGCCGTCAAATAGATAGAGATATGCACTACAAAAACTAGACATACATGTATATATAGCATTATATTGCAATGCAACGATAATGTTCAGCCATAACATAATATTTTTCTTACATGTGTGTTAAATATTACCGGCCACGTGTCTGCTCAATTTCCAGGTAGCCCCATTTTCCCGGAAGTGGGATCTATAGGATGAGCGTAGCCGTTTGTTTGTCTGTCCATTGACGAACTGTAGTTGGGGGTGCGACAAGATGGTCTCCTTTGTGAGGGTGTCCACCTTGAAATTTGCGATGACACCCCGCCCCATTTGAACCAGAGACCAGACTCTCGTGTTCGCGAAATATACGCATTTGCACCCCTCCCCTCTTTCTGGGTTGGAACTTTCCAACTGTTACCTCAAACAGGCCATCCCTAACAACCTAACACCTAAAACATCCCTCCTAAGGTTGGAAAATATTTCAATCTGACAGCTGCCGACAGTCAGATGATGCCCACAAACAATTGGATCAGATCTACCCGTACACGAACAGGTTTGTCGATCACATTTATTTACCAACCACAGGTCCCCAGAACAAAACTTGACACCACCCCAATAATACTTAATCATATAAAAAGGTATCCAACTCAACCGGGCCTAATGTTCTTATCATTTTTTCAAAGTTCATAAACTGGTTCAAAATATACAAAAATATTTCTTGTTACATAAATGCCTCATGTGTAGGTAAAACGATAATTTACTACTCTTCAATTTTATGTATTTCGTATAAAAATAAAAACCGAGTCTTTGACGAAGCAGGAGCGGACACCATGTCGAACGAGTGAAGAAATAGCCGGGTTGCGTCAGACCTTTGCTCATAACCGGAGTAATTCTGAACCAATTTTTACACAGGATACATCAAATTTGAGAGTAATAAACTATATTTATACCTATATATTAGGAATTATTGTAACAAAAATATTTTTGGTGTATTTTGAACCAGTTTGTGCACTTTGAAAAAATTATAAAAATTTGGCCCGGCCAAGTTGTATACCTTTCTATAGGATTAAGTACTATTGGGGTGGGGTCCATTTTTGTTTTTGATGTCCTGTAATTCTACCCGTGTGTACGTAATAGCTGATAACCATGAGCGGCCTTATGGTAAAAAATACGTCCAATAGAAAACAGAAGAATATTCAAAAGAACATGACTGACCAATGATACGCAATCAAATCAAAGAAAAGTCGAAGCTTGACGACACTGTTGTTTTATCATGTTACATGCTTGGTGTTCGAATAAAAATCGACATGTTAAGATATTCCTGACGTCAAAATAAAATCGGAGATAATATTATTAAAGACGCAAATACATGCAATAATGAAAGTGTCAATGATACTGTAGCTCAACCGACAGTGTAGTGGCATACATTACAGTCAATAAAGCGATAAGGAATGCCGAAAGTTTAAATGTTTAATTAATACCATCGTATCTTTTGGGTGAAAACTGTTGGCAGTAGGATATGCCGAAGAATTTACTGATGCAAAGAGTAAAATCCAAGATGACTGCTGCCAGCCATATCTTTTATTGAATATCGTTGTCAATTTGAGCTAAAAAGGAAAATTAAAACAACAGGTAGTGCAAAAATATACTTCAATAGAAACTTCAATAGAGGTAACACGAAATTAAAAAGGAACGAAAATGATTAGCCTAATGAATCGGATAAAGGAACTTTGTTAGGCCATTGGCTAATTGATGTTCATATTTAGCGTCAACCGCCTCATTTATTTTTTTGGCAGATAATAATAACGCATTTGATTAGTTTTGACCACAATGCACAATTTCTTTGTCACAAAGGGTGCCCTCTACGGAAATGGTGACAGGAACATTAACATTTTAGCATATAAAAGATGCTTCATTCTCTTCACAGGAATGTATAAAACGGCTGGTGTTAATAGTCTTATGGATACTAATGATATTTCAAATAATATTTTGGCAGCCACAAGCATATGCTATAATATTTTTTCAAACAAGCTGACACCTCATCTATGTCCAAACTCACAGGTGTTTGGTCTAACATTCTGACCAAATTTTCCAGTCGAAGGAGTAAGGGCTGGTTTATTCCACGAACCTCGGACTGGGAACTTTGGGCAGAATGTTATATAAAACTGTTGAGTATTTCCGAAAATAAAGGTACTAACAGATGCTCGTAACAGTCAAAATGCTATGTTTTGTGTCAGTTCCTCATATATTATGTTGTTCTTGATTTACACTGGTCTCTGTCATTTTTAATGCGTGGTACTCACCAACATCGAAACCATGTGATCCCCCGATGCATGCATGGACTTAGTTTATTTCATTGTACGCGACTTTGAACATTGTGATATCAAAATGTAAAGGCGTACTATTTATCACCGGGGATCAAGAGTCAAACGACTCGTTCTCAAATAAAGATGACGACGATGGCAACAAGGGTCAACAAGGGTTGACAGTTCCTCGTCGACCCTTCCGTTGTGAAATGGACATCTGTCAATTTGTTCTGGTCAATTCCACCTGAAAGATAGTATGTTTCAGAACAATGTACACTTTCTCCACCGCGGTCGGTAGCAGTCACACCCGACTGCAATATCAATAAGTTCGGGAAAGCACAATACAAGAGCTTGAAGTTGTTTACATAACAGTGTTGTTATGCACACTTTTAATCTCATGTCAACTGCTCGTCCATTTCCGTGGCCAAATATAGACTCTCATACTTATAGAATCCATATCTGCCGGACTACTTTAAGTCACCTGACAGTCATGTGATAAATGTTATCGATATTTTCAATTTCGATGTACACAATACTCAAACAAGTACGGATATGATGTTCAAGTGTTTGTTACTGTGTAATTCGTCATTTTTACATGTATAATCCGGAAAGTTGTGCATGTTTGAACGTTTAATTTGAATTAAATGTGGGTTAATTGCCAAATCCGGTATGTATCCTTACGCCAATGGATCCTATGAGAGATGTATTTATAGATAAATCTACGAGCTGTTGAGATTAGCACACTTACAATTACAAAATACGCAATACAGACAAATGTCTTTTTCTCCTGAAAGATAAGAAACTGGAAAGCAAAATTCCAATGGACGGGAATGGGTCAGCAACAAGCGATATTAAACTCTTACTTTATCGTATGGGATATTGAACTCGATCCAAGCCTTGAAATAGTGTGCCTGTCATTTGCATAATGAGGTTCCCAGAGGGTGAATATAGTGATGCTATCCCGCACAGCGGGCTAGCATCACCAAATTCATCCTCTGGGGACCTCATTCTGCTAAGGCCTAAGCAGAATGAGGTCCCCAGAGGATGAATTTGGTGATGCTAGCCCGCTGTGCGGGATAGCATCACTATATTCACCCTCTGGGGACCTCATTCTGCAAATGGACAGGCTTGTAAAACAATGATACGAAAACAGACACTGATATGATACCGACAACGCAATCTAAACAACCACATTATGAAGGAAATTGACTCTTATAGCTTAGTTGATGTTCAAAGTTAAAGATAAACTGCGCTGTTTTTTTTTTTTGTACTTATTGGAATTCCACTCATTTATTACTAGTATTACTTTTGGGGTTTCCCTTGTAAATGAAGATTACCATATAGATCAGATAAAAAAAATGATGTTCTATTTTAAATTTGCCGGTCTGTAATATAAAATTATTATTATTTTATGTGTGACTCAATACAAAATTTTAGACGGTAAAATCTCAGATAAAAAGTTGTTGGATTTTAAAGATACGGGCGGCCTTGATGGTGGGTATGCTGTTAAAATATTCACCTCCGTCAAAAACCGCCATAAACAGAAATAATAGTCAAATATGGACAGATTTTGTTCTTACACCAATCATTAATATGGCATAAACAGTAGTTTATTGTCAATTTTGTTTGCTTTGTTATGTAAACAAAAGCAAAAAAACGTTACGTTTCCTGACTTTTGTTTAGATCCTGTTATAGTAAACATAAAGAGCGTTTGTTACTGTTTTCCTGTTACTGTTTTTGTGTGTGATTAACCAATAGAATTGGGCTGTGTTATGTAAACAGAAGCACAACTTATGTAACACGAGCAGGCTCTTGTTTACGTACACCATCGTACGTCTTGACGACAATATATTATTTACGCGCTGATTTAATATGTTTGGAATATGAACAAAACAATACATATTTTAATATTCCTTCTGTCGATGGCGATTTGAACAAATATGAATATTTATGCAACGAACGCCACCCGTGCCTTTAAGTCCGTTGATTGTGATTGCATACGACTGTACGCTAGCGACATACATGCTTTCTCGCAATAAATACGTGAAATACTGTTACGAGGACTCCATATGTCGCTTAAAAAATCACTCGTCACAGAATTAAAAACCAAATCGAGTCCATTTTATTGCATATGTATTCCTCGTATGAGACACATAAAGATCGTTTGTCTCATGTCAGTGCGAGAATTGAATAATAGCTGGACAATTACCACAAGAAAACTAAGATGCATGCATCAGGTCGGCCGTGAACTATCTACCATAGATATGGACAATTACCATGACTAGTACGTGTTTTATGAATATGAATCATGTAGGTCGATGTGATTTGTCGACATAATTTATGGGCTCATTTTAGAGCCATGTACATTTTTACATTTTCTTCTATGGCAATCACTGGCATATAAGTATCATATAGTAAAGCCACATGGCATTTTTCGCTCCAAAATACACCTAATAATATTTAAGAAATAAATACACTGTGTATCGGTGTGTATGGTCAAGTTGTACCACAAAAAACTGATTGTAGGACGACGCGTAGCGGAGTCCTACAATCAGTCTTTTGTGGTACAACTTGACCATACACACCGATACACCGTGTATTTATTTCTTTTGTAATACGACTGAAAGTTTATGGTCACAATTCGACTGAATAGTCAACGAAATGCTGCGCTTTTTCGGTCTCATGTGAGAAAACATTTCGTGGTGTAATTCGTATTGGGCGTACTCGATTTCTTTGCATGGAGTACTCTGGTAATGTCCTGTCTTGTTATGAAATTCCCCCTTTGACTTTTCGAGGCACCTCTTCTAGAAATAATCGTTGTGATTGGCTTAAAAAACGATGTGTTTTCAGCGGCGCCCGTGCGTTTCATTTAAATTGTACAGGAAATACGATTGGGTCATTTCTGTTTTGAACGTTGTTGGGACAACATGAATATGATCATCGACTATGGACCATTTTCCTTACACAAAGCGATCTAAATGATCTAGTTTACTAAACTAATCTTATTCCCCTTCTGTACTGGTGAACAAACGCTTTCATTTTCAACTTGATTCCGAAATATCGAATATGATCGAGATTCGAATCGACGAATGCACAGCCCGGCCCCATGGATTTATTTTGTCATTTAATATACTTATTAAGTAACTTTCTTTGGTCGTAACATATATCAATATACCATAACATCATTTGGACCATATTCATTGGCAACCAAACTGGTTTCAATTGACAAATCGCTAGAAAATTCGCAAGATTGTCAAGATGTAGCAAAATTCAAAGGGATACGGGTGCGGGTGTACTCCGTTGATGTCCCGTTTGCGCGGAGTTAGAAAAGACGGGAAAAGTCGCGTGCGGCGATCTGAATAAACCGCTTTTTTTCGTGGTACAATTGGAAAAAGTAGAATTGTACCACAAAACTGGAACGAGATAGCCATGGTAACTCGGGCCACTGGCCAACCAGGACATGGCTTTTAAGCATAGTTAGGCAGGGTCGTATTACAATTGCGTTTGTCTGTTTCCCGGTATCAATCCGCTTAGAATAACCTCATTTTGAGTCGTTAATGTGCTGAAAATGAGAGCGTTTTGGTCACATTCCTTATGTACCTATTTCACATTATACATGTAGGTCGATTATGTGCGTATATGCGCGAGGATATGTTGCAGCATTAACATAATAAGTACAAAGTTGTATCATTTTGCGACAGAACCTTCTGCCGTTAGCGGCATAATACGATTACCCTCTTATTCTGCCGCTAGGGGCAAACTATAGCGGCAGAGTAGCCTTTTCCTATTTAAATTGTCCATACTACTCTATTATTGGAGGTATGTGCATCAGTTGCCAGCATATGGTGGTGTTTTTGTTGTCATCAGTCCACTAATTCTAAGCACTTCAAAACATTATGTTCTCCTCAAACGGATCTGGTGCTACTTCAAGCGGGATTAACCCATTACCCAACAGAACGGCCCTGTGCCAATGCATTCTCTTATATATGCGAGTCGACCATGGGTCGCCTCGCATATATAAGAGAATGCATTGGCTTAACACATATTTAAAATGATAAAATTGTCAAAGAATGTAGATAAATATTATAAAAAATGTAAGAAAAAATTATAAAATTGTTAAAGATTTTTGTTTAGGCCAATGCATTCTCTTATATATGCGAGGCGACCTATGGTCGACTCGCATATATAAGAGAATGCATTGGCACAGGGCATAACTGTAACCATCACAATGTGGTCAATGAACCGGTTCCAATGATATCCATATTTGTATGGTGTTATTGAGACAGACCGAAGATATTTTAGGCTGTTGAAGCTTTATTTTGGCGTTTTTGGCCGGTTTGTTGGGTAAAGGGTTAACCCATTATATACTAAATAGATTATCCCATTCAGTTACAACAGTATATATTGGAATGGTATGTTATGCATCTGGAGCAGACGGCACGATAATACAAGTGCAGAAGAATGCATATCCATTGGTTGGAAATGTTCATATAATACATTCAACGTTTGTTGAACTTATTATCTGAACATTTCCTAAGCAATCGAACTACTCTCCGGTGAGTATTTAGTATATAAAGGATTAAACCGTGTGCTCTCCGCCAAGAGGGGTTAAAGGACAGCTAATTTGAAGTTCAAAACGTTTTGGGTTCGGCAGTAGGAACAATATTGGTCATTAGATACACGAAATGGCAGTACAATCTGTACAATGACCTTAATTAATCTAGAGCAATTAAGTCGTAACAATTTTTCTACCGTTTTTTTAAATGAGATAAACACTCTTTATTCATAACATATCAGGAATAAATATAAATTTAGCGTTCTTTACTGTGCCATGCTGATTTACTCTATGACTGAATTTGATTCCGTGGAAGCTCTCATCAAACTGGATTAGTTCAGTCCCCTGCTACGACAACGTGCCTACTGCCACCACGTGCACATAGTGTGAGGAAATCCCGCATTTGTTTTGTATTTAAAACTTGACTCAGTCACAATTCCATTCTCCATTATTCTGAGAAACCGAATTGTCCATAATCAGTTCATATTCAAATCAGAATTTATACTTAACAGACAAAACTCTTGAATATAAAATATTATATTTAATTACGTATTATTTGCGTGGTGTCAGTGGTCATACCAGCGCAGCTAGGTAAATATCTTACATGAGGACAAATTGCAAGGCAAAATTTATTTCTTGCAAATACTCCTTTAATGTCATTGCAGCTAGCGCATTCTGTGTTAATATTCGCACGTTTTTAAATTATTTCATTCATCCAATGGTCAGCGAAGTGCTTCACTTTGTCGTAGTGCACCATTGCTGGTGTATATTGGTGAATTTTAGGAAGTGGTTTTGATGCTCTGCATTCAACAATTGGGCATATTTTATTCCCCTCTCGATATTCTTGGCGATAAAATAATGTTAAGGCATTTCAATACCATGTGAATCAGCTGCGAATATAATTTATCCTTTTCCACCATATTCCCAAATATGAGAAGAAAATAACGCATCAAACACATAATTTGACTTGCAGTTTGTGTACCTGGTTTATGATGGTTTATTTCACTGAGCCTGTTGTTGGAATCACTGTGGCCAAAATTTAAAGCTTTCAAAGAGACAGTTTACTGTCTCCGAAGTTATCAAATTGCTTTCAATTATAGCTTGCAGAGGAAAAGTGTCATTTCTATATGAGAAAGATCATCAAGTAGGTCATGCATTGTGTTCAAAACATTTGTTTAAAAGGGGGTTTCAGTCTGCTAAATTCCTCTTTAATTTAAGATGGAGATGGAAGACTTACTTTCGATGTCTTCGATGCCAACATCACATCAAGATAAAATGGATCTCTCTTCAAGATATGCAACATAATCATCGTAAACCAAGGGTGACGATTGTTGCAACGAGTTTTGTACAACTGATAGGGTACGTTCATACGCTGGCAATATAAGCACTGCAAACTGCAAAAATGCCATGCCCGATGGGCGTTTAGGTTCATACGCTGCCAACATTGCACTGCAAACTCTTTGTATGACCAAATACTTTAGCACACCTTACAGGTCACATTTCTCATCCAATCGTCACCAAACTCCATATGGATCTTCGAAGTGACCTCTAGATGGGAGCCTATATTTTTCCCAAAAATTTGTTTCTCGATGGGTGCCGCCTATCATTGTTTTCCGAATTTTGTAAAACAAACATGACCACAATTTTTCCTGACCACCCCCTGCTTGAAGCATAGAAAAAAGTTTTTTAAACAAATTTGTTTGATGATTAAAGCCAAAATCATTTTATATTCTTTCCTCCGTAAAACTCTTTTAACAAAAAATATCCTGAATGGCCAACTAGTTCCTCAGATATAATGAAAATTCTACTAAACGGGCAGTATGTTTGCCTGTAGTCAAGGAATAATGAAGTTCACATGGACATGGTGAAGATCTTTGATAAATTGTCTGAAATACTGGTACTACTAGCCTGGTACTAGCTGAAATTTTCGAGACATAGTGTGACACTATTATATGTCTGTGTGTTTGTACAAACACCCAAGCGCGTTATTTATAACTTATACTTCTTGACTAAATTAACTTTAACATATTCTAAGATGTATTCGCGAAAGAATTATTGACAATGCAACTAAATTCGATATCCTAGTGTATCAATTGAATGCCCGTGTGCATCAGGAAGTGTAATATGTTTTAAATCTCAGACAATCACTCAATGACATATCTGAGGCCAAATAATCACTCGTGTCCGCTTCGTGTCCTTGTGTGATTATTTGGCTTCAGACACTTCACTTAGTTATTATCTTTTACTGACATTCAAACTAGGCTTAGCGCCTTAACACAAGGTCGACCGTCTTAGGACTTCAGTTTACAACAAATAGTCTTCAGGTGTATCTGCTATAACATTGTTATTGCACGACACAACCTTCACATATTGTCAGCCTTCATGTCTCGGAATTGATCCGTGGATCCTCTGTCCTTATAAACTCATATAATACAACATAGTAGCATATCAGAGTCAGTAGCTAGGGAACTCTCTGCAATTCGCAGTCTGTAAACATACACTCATACTGACATATTGAGTCTCTCGTAGTCTCGACGAATTGTCGTTTCCTGTAAGCATGCATGCAGGCTTCCTCTTAATGACGTCACATCACGTTACGTTAATCGCTTCGATTGGACAATTATATGGTGGTGCTACTAATATAGACTTCTGATTGGCGCTACTGTCTGGAAATTGAAAGTCTACAAGTAATCCGACCCACTATTTATGTGTGGGTCTGTAGTTGACTTAGCTTGCAATTCTTTATGACGGGAGTTATGTTAAATAGACTGACAATAAGCGTGTATTGTCTTATAGGAATTATGTCAGTAGTGGACATGCAGTTGGTTAGTTTTGTCGGCGAAGGTGAGTATTATTGACTCACACATGGTTGTTATGCCTTTGTGATGGGATTCGCACAATCGGTGACCATGCAGTGTCCAATTTGTCAAAAATGGGCAAAGAATTTCATTTTAGTCAAAAAGTTTCAAACTTATAATCGGCAGCCATCTCTCAGAATATCACCATTTGAATTGTGTAAGTTTGGATAACACACCAGGAGTTACACGTGCAAACTTATCTAAACCATGACGATTATTTGATATTTTTAGTCCGATTTGTCACCACAAAACAACCATTTGTGTGTTTTCTGTATCAAGAATTAATATGATTGTACACATGAGCCCATATGATCCGGATATCTATCGACTTTCAAAAGATAAAGTTTTGACACGGTTTTATTATTGTTAGGCTTGCAAAAATTCCAATGGTCACCTCTTATAAAGAGCGTCCATGCTACCATCGCCCAAAAGTGGAAGATAATAAAGAGAGTTTTCAATAATAACCTTTTCTGATCGGTTTGTTGTAGGTTATCGCATGTGTGATACGAATGGTGACGAAATTGGCTCCGGACATTCTGACGTCTGGTGGCACATCTGACCGGGCAACTTTAATCAACAAAAAATACTTTACTGTTTTGTGGTTTCAATCTAGCGCCTCGCCGAAAGTATAGGATACGCATATTCCTATTTTTACAGTGTGTTTTTTTTTTGTGTGAAAGCTCATCGGTCAGATGCTCGTAGCCCGTTTATACATGTATATAACCATGGGTATGTGCCAGATATAACCGTACAAAAAAACGCCGTTCTTTTTACCGTGTATTTATCCATGGTGTGTGTGCCTGTGGTTGTCCGTAACCTGGTGCCCTGTGTTATTGCTTTGGAGTGTAATCATGTTCGACTGGTGTTCTTAGATTGGTAATAATGAGATTAGCGGTTTCCATGTGTTGTCTGGTCATATTTACTGTTTGAAATTTGTCTGGGAAAAGACGCACTTTTTATACTAGAAATGGCACGTCGAGTTGGTTTAAGGGTTTTTAGAAAAAGTATTTATGTGATATAGAGAGGCCAACAGAACGGTACCATATATATACTATATGCCACTGCATCCAATTTGGGTTTAGTGGTGAGTTCATTTTCCCCTGATTTCTGCTCCATATGTGGTCTTCTCCTTTAAAATATCTATATGATTTCAAACAGGGGATATCCCCGACGCAGGGACTATACGGGTGCGGGCTTTAGCTATTGCATGGGTTGACCATGGCAGATCTCACCGACGGGGGTGGCTATCCCTCCCCAACAGGGGTGGGAATGTAGCCCCCTGACTCCTCCCGGGTGCCACCCAACATAATTTAGTATCAATGATTTTTCGTCTTAAGTGAATGCAAGACCGCGCTCATAGCATGGAGTGCCAAGCAGGGACGTATCAACAGGGGTGGTTATGGAGGGGTCCCCCTCAAACTGTAGTCAAACCTAATGCAACATTAATTGGAAAATTCACACCAAAATTAGGTTGAAATTGTTCTCGTAGTTTGATACTTTGTGACGAATTTGTTGTTTTTAGACCAACATTTGCATATTTCCCCTTTCATTTGCAAAATTCTGGACTGAAATGACCATCAGTTGGCAATTTTCAAATCTAAGGGTGAGTGTCAGGTTAAAAATTCTTGTGGATCCTCTCTATTAAATATATGCATACTGCTTAATTGTTTGAGAAGGTTGAGATATCTTTATTACCTCCAAGTATAGGAGAGATCGATACACATGACATATAAATACAGTTGGATTAAAGTGGGCTCCCCTGACCAATGTGGTGGGTCGTTATGTACAAGTATGGAGAGGTCTTGGAAACTACGAGAGTGAAGCATATATGCATTTGAATGTTCACAACAGCTTTTGTTGCAGGAAAATCTTATTTGTCCAACAGATATGACAGCTAGTCGTTACAACATGCGTGGGTGTTGAGAAGATAATTACAATGGACGAGACACGGGTTGCTGTACGCCATTCCTTATCATTGTGCTGAGAACGTACAGGAACTTCGCAGAATATAGTACTAGTTCCTTGAGGCAGTGAGATATGTGTTCTGTTAGGGTTTCAAGAGAACTTCCGAGGAGGGTTGCTACCAGGTCATCTCTGGCTAACGACGCAAGGTGAAAATATTCGGGTATGCCGAAACGAGAGATAATCCCTTCCCAAAAAGAGTTTCTAATAATGAGTGCGGCTGGAGAAGAGCATACGAACATGGCGTGGTCGATTTCGTTCGAGTACACGTCGCTGCAGAGATGACACACTAAATTGTTGGCATAGGTAGTCCTGTTGAGAAGCAGTACTAAGTTTTTGAGATATTTCAACATGTGAGCGTTTACATGGAGAAGTTTCCAGACTGCCCAGTTTGATAGGGGATTAGGGTGAACTTTCCACAGAATTCGCAAGGATGGATCGGACGAAACTTTGGTCTGCCACGAGGAAATGAACGTTCCCCTGACAGCTGCCTTCACAAGAGTTATCCACGTTGACAGTTTTGGGAAGACCCCAATGTCCAGGTAGTCGTTCAAATAGTTCAAAAGATCGTATTTGGCTAATATGGAGAAAATTTCCTGTACAATTAAAACCACTGGAGCGACTGTATAGTCTGTAGAGGTGTGCTTTCAGGACAAACAGTCGTAATGGTAATTGATGGCCGAACGGTAGATGGATAAGACGTCCCATAAAGCAAAGTTTTTTGATATGCAGTTGATATTCAATTGGTAGAAATCCAAGAAGACCTAGCGATAGCCTAGTTGACGCTCGTTTTGGGAGGGATTGTGCGTATTTGAGACATGTTCTGGCGGCTTTGTTCATAATGGTGATGGCGGAACTTTGATAAAAAGGAACCACCTCGACACCGTAGAGAGCTCTCGGTAGAACAACAGTTTTGAGGACATTTGTCATGGAGATGGGTGTAGTGGATTTCATAAGTTTGTTACCCATGATATTGAAAAAGTTGTTCCTCATTTTTGTCGACACGGAAGAGGCGGAATTGACCTGCTTCGCAAACTTGTCCTGAATTAAACCAAGATGGGCACATTCTGTAACTTCCTGAATAGTTTGATTGCCCAACCTCCATATCCTTCCCGAGCGGTCATATGAGTTTTTATTCTCGTTGAATACAACAATTTTGCTCTTCGTCCCCCCTCAAACTGTAGTCAAACCTAATGCAACATTAATTGGAAAATTCACACCAAAATTAGGTTGAAATTGTTCTCGTAGTTTGATACTTTGTGACGAATTTGTTGTTTTTAGACCAACATTTGCATATTTCCCCTTTCATTTGCAAAATTCTGGACTGAAATGACCATCAGTTGGCAATTTTCAAATCTAAGGGTGAGTGTCAGGTTAAAAATTCTTGTGGATCCTCTCTATTAAATATATGCATACTGATTAATTGTTTGAGAAGGTTGAAATATCGCTTGTCTGGGTAAGCTGTAGAAACACGGAAATCTTTTATACTTCCCATTTGTAGTATGGGTATATGCTTCCGGGGAACTGTTCTGTTGGTCATATGTATTGACAATTTAGAAAGTTTACAATTGAGAACCAATACTTAATGGTGCCATAAAGGGCAATTCAACATTGTATTTTCTATATTAAATACTCTTTGACGAGTAGTTAACATAGGAAATGTTCAGATAATAAGTTCAACAAACAACCACGTCGTTCGTGGAACTTATTATCTGAAGATTTCCCACCAATTAACTGATACGAATACTTCTGCTCTTTTAAAACCGTAATATGCATGAGACACTGTGCCAAGACAACCACAGGGACATAACTTTCAACCCGGGAAGAAGATAGGAAATCTCTGTCAGAGGGGCGCTCGATTACCACACATATCAGCGTCGCTGTTGACCACATCTAGATCACAAAAGTACTGAGCACCAAATCGAATTAGCGAGCGTCCATGCAATAACATAGGGAAATGATTTGTGGAGTAAACAGAACACGGTCTTGAGGATTATCAAGACCAGATGTATCGCCTAGAAAGCTACTGAAACCAGGAGAGTTAATAGGACCCATGGGGAGATGACGATAACTCAATTACCCTAAGTACGATGAACCGACGCGCCGTGAAAATACACATGGCCGTCATTAGCAGACACTGGGTATTTTAGGAAGAAGAAGCCGACATGAAAAGACAGTTCTAACCAGCTACCCGATAGTAACAACAAATTCTCGGACGCCAGAGAAAAGCAGCTAGAAGGATGGATGAAGATACAAGGTAAACATGATGCTCTTGTGATCCTAACAACATCTCACTGATGCGCCGGCGGAAGAAGAACATGAGACGACAGGAAGATAAACTCAACCGGAACTCAACCGAGTAGAAGACAAGCAGATACATCCAACCTATGAAGACGGAAGAAGATCCCAACCCAAGCAGACGACAGGAAGAGAAACCCAGATACCGATGATTGAACATTATTGACTTTGTTATATATAAATAATCAAACAGTTCTGATAGCCTTAAGAGTTATATG
Organism: Siphonodentalium dalli; assembly: GCA_032622095.1. NCBI lineage: Eukaryota > Metazoa > Mollusca > Scaphopoda > Gadilida > Siphonodentaliidae > Siphonodentalium > Siphonodentalium dalli. Next base: position 192,694,138 of record CP136062.1, on the reverse strand, counting down.
TACCCGTATTGGCACATATCTCTTAACTGGTGCCGTGAGCAGGATCTGAACGCTAATCACAGACACAACGTGAAGCCAGAAGAGGAACAGTGTGCACAGAAACAGTGTGGGAAAATTCGCAAAACGTGAGTCTAATTGTTTATTATCATAATGGCTACCCAACAACAACAATCAGCTGGTGTTCTCGCCCCATTAACAGAATCTATCAATTCTCAAATTGCTGCAATGGCCATGACTACGGTGACACAGGTAGTGACGTCATTTGACGGGGACCCCACGAAATACCACGGGTGGGTCAAGTCGATAGAAAAATGCGCGATCCTAACCGGCGCTAACGAAGCAAAGAAGCCCTATATGGCATTCCAGAGCGCGACGGGCCCCGTATCAGATTTTTTACAAAGATATTTGGCCACGAATCCTAACGCCACGTGGCAAGACACAAAAACTGAATTATCTAGTCGATTTGCCGAGATAAATGACATTCAATTCGCCTTTTCGATGCTAAGAAAAATCAAGCAAAAACAAAACGAAAATTTACATGTGCTTGCCGAACGGATTTTGGAGATCGCGATTGTGGCATACCGAGAGCAGCCCGGCGGGATCAACGCGGTTGAAGGCCAACTCGTAGGGTTTTATATTGACGCTTTAAGAAGCGACAGTTTGAAAATGAAGTTGATCAGGGATGCGCCGAAAACACTAAAATTGGCAGCCGACATCGCCATGCGGGAAATGGGGATCCGACGGGTATTCAACCTACGAACGGGCCGCGAAAATTACAACGAAAACGAACCGGAAGCAATGGAAATCGATAGTTTCAGAAACAAACGCGCGAGAACAACCTGCGATGTGTGCGCAAGCGATAATCACACGACCCGAGAACACAGATCACGCCCGAGACAGGTGCATGTCGATGCGGTGGTTAAACCACGAACGGTCGAATGTTGGACGTGTCAAGGTGATCATTTCGATCGCGACTGCCCCTTTAAGACCGAAAACCGGAGGCACGTATCTTGCTGGGTTTGCGAAGGTAACCACTTAGCTAGAAATTGCCCCTCCAAATCCGGAGGTTCGAAGCGAAATCAATGGAACGCGCCGGTAACGCCACCTAGGGGAATCCGCCGAGATCAGCCGAACCGATCACGTGACATATCCCATGATACACCGCGACACAGCCGGAGATATCCGACATTAAACGAACCGCCACGAATGATGACCCCGCCCACATATGCAAAAAACTAAGGAATCCTCTCATTGAGGCCACATATGAGAGGGAGTTTAGTATCAATATTGTGGGAAACCCCAGCTCGTGTTTAGTTAGAATAGGTAAAAATAAATATCGCTCATTAGTGGATAGTGGAGCGGAAGTATCATTGATTCACAAACGCGCCTATGACGCATTACAGTTCCGACCAAAACTAACTAGGGAACACATCAATCTTAGCTCCGTGAATGGGAAGTCACTGGGCGTACTTGGTAGCGTGGAACTAACCTTCAGAATGGCGAAACTAAAATTAACCCATCAATTTTATGTGGTGAATGATATGAACCGGAATATGATCTTAGGGAGGGATTGGTTGACCTCTCGGGGGGTCAGACTATATTATGACCTGGGATGCCTCAAGATCAGTGACGTGTATATCCCCTTGGAAGCAGATGCGCATATCGCTTCCCTTCTGAGATTAACCAGCAAAGTTAGTTTAAAGCCCCGAACATCGACTTTATGTATGGGAAAATCAAAAAACTTAGCTTCTCTTCACAAGTCGACATTAATAGAGGTTGCCCAAATCAAGAAAGGTTACCTAGCATCAAAACCCGGTTTGGAGGTAAGGAATTCGATTTCGGAACTAGGTAAAAGACATCAAGTCCCATTGCTACTTGTGAACAACACTAATAAAACCGTTTATCTACGGCGCGGCAGTGTAGTTGGAAAATCAGTCACGTATGGACGAAGACGCAATCGTGCTGGGAAAGGTTATTGTCAAATAACATTACAGCAACAGCCTAAATCATTTATGATGGTACACAAACACGTGAAACAGGCGAAACGCCAACAAGCAGCGAAAGTTAACAAAAAGGCCACAGACACCAAATTCGAGATTGGCGAGGCCGTCTATGTGAAGAATCATTTACGAGAAAGCAAACTTGAAAGCAAATGGAAACTTTACTTCCGCATAACCAAGCAAATAACGCCCGTTACTTTCGAGGTAAGGAATCAATTAACTGGGAAAGTCACACAATCCCATGCTGAACACATGCGCAAGGCCAACCTTGAATGGGAAATCCCCAAAACTGACAACAACAAGCGTGCTCAAACGTATGTTGTTCCCCCCGAAGACGAAGATAGCGACGTTCCTGCCCCTAACCCTGTGGGTGGGTCTTCTGGCGATGAAACAGAACCATTACCAGATGATGTAATCGCTCGATATCGGAGACAATGTTCGGACTCCGATGACGAAGATGTCCCTTTAAGCGAGCTTAAGATGCGCTTACAGCGTAGGAAAACGCGACTCGCGCGCTCAGAGCCGCTACAAAACCCTGACTCGTCCATGGACGAGAGACCAGAGCCGAGTGCCAAGGCACGACGCGCTCCAGCGCCTCGTCGAAACGGGCGCAAAGTAACAAAGATGTTTACAAGTGATGACAGCTCAGAGGATGAGTTAATGGAAGTGGCCGCCATTGAACAAAACCCTCGTGAATCTAGGCCCGTACCGGCCCCTCGCAAGTGTAAGCAGCTCATGAATGGAGCGAGCATCAACTTAATAGGCAAACCGTCGCTTCAAGCCCTGCTATCAGCGATAATAATAGAGTGCTCGAAACAGTGACCTGGGGTCCATTACAGAAGAAATGCGACCCTACCCTTAACTGGCTTATTGGCAAACCTAACCTGGCTTCGTAAATGTTGAAAATAGTTAGCCCGACGCCCCAGACCGAATCGCGAATAAATAGTCATGTTCGGATCAATGACAGGTCGCGCGCCCCATGAAACCCGGCACGTACGCATGGCGATTTAATAAATAAAGCTTTGAACTTTACAATCACGCGCCGAGAGATAACGAGCACCGCGCCGACGTGCACGCCGCCACCCTTAGGGTTACTGCGTTTAAGCGCACCCCGCTCAAATAAACACGATCGAAAATATTCTCACGACTGACTTAGTGAACGAAGAAGTATTACCCCAATGAATGGTAGAGATGGCCAGGGTGGTATTTTGCCCTAGTAACGTAGTTACAGTAGTAATTTTCATTATCTTGACCCACCGATTCTGGTGGAAATTTGTTAAACATCAGTTGCCAAGGTTAGCCATTATGTATAGTAAGCAGTTAGACCAGCGACCTGAGGATATCCTGAATGCCGTGTTCAAAGAACCCATCGACGAAGCAATGGAGACGGATGCACCAAAGCCGTCTGCGCTATTCCGGGACAACACTCAGGAACGCCTACATGTATATCCAATTATAGCCGTCAGAGGCTGACCACATCTGTGGCGGATTTGGATTAGTATTAATTATGTATCGTATATTAATGTATTCCGAATTTCCTCCGTAATTATTGTTGCGCGGATATCAGAATCATTTGCATGTATATAGACATTTATGCATTTCATATATTTCAAATATTAATTGTTGCATAACGATGTCCAGGGTATTATAGTTGTATAATCATCAGAATGATTATAGCAAGCGTTGAATAGGGACTATAAATCCCGACATTCAGTCATACGTTTTGATAATTGAAATCAATCACCCCGACTTATCTGGTGTTTAAACTGTTCGTCAACAAATCCATCTATATAATTAGTTGTAAATTCCATTTTCGTATTGGGCCGATCTGACGACCCTCAAGCGATACCGATAAATTGGAAAATTAACCATTGTGTATTCTGACTGTGTCATTTGTTCTCAAACCTCACACAAATATCCGTTTGAGTATTACAGGCTGACCATGGCGGTGGAACAAGGGTCGACCAGTTGTCAGAACCTACCCCATACTCGGACATTGAGGACGAAAATACCTCGACGTCCGATGATGACGAAAATGACGACGCCATGAAATTTCAATCATAGTTTTACACCCAAAGAGTCACAGCCAGTAGGTCGGAGTTGTCTGAGAGACGCCCAGACCACCCGATCTACACGGAGACGGCCGACATCGAACCAGCTATCCATCGCCGATGCCGCTGTTGCGAAACACTTCGACGAATCATCGACCTGCTGCGCAGCGACGAATTGGACTTGCGATTTCAAGATCAACTTTAAATCGAAAAAGTGAAGGAGTAATGTGCCAAGACAACCACAGGGACATAACTTTCAACCCGGGAAGAAGATAGGAAATCTCTGTCAGAGGGGCGCTCGATTACCACACATATCAGCGTCGCTGTTGACCACATCTAGATCACAAAAGTACTGAGCACCAAATCGAATTAGCGAGCGTCCATGCAATAACATAGGGAAATGATTTGTGGAGTAAACAGAACACGGTCTTGAGGATTATCAAGACCAGATGTATCGCCTAGAAAGCTACTGAAACCAGGAGAGTTAATAGGACCCATGGGGAGATGACGATAACTCAATTACCCTAAGTACGATGAACCGACGCGCCGTGAAAATACACATGGCCGTCATTAGCAGACACTGGGTATTTTAGGAAGAAGAAGCCGACATGAAAAGACAGTTCTAACCAGCTACCCGATAGTAACAACAAATTATCGGACGCCAGAGAAAAGCAGCTAGAAGGATGGATGAAGATACAAGGTAAACATGATGCTCTTGTGATCCTAACAACATCTCACTGATGCGCCGGCGGAAGAAGAACATGAGACGACAGGAAGATAAACTCAACCGGAACTCAACCGAGTAGAAGACAAGCAGATACATCCAACATATGAAGACGGAAGAAGATCCCAACCCAAGCAGACGACAGGAAGAGAAACCCAGATACCGATGATTGAACATTATTGACTTTGTTATATATAAATAATCAAACAGTTCTGATAGCCTTAAGAGTTATATGTACCCGTATTGGCACAACACATGAATACAATTCTATATATATAGTATAGTATAAATTAATACATATATATAATTTATTGTGATGTCTTGCATGGTGGGCTATCAGAGTTCCAGAGAAAGCAATTTATTGTCTGAGAACTATGTCCTATATACCAACTCCTATGACTATGAAAGCACTTAAAAGTTTTGTAAACTTCTGTTTCCAATCAGATCTGAAAATAACGCTGTTACAACAAGCTATGGATGAATCTACATCACTGTCAAATCGTAAGTATATGCTAATACGCGGTGACAACTCTGCCTCTATACCATCGGAAATCAGATTATCGATACTAAATTGCGACTTGAGCGAAGTGATAACCCAAGCTGCAAAACAGAGTTCAGTCACGTGGCTATGATATGTCTGAACGCTGCCGGCATGTAAAATTTCTCAATTAAATCTCAAATTTTTTATTGAAGTGTTTTGGCAGTTTCAATTCGTTCTGCATGGCTTGATCTAGACAATTTTCAAATGAATATGGACAGTTCAGTTTCTCAGAATAATGCAGAATGCATTGTAACCTACAAAAGTCTCAAATAAATAAATGTGACATTTCTTCACATTACATGTAAGCGCTGGCAGCGGTAAGTCATGTGTAGGGGACTGAACTATACATGGAGCTTAGTGACATCGATGGCCAATACATATGACCGCATCTTATGTTTGCTGTCAATTAGGTCATGTTAATATTCCGAACACTACTTCGTCCATTGTAGCAGATATCTAGTCACAACAGCTAGTCATCAAATAACACAGGGACACAAAGATCCCACAATGGGTAAATGTGAAAAACATATAATCACGAATAAGAACATGGATAATAGATAACATTTGCTCTTATGTTCATTATTGATAGGACTGAAATAATGAAAGGTCGCGTGTTAACACCATAATTATGAAAACAAAACTCTTTCTGTTATATTTTTCAACAAACATCAATAATCGTATATTAAGTTCAAATAGTTTGGTCTGAACAGGTCTGATTATGATTTTCAGAATATATTTGCAATGCTTTAGCATTCCCCAATGTTTACCGTTTATTGTTTGAACGGTGGTATCTAATTGTCTTTGGTCACTATAACAGTAATGATAACAGTGGTTTCAATATGAGAAATCTCGTTATTGGAGAGATAGAGAGTAATAAATAGTTCACGAGGGAGTTGAGTCTGGTAAAACCGTGTGAGCTGAGCGAATCGTGAAACGTAATCTTCGAAACCAAATGATTGTTCTGTTTATTACACACTGTCTACCATTTAAACGCGTTAGTCGTATAGATAAAACGTGACAAAATAGTCATCGATCTGCTTATTAACCCTTACTGGGCCCCAACATATTATGTAGGTCACTGTAATGGAGTCCAGAAGTTCTGTGAAATGCATTATTAACCCTTTACCCAACAAACCGGCCAAAACCGGCCAAATAAAGCTTCAACAGCCTAAAATATCTTCGGTCTGTCTCAATAGAACCATACAAATATGGATATCATTCGAACCGGCTCCTTGACCACATTGTGATAGTTACAGTTATGCCCTGTGCCAATGCATTCTCTTATATATGCGAGTCGACCATAGGTCGCCTCGCATATATAAGAGAATGCATTGGCCTAAAAAAAATCTTTTTTTAACACTTTTTACCATTTTTTCTTACATTCTTTAACAATTTTATAATTTTTAATGTGTTAAGCCAATGCATTCTCTTATATATGCGAGGCGACCTATGGTCGACTCGCATATATAAGAGAATGCATTGGCACAGGGCCGTTCTGTTGGGTAAAGGGTTAAGAAACATGTATTATCTAAGAAATATATTGCCTACATTATTATTTCGATGTTATAAAGCTTCCAGTCAAAACTGTTTTTAAATGGTGGAATGTGATCTCTAGACGCGTAATCAGAGATTTGTGACATAATCTGGATCTTACTTTCCCTAATGTGTTGGAACACAACTTCTACTCTTTCCTGCAGCCGTTTGTGGTCACATTTTCCCACCGGAGCCTCAAGGAACTTTGCTGCAGACTGAAGATGGAAACTGTTATTACTACTTCCCAGAATTGGTACCTTATCATGACGCTAGGGATATATGTTTGTCAAGCAACCCGCAGACTCACCTGTTTGTTCCAGAAACACAAGAAGAACAGTTCGCTGTCGCAAGCATGGCAAGTAAGTGGTGTTTATAAAGTTCTAGGTGGCTCAGTCGCTAAGATGTAGCGCATTCATAAGCCGTCCGGTGATGGTGCATCGGGCTTAGGTTCATGTGTAGGTTTGTCGGGTGCTTACCGGAGGGCAGTGGTTACTACGTGCGATGTAGGATTTCCCTGACACTCACCATGTTGGTGGTCTTGTACGCTAACCTTGAACGGTCAAGAATCGCGTTATCGATTCTGTTTTTTTTTTCAATGATATTTCTGTAGCATCTGTATATATACTATACCTATGGAGACAAGAACTCAATATGAGTGTCCATTACTTCAAATCTGCTTGTTTCAGTGAGCGTAAACAAATTCTCACGCGATGCTAGATTTATGACGCTTTGTTGAGTTCGTCGTCTTGATGGCGTGCAGAGTGGCGCGACAAATTTGCACCCGCATACCCCCGCAGGCCTCACCGATGCTGAATAAAGGCTCCCAAAGGGAGCCCCTGTTTCAGATTGTAAGTTTACATATCAGTTTGTTTATTGTACATGTAGGCAGTGAGGCAATCGCACTATCAAACATCTGGCTGGCCTTGTGGAGAAACACGAGCGAAGGGCAATGGAATTGGGACAACGGAACTGCGACGTGGCCACTGATAGAAGCTCGGTGGGAACCCGGGACAGATCCGACCGACGACGACAGTCTGTTTGCATACATCCAGCTGATGGCCACAGAAATCACATGGCAAGCTGTGAATCAATACCGAGATATGAAAACCCTCTGTGAATCCAGGGGCATATCAACGATTGAGAAACCTGGTGAGTAACGTGGTATGGCATTGTCGCATGGGCACGTGCAAAACGATACTCATGACATCAAAAACGTGCATAAACCTACCAAGGAACTCCAAACTGAAAACGAGAGTTCTGATAGCAATGATATGGAGCTATATAAGTATTTTTACCTGGTTTTGGTTGTTGGTCGGTCGGATCAGCTACAATAAAAAGAGAGTCATGATAGCGATGATATGGAGTAATATAAGTATTTTACCAGGTTTTTGGTTGTTGGTCGGTCGGATCAGCTACAATAAAGAGTTTATGATCTAATTGCCCATTTGCGGTGATTATTCAGTGTTTTGAAAACATTCTTTATGCTTAGTCTCATTGTTTGGTGTCATATCGGATTTGAGAAAGAGGTGGCCTATTTCAGACGTAGCCAGAAATTCGTCTTTGGTTAAATTTCGACAACCCCCCCCCCCCCCCCCCCCCCCCCCCCGGTGAACCAAGCCGTTTTGATACTGATTTAGAATTTTTCAATTTGTACCTGAAACCTTAATCCAAACTATATATTGAAAAAAGGCGACATGAAGGTGGATCTGAAATTATAATTGCATGATCAATGTGCTTCTCAGAAATAGCGTCGAGAGATTGTGCCATTGCCCAAATTTGATTATTGTTATATTCGTGCATTTAAAAAAAAATATTTACCATATATGATGACTCAGATGGATCCAACATGGTTACGGTCTCACATGTGTACTTTCTATAGGGTATGAGAGTATGTGACGCTTTAAGTAAAACGTTATCAAGTTTACCACATGTTGTTTCAGATTTCTGTGGACAGTTTTTCATGGAATTGGGAGTTGTAATCTTACCTATGACGAAGAAGAATATGTGTGGCCGCTGCTACTATTATTTTGAGACTCCCAGAACATACCTCAACGCCTTGACCTTGTGTGAGACCGTGAATGGAGCACACATCATAATGACTGAAACGCTAGAGGAACTGATGGCAATTGATATCAGCTTCAATGGTATGCATTCTTTTAAGTTGAAACATGCATTCAGTTCTACCGAAAACTGGTAACTTTAGTTTCACCAGCATCGGCCGCTGATCGGAGAAAACATAGCTACTTAACCCTTTACCCAACAGAAGGGCCCTGTGCCAATGCATTCTCTTATATATGCGAGTCGACCATAGGTCGCCTCGCATATATAAGAGAATGCATTGGCTTAACACATTCAAAATTATAAAATTGTTAAAGAATGTAAGAAAAAATGGTAAAAAGTGTTAAAAAAAGATTTTTTTTAGGCCAATGCATTCTCTTATATATGCGAGGCGACCTATGGTCGACTCGCATATATAAGAGAATGCATTGGCACAGGGCATAACTGTAACTATCACAATGTGGTCAAGGAGCCGGTTCCAATGATATCCATATTTGTATGGTTCTATTGAGACAGACCGAAGATATTTTAGGCTGTTGAAGCTTTATTTGGCCGGTTTGTTGGGTAAAGGGTTAATGACAGATCCGAAAACACTATTGCTCACCCGAACACATTTTCAATGGAGCACGATGACGTCATTGACAAGTTAAGACAACGTGCGTAAAATATGTCACCGCGCTACCGGAAGTCGCACAATTGAGTCAATTGAAACGTTACATACTATAAATACGGTTAAGAGGAAGTTGTTCGGGTGCTGTTCCGAGTAATCCCATGGAACGTACCCAGATATTTGATCTCACTTCATAGCATATAATGTCGATAAAAAGTGTTTTCCATGCAGTTTCTTTTTGTATTGGTTTGTTGGGTTGAATTACAATGGAGATAAACGTATCAACAGCAGTTTTATCTTAATATAATTTGGCAAAGTGAAAGAATACTCCCATACGATGTGTTTCATCTGTCGATTTCTCACCATAGTTGTGAACCTTCTCGAACTTAGAAAACAGGAAATGTTTCCTCAATACACACATTTAGCATTGCCCACTGGCTGAACCGATCGTCTGCACAATGGCCATGCGTCACGCTTAGTGTTGCGCTTGTTACTTTAAGGAATACAAGTATCGGTATTGCATCTTGATTCTTGAACTTGCTCACACGACTGTTATAATGTTCCTGTATTTCAGACTATGTTAACTACACATGGCTTGGAGCAGAGAAAGCTGGCTCGGGTAAAGACAAAGGAACGTGGTACTGGACAATATCCAACACAGAGACATGGTACATCCAGAAGGACGTTCTAAGCACATTCAAAATGGGAGTAGAATACTACGCAATACTGAAATTTGATTTGTATACTCATCCCATAACATCTGTTGAAAACGTGCCATATCCTGTAATCTGTGAGTTTCCTGGATATAATGCTAATTGGTGTAGCAAAGGCGACACGTCGACTACAACTACAACAATCAAAACGACGACCACGAAAACTGCTATCACGACAGCTATTACTACCATGAGCACCACCACAATACCGACTACTGATAAAAGGTCAACAACATCGCCCACCGTATTTAACACTACGGAAACCACAGCAATGCCAACAACCTCACCAACCATCACTACCACTACGACAACGGCCGTCATAACTACCACTACAAATACAACCACACCGACAACCACCAATACAACAACAATAGCCACAACAGATATTGTAACTACAAAGATAACAACAGCCGCTACCATGGCAACAACATTACCCACCATAACTACCACTAAAACAACGACAACAACCTCAACGGCAAACATATCACCAAGAGTAACCACAACAATGATTGCCACAATGATGAAAAGCAAAGCAACCACAACAACTAAAACTACTACAATGATAACCTCAACGACAACCATCTTATCAGGAGCAATCACCACAACAAGTGCCACAGTAACAAAAAGCAAAACAACAACAATTATTACAACCAAAACGTCAACAACTACAAAGACAACGACCACCACAGCAACAGCTACGGTCACACCCACAACGGCATCCGAAACTACCAAAACAACGAGTACCATATCCATAGCAGCCGCTACTACTTATAATGCGGATGTTGATCCATTTGCTGCCAACGCCAATGTAGAACAAGCGGCGGCTTCTGCTATTGCCGTCAATACTACAACTGGTACGTCCTCGATTGCTTACGTCTCATTTAGTACTACCGCAGGGATGTCGAAATCGACTCTTGAAATAGAAACTGCCCCTACAACTCTAAAAACCCATGCTATGACATCCAGTGCAAAAATCCCAGCATTCGAGACGATCGCTTTATCGACGTCGAGGCCGATTGCAAGGTTGCTCAATTCTCAGTCGATGTGCCGCGCTCGATGCGTAACCATGGTAAGCACCAACTTTACCACTGTGCCTACATCGCTGTCACTGTCCATCAACAGAAATTCGACTAGCGTGTACAGAAGGAAACTCACATCCGCAGACGATGGTCGAATGTCGTTGAAGATTATTGGTTCTGTTCCCTGTGCCATTATTTGTTCAGCATTTTCACTTATTTTAATATCTGACGTAATATTACTTCATAGGCGAGGATGGTACCCGGTGGTTGACCGCGAGATTATAGTGACTTGAAATATTCTGCTGGGGGTTCTACAGATTCACAAAGTGATTGGCTTTCTAATAAACAATAACACATCATGAAATTGATTGAAACAAGACGAAACGTATCCATTAATAATCCTCGAATATGTTATCGTGGATACATGTACATGTATATAACATACACATATTTAAAAACTCAATTTTGAATCAGTTCCTGCAACATGACGAACGTGAAGACAATGAAGTATCAATGATGTTCTTAAACGCCCACTTAATTTTCGAACCCCCAGATTACATTATATAAAATATATGCCATATTATATACCATTTGGAAGAGAAAGCTCCAAAACATTGTATTATCAACTTATCCAGTGTAATAAACTGTGGACATGTTGCCAACGCGTTTTGTCATCTTGATTGCAGTAAAATTATTGTCAATACAGGGGGAATAACTCTATATATTAAAGATAGAGTTCTTCCCCTTCCATTGAAAAAGTTTGAATTCTGTTGCATTCTGGGAGCCAAAGGGGGGGGGGGAGTCATTATATCATTTCAGCAGTTTTCTATTTCTCTGTGGGCATCTTCTGAGACACTGATGTTTCAAATAGTGATGAATTATAGTATTTTAATCATATTGTATGGCATAGATTGTTATTAAAACCGTATATCAAGTCACTATGTAAAAAAATAATTGGCGACTATAAAATTATGTGGGCCTTTAATTTCATATATCTTTCCTGAAATTTAACAGCGAAATATCTTACCTATGTGGTTATATATCCACATATAAACACCTCAGAATAGTACCCCCCCCCCCCCAATCAAACATGTATTGTTTTAGTGATATCGGTGTACACAGACTGAAACGTCACTATAAATATTTTTTATGCCGAAGGTATTTTGTTATGGTATTTTTATATGTTATATGTCATTTTAAACACTGATCGATATACCATATACTTTATGGGGTGCAACGAGAGTGAATGATGGGTGTGCAATGACCCCCGCCCTGCCCCACCCATGGTGTCACTATAACTATAAAAATGATTTGTTTGCTTACCTATATGTATGCATGACATCACTGTATACAGTGTAAATAACTACATGTATTAATATAAATAAAAAAAATTTAAAACATTAAAAGTTGTTAAAATTTGTGACCCAGTCCTATAGAATTACAATCAACTATGTTGAAAGAAAATTTCAAGATGAATTTTCTGATGCGTTTCCTCATAGGTACAATGATTTCGATCTTGTGAGAGGGGTTTGACATGTGGTTCTGGATAGAGAACATGTTCTGAATAGAAAACAAACATTTAGTTAACATACTTAAGGGGATATAAGATACATCATATATTTTATGAAAGTCTGTAAAACAACTATCGTCAACAAGCACATGTAAAAAAGATGCAATTTGTTCTTATTTTCATTATTAATAACGTTCCAATAAAAAGATTTTGCATATCGAAACCATTGTTATGTCCAATTAGTCCAATAAAATACCAAAGTTTAATTAGAACTTGACGATAAGCATTGGAAAAGAACATATTTAGACTAAAATATTTTAACCTACTAAACGATTAGCAATATTTTTTACAAATCACTGTAACCGTTTTGTTTACATAACAATAGTTTGAATGCGCAAAATTTTGTTATTGTAAAAATATCAATATAAATGAATATAAGAAAAAAATTTGTCATGTTCTTATTAATGGTGTTTTTACTGACTTATATATTTTTTCCCGATATACACTATGAGTGCCTTGGGTCCCTTTAACTTACTATCCACTACCATTTGGATGTATTCTCTCATTGGAGTGGTTTCATTGTGTTACAAAGGAAATGTAGTTGTGCTAAACTTTCAAGCATGAGGCCCCCACCCCCCTTTTTCGTACGCCGTATTCCATGCCCTGTTATGAGGTACGCCGTATTCCGGCCCCTCTGTTAGGAGGTATTCAGCATTCCAAAAATACCGATATTCGTACGCCGAACTTCCAAAAAATGAAGTTTTCATATATTTTTATGTATTCCATATTCCGTATTCCACCCTCTGTGTTAAGTGGTATTCCGTATTCCATGGGGGATGGGGGTGGGGGTGGAGATGGCGGTGGGGGTGGGGGCCTCAAGCATGCGCTAAAGCATAATGCTAAAAAAAATCAACAAAGTGAACACAGTAATTGATGATGATATTAATAATTTATTAAAATATCAGGTGCTAACAAAACAGAACATAAAGAAATTGTATGATGAGTATGATAAAAACAAAATCTGAAATATGAATTACTAGTGGAAGGGAGCCATACATTAACAGTATTAGTTAGAAATTATGCTTATTTGTGGCTTGTAAATTAAATATTAATAGCTCCCTATTGTTGGACGATGATTTGTGACAATGATAATGATGGTGGAAGTGACAATGGTTAGTTATGAAAGTTGGTTGGTTGTTTAACATTGCAGAATGAAGATGGTACATTTATTATTGTTGTTTGTTTTTCGCTGTGACCACCCATCTGAGTGAAATACAAATACATGCTTTATTAGGAATCAAACCAACATGGCCACTGCATAATGTCAGAATGTGCACCATGGTGGCCAAGCCACATAATTTGCATGACTTCAATGATATTGTGTGACTGATTTTATTAAAAATAAAAATAGTTAGTGTTCGGACAGGTTCGGCTGATGAAAACTTGCTTGTCAATTCTATGAATATTGCCAAATAAGAATATTTTTTGCATTTGAAACAATATACATGTATTGGCAAACTACTACACATGAAGGAAGAATATATGGATGTCAACACTGATGACAAACATGATTATAATGAGAACACATGTAATACAGTAATTTTTGTTTGCTTGTCAAGGCACGAACCAGCCTAAAGGTTACAAATTGGGAGAATTCACTACTCTCTCCCTGTTTGGTTATTAGGGAGAAGTGAACTGTTTTCAGGGAGAAGTAACAATAGCTGAAATTCAATTTACACCCCAACATCGCCCTTCTATGAAATATTTTGCAACTCAAGGGCTCATTTATAAAACCAATTTAATGAGTACGAACACCATTATAATCAGCAAATATTCTGTAAATATGCTGCATAGACATACAAGCCTTGAAATAGGGTGTCTGTCATTTGCAGAATGAGGTCCCCAGAGGGTGAATTTAGTGATGCTACCCTGCATAGCGGGCTAGAATCACCATATTCACCCTCTGGGGACCTCATTCTGCTTACACCTCAGCAGAATGAGGTTCCCAGAGGGTGAATTTGGTGATGCTAGCCCGCTATGCGGGGTAGCATCACTAAATTCACCCTCTGGGGACCTCATTCTGCAAATGACAGACACCCTATTTCAAGGCTTGTAGACATATGCATACTGGTATATGAGAGAGAAGCCACTTCTCCCTGGAACAAAAATATGGAGAAGTGGCACATTTTAGGGAGAAGATGTTTGAAGAGGAGATGTCTCCCAACTTGCAAGTCGCCCTATAGGCTGGTCCCTGTGTCAAGATCCCTGGAACAAAATAGTCAAACATATATGAAATGCTTACATTCTGTACATGTATATGGACTCTATATACTCTATAAAGGCTGATGACAGTGCCAAAAATGTATCTCCCATGCTCATATTTCCACACAAAACAGGAATATACTAATAATGGTAACAATGTATGTTGTTTATTGTTACATGATGTGAAAAAGAGATATTTTATTTTCTGATGCCAAATTTGATATTACTTCAATAAGACTTTGTGAGTCATATATGGTCTGTATATCTATATTTTATATTTTAAAATTCAGTAATATTCAGTTCACAGATGTAGTCAGTATATGTTCCTCCACTAACTTCTCAGTGGGTAGTATTGGATGAGTTTCATTGAGAATCAATGGCAAGCTCCTCATGACGATTCACTCGACCAGGCCTGAAAATGTGGTGCCTGACATTTGCAGAATGAGGTCCCCAGAGGGTGAATTTAGTGATGCTACCCCACACTTCAAGCTAGCACAATCAATTCATCCTGTGGGGACCTCATTCTGCATGGCATCTGCTATGGGAGATCTAGACTCAGATTTATGTTCCCAGGTGGTGAAGATGGTGATGTGCACCCATTGGGCACCTCGACTATGCATTGTGTCATCTGCCAATTTTGTGATATAGAAAATCTAAACTTAAACAGAAAAAGAAACATTCTTGAGAAGTTTCTAAAGAAACTAAAAATACTTGTTAATTTGTTAATAAAGATAATTTCCAGAGAAGATGAGGCCTAAGCAGAATGAGGTTCAACAGAAGGTTAATTTAGTGATTCTAGCCAACTGTGCAGCGTAGCATCACTAAATTCACCCTCTGCAAACCTCATTCTGAAAATGTCCGGCACCATATTTTCAGGCCTGCACTCGATGGCATCCATCTTGGTAGAGTCCAAGTTCCTTTCAACATAAACTAGCTAGTGAAATCGAGAGGAATATACTGGTTTGCATCGAAGTATGGTTTTCTTACTCTTCTATAGCAGACTTTAACCCTTTACCCAACAGAAGGGCCCTGTGCCAATGCATTCTCTTATATATGCGAGTCGACCATAGGTCGCCTCGCATATATAAGAGAATGCATTGGTTTAACACATTAAAAATTATAAAATTGTTAAAGAATGTAAGAAAAAATGGTAAAAAGTGTTAAAAAAAGATTTTTTTTAGGCCAATGCATTCTCTTATATATGCGAGGCGACCTATGGTCGACTCGCATATATAAGAGAATGCATTGGCACAGGGCATAACTGTAACTATCACAATGTGGTCAATGAACCGGTTCCAATGATATCCATATTTGTATGGTTCTATTGAGACAGACCGAAGATATTTTAGGCTGTTGAAGCTTTATTTGGCCGGTTTTGGCCGGTTTGTTGGGTAAAGGGTTAAGCATAAATCACCCGCTCATCTAAAATCACCAATGGCAGTATCAAAATGTCACAATTGTGAAAGTAATCTGATTTATTCCATAGAAAAATTATAATTGTTCTGAACTCCACAAAAGTTGTCAACTGAAAGAATTAAATTAATGTGATTAATACATTAATCATTTAATCATAATGTTGACATAATTTCAAAAGAATAGGAACTCATCAGACCTCGAGAATTTGATGTGAACTTCATAACAGTTCGGGTTTTTTTCTTGACGTAAACAAATAGATCAACTGTGAGGTTACTCCTAGTTACGTGGCATATTCTGTGCATAATTTAACACAAAAGTTAGATTAAAATACACCATTATGACCATAAGATATCACTCTTTCTGATAAATGTAACATTTTGAATTGATTTGAATAATAAAGCTAATTAAACTGATGAAAAATCCAGCCGCTGGATCTGGGCATAAAGTCTGCTATACAGTAATGCCCCAAATAATCATCTCCTTAACCACAGCATAATTACGGGTAATTTTTCAGAGAGCTTTCCGATGAATGGCAACAAGCAATATTTCCGACTATATCCTGAAAAATTACCCATAATTCTGCTGTGGTTAAGGAGTCGATTATTTAGGGCATTACTGTATAACAGTAAGGCAACCGTACTTCAATGCAATCCAGTATTATCCCTACTGATTTTACTAGCTGATTTACATTGAAGGAACCTCAGACTACCATTTGGTTATATTACATCCTCAAAATCAGATCTCAATTCTCCCAATTGAATAAAACACATGATTTTGAATCCAGCTAACAAATTGTTTCAAAGAGTGGCAAGAATCTTCACAAATGATATGAACACACAGAAGACGGTTTGTCCAACTCCCCACACAAGTGCGTAGAATGGCATCATGGTTAAATCAGCTGCCCGATATACACCAGCAACCGCAGCACCTAAAATACAAAATGGTAAAATATTTGTATCTGCTGAGGCAACCAGCCATATTACAAAATGAATGCTCGAACAAATCTTGTGCAACCTGAATTCAACTATTATAGAAATATTAATGATACATAATCCGATTAAACGCCCCTAAGTTACTATTTCGTCAGCTTCGGGATAAAAAATATTTGGTTCGAGTCGTGGAACCCACCCATCAAAGCTCAAAGTTATTAGATTTAGTTTTTTTTAATCTGTTATTTTTCACCACACCGAATATTTGGCACCTAGGAAAAATTCCAATGAACTTCTTCCAGAAATATATGGACATGCACGGACACCGTCGTGAGAGGTAGAAAGGTCAGTGGTATCGTAAATTAACTTTGGAATATAACATGACGAAAAGTAATTCCAGCAACAACAAATAAGATAACCAGAAAAAGTTGACATGCAAACACATACATATACTTATTTACGAATCGGTAAGCATGTTTTAGACATGCAAAATAGCAAATAGACATGTTATATAACAGTATGCCAGTTACACATGGAAATATATATCACCATTTATGGAAGATTCAAACCACACTCACTAGTCATACAAACTGCCAAGAAAACCACACTCGCTAGTCATACAAACTGATGCAAACCACACTCGCTAGTCATACAAACCACACTCGCTAGTCATACAAACCACACTCGCTAGTCATACAAACCACACTCGCCAGTCAAACAAACCACACTCGCCAGTCATACAAACCACACTCGCTAGTCATACAAACCACACTCGCTAGTCATACAAACCACACCCGCTAGTCATACAAACCACACCCGCTAGTCATACAAACCACACTCGCCAGTCATACAAACCACACCCGCCAGTCATACAAACCACACTCGCAAGTCATACAAACCACACTCACTAGTCATACAAACCACACTCGCTAGTCATACAAACCACACTCGCTAGTCATACAAACCACACTCGCTAGTCATACAAACCACACTCGCTAGTCATACAAACCACACTCGCTAGTCATACAAACCACACTCGCTAGTCATACAAACCACACTCGCTAGTCATACAAACCACACTCGCTAGTCATACAAACCACACTCGCTAGTCATACAAACCACACTCGCTAGTCATACAAACCACACTCGCTAGTCATACAAACCACACTCGCTAGTCATACAAACCACACACACTAGTCATACAAACCACACTCGCTAGTCATACAAACCACACTCGCTAGTCATACAAACCACACTCGCTAGTCATACAAACCACACTCACTAGTCATACAAACCACACTCACTAGTCATACAAACCACACTCACTAGTCATACAAACCACACTCACTAGTCATACAAACTGCCAAGAAAAAACATTATTATAGGACATTTATTCGTAAAATATGATATCGTGCCTGGTATCGTTGTGAGTATTTATTGGTGGTACACTAATATGGATAACTAAATCGGCTTTTGGTGAAATTCCGTTGTTGTTGTAACTTGATAATGAAAGTGTCAATGACAATGTAGCCCAACTTTGAAAGGGAATAATTTCTTGTGTTACAGTCAATGGAGCGATTAGGAATAAGGAAAGTTGAAATGTCTAAGTGATACTAATCAACATGAAGAGACATATATAAAGTAAAATCCAAGATGGTTGCTGGTGGCTATGTTTTCGAATGAAATTCCAAAACATTTGATCGCTTCCATCTAGTAGATCAATATCAAGATTAATATGAAGTTTGGTGATGATTGGCGGAGGGAAGTGGACTGTAGGGTGTGCCAAAGGATTTAGTCATGCAAAATGACTTGTTCCCATCTATATGTCAATATTAACATCCATACAAATTTCATGATGATCAGGTGAAGAGTTTGGCCTGTAGCCCGTGCTAATGGATTGAATTTTGAAATCCAAGACGTCGCTGGCGGCCATGTTTTTTTGCCGAATGACTCCAAAATGACTCGTTTCCCATCTACATGTCAATGTCAACATACATGATAAATTTCATAAGGATCCGACCAAAGATACGACCTGTAGCCCATGCCAAAGGATTTAGTCATACAAAGGATTTAGTCATACAAAGGATTTAGTCATGCAAAAAGTTAAATCCAAGATGGCTGTTGGCGGCCATGTTTTATGGCCGAATGACCCCAAAATGACTCGTTCCCATCAACATGTCAATATTAACATCCAAGACAAAATTCATGATGATCAGACAAACATTTCGGCCTGTAGCCCGTGCTAATGGATTGAATTTTGAATTCCAAGATGGCCACTGGCAGCCATCTTATTTGCTGAATGACGTCAAAATGACTCGTTCCCATCTACATGTCAATGTTAACATCCATGACATATTTCATGATGATCCGACCAAAGATACGACCTGTAGCCTGTGTCAAAGAATTTAGTCATACAAAGAGTAAAATCCAAGATGGCTGCCGGTGGCCATGTTTTATGGCCGAATGACCCCAAGTTGACTCGTTCACATCTACATGTCAATATTAACTTCCACGACAAATTTCATGATGATCAGACGAACACTCCCGCCTGTAGCCAGTGCTAATGGATTGAATTTTGAAATCCAAGATGGCTGCTGGCGGCCATGTTTTTTTGCTGAATGACCCCAAAATGACAAATTTCATGATGATCCGATCAAAGGTACGACCTGTAGCCTGTGCCAAACAATTTAGTCATGCAAAGAGTAAAATCCAAGATGGCTGTCGGTGGCCATGTTTTATGGCCGAATGACCCCAAGTTGACTCGTTCACATCTACATGTCAATATTAACTTCCACGACAAATTTCATGATGATCAGACGAACACTCCCGCCTGTAGCCAGTGCTAATGGATTGAATTTTGAAATCCAAGATGGCTGCTGGCGGCCATGTTTTTTTGCTGAATGACCCCAAAATGACAAATTTCATGATGATCCGATCAAAGGTACGACCTGTAGCCTGTGCCAAACAATTTAGTCATGCAAAGAGTAAAATCCAAGATGGCTGTCGGTGGCCATGTTTTATGGCAGATTTCAGTATACCGCACAGAGACTGACAAATTTTACCACATGGGAAAGTTTGAAAGGAAATTAGGCCTATATATAGTTACTCTAAAACATTGCATTCACATCCATCAGTATTCATGATGATAATGCATATTCTAGCTTAATGTCTTCACCTTATTGTAGATTGTCTATAGTACAAAAATGCATAGGTAATGCAAGATTCATTCGCAGTCAAGATCTTAGCATTCCCGAACTGTTTAGTATCTTCACACTTGATACACTAGAAACAACAAATCGATTCGAGATTTGAATCTATTGACCGATTTTATTCGAGATTCAAAATGAAAATCCTCAAATGTGACAGCAATGGTTCAAATCTGGTTCTGCTGTCACCAGAAACTCTTATCATCATTGTCTTAGACCGATCATGAATTTCAGTAAGTGAGTACAGCTATGCTCTAATGAATCGACCCTCCTTAATGAGGTTGACCACTGGTATTATCGCAGTACTCAACCACGTTCTTGCGATCAACGTTGGTCAATTATACCACCCTCGACCAAGGTGCCAGATTGCATGCATGGTTAAAGCGTATTCTTCATGCAGTTTTATGAATTTTTTTTTTAAGTAACTACACAGGAAAATTTGTTTATTTCTGGTATGGCGTGATGCTGCATTGATTATACAATCGCAAATGTCAGTCAGTGACCAACCTCGTATGTTGAATAAACTGTAAACAATTTATTAATTGAATTTATATGAAATAGTGTTTCGTGTTTCGTTAACTTGAAAATAAAGATCAATTGAAACCTGGTGATTGAAAATTGAGCCGTATGCCAAATGTTAAAATGTTTCAAATTAAAAATTTATAGATTCAATGAACTCAGTGTTATGAGGATTCAAAAAATTAAAGCAGCAGTAATTTTATTTGTTACCGCAGTTAAAAAATATTACCACGAAAGAGACAAAAACCATTACCAACCATTAACTGTAATATAATTCATGTATTACCACAATGTATTTGTCTTTTTTCAAATAAAAATTTATAAAAAAAAAAAAAAAAAAAGATTACCAGCAGATACCGCATGTCAACTTGAATTTGGTTGACTGGAGGTAGGACCAAAGTCATTACCGGCCTACAACCTCATTAAAGGGGTCGATTAATTACAGCATACATGTAGATGTACATGTGGAGAC
This sequence comes from Siphonodentalium dalli, assembly GCA_032622095.1. Lineage (NCBI taxonomy): Eukaryota > Metazoa > Mollusca > Scaphopoda > Gadilida > Siphonodentaliidae > Siphonodentalium > Siphonodentalium dalli. The sequence continues at coordinate 192,672,575 of CP136062.1, read as the reverse complement.
GGATCCTGGGAGTTCATAGAGAGAAATAGATTGTTTTCTTGAGTACCACACCAATCTGGCTGCATTGTGTTAATAATCCACATTCAGATGTGGTATATATAATATTTATAAATAATATTACTTTTTCCTTAAGGGAAGCCCGAAACTGAACTATATGGATTACGTCTCCGGCCTTGTGTCAATCAGGAGGGTTAAAATTTTATTGCTGTGCCGACCCACTCACACCCGTGTCCAGATTAGTCTCGCATGAATACACCCGCATTCTATCTATTGTCTAGTCAGTTTTTTATTTCCGACTTAATCATGAGATTTGCGAGTCGCGGGGTTGGGAATGGCACCACCATGGGAGGGATCTATGATAGTTCAGTTTCGGGCTTCCCTTAAGGAAAAAGTAATATTATTTATAAATATTATATTTTTCCGCCAAGGAGAAGCCCTCAACTGAACTATATGGATTAGAATGCAAGCCCAGGAGGAGGCACGAGCAATAAAGTTAATTAATATCCAAATTCGATGGGAATGTACTCTTCCGAAACAGGATTCATGTAAATGTGATTTAGTCATGAATCAGATATGATTATGTTACGTGAAAGAGCTCCCAATTCAGATTACGACATTGCTCAAATGTGTACCGCCCCCCCCCCCCCTTGTTTTTGGAATAAACATCCCAGGTAGTGCCATAGAATTCATGCTAGCGAGACAACCGAGCAAGTATAACTTTGCTGCATCCTATTCTCTTTGTTATCTTCTTCGCTCTCTCGACAGTTCACATTATGAACTGATGTCACATGCAGCCATATGAACTGATGTCACATGCAGCCATTGTGTATGCCATAAGATATCAGAATGCTTATGATACACCAGGGAGCAAATTAACTGGAATCGCATCGCGATTTGCCACTGAAATGTGAATACCGGTAATAGCGAGGAATTTTTTATACATGTATGATGTTATAAAAATGCTATCTAATCATGTCAATGTGAGATTATTTGCTAATCAGATATCGAAAGTAACTTGCTCCCTGTGATACACAAACCAGATATAAAAATGATATGCTGCAGATATCATAGCGAGGTATGAGGTTTCATTATATCATGCCACACATCTGTACTCCAGCCTCATATAATGTAGAAAGCAGGGAACGCCATCATGATCCAAGGTATCATTGCATACCAGTATATATGGGATTAGAGAACACCCCTGAGGACTTGATGAACAAGCATAGAAGCATCAGTGATCTATGATGGCGCACATAACGAGTGTCGGGTACATTTCGAAATGATCAAATGTAGCAGAATGATCAAAATTGCAAAATGACCGGTGAAGGAGTGGCCTGGAGGTATCCCGAAGGTATTACGATTCCAGGAGATTGGACCCCATCGTGTGGAGATGTGGGCCACTGCACCGTGGGGAAGAGATAGAAGGCTGGTTGGTGCAGCTCTTGGAGGCACGCAACAAGTCTTCCCCACCCAGATCATTCAGCCTTTCTTTCCTACCAGTGAAGGAGTGGCCCGGATGTATCCCGAAGGTATTACGATTCCAGGGGATCGACTGGACCCCATCTTGTAATGATGTGGGCCACTGCACCATGGGGAAGAGTCAGAAGGCCATTTGGCTGGTGCGCTATGTCTATGAGAGCAAGAGCGTCACGTGACAACGAGTCTTCCCCACCCAGAACATTCAGCCTACCGGTGGAGGAGTGGCCTAGAGGTATCCCGAAGGTGTACGATTCCAGGGGAGTGGCTGGACCCCATCTGTGGAGATGTGGGCCACTGCACCGTGGGGAAGAGGCAGAAGGCTGGAGCAGCTCTTGGAGGCACGCAACAACTCTTCACTTCCCCACCCAGAACATCCTCCAAAGGCTACAGTGCTGGATCTTTCCTGACTGAGATAAATACTCGCAAATTGTTGAATTAAATGAAGCAATATAAGATATCAACCTGTATCCTCATCCTGTACAAAATCACTTACCAGCGGAACATCAGAATCCTCGTCCGACAGTGTGCCTGGTGACCCACTGTCGACCCGCGATTCTTGCTCATCGTCGTCAAACCTGCCGACGCCACGCGATGCAGAGAAGCATGTCAAGATCGACGCCAGCCAACAGAATTGGCTGCATCAGGTTGGGATACCAGACTGTGGAAGAGGCCTACTCTGAAATGGTTCGACGCAAGACAAATGCTCTTGCATTTGGGATAAGTAGCTATGTCCTGTCCAAGGTCACCCCCTCAAATTCTGGGGCATCATCAAGCTGCGCCCCCAAGGCCAGAGGGAATAAGTTCTGATGAGCCATTTGATCAGAGGAAGCCCCTTCCATGGAATCCCCCAAATGCAGGTGGTCCTGACCAAACTGGAATAAATGTCGATGACATACCACTATGATCGCATGACGGCGGAGGAGCAGGCCCGGATGTATCCCGAAGGTATTACGATTCCAGGGGATCGACTGGACCCCATCTTGTAATGATGTGGGCCACTGCACCATGGGGAAGAGTCAGAAGGCCATTTGGCTGGTGCGCTATGTCTATGAGAGCAAGAGCGTCACGTGACAACGAGTCTTCCCCACCCAGAACAGCCGCCAAAGGCTACTCCCAGGTGCCCAATAATTGTGGTGGCCTATAAACAGATCTTCGTGGCAGGAATCCAGGCCGAAATCAAAATACTGATGGAAATTTCACTCTATGTGGAATAATAGTATATCGATGTGAATTTTTTCGAAATTTAATAATCGTATTGCCACTACCATTAGGCACCTGAGAGAAAGGTGCCGGAGCAATCGCCCGTGAAGATTGGTTTCCCGAATCAACCCCTTGCAGCACCCGCCTACCATTGGTTCACACTGCCGTAGCAGGACCTGGGGGGCCAGAACTGGTCCTGCCCGAGGTAAAGACTGGTACGGTTGCTCAAAGTAGGTAATCATTGACTAAGATGCCCTTACCCAACTATAACAAGTAATACACCCGTGAATGAGCAACCTGCACGGTGTGTGGCCATCAAATTCGAATCATGTTCGACTGCAAGACATGCTGTTAGTTATAACAAAGCAAGGTTAATATACATAACACAACACAACCTAGGTTATTGAGTATAAAGTAAGGTTAATATAAAATCACGTTATACCCCTGGCCACGTGATCTTACCTGCTATGACAGGTAAGATACTGTCTTTTCTCGTATATGAGGACGATGAGTTCCGAATGCACATAGGCAAGAACTAGGCGGTTTCCTTTAGGAAAGTGCGCTTACAGCGGACGTGAAGATACGAATGCCTTCATTTTCGTCATGATTGTATCGAATCGTTTTGTCACATAATCAGTGGATATGTGACAATAGACGAAGAGCCATGTCTTGGCCGGTTTCGGAAATATATTGGCAGTAGATGTGCGCAATATAAACGCTGCGCATGTAAGCTTGCTTTAGACATGTAACAATATAAATGCAGTCCTTTCTGATATTCTGCGCAATATAAATGTGTTGCATGTAACTGCGCATCATACACGAGTGAAAGCTATTTGGCAGAATATCGTTTTGATATATGTGGAAATAGAAGTTAGTGAGCCAAGTGATGGTCTCTACTGGAAAGACTATTGGCAGTGAATCTGGAGCACGTGACAATATGTATTCTTTCTATTTCGCTGTTTGCCGTTATCATTCACTGATGAAACTGCAAAGCATGTCAGTATTGGGATGAAAACTGTTCACCATATGTAAGCATACTAGTAGTCAGTTCTGACAGCATACTAGTACATGAGGCCCTGATACCATATGACTGTCATGTACAATGTATGGAACTATTACGGCGTGCAATACATTATTGCAAGCTCGCCCATGCCGAGGCATATTAGATAGAGCCTACGGTAAGATGGCTTAGTGTCAGGCTACAAAGTTTTCACTTCATTGCAGTTGGTGAACAATAGTTCGTAGGAACCCAAACTGCACATACATGGATGTAAAGAATGCAACACAATATTTAGAACGTCAGACAACACATCAATTTGAAGTGTGGTTATATATGTGATAACGAATACCATCCCCCTGTTACGGAGTGTTAGTAACTATTGTACTGATGATACAATGAGTTATATGATATTTAATCGTGATAGACAAGGCAGAATTTTCTAAATACCTTGAAGTCGATGTAATGTGTTATTACATTTGCCATGTGGCTAACAAGACCACGCGCTCATACATACTGGCGGGCGTAGATTCGCAGGTATTGATCGTTAAAACAATGTTACAGATCGCTCAGTCGAAAGAAATGTGAATTGTCATCTGATAGTGATAACAAGTACTATCTTTCGTATTTATTCATGTAAATTATTACAAAGGAGGATATGGCTGTCCTGTGCAACTTTCTGCGAATTAACAGAGCAGTGCCATGTATGATTTGGCAGTATACATTAGGATACAAAGCAACGGAACTTACGAAATAACCGAAGCGAGTCGACGGAAACTTATGTAAAGTGAAACACGTGTAGCACGAAATTAGGAGATATCGCATACCGTACTACATTGCGTCCTCAATTGTAAGTCATGATAGTCATCACGCCGTATGTGTGGCACAATATGCACTATGTGGTTTTGCCACAAGTAAGCTATGTGCTTCTTTAGTCATTGTCAAGATGGCCATCTTAATGCCAATTGTTGGAAGATAAAGCCGTCTTGAGGAAAACAGAAAACACGGAAACAAATTACGGATACAGTGAAACGAAAAAAGTTCCCGTTTCGGATGTGAGAAATATTAATTAACTATCGGGTACAATAAATTGCAAGTTTGTAATATCAACAATAAATATTGAGTCGATAAACTCGCAACACAGAAAGATACAACCTTGAGAAAATAGAAACGATCCTGTCCTGGCGAGGAGGAATAAAAACTGACTAGACAATAGATAGAATGCGGGTGTATTCATGCGAGACTAATCTGGACACGGGTGTGAGTGGGTCGGCACAGCAATAAAATTTTAACCCTCCTGATTGACACAAGGCCGGAGACGTAATCCATATAGTTCAGTTGAGGGCTTCTCCTTGGCGGAAAAATATACAGTAATGCCCTAAATAATCGACTCCTTAACCACAGTAGAATTATGGGTAACTTTTCAGGATTTAGTCGGAAATATGGCTTGTTGCCTCATAGCTCTCATAGTTACCCATAATTCTACTGTGGTTAAGGAGTCGATTATTTAGGGCATTACTGTACATATGAACTTTTCAATTCAAATTAACAACCTTAATTGTTGAGGCAATAAAATTCTACCACTCTGTCAACAACCCTGGATATAGTGTCTCTGAAATTAGCGGATGAGGTCCCCAGAGAGTGAATTTAGTGACGCTATCCCGCACAGTGGGATACCATCACCAAATTCACCCTCTGGGGACGTCATTCTATTTAGGAGCTCCGAGGGACGAAAATATTTGATTCAAGTCAAGGAACCCACCCATCAAAGCTCAGAGATATCAGATATTGACTTTCGAAATATGTTATTTTTCATCACTTGGAATATTTGGCAGCCTAGCAAATATTCTACGAGCCGACCGATATACTTGCGCTGAACAAAATGTTAATATATAACACATTTTTATTCTAGAGTTGACAGTGGTTAACATTACTTTTTGGTAATTAATCGATTCTGATAACTAAAGAATCTCTTGAAGAAATGTTGTTGTTGCTGTTGGAATTTAATGATTCGGGGACAATCAAATCGGATTGTGTACTTTTAAAACTACCACAGGAATGAAACTTGAATAAAACATTATTTATAGAATGATCATGCCTGGTGTAAGATAAATAGCTATTCAGCAATATATTAAATTAATATGAGCTATTTTGTTTTAAGAATTAATAAGCAATGCATAGAAATTTTGACACTGCATGTCTGGAGGTGTAGGGCACAACTGTATCTCCAATCTCCAACCATACATACTTGATATAACACCTCCTGTAAGTGGCCCAACGATGCCCATTATTAGCATGGCTAGTGGCGTCCATCGTCCAATTGGATGCTTCCGTAACCGACAAACTGCTATCAGTGCCGCAGTGACGTGTACAGCAATTGAGGAAAACAGGGACCAGAGGAAAATCTGATACCACATTTCTGGAAAAAAAATAGAATACTTGTTCAGGGAAACATTACTTCGCCCGAGAATTATTCTGTCCAAGCTATGAAATAGTGTGTCCGACATTTTCAGAATGAGGTCCACACAGTGAGCTAGGTTCACTAAATTCACCCTCTAGGGACCTCATCCTACTTTGGCCTCATCTGCTATGGGAGACCTACATATAGGATCAGAATGAAGTTCCCCAGTTGAAATTGTTCACACATTAGTCACCTCGATTATGCATTTTATCTTCTGGAAATTAGGGGAAATAGAAACTGAAGAGAAGGGAAAGACACTCTATTTCAAGGCTTGATACTGTCCTAAGCACCAATTAAAAAAAATTGAGTATGATATACAGTAATGCTCTAATTAATCGACCCCTTAACCACAGCAGAATTATGGGTAACTTTTCAGGATTTAGTCGGAAATATGGCTTGTTGCCATTCATCGGAAAGCTCTCGGCGAGAGCTTTCCGATGAATGGCAACAAGCCATATTTCCGACTAAATCCTGAAAAGTTACCCATAATTCTGCTGTGGTTAAGGGGTCGATTAATTAGAGCATTACTGTACCATGGGAATTGGCAAGACATGAAATTCCTGTTGGTTGCGAATAAATAAATATTAAACAATACTGACGCCCATGCTTATTCTAGCCAATCAGCACACTCATATTCATATTCCAGGTCGGGTCATATGTAGATGATGTCACAACTAGAGAGTGAAAAAAAGAAATATTTCAGAATTATGCTGTGATTTTGTCATTATAACAATAGATAACGACGATGTGTTGATTTGTATGAGTAAATAAATTATTAGCCGACAAGTAATCACAGAGCGCTAGATGTTTAGTTGATTGTTTGACCAATTTTTAATTATAATTAACTGTATGGTGGTGAATTTAGGAGAATCATATCACCATTATTTCTGAGCTGGATCAATCTAGGTTTTTAAGATCTCTGGAGACAATATTCGGTGGTCAAATAATTTATCAAATGCTATGGATAGAAATGGAAATGAGGGGCTTTTGGTATTGATTGAAAGAGGAATCCTTCACGACACACGTGGCGATATCGATACCATTGCTCGGATAAATGGGCTAAATTTGTCCGATTTCCGAGCGAAGGTAAAACGGGGGATTTGTATTGTTTCCCTTGTCCTTAGTATAGTACTATTAATGTGAAGCAGGTGCATATATAGAGTCGGCATATAGGAGCAGTGCAAAAGGGGGCGGGCAGTGGATCGCGTTACAGGCCCTGTGATAAGATATTATGAAAATGTGTTGTCAAAATCTAAAAACTTTCAAATAGCGTTTACTATTTTTTGGAGTTAGAACAGGATAGTTCTCGGGGAACGATAATTTAGACAGACCCAATATGGTGATATAAATATAGTCCAGAAACATGCCTGTATGAGCGTATATGAGCGAGGTCAAGTTCAAGATCAAGGACACGGTCACACATGAAATTGGACTCATATTGTTTCCGGGATCAAAGTAGGCCTACATACCAAATTTCAGTCGGATTGGTCAAGCTGTTTTGGAGTCTATAACAGTATATATACTGAGTAAATTGTTTATTCTCGGCGACTTCAATTTACATTTTGATTCGACAACTGACAGTGACGTTAACGCCATAAAAACTTTAATTGATGATTCGGGCATGAAACAACTTGTATCTGTACCTACGCACCGACAAAACCATATTTTTGACTGGGTGATTGTTCACAAAACTGACCCTCAACCCATAAACCTCACGGTGCAGGACATCGATTTATCTGACCACTTCTTGGTCACTCTCAAAACAGACATTGTATGTCCCATATCACTTAAACGAACCACTACCTCTCGAGATTTGAAGTCCATCGACAGTGTTCCGGTGATCTAGTTTCTAGTTTCTACACCCATCCAAGGAAATCCCCTCTTCAGTGGTTCATTAACCTACGTGCTTTACTGGATGGTCATGCGCCTTTAGTCACACGCAAAATTCGATGTCGTCAATCTACCCCGTGGTTCAATGATAAAATAAAGAGTGCCAAAGCTGATAAGCGGCATGCTGAGAGGAGATGGCGAAAATCCGGTCTAACAGTTGATCGTCAAATCTATGTTGAAAAGAACAACTGTATGAATCAAATGACTAGATCTGCCCGTTCGGAATATTATAACTCTAAAATCGCGAATGCTAAATCAACAAAAGTCATCTATTCCATAACCAACGAACTAAGTGGTAAGAAAAAAGTACCAATTCTTCCTACTAATGTTAAAGAAAGTGAATTACCGGATGCTTTTGGTGAATATTTCCGTGACAAAATTGAAAACCTGCGTTACCAGCTAGATGTATCAAATACTGAAGCAGAGTTCAAACCGTTCGTTGGTGACAGTCTTAGTTCATTCTGCAAGCTTACATGTGATGAGGTCAAGGAACTTATTTTATCATCCACTTCAAAAACATGTGTTTTGGATCCCATTCCAACTTCTTTACTGGTGGAACATATCGATTTTATATTAGAACCACTCACAAAGCTCATAAATTGGTCTTTGTCTGAAGGTGTTGTTCCTGACTGTTTTAAGGAGGCCGTTGTGATTCCCCTGATTAAAAATAATTCTCTGGATGCCGACTTGCTAAAGAACTATAGGCCCATCTCAAACCTTCAATTCGTCTCGAAGCTGTTATAAAAAGCTGTCCTCAAACAACTGAGAAATCATATGGAGAAACATTTGCTTCTGGACAAAATTCAGTCAGCGTACAAACCTGGTCACAGTACTGAAACTGCATTGTTGTGTATCACTTCAGACCTTCTTCTTGCCAGTGATGATAACAAGTTTTCACTAGTATCCCTGCTTGACATGAGCGCAGCTTTCGATACTCTTGATCACGAAATACTGTTGAAGCGATTGGAAATTTCTTTTGGGATATCTGACAGCGCGCTCAAGTGGTTCGGTTCATATCTCTCTAATCGTGTTCAGAGGATTCAAATTGGCAGTGCGTTTTCCAAAACAATTCATCTGCAATATGGAGTCCCTCAGGGATCTGTCCTGGGGCCTGTCTTGTACTTAATCTACACCAAACCACTTGGTGAGATCATCAGGCGACACAGTGTCTCTGCGCACATGCATGCTGATGATACACAGCTTTACATTTATGGTGATAACCCCTATTTTCTTCTCACTGTAATGGAAAACTGCATCGGTTCTGTGAAATTGTGGATGTTGGCTAATAAACTAAAATTAAATAGTGACAAAACTGAAGTAATGTGGGTGTCTAAGCCGTCATACATAGAAAAGGTGGCCATAGATGTTATGACTATTGATGGTAACCAAGTTTATTTCTCAGATAGCGCGAAGAACCTTGGTGTATTTTTGGATAGATCACTCTCTATGACATCACATATTAGCCAGATATGCAAGACAATATGCATTGAACTTCGAAAACTGGGTCAAATGAGGAAATACATAAACACTGACTCAGCTAAAAAACTTGCTTCATCTCTGATTCTCAGTCGACTTGACTATTGCAACTTCTTTTGGCTGGTATACCATCTATCCAAATTACCAGGCTTCAGCATCTGCAACACACTGCTGCAAGGACGGTTCTGTGTCGTAAACGATATGACGACACAGATGAAATGTTGCAAGAACTACATTGGCTACCTGTGACAGATATGATTATTTATAAACTTGTTACATATGCATATCAAGCAACCCATGACCCAAAATCTCTTCCAGCATACTTCAGTGATATCCTTGTTCCGTATGTCCCACAACGATCACTTCGTTCAGAGGACAAACTTCTTTTGACACCATCTGGTGCTAATTTGATCACGGTTGGCTACCGATCTTTCAAAGTAACATGCGCAAATGCATGGAATCCTCTGCCATTGAACATAAAAGAGTCACCATCTCTTGACGACTTTAAAAAGTCATTGAAAACTTACTTGTTTGCGCGGCGTTTCAGAAAGTGACTTTGATATTGTGTATATTTCTTGTTTATGTTTATGTCAAGCGCTTAGGGCCCGCTTATTGGGGATAAGCGCTATACAAATATTATTATTATTATTATTATTATATAATAACACACATACTACAGACACAGACAGACAGAAGTTCCAAAATATATAGGAGATAACAAAAAGACCATGTGCATTGTTCAGAGATGTCTGTGTCTGTCCGCAAGAGAATACAATATGACAATCCTGCCACTTTTCAGTGAATAGAGTATATATGTACAGTAATGCCCTAATTAATCGACTTCTTAACCACCGCATAATTATGGGTAACTTTTCAGGATTTAGTCAGAAATATGGCTTGTTGCCATTCATCGGAAAGCATTACTGTACCTGAAAACTTATCCAGTGGATCCTCTGGGGTCAGTCCAATGATGTTGATTATGGAATCCCACGAGTCATCGTCCTCTTCAATGGTATCCATCTTGAGTGTGATTCAGTTGTCCATCAAAATAGTTTGTTTTGACTCATTCTTGGAGACACCTGAAAATACCAGATATAAAACATAAGTTAATGCAACATGCATGGTTCAAAAATTAGACATCATTGTAAGAAAAGCCTGTATGTGATGCCCAAAACATGACATTGTTGTCCCAGTATGTGAACAAGAGCATCCTAGGGAGTGGCAAAATACTCCCGCTGTAATTCCAACAAAGGGCCATAAGTCTCGTGATAATTGGCAGATGGAACACAAATTCGAACTTGACCTCTATGTTAAGCTAGTAACCCACAAACCATATTTTATTCCATTCAATTGACACTTACTAAAGTTATCATCTGGAATCAAAATTTGAGTGCAAATTCCTACAAAAAGGGTTGTAACTCTGAGGACAATTGGCGGGCAGAACCCAAATTAGAACTTGACCTGTATTTTGTGCTAGTAACCCTACATACCATATTTCATTCCATTCAGTTAGACTATCTAAAGTTATCATCTGGAAACTAAAAGCGAACGTACAGATGGACAGACAGGCAAGACAGACAGATGGACAGATCAATAACATAATACATCGCGTTTTTTTTAAACAGGCATATAAAAATTATAAATAAGTGACAAATGTCAAAATTTGAAGGTTAAAATTAGCCATGTCTTTCAATTTTAAATAGGGTCCATTTTTATCTCTTATTTATCAGTTTTAGATAGGATTATAGGGTCCATGGTGTTCTCTAAATTTATCAGTTTTAAATAGGGTCCATATTTATTTCTAAATTTATCAGTTGTAAATAGGGTCCATGCTAATTTCTAAATTTATCAGTCTGAAATTAGTTCTATGTTAATCTCTAAATTTATCAGTTTTAAAGCCACATGGCAGTTTGCATCCAAGATACTCCTAACTGATTGAACGCCAGCCTCCTGGTGGATTACGTCACCCGGCGGCCAGCCTCCCTGGGGCGACGTCATGACGCCTGTCACATCAAACTTTGATGTTCGTTGCTCCATTATCGCTAACACATTGTATGTAATATTTAGCACCAATAATTTCTTATCTGCGCGCATATATAAAACAATTGGACCGCCTTCACTACAACAAGTACCCAAAAACAAGCGGTACACATGGATGATCAGCTGACTAGCCAGTGGTCCCGAGGCTCGGAGATTATGAATGATATCAAACCACGTAGGCCTATATATATAGATGGGAATTGAATTTGAATTATTTGAATATTATTTATTCATTTTATAATTTACAATGTGCAGGTTGTTATTTAAATCGTTAATAGCAATGATTAAAATTCACATACCATGGTTTGGAGCAATAAAATTATATAACCAACGATTTATACGATCTCATTTCCGTCACATTACAAATCCTGACGAAGCCATGCAACATTTCATAATGATCAGTTAATCGGCGCGGTCTTCTCACTTCACGCGTTCAGCATGCCTCTAACCGTGAATTATATGATAAAACTATCAGAATGGTTAATATATAAGAAATAGATAATATCACGAAGAACGTTTGTATAATAATTTTCAATTAGCAGACGATATATAGCCTATTGTTACAGGGAACACAAACCGAGCATTCGGAAACGAAAAGGACGGAACGTAAATCTGGGCGACGAGATATCTCGTCGCCGGCGTGCAACGTCGTGACGTCGCGCGACGAGATATCTCGTCGCCGGCGTTCAATGAGCTAATAATATTCTTTTGAATTTTTCCCGGTATCAAAATACATGTAGGTTGATAAACCTGAACTACCTTTCTACGAGCATTATATGTCCCAGAAAGACGCATTGAAGTCATAAAAAATACAACTTCGAACATAATGTATGGGCCCCTTTCAGAAATGGTGCCACTTGTATTCATCGGAATTCTGTAATCGGAAATGGAAAGGTATATTGCATTATCTTAACATGAAACTATAAAACAAACTTCACACACTGCTTTATCTTCATTTTAATCATCAAAATTATGCAGAAGCATAATTGGTTCTAAGTTTCTTCACATGATCTACAGTTGCAATTTTAAAGGTCCCTGTCCCTGTTTATTTTTGGGTACTCTGGATCATAATTTTAACAATGTTTCACAGAATTTCTTGACATTTTGTAAATGGTTTACTGTCACACAGGTCAAATTCAAATTTAGTCAAGGTCCAATGATTTTTGATGGAGTTATACACCTTTAATCGACTTAGAAATCATTATGTTTGTATTGTCTAAATGAAATCCTGAGAAATCTTCAAAAGAATCTCTTGACATTTTGTATGTGGATCACCTTTGAGAACATGCAGGTCATCATTGGAATCAAACTATTGCCAGAATTTGACTCCATTGTTCTTAGAAAAAGCCAATGCCCCAAAAAGCCACCTCTTTTCGAGAGAAGCGGAGACAGCGACCATTTGTTTAAAGTTGTCTCTTGCAAATTTTATGGAACCCCCGCTATTTATGCATACAGTGGGAACTCCATGATTAATAATTGGAGTGATCGGGAATCCAAGATCTGTGCAGCGACCTTGGGAGTAGATTTTCAGGTAATGACTATAAGATATTATTGAACGAATCTAAATAACATGTATGACTAAAGTTCCTTTGAAGTCTTCTGTTTCACAAATTTCAGGAAGCCTCTGAGCATACAGGGACCACCGTGAATATAATTGCCATTTTTTTTTCGACAAAGTGACCTCCCGAATATAATTGATGAATTCATTATTAGTTATTACGTGCGCTCGCACTCCATGACGTCACCAAAAACGACGTAAAACCTCGTGGCGTTCTGACATTTTTACTGTGCCGCGTTTTTGCTATGTTTATTTTATGTGTTGTTTTCGATTATTTGTTTGTCGCCGATATCGCCATTTGTCAGGATTCCCTGTTTCTATATTTAAAACTGGCATGCTCGTAGTTGGCCTCGATTTCGACTTTTTCTCCCAGGTCAAAATTCGTCAGAGTTATGACAAAAATAGATCGACCTACATTTTCTCCATCAGAAATCTACATCAAAGAGTCTATAGACTCCTTCGGGACCTACATAGACTCCTTCATTTGGGTATTTTCACTTATAATTGGGAAGTTTTATCATTTTTGGTTCGTGCGAAGACCTCTTTTTATCGTGCGGGAAAAGAGAGACATTCAAAACGCGATTTCGTAATTCGACGCAATAGGCTGAATAGCCTAACCTTCAGCAGAGTTCCGGGTCAAATACGACGAATGACGTAACACAAAACAAAACGCATTTGTTAACACAAACACCGTTTGAAGAGTTTATTATTACATAAAATGATCGTTATTGATTAATTATTGATTAATTATTGATATTTATTGTTGCATATTGGCTGCTATCAATATTTACAAAAATCGTACTAATTATTTCTTATAATTGCTCCTTTGGTCAACTTTGACTATCAGAAAATGAAAATGAAAATATGCCGCTGAAAAAAATGTAATCGATATTAAAGTCTCATCCTTTCGGCAACATGGAATTGGTTTTAATTACTTAAATGATTAATATAGTAATTTGCCTTTTATCTGTGATGAAATGAGAAATGGTAATTGTCTTTTTTTGCTAACATTAAATTAAATTAAATAAATTAAGTAAAATACAGTGAAATTATTTTTTAAATTATTGTTTATTACAGTTTTGCGCACGTTGGCATCTCTCTGAGTGCATTCTAGTTTATGTACTATTATTCGTTAAAAAATAAAATATACCTGAACTGCCCCATATTCGCTTTGACATTTCCTTCACCAATTTTAGGAGGGAACCTCTGCAAATATGGGATGTATTAAAATCCACGTTTCTTGAGTGTTTGCGAATGGTAGACCACCAAGACACAATCCGCAAGTGATGATTCGAACACCATAAAACAGAGCAATCACATGTTTGTGGGTTAGGATTTTGATTTCCAGATGGTAAAAATCCAATCCTGCGAAAATGATGTCATGGTCTTCCCGGTAAAAATTCTGAGTGTTTGAATTATCAAGAATCTGTTTCAGGTGTTCGGTCTTGATAACCTGCTGTTCGCAAAGAATCAAGAACACAGAGTCAACACACCAATGGTGTCCAGTTAATTTCAAAATTCAATCAATTAAGACCTACCGGTACATGTACATTCGACATCAAATTTTCTTGACACTGCTTTACAGAACACTTTCAAATATCTTATAGTGTTTTTAGGTAAATAACAAACTGTTTTATTTTTATAATTTTATAAATGAATGTACATGTATGATGTAATATGTTGTTTATATACTGGTACTATGATCTGCCGGAATAAAATCAACCAATTCAATCAATATTTATCCTGTCACTGGGATCATGAATTGCACTTCTCTATACATTTATTTGGGTTATCAGAATTTCCACCCTGCACGTTTATATGGGATTATTTGCATTTATATTTAGAATACAAGAGTTCATATGATATATTTTTTAGTTGTTTTTGTCATTTCTGTAAAGTTTTTGATACTCTTCTTCAAATTTAAAAATCTATTAAACTGTAAAACATACCCCTGGAGGCCATATTGGGCATGTTTGGTGAAACTGTAACCCTTCCATGACTGGAGTTTGCTGAAATTTTGCGAAAACCCAGTGCCAATGCATTCCCTTATATATGAGAGTCTCCCATAGGAGCCTCGCATGTATAAGAGAATGCATTGGCCTAACAATATTTACCCTGACCCTGTAAGCCAGCGCATTGTCTTATATATGTGAGGCTCCCTGTTGGGAGATTTGCATATACAGAAATGCCCTAAATAATCGACTCCTTAACCACAGCAGAATTATGGGTAATTTTTCAGGATTTAGTCGGAAATATGATTTGTTGCCATTCATTGGAAAGCTCTCATATGGCTTGTTGCCATTCATCGGAAAGCTCTCATTGGCAACAAGTCATATTTCCGACTAAATCCTGAAAAATTACCCATAATTCTGCTGTGGTTAAGGAGTCAATCATTTAGCTCTCATTGGCAACAAGTCATATTTCCGACTAAATCCTGAAAAATTACCCATAATTCTGCTGTGGTTAAGGAGTCAATCATTTAGGGCAGTACTGTATAAGAGAATGCATTGGTAGTATGATCTTTAATGATGCCCAGCACTGCTCCCGTCATGAAATGGTTAAATGGTTGAGAGCTAGTCCTCATTGAAACGAAAGCCTTAACCCTCCCATGAAGGGAGCAAAGCTGGTACAGCATTAAAGATCCTGTACCAATGCCATGCTTCCGAAGGTGTTTCTCTGAAGTTTTATGTGAGGTCTAAGTAGGGATCTGCGAATATTCGAGATTCGATTCGATTCGATTCGACACCGAATCGGTTCGCTGATTCGGATATTTTCGAATCGGTGTTACTTTGGTGTAGTCTCGTTATTTGCGTCTAGATAACTATAGATAGGAATGAACAGAAACCTTAGAACAATCGGCCTATTACATTCTTAAATTACGTCATTATGTAAGACCAGTTATCTGCGACACTGCCGGCCAAATTCCTAGAAATTTCCTGGTTTCATTTTCCGTTTCCCTGGAAATCAAGCGTGTTGCACCGTCCGTTGAATCTTGTTGATAACATTTAACACTTGTAATTTTTATGTCTGTTTTCTGGGACCCCTTCCGTGAAGACAACTACTGTGAATATGTGATGCAGGTGTGTGATCTATTGTGGGGTGAAAAGTTTAACAGATAACTACCATTGGTATCGGACTACCCCAATTGTATAGCTGAACGGTGTACTCATCCAGTGTGTCTTTATTATCTTTATTAAATAATGTAGACAAGTGACTTCCATTCAATGGGGTTTGTGATACGTTGATTGAACTGTCTTTAAGTTTCTTACTGTCACTACTGGTGTCCTGTTCGCCATGACACATCTAGACAACGAAATAAACACTGGTAAATAATGTACATCACTAGCTGATTTGATTCGAGATTCGATTCGATGTCGATATCCGAAAGGAGATTCGATATCGAGATTCGATTCGATGCAAAATCCCCGATTCGCAGATGCCTAGGTCTAAGTTCTAACTAAAAAAAGTTGCCAATCGTCACACTTTTCCACCTTTGCGTTGAACTGAGGAAACAGATGAAAATCACGTTATAAAATAAGCTCAATCGAGGTAACAACTAACATAGACAAAATGAGCTATTTAGCTCATGTTGCATGTGTTTCCGATAGATAGATATAGTAGTAGGAGGCTGTCATCGACATTTATGTACAAAGGAAACATTAGTGGGCCCAGAATTATTCATTTGGGTGCCCCAAGGATGTTTTTTTACAGAAAAATACTCTTCAAATTATAGAACGAGAGGCCGATCACGATCGGCAGATGTTTAACCCATACCTTGGCGATAACGATTAGCTATTTTCATAAATCCTTACACCAACCTTTTCAACAATTCACATCTTACAATTAAAGCTACTCGATCCGATTAAGCACCCCTCAGTTATGTTTTATTTGGCTTCGGGGGTAAAAAATATTTTATTCAAATCGAGGAACCCATTCCTCAAAGCTCAGAATAAGCAGATATCAATTTTTTAAATCTATTATCTTTAACCACCTGGAATATTTAGTGGCCGTATGAAAGTTGATGAAGATGGATAACTCTAAAATCAAGTGGTTTTTTTTGTGTCAGATATATGACAAAGTAGCAAAATTTCATTGTACAAAATGTTGATAAATAACAGATTTTGGGCAATTTTATACTAGTGGACTGTGGTTAGCATTATTTTTGGGCAATTAATTGACTCTGATAACAGAAGCGGAATTTAAAAAAAACTGTTGTTGTTGGAATCTGATGATATGGGGACCATCAAATCGGATTGAGTACCTTTAAGTTCACAAGTGGCATAAGACTTATTGGGCACCGTCCATATGAACATGGATATGGCATTTGATTCCAACCTATTAAGTCAGTTTAAAATAGATATATAGTCTTATAGAGCTCAGTCCATAGTCAGGCAGAAGAACCATACATAACAGTTAAAGATAAAAATTTCGTAAAATATGATTGATAATGATTGGATATAACATACTTTAATGCATAATTATGAGATAACTAGAGGTCACCAGGGATATGAGATTGAAGATATTAGATTTATTACATTGGATAGCATACTGTATGTCTATGGAATGGGTGGGTTAATTTTGATAATATTTTAAAGCAATTAAACCAAATGACCCTCTCTGTACAGGTTAGGGGTGTGTTATCATAAACTATGACTTGAAATATAATATAATCAATGACAAATATTTGAGTTATTAAATGAGATAGCAAGGGGTTGATCTTAATCACACTAATGAACTGATCAAAATAGTCTAAAAATGCATGTATATGGATTCAGAAGCCCACACAATAAGTCAGTCTCAAGAATACAAGCAACATAATTATTATCCTGCACCCCAAACGCAATAGAGGGAATTTCAAAATAAGACATTTCCTCTAATGTTTTTAGAAATCCTTACTGAACATGGCTCAAAGTGAAAGATATAATTTAATATCTGCCTATCAGATAGCATGTGTCTATGGAATGGGTTAATATTAATCCCAAAATCCATGCAAGACCAGAGAGCTATGTTGGAGTTGATAAATCCTGAGAAGTCACTGTCCACACACTATGGAAATTCAATAAACAACAGATAGCTATTAAAGTGCAGCAGTGAGTATCAGATTTCATTACCAGGTATCAATAATAGAGATTATCTCTAGTCTCTCTTTACTGATACCTCAGTTGGAAGCTGCCACAGTTATTTCTTGTAAGCAAATCTCAAATCTGTTCAATTCTTAGTTAAAAGGGGCCATAATTCTGGTATAAAAAACAGGATCTGACCCATATTCAAACTAGATCTGTATTTTGAGTTGATAAACTCGCATACCAAATTTGGTTCTTATCAGTTGAAAAATGGTTGATTTATCAAAATATGCAGAAATTCTATATCAAAGGGCCGTAACTCCTTTAAAAATATCGGATCAAACCCATATTCGAACTCGATCTGTATTTTGGTCCGAGAAACTTGCATACCAAATTTGATTCTGAACAGATAAATTTTTTTTGAGTTATGGTAGCATGCATGAATTCTAAGTCGAAAAAGGGCCATAACTCCGTAATAAAAACTCGGATCGAACCCATATTCGAACTCGATTCAATTAAAAAATTTGGTTCCGATCAGATATAAAATGTTCGAGTTATCGCACCATGCGTAAAGTGTCTACAGACAGACAGCCAGCCAGACAGACAGACAGACAGACAGACGGACGGACGGACTAACGACGAGTGGTCAATCCGGACAACGACACTATGTTTACCATACTATGGTATGGGTAAACATAAAAACTAGAGATTGGCCTGTCCCAGATTGGACTAAGGTATAACCCATGTATTCAACATGTTATTCCAATGGAAATGTACTACTTACTGCAGCTACTCACCTGTGCAAGCTTATTCAAAGTAAAACAAGTTTGAATAACTCGGCCAATATGAGTCCGACTGAACTCCAAATCGCAGGTGAAATAATTAGGTCGGTAGGTAGGCCTGAAATTTTATTTTTTTATTTTGACATATATTCTTATTACTTTTCATGTGCGTATTTTACTCTCCAAGATTAACATAAAACTACTTTTGATTATTTTTGTATAAATTTTAATATTGCACCATATGTTTACTAAGAAATCAACCTATTCTGAGATGCTGAAATGTGTTTTTTTTTATTTTTTGAGAAAAAATTCAATAGATTTTCTTGAAAACCATGAAAAAAACTTTAGGGTAGGGGGTTTAAAATAGGGTCGGTAGGGAAACCCAAACCACAAATATTTTTTTCTGTGTCCTGACCATTTCAGTCCAGAAATTTGACCAAATGTAGTAAAATATTGTTTTCTTAAACTAATTAGCAGTTATGTATTGGCCACGGGGGAGGGACAATGACACACCGGGCCGATGTTGGAATGTATGTGTGTGAAAATTTTGAAATCGAAACAAGAAAATCGCAAAATCCTAGCATCTAGACTAGCCCCCATTTGGTTGGAAAATTTCCAACTGATGACAATTCCAATGACAATGTTGACCAAATGTATGACAATATTGTTTTCTTAAATTAACTAGCAGTTTTTGACTGGCCACGGGGAAGTGACACAAGCTTTCCACTTGTTGGAAATTTCGAACATGTCACCCTCCCCCCCTAAGGTTGGAAGATTTCCAAATCCAAAATTTTGACAAAAAATAGGAAAATATGCAAATATTGGTCAAAAAACAATTAATTCCCCCCAATAAATTGTTTTAAAATCAAACCACAAGAACATTTTCAACCTATTGTTGGTATGAAATTTCCAACTAATGTTGTGTCAGGTATGAAATTTCCAACTGTTGAAAAATTTGACCAAAGTTGGGGGGGTGAGACACCCCACCAAACCCCCCCCCCCCCCCCCCCCCCCCCCTGTCGACATGTCTCTGTCTTAGGGTTGCAGCTTTATTAGGTCACCCCGCAAATATATTGCAAGACTTACATTGTGAGCGGCATACCAGTGCACGCGCTGATCAACAACATTAAAATGACTAGTCAGTTTAAACGATCGGCATGTGCAAATTTATGCGAGGATTTAAATGTACGATTTATAATAATTCAATTGGGAAGTGAAGAATAGTTCTATATAAGTTAAATACTTTGAAAGTAATACACCTTAATTCCCAGCATTTAATAAAATCATTATACTATTTCACACCCAGCGGAACATTCCAATTTCTAACGTCACAGCACATGCTCTGCTCAGCATGGGTTTTTTTTTCAAAACTCTTGGATGTATCACACTTCACTGAATGATGCTAGCATTATAACCAGATAACTTCCAATTATTGCCTGTATTTGAGACCAGCGTACCTTGTCCTGAATCCGCGAATGGAGACAAATGATATGTACATTGTTACTGATTGGTAATCCATAATTTTATACTATAAACGGAGCATTGGGTGTTTTTCCTTATTTATTTTATTATATTTCCTTCAAAAAAAACAGTTGACTTGTGCACCAAACAATCACTACTCAATGGGGGTTTTAATTATTGTTAATACGGTATACGGTCAATGCAACAAAACGAGGTCAAGATAACTGCCAACGAAATATAACATATGGTCTGTAAACAAAACAGAACCGTGCCATGGATTCCAACAGCGATAATTTAAGCCAATGCGTTAAACATCAACGCAGTCCACTGAATTTCAATGCGGTCTTATCGTACACTCAATGCATTATCAGCGCGACGATCTCATTGCATTGACGTTACGACTGCGTTGTTAACGGCTGAGAACCGCATTAAAAGGGACACTCATTTTGAAAATATGTGTATATTGTACAAAACAATAGTACCCGGTACCCAGTATACAGTATCGATCAGAACTTTACAGTTGTACCCTATAGGCTATACCACTGCAAAGAATAATATTTGCTCTACCAAGAAGCGGGGGTAGTTTTTTAACGAAATGACACCAGATTCCCTATTATTTGAATAACGACATCACTAATCAGTAAAGTTGTAAACCATTTTTGATGGGCATTCTGTTATCAGGGCAGGCACAATTGGATATTCAGCTTAATAAGCTGAACTTAGCTTATTAACCCTTTGAACCCTGGCGCCCCACAATGATCGACACCCTGACCCGGGGCTCCCAGTGGTATGTCTGCTTAAATTAGACAGTGTCTAGTAGCATAGTGTTGATTATGTTCAAATTGCGACACCGGTCTGAAACTTTACAGGTTTGTCCCCCATGGATCAGCGATCATTATAAGATCGCAAGACTTTGCCTCGCGGCAACTCCTTGGTAACGGTTGCTAGGCAACTACCCGGAATTGACTGGAAAATGTAAATATAGCTTATAGCGTCGTAATTCAACCTCAGTGATTATGTTTTTTTATGCAGGTACTACCCTAACGTGAAATTTGAGATATACCCGACCAGAATAGTGAACCAAATATCCCATTTAAGGGTAGCAACGGTTGCTAAGCAAATACCGCAACTGATCGAATGACATAATTGCACTAACCATTCAGTGGTATGTTTTGCCTTAATTTAGACAGTATCTAGTCGCATGGTGTTGTTTATGTTGAAAGGGGACACCTACCTGAAACTGTGCAGGCATGATATATGCATGCACGGACCACTGATCATTGTAAGATCGGGAGACTTTGCCACCCGATCTCGCCTTAGAAATGGTTACTAGGCAACTACCCGAAATTTGCAGGATAAACGAATTCTAGCTTATAACGTTGTAATTATACATCAGCGAATTGCGTTTCGATGCAACCAATATCCTAATGTGAAATTAAGATATACCTGACCATGCGCGAGTAAGTCAACTTGATATGCGATAGACTTTTTGCTGCATGTGGCACAACAGAGACTGATATTACAGAGACCAGAAACAACGTAATTTCCCGCAACATATCGTAGCCCCATTGTTCAAGTAAGCTGTCTAGATTGTGTCTACTGTACTAACATGTGAAACATGCAACAAAATGTCATATATAGCGCCACATTTCACTTAAACGCATTTTTTAAAATGAATTATAGCCTGCGCCCATGCGCATATTTTCCTAGCCGTTTCTAGCGGGCAGCCAATCCATATAGACACCTTTGCCAGCGCTGACTTCAATAGGCCAATTTAAATATATATATTAGTGGGTATGTCGTATATAAGTACGTTATAAATCATTTATTTGTCATTGCGCTAGTCTGCGCATGTGCGAATAAATCAACTTCATATGCGATAGACCCTTCCCCATATGTAGCAGAACACTGGTTAATATACGCGAGGGTAATTTAAACTGAAATTGTGTGTCTAAATTATGTCTGTTCTGTACACACACGGGAAAACACGAAATTATATGCTGTAAATATAGCGGCACAGTTCGTTTAAAATATCGTATCTTTTTGTAGATTATATGCTATGCGCATGCGCATATATTTCTACCCGATACTAGCGGTCAACCATTCCATACGCACCATGGGCGCCGCTGACATATGTGGGGGCAATTTAAATATAAATCAGTGGGTCTGACGCTCGTTATACTATATATAAATTTGCTACCGAATCATGTCGTCGCTGCACCGAAATATCGGTGTTACGGTATATAGTCACGGTTTGTTTGCACCTAAATATCGGTGTTACGGGTTCAAAGGGTTAAGCGGAATTCAGCTTAAAATTTACTATGGGGAATGGATAAACCCTGTGTTCCGCTCATTTCCGCATTCTAAATCGAGTCAAGTTTGCAGTCGCAAGCAATTTGACTGCCAACTACGTTGTTACAGGAACTATCTATCCAACTGTCGACACCAAATGACTTGCCTTAAACAACTGAACAAGGGAAATTAACTTCTTAAAAGCCCATATATTCCCACGTCGAGTCTGATCACCCAGTTTCCATATATAGAGGTTGTAATGCGTGGTTCCTTAACTTGTCAACAATAAGGATACGTATAAGCAATACATTGTTAATTTGATGACTAAGGTTTCAAACATTGAGAGTTATTTTCTTCTTTACGCTCATTTACCGTCGATTAGGCCTACATAGTTTCGACAGTTGGACAGAAAATTTACGACGAGTATAATCTATAGCGGATAGCTGAATTCAGCTGCTGTTGTTAATTTTCACATTTGTTAGACCCGGAAACACATGCATTTTCAAATTGCAATAAAAATGATAACAGATCAAGATTCAACTTCAACAGGTCGGGCACACATCCAAAACGGTCTATGTAGCTCGTTTTGTCTACTGTAGCCCGATTGAGCTACATTTTTAATGTGATTTACACACCTCCATCGATTACCGCCATACCACGAGAAAAGCTAATTTCGAATTTTGTTTCATTAGTTGTGTACCACTATCACGTCTACAAAGAAGCAAAAAACTCAACGACTCACCACGGCTTAGGCGCAATTAACGATGTTTTAATTAACCCTTTACCCAACAGAAGGGCCCTGTGCCAATGCATTCTCTTATATATGCGAGTCGACCATAGGTCGCCTCGCATATATAAGAGAATGCATTGGCTTAACACATTAAAAATTATAAAATTGTTAAAGAATGTAAGAAAAAATGGTAAAAAGTGTTAAAAACAGATTTTTTTTAGGCCAATGCATTCTCTTATATATGCGAGGCGACCTATGGTCGACTCGCATATATAAGAGAATGCATTGGCACAGGGCTAACTGTAACTATCACAATGTGGTCAAGGAGCCGGTTCCAATGATATCCATATTTGTATGGTTTTATTGAGACAGACCGAAAATAATTTAGGCTGTTGCAGCTTTATTTGGCCGTTTTTGGCCGGTTTGTTGGGTAAAGGGTTAAGACATGTTAGCGTTTGGTAGTGACTTTCCCGAAATTATCAGATTTTGCCATAAAAAGTCAGGAAATATCCATTTGCTTATGCAGGATATTTATTTTTGAAGGTCAAGAACGTCCAGTTTATGTGGCTTACCTGATTGGATAAAGCGAACAGCTTCACTCGGAGACAACTATTTGTTAAATGTTTGGCAAACGCCATTCAGAGAAGACAACTACGGAAACACGATTCACAACTCTACTTTGAAATTTGGAAGAACCTCGCGTAACATTACATTTATACAAATATGGTTGTCCATTTGTCATTCCATACATTCCAACAGATAGATGTTACACTGAAATCCCATTAAGAACGTACCATTAATCCCCGGCAAAATGCAACCAATCAGATTATCGCCTACCTCAGATTTGATGAAGATTTACATTTCGATCAAGAGATTTTGATGATCATTTCTTACTGTTTTTCATGGTAAATTGACCAAAACAAATTGATTTTGAATCGCTCAAAAGGTATTAAAGCCGTGGTGAGTCGTTGAGTTTTTTGCTTCTTTGTAGACGTGATAGTGATTAGTGGTACACAAGTAATGAACGAAAATTCGAAATGCGCTTTTTTTGTGGTATGGCGATAATCGCAGGAGGCGTGTAACTCACATTAAAAACGTAGCTCAATCGGGCTACAGTAGACAAAACGAGCTACGTAGACCGTTTTGGATGTGTGTCTGACCACAGTTGTTGGAAACTTGTCAAAAAACCCGAAAAGAGATGTCACCACCCCTACTTATTAATATCATTGACAAGTAGGGAAAGCTACTGAGCCCACCCATCTCCCATCAAACCATGTCACAGCTCGTTTCGTGTTCAATTGCAACAATAAAAACATTAATTTCAGAAAAGTACCACATCCTAGTGATAAAACATATATTTCTTTTCATGTTTCGGCATATCAGATCATGAGTTTGTCTCCTTAGTTGAAAATTTAAACCCAGTCAGGACCAAACAAAAACCCAGGATTATTCACCTATATAATAAAGCAGACTGGGAAAACTTCAGGCTTTTTACTGCAACAGAACTTTGTTCCATATATCCAAGTCATAGCAAATCTGTTGAAGACATTTGGACAATATTGAAACAAACATTAGAGAAAGGCATCTCAAAATTTGTCCCCACAAAAATGATCACACCAAGGAGATCACTACCATGGATCACATCAGGGATAAAAAGACTTATACACAGGCGCGACAGAGCATACCGACAAATGAAAAAGACCTCAAATAACCATCTAAAACAGAAACACCGAAGTCTTAAAATGCTGGTCAAAAAGAAACTGAAACTGGCACATGAAACCTATGTTGAAAACATCCTTGAAATTGACAAAAATATCCATGAAGACCACAATGAAAGAAATTACAAGTCAGTCACCAAAAAGCTGTTCTCTTACATTAAAAGCACACAACAACAATCCCAAACAATAAACTCCATCAATGACCCAACCACTGGCACTCTGAAAAACTCAAATGCCGATATAGCCCAGGTGCTAAACAATCAATTTCAGTCAGTCTTTTCCCCACTAAACCCCCTTACACTGTCACAACATTGCCTGACGACCTTACAGAATAATACACCTGATAACTATATCCAGTCAAATAGTCATGGCTATCCGACCATCAAGGAAATTAAAGTAAACGAATCTGGTGTCCTTAACCTCTTCGCTGCCATGATGTCCGTATCTTTTTTTTAGGCCAATGCATTCTCTTATATATGCGAGGCGACCTATGGTCGACTCGCATATATAAGAGAATGCATTGGCACAGGGCTAACTGTAACTATCACAATGTGGTCAAGGAGCCGGTTCCAATGATATCCATATTTGTATGGTTTTATTGAGACAGACCGAAGATAATTTAGGCTGTTGCAGCTTTATTTGGCCGTTTTTGGCCGGTTTGTTGGGTAAAGGGTTAAGACATGTTAGCGTTTGGTAGTGACTTTCCGAAATTATCAGATTTTACCATAAAAAGTCAGGAAATATCCATTTGCTTATGCAGGATATTTATTTTTGAAGGTCAAGAACGTCCAGTTTATGTGGCTTACCTGATTGGATAAAGCGAACAGCTTCACTCGGAGACAACTATTTGTTAAATGTTTGGCAAACGCCATTCAGAGAAGACAACTACGGAAACACGATTCACAACTCTACTTTGAAATTTGGAAGAACCTCGCGTAACATTACATTTATACAAATATGGTTGTCCATTTGTCATTCCATACATTCCAACAGATAGATGTTACACTGAAATCCCATTAAGAACGTACCATTAATCCCCGGCAAAATGCAACCAATCAGATTATCGCCTACCTCAGATTTGATGAAGATTTACATTTCGATCAAGAGATTTTGATGATCATTTCTTACTGTTTTTCATGGTAAATTGACCAAAACAAATTGATTTTGAATCGCTCAAAAGGTATTAAAGCCGTGGTGAGTCGTTGAGTTTTTTGCTTCTTTGTAGACGTGATAGTGATTAGTGGTACACAAGTAATGAACGAAAATTCGAAATGCGCTTTTTTTGTGGTATGGCGATAATCGCAGGAGGCGTGTAACTCACATTAAAAACGTAGCTCAATCGGGCTACAGTAGCTCAATCGGGCTACAGTAGACAAAACGAGCTACGTAGACCGTTTTGGATGTGTGTCTGACCACAGTTGTTGGAAACTTGTCAAAAAACCCGAAAAGAGATGTCACCACCCCTACTTATTAATATCATTGACAAGTAGGGAAAGCTACTGAGCCCACCCATCTCCCATCAAACCATGTCACAGCTCGTTTCGTGTTCAATTGCAACAATAAAAACATTAATTTCAGAAAAGTACCACATCCTAGTAATAAAACATATATGTCTTTTCATGTTTCGGCATATCAGATCATGAGTTTGTCTCCTTAGTTGAAAATTTAAACCCAGTCATGACCAAACAAAAACCCAGGATTATTCACCTATATAATAAAGCAGACAGGGAAAACTTCAGGCTTTTTACTGCAACAGAACTTTGTTCCATATATCCAAGTCATAGCAAATCTGTTGAAGACATTTGGACAATATTGAAAACAACATTAGAGAAAGGCATCTCAAAATTTGTCCCCACAAAAATGATCACACCAAGGAGATCACTACCATGGATCACATCAGGGATAAAAAGACTTATACACAGGCGCGACAGAGCATACCGACAAATGAAAAAGACCTCAAATAACCATCTAAAACAGAAACACCGAAGTCTTAAAATGCTGGTCAAAAAGAAACTGAAACTGGCACATGAAACCTATGTTGAAAACATCCTTGAAATTGACAAAAATATCCATGAAGACCACAATGAAAGAAATTACAAGTCAGTCACCAAAAAGCTGTTCTCTTACATTGAAAGCACACAACAACAATCTCAAACAATAAACTCCATCAATGACCCAACCACTGGCACTCTGAAAAACTCAAATGCCGATATAGCCCAGGTGCTAAACAATCAATTTCAGTCAGTCTTTTCCCCACTAAACCCCCTTACACTGTCACAACATTGCCTGACGACCTTACAGAATAATACACCTGATAACTATATCCAGTCAAATAGTCATGGCTATCCGACCATCAAGGAAATTAAAGTAAACGAATCTGGTGTCCTTAACCTCTTCGCTGCCATGATGTCCGTATCTTTTACGGACGTAAAAGTGCACGCCGTGTGCTATATGGTCCGTAGGTACTACGGACCTACTTTAGCACACTAGAAGTAGGCCATTATACATAACTGGAACTCAGAGATTAGTGCATCGGAACAACTGTATCTCGATGTTTCAAACAGTGTATGATGTTCCACGATTGTGAACAATAATAGCCTTTCAGCTGAGTCACTTTTATGGTTCTTTTGACATTCCCAGCTATATTTTCCCATTGGAAAATGCCAATAACGTCACCAGCCCAGCACACGACGTCATAGCGTCATTTAGCAGCGAAGAGGTTAAACAACTATCTGACCTCAAAACCAACAAAGCTGCCGGACCAGATAACCTTAATCCTGCCATTCTGACACAAATGCGTTACGAAATAGCTCCAGCCCTCATAATACTCATCCAGAAAACCCTTGACACTGGGACATTACCAAATGACTGGACAAAAGGCAATGTAGTTCCAATATTTAAAAAGGGAGATAAAACCGACCCCTCAAACTTCAGGCCAATCACCTTAACATGTATCATGTGTAAGATTGCAGAGCATATAATTGCATCTCATATAAGTACACACTTCAAAACCCATAACATCCTGTATGACTTACAACATGGCTTTCGTGAACGCCGGTCCTGCGAAACACAATTAGTACAACTTATTGACAACCTTGTTGGAAACCTTTTTGCAGGACACCAAACTGACTTAATACTGTTAGATTTTAGCAAAGCTTTTGATAAAGTCAACCACATAAAGCTAATCTACAAATTAAATGAACACGGCATCAGAGGCCCAATCTTAAACTGGATTAGATCCTTCCTATATGGCCACAGACAAGTAGTTGTCCTGGAAGGGGAAACCTCAGCTTCAGTCCCTGTCACCTCAGGGGTGCCCCAGGCTCTGTCCTGGGCCCCCCTACTGTTTCTACTTTCTACTGTATATTAATGACCTCCCTGACGAATTAATATCACAAACCAGACTTTGTGCAGATGACACAGCCATATATATAACCATCAAAAGC
Source organism: Siphonodentalium dalli (assembly GCA_032622095.1). NCBI lineage: Eukaryota > Metazoa > Mollusca > Scaphopoda > Gadilida > Siphonodentaliidae > Siphonodentalium > Siphonodentalium dalli. Next base: position 192,643,982 of record CP136062.1, on the reverse strand, counting down.
CCCTCAGATCACAACACTCTACAAACCGATCTAATTAAATTGGAGGAATGGGAAAGAAAATGGGACATGTCGTTCAATCCGGGAAAATGCCAAGTATTAACAGTGGCTCGCAAGAAAAACCCAGTTTACCATCAATACATCTTGCATGGGCAAATCTTGCAACATAACAGCACAGCCTGCTATCTCGGGGTTGACCTAACCACAAACATGTCATTCAACGAACATATAAATAAAATAACATCAAGTGCAAACCAAACTCTTGGATTCCTGAAAAGAAATATAAAAACCAAAAATGAAGTTATTCGTAAAATAGCATATCAAGCTGTGGTACGGCCTAAATTAGAATATGCAGCAAGCGCATTGGTCACCTTACACAGCCACAAATATCATAGAAATTGAAAAAGTTCAGAACAGGGCTGTACGGTGGATAAAAAAATCAATATTCAAGATATGCAAGTGTTTCGGCTATGACTTCTGATCTAAATTTAAAATCACTGGAGGCCAGAAGAACTATATCACGGCTGTGTCTCTTCCAAAAAACCATCCAAAACCATGTGGAAATTAAAATTCCAACATATCTTGAAAAGCCCACAAGAAAAACTCGATTCCACCATCAGGAAACATTCAGACGCATTCATACAGGCCCAAATTACTTCAGATATTCCTTCTTCCCTGCCACTGCAATTCTCTGGAATAACCTAAACCCTGACCTGGTCACACTCTCAGACCCTGACATGTTCAGAAAGGGTGTGTATCAGCATATCAAATAATTGGCTCAAATTATCATTCTTTTAACCTAGTGTTTTTAACTGTTTTTATCTCTCTTCTGTAACATAAAACCTATAAACCTTATTCTCCTATCTCACTGTCATCTCCTTTCTGAACAAACGCTACCTCTATTCTGCACAGACGCGCACTCGATATAATACCCGATAAGGGGGTCTCCAGTAACGATAGATAGATAGTTTACCGTAAGTGCAGTAGAAAATTATCACTTTATAATTACTTTTATCGTATACAACTTCCCAAAACAACATTGGCTCGCTGATTCCACGAGTCGCCATCCGAGAGTCAGGCGCAGATAATAGCATTTGTAATTATCTGCCCTTGACTCTCGGATGGCGACTTGTGGAATCGGCAGCCCACAGTTGCACAGTTGTTTTGGGAAGTGTATACGATAAAAGTAATTATAAAGTGATAATTTTCTACTGCACTTACGGTAAACATTAAAAGAAATATATGTTTTATTAATATTACCAGGTCTGGCAAAAACATTAATTTCAGAAACGTACCACATCCTAGTAATCAGGTCTGGCAAATGTGAGAATACAGCTACAATACTCAATAGCTGTATTCAGCTAACCTAGCTGTATTCAGCTATATATTATACTCTCAAACCGGCTGTTTTTCGATAATAAACTAGAAGCGCTAATTTGCGCATCAAAATTAGGCTACCATATTCTCCGGTCACCCTCAACCAAATCAAAATCGTCCCTTGTGTTCTGACAAAGTGTTGCCTTTTGTCGACACGGCAATTCTGATTTTGTGTGAAAACTTACTACGGTGGTCGATGTCAGTAAATATTCTGGGGACTATTTTCTGCAAATGCATTCATTAACTAACTTATAAAATAAAGATCAAATTCATCCCAAACACTTGTTTACTTCTTCCCGATGCTAAACCGGTAGGGGGCGTTAGAATGGTGTACCTATATCAAGCATTTAGAATTACATACCACTAGCGGTTTGTGAGCGATACTGGTAACTATTCATAACTGTATATACAGATATTGTGCGGCATATTGCAAATGTATGGCACAACATAGGGACAACTGAAATGAAAATGCGAGTCGTTAGCGAGTCAGAACTATTCAATCTGTTTTGGCGGGAAAATATATAATGTGTGAAAACTTACTAAACATAACATTGGTATTTGTATTTTCGCGATTCGACATACAAGTATGCGTTTCCGTATTTTTGGAGAGAATCAGCTCAAGCAGTGAGTGGAATCAGCTCAAGCAGTGAGTGGAACTCGCTCGGTTAAACTCTGGCTAGAGATGTTCCCCTTTTTACCTGTTTTAACGCACCAACCAAACTGCGTTTTAGCAGCATCATATTGATACTTCCGGGAATGATTAAGATGTTCCATCTTCGGTGATAAATATTGTATTTAATGTATTTTTCAAGGTATTCCGCATTGCATAAGAGAGTTATTAACCGTTATGACCGACATCGACCACCGTAGTAAGTTTTCACACATAATCACCATCGCCGTGCCGACAAAAGGCAACACTTTGTCAGAACACAAGCGACGATTTTGATTTGGTTGAGGGTGGCCGGAGAATAGGGTACCGGTAGCCTAATTTTGATGCGCAAATTAGCGCTTCTAGTTTATTATCGAAAAACAGCCGGTTTGAGAGTATAATATATAGCTGAATACAGCTAGGTTAGCTGAATACAGCTATTGAGTATTGTAGCTGTATTCTCACATTTGCCAGACCTGATTACTAGGATGTGGTACGTTTCTGAAATTAATGTTTTTATTGTTGCAATTGAACACGAAACGAGCGGTGACATGGTTTGATGGGAGATGGGTGGGCTCAGTAGCTTTCCCTACTTGTCAATTATATTAATAAGTAGGGGTGGTGACATCTCTTTTCGGGTTTTTTGACAAGTTTCCAACAACAGTTTTGAGTTTACTGTGTGCCTGACATGTTCAAGTCCAAGATCATTTCTGGCATTTGTTACAATTTGTATCATTTAATGTACGGTTTTCGTGCATGAATCCATGATTACCTATTTCGTCTCAAATATTTGCTGTCAACTAACAGTCCAAAACATGAACAAATGCATTAAACAGTCAGAGGTTGGGTGAAATATTTTAGAAATAATTGTTCATGTTTACTTGTTTGGTACGTAAGCGACATTTGAAGCGGAAGCTGAATTCACTTATGGCTCTAATAAAATACAAATACACGTTCCTGCAATTTGGCCGGTCCGGATGAATAGAATTGTACTGTGTAGCAATATTAAAACTGGACTAGACACACTGGCTCTATGACGCTCCGATGCTCTGCTCTGTTCGCCGTCATGACAGCGTGCATAGGGTAAGAAGAAAACCATAGTCAGAAATGGTAACGCCACCAATATCAATTATCATATTATTAGCCATAAATATAAATTATAATACAATTATTCTATAATTTATAAACTAGCTTTCAAATTTGATGCGGGAAATTTCCATACTTCCATATTTCAAGTTTTCCCGTTTCTCGTGTCATACGTTACTTTCTTCAAACTGTCTTCTTTATTATACAAGCTGATGGGCCCGACTTCGCCCGGGCTGTTTCCCATCTGATTTCCGGTGAAAGACGCGATTTGACCTTCAATTGACTATTTCGAAAGTCAAGGTCAGGTCAGGGTCATGATTTGACCAGTCCAAAACACCCCACCCGGAGAAAAGTACCCCTAGGTATCAAATTTCGTCGAAATCCGTCCGTTTTACCCCACTTGACCTTTAATGAACAATTTTGAAGATCAAGGTAAGGTCGGAGTCATGATTTGACCCGTCCAAAACACTCCCCCGACAAAAGTACCCATAGGTATCAAATTTCGTCGAAATCCATCCGTTTTGTCCGATTTGACCTTTGATTGACCACATTGAAGGTCAAGGTCAGGCCGAGGTCACGATTTGACCCGTTCAAAACTTTCCCCGGACAAAAGTATCCCTAGTATCCGTTTTACCCAAATTGACCTTGCATTGACAGTTTTAAAGGTCAAGGTCAAATCGGGGTCACGATTTGACCCGTCCAAAACACTTCCCGGACATAAATACCCATAAGTATCAAATTACGTTGAAATCTATGAAAAGCCGAGGAGGACATGTTGGTTGCTAATTGCTAGATATACGACGCTGTATTTTAAAGGTGTTTCAAACTAGGAGATAGAAGTATTCTGCGTTTCAAATGGTAAAACCGTATATACTATTAAAAATGAATGACTCGAAAGTTAAGTGGGCCTTTAAACAAAGTCACAATTGCACTTAGGCTCATCTCATACTCGTCCATTCAGCGATATTCTGCTGCGCAGTTTGTTATAGCCTCCAGTATTCATTGAGCGTTATAGCCCCAACTGTTATAATTCGCCTTTAGCAGGCGTACTCTTGCCTCAGATTATTGAGATATTAGGTCACACGCAATCACATTAAATCGCACGGAAACAAAGCAATTGTGTGGGCTGCTTGGCGTGAATATGTAATGAGAAATAAGGTCATACGTAATGACATTAAACTCAAGAAAACCCGCGAAAACAAAACAAAATCACATTTAATGTTTTAAGTTATTTCCTTCATAAAAAGAATCTTCGTGATAATGAACCCTCTCAATACTTTAGAATATAGAATTAACCTTAAAATAACAAAAATCTTCGGAACACAGAACCTTCGGATTGGTGAACCTTCGGAATAGCGAACATTCAGAGAAATTTCGGAATAGTGGACCTTCGGGATAGTGAACCTTCGGAATAGAGACATGCCCCCAATATTCATATTATATGCCCAGAGTTCAAAGCTATGGACCCATAAAATTCTAAACTTGGCCCTTAAAATATTGAGCCCACACAGAACATCACTTAAGTCAACTGTACCTGTGTCATGTCCCAATGCGGGAGGGTCCATATATACCACAACATTCATATTATATGCCAAGAATTCAACGGTATGGGCCCACGTAATGACATTAAATCTCAAGAAAACCCGCGAAAACAAAACAAAATCACATTTAATGTTCTAAGTTAAGTTATTTCCTCCTGTATCTGTATCGGTGTGCGCGCAGGATCAGTTCGGATGTGAGCGCACACTCCATAAAAAGAATCTTTGTGAAAATGAACCCTCTCAAATTAGTCTCAATACTTTAGAATATAGAATTAACCTAAAAATTACAAAAACCTTCGGAATAGAGAACATTCGGAATAGCGGACCTTCGGGATAGCAAATCTTCATAATAGAAACATGTCCCCACAATTACACCGGTGACGTAAACACATGTGCTAATCTTTGTCGTACTATCGTACTTATCGGTACGATTTATACTCTAGTACGAAACAAGAATACATTCCTCCATACGACCACAAGAAAACTAAGATGCATGCATCAGGTCGGCCGTGAACTATCTACCATAGAATTGTTGTAGCTATCGATTATAGGTTACACTGGTGTAAATGTTTCCCATAGGCCTCAGTGCTAACGTTTTAGCGTATAGTGTTGGCAATATAAATGTTGGGTCCAAAATTTTCTTTAAATCTGAAAAATTGACATTTTGGGAAACTTTTTACACAAAAAAATCATGTCTGTCTAGCAGGGAATTCGCCTTTAAATCTTATGTTTTCGTAACTAGTGTCAGAACCGCATAAAAAAATACAGTCATATTTTAGACCACACCAAAATATTCAAACTTCACTACAAAGGGTTAATTCCTGTGCCAATGGTTATTTTACCTATGGGAAATCACAGGGAAGAGGTGTGATGATTTTTTTATGTGAAAAGCACACAAGGCTATTGACCAATCAGGGCCCAGTGTCTATTTTATTCTCTCCTATATATTCCTCCCGCATCCGCTAGATGTCACTCGGAACCTTATTTACACCAGTGTAACCTAAAGCGATAGCCCGCTTTTTCGCGGAATAATTGTAACTCCCTACATTTCTTCAGAATTGCCCATCAATGGAAAAAATGTGTTCAAAAACAATATCACCCCTATGGTTCTTTATTTATCACACACAATTTAACCCCCCCCCCCCCTTTAACAAATTATTCATCAAAAAGGCACAATTTTCCACCACCAGTCATGTTCAGGCCCCATTTTCACTCAGTTTTAGGGGTCTGGTGTTGCAAACTTGGATCAGCTATGGAAGACTGTACAATATTCTTTCCATGAGAGAACTTCTGGTGATGTGAGGTCATTGAATCCAGATCTGATCAGCTGAGCATCAAGCGCATGACTTTATCAGCACATTGAAGAATAAAATATGACATTTTCAGGTCTGCAAGGGTGATCCAAGATAACTGGATGTGGGTGTATATTGAATTAGTTGAATAAAGATATGCTCTCTTTGAATTGCTGAAGCATTTTCTTAAATGTGTCCAAGTTTTAGTGCTATTAACCTTCAAATGACCATACCCACCAGTGGAAATGACACACTTTTATGATATATATCTGTATATCACTGGCTATAAAATCCAAAATACTTGTTAGATTAGGTTCTTATAACAATTGATATATGTGTCGTTGACATGCTCATGTTATGGGTCATTTGCATTATCATGTGACTATTACCACCTTGAATTTTTTTGAAAATACCTTGAAAAATTGGCATTTTTTATGAAAAATCTTACTATTTTTTTGGCTGATGTAAGTGAAAGAAGACATCAGCAGCAAGAATAGCCACACCAAGCATGAGATATTCATTGGACTGAAAGACCAGGCTCTGTAAAATGCATTAAAATGCTTTAAAGTGACTCCCAGGAATCAAAAATGATAAAAAGCTATTTTTCCCCTTTAGGTTACACTGGTGTAAATGTTTCCCATAGGCCTCAGTGCTAACGTTTTAGCGTATAGTGTTGGCAATATAAATGTTGGGTCCAAAATTTTCTTTAAATCTGAAAAATTGACATTTTGGGAAACTTTTTACACAAAAAAATCATGTCTGTCTAGCAGGGAATTCGCCTTTAAATCTTATGTTTTCGTAACTAGTGTCAGAACCGCATAAAAAAATACAGTCATATTTTAGACCACACCAAAATATTCAAACTTCACTACAAAGGGTTAATTCCTGTGCCAATGGTTATTTTACCTATGGGAAATCATAGGGAAGAGGTGTGATGATTTTTTTATGTGAAAAGCACACAAGGCTATTGACCAATCAGGGCCCAGTGTCTATTTTATTCTCTCCTATATATTCCTCCCGCATCCGCTAGATGTCACTCGGAACCTTATTTACACCAGTGTAACCTATACATTTTGGAACACCTGTCTGTATGTATGTGTGTATGCATGAATGCATGTGTGTATGTGTTATAGACTCTAACACTGCTCGACTGATCCGACTCGGATTTGGTATTTATCGTGTCAACTTGACCTCGCTCATAGGCATGTTTCTGGACCTTGACCGATCCGACTAAAAATTTGTGTGTAGGACTACTTCGATCCCGGGAGCAATATTGACGGGTCCAATTTCACGTGGGACCATGTTCTCGAACGTGCTGATGTAGGCATGTTTCTGGACTATTTGGACGGGTCAAATCTTGATCCCGACCTGACTTTGACATTCAAAAAGATCAATTCAAGGTCAAATCTGGTAAAACGAAGTATTTCAACGAAATATAATACCTACTGTTACTTTTGTCCCAGGAGTGTTTCGGGTGGGTCAAATTATGACCCTGACCTGATCTTGACATTCAAAATTGTCAATTCAAGGTCAAATCGGGTAAAGCCGGGCGGATTTCGACGGGTACTTTTGTCGTGACTTTTGTCCGGGGAGTGTTTTGGGCGGGTCAAATCGTGACCCGACATGACGTTCACCTTTAAAATGGTCAATTCAAGGTAAAATCGCGCAATTCTCCGAAAATCATAGGGGAACATCCCGGACGAAGTAGGGTCCACCAGCTACTATTATATATTTCTAGATTTAGTTACAAACTAAATACCTGTATATTGTACAAAGAAATGTTTGACAAATATATCTGTATCAATATTACCATACGGGTCATTAAAATAGATACGACGAAACAAATTTTGAAGGGTGCATGGTATCAGGTAAATTTTTATATTTCAAATGATGACAGGAATGCGGAAAGTTGAAGTACCTACGTAATACTGGCTATCCGAATGAAGAGATATACATGTATATAAAAACCAAAATAGAAGATGACTGCTGGCGACAATGTTTTCCAAAAAAATTCAAAGCATTCGATAGCTCCCATCTAGTTGTCAGCCCGAAGATCAATATAAAGTGTGGTGACTATCAGATGAGGGATATGACTGTACAGTTGCTAAACAATTCAGTCACGCAAAAGAGGATCAAACAGTAAGATACCAAATTGCTGCCTGTGGTAATGTTTTTTAACGAAATTCGGGAAAATTAGATTACTCTCCCCCTGGTTATCCAGAAGATCATTGTGGAATCTGGTGACGATCGGACAAGGGGTGTCGTCTGTAGGATCAACCAAATTATTTAGCCATAAAAATAGTAAAATTCAAGATCACCGCTGGCAGTGATGTCTTCACAAGGACAGCTTGAGAACAAAACATGGCTCACATCTAGCGGTGACCCAAACTATCCACATGAGAAAAAGTTCTCCAATAAAAGCTGGCTGCAGGGTGCGCCAATTGATTCAAATTCGAAATTTAACAGGGTGTACTGCTTGTGGCCATGTTTTCCCCGCAAATTTGATAGACTGATGGGCAAAACCACTGAATCCGTTGAATCAATATACATGTATACATGGATTAATGTATATGCATTGTTATACACAGTACTGGTATATAAAGGTACTGAAAATAACAATATTACTAGTATACACAAAATAAACCATATATCATGGCTATGGGTTCTAATATCCGAATATGACAGCTGATAACTTGGTGTGAATTGAAGAGTGGTGGTGTCTCACGCATATCTAACCCTCCATGTTAGAAACATGCCATTAAATGTCATAAGTATAATCTAGCTTGAGGACAGAAGTTATCCATAAAAACCCCCCTTAATTCAACCAGGTCCTCGCGCGATGTATGGTCGATCACATGATGATCTAGGGGGATTAGAATTGTTGTATAAAAACAGCACTGCATGTAAATATAAAATAAAATAGTGCTACATCTTATTACAGATTATTGCCATATATAATCAGTGACTATACAGACAGTCTGACAAAATAAAGTTTCAGTGACACTCTATCCGAAGAGGGGAATAATTCCATCTGTTACAGTCAATGGAGCAATTATGAATCTGGAAAGGTGACATTTCTAAGTAATACTAGATATCGACATGACGCGATAACATATAACGTAAATGCAATATGGCCGCTGGCGACCATTTTTTCCTATAAAATTAAAAAAGTATTTGATAGCTCTCATCTGATAGATCAATATCAAGATAAATATGAAGTTTGGTGATGATCGGATGAGTGAAGTGGACTGTGCTAAACGGTTTAGTAATGCTTAAAAAGATTCTTACCTTAATATTTTTATGTTCACTTTATAAACTTCACTGAGTCATCTTTGTCATGTATTGAGTTTGATATCTTTTGTTAACAGTTTATAAATCATGTATGTCTCGTGTTTGTTATTTTAATTTATGTGTTTATTATCATTAAATAAAGTTGCATTCCTTAAAAAGATTCTTACCTCAATGTTTTTATGTTCACTTTATAAACTCCACTGAGTCATCTTTGTCATGTATTGAATTTGATATCTTTTGTTAACAGTTTATAAATTATGTATGTCTCGTGTTCGTTATTATTTTATATACACTTTAACGTGTGTTTCAGAACGTAAATTTAAAACAATTCAAACGTTGTTGTATTCCATGTCCCGGCCCGGACATATACACCAAATTTCAATAATATTCATTGAGAAACAACGGACCAAACGCCATATATAGCACCCCGTATACATCTTTTATTCCGAGCTGGCCTTTTATTCCGAATTGGCACACGTCGATTGGGGCGAGTTAGCCCTGGGGCGAGTACGCCGATTCCGACACCTTCTCTATTTGCAGCAGGTATACGTTTACGCCGATTTACGCATAATTTAATTTACAAAGTTCCCCAATTGGTATCGTAAATAGAGCGACCTTATTTGACATAGAATGCCTCTGTTATTGATTATCAAGTTGCTATACATTAAAAACGACAAATGCACATGCTCGTTCAAGCGCAGTAGTCTATTTTCCCCACGTTAAAGGACATCCACAAATACTAAATAACGCTAACCTACTGCGAATGTTTGTCACGACAACTGTTAACATATTTGGGCTGAATTCATCTGACGCGGTATTATTCCTCAAAATAAACAACAAAACCATCGTTACTTGGAAATGTAGTTTGGGCTAACATTTACATAAATCCTCCACATTATTTATCCCGACACACACGTCAGATGAAAAAGAGCCATGAAGTAAACGGCCAAATTGGCCGAAACAACGTAGCCTCATAGAGCCAGCATCTTGTCCATATTAAAACGTCTGTGGCTGGACAACTGGGTAGGATTGCGGGGTTGAAAAGGTGGGCAGGGGCTCGAGATTGTTTTTATGAAAAAATGTGTGATAGTCGCAAATGTATCGGCCTACAATAGTGAGGTTGATTATAGGGGTGGTTGGGAGGGGTAAAATAATTGTTATTTGCAGGTGCGTCTGAAACAGCATGCTGTTGATTGTGATATTTGTGGCCGCTGGCAACATCGACATTGTGACACCGGAATCGACCACGTCCAGTACTACCACGCCAGACGAGGGTCCGTCGATCTTAATTCCATTTGCAAGCCTTGCAAAGACAGGTAATTATTATATACACACGGTTCTGTATTCTGTAAATACACTTTTGTATGGTTTTAATAAAAGATCTAATGATCATATAAATATAATGTAAGAATGGATACACATATATTCTGACGTATATGCAAAGAAGAAGAGACCACCTCAGTGCAGACGACGATCTAGGGAAGTCGGTAGCCGAGAGGTTGCGTACTGGTCTCTCGTGCTAGCGGACCAGGGATTGCAACCTGGTCAGGGTATTCTGACAAAAATCAGAACTCGGTCAGATACCAAGTTTGTCAGGCTGAAAAGTCTCATTCGAGATCACCGAATAAAGATCCGAATGCAAAATGCCGACTTCCCCCCATAACAACACTTGTCCAGGTATGTTGTCGTGGGTTCAGTACGCTGTTCGGTCGGGCTCGGACATTAATGGCTGACCCGTGTCACTTTAAAGAACGCTACTATAGAGTCACCACAGGGTTAAAAAGTTACTCGGCCGTGGTAGCACCTGGACCTCCACATAATCCTCAGCATATTGAGGGCGATGGAGTATCAAGTAGACATACCACATCAGCCCCACCAACAACATAAATTGCCAACCATTCGATCGTTCATATCACATTTCGTTCATTAAACTTAGTTTTTAAAGGTCGTTCATTAAACTTCGTTCATATTAAACTTCGTTCATATTATACTTCGTTCATTAAACTTCGTTTTTAATTCTTGCTTTTAAACTTCGTTCATCAAACTCGAATACACATACTATCGTTGATACATTGTTGTGTTTAAGTTTTATTACATATCTATCAACGTAATTCGCATGATCGCACGAGTTTCCAGGCGTGTGATAATTCTCAGAATCGCACTAGTGCAATCTGTCGACGGAACTATTTCATTCAGTGTGGTTAGACTGGTTCTCGCCGTTACTATTTTTACTTTTTCAATCACGACAATAAAGAAACAATAAGCAATCAATCGATGAGATGATTCATTCAAGTAGTTTCATTTCAAGAATATGTTTGTCGAGGCACATATTTTAATTTCAAACGCATCATTAAAGATGGGTCAAGGTCATTCGCGGATAGACGGGCTCCTTGTCTGATTGTTGCGTTAACCCTAAAATGCCGTTAAAAACTCAATTAAATTCACATTTTCTGTACCGGAGATGTACGATTGTGAGTCAACTTACTATGATACGGAGATATGTAATAAAAATAGAACCGCATGAGTGTCTGGATTTTGACGAATTATCGCACTCGATTTGTTGGCGGAACGCGATACCTCTCGTGCGGGACTGCGTCCCGCACTCGAGGTATCGCTCCGCCTACAAATCTCGTGCGATAATTTCGTCAAAATCCAGACACTCATGCGGTTCTATCTATATATTACATGTCTATATTATTTATTATTACATCAAATAAAAATTAATAAAGAAAGACCAGTTTCTTAAAACAAACGTCTCATAATCCCTTCACATGCACCTCCTAATTACAACAATTGTTAGGCGCGGGCGGGTGTCCCGGGGCGGGTTGTCCCGGAGTGAAATGAGCGGGTTGTCTCAGGGGCGGGTAGTCACGGACTGTGCTGACATGCACCGTTTTTTGTATCTGTCCATTATTTACATACATGATTCGAGATTCAATATGCTATATTCAGGGATGTGGCTAGAGGGGGTGTGGGGTGTCTCACCCCCCCCCCCCCAGCAGAGAGCTAAATTTTCAATAGTTCGAAATTCCTAATTTCAGGTAAAAACAATTTATTGGGGGGAATTTATTGTTATTCGACCAATATTTGCATATGTTCCTATTTTTGGTGAAAATTTTTGACAGAAATGGTCATCAGTTGGAAATTTTCCAACCTTAAGGAGGTGACAGGTTGGAAATTTCCAACACTTGGAAAGCTTGTGTCCTGGTCCCTCCCCCGTGGCCAGTCAAAAACTTCTAGTTAATTTAAGAAAACAATATTGTCATACAATTGGTCAACATTGTCATTGGAATTGTCATTCAGTTGGAAATTTTCCAACCTAAGTGGGGGTGTAGGGTTTGAAATTTCCAACAGTAGGAAGGCTTGAGGCTAGTCTAGATGTTAGGATTTTGCGATTTTCTTGTTCAGATTTCAAAATTTTCGCACACCGGGCCGAACCATGTTCGGCCCGGTGTGTCATTGCCCCATCCACATGGCCAATACAAAACTGCTAATTAGTTTAGCAAAACAATATTTTACTACATTTGGTCAAACTTGTAGACATAAATGGTCATCAGTTGAAGAATTTTCCAACCTGAGGGGGACCATGGGGTTTGAAATTTCCAACACTATAGGAAAGCTTCAGTTGAGGCCAGTCTAGATGCTAGGATTTGCGATTTTCTTGTATAGTTTTCAAAATTTTCTCACACCGGGCCGAACAACCATGGTCGGCCCGGTGTTTCCTGGTCTGTTGTCGGTAGCTGTGTGCATTTGTTTGGAATTAGATCACTAGTTGTTTTTTGGGGCAATTTTCAGGTTAAAATATCTTAATGTTCTCATACTGGGAAAATAGAAGCATGGCTTATGAATATATAGGAAATTAGGCCTGAGCATGAGGTACAAGGGGGGGGGTGCAAATGGAATTATGCAAACAGTTGTGTTGGTGCGATTCCGACTCAAGGGGGGGGGGTGCAAATGGAATTATGCAAAACGTTGTATTGGTGTGATTCCGACTCAAGGGGAGACCCTCTAGCCACATCCCTGGCTATATTGATATTTAACTGAAAATAGTAATATTACAATAAATGCAAGCCTGCCAAGTTGATTAATATGCCTGTGGTTTTAAGACAGGAATTGCGCGCGGTAGCGACCATAATTATGTAAATCTGTGTTGCCAACTGCTATGTAAAGGTACTCAATCCAATTCAATGGCCCATATAATCAGGTTCCAACAACAACAACATTTTTTCAAATGCTGCTTCAGTTATCAGAATCGAGTAATTGCCCAAAAATAATGCTAACCACAGTCAACTATAGTATAAAATTGCCCAAAACCTGTTATTTATCAACAGTTTGTTCAACGAAATTTTGCCGGTTTGTCAAATATCTGACACAAAAAAAGCCATTTGATTTTAGAATTATTCATCCTCATCCACAATTTGGTCAGAGAAAGTCTTCTCATCGACTGTTTACTGGGCCACTTAAAATTATCGGTGGTGAAAAATAAAACATTTAAAACATCGATATCTGATCATTCTGAGCTTTGATGGGTGGGTTCATCGACTCGAATCAAATATGTTTTACCTCCGAAGCCAAGGAAATGGTACTTTGCGAGCGTTAATTCGGATTATGCATCTTTAAGTCTGCATATCATGTTTTAAGAAAAAAACAAAAAGAAATGGCCAGGGATACATTAGGCTTGGCACACCGTCGGATCGAAAGCCGTCGCTAAATGTCTGTCCCGTGATCAACAATGTGCGCACGCTAAATTAAGATCCCTACCCTGGCGAAGAAGTCACAGCTATAGATTCGGCAAAAAAAAAACATCATGGACAAATTGAGTAGTGGATCTATACTCGATCCCAGGGCGCCTATGGTCAGCATTGGCCCCTGCACTGAACACCCTACAGATACAGAAAAGGCAAATCCAATAATGTGACACGATTATTTCAACCCATGCATGTCTTGTGGTAACGATATACACAGTTTTGTTTGTTTAAACATATTTTATTTGTAATATATGAAACAAAATGGATTGAGGCACAAATTAAAAAACTTAATGAGCCCCTCTCCGGTATACATTGATATAAACAAAAATCTAGTTCAACAAAGTGGCACAATACGTAACTTATTTACAGCTGCGTGCATGTGGTGAATTAGAAAGATGATTGCATGGTTGAAGCTGTAACATATCAGTGATGAAGGATGAAATGAGAATGATGGTTGGGGTGCCAACGCCAAGTGTGCATACTATATATGCTGAGGCGGAAACGTATATATGTTTTAATTGATATCTAATTTATTATCGTGAATTTAACTAGAAACGTTTAGTCTCCGCGATAAAATTCTGAACTATTTTGAAAATTTTGATATTTTGTTTGTTAGGAGCGTTCAGGATGCCAACAAGTAGATTGTTCATATATGCGTTAATTTAATTCAACCTCCGTGTAGCAGGTGATAGACCTCCGTTCGTTCTGACTGGTAGTGGAAACACATATATAAACAGAAATGATATGCATCTCAACACTGGTTGCCGCACGTGGATTTTGACTTTATAAACTCAAAATTTTGACTTTTTATCTAGAAATTTTGACTTTCAAACTCAAAATTTTGACTTTTTAACTCGAAATTTTGACTTTCAAACTCAAAATTTTGACTTTCAAAGTCAAAATTTTGACTTTTTATCTCAATATTTTGACTTTCAAACTCAAAATTTTGACTTTTTATCTCGAAATTTCGACTTTCAAACTCAAAATTTTGACTTTTTGTCTCGAAATTTCGACTTTCTAAGTCAAAATTTTGACTTTCAAAGTCATTATTTTGACTTTTTATCTCAAAATTTTGACTTTTTATCTCAATTTTTTTACTTTCAAACTCAAAATTTTGACTTTTTAGAATTTTCTAAAAATAGAATCACACTGCTTATTCTATTTTTAGAAAATTCTAAAAAGTCAAAATTTTGACTTTGAAAGTCAAAATTTTGAGTTTGAAAGTCAAAATATTGAGATAAAAAGTCAAAATATCGAGATAAAAAGTCAAAATTTTGAGTTTGAAAGTCGAAATTTTGAGATAAAAAGTCAAAATTTTGAGTTTATAAAGTCAAAATTTTGACTTAGAAAGTCGAAATTTTGAGATAAAAAGTCAAAATTTTGAGTTTGAAAGTAAAAAAAATCGAGATAAAAAGTCAAAAATTTGAGTTTATAAAGTCAAAATTTTGAGATAAAAAGTCAAAATTTTGACTTTATTTTTTGTATACCATGTCCCGAATACGCTTCCGTAGTTTCGTGATCTGGCGTGAAATACATTATATTTTCTATGTCCTGTATAGAAATATACTGTTGGTCTAGTGGTAGGATCAATTATTCTATAAGGTAATCTTTAAAATTTAGAATCGTTTGAACTTCTGTTATCGCGGACGGCATGTCGTTCCACGCTTTTATGACTGAGGGGGGGGGGGCGTACTTTTTGTAATGCTCAGTATTGCTGAAATATGTATACAAATTTTCGGGGTTTCTGAATTCATACTCGGATATATCAGCTATCCTGGGTGGTAATATTAGTGAAGTAAGTAGGGGCCTTCCGATTAACAATGTTATACATAGTTTGTAGTTGATGCAGTTCGCGCCTTTTTCTGAGCGGGGGCCAGCCGACTTCTATGGCAAGCCAAACCGCTATTTAATATTAATTTTACTCAAGTAAAATAATATGACACTTTATTTCACTTAAGTGAAATAAAATGACATTTTATTTTACTTAAGTAAAATAAAGTGTTATTTTATTTTACTTAAGTGAAATAAAGCGCCATCTACATGGTTTTATTTTACTTAAGTAAAATAAAATGACAGTTTATTTTACTTAAGTAAAATTAAAACGCACACTAATTTTACTTAAGTGAAATAAAATTACCATTATGTTACGCCCTTTTTATATTTTACTTAAGTGAAAAATAATTTTACTTAAATAAAATAAAACACAGTTTTTATTTAACTTAAGTAAAATTCTTTTTTACTTAAGTAAAATATAAAAAGGGCGTAATATAATGGTAATTTTAAAATAAATGAAAATTTGGGTTTATTTCACTTTAGTGAAATAAACGCCATCTACCGGTCATCGATAGATGTCATTTATTTTACTTAAGTAAAATAAAGTGCAACCGGATGTTAAGAGTTATTAATGATCCCCCAATCAGTTTAGAGACCATCGCCAAATCCCATCAAACCACAGGTGACCTTGTTATAAGGACAGCGAGTGTTTTATGATATATAGATGACAGATTAGCATCAACCTCATGCAATAAAATTGAAAACATTCCACACCGGCCCACTGCTAGTACAGCAATAATCAGAGAAAACTGCTAAGATGTGTGATGCGTTTGTGTTGTTTGATGCTTATTGTGCTGGTACATGCAGTGGGCGAATTTATTCTAGTCTGTAGGTGCTCTCGTATTACATCTCACTGGGTGCACGATATGTATTGGTTATAGTTCCCTCGAGTTGTCAGGTTAGAAGTTTTTTGCATAGGTCATACTTTTCAACATTTTAGTCAGAGTTTTGCGTAAGTTACACGAATGCATATTCTTTCTAATGTCACAGGTATGTGCTTTTTTTCTGGATAACATGAAGATCATAGTGTGCTATGGGGGGGGGGGTAGTTAATGAAAACAAATCTTATTTTGTTGGCCTTAGGTCTGCATGCGTGTCGTGAGATGAGATCATTAATCATCTTTATGGCAATTAATCCGAATTTCTTTTGACCGTTTACCTTTAATTTGTCTTGAGTGCATGATAACAACCCATTACCCTGTGTATAGCTAAAATATTTGATATGGATTATCGCCGATATAACAATAGGTTTACCGAGTAAAGGTCTACTCAAGAGTGAACAATTAACACACCATGCATACATTATATTGGATAAGTTGTATATCTAGAATCACATGTACCTGCCATAATTATGTAAATACGTTAGGCCTATTATTAGTAAATGGAAGAAATCCGCCATTTATAATATACAACGGGAGATAACTTTCTCAAGAACATGAACAGCACTCCCGGCGCACGTGCCAATGGAGCAATTATTAGTTTGCAAGATGACTCCCATAGTGGGCGCTTTATTTCAATTAAGTGAAATAAACGCCATATACCGGTCACCGATATATGTCATTTATTTCAATTAAGTAAAATTCACGCATTATTTTACTTAAGTAGAACTCTTTTTTACTTAAGTAAAATAAAAGTCATTTTTTATTTCACTGAAGTAAAAAAGAATTCTACTTAAGTTAAAACATGGTTAATTTTACTTAAGTAAAATTGTTTATTTCAGTGAAATAAAATGACATTTTATTTCACTTAAGTAAAATAAAGTGTAATTTATTTTACTTAAGTAAAATTAATATTAAATGGCGGTTTGGCTTGCCATAGATTCTGTCATGATGTCTGAGCTCGTGAGGCCGCTGACAATTCTAGCTGCATCAATGTGTTTAACCAATTGATATTTTGGAGCACGTGTCCAGACTAAATCGGAATACTCATATAGAGGCAGTATATAGGTTTTTTCTAACGTCTTCCTGACACATGGTAGACGGGAGATAGGACGATAGTTTTTACTATCAGCAGGGTCGTCTTTTTTAAAGATGGGAACAACACTTGCCTATTTCCATATAGATGGGAATATTATGGCATCGAATGATTTTCGGAAGAGTAAAACTTGAAGCATTCTCGCACTAATTCTATCTTGACCATGGGCCTTGTTTAATTTAAGCGATTTAATTGATAAAATTATTTCGTCTTCGGTGGACTGAAAGTCATTCATATTGATTGTTGCTACAATTAACGAGAATTGCAAAAAGGTAAACTGTGATTTGAGTGATTTATCGATGAGTTAGAAATGAAACTCTTGTTCAGTTATATCATGCCATGAATCTCTACTCTGGCTAACGCCGTAGAGATCATATTCCACCAGTACAAAACCTGTGAACATTTTGAAGGTTTGACAGGGAACCGTATAAAGTCGAACAAATAACACGGGAATATAATTCTGTGTTATTATATGTTCCTTAATAATGTACTTCACTGTAGTGGTCCCAACTCGAAGTTGCATGATTTCCGTGACTTTTGTGAGCCGATATCGCAATAAACATTTAATTAATTACCCAGGAGAAATTCCATAATTGTAAGCGACGCAAAGCAAAATCGCACACAAGGTCACTTAAATCGTGAAATGTCGATTTGGGACCTTCACCTACAGGGCCATTCTCAGGTAACCGGGACCAAAGCAACAAAATAAAATCGAAAATTTAATTTTCGTAAACAGTTGTCAACATTATTTATTTGTGAAGTTGGGTATCCATTGTACATTTAACAGAAGTGGTTAACATATCGATGATATATTCCTATAAAATATGACTCCATGAAGATGGTACCCGCATTTTCAGTGTGCGACAGATACGTTACCACAGCATCATTCTTGATAACATCGGTTTTTCTATCTAAGAGGATTTCTGCTATGCACAATAAGATGTAATGCTTATATCAGTCCACAAGTTGCATATATTGACTGAAAAATCATATCTGGTATGGAATACTTTTTATTTATGGACCATATATACACGAATTCTACGCGAATCGTGACTTATTTTCAACCATTTCAGGAAAACATAACACACAGTTCGTGTGTCCTACATTATTATGAGCGTCGTGGACAAATGTTTCAATGTACATGTGATTCCACACACTGGGGTTTACAAGGAACCAAAATTATCTGAAATAGCTTTATTTTTTCCCAAGATATGCGTTGGTACATCGGCCAAGTTTTAGGTAACGTATCTGTCGCTATATAACAGAAAATTATATTTTCTCAGTTTCAAAACTGGCATTGTACTACATGAATATGCCACAGTATGTTTGCTTCCTTTGGTACATATTTGTAACAAAATAGCTTGTATTGGATGAAAAAGCAAACAGATAGATCAATATATTATATACATGCATGCACTCTATATTTAAATCTTCACTGATATATTGAATATTGAATAGTTTGTAAAAAGTCTGATTATCGACTTAACAGTAGGTATCCAAATAGTTATAGGCCTGTATTGAACAACATAATAAATATTTATAAATACCGGTATTTAAAAAGGTCCGTCCGCGGGACACCCACCTAATGGAGTAGATTAGTAAAAGAATTGTTCACTTCGTGACTAAAGCATGAAATTTTGACATACCAATTGATATTAGATATGGATCCACGCTGAAATTTCACTTTAACCCCTCTTTTAAATTTAAAGAGCGTTTCGTGGTTATATAATTTAATAAATGTCACAATTAATCTTACCATGGAATCTGCGCTTGAAATTAGACATATACAGTAAGAATGACTCAGCGCGATATAATGGCACATTTTTAGGGCGAAATTGGAACTCCCCGTTCAAGATGACTGTCAAAATGGCAGCCGTAAGTGGAACATTTGACGTTTTTTCACTGATATCTTTCAGACCAGTTTCTTCTGAATTGAACTGGTTCGGAAATGTGACTTTATTTTGTATTGTTCATGTTAATTGGTCACTGGAGCAATGAAATATGACATTCGTTGGATCCCAGCGGCCAGCCCCTTCCGATCCCTCAATAATTTGATTTTACAGAACGCGGTATGAAATTTCACCAAAAATCGCCATTGGGATTCTAGTCATATTTCAACAAGAAATGAGCAGAACTGTGCAAAATAAGTGAGGCTTACCATTACTTATGAAAATTTCAACTCAATGGAACCAAAATTGTCACTTTGGCTAACAATGGCTGTCAAATGACGGCTAAAATATGGAAAATGGTAAATATTGTCCCGTCGTGCCACGCAATCGCTTGAATGTTGTGGATGATGAATAAAATAGGCTGTTCTGTCATATATACATTGAATACTAACATTTATGATGCATCTTGGATAAGTATTACTATTACATTACCAAAATTATTGAAATTTTCTCTCGAAATCGGGAAAACAAAAACTTTTCAGGTTTGCACCATTTTTTCAAGTAAAATGGAACTATCTTTTGTGTTTATTGTTTTGATCCGTCTTAAATGCGTAACACTGAAGTGTTTTTAGAAAAATATACTCAAGCTGGCTTTCAAAATGTCCACGAAATTTGGTAGAAAATTTGATATTTTCAAATGAGCAGAACTCTGAAACTGAACTGGCATAATTATGTGGCTACTCAGGCCCAATAACATGTGCAATCATTATAGGTAAGTGGATGTCATACCAGGTAACACGTCTATCAGGATAGGTATCTCAATACCTATTACTCTAGAATGACAGAGAAATAGCCAACTTAAAACACTGGCGGGTGGACCAGATGACTTTTTAGAAAGTCAAACAAAGAGATGAGTAAAAAACTGCTTAATAACATCAAATTCTGAGTCCTTGGCATCAAGATTGATTTACTAATGTCAGGAAAACAGATTCCTCCATTGTGCATATAAAAGGCCACCAAGATGAAGAACTCTCTGAAATTACATCCCAATCGATTAACATATGCTTATTATTATGGAAAGTGATAGCCACCAAAGGTCCAACTGCACTACTCTCCCCTGACCATACAATCATATTATATATACATAAACACCACACAAATGACCATGCAGCCACTCGCTTTATACACACACACCTCACCCACGACCATACAAGGACACTTGGGTTTACCCGTAAACCACAAACATGACTATACAGCCATGAGTCAACCATTCAGGTACACCAGATATACTCCTACACTTCACTCATGACTATACAGTCGTTCAATCGTGATCATACAATCACTTGTATACATATTCACCTCATCATTGGCTATACAATAACTCCCTGTATATATATTTGCCACATTTATGGCCATATATCCACTCAAGATATACATATACACTGCAACCATAACCATATAGTAACTCCCGGTATGCATATACACATCGCCAATGGTCATACAGCCCTTGTATATATACAAATGCCCCGCACACATGGCCATTCACACACTCCAGGCTTGAATATACTCCCCACTCAAGACAATTCAGCACTCGTAGCATACCCATACACAACATTTGTGGTCATACAATCACTCCTTGTTTACCAACTTCACCTCACCATTGGCCATACGATCACTCCCTGTGTACATATTGACCACACCCATATAGCCAATAAATATATACAATGTACACACACACACACACCCCACCAATGCCTATCATAGAATCACTCCAGGTATACATCGACACCTCACCATTGACCCTACATACCTTCTAGATATAGCAATACCGCGCATAGTACATCACCATTGGCCATACAGTCACTCCTGTATACATTTTCTTCGCACCCATGACCATATACCCACTCAAAATATACATATACACCCCACTCATGACCATAAGGTCAATCCATGTACACATATACACCTCACCAATGAATATACCAATATCACGCACGACCATTCGTGCACTCCAGATTTACATATATACATCGCCCATGACAATTCAGCCACTCGATGTATACTCAATCACCCCATTCATGATCATACAGCTATTCTCTGTATACATATACACCCACCAATGATAATACAGCCACGGCAGAGATGATTATACATCACATATACAACCATGACCACAAGGACACTCCATGTATACTCCAGGTATGCATATACACTTCAACAATCATTACCGTACTGTCATTCCATGTACACCTATACACATTGCACATAAGCATATACAAAATCACTGCCTATTTATTCATACACCTACAGTCCCACACGTGATCATACAGCCATCATATGTATAAATATACACCCTTCATTGACAATAGTCACTCATGTATATCCCATGTATATCCCACACATGACCATACAGTCACTCTATATATACATAAACAACACACAGATGAATATACTGCTACTATCAGTATACACATAAACCACTTCAATAACCATACAAATAGTCCTTGTATAGCTATTCACCTCACACATGACCATACAGTCACCCCTTGTATACCTATATAGTAGCAAAATTCCATATTACAGTGCATCATTTAAAATGAATTTGTCATGCCCCAGAAGGTACAGGGACAACGAGAATGAAACATGTAGTAGTCAGTAGATTAAGAAACATGGTTAATCACTAAGTGTTACAATTTTTTTGCTAACTCTTTGGAACAGAGAATACTGCTCTGGATATATGTAAAAAATACCTCTTTTTTTTATCAAATGTGGTTGCCATTTTGGAAGCCATCTTGAGTAATTTTGTATAAAAACGCATTAGTGTGACGCATTTATTAAGACATATCAAGAACAATAAACATCTTTTATACCAAAGATAGTTCCATTTACTTGAATAAATGTCCAAACCAGAATAGTAATTTTTTGCCGATATTGATTTGTGTCAAACTTGTGATAAAAAATCCAATAACTCTCGTAATGTCAGTGGTTACATTAGTAACACTTAACCAATGTGCATCAGAAATGTTAACATAAGACAGCATAGCCAATTGTATTCGCCAATCACAACTTGTAAGCGATTACATGGCATGATGGGGACATATTTACCATTTTCCAGGTTTTGGCTGCCATTTTGGCAGCCATTTTCAGACAAAGTGACAATTTTTGTTCCATTGAGTTCAAATATTCATAAGTAATTGTATGCCTCGCTTAGTTCGCACAGTTCTGTCAATTTCTTGTTAAAATGTGACCAGAATCCTAACGGTGATTTTTCGTGAAATTTCATACCGAGTTCTCTATAATCGAATTATTGGGGGATTGGAAGGGACTAGGATCACACGTATTTCATTGCTCTAATGATAACTTAACACGCACAATACCAAATAAAGTCACATTTCCGAACCAGTTCCATAAAGCAAAACCTGATCTAGAAGATATTTAGTGAAAAAACGTCAAATTTACTCTTTCAGCTGCCATTTTGATGGCCATCTTGGACGGGGAGTTCCAATTTTACCCTAAAAATGGGGCATTATATCTGTCAGAGTCATACTTACTGAATATGCCTAATTTTAAATCGCATATTTCATGGTAAGATTAATTGCGACATTTAATAAATTATATAATCACGAAACGCTCTTTAAATAAGGAAAACCCATTAAAAGGGGGGTTAAAGTGAAATTTCAGCGTGGCGCCATATCTAATATAAATAAGTATGTGAATATATACATGTGTGCAAAGTTTCATGCTTTAGTCACAATTTGAACAATTGCCTTGAAAATTTGACTTAATCTACTCCACTAACTCTATTGGGCCTACGAACAAGTGTCTGCAAATTTTTGTCCGACCCCACCCCCCGCCCCCCCCCCCCTCAGGGCCTACGCAATTTTTAAAGACCACGTAGGCCTAATTGTATATTTATGTGGCATTATATACCCTAAGGACCTATAATAATAACAATAGAACATTTAACTGTGTCAATTAAAACAATCCTAACAGTCATATTGATGTTGTCTTCGGCTTACGAACACGATTGCATAATCGGTAACGTATCTGTCGCGGTAACGTATCTGTCGAATCGAAACGTTTTTAGCAGCTGTGGCTATTGGTGAATACTAAAAGCTTCCAAACTGTATTGTTAAATGATCCCAGCCGAACCTGTTATATGATAGAAAATACCAATCGGCAAGGTTTAAGACGTTTATTGAGATATGGCACTAAATGTTGGTAACGTATCTGTCGAAAAGTAACGTACCACTCCGTGGGCCGAGGCTATGTATCGCTAGCATTTCTTGTACAAATTGTCGAGCAAGTTTTCGATATTACATACTCAAAGACATCCATGGGACGGATGTATGGACACAAATTGCAAACCTGATACACATTTTACTTATTGACAAGGCGCAACTTTTGACTTGGTAACGTATCTGTCGCGACGATTTGCGACAACAACATATCGTGGTGTAAAATATACCGTTCCTGCTAAATTTATGCCACCAACTACGTTCTAACATTGTCACGACTACAGATACGTCGACAAACCCAATACAAGTCCAATGTAGCCATTTTTATGAGTTGTAGGATTAAATAAATTATTCCAACCGAGCTTGCGACAGGCTCTTTTGGTTGGATATGGGGTATATATCGCTACAGGGTGTCAAAATTATCATGGCGTTGTATCCACATTGTTTAAATTAAATCACAACTGGTTCGTTTCAACCGGAGAGGAACATTTTTGAACACGAAAATGGTAGTTTTTATGTTGAAAGTGGTGTGCGACAGGTAAAACCCGCATTGGTCCCTGTTATCTGAGAATGGCTCTACAGTGAAGTAAATTATTAACCCTTTACCCAACAGAAGGGCCCTGTGCCAATGCATTCTCTTATATATGCATATATAAGAGAATGCATTGGCTTAACACATTACAAATTATAAAATTGTTAAAGAATGTAAGAAAAAATGGTAAAAAGTGTTTAAAAAAGATTTTTTTTTAGGCCAATGCATTCTCTTATATATGCGAGGCGACCTATGGTCGACTCGCATATATAAGAGAATGCATTGGCACGGGGCTAACTGTAACTATCACAATGTGGTCAAGGAGCCGGTTCCAATGATATCCATATTTGTATGGTTCTATTGAGACAGACCGAAGATATTTTAGGCTGTTGAAGCTTTAGTTGGCCGGTTTTGGCCGTTTTGTTGGGTAAAGGGTTAAGAAACATATACTTACTGAGAAATATGTACCCCGCGTTATTTTTTCGACTTTATAAGATTCCCAATCAAAACTTTAAAACGTTTCCAGGTTTTGTACTAGTGGAATATGATCTTTGCGCACTGAAAAAAAAAACTTAGTCATAGCCTTAGTCAACCCGTAACTTAGTTATTTTTGACTAACGTAGCCAAAAGTAACTAAGTGTGACGTTAGTCACACCTTAGTTACTAAGGTTCATATTTTCTTGATTCAGTCATGCCGTCAACTCAATAGCTTACTTATCGGCGACATATTATATACGGCAATGACTCCATACAGTATGACTGAATCTTACTCTGCTGACATTTAATATGTATATAATATCGCATTCATTCTGTGTTAATCGGGTCGGTACGTCTATGGACGAGTACGTAAATTCAACGCAAATTATCGTCACGCCATTTTTTTGGGTTGGCGATTATCGCAATACGATGGAGAAGACTGACGGACACACCTTATACGACGGAAGTAATTGTTTTAAGTTTTGCGCATGCGCTAGTACGTTCTTATAGTCAGGTGCGTTTAGCGATGTCGAAAGTAAATTGTTTCCGGAGTTTAAATAAGTGTTTTATGCAGTTTCTTTCGAATGTATAGACGATGTTTGTGCATTCCACGAATGAATGAACAGCTGATTTAGTTTTTCGTGCGAATAACTGTTAAATATCCATGTTTTTAGAAAACTCTGCTCATTTAATCTAATAAAAAACCCGAAATTGAGTAAAAATACTCATAACTCAATCTCAAAAAAGTTAAATCAACTTCAGAAAAAAAAACCCACTGAAAATGAACGTGATCAGAATGTGATTTGATCAGTCAACTCAGGCCAGACACAAACAGTAAATACACAGCTTTGGCGATTCGGACATAATTGTGTTCTGATTGGTGGATTGTAATTTGTATTCATTAAACTGGACTCAAGACAAAAGTGTGTGTGGAGACTGGAGTAGATTGACAAGTCACAAGGTCATACAGATGACATGAACTTGCGGCAACTTCAAGTTGTATTGTGTGTATTTTGATGATTTTAACCAACACAACAAAATATGCCACATATTTGACTATTCGGTTGAATTTCACAAATGTGTACCAACTTTGTGGTGGATTATGACAGCATCAGATTCTTTATAAGTTTATTTAACACAGATTCGGAGCAAAAACTAATCAAGTTGACTTCACTCTACAGACGATTGACATGCCATGAAAAATTTCACATCAGAACAACTCAAAATTTGACCGACTCTACTTTAAATCATTCTGGATGTTCTCCTACAACATTGAATCATAGTTGATGTGTGAGGATATATAGGTACCATACCGGGTACCTATTTAATACCATACTGTACAATACATGCATATAGTGTGTGATTGTCAAAGTTCTACATAGTACATGTAGTGGAAAGCAGATATACTCATCTATACCACAAGTTCACAGCCACAGTGTAGGGTGACTGGCACATCACTGCATGAACTATCTGATCAGAGGATAGATTGATCCATACAAATGTTTGTGTTCAATTTTGTGATGTATAGTAATACTACTATTAGAATATCTTCATTTTACACCTGACATCTTTTTTTTACTTTCCCTGTAGTTGGGCCATGCAAAATAAATATCTAGATTATCATCGCCCCACCCCAATATGTATGGGAGGCCAACTTCACATTTAATACTTAATTGCGCTTAAGCGCAAATATTGCGCTTAAGACTTAAGTGCAATTCATGGTTATATGTACATGTAACCAAACACCCCTGGTGAATAAATAGGTTTATCCACAACTTAACCTTAACTCCTATTGACATATCGCATCTTGGTTCATTGATTTGGATGGGTAGGGAGCTAGCCCAACTTCTTTATCAAAATGGCTGACTCGCAATAGTATCACCTTCTGTTTTAGTTGGAGCGACTCGTGATTGCATTATATTATCTTCGGTATATATTAGTTGGGGCTACTTGCAATAGCATTTCTTTCTGTATTAGTCGGGGCGACTTTGATTTTCTTCAATTTTCGAGTATACAGGCACACCATTATGGGAGGCCAAATTCACATTTAATAATTAATTAATTGCGTTCAAATAATTACGCTTAAAGGTGGATTATCTCTTTGTAAACATGTATTATATAGTTACCGGGGTATAAAATATTAGATTTGAATCGAAGACTCCTGTCCGGAAATGCTTCTATCGATTAATATTAATTTTATTTCGAATATTTTCTGGTCTAAAAAGGGGTGTTTGTTCAGCTAACGAACAATAGTGGTTACTGTTAACATAGACCAGAAATTATATTGTGCAATTTTGTCACAAATAAACGTTAATTATACTCATTATCGCTTATATCTGTGGAACAAAACAATACAAACAACCAATATGTGTCATTTGACATTCGTTGCGTAGCCGTAGGAACAGCCCAGTGCGCTATATCGCAATACGGTCTCATCCGAATGGTCGGTTCTAAAAATAGTAACATAAATGGGCCCGATTTAATATTCGAAATAAAATCAATATTAATTGATAGAAGCTTTTCCGGACAAAGGTCTTCAGTTCATATCTATTATTTTATACCCACGCAACTATTTAAAATTTGTTATTTAAAGAGATAATCCATCTTTAAAGATGGATTATCTCTTTAAATAACAAATTTTAAATTGTTGCGTGGGTATAAAATAATAGATATGAACTGAAGACCTATGTCCGGAAAAGCTTCTATCAATTAATATTGATTTTATTTCGAATATTAAATCGGGCCCATTTATGTTACTATTTTTAGAACCGACCATTCGGATGAGACCGTATTGCGATATAGAGAACTGGGCTAGCTGTTCCTACGGCTACGCAACGAATGTCAAATGTCACAGATTGGTTGTTTGTACTGTTTTGTTCCACAGATATAAGCGATAATGAGTATAATTAACGTTTATTTGTGACAAAATTGCACAATATAATTTCTGGTCTCTGTTAACAGTAACCAATATTGTTCGTTAGCTAAACAAACACACCTTTTTAGACCAGAAAATATTCGAAATAAAATTAATATTAATCGATAGAAGCATTTCCGGACAGGAGTCTTCGATTCAGATCTAATATTTTATACCCCGGTAACTATATAATACATGTTTACAAAGAGATAATCCACCTTTAAGCGCAATTAATTGCGCTTAATGCCTTAAGTGTAATTATTTGCGCTTAAACACAATCAATTGTGCTTAAGCGCAATTCATGGTTATATGTAACTAAACACCCCTGGTGAATAAATAGGTTTATCCACAACTTAACTTTAACTCCTATTCAGTGACATATCGCATCTTGGTTTCATTGATTTGGATGGGTAGGGAGCTAGCCCAACTTCTTTATCAAAATGGCTGACTCGCAATAGTATCACCTTCTGTTTTAGTTGGAGCGACTCGTGATCGCATTATATTATGTTCGGTATATTTGCGCTTAAACTAAAAAAGAAATAGAATCTATGTGAAGAAATTTCTATACAAATTTGATAATAAAGAAATCTCCACAGAAGATGAGGCCTAATCAGAATGAGGTCCCCAGAGGGTGAATTTAGTTATGCTGGGCTGTTATGCGGGATAACAATAAACGAAGAGCACTTGTTATCAGCTCAGAACATATATGGGAAAATTTGCACACAGAGGTAAGTTGAGGGAGTGCCATGAGATAGGTGTCATTGACCTCAGATGAATTAAAGGGGCACTAATAATTACAAATAAAGAGCGTTTATTATCAGCTTAAAGTGAGAAACTGAGGGAATGTGCTAAATTCCATATTTTCTGGTCAAGTATTTTAATAGCTATAGAAATATGAAATAAATTGAAATATGTATGCTCTAATTTTCTCATATTAACTGTTAGTATACTAGATTGAACAAATTGTAAAATAATTGCAAAAAATTGTTGAAGAAAATTTGGGCATTTTTGTCTATTTTAAAAGTTTTGGTGCACATGAAATAGAAAAAAACAACCGGTGTTTAATGTGCAAAATTATTTGAACTTTCCTCTTACAACACTTTAGTTTGATAAAATATCATCACAATGTGTTTGGGTTTGGAAATTCCCTCACTTTGTTTAATCTAGTATACTTAAAATGTTACAAGAAAAGCAGGGCATATGGATATCATTTATTGATTTACATGATCTCAAATATGGCATTTCATCACACAAGTTCTATTTCATTGGCAAATTGGGCTAAGTCCATACCATGGAACACACATTTTGTCTTCATGTTTTTGCACAATCTGGTCAGAAAATTACTAAAACAACAAATTAACCCTTCATTTTATCTAGTTCTTGGAATACTTGAACATTGCAAAGTTTTGTTCTGTAATCAGTAAAAGTAAGATCTACAAAACAGACTTGCAATTGGAAGGATTTGTGAATTTGATTCTTGTTGACTTTTAGTATGTTGTTTATATTAGATTTATATACTTATTTCTGTATGGAAAAAATACTCTGATCATCTTCAGACGTGGCGACATGGGGGGGGGGGGTAAAAAATTTCAACAGTTGGAAATTTCATACCTGCCAAAACATTAGGTGGAAATTTCACACCAACACTAGGTTGAATATGTTCTTGTATTTTGATTTTCAAACAATTTATTCAGGGAATTAATTGTTTTTGGACCAATATATTTGAATATTTTACTATTTTTTGTCAAAATTTTGGACTGAAATTGTCATCAGTTGGATATATTCCAACCTTAGGGGGGGGGTGACAGGTTGGAAATTGCCAACACTTGGAAACCTTGTGTCCTGGTCCCTCTCCCGTGGCCAGTCAAAAACTGCTAGTTAATTTAAGAAAACAATATTGTCATACATTTGGTTAAAATTGTCATTGGAATTGTCATCAGTTGGAAATTTTCCAACCTATGTGGGGGTGTCAGGTTTGAAATTTCCAACTCTAGGAAGGCTTGAGGCTAGTCTAGATGCTAAGATTTGCAATTTTCTTGTTCAGATTAAAAAAAATTCACACGCCGCGCCCTTGTGGATTATTTCGAAATGGTCATCAATTGGGGAATTTCCCAACCTGAGGTGGTCTATGAGGTTTGAAATTACCAACACTATAGGAAAGTGTCAGTTGAGGCCAGTCTAGATGCTAGGATTTGCGATTTTCCTGAAACGTTTTCAAAATTTTCTCACACTGGGCCAAACAACCATGGTCAGCCCGGTGTGTCCTGGTCTCTTGTCCATAGCCGTGCGCATTTGTCTGGAGTTAGACCACTAGATGTTAGGATTTATGCAATTTTTCAGGTTAAAATATCTGAATGTT
The DNA here is from genome assembly GCA_032622095.1 of Siphonodentalium dalli. Taxonomy (NCBI): domain Eukaryota; kingdom Metazoa; phylum Mollusca; class Scaphopoda; order Gadilida; family Siphonodentaliidae; genus Siphonodentalium; species Siphonodentalium dalli. Next base: position 192,613,785 of record CP136062.1, on the reverse strand, counting down.
CTCATACCGGGAATATAGAACCATGGTTTATGAAAATATAGGATATTAGCCTGAGCGGTGAGGTGCAAGGGTGGGAGGGGGTGAAAATGGAATTATGCAGAACTTGTGTTTGGTATGATTCTGATTCAAGGGGAGGGGTGCAGTTGGAATTTCCCAAGGTGGACACCCCCAACGGAGACCCTCTAGCCATGTCCCTGCTGTTACCCACATAAATTTGGAATAACAAGAGGGGTGACAGTGACTCCTGAGTACTGGTTAAGAATATATAGTATACAAGTCAAGGTTATTTCACACTATTAAATGTGATAATATTCGCAGAATTGTTGCAGTACTGTTCATAAACTTCAAACACATCAAGATGTATGCAACTGAATTACATCAAAATATCTTATTTTGACTAGCAGATCATAATTTGTTTTAACAATTTGATGCTATACAAGCTGTGCATACCAGAATGTGGGGGGGGGGGGGGGGGGGGGTAACACCCTCACTACTTCCAGACATCATTCTCAATCAGATATATCTTACAGTTCCAGAATATCTGGTACACAGAAATCACCTCCAGATATCTATAATTAGTACTACACATGTAGTTATAATTAGTACTAGTCATGCCTTGAAATAGGGTGTCTGTCATTTGCAGAATGAGGTCCCCAGAGGGTGAATTTAGTTATGCTACCCAGCATAGCGGGCTAGCATCACCAAATTCACCCTCTGCGGACCTCATTCTGCTTACACCTCAGCAGAATGAGGTTCCCAGAGGGTGAATTTGGTGATGCTAGCCCGCTGTGGGGTAGCATCACTAAATTCACCCTCTGGGGACCTCATTCTGCAAATGACAGACACCCTATTTCAAGGCTTGGTACTAGTATTCAGCATCAATTATATATACTTATCTCAATGCTTTTGTTAAGGAAATGAGAAATAAATGAATTGAATTGGAGCCTGGGGTCAGATGAGGAAGGGGTAGGGATAGCACCACCGATGACCTCGTGGAGAGATTGATTCAAGAAGACTGATTTTCAAATTGATTTATTGTGGTACTTACTATGAATTTTTACTAAATGAATCATACTATAGTCAGTTGGTTAGTACATGTACCTACTTTTGAATAATTTTTCAAAAGTATGTAATTAAATGAAATATGAATTCAAAATATGTCTATAACTGATCTGACCACAATTGACTCTTACTAGCTGTGGCAGGCTTGAAATTGAATCCTGGATTGAGACTACTATGATGGAAATCATGGGAATGAGAACTGATAATTTGAATCTGAAGTCAATCGCACAGGAATATTCTCAAATCTCAATAGCAATTTTTATGGAATTTTTAATTTTTAAATGGAATGAAAATATGAAATCATATATTATAATTATCAATTTAATGGCCAATTTATATATTGCTGTGTGCCAAACCTCAGCTTCTGGCAGGATTTATTGTAGGTCAATATGACAGCTTTCACAGGTTGTTGTAGAAGGGTAGGCAATACCGGCCTTCATGACTGAACTAGATTTATTTTGTCGAATGTTTGGGAATGGCTAAGCCTCTAATACTAGTAACAGCCTTGAGCTACAGCTATGTATTAATAAATTACTTGAATACACCTTCGGCTTCCACATTAGGGTTATTTATTTCATGCCACATGATACTTGAAAAAATTCAAATTAGTCATTTTAAATTTACTAGAGCCAGTACTGGCAGTAGTGGTATACGGGTGAAAATCTCAAAATTACCATTTTTTTTGTAATGGCTCTATATCCATGATTTATACACCCGAGATGTTGTATGCCATAAAACAAACTGTTTCAATGAAAAGGTTAGGGAAACACCACATACGTAAGAAACTCATAACTAAATTAAACATGAAAATGAACTTGGTTTTAATCTTGTTATCAGTGTTATGACTGTTATCCCCCAAAAACCCAATGTAATGAACCTGGGTTCCCTTGAATACAACCATGAACTCTTTAGGTTAATGGAATTGTTCATTCTTATCTGCTTCCTACCATAACGTTTCAACCACAACTATCCCGTGAGCTCTAGTTTCTGAAATCAAGAATTGTTATTTCTCCCATATCTAGTATGTGTTTTGGTGTAATGAGTTTTATGTCAGTCCTGTTACCAAGTACTTTGAAGAGAAGTACAATCAATATGGAACAACACTATACTTTATCGTTACTACAAGAAAACAGTAGCAGTGGAGGTCATTGCCTCTGAAAGTTTTATATCTGCTGGTTTCTCAAGATTTTCAAGGTTGAGTTGACAGAACATTTATTTTTGGCGAGTATGTTAATTGTGTGTCAGTCCTGTTACCACATTCTCTCAAGGAAAAACTGACAGATATTCTATAACTCCATTATAGTTTGAAAACATACGTAGAAAGGTGCAAAGAATTGTATGTTCTATATCTGGATTTCCTCCACTTCTGTCATTAAGAGTCATGAAACCACCGAAAATGTCAGTCCTGTTACTGTCAGTCCTGTTACTTTTACTGTCAGTCCTGTTACCAATAGGGGTAGAAAGTAACAGGACTGACATAGGGGTATCTGGGTTGAGTGACATTTTTACTGATAAAATAAATGTGTGAGCCTGTATACATACACAGAAATTTCAAGGGTTATGTAGAGTCATGAGATTCACATAGAGATGATTGGTTGGCTGTGTTTACATGAAATCTCCGCTACCTAAGCCATTTCAAGATGTTGCCACATGGGCCAAACCGGTATATCAACTTGATGATTTGGTAATGCCAACTGAAACCCCTTTCCACCTGATAGTCGCAGCCCGGGACACCATTGAAGACAAATACTCAGATCAACACCATATAATAACATCTGATACCATCATATCACCAGGAATTAGATCCCAGAAGTAGGGACAGGAAAATTAGAAGGCTTGGAATAGAACACTAACGTTTGAGCCACCCAAATGTCAGTTTTGGAATTCACCAATAATTGTTGCTCAACAGCATCCAGTTGAGCAACAATTCTTGGTGAATTCCAAAACTGATACTTCAAGATTAATTTAAGATAAGGCAAAATTCAACGAAGTAATTGAAATTCTTGAATGATTGTTCCATAATGCAAGCCATTATGAGGCTTGAGGCCTCATATTTAAAGGTCAATAGGTCACAACACATGTGCACACCAATTCGCTAATAAAATTCGTTGGACTGAACCCCCCCCCCCCCCCCCCCCCCCCAGGGACATTTTTTTTTAAAACATGTTTTAAAATTTGAAAAAAGTGACACCATTATAACATCTGCAGAGTTACTAGTATGAAACTTTACTCTTTAATGAAATTATGGAAACATTCCACCCTCCCCCACCCACCCCCTCCCACATGGCCCAGACCCAACCCTGCCATCAACCAACATCCCTTCCAAGCCATAGCCCCTCTCAATTTAATACCTCTTCTCACCACAGAGGCATATATATCTGTAAAGGTACAGGTCATTAATTATATAAACTGGCCAGATGACACACATATATACACTATACTGCCTACTGGTAGTAACTGTTGAGTGTTGTGGTGCTTGTGCATCCATAAATTCATTGAAATTTAATCTGTACTCCAGTTAGACTTAAGTTAAGTCCAGTTCAGTCCAAAATCCTAATTGTACTGTGCAATTCCACTGTGGTTGGTACAATACTACATTTCATGCTGTTGCTATCCAGACCTATCCACACTGTTGTTGTTGAATGTTGTGTCTTCGTACTCGTAGTCACTTGCAGTTGATAATATTAGATCACTTGTGTTGTGGTTTTCTTCGTGTGAGAATGTTCCTGGCGTATAATCAGTATGTGTGTGTGTTTAATCTCCGATGTTCCAAAATCTTCTAGTTGAGAACCGAGTGTTGCCGCTGACAAAACAATGACAACAATGTGAATGTCAACATCACCTTCACACCACTCACGATTCACCGTCAGTGTCACCCGAACTTCGATTCAAATCGAGTTTTTAACCAGTTTTTCCAGGCAATAGTCGTTGAATTCATATGGAAAGATGTAACGTTCCCACTCAACACGACATCCATTTTCCCTAAACTCCGATAATCGTATTCAAATGCGTGTTCTAACCAATTAAGTTTGAATTCAGCTAGAGAAAAAACTTTGTTCGCGTCATTTTTTATAAGTACGCAAAAGTGATTATAGCGCATGCGCGAAACGTAAATTTTACTTCCGTCGTATAAGGTGTGTCCGTCAGTCTTTTCCCAATACGATAGGGGAACACTTTGACGTTCGAACTCATATTTCACCAATTTTTGTACCTGTCTTGCCTGTCCTAAGTTGCACGGGAAAATGGCTAATTTGATTCTATTTGTCGTTATATACATATTTATCACACCATTTATTATTCATTTTCATAAAAATAAAATAAAAAAACCCGAAGATGACATGTTTAAAATGTTTGAAGCATGAATTTGGCGATATGTTGTTATCAGAGTACGTTATACTTGTGATAGTTACGTTACGCAAACGGTGTTCCCCTATCGTATTGCGATAATCGCCAACCATTAATTATTTGGCTGACGTTTTTAATTCGGAAAAATCACTAAAATCAGAGTGATTTAGACGTGATATTGGCGTCGAAAGAACTAAAAGAGACGACATATTACATAAATAACAACCATGGCGTATTTGGAGAGCGGATAAAACCAGGATAAAAGAGAAGTTAGGAAAATAATCTGCGAAAACCGTTCAATTCATCGTGTATTGTTGAAGTTGAACTAATTTATTATTCAGCTGCTTTCAACAAGTGGACAATTTGTCAATAATAGCTTGAATCTTTATTCTACATGTGAAAGAACGGCGCCTGAAATATTTGCTGACAAAATTAGATTTGTGATGACTTTTAAGGTTACATGTACATGTACCGTACACAGTACTGTACAGTACATACAGTGTGGTGAACGTTTTTCGCTGTGGCATTGTGGACGACTACCCCAAGTTGAAGTTCATTCCGGCTTGGTTTGGTGATCGAGACTGTTACCTGTTCGATTGCGGATAGTTGTTAAAGACGGTCTGATTTCGGTTCTTTTGATAACCGCACAAGTTTAAATTCTGCGAAAAAAAGGCTTATTAATCATTGACAATTTCCACTAAATTCATCGAGAGCAGTGATGCATGCCAATTAATCGATGAATCATGACATGATCCATTCAATCGATTCAATGGTCTGACTTCATTCAGATGAACACAAGGCTGAAGCTTCGACGTCAAGCAATAGTGACAATAATAACGACTCAACGAGCAGCTACTTTGTATTAATATTAGAATGGTGAAAATGCAGTTGACAGTACTTGTTCAGAATCTGATTCTTTCAGAGCACATTGACATACATGTACAATTACAAGAGATGATATGCGGTGTGCGCACCAGTGTAATTCGCAGAGCTCCAACGTCAACAAAACACCAAAAACAATGAAACTGATGCCGTGTAGTGATGGATGATCACATACATGTACCGGTATCTACAATTCCAACTTAAAATTACAATGACCCCGACCAATTCATCTGTGTTCATCATTGTTCATTGAAATGTGTGGATATGAGACATTGTCATTATTCGCCATGTTATCGTCAAGTTACCGGCATCACGCCAATTTACCAGGAGTACATTGTTATTGGTTGGATGTTCTTATCAAACTATCTTCGGCTGATTCACTGATATTTCATGGAAAATGTGCGACTACATGAGAACATTGTCGCCAAGTCATTGCGCACAGTTACATGTTTATTGGATCTGCTGTTGTCTTGAAGGGACCAATCCCAAATACCGGTAGCTGTTGATATATACAGTAGTACAGTACCAGTCAAAAGAAGTGGTACATTAAGCATGCTATTTTCGCAAGTGGAAACACTTATAAGCATGTCGTTTGTGATATTATTGCAATATTTTGCGCTTAATATGGTGACACTTTGCGCACAAAATTGTGACATTTAAATCAAATATTGCGAGGTTTGTTTCCGCAATTCACTCAAAATGTGACCGCAACAAAGCGTTCATAATTGCATGCAGTTCTGAAAACAAACATTCATTTGTTAAATAGATGTATTCACCATTGCAAGTGCTATGCCTGTATGGATATGCACGATTGTATCAAGCCAAGGCGGTGTTCCTGAAATTATTGTGACGAGCCTGAAGGCAAGTCACGATGTGTGTCGGAAACTCCACCGTGGCTTGATACAAGCGCTCAGTTCCACACATAGTGGTGAAGATATTTATCATATAATTTTTCTTCTAAAAAAACTCTTCATTTCCTCTGAATTAATCTTCTATGTTGGTCATTCGTTATCATTTTAATGTAAGCATAACTTTTTGTTTCAATTTGAAACAATTATCGACTGGTCAGCTATTGAATGTATATTCAATGAATACTAGTATTCTGTGATGAATAATTTTCTTTCAAGATAAAACATTGTTTATATTGTCTAATTGTTTCAATAGTTAATAAAATTTATGTTGATACCTGTAAGTCATTATTTTCAGTTATTTTAATCTGCAGTTGCGATGTTCAGCTGAGGCTGCAGGGCTATGATACCCCCAATAATTAGGCCCAATTAAATGTACTAATGGATACAGTGATGACTTAGTCAAACCTTAGTTATTTCTGACTAAGGCCTTAGTCATTTCTGAAAAAAAACTTAGTCAAAAGTAACTAAGTTACCTTAGTCAGAACCCCCGTCTCAAAACTAACTAACTTAGCTTAGTCAGAAATGACTAAGGTTGCCCTTAGTTATTTCTGACTAAGGCCTTAGTTATTTCTGACTAAGGCTTTAGTCAGAAATCATAGTGACTAAGGGCAACCTTAGTCATTTCTGACTAAGCTAAGTTAGTTAGTTTTGAGACGGGGGTTCTGACTAAGGTAACTTAGTTACTTTTAACTAAGTTTTTTTTTTCAGTGCGGGAGTTAGGAGCCAATATGGCCGCGACTCAGGGATCCCGCTTATAATGTAAATATTATAAAATTGCATCAAATAAACTTTATTGAATCTTGAATTTTGAACCCCTGGCAATGAACAATACCCTACGCAATAATAATGTATACTAACTACAGGGCGTCATTGATTGTGGCACTGTCAACTCGGCAGTTTGGAATCATTGGCAATATATATCGACTCATCGGCAGTATATATCGAATCATTGGCAGTATCGAATCATCGACTGTATCGAATCATCAGGCAGTATTGAACCAAACTTATATATGCATGTAGTATCACTTAGATATTATTTGCCAGGCAGGCTCTTGTTCACAAAGAGTCACCCCCTAAATTTGATATGTGGATTCCGAGAACCATTTAACAGGCCTATAGGCATGAATCCTGCGTACCACTTGAATATCAAATGAATTAATTCGGATACCGCATACCAGAAGGGGGTGACACCATCAAGCTGTGTGACAGCTCTGTACAAGAAATGTTTTCTCGGGGCAGTGGAAACATTATCTCTTGTCGTCGTCTTTTCGTGTAAAAGGAAATGCAGCTTGGTAAAGTGCAAACGGGGCAGATAATCCCAATTTAATTGAGTCTCAGCAACACAGAGCGTTCACATAAATCTCTCGCTATCACTACACATACATGTTTGTTCAGGTCCGACTAGCATCCCTCTCACAGTGACGCCAATCGAAAACGCATCCCATGTACGCTAAACGCATTTCGGCATCTCTGTTCAAGTCATATTCCTAGAGCCGAGCAGAAGAATAACTTCCGATAAAATTGCGCATATAGGCTGTTACGGAATTTTGATCAACTCTCCGCAATGGGCACCAAACTCTGACGCCTTGGAACGGCCCTCATTTTAATACCGTTCATCGGATGGATCGTGGCGCCTTCTGCCAACTGGAGAGGTGATGTCATATTTCGGGACTGCAGGAAGCGGAAGTTCTGTAGCATTCTGATGATGGTCACCTTGGCCTCCATCGTTGCTAATCGTAATCCCACGCATGTTCTCGGCCCGCCACCGAACGGCATATAAGCCATCGGATGTCTGTCTCGCTTCAAGTCTGGAGAGAACCTGTTAGTGAGAATAGGTTGCCGGGTTTAGAGGCTAACTTATAACGGAAACACGTTAATGTTCTATATATGTGAGTGGAAACTCATCTATAAATGATAGCTGAACTATCTGTTGATAAACATTCTGGGATAGCGTTCAAGTTTTAGCTGCTTTATGTGGCTATTAGTCGCGCGAGTGGAGACTTCGCACAATGTAATAAAATATTTCTGGAGTGTGCTACCAATCACTTCAATGTCCTCTAAATTTATTAATGTGACAGAAACCTGCAACATAAACTCATTATTCTTTTTGCCATAGCAGATATGCCTGCAATTTCGTGCATAATTTAACTCTAAAACTATAAAATGGCGAATCCTAATCCGTTATAATACGTCAAATCCCGAGGATTTGACAATTCGGTGTCTAAAAAGTTTTCAAAATGATAGCGAAAATGGTAGTCGGAAGTGAACAATTGAAGTGTTTTTTGTTTTTTTTTTTATATTTGATTTTACTAAAACTTTCGATATCGAATAAATGTATAGCCAACATGTAGTCAATGTATGCCACCATACGAGTTTCCAAAGCCACCAACTAGTTTCATAATACATCAAATGAGTGTCCCAAACCACATAACGAGTTCGCCAAACCATATACAGAGTTACAAAACCCATCTAGTATTCAAAAACAACATGTGAGTATCCCAATCCATACGACGGGCGCCCCAAATCCAAGGGGTGTCCCAATCCACCAAAGGAGTTTCACAAAGCACCCAGACTGAGATAGGTTGTGCCACAAGCAATACTCAACTGGTGTCATAACCCACAGATATATATTCCAACCCACCCAAATGTCCCAAACCACAAAATGAGTGTCTCAATAGACCTGATTAGGGACCCAATCCATTCAACGAATGTTTCCAAACCACACCGGTAGTGCTCAAGACTATGCAACCGATGTTCGAAACGACATAGGTGTGTCTCAAACCATCCAACAGGTGTCCAAAACTATCCAATGAGTATCCATAACCATCAAATGAGTCAAACAAACCATACAATGAGCACCACTCGAGTGTGTCAAACCACTCAATCAGTGCCCCAAACCACACGATGGGTGTACTAAGGTAACCAAACCATCCATCGGGTGTCCGTAACCACACGAGTGGCAGGCATCCAATATCTACCCCATGTCGCACAACTAGTATCCCAAGATATCCGGGAGTGTCATATGCCATACGACATACAACTGTCGTCTCAATCTATTCAACTATAGTGTCCCAAACGGCCCAACCAGTGACCTAATCGGCCGCGCGCAGTGTCCCAATGCACATAACCAGTGTATAAAATCTATAGCGAGTGTCCCAAACCACTCAATTTGAATAAACCACCCAATTGGTGCCCCAAAACCATCCAACTGCAGTCACAAATCACCCAGCGAGTGACCCAAAACCATAAAATTAGCATCACAAACCATCCAATGAGTTCCCGATGCATCGATATCTGACTGGACAGGTGTTACAAATCAACTACCAACTGTCATCTCAATACATCTACAGTAGCGTACAAAAACCATCGAGTATTTCAGACGATCCTATGAGTTTATCAAACCATCCAATTAGTTTACCAAAATATGGTAAATTATATTCGATGGATGGTTTTGTACACTAGTTTGGGACACTCATTAGATGAAGTGGGACATTCAGTTAGTGGTTTGAGACACTATATAGTTGGACATTTTTAGACACTCCTGGCGGTTTGAGGCAATCATCGTGTGGCTTGGGACACACGGTGCTTGTATGGTTATGGACACTCATCTGTTGGTTTGGGACACTCATTGGATGGTTTGTGATACAAACTTGATGATTTGACACACCCATTTGTGTGGTTTGGGACACCACGTGCATGAATTGGGACACTCGATGGGTGACATATGGCAACTGTTGGATAGTATGGAACACGCATTAGACTGGTTTGGGCACTATTTTGGATGGTTTGTGACACTAATTGGGTGGACTGTGTTACATATTATGTGGTTTTGGGACACTAGTTGACTGATTTGGTACTCTCGTTGTTCTATGGACTGGAACACTCACCGATTAATTTGGTATATTATTAAGAAGGTGGTTGAGACACCCGTTACGTGGTTTTGCGCTCCTTAGGTGGTTTGGGACACCTGTTATGTTGTTTTGGATGCCAATTGGATGTATTTCGATACTAGTGTGTTGCTTTGGACACTCATCAAATTATATTCGAAATGAGAAGAATTAGTTACAAATCAATGACAAAATTTAATTTGTTTACTTTCGATCGCAATTTTCGCCGCCATTTTTGGGACACTGTAGGGACAAATTCTCGACATATAGCTCATTATTATCGGATTAGGATCCGACATCATTTGACGTGTTGCTATCCATTACATAACAAAATTCTTCTAAATGGAAACAATCTGATGAACGTTAGCGAAAATTGCTTTTTGTCCATATTTTGGGAAGTGATGGCCTCATTGCTGCTAAAATGGGTACTAGTGGTTCATACCTGACATCTAATGAGTATTTAGTACACTGGTGTGTTCGATTTGTGGTTGTTATTCTGGGCATTAAAATAATATTGATTTTTCTTCGAAATTTAGTACATCTATTTCTAATTTGAGGGACACTGAAGGGCCCAAATTCCCAATCCTCGTGCTACGGCTCACAATTATCAGAAATTGATTTAAAATGGTATATAACAAAATTTCTTATAAATGACAACGACCTGGTGAAATTTAGCGAAAATTTTCCAATTTTACCTTTTTCGGTCGCCATTTTGTCCGCCATTTTAAATTTTGACAGTCGAATTATAAACGAAAAGACATAAGTCTGTCATGACAACAATAATAATTTGTTTATGTTGCATGTTCCTGCCATCTGTATATCTTTAATTTAAATGCAATTTAAGTGTATGTTTCATAAGGAACGGAAAATCATACATAAAAACGACAAATAGGAACTTTTTCTCAAAATGCTCTAGAAAATTTTCCCCACGGCGGATTTTGTATATGTAGTTCCCCAGATTCTGCCCGAGAAAATTACACACACAAAAACAGCTTGTCAACAATTTGTTCGAGGTCCAATGCTTCAATTATAACGACCAGACTATAATTGAATATAAACTTGCTTTGATATTGAACTCAGTCATATGTTTAGGCAGACCACGACCATGACACGATGTGTTACCTTTCTGGTTTGAATGTCTTTACGTCGGCTCCCCATATTTCTTCGTTGTAGTGGGTTGACCACACATCTGCTTGAACTACCATGCCGGCGGGTATGTCGATGCCTTGTACAGAACACGGCGCATTGCATTGCCTCGCCGTCACACTAAAAGATGAATAGTAATATAGTGCGTCGCTGCATTCCAAATGTTGCGCATGGACATTGGTCATCACAACCTTACATGTCCATTTAATAACATACATATATACATGTAGTGGTTGCATGGGGGCCGAATTTCTATGGCAAATTTGGACTCCCCGTTCAAGATGACCATCAGAATGACCGCCGGAAGTGAAAAATATGACTATTTTTCACTAATATTTTCTAGATCAGTTTCTGCTGTTTGGAACTGCATACTGCACCATTTAAAATGAATTTGTCATGCCTCAAATAAGGTACTGGAACAACCAGTTTCCCATTGATCTAACAAAGAAGAATATTATTATCGGTATAGATCACGAATACAGAAAGTCAAAAAGTAACCTCTTCCTGCTAGTGATGAAACAATATATATACAGGACAAAATTCACGCCCACACAACTGTCGCTTCGCTCATTCCTTTGCGATCTTAATTTTAGGTATGAATGCGAGAGTTACAACGCAAAATGTAACATGAATTATGACTTCTATAACCAGTGGATGACACTTCGATATGCCTTAAAAATAAAATAATTGACTGAAACCCCGATATTTGCAGACTCAAAAATACACCCGACCTTTAACAATGACCCTGAATATCACACACAACAAACTGAATTACCCGATACCCGAGCGAAAGATATCTATCCAATTTAGTTACACTGATCATTTTATTTTGACAAATCATATTCTACGATAACTGCAATAGATACACCTGTTTACTTATTAAACACATCACAACACTGTCCGAAAAGCAAAAACAGCGAGCGTTGTGTATTTTCCAGATAGCTGTCGAACCAATATTTACAATACAGTTTCAATATGGTTAATTTACTAATTATACTGTTTATGGTAAACTCTGAACGTAAAATAATTAAAGTTGCACATATAGTTTGGAACTTTGATTCTGCAAACCTGAAATACTTTTTACACACCATCAACCACTTTAGCTGTTTTAATACGGGACATTCAAAGTTATTCTGAAGGAAACAAAATAGTCTATTGTTTTTATCACCACTATTTTAGCTAAAGATATGTCAAGGTAGAAACTAATATCACTGCTTCGTCTTGCTGTTAAGTTGGACGGTGCCTAAAAAAAGATTGTCCCAACACAATATGTGCCTTTAAATATTTCCGAAAGTCATGTCACTGGTACGAAAGTCCGCTCTTCCATGTTCTGGATCGAGAGCATGAGTGAGTGTATTACGTCTTTTCTCTTTTGTTATTTTTTGTTCACAATAAATAATAATAAAAAAAATAAGGTACTGGAACAACCAGAATAACATAGTCAGTTGTCAATCGATCAGCAGACATGTTTAATAACCAAGTGACTCACAATTTGCTTTTTTTTTTTTTGAACAGCAAAGATGTTCGGGATATATGTGAAATGTCAACTTTTTACCACATTTGGTTGCGATTTTGTAAGCTATCTTGGAATTTGGTTTATAAACACCTTAGTGTGACACATTTAAGTTAGGTCATAACAATAAACACCTTTGATTCCAAAGATTTTTATTTGAAAAAATGGTGTAAACGTGAAAAGTGAGCTTTTACCGATTTTGATGTCAAGTTTGTGAGAGCAAATCTAATATTTCTGGTAATGTCAGTGGTTACAATAATAACAATTAACCAATGTGCCTCAGAAATGTCAGTATTCAAAGTACAGCAGGCATTTTTGAGGGATCGAAAGGGGCTGGGACGCCAAGAATGGCATGTGTCATTGCTCCAATGATCAGTTAATATGAGAAATACAAAATAAAATAACATTTCTCAACCATTTCCAAACAGCAGAAACTGATCTAGAATATACATGTAATACTGAACGATAGTCATATTTTCTACTTCCGGCGGCCGTTTTGGTGGCCATCTTGGACAGGGAGTTCCAATATGGCCTTGAAATGGTGGCATTATGTCTTAGCTTCACAAAAATAACTACAATTGTATACATTTGACAATATTTTCTCTGAATAAATGCTTTATCGTCTAAAAAACGGCGGCCATGTTGAACGCCATTTTGTCTTGTGTCTGCAAGGTCTCTTTCGGTTCCTGTTAACGTTGCTTAAAAGTTTAGGGACATGGTAAGAAAGAAAATGAGTGACGGGCAGTTAAGTCCTGCGTGGTGGGTGCATGCATTAGATTATAAAATGGAATTGGGAGTGAAATGGACTAGTTGGCTGATCAATATCTGGGTATTGATAATCATGTTTAGATCTCATAATATCACAATTCAGATTTCCATCGCTATGAGCTACCGACGTTAGACTGATTCACATAATCATCCCATGAATGCATTTGGGGGGGGCGGTGTCGACACTCGTTTAGATAAAAAATATTGTGCAAACGCGATGACTCAATGTAGAGCTATTTCAAATTTGAGATTGTTTTATGGACATTTCGGAACACATTAGTGACATTACGCATAGTAGCAATTCAGTTTTGAAACATCAGCAATCAGCCAGTGCATTAAAATTTTGAATATATTACTTACATACTCGAATATTATACTTACATACTCGAATATTATACTAACATACTCCAATATTATACTTACATACTCGAATATTATACTTGCATACTCGAATATTATACTTACATACTCGAATATTATACTTACATACTCGAATATTATAGTTACATACTCGAATATTATACTTACATACTCGAATATTATACTAACATACTCCAATAGTATACTTACATGCTCGAATATTATACTTACATACTCGAATATTATACTAACATACTCCAATATTATACTTACATACTCGAATATTATACTTGCATACTCGAATATTATACTAACATACTCGAATATTATACTTACATACTCGAATATTATACTTACATACTCGAATATTATACTTACATACTCGAATATTATACTAACATACTCCAATATTATACTTACATTCTCCAATATTATACATACAAACTCCAATATTATACTTACATCCTCGACTATTAAAACTTACACACTTCAATATTATACTTACATACTCCAATATTATACTTACAAACTCCAATATAATACTTACATCCTCGACTATTAAAACTTACACACTTCAATATTATACTTACATTCTCCAATATTATACATACATACTCGAATATTATACTTACACACTCCAATATTATACTCACATTCTCGAATAGTATACTTACATACTCGAATAGTATACTTACATATTCGAATGTTATACTAACATACTCCAATATTATACTTACATCCTCGACTATTAAAACTTACACACTTCAATATTATACAAAATGTACTTACATTCTCCAATATTATACATACATACTCGAATATTATACTTACATACTCGAATATTATAGTTACATACTCGAATAGTATACTTACATACTCGAATAGTATACTTACATATTCGAATGTTATACTAACATACTCGAATATTATACTTACATACTCGCATATTATACTTACATACTCCAATATTATACTTACAAACTCCAATATTATACTTACATCCTCGACTATTAAAACTTACACACTTCAATATTATACTTACATTCTCCAATATTATACATACATACTCGAATATTATACTTACACACTCCAATATTATACTCACATTCTCGAATAGTATACTTACATACTCGAATAATATACTTACATATTCGAATGTTATACTAACATACTCCAATATTATACTTACATCCTCGACTATTAAAACTTACACACTTCAATATTATACAAAATGTACTTACATTCTCCAATATTATACATACATACTCCAATATTATACTTACATACTCCAATATTATACTTACGCACTCCAATATTAAACTCACATACTCCAATATTATACTTACAGACTCGCCATTGGGTACATTCGGAGGGTTTCACTCCAAACCATATCGAGATACTCCAAGTGACAAGCATCATCGTATGTTGGCGGGGCATCCTGTATAAAATGTATATAACTAGTGAATTGAGGTTTTCTTGTATACTCCGTGATTCGATATATGTGATCCCAGAAAATTCGTCTTCATCTGGCAAAAATTAACCGATTTCGAAAGTAGTAAATTGGAGAATAACAAATGAATGCATCGAATAAATAACCAATGTATATACAGTTTATTGATGTATAAAGTGCTATAGTAACAACATAGATACATGGTCAGGTTAAATGAACCATATTATATACAGTGAATGTCAGTTGGCTGTTATAATAATGCACAATTCATGAGGTAATGTTCAGTTTCATCATGATACAATGACCACATCTACATGAACAATCATCAGTGCATGATCACATCATACACATGTGTAACCAATTTCACATATGTGACTCACCTTTCCTATCTTGTGTACTATCTCTTGATACAAGGCTTCCTGTATTTCCGGTTGAAGGATCAATTCGTACACCATGTAGCACAATGCGTTGCTCGTTGTTTCGAATCCCGCCAGCATAAACAGGATACATTGTGATTGCACCTCCTGTAAAAATCGAATGAAATAAACGCCCCACACTTGCTATTTATTTGGCTTCGGGGGTAAAAATAAATATCTGATTCGAGTCGAGGAACCCATCCATCAAAGCTCAAAGTGATCAGATATCGATTTTTAAAATCTATTATTTTTCACCACCGATACTTTTAATAGCCCAGTAAAAGTCGTCGAGAAGACGGTCTCGGACCAAATTTCGGACGAAGATGGATAACTCTAAAATCAAGTGGCTTTTTTGTCAGATATATGACAAACCGTTGAACAAAATGTTGATAAATAACAGGTTTTTCATGGTTTTTGGGCAATTGTATACGATAGTTGACTGTGATTAGTATTATTTTGGGCTATTAATCGAATCTGATAACCGAAGCGGGTTTGAACAAAAAATGTGTCGTTGTTGGAATCTGATGATATGGGGACCATCGAATCGGATTGAGTACCTTTAACATCCAGATATTATAGCGAGGTGGATGAAGAAAATAAAACCACTAGGAATACAAGCTCGGAAAAAATTATGCATGTTGCGAAAAGTGTCTAAGTATATATATATATCCAAATTACTGATGAAACAAATAAAATGGGATAGAAAATAATCATAATCACAGACTTGGTGTTCAAGTTGGCAAGAGAGAAACATCACTTGAAAAAGTAGGCGTTTTGTTTTGATTGTCACATAGCGAGCGAGACGATATAGCAATTGGGTATACTGGCGTAAATGTCTGTAGTTCAGTGGCAGCGAACGAGAACGTGTGTCAAGACAATACAAGAAAACCATAGTCAGAAATGGTAACGCGCTCAAGATCATATATTATATACCCATGATTGTAATTATAGAATATAAAATATATTGGTTTCGCGAATGACCAACTCAGAATTCCGTTAAAATAACAATAACAACCAGCACCTAATTAACGAACCGGCGGCCGTCTCGGTCGTCTCCGACCACAACCATCAGTGGGCTGCAGAACGAACACATCTATAAAAGTTGAAATATAAGACTTACAAATTATATTTTTCATTTCTTTTATTTGTAATTGACATAACTTATCACAAACCAAAAATCAACATTATTGACATAACGTTAATTAACCACAATAAACGAAATTGAAATTCCCAACTACACATTTTACCGGACTCGGCCTCCACTCGCAGTTCGACTTTTAATCATACCAAAATTTCCCATTCTATAAATAAACACCCATGTTAATGTCATCGCTCACAGCTATCTAGAATCTCTAGGACAGTATACACGCGGCGCGCGCGTAATCATTAAAACCAATCATGGCCGTGAATATTCTCTCTCGCTGTGTGCCAAATTGCCAATCAAAACAAAAAACGCAGATATGACCCTTTATACATGTAATTCGATCGCTTCTTGGGCGATGGATATAGCGTAACGTGTGTGAAGATAGCCACAGAAAATGAAAGCCGAATGTCCAGATTTGCCAGATGTTCTCCATATTAGACAGGTGCCCGCCAGATGGGAACTTGGGTTATTTCCTGTCAAACTTTTCTCTACTTTTCTTGATAGAATGGGTTATTCTTGTGAAAATAAAAATGGGAGCCACCTGAAAAAGTTTTTTCAAAATTTTCAAATTCCAAAATGGCCGCCATTTTACGCAAAAAAAAACGAGTTTTGGTATAATGTTTTCCATAAATATTCTATTATACCACATCCGTGTTATGAATAGTGCATGTGTGTCCTAAACTATGTAACATGTTGAATAATTACAATATGATGGTTTAGTCCCACGTAGGATTTTCTAGTGTATTCAAAATGGCTGACAAAATCCACTTTGGCTGCCATTTCACTCGAATTTGGAAATTGTATTCATAATAATTTGATTGTGTTACCTCCACATTAGGTATATTTTGTGTCTTAAATAATCTAAAGAGTAGTTTAATTAAAATATGCTGGTTTAGTTCCACATAAGCTGTTTAGGGTATTCAAAATGTACATGTGTATAGAAATATTTGTGTCGCGAACTCACCTGTATGGTCAGGCTGGCTCGCCTGAGACTGGCTCGTCGTATCTGCATCCGTAGTTCGTCACTCGAAGTCGAGTCTTCGTCCTTCTCGTAAGCCTTGTGAGATCTCAACAATAGCTGCATGAGGTCTGTCCGTATCGTCTGTTTAAGAAAGAGCACACAAGCGCCACAATAAATGAACAAGTTGATATTTCCTTGATATTTGTGGTGCAGGGATTTAGCGCCATGGGTTGAGTGCCTCGATGCCCCAAAACTTTGGTCAAATATTTCCTGCCTAAAACTACAAAAGTTGGAATTTAAAACCAAAAAATAAGCTGAACGTTTTACTGTTAGTTTGATTTTCCAACCAGTAGTTAGTCTGACTGTTATTGTTTTTATTCAAAAAGTGGAATAAATTCACAATGTCGGTGAATTCTTTTAACTGAAAAGGGTATCAGGGGTGCTATATGTTGGAATTTTTTAGATCAGGGGGGTGCAAATGGAAGATCCCGGACTTGAGCATTTCGGTCTGATCCAAGTGGGTGCAGTTGGAGATTCAGAATTGGACAGTCACCTACCCCCGACCCCCTACATATATATATATATATATATATATATATATATATATATATATATATATATATATATATATTTATATATATATATATCGTTTGTTGAACTTATCATCTAAACATTTACCACCAATTGATAGCAGTCTTTCTTTAACTTGTGTTATCCGTTTGTCTGTATGGCTGTCGCCTGAACACCCTCAGTAGGAATAATAGACCATCACACTTTGTATACATATAGATATACATTAGTATTATATATATATATTTTGTTTTAGTTATAACTGAATGCGACAATCATTTTCGTGAAAAGCTAGGGTTAGTGCGTGGACTGTGCTTGTCTGTATAATATGTGTCCTTACCTCTGACATTCTCCTCATTTTCCTCATTTCTACAACAGACGCGACTTCTTTCTCCAAGTGTATAAGAGGGTTAGATCTCAGATATCCAAATATACGATAGAGTTTCGTCCACATGTTATGTAATGCGGGGAAAAGGACTGAAAATATATAGAATAATAAAACCAAATGCATGCGTGTGACCGCAAAAGGAACACAATAGACTAATAAAATGTCAGACTCAAAGCAAAATCATTTTGTCAGTGAACATATGTTCTCTCTTGTAAACATGAATAACAACATTAATATCTTACTCTCACTCACCCTCCCACTTCACTCACCCTCCCATCCCATATCTGAACTTAAATCCACCACCCCGTGCACTCCCTTGTATATATATGTTTATCATTTAATAGAAAATTTCACATTAAACAGCACTGATCAAACAAGTGACACATCCAAACATATGCTGCATTCAGGGACGTGACTAGAGGATCTTCGTTGGGGGTGTCCACCTTGGAATTTACAATTGCACCCTCCCCAACTCTTGCTTGAACCAGAACTCCCAAGTTCGCGTAATACCAATTGCGCCACTCCCCACCCATTTGGCTTGAAATTTCCGAACAGGCACCTCACAGCCCTGATTTTATTGTTTTGAAATGAGTATTAGCTTTGATTGACTACCGGGCAGGGAACAGGTCCATGGTTCGGGGGAATTTTTTTTATATCTGAACCTAAAAACCACATAATCTTTGCATCTATAACTCCAGGCAAATGCATGCAGGCCTCAATTTTTAAAAAATATATTAGCAGTTTCTAACTGGTCACCGGGGAGGGACCAGGACCCTACGGCCACAAGTGGAGAAAATTTTGAAATCTGAATCTGAAAACTGCAAATTCCTAGCATCTAGAGATCTAACTCCCGTCTGTTATGTGGATACATAATATGTGTAGAATAGTTTCATGTTCTGGTAACATCCATTACCCTGCAGGGAGCCCCATACATATATAGAAGCATATAGAAGAGTGTCGTCTGCCCATGTTTGTCTGGGGCTCTGTATGGGTGAAATTATAAAATTGTTAAAAAATAAAAGAAAAAATTATTAAAATTGTAAAAAATTGTTAGGCCAATGCATTCTCTTATATATGCGAGGCGACCTATGGTCGACTCGCATATATAAGAGAATGCATTGGCACAGGGTAAAAAAAAATCCCGACTTACGACTGGATTTGATATGGCGGGTCACATATGTTGTAACACCATAATATTGACCCTATGTCGCCTCGACTGATTGAGTCATTACTATCCTGATTCTGATTCTGAAAAAGTACCTCTTGCATTTTATTTTATTGAAATTCCAAAGAAAAAGGTATGTGAAGTTAGTCAGGCGTTCGGCGTATTACATTCGTTTGACATTCGCGTGAAGTTCGGCGTTCGACGTTGGACATCCGACTTAGCAAATTTTATTAAAATCCAATTTCGAGTTTTAGAGGGGAGGGTGTTCTATTGGTTTAGTTTGCATTCTCTCACTCGAAATTGGTCCCAGTTTCCTCGGTTTCCCCATTTTAGACATGTGCACGAGAAACTATATTATGCATGCATAGATGCTAATTTTATATTAATAAAATGTTATCCGATCTCGGGGCTGCAATAATTTGCGAACCAGCTGTTCACGAGTATTATACACATGTGTGAATTAGTAGATGTGTAACATATCGGGGGTCCAACAATGTAAATAAGTGGATATACCACATAACCGCAAATATATCATCTTCACCACCGTTATCATAATCCTCATCATCATCATGTAACTAACTGGTTGTTTGTTAACTTATAATGCGCTTATGTTACATATTAATTTATGGCTAATGCATAATAAAACAAAACTTGTAAGGGTGGATACACACATGCATGTAATCTCTGTAAATATCGTGTATTTGGCATTTTACATGGGTCATACACACCTGTAATATGTGTCCGCTGACAACCCAATCATTGTACATTCAACTAACGCCTTAGTTATTCGAAGCTCTCCAGAACCAGCCCCCTCTCCCAATCATGGATTATGGTCGAAAATGTTATAATTCAAGCCTGTACAGGCTAAAATTGTGACAGCTAGGAACATGTTCAACCATTGGGTTGAGAAACATATACTGTTCTATAAATTCTGGGTGAAAAATGGGGGGTGTACCTGCATTAATTTTTTTGGCGCTGTAATGGATATTTGCATGGAAATCCCAATTGAGTGTCATCACATGAGCTCGATCTCAAATTATCCGAGCAATCTCAACAAACCGGTATTGTCCTAAAAGAGCTTCAACTTCTGCATATTTTATATTTGTTTTGGATGATCCTGTTTCCAAGAAATGACGATAAACAAATCAAGTATAAAATCGACGAATTAAAACTCGTGAAAAACAGCAACAGATACCAAACAGCGTTTACTCATTTCGGCGTCCATGAAAGAAGACATTCTTATGACTGGCCTGAATTTTTTTGATAGCAGTTAGATTGATAATGGCTTATAACTATGCCATCGCTACTGTGGTACGTGTGACCGCAGCCATTGGCTGCGGACACACGTATCACAGTAGCGATGGCATAGTAGGTGTGACAATTTATTTCGGTGGAGTTTTGTGACAATTGGTTGTCATAATTAATATGCCATAGCTAGCTATGTCGCCCGCTGCATATTCGCACAATGAGTCCTCCAAAGTTCGTTATAATCTTGTATAGTTCGCTTTATTTATTCCAGATACCTTCTGCGTGCATTTCCTCCAACAGTTCCGTCACAGCTTCATAGACCCACATGATAATATTAGCGGAATTATGCGTACAGAACTAAATTAAAAACACAATTGGGGAACTGTCTTAATACGCATGCAATTAATATAAGTGGATAAACATTAATTGAGATCATATCAACAAAACGTACTCCGTGCATGATATGTGAGTGAATGGGGGATTTCCACGGTCAAACACAATTCTGAACGATCGTGCAATTATCTATATCGTAGAGAATATAATTTAGCAAAACTTTATGAGTGGAGATCAACCTTGGTGAAACGCAATGGGTTAATTGGTCCAGTCGGCTTATTGTGCGGAAACTCAGCGGGCAACATAGCTAGCTGTGGCATAGTAATTATTGTCACCAAACTCCACCATAATAAATTGTCGCACCTGCTGTGCCATCGCTACTGTTGTACGTGTGTCCGCAGCCAATACATTGGCCTAACAATATTTACCTTGACCGTGTAAGCCAGTGCCTTCTCTAACATATAGAGAAGGCACTGTGATGTTAGAGAAGGCACTGGCTTACAAGGTCAAGGTAAATGGGAGACATGCATTATAAAAGAATGGAGTCAATGCACTGGCACATGATCTTTAATGATGCACAAGCGCAACTCACATAATGCAAGGGTTAATATACATATTTATCATATGACTCAATCATTATTTACGTTGGAATCTATGTCATAAATCAATTTCATATCAATTACTAATTCATATCGCCTTCCGATAATTTGATTGGTTTGTTGACAAAAAGTGTGTTCTGATTGGCTGAATGGCAGCCGGGGCCGAGCCGCATCTTTGACTAAATGCAGGTCAAATTCGTGCGCGTCAAATACACGATTCAATGCGATGCCGAAATTCTCGCAATTATAATCTTGAAATATATAGTTTTGGACATTGTTATACGATAAATAGAATATGTAATTCGTATTTATCTAATAAACATACGATATAATGTCACAAACTGAGAACAGAATAGCGCACTATATCTTCGCGTGCATATTATTTCTGCTAGTTCACCGGTGTAATTGGGCTTCCGGTGCAATGAAGTGACGTCACATTAACCTTTTGCTGCCGATGTCATATAGCTATTTAGTGATTTGTGTGCGTTTTGGACATCATAATCAATTTATAGGTGTCATATGATAAATAGAATATGTAATTCGTGTTTCTCTCATATGACATTTATGAAACTCGTCACGAATTTTCAGTTTTCTCTCGCCGGAGGCTCCAGGAAACTGAAAATTCTTAGACTCGTTTCATAAATATCATATGAGAGAAACACTCATTTCATATCCTCTATATATGCTCTTGGAATTTGTATTCATACATAAACCCAATTTTCATCGAATTGCTTGCATGTGGGAGACAAACCGACAGAAATTACTATTATATAAACATAACGGCACCTTTTTTATCAGCAACACATTGCCCCACTAACATCATAACTAAATTGGCAAGTCGCAACAATATAATAGCAAATTAATAGGACAGTTTGGCCACTGGGGCAAATCTATACTATATATTTTGAGACTTCGTATATATGTGTGTGTGTGTGTACTTCATAGAATCCAAAACGCGTGTAAAGATTGAGCTCAAACTTCCTATGTAAGTGTCAAATCCCACCGACACGACCGTGGTCAAGGTTTAGAGAAGCTCAGAGCACCCGTTCTCCAATCTCAAATCACCGCAAAGGCACGGCGGGGGTTAATCAAGTGATTATTTAATGAGCGTTTGTTTTTGACGCATCTCTATAAAGAGCGTCTGTTTGCCATTCAACGTTATTTGCATCTGCAGAGAGATATACGGAACATACATTAAATTTAAAAAACATTTGTTTCTGACCAACCCTGCGAGCACGGATGGCGCGCTTTGTTTTTACAGTATATAGTTATATACCGAAATCATCCCAGATAATCACGAATATAGCATCA
This sequence comes from Siphonodentalium dalli, assembly GCA_032622095.1. Lineage (NCBI taxonomy): Eukaryota > Metazoa > Mollusca > Scaphopoda > Gadilida > Siphonodentaliidae > Siphonodentalium > Siphonodentalium dalli. The sequence continues at coordinate 192,590,326 of CP136062.1, read as the reverse complement.
GATTTCTCCCCAGATATATCGTTATAAAGCTACTGGAATCTGCCAATCTACGGGAAATTCCAGGGAATGCCGATTGAGCTCAAACTTGCTACCCACGGGAAGTGTCATATATATGAGTGTGTCCTTTATAGACTCGAACCGATTGAGCTCAAACTTGCTAAATAAGAAAATAGCCCCCAAGCCGTAAATATCAACAACAACGATATTGCTACCTACGGGGAGCAACGTTATTAGCATCTGCAGAATTATGCAGAGAGAAAGTGCTTTCCTATTTTTAGAACGCAACACATGTTTACGTCGCGTTGGTGATTGAGGTTCACAACGGGGTTAATTGACTGTCCGCTCTTTGCGACGATGAGGTTCACGGCGGGGACTATTGACCAACACTCACAATTTCGTCTTTTGCATCAGATACCAACACCTCGACCGATCGGGACGAAACTTGGTACGTGAGTGTAGTTTGACCAGGTGGTCGTCGCTGTCGTATTGGCGAGCCCGTGCGACGCCCGTGCAGCGCATGCGCAGACGAGATATCGGAAACGGGTGGAGCTATCGACTTGAAATTTGGTATGTGAATGTATCTTGCGCCGGGTACACATTTTATCGGGTCGCCGAGCCCGTGCGACGCCAGCTTCGCGCATGCGCAGACCAGATCTCGGAAACGGGTGGAGCTACCGGGTACAAATTTTTCTTATTGAAACGCGTGGAGCTAAAAATTAAAAATATATATATAAAAAAATGTCATGTTTCGGACAAGCCGCCGGTGGCGGGCTAACCTGCTAGTACTATATAAAACAGCTACAAGTGTAATTTACAAGGCGGTAAACTTTCTATTAGTATAATCGCCATATACTACACGTCACGTGTGCTTTCTTGTGATGGGAATCTTATTAATATTACTTTATCTTTGTAAAATATCAATAGAAGCGGCTTATAAGGTTAGAAACCACTGACTGATGTTTACAATCTTGTAAATTACACGTAAGTTTTATAGTTTACATGGACCAAGGGTGAATATTCGAAGCTCTTACGTCCGCATACGAGAAGCACTGTTTTCTTTGTCTCATTGGTGAGCACCCCTCGGGATGTTTACCATCTTGCAATTTTAACGTTACTATATACTATACATGCAGGGGCCAGGGATGAATACACGAAGCTCTTACGTCCGCATACGAGAAGCACCGTTTTCCTTGTCTCATTGATGAGCACCCCTCGGCATAGTTTGAGAATTCGGTCGTTCTCGTTGTGCATGGCGTCAGAATCCAGTCCAAATCCCACCTGAGATATCGTATCCATTGTAAGTCGCTGAAACATGCTGTCAAAGACAATATATATCATATTTAAAACAAATATATATTGGCTGATTAAAACGTTATGTTAAGATCTAAGTTAATATAGAAAATTTGATTAACCCTTTCATTACTAAATGGATTCTCCCATTCAGTTATTAAAGTTTACATTGGAGTTGTCTACTATTCATCTGGAGGGGGTACAATTAAATATAGGCAGACGACAGACAAATGAACAGCTAAACAAGTGCAGAAATATTTATATTAATTGGTGGGAAATGTGAACGTTTGTTGAACTTATTATCTGAACATTTCCTGAGGGAACTACTCATCAATGGGTATTTAGTAAATAAAAGGTTTACCGACTGAACAAAATGTTTACATCAGCTGTGAACGTTCCTTGTGTCAAATTTAGTGGGTCGATGGGTAAACGCAATATTGATATACTGCGGACCTGGGACTATGTGTGCCTTGTAAAAAGTTACATAAGCCATGAGAATCATCTTCTCACGAGAGGACAGACGGCGGACAACACCCCACCCACGGCATGCGACAATAAAGAGCGTTGATTGCTGACTGTTTTTCTTTTTACGTCAAACGTTTGTGCAATTTTCAAATTTAATTTTGGATTTTTTTTTTTCGATTGAACTCCTTAATTAATTTATCGAGAAAAAAAATTTGTTTAATAACAATTTTGAAAAACTAACGCCGTTATAACATCTGCCAGAGTACCCCGAGTCACCACACCAAATCTGTTTGAAATTGGTCCCGGGGTCTGGGAGAAAAATCGCGAACATAAAGACAAATTGACAGACAGATCCTATCTTATATATAAGCCTACATATTACTCACTCAGTAATATTGAAGCTGTTCTTTCTTATCACATTATGATGCATGCAGTCGAGAAGTCCATCCACGCATTCATGAACATCGTCGGTCATCTGTTGTAAGAAAACGATGGTTTGATGATCATGTGACCTTCACGACTAACTATGAACATATAGGGTGTTCACTATATGATCACGCTCCTGTAGTCGAAGTGGGACGGTGATTAAATAGTATTCTCACATAATTACATAGCCTGTGTGTTACACTAAATTCTGATCGGTGATTGGTCATGCAACTGCCAATTTGGGTCATGTCTATATTTCATATCTCAATATATTTAAACATAATAAAGGGGCGGTTAACCCGAAAACATGTGGTTAAAAACTGAGTTAGTGGGTCCCGAAAGTGACCAAAATGCCGAAAATTGCCCACGTGTCTGGAATTATTTTATGACCCCCTCCCAGGCCCAGGCCCAACTTAGTTTACAGAAATTAATAAAGAAAAAATGATATAACTATAAGCAATTTTTTATTCAGTAATTGGTAAAAAATTACTATCAATCAAAATATCCTAACCCAATTTCCCGCTTATGTCGAATGGATAATCATGTTGTGATCACAGCAATCTGTGACACGTGACTTCACACAGATCTGTATACAGATATACAGCAATGTAAACCCAGCCTTAGTCTATCTTTACATTGCTGTATATCTGTATACAGATCTGTGTGAAGTCACGTGTCACAGATTGCTGTGATCACAACATGATTACTGATAATGAACGCGCGCTCATCAGTACTCTGGTAATTGACAATTCACTATGAGTCGTGTCAGTTTAGGCCAGACCAAAAAAATGAATCAACTATCAGCAGACCAAAGCAGTTTATTCTTACATCAGTTGATAATGGTTATGCTATGCTCTTGCGGTCGTCCTGTTGTTCGCTGAGTGCATTGATGTATTACCAAACTCCAAGGAGAACAAATATTAATAAGATAAACTGTACAGTAAACACGTTACTTTAAGTTCTTTGTCACCACACGCACCAGCACACATGTTCTCGCTTACACAGTGTGAAATACATGAGTTGAAATTTCAAAGAAAGATTTAATTAATCAAATCAGGTTTGCCTGTCGCAGTGCCTTGGTGTTGACCGTGACTTACAACAGATACGATTTTTGCTCACACGAACGAATACCGTTTTTTTCTGTGTGCATTTCTATATCAACCCGTTTACACTTGTATGCACGTAGAACTGTATACAGATCTACAGCAATGTAAATGCACCCTAAGACATGAAAATACACCAACGTCATCCAACACATAGACAGCATGAATACCCCGACAACAACAAAATAATGCGATAAAGACTCTTTAAAGGTACTCAATCAGATTAAACACCCCTAAATTACTATTTCTTTGGCTTCGGAGGTAAAACATATTTGATTCGAGTCGAGGAACCTACTCATCAACGTTCAGATGATCAGATATCGATTTTTGAAGTTTGTTATTTCAATTGTTTGAAAACACGCCATCAAACGGATGGTCTCGGTCAAATTTCCGGATAAATATGGATAACTCTAAAAGTGGTAATACGGCAAAATTTAGTGAATTCTCAAGTGATAATACGGCGATATTTCGTTGAACAAAATGTTGATAAATAACACGTTTTGGGAAATTTTATACCATAGTTGACAGTGGTTAGCATTTTATTTTGTTGCAATTAATCTATTCTGATAACAAAAGCGTATTTTGAAGAAATGTTGTTGTATCTTGATGATATGGGGACCCTCTGATCGGATTGAGAAGCTTTAATAGTCATAAGGAAATAATAAACGCTTTACATATATCGTGAGTGCAATTATAGGGTGAATGTCAAAATAATATAAGGGCACTCGGATAATACACCATAAAAACGCTACATATGTGTATAAATAAAATGAATTCATGGTTCCAGGCTAACTTTTACGAATTACGAAACCTATTTTACTTTTTATTTAGATTCTATTGTATAAAATAACATGATTGGAACAAGAATTGCTACAAGAATGAAACTATTGTGTTCGATAGTGAATTTTCTATGCATTTATTTCATGCAGTTTCGATGTTTCGGAGGGGCAATAAAAGTTATTTTGTTAATAATAAAAATGATATTCTTTAGTATTTACTAGTCCAGGTTACATGTAGTAGTTGTTTTGTTAATAATAAAAATGATATTCTTTAGTATTTACTGGTCCAGTTTACATGTCGTATTTTGTTTGCAACATTTTTCAACAGAACAAAGCAGAACACGATGTTAAAGATAAATAATCCGATTCGATTAAACGCCCTCAATTACTATTTCCTTGGCTTCGGAGGTAAAAAATATCTGATTCGAGTCGAGGAACCCACCCATCAAAGCTCAGAGTGATCAGATATCGATTTTTGAAATCTATTATTTTTCACCACCAATAATTATTAGTGGGACAGTAAACAGTCGACGAGAAGACGGTCTAGGACCAAATTTCGGATGAAGATGGATAACTCTAAAATCAAGTGGCTTTTTTGTGTAAGATATTTGACAAACCGGCAAATTTCTTTGAACAAAATGTTGATAAATAACAGGTTTTGAGAAATTTAGTACTACAGTTGAATGTGGTTAGCACTATTTTTGTCAATTACTCGATTTTGATAACTGAAGCGGCATTTAAAAAATGTTGATGTTGTGGTAATCTGATGATATGGGGGCCATCGAATCGGATTGAGTACCTTTAACTTAGATATTTTATGTTGTTATTGTTGTTGTATAGTGTTTCCTTGTGGTTTGAAGCCCATACACAGTGCCACCCACATTCATCTTCCGACACCCCAACCGCCCGTCCATCTCCTGCAACCCGCCATCGGACCCCCCCCCCCCCCCCCCCCCCCGCGAGTATATATGCTCTATGATAGTTGCGCTCAAATGGAATAGCAAACCCACCGTACAACCCCCCGGCCAACATAACGACAGCCGTTGTGAGAATTGGCGAATTAGTTTCTGACGTACTATTCCGAATTATATTAAAAATCCGTCCCACGCGTGGTCCCTCCCGGTCGGTATAAGTCAACTGACGTGTGGTCGGGTAGACAAGCAGCGCCAAAATCATGCACACCCTCCCGTCGACATATTGATAGTTAAAATTACTGTGAAAACAGCGAACTGGTCTATGGCTCCAAATTCGCGTGCCAGAAACCTATTCGAATTCCGCCCATATATCGGTCCCTCCCGGGGGTGGGTCATAAGTGATTTGAAGTTGTGATCGGGTAGTTATTCTGCGGATCGACCAGAACCCAAATGTTCCACCCTATATATATACCACCAGTAGACTCAGAGTGACTAAGAAAACAAGGAACTGCACGGGTTCTGGCCACCAATTGGCTTTCCAGATACCTATTCAAAATTAGAAGCTCTCTTCATTGTCTTCCGATTTGTGTAACATATGTGACCCGCCATATCAAATCCAGTCGTAAGTCGGGATTTTTTTTACTCTGTGCCAATGCATTCTCTTATATATGCGAGTCGACCATAGGTCGCCTCGCATATATAAGAGAATGCATTCGCCTAACAATTTTTTACAATTTTAATAAATTTTTCTTGTATTCTTTAACAATTTTATAATTTCACCCATACAGAGCCCCAGACAAACATGATCAGACGACACTCTTATATATGCTTCTATATATGTGTGGGGCTCCCTGCAGGGTAATGGATGTTTTTTTATTTTATGTCCTAAAAAATTAAGAAACATTTATTTTTTTAAATGATAAAAAATTGTTAGGCCAATGCATTCTCTTATATATATATGCGAGGCGACCTATGGAGGACTCGCATATATAAGAGAATGCATTGGCACAGGGTAAAACAATCCCGACTTACGACTGGATTTGATATGGCGGGTCACATATAAGTACAGAGCGAGGCCGACGGATTTCGTAAGACATTTCTCCGTCCGTTACACTATGCTTTATATTATCAATCTCGCCACCTCCCCGTCTACCGTAATATAAGACATTCTAATGTTATGTCTACGTTTCAACTGGGTACTGGGAACGGCATGTACAGTAATGCTGTGGTTAAGGAGTCGATTATTTAGAGCATTACTGTACATGCACTGGTTTCTAAATTCCCACACGTACTAATACCCACCCGCCTGAGTTTGGAGGTACTGAAAGCAGGAGCCGCAATCGCACGCAGTCTCTTCCATCTGTCTCCATTGGCGTAGAACATGTGTACATCGATGTCATCATCCGGGTTAGGCTGCAGAGGCCAACGCTACGAAGAAGGGTGTAAATGCATTGGTGTAAACATATTTATTCCAATCATAATAACATATTTAAACATTTGACAAACATTTTACAGTAAAATAGGATAACATAGATGATCGATTGATTGGAAAGGGGATTAAACAACAAGCTTTTGTTAAGTTTGCTCCCCTTTTGTTTCGCGCCCGCTCTTCATTAAGTGTAGAGGTGGGGTCGGACGAGAAGGAATGAAAATATTATAATTATAGTAATGATAATGTCGTGAGAAGCAGAGAGAGAGAGGTTGAGAAAGAGATAGAGAGGACGAGAGAGAGAGAGAGAGAGTGAGAGAGAGGGGGTGAGATACTAGAAGAAGGGGGCAGTGGTGATGAGTTTTCAATAATTGAGTTGTTGCTTGATAAAAATGATGCTATAGTATTCTTCGTGCATCAGGCGCCATGGGTGGGGGGTCAATCGCAGCTGTTAAATGCATTGATTCCACGGAACGTGGCTCAAATATGAATTCCCACTGTGCACGAATGCGTCCTATACATGGAGATCCTATGAAAATATCTTCCAAATGTTCATAACTGCAATGTTGTATTCACCGCCAAAAATAATCAAAATTTCCTATCACAGACGTACATGGGTCGCGAAAGGGACACATGCAATACAGCTCGAGACTATTTATACTGTTATATACGGTGAACTTAATGGGAAACAATAAGTCGACAAATACACCAACTACTAAATTACAAACTTTACTTTACTATATCTCTGAAATGACACACCGAAACACACTGAAAACTGTTTCCATCGTTCTGTATACATAAGTGTGGGAATTGCTTCTTATTTCCCCATATATAGGACGATAACTAACAAGTAACGTTCTTTATTGTCTTGAGCTGTAAAAAAAATCACTTTTTTGCCTTTCTGATGTATGTATGTGACATAAATATGTTTTCCGATACGGTGGCAAGAGAACTAAATTGAATTTTAAGATTGTGTGTCTCTTTAACATTATTTAAATGACATTTTGCACTACAAAGAATGAAATCACCCCTTTTATGTCACATGAAACGTTGAAACGTGGCAAATAATATTAATGAGTCCAGCATTTTGTGTTGAATTGATACGAAATTATTTACGATGTTTTGTTTGAATTTGTTATTATGCGTTATCATGTTCGATAGATATTACTGTTTAAACATTGATTGGTTGATTGATAATTGGGCGTTTTTATTGTTGAATAAAATGTTGTATTTTGTCGTCTTACCTTTCTGGCGTGAAAATTTGAGAATTTCTTGATAAATACGTCGTGGAGTATATCCAGGTCTGATGTAACTAGGACTGGCGTGGGGCCCTCAAAATACCTAAAATATAAAACATTCACATGAACACTATATATTGATTGTCGAACATCGATGTTTGTTTTGAGCTGTATACATGTATATGTGTTCTGTTTTAATCGTACCGTTATCGATCACCATCAGCTTGTGTCGTTTCAACCACTGATGTTATTCGTAGAATCAACGGATAAAAAAGGAGCACTATTTTACAAGTTAAAGGCCCATTTAATGCCCAGATCACATTATACACAACTTATTCCATTGTATATACTAGTTGGAAGAAGAACCAAACATATACATATACCACAAAAATACGAAACACCTGTGGTCTAGGAGTGTCCACCAAGTGATAGCGATTCTCAGATTCACCCAGGGACGTGGCTAGAGGGTTTTTTTCTGGGGTATCCACCTTGGAATTTCCAACTGCACCCCCTGCCATTGTGGTCATTGGACCAAGCTAAACTCCCAAGTTCGTGTAATACCAATTACCCCCCCCCCCCCCGGTTTGAAAATTCCGAACTGGCACCATGGTTCGGCCCAATGCGAGAAATTTTGAAATCTGAACATGAAAACTGCAAAGCTCCTAGCATCTAGAGGTCTAACTCCAGGCAAATTCAGGCGTCGATATTTTTTAAAGATTAGCAGTTTTTGACAGCCACATGGAAGGAACTAGGACCCCCCTTAGCCCATTGGGACAAAATTTTGAAATCTGAACCTGGAAACTAACAAATCCTAGAGCATCTAACTCCAGGCAACTTCAGGCCTTGATTTTTAAAAATTAATTAGCAGTTTTTGACTGGCAACCGATGAGGGATCAGAACTCCTCATAGCCAGTGGGAGAAAATTTGAAATCTGAAACTGAAAACTGCAAAATCATAGCATCTAGACTGGTTCCAAGCTCTCCAAGTATTGGAAATTACCGACCTGACACCACCCCCCCCCCCCCTAAGTTTGGAAAATTTCCAAGATGACCATTTCAGTCCAAGATATTGGCCAAAAGCAGGAAAATATGTCACTGTTGGTATAAAAACAACAAATTCCCCACTGCTAATTCGTTGTAAAATCCAACTACGATCAACCTATTGTTTGGCGTGAAATTTTCAACTACTGTAACATTTTTACCAAATTTGGGGATGACGCACCCCCAACCCCACCCATTGTCACCACTTCCCTGGATTCACATCAAGACCCCCCCCCCGTTATTTAACACATAATCCCCATCATAAATCACAACTTGGAGATAGAGCTATTCTCCTCCCATTGAGAATAATATACCGTCAGTACATACAAGATCGGAACTAAGCACAGAATACACGTCGGTACCTTGACAAAAACAATATATTCACAGTTCATTCGACCGGATAAGTTGATAATACAATTTTTGGAGCTTCCTCGTTCGAATGGTATATACTATGGAATTTATACCACGATCGCCTATCTTACTATATAAATAAAGCCATCTGTTTAAATTTTACATTTAGTCAACACCTGTTGATTAAACGTGCCTAATGTTGATTAAACTTCGCAGAGCGGATTAAACTTTCTCCATACAATTTGAACGGAAAAGTGCTTATCCATCGCATTGTAAAGATCGTGGCATAAACTTCGCAGAGTGGATTAAACTTTCTCCATACAATTTGAACAGAAAAGTGTTTATCCATCGCATTGTAAAGATCGTGGCATAAACAAAATATACGCATATTGTTTCTGAATAACAAATTTAATCCACTCGTGGGATTGGCGATTTACACCACTCGCTGAAGCTCGTGGTGTAAATCGCCAATCCCACTAGTGGATTAAATTTGTTATTCAGAAACACTATGCGTATATTCTATATTTGTTGTATACAATGTGATCTTGGGATTCGAAAATTAAATGGGCCTTTAAAACAAGAGATTTTTATAACGTTTTGGATACCTTTAACCCTTTACCCAACAGAACGGCCCTGTGCCAATGCATTCTCTTATATATGCGAGTCAACCATAGGTCGCCTCGCATATATAAGAGAATGCATTGGCTTAACACATTAAAAATTATAAAATTGTTAAAGAATGTAAGAAGGCCAATGCATTCTCTTATATATGCGAGGCGACCTATGGTCGACTCGCATATATAAGAGAATGCATTGGCACAGGGCATAACTGTAACCATCACAATGTGGTCAATGAGCCGGTTCCAATGATATCCATATTTGTATGGTTTTATTGAGACAGACCCAAGATAATTTAGGCTGTTGCAGCTTTATTTGACCGTTTTTGGCCGGTTTGTTGGGTAAAGGGTTAAGTCACCGAATCGTCAATACATACATGCTCCTGACTAGCCCTGCATCCAGTTGGCCGTGCAGGCTTGTTATTTGTTTTGTAATTATTATTTCGCTGGTCTTCTGAATACACGTGTAAGCATGGTACCTCTAAAAAAAACTCACCCGAAAACTTTCCCAAATTGTTCAGTCCATTTCATGTGAGTTTCGAACAACAGCTGCAATATATAAATTCACCCGTGAGTGTTTAAAGGTTGTGCAAACCATTGCTTTAAATACCTTTTGTTGAAAATTTAAAAACAAATGCTACTTTGGTGTAGATCCATACAGTAATGCTCTAAATAATCGACTCCTTAACCAGAGCAGAATTATGGGGTAACTTTTCAGGATTTAATCGGAAATATACGCTTGTTGCCATTCATCGGAAAGCTCTCACTGAGAGCTTTCCGATAAATGGCAACAAGCCATATTTCCGACTATATCCTGAAAGTTACCCATAATTCTGCTCTGGTTAAGGAGTCGATTATTTAGAGCATTACTGTACTATCCGAGATGAGAATAATAACATTTTTTAATATTGTTTGTGATTTTGACTTCAAAATAAGGTAACTTGTTATCCAACTGAAAAATATTCAAACATTTTAATAATTTATTTCATGCATAGATTCTCTAAGATCAACATATTCAACAATTTTCATTGGAGTTAGCACACGTTGTCAGAGTACGGGCGGTCCAGAGTATGCCTACAACGTACCTGCATTCTAACGACAGTAGACCGCTTGAGTGTCCAACCACGTTTAGTTAGCGTATTTTATGAAACGTTCAGTTCTTAAAGGCCCACTTAAATTTCGAGTCACCGAATAATTTTGATGTAGTGCCTTGATATACGGTTTTAATAACAATATATGTCATAAAATATGATTAAAATACTATAATTCATCACCGTTTGGAAGGTCTGTGTCTCAGAAGGTGCACATCATAGAGTAATAGAAAATAGCTGAAATCATAAAATCACCCCCCCCCCCCCACGTGATGCATGGCTCCCAGAATGCAAAATAATTCAAATTGTAGTTTTATTTTCAATGGGAGGGGAATAACTGTACATCTAAATATATACTTATTCCCCTTCCATTGAAAATAATAGACTTTGTGCAGAAACTTGAGCATAGAACTGACGTCGGTAACTCAACAACAACAACACGTTCACAGTTTATTACATCGAATAAGGTAAAAATACAATGTTTTGGAGCTTCCTATTTCAAATGGTATATAATATGGCATATATTTTATATAATGTGATCTGTGGGTTCAAAAATTAAGAGGCCATTTAAATAGAAAACGTAATCAAGATTTGTGTCTAAGTTAGCGAAAACGTGAGTTAGCGAAAACATGAGTTTCAATGGAACTGAGAATTAATGTACGTAAGACAATCTTTTGTGGGCAAATTTGTGGAATACTATTAGGGCCACTTCCTAATGGCGCTTTCGGCGCGCGCCGAAAGCGACAAAAAGTGCGCCATTAGTAACGCGCCAAAAGCGCCGAAAGCGACAAAATGTGCGATATTAGCGCATGTTTCGGCGCGCCGAAAGTGCCTAAAGCGACAAAATGTGCGCCGTAACGGCGCACTTTTTGTCGCTTTCGGCGCGCGCCAAAACATACGCTAATGGCGCACTTTTTTGTCGCTATCGGCGCGCATTTTGTCGCTTTCGGCGCGTTACTAATGGCGCACTTTTTTGTCACTTTCGGCGCGCGCAGTAATCCATACATTTCATAGCGAACACCTTCTAATTATACTTCTTGGAAAACTGCAAAAGTGTATTATTGTGTTTAGTGTACATAAGACTTTAATTTATTGAAATGAATTACCTTGTTTTTGAGAGACATCATATTCCCAAATATAAAGTGTGGCTCCGGTCCATCTATTCCCATGTCTTTAAATATCCTCATATGTCGTCGTCTCCCCCTGTGAGGAAATCATTGAAGGTGCACAATTAGCAAACTTCATTCCCGTGTATACATGTATATATACGGCACACATGCACGTGGCTTGGTACAGCTTTCGGTTGATGATGTGGTCTATCTCAAAGATAACAGACGCATCACATCATTAAAGATGGATTATCTCTTTAACCCTTTACCCAACAGAAGGGCCCTGTGCCAATGCATTCTCTTATATATGCGAGTCGACCATAGGTCGTCTCGCATATATAAGAGAATGCATTGGCTTAACATATTAAAAATTATAAAATTGTTAAAGAATGTAAGAAAAAATGGTAAAAAGTGTTAAAAAAAGATTTTGTTTAGGCCAATGCATTCTCTTATATATGCGAGGCAACCTATGGTCGACTCGCATATATAAGAGAATGCATTGGCACAGGGCATAACTGTAACTATCACAATGTGGTTAAGGAGCCGGTTCCAATGATATCCATATTTGTATGGTTTTATTGAGACAGACCCAAGATAATTTAGGCTGTTGAAGCTTTATTTGGCCGGTTTTGGCCGGTTTGTTGGGTAAAGGGTTAAATAACAAATTAGTTCCTTGCATGTGTATGAAATAATACGTACTAGTATATAAGTTGGAAATCCCTGGCCGGAAACGATTCTATCAATTAAAGACACATATTGGACTTGTTCGAGTTCGTGAAACTGATAAGTTAGTGCTCGGGTGCTATGCCAACATGGGGAATTAGCATTCTACTAACATCACCGAAAATTTAAAAGAAATCGACAATACCACTCCCTAGAAACCATCGTCTGAACTACGCTCAATTGTAAATATTTACATCACGATTCGGGACGCAACGATCGGCGATAAACTCACACAAATGATGTCGACATTGAGAGTCATTGCATTTAATTAATATATAAGAATGGAAGTGTGTGTTGTCAATTTGGATTAATATTCGTAGAAATAACAACTTTGAGCTAGATTATTCTCCATTTCTATTTGATCACCCAACCGGAGTGTTTCAAATCACTTTAATGGCTGGCCCGTTAAAGATACGGGCGGTCCTGATGGTGGGTATGCTGTTAAAATATTCACCTCCGTCAAAAACCGCCATAAATAGAAAGAATAGTAAAATATAGACAGACTTTGTTATTACCCCAATCAGAAATATGGCATAAACAGTATGTTATTGTCAATTTTGTTTGATTTGTTATGTAAACAAAAGCACAAAACGTTACGTTTCCTGACTTTTGTTTAGATCCGGATATGGTAAACATAAAGAGCGTTATTTGTTACTATTTTCTTGATATGGAACTAATAAAGAGCGTTTATATCATCTGTGATATACCAATAGAATTGCGCTGTGTTGTGTAAACAGAAGCACAACTTCTGTAACACGAGCAGGCTCTTGTTTACGTACACCATCGTACGTCTTGACGACAATATACTATTTACGCGCTGATTATGCTTGGCATATGAACAAAACTATACATATTTTAATATTCCTTCTGTTGATGGCGATTTGAACAAATGTGAATATTTCTGCAACGAACGCCGCCCGTGCCTTTAAAGAACGCTACTATAATAGAGTCACCACATGGTTATAAAGTTACTCGACTGTGGTAGCACCAGAACCAGCGAGACAAAAGTGTCAAACCTAAAATAATTGCAACACAACGTTTCTCAACAGGAATAAGTACATTAACCCATTATAAACATCATACTAGAAATCAAAACGGATTAAGAAAGGCGTAATTTGTGAAATAAATTTGTAAAAATACTCAAGGTATGGGTGTTTATAAAAAAAAAACTCAAATTATCTAGTTCTTCCTTTTTGAAACCCATTTAGTAGCTTTAGTATGGTCGGTTAAGCGGTTAGACCCAGAATAAATTGGTAAAGAAGCCGTTTTTGGTCTCAAAATGTGCGGACTGCATGGTTTGCTGAGCAAAATATACAAAATCCACTAAAATCCTCTTTGGGCAAAAAAGTCCCAATTCAACACGGCGTCCAAAATGGCAGTTGATTTCGGAAAATGCTGAAATTTGTAATAAATTTAAATATACACCAACAATACTTTATAGTCGTAAACCATATCTGCAGAATGTCGATCTGTCCCAAAATGGCCGCCAAAATAGACAAAATCGAATGAAATTTACATGTTTGTGCAAAAGTGAGTAGCTAGTCGTATAAGAGTGATTAAATGCTCGAATGATTGTAGAGCAACTTTTTATGTACGAATTCTCTCCAATGTACTTCACAAGAGAGCAAGCGAAAGTAGGGTCTCATACAACGGTTAAATCTGGATTTTTGCGCCCAGAAACGGAAAAATAACGCAGTTTTATCGGTACTGTTTATCTTAAATCGTATGATATATATGTAATTAATCAGCTAAATGGGATTTAATAGGGGTGTATTGATTCTGTGACCTTTTCCAGAATCAGAACTCAAAACAATCTCACGTATATTACCGATCATAATTTATTTTGAGATCTTCAACACCAAATCTTTCAAAATTCACTGCTATAGAACAGTTTGAAATATTTTCATAAAGTACTGGGTAAAATGTGTAGATCATATTGTCCGTGTTTCAAAATAGTAGTTATAGTTGCCTCCAATCAAGTGATGAAACATCTGCGTATATCCTTAAAAATTCATGTAAGAATACACGAAACCACACACACCCTCCACTCCACATATGTATTAGATTAGGATCAGGGTTAGGGTACGTTCATACGCTGGCAATTTTGCACGGTATGTTTTTGCGGGCATTTCGTCATAGAAAACCACATGGTGCCATAATATGAACGGAAACATGGACATAACATGCATCTTTACCAAGCTAACGACATGAGAAGTAAAATTTATGTAGTTCCACTTGCAACGGTGCTACTGTAATTTGCCTTCAAATACCTGTATGATTTATTCTTGCGAGATAATTGCATGCTATTTACAGGCAAATTCCGGTAGCATCGCTACATGTGGAACTACAGAGATTTTACTTCGCACGTAGTTAGCTGTGGTACAGATGCATCTTATATGCTTGTTTCCTTTCATATTCTGCCACCATATCGTTTGTCACGACAAAATGCATGCAAACCATACCGCGCAAACTTGCAGTGTATGAACGTACCCTTAAGGTTAGGGCTATAGGGTTATGGTTAGGGTTAGGGTTATGGCTAGAGTTAGGGTTAGGGCTAGGGTTGTGGTTATGGTTAGGGTTATGGCCAGAATTAGGGCTAGGGCTAGGGTTACGGTTAGGGTTAGGGCTAGGGTTATGGTTATGGCTAGAGTTAGGGCTAGAGTTAGGGTTAGGGTTAGGGTTAGGGTTATAGGGCATCGGTTAGGATATTCTTACATGAAGGACATACCATATCTGCGCAATCAAACAAAGGATGCTAATTAACTAATTCAAAACAACATCGATGACTGAAGACACAGGGACACTTTTATATAACGTCATGTGTATATGAATGCCTCCAGATTGATTCTTATAATATGACCCTAGGCCTGGACGAACGTTAATACTTGAAAAGTAACAAAAACCGTTATATAGGACACAACTTTACGTCATATTTTGAAACTATTCCCACATTCTCTCGTGAATTTCAGTCGTGATGTTTGAGAAACGTTAAGTAAGTAGTTTCAAGATTGATGCACTGTAAACACGGATTGGAATTCCAAGTTTGAACCCTGTCGAAAAATACGTTGTTCTCGAAACGGATTTTCTCCAAATATCTGGGATGTAAAGGCGAAAATTAATATTGTCGTTGAATCCTATATATGTACAATCGAAACAGACTAGTAATCATGTAAATTTATCAATGAATAGAATATACTTTTGTGTAAGATACTTACATGTAAAAGAATAAAGACAGAAGCAGTGACAGAAAAATTAAAACTTCCGTGATCATCTCTATATATATACCGGAATTTTTTCTCCAAATATTCGTATAAACGACACTCAAAATATCGACGTGTTTGATTCGATTCAGTTTATTTTAGTGTTATTATTTCGGCTTTGGGGAACTTTTATATGCTGGGATATCGGATGGCACGTCATCGGTTCGTCCAGATAAGACGCCCGATACAAAGAGGTCCCCATCTCAAACAAATGTAAATAAATACGAAGACGATGATAACATAACACTTCACATCGTTACCTGGTAAACATTCACTTCAAAATTTTGGCGCTGAAATTCATTTGCCGTTGAAGTCGTGTTTCTGCGCATTCAGTTTTGATAAATAAAAAAGTTCTAATATGTATAAAGTATAGGTCGGTGACGCAGAGCAGGCGATATTTGTCTTCCAACGGAGGTAACAATCACCATTTTGGTGAAAAATGAGAGAATTCTGGAATCCACCAGAACATAATATAATCGTTAATGGATGAATTTTTTTGTTTTTTTGTATGATTTATTTAGTTAATTTCAATTTACTAAAATCCGCCGCAGTATGGGAAATGGACTAGATACGGTGATTGAGCACAAGTTACGTAATTCTAAATCGAGTCCAAATATAGGAACTTTGAGAGGCATATAAACCAGAAATCATCTCAGGCACACATATTCCAGTTTTCATGATTTCGTAAGTGAAAATAACATTTCAGATATGTACATGTATTATAATAATGGTCCATGATTCCAATATTTTCTCATTTGTTTTAAAAAAAAAATTATCATGATGAACATAAAAGTAATATTTTACATTCTAAATGCATCAAATGTATGGATATGGCTGCAGTGTATTTACTGAGTATGTTTATACAATAATCGTTGTGATGGTTTCTTTATGGTGGAAATTCTACTTTACCAAAATTATATGCGCAAAATGAGAACGCTATTACTGAGTAACCCTAAAGAATTTCAATACAATTACTGGCAATAAAGATGTATATTATGTTCTGATGGATTCCATAATTCTCTCATTTTGCAACACAATGCGTTTTTTTTTGCCCCAAAACTAACCGTATAAAGCATTTATTCACCCCACATACCTCACACAACATGTGAAAATAACCATAGTTTAATTCTAGTTTTCACTGATTTTATTTATGAAAAAGTGTTTTTTACCATACAAAATCAGAGCTCGCAATGATTTTTGTTTCGGACTGTATCCTTTTCTTTATTCCCCGAATATTTTGATATATAACATATCTTGGCGGTGAGCAACATGCAGGGCTAGTGTTCAAGACTATAAACTTTTAAAACTGTTTATTCAAGACTCAAATTCCTGTTTTCACTATGCGAAAATGACGATTTTCCATTAAAATCATATTTTCCACCCGAAATCCCCATAACCACAAATTTGACACATTTTATGGATTAATCAAATCTAAAACGTAATTATAGCCAGATAAAACTTGGTATTGCTATACAATTTCATCCATTAACGACGTATATTATGTGATTGGTTGATTCCAGAACTCTCATTTTTCACCAAAAAGGGTTATTTTTACCCAAAATGAACCATATAACATTGCGATAACATGTGAAACTTTCACAACATGTCAGCATGACCATACTCTACAGTTCATGTGAATTCGCAACACAAAATAAGGTGAAATGTTATTCCTCGAGTTAAATTCCAGTTTTCACTAATTTTATTTACGAAAAAGTGGGTTTCCCCCCAAAATCTCAGTTCGCTCAAATATTGGTTTCTGGCTAACTCAGTTTTCCTACTCCCCATATCCGTGCGAATATTTTTATATACAATACGTCTTTGTGGTCGGCGACATGATTCAACTCAAAGAATAAGGCTCTTTAAAGGCAGGCTGCATGTGGTTGCAGTACACGATTTATCGGGTTGTAGGGGGGTCTGAAAAATAGAAAAATAAGTATCTGGGGGGCATAACAGCCAGTGTAGCCTGTGTTAAATGTGTCATTACTGGTTTGAAGATTTAATTATTTTACAAAACTGGGAAAGTTCACAAAAAAGTGAAAAATTTGCATACGCAACACGATTTTCGTATTCAGTGAAGGCCAACTCTGTGTTATTGGTTACAGGAAAATAGCCCGATTTCTCTCCCCTTAATTCTGTCATCTGCGCTTGCATGCATTTTTTTTTTCAAATTGATATTTCTCAGCTCTAACATAGCTCTATCAAGTGGAAGAAGCTTATTTACTGACATTCGCTCTGTCACGGTCTGTTTTGGGGTTGAAAATGGTCAATGACAAATCAAAGAACCTCTAGCCACGTCCCAGAAGATCTAGCACATACCCTGGACGCTAAGTATTAGATTTGCCTGCAGATGTACCACAAACGTTGTTAAGATTGGACACCATTAAACCGCCAGCTATATACGCTTTATATACCAGAAAAATAATTAGATCGTACCTTGCATGCATGAGCCCGTTAATATGAAGTTTTGATGGCCAGATATCGACATTCAAAAGAGGAAGTGTTAAAAAAAATTTAATTTTTGTCAGCCTGGCAAAAATTTCAATGACCGCCTCTCATATAAAGAGCTATCGTCTTTGTGTCTGTCTCCCGAAAGCCATAGCTAACAAAGAGCTTTCTCAATTGTGAGATTTTGTGAACGTTTTCGGCGTATTCGTGGTATTACTTAAGCTGAATAGGTCATTGTCGCATGGTTTCGAGCAAAAAGACACCCAGTATCTCTCAAACGGGCAAAAAGACACCCAGGGTGTCCTAAACAAGCAAAATGACACCCAGGATCTCAAAGTCTCACCAAACAACGGGAATTTTATTTAGTCGTCTGCTATTAATATTATGATAATTATTTGTTTGTGATCGGAGTGAAATATCAACGAAATTTAAATGGGTTTTGATTCTGACTGGCAGCGCAGTTCCGTATCCTTGATAATTGGACCAATATTAATAGCAGACGACTAAACAAAATTCTCGTTGTTTGGTGAGACTTTGAGATCCTGTGTGTCATTTTGCTTGTTTGGGATACCCTGGGTGTCATTTTGCCCGTTTGAGAGATCATGGGTGTCTTTTTGCTCGAAACCATGCGACAATGACCTATTCAGCATTACTTAAGGTCAATTCACACCTGGCGCAAGCGCGCGATTTTTACGGCCGTTTTCTGGCGTCCGTATAGCGGTTCAAAGCGCGCGATTTATTCACACCGAAAGCGACTGAATCGCTTCGTCGCGCGCCATAGTCAGGGTAGATAGATAATCGTTTGCGTGCATCATTTGCAGGCAGGTCACACATATACAATGTATAGTGAAATTTTAAGCAGCATTTACTCAACATGTACGTGAATGCATGGGTTTTTCAAACACAGAAAACGACAGAAAATAATTACGCGTTCGCCCTCGGTGTGAATTGACCTTTATGGAAGATTTCCACGATGTCCTTGCGATGCAAATTTTCCGTGTCGTCAGTTCTCAGGGCTAAGGGCAATCAACAGGAATTTTAGAAGCGCATTTCCTCGATCAACGCATATAGGGTCATTAATTTTCAATGGAATGACAATGAGGATATATAGCAATATGTATTTCGGCGCCTCGGGTGATGACCAAACAATTCCTACTGCATGCATGTGCTCAAACTCTTGCAACTGTAACAGTTGCATGTGAAAGAATAATTCGGCTTCATTGCTACTTGATTTAGGCTGTCCCAGATTCATACTCATGAATAACATACAATTAATAGAAAAATAATGTTGCATGTGGATATTGTTTCACTCATGAAGCCTCGTGGTTGAGTACACTAAAATCAATGAAATGTGACCTATATGCCATGCATGATGCTTGAGATACAGAAATGCGTGCTAAGTTGACGTGAACGCATTTGCATTATAAGGGGCACAACTCTGCAATGCATGATGGGTCAAATGTTTGTTTTCGGATTTTGTCCCTCTATCTGTTGCACTTATCATTTAGAATATGATCATTTACGTCAAACATATTACCTGGATATCAGAAATGACGAACACTCGAGAAAACATGTTTCTGCTTGTCCCAACCCACACAATCTGACGCCGTCGAAGATCGCTGAGAGCCCAGATAAGATCGAGTGAGATTAGACACTCGCGCCCGATTCAAGTGACAGCACAGAGTATATCCTCCCACATGCAGGGGCCGCTTTCTGCTGATGTACAGTAAATTTATTTTCTGAGTTGTCTTTATTTTTAAAATGTCTTAATGCGGCATGTCACAGTGATAACTGGACAAAACCTGTTGAATGTGGGTATTCTTCGTGTGGTTCATAAATATATCAAAGATCATTCACGTCCGATCAAAGATGACAGGGATACACGTGTATTTCAAGCTGCGGGCCACATATAACTTCAGACGAAGTGAATATAGATAGATAGATAGATTTATTTGGTGCGATGTAAAAACATATTACAAAAAGCTCCTACAGTTTGAATGGACCATAAGATATTACAGTTTAGATTGTACACAACTGATTTTAAACATATGAGAAAAAATCCAAACAGTATCAATATAAATCAAACAATAATTTGAAAGATTAAATTCAGTTTCATTTCATTATAATTTATTTAATAGAATATATAAATATTTTAAAGAAGTGTTCTTTATGATGTAATAAGACTCGCCCATCGCACCGAGGATGACATTGAAAAGTATGACCCATAAATGGGCAGCCTTATTTCCGCAATGGTCCTCAGATTAATAGATGTTATCTGCAAACAATTTCTAAATTTCAAATGACCAAAAGAATAAATATAGTTATAATGGACTTCGAGAGATATATTTCCTTATTAAAGTATGTGTTGAAATTCCCTAAGAATGGTAAGATCGATTTCAGAGTTACCGGTACCGAACTTGGTTTGCTAGTGAATTTAAGAATGACATATTCATAAAATTAGGCACTAAGAGTTTTGATGAATGAAAGTGTGGGAGATGTTGTGCGTGAATTATTGCAAATTAAGTGATGCAACCACACCGGCAGTGTCTATGGGTTCTGATTTGTTTCAGCAGCCCTCTACAAACATAAGTAGAGAGCCCACCTATCAAATGGTGGCCGAGTTGAACTTACTCCAACACAGAATCCATAGACCTCCCCGGAATAAATGTTCAAACTGTAAAACCTACATGATTGTGAAAATAAAACCTATAAAATACATTCGTGAATAATACATAAAATTATAAAATGTAGCAAATTGGTGCCATGCTACCAGATCAATGTGCATTCAACACAGAAACTACTCAGATGTCACCCCTGAGATGCATACATGTACGCGTCCCAGAGGTGGCACCCGAGCAATTTCTGCAGAGCCAGAAGGTGTCTATGGTTTCTGTTTTGTTTTCGCAACCCTCTACAAAGATATTATAAGCAAAGGGCACACCTATCAAATGGTGGCCGAGTGAGCTTACTCCAACACAGAACCCACAGACCTCATCTGGATGAATGCACTAAAATGTGAATTTGGGATAAAATTACTTCAGCTGTATGAGGTGGTATATAGAAAAATGATGTTGCATGTGGATATGTTCCACTCATGCAGCCTCATGGCTGAGTATAATAAAAGCATTCAAACTTCACCTACATACAATGCATGATTAATGAGATACAGAAATGCGTGCTAAGTTGGCATGAACGCATTTGCACTCTAAGGGGCACAACTCTGCAAACAATATGGCGGAAAGCCATTCCATTCATATAAGAGTATTTTAATCCGATCACCAATGGCTGAAATATCGGCCGGATATTGAGCTCCGGACCGATGCGAAGTAATTTTTCACTCTAAGGTGCACAACTCTGCAAAATGTGGATGGATGAAATCCGTTTATGTAACGTTCCGAAGATCATTTGAATCCAACCCTCGATGACCATCGGTATAGAGCTCTAAAGTTCGGTCGGATGCGGACGGGATGTACACCATGGAAATTCCAACTGCACCCCCCCCCCCCCCAATTCAAACAGACTCCAAACACAAGTTTTTTTCTCGGAATTCCATTCCCCCCCCCAGGCCCGGATGATAGCCAATTCTGAATAGATATTGTGGTCGATGTAGCCAGATGTAGGAACTACAGAACCATGGTTCAACCCAGTATGAGAAAAATTAAAGATTTGAACATGCAAATTGCATAAATCCTAACATATAGTGGTCTAACTCCAGACAAATTCACACGACCACGGTAGAGAGACCAGGACATGCACACAGGACCGACCATGGTTTTGGCCCGGCGTGAGAACATTTTGATATCTGAACAAGAAAACTGCACAATCCTAGCATCTAGACTGGTTTCCAGCTTCCTGATAGTGTTCAACCCTGACTACCCTCCCCTCCCCCATTTAGGTTGGAAAATTCCCAACTGATGACCATTTCAGTCCCAAATTTTGACCCAATGTAGTTGTTGTTTTTTTTAAATAATTAGATGTTTTTGACTGTCCGTGGGGAGGGACGAGGACACCCCGGGCCGACCATGGTTGGGCCCGGCGTAAGAATTTTTTTTAATATGATCCTGAAAATCGCAAAATCCTAGAATCTAAACTGGCCTCAAGTTTTCCTATAGTGTTGGAAAGATGTGACCCCCACAAAGGTTGGAAAATTCCAACTGATGCAGTCACTGATGACCATTTCAGTCCACAATTTTGACTAAATGTAGGAAAATATATTGTTTTCTTAAATTAACTAGCAGCTTTTGACGGGTCACTGGGAGTTATCAGGACATAAGTTTTCCAAGTGTTGGTAATTTCCAACCTAAGGTTACTGATTGCTATTTCAGTGCACAATTTTGACAAAAAGTAGGAAAATATGCAAATGTTGGTCCAAAAACTACAAATTCCCATCTAATAAACTGTTCAACCTATTGTTGGTGTGAAGTTTCCAACTAATGTTGTGTCAGGTATGAAATTTCCAACTGTTGAAAAATTTGACCAAAGTTGGGGTTCAGACACCCTCCCCCCTACCATCCCTGGGTAGATGATCTGATTGAAACAATAAGGAAATGGTGTAAGTGTTAATTGTCAGAATCGTAACTCCTATTTATTTATTTAGTTATTGAAATAATCTCCGCTATGCAAAACACCCGTCGCGTAGTTCAGACAGAGATTATCTTGGTGTCGGTGGCAACAAATAATTTATATTTGTCGATATAGTCCAGGCACATTAGACATGAAAGTGGAAAAGTAAGGAAATAAATCGGGGAAAGCTGACTTTTTTATATTATTTAGGCCATAACATCGCGGACGTGTCACGAAAAGTCCCCTAAAATTCGAGTTGAGCTTTCTGAGTTACATCATTTTTTCCACATAATTAAAAAAATATATATTTTTCACAATCATGGAAATGATTGGATGCTGTAACATTGTTTCAGCCGAAACATATACAAATAGCACTCATTATTGTTCGATACACAATTGTCGAACCAAAGACGCCCATGCAAAGGGGTATTTCGATTGAATTTCGCAGATATGGATATTAAATAAAACACTGAGCCAAAACAATGACGATTTTGAAGGCAAACTGTTGTATTCGATGTCGGATTTCTCGGGCTTCTCAAAACATAGACACAAGCTATCTAAGACACCACTCCGTCGCTATAATAGGCAGACTTAGCGAGTACTCATATCATAAGTGGTCAACACTTCTAAAAACATAACCATACCCACAAAACTGGTTGTTATATGCATTACGCAGTCATACCAGTTTATGTGAAATGTGAGTACGAGAGCGAATATAGTGACACGATCAGAATAATACAATTGCGGTCATGAAATGGCTGTCAAAATGGCCGCAACCACCAAGCCAAGACGAAATCAACATATTGGCTAACCACCTAGTTGGTAAAATACGTATTAGTAACAGAAAAGTCTGTTATTAAATATCTTTAAATGTACACAGATCATTAAAACAGATCCATCTGGAGGATTTATAGGTCATTCCAACACAAGTCAAACCCAATGATTTATGTCTTTAAAAGTTCGGGTTTTCTGTTTACAGTCGGGCCCAAAAATAATAATTTCGGGCACGCAACACATTTTTCAGCACTATCCGTGATAATAAACCATACACGTATGTTTCAATGCTTATAATATTGCAAAGAACCCGCCATCTCTTCCATCTCACCAGATCAAATAGACAGTACATCGTACATTTTATATAAGAATTATTTTCGTGCTTTTTCCAAACCGGTGTCTCAGTAGACAATTTGTTCAAATTACTTCAGTCGGCAACTTGCAACTGGAATATGCTATTACTCAATGTAAAATATTAGTTTTCCGTATTTTGTTGTTTGAAAATATCTTACCAAAACCACCCATGAACTTGTGCAAAATATCAGGTGATCGACGTTTAAAGCTGTTATTTCAGCGTTGACCATTGAGTCATTGACTCAATGTTGTTATTTACGGTTGTGAGTCCAGCAGATATGTGTAACATTAGGGAGAAGGGACACACACTGTTATGCGGTTGCAGAAAACATAGTACCCTTCGCATATATGTGACCTTGGTGAATATAACTAAATACATTTTCCAGGTATAAGGACAGTCTCTGTCACAGAGATTTTGGTCAAGTTTAGATTTTTTGAAGATAGTATATGGTACTCCTTTTGTTTTGATAAATTACATAGTATACCACCATGCATTCTTGTGACGAAGGCGAAATATTCGTGTTTTATTACTTGATCTAAGGAAATTATGACTAATATTTTAAGACACGGAGAATACAATCTATACATTTCACCCATTACTCTATGAATATCTCTCATACTGCTCTATAGCAGTCCATTTTGAAAGGTTTGATGGTGTATATATCAAAAGAAACGATGGCTGGTCACATTCGTGATACTGCTATGAGCACATATCTTTCGGCTTCTTGGAAAGGTCGCATAATTAATTGGTCGCTATTAAATATAATTTTACAGATTAGTGTATACACATATCACACGATTCAAGATAAATACGCAGAAACAATTGCCGTATTATCCCGTTTCTTAGCGCCCAAAAAGTCCAGATTTAACCATTGTATGGGACCTTGCTTTTCGCTATATCTCTCGCGAGATATATTAGAGAGAATTCGTACATACCCTATAAAATGTATCTCTTATACTCATTCTTCCTCACACATTTTAGCGTGTTGTCACTCCTATGGGACTAGCTATTCAATTTTGCATAATATGTAATTTTCATTCTTTTTTGGCGGCCATTTTGGGACACACATTCTACTTATATGGTTCACGACTAAGCATTGTTTGTATATATCTCAATGTATTATGAAGTTGGAATTAAGTTATCAACACATGACTGCATTCGCATATGGCCTGATGGAAATGCTTCCGAATTTGAACCACTCGTAAAATCAAGATATCTCAAAAAGCTCAACTCGGATTTTAAGGAACTTTTGCCATATTGTTCGTAAACATGTTCTTATTTATCCTTGAAAAAATCAGCTTTCCCCGATTTTTTTCCCTAGTGAAAGCTTATGTGCCTGGACTAATAACAGTTGCACGTTTTTGTGATCGTTTCAACTCTGTGGATAAATACACATATACCGAGTTAAGAATTAAAACACAACCCTATATATCTATATAACATACGGACCGCGTATGTGGCTATTTCGACTGCATTTGACATGATCTCATTTTTCAACAACATTGCACTTGTGTGAAATGAGTGGTACAACTGTTCCAAGATCAGTCTATTTAAATTACATATAGACAGGGGAAATATGATGACAATTATATGTAACGGGACAGTGTGCGCTATACAGACATTATTTATGAGCCTAACTTCAATGCCGTGGGCAGTTTTGGGCCGGTACAGGATGTGAACCGGACAGCAGAGACTTGAAACATATTTTATTTGCATAATATACAAAAGGGATTGGGGCACAAGTTTTTGCAGCTCTCCTAACACAATATAATAACACACATGTTATCAAGATGACGGTACAGACGTATTTACATGGTGATAAGTTATGAGAGATGTAATGTGTAGTGCCTTCCAGAGATGATCAGACTTGAGGTTGTTTCTTAGCTGTGAGAAAATTTGTATTTAAAGAATGTCACTACATTATGAATGTTTGGTATGATTGACAAGTGCCAATATATTATCTATTCTTAGTACTTGTATGTTGGCTGTAAAATATAATGGTACACTTGATTTGTTTTCTATTGTTGTTTTTGTTGTGCTCTGGAAGGCAATACAGAAGATAATAAATCAGAATGAGATGTTTGAATGGGAGGTTTGTCCACTTGTGAGGTAAATGTCACATATCAAGTTGAAATTCCGGAAGCATTTTTTTTAAAGTATAGATTCGTAAATAAAATAAATATAATCATTTAGGGTCGAAACGCTTAGTCGCTGAAATATATTGCTGTGTGATGGAAAATAGTTTCATATTTTTTTGGGACGAGGTATAAGGTATTCCACACATGAGTTCTGAAATATTGCTTATTTTGAGATTTTCGCGGGTTAGTTTCTCAAAGAATACTGAGCGCTGACGAAATAGTGATAGACGTCTTCGGATCGATTTCCACATGAGCATGCGGGGCTGTCAGCGATATAATTGTTGAACATATCTAATCTGAGTTCACTGCAAAAATTACATATGCGACAATGAGAAATGTATTTTCTGCGTCCAGCGTAGAAATGCAGAAGGGGGCTGAGTGTGGGATCTATATGGTACAAGTTGGTTCTAACCCTTTGAGTGCCAGGTCCGATTTTTGTATCAACCCATATACCCTGTGCCAATGCATTCTCTTATATATGCGAGTCGACCATAGGTCGCCTCGCATATATAAGAGAATGCATTGGCCTAACAATTTTTCATCATTTGTTATTATTTAAAAAAAAAAAAAATTTAAGGCCGATTTTACTGACTGTTAATTAGGGCCGATGAGATCGGCCCCTGCATGGCAGAAAATTGATCAGCATCGGTGATTACTTTGGGAAGCTTATTCAATTCTATGATCATCGGAAAAATGGCTGCTTGAAGTGTTCAGTATTGCAATAGTATGAATAAAATTACTGGGGCGTCTCCAATTATAATCTGCAACCTCGTGTGATCTGGGGGAAGTGTATTGGCTAGATAAGAGGGGGCTAAATTATTGATTATTTTATAGAGTGCCTGCAATTTATGTGGTTGACGTCATTTTTTGAGTGAGGGAAATCCAACTTCCTGTAATACCGTGTTGTCCGAGGCAGAACGGGTGATACCGCTGACTATCCGTCCAGCGTCGATATGAAGCCAGTCAAGCTTCTCTAACATATATTTCGAAGCATTGTCCCAGACGGCATCTGAATAATCAAATAAGGATAACATATATGTTTTGTAAATAATTTCAATGGTTTTCCGGTTATGTTGATATTTAATCCGTCGGAGTTGAGACAGGCGCGAGGCAATTCTTTTGACAGACCCTTCAATGTGTGCGTTCCATTTGAGATTTGATTGGAGTTGGACACCTAAGTGTGTATGCTTGTCCACGAAGTCGATTGAATTTCCTACGAAAGTGAGGTTTGGTTTCTCTGTTGAAGGCGCAACTAATGAAAAGGACATGCCAACCGGACAGCAGAGGACTGGACTTGTTAGTGGACCGGATCACTATATATATATGGGTGGACCGCCGCATCCCTAATGTTAGGGATGGGGTATGGGTCGGGGCACAAAAATTTACCCCAAAAAATTCGTCGCAATAATGTCCATCAAACTTACATATAATCATCTCCATTGTACATGGAATATAATATAAGGTATCATTCAAAGTTAACACAGTGGCAGGCATTAGGGTTAATATCGATAACAAATTATCGCGAATTCCTCAAAACTTATATAGGCACCTGTGTAATATATAGGCACTATGACACTATTTTCGCACGGACGTCCTCTCCCAAATGCCACAACTTTGCACGAGACTTGGACAGTCCGCTTAACTCGAAAATTAGCCACTGTTAGGAAACTCGACATTCTTCAGGTGGGCGTCGGACCCATGTCAGCCGAACGCTCTAATTATAAATATAACCAATAAATTACCGATGCCTTTGGAATATGTCTACCATTAGTCTCTTTGACTGAACGAAACAATGGTTACTGAGGACAATGCTCCAATAACGCCGTGACCATAACACCAACCAAGTACATGCAGACCGGTACCCGCAGTAAAGGGTATACATTAACGACAATGGAACCGATGACGTATTTTATTGTAACTAATGTTCCGATCAATATTTGTTCATTAAGATTGAAAGGATGATAATTTAGAATAGCAAAAAAAATAATCCAGACATTTTGTATTCTTTGTCGAGCAGCGATTATGGGCGTTATAAGCTGTGGCTTAATGCATCTAAATGGGAATAATTTGTCCTACCAGTATCATAATGTAGCGCAATGCTTTAGTTCACAGATCATTTGTTCGGATAACTCAGTGGCGTTAGATACCTCAATACCGATTCATAGCAATCTAAAATTTTGTCAAGTTCAGACAAGCTTCAATGACACTGCTGCAATTGTCCGTGAAAGTTTCTGCCTGTTTTCTGCTTGTGAAGTTGGGCATGTCCGAGTCTTCCGCATCGGATAGAGCGGCGGTGTTTGATGTCATCAGAAATATCAGCAGACCGGAGCTGATCCCGGTAGAGTACGATGACCACCCGGTTATGGTGCATGTATCTGTATACTTGGTAAGTGTTAACTTTCTGAGCGAGATCGAACAGTACATCTCCGTCGAGATATTTCTGGGAATGCACTGGATAAATGAACTCACTCGATGGGATCCGGCGCAGTTTGGGAATGTGAGCTCCATTCATGTTCCTGTGGGTGATTTTTGGATACCGGACATCGATCTGTTGAATAGTTACGGCGACAATTCCAAGTTGCGCCAGTCGGATAGATTGTTGTTGATTCAACATACAGGATTTACGTCCTGGTATCCCGCCAGACATATGTTGATTTACTGTCCTATTGATACCCGATATTTCCCGTTCGATGAACAAGAGTGTACTTTGGAGTTCGGCTCTCCGAATTTTGATAGCAATGTGCTCAACATTTCAATGTATAAGGATCGCCTCGCAAATGAAACAATGTTCATTCGACCGAACTCGGAATGGGACATAGTGGGACTCCCCATTACCAAACGTAGCACCAACGCTAAATACGCCGATCTAACGTTCCCCTGGATTTTGTTCACTATTAAGCTGCATCGACGTTCTCTGGTGATAGTTATCACTACAATAGCTCCGGTTCTCATCCTGTCAATACTAAATATCGGTCTGTTTAGGGTTCCACCAGAAGCAACGGATAAGGTCACATGTACTCTTACAATTTTGCTATCATTCTCAGTGGTTCTGAGCTACATATCGACGTCACTCCCGCGGAATGGAGAACGTGTGGCGTATTTGACAATCTACGTAGGCTGTATGTATATCATGAGTGCAACGATAGTACTGTTGGTAGCAATGACAGCCTCTCTTTCAAAGCGAGCAGATAGAGTTCCTCAATATTTCGTCGCCATTAAAGAATGGAGGTGTAAGAGATCCAGGGTAGCTGATGACGACACGTGTGATGAAGATTGCGCGGATAAACAGTCGTCTCCCATCACGTGGTATCATATTTCAAGAGCAGTTGATGTTGTGTTGTTCTGGATTTTCTCGCTTGCTTTCACAGTTGGCACCATGCTCTATTTTTATGTCGTCATCCATTCCATATAAAATATTGTCCGTGGTGCTCCTTAGCACCCCTTGTTAAGTGGTAATGCTAAATAGCTATGACATTGTTGGTCCTGCTGAATTGATATAATGCTGGTAGGGCAAATCGATGCTGTTAAGAAATAGTACCGTTATATTTATAATTTCTAAAGTTTTTTTTTGTGGCGTTCTGCTAATTCGAGCGATTTGACCCAAAAAAAACAGTGTCTGTATGAAACATCAAAGAAAATATATTTTAAAATATTTTGACAATGACAGCGCTGGTTCTTTTGCAAAACGACAGGAATAGCCGTCTCAATTATTACCCATTTGCAATAATCAACACAGCTTAATAAACCGCGAAAATGACAACATTATAGGTAACATAACTGTACTTTTTCATCGCCTTACCCTACCAGCACTGTGTAGGAACTGTTTCATCGGAAATCGTTCTATCGCCGATTTGCGATGGTTCTTGAATGATTTGTGACGGTTCCTGATTATTCAAATTATACATTTTCGCGAGTTTTTGACAGTTAAAACGCAATTTTTGAGCCATCTAGGTGATAATTCGATTAGTTTTTCCATTCCCCTCATAATATATGGCCCCAAACAACGTAAACATAATGAAAATCCTAATGTGGGAGTAATAACAATGACGAAAACTGCGAATTGTGATATCTCGATCGGTTCTCTCCCGATCGAGTCGGTTCTCTCCCAATTTAATCGGTTCTGTCCGGGAAATACGATGACTATTATCTGGAAGTATATGTGAAAATAACCAAGTGAGCACAACGAAATATCGATTATGTTGAATTTACACCACTTATGATCAATTACGGTGAGTTACACTGCCTTATATATAATTATGTGTCAACAGTAGTAACAGAATCGTTCACTTTATTGTGACGCAAAACATGCAATTTGACATAAATGGTCAATGTGATCTGCGAAGACTGATTTTTCCCCCAACAAACCAATCATAATGGTCGACTGATTCAAAATGGCCGCCACTTTTTCAATATGGCCGCCACTTTTTTTTCAAAATGGCCGCCACTGTTTTGTTTTTTTTAAATTCGCATTTTCAGCTTGTATTAAACTTATACGAGCCACGTGACTTCCATTCCTTATTCGAACATGGCCGCCGCCCATGCAGAGGGGCTCATATAGGTGACCCATGCCATTTCTCGGTTCCTTCATATATTAAGGTCAAACAAAGGGTGCTGTAAGTTGTCCCCCCCCCCCATAATGCCTTAAAGAGTCACCACAAATCCCACCCGATCCAAAATTGACGGCGGTCAACTGAATTTGGATCGGGGGGGGGGGTGTTTATGGTGTCTTGTGGACACATGTTTTAATTTCATTTTGTCCACAGTTGTCATTTTACCTTGAGGCAGTATGAACGATACATGACTAACATGAGTGCGAGTCGATTTAGCCAGTCCGTCTACCGGTATATAGTTTGTAATTAAGTTCGTTTTAACTCTATTTTGGGCTTACTTGTGCAATTTGGGTTATTTATATAAATGCTTCGTATATATACAAATTAGGAGCTAAGCATATACGAGCGTATTAACATTTCACTCGATGTTATTTTGGATGGTTCGAGCGAAATGAAAACTATATTTAATCAAATTAAATAAATACACATAAAACATGGTCCATGACAAACATCACAAATTAATTTAAAAAGATTATGTGCTTATTGCTTGGTTGTTTAATTGTTAGTCGTTCCTTGTTTATGTATTATATAGTTTTTTTTTTTTTATTAAATAAAATTTGATATTTTAATTTGATTTATTTCATTATTTATTCCTATGGGTGTAAAGTAAGAATTGTAATCAGATGTAATCGAAAAGTAATCAGTTACATTTTACTAAAGTAATTGTAATCGTAATCAATTACATTTGAAAAAAATGTATTCAATAATCGTAATCATGTAAATCAAAAGTAATTGTAATCGCCCCAACCCTGGCTAGAATTGAACACATATCCCACATGGAACTTTCAACCACAGACCTTCATCTATCAAATAAAGTCACTTGGTGGTTTGCTCTCCAAAATACGCGTAATAATAGTCGCTTTTTAAGTTTTCCCGATATAGAAATAGCTCGATAAACACTTGAAATACCTTTCTATGAGCAGAAAGACACATTTGAGTCATGAAAAATACAACTTTGAACCTGATGTTTGCACGACATGGAACAGAAAAAGAGCGTTCCGTGTTAGTCTATTCTTGATATGGTAGAACTAAAGAGCCTTTGTTTTACTTCTGTACGAAAAAAAACACAGCTAGAATAGGGTTCTGATCACAGTATGTATTTCTCAGAGCATATGAGGCCGGTATATATACTTATCAACATTTCTTGTATTTTCCACCAATCTGATACATCCTTAGAAATTAGTTAGACAAAATTTAGAAGCTCGAATGAGCCATGTGCATTTAAATTAACAGAATATCATGACAGTATATAGATGTCTAATTTCATTGGGTCAATTATGCGGGCGTGCACGATTATATATATATGATCCTATACCCAACATGACTTTCAATATGTTGTATCTGCCACTCGAAGTGAAGGTAATGCCACTTAATCTTCTGTTATAATAGATAGCTATACTCTTATTTCTTAATACACTTGTTGGATTATGTAGGTATTAACATCCGCTGAAATCATTATCGGGTTTAAAACGTTTGCTACACACAACTAAATGATCCCAAAGTGCAAATATCGTTCGAATAAATATCATGTAAAGAACCGTCACAGCCGTAATTACATTGGAATAGAACCGTAACACTCATAAAAGTTGTGATTAGGCGGCTAATGCTCCAAATTACCACATCGGGATATTTCCTCAGCTATTTTACAGATGAATAGCACAGGTACAATTTATACTCAGTGTTCGTCTTCAGAATGCATTTAACAGTCGGTATGCTATCGAAAACAAAGAACTAAGTTTAGGGCCTATCATAAGACTACACAGTACATACATGCATCTGATAATCCATAGATATCCTACTATTTTCTTGAATCGAAAAGGGAACACATCTTATCAACAACGCTTATTATTCATCCATGTTCACGCGAATTTGGTCAATGGGAAAGTTACACGATGACGTTGTTCGTCGAGATTCGTTGAAATCGGCATGATGACATTTTATGGATGAAATGAACATGACGAAATCGAGAAAAAGACCAATGATTTCAACAAAAGACACAAAAATTAATTAGTTCGTGGATATAAAGCCGTTTTCCTCATAGGATTATTTACGTGAGCTCGCGCAACAGTATGGCGATCAGACAGATTCGTAGGTTGGTGTCACCCTACTCCGTTTCACTCCACGACGTCACCAAAGACGACGTAAAACCTCGTGGCGTTCTGACATTTTTACTGTGCCGCGTTTTTGCTATGTTTATTTTATGTGTTGTTTTCGATTATTTGTTTGTCGCCGATATCGCCATTTGTCGGGATTCCCTGTTTCTATATTTAAAACTGGCATGCTCGTAGTGAGCCTCGATTTCGATTTTTTCTCCCATGTCAAAATACGTCAGAGTTATGACAAAAATAGATCGACCTACATTTTCTCCATCAGAACTCTACATCAAAGAGTCTATAGACTCCTTCGGGACCTACATAGACTCCTTCGTTTGGGTATTTTTACTTATAATTGTGAAGTTTTATCATTTTTGGTTCGTGCGAAGACCTCTTTGTGTCGTGCGGGGAAAGAGAGACATTCAAAACGCGATTTCGTAATTCGACGCAATAGGCTGAATAGCATAACCTTCAGCCGAGTTCCGGGTCAAATACGACGAATGACGTAACACAAAACAAAACGCATTTGTTGACACAAACACCGTTTGAAGAGTGTATTATTACATAAAATGATCGTTATTGATTAATTATTGATTAATTATTGATATTTATTGTTGCATATTGGCTGCTATCAATATTTACACAAATAGTATTAATTATTTCTTATAATTGCTCCTTTGGTCAACTTTGACTATCGGAAAATGAAAATCAAAATATGCCGCTGAAAAAAATGTAATCGATATTAAAGTCTCATCCTTTCGGCAACATGGAATTGGTTTTAATTACTTAAATGATTAATATAGTAATTTGCATTTATCTGTAATGAAATGAGAAATGGTAATTTTTCTAACATTAAATTAAATTAAATAAATTAAGTAAAATACAGTGAAATTATTTTTTAAATTATTGTTTATTACATTTTTGCGCACGTTGGCATCTCTCTGAGTGCATTCTAGTTACATATGTGTTATTAGTCATCAATGCTTCTGAAAAACGTTTGTTGAGACAAGCTTCATAGTTAAATTATCAAAAAAAGGCAGTTTATCACCTATCGATCGACGATTGGTGCGCAGTGAGTACCATTAAATGTCACCACGAATATAATAAAATACTTAATTCACGATAGAAAAAGTGTCATTCATCGAGTTTTATTATCGAGCGTTATATGGTAACACATAATAACCTGCTCAGTTGCACATATATCACAATTCAGTGCTTGTTTTAAGAAGCACATGTATGCTACGGTTCGCTCAAATCAAGATTAAAGGGACGGGCGGCCTTCGTTGTATAGGTAATATACTTTAGAAATAAAATTGATCAAGTTAATTATGATACATATAGTTTTAGATAATTTTCGATTCCGACGAAATTACACGGGACCTCTAACTGGAATACGGAGACGTTGTTTGGGATAATGTCCCCGATTGCCTCCTCCGGAATCTTGACCGCCTATATACCGATGCTAGTAGAATAGTAAGTGGTCTTTCACGTTCATTATCAGCTGAAAGAGTCCCCTATTTGAACTCGGGTGGCCTCCACTTAGCGAAAAACGAAACCTCCATAAAATGCACACCTGGAACAAAATAATTACTAATTATGTCCCTTCCTACCTCACCAATCTATTACCAGCTATCGTCGCTGAAGCATCTCGATACCCCATTAGAAATCCTTTGCTATACATAAACTACTTCACGAACACCACACACTTCAAATCGAGTTTCATCCCGTCCATGATCGCTGAATGGAATCTATCATGCAAAACTACTACCGACAACAAAAACGTTGATGACCCCTCATCAGAACCAACCAAAGACGAAATCATAAGTAATATCTATAGAACATTCTGTAATAAAGAACTGACTTTGAAAACCCCACCATACTACAATGCAGGTCAAAGGAGATTACACATTTTGCACTCTAGATTTTAAACATATGAGAAAAAATCAAAACAGTATCAATAT
This sequence comes from Siphonodentalium dalli, assembly GCA_032622095.1. Classification (NCBI taxonomy): domain Eukaryota; kingdom Metazoa; phylum Mollusca; class Scaphopoda; order Gadilida; family Siphonodentaliidae; genus Siphonodentalium; species Siphonodentalium dalli. Next base: position 192,555,552 of record CP136062.1, on the reverse strand, counting down.
AAATCAAACAATAATTTGAAAGATTAAATTCAGTTTCATTTCATTATAATCTCTACGCAGAATCAAGAACTCGGACGTGGACTCGTTTGGATGAACTTAACGTGACCATTATCTCTGAAAAAGATCTCCTGTTTTGTGTACCCCATGCACTGCAGTGAAACACTGATTGTGCACCTGTTTGGGACAGTACAATCATGTATCTCATCGACGGAACGTTTCCCATAATCTCACAATCATCATAATTATCATAATTCTCTCATTGTAGCTGATTGTAGTTTGGTTTACCCCAACCTGCGAGACAATAGCAACTCCAACAGCCACACTTAACCCTTTACCCAACAAAACGGCCAAAACCGGCCAAATAAAGCTTCAACGGCCTAAAATATCTTCGGTCTGTCTCAATAGAACCATACAAATATGGATATCATTGGAACCGGCTCCTTGACCACATTGTGATAGTTACAGTTATGCCCTGTGACAATGCATTCTCTTATATATGCGAGTCGACCATAGGTCGCCTCGCATATATAAGAGAATGCATTGGCCTAAAAAAAAACTTTTTTTAACACTTTTTACCATTTTTTCTTACAATCTTTAACAATTTTATAATTTTTAATGTGTTAAGCCAATGCATTCTCTTATATATGCGAGGCGACCTATGGTCGACTCGCATATATAAGAGAATGCATTGACACAGGGCCGTTCTGTTGGGTAAAGGGTTAAACAGTAAATTATACAATACAACTGGATTAATATAGAATACACCCATAGTAGCCGAGAATAACAAATTTTCACCACGAGTGGTATTGTGGTTTTAACCACGAGCCTTTGGCGAGTGGTTAAAACCACAATTCCACGAGTGGTGAATTTTTTTTATTCTCGGCTACTATGGGTGTATTTTGTTTATACCGTAATTATTATTCTTCGGTCGCTTCGTAAATGTATTGCTACTCTGTTGGTGACTGTTAACATGTATGTGCACCGAGTGACCCAAATATGTTAAGCTATCATGAATGTGGGTCACGCGTAGTAATACATATTTCTAGGAAATTCGGTGATCCGCCACTTTCTTGGGCATCAGTCAGCTGATGTGAACACACATTCAGATTTCCCACATTGCAGATACCATTAACAATCTATACGTTGTTGTCAAAATGTAAGCCGTCGTTTGCTTTAAACACGGAAAGGCAGACGAACACGTGCGTTTGTTTTGTTTACATTTTCAACAGCTATCGCCGACCTGTATAAAACGTGTACTTTGTCGGTGCATGCACCTAGCATAAAACATCCTTAAACTAACTTTAATGTGTCATTTTTTGACAAGTAAACCCAGTAAATGGAATTGGATAGTATATATCTCTGTGTTTAGACCACTTATCGCATTTCAGTGTGTTTTGAGTCGGAAAAATTGTGTATTTACTTCGCGAAGCGGGCGTGACGAAAAATTGGGCTAAATTTCGACAGCGAGGTCACCAGATGTCAAATGACGGGTCGTTCTACTATGGGTATAAACTTGTAATACATAAAGTGCCGTTGAAACATTTACACAACAGTATAAATTTATACCAATAGTAGGAATCGTTATACCCACAGTATGGTGTAAAGATGAAATTTACAAAACAGGTGTTATATACACAGTAGCATAGCCAGTTATGTTATAAAAAACCATCTGTGATACTTATATATATTAGCAATTGAATGCCAGAGGAGAGGAGATCCGATAAGTTCGGTAACTTGTGCTCCGATCCTCCGTGCCCACACACATATCATCATTTGTCATATATAATCTGTGTAATATATATTGTACATTGTACATATGTGGGTTAAAATTTTATTTAATTTTTTTAATCTGTTTTGTTAAATTTCGCAAGGAGTTCAATCCAAAAAAAATTCCAAAATTATACTTAAAAAACATCTGTTTGTTTTGTTTTTAAACCAAAATGTATAAACGATCAAAATATGCGCGAAGCACACAAAGGGACCGCCGCTGAAAAAAGGTTCTGCCAAAGATCAAAATGTGCGTAAAACACACAAAGGGGCCACAGGCCCCTAACATACAAAGGGAGCCTGTTCAGCTAGTTCTATAATAATGTGTACCAAACGATCAGTTTCTATGTCTTATATCATTATAAAACTGAAGTGGTGGACCCGTATAGTTTGTTTACAAATAGCAATCGCAATTTCTATCCTATTTCAAAGAGGCCCGTCCAATATAATATATAGAGTATCGCTTATCAGACCACTTAAATTAGTTTTGTTTCTTTTGTGAGTGAACTAAGTTACATTATGAATCTTGTAAGTGAACTAAGTTACATTATGAATCTTGTAAGTGAACTAAGTTACATTATGAATCTTGTAAGTGAACTAAGTTACACTATGAATCTTGTAAGTGAACTAAGTTACATTATGAATCTTGTAAGTGAACTAAGTTACATTATGAATCTTGGATTTCTCGGATGTACGATTGACCTAGCTAGTTTAAACACGAAATTACAATCAGGGTCCACTCTATCGACGAACTCTTTTGTGCGTGGTGCATGTTATTAATCATAATCACACGACGGAAACATGTGTATACGTTTTTGATATATGTATTTATTGTCTACATATCAACGATGTATCTATTGTATCTATTGTTTATAAATGTCTACAGTCTGTCATACAGGACATGTCCGGCGTTTGGAGAATTAAATTCTGATTCTGATTCTGATAGTAGCGGTAAATCGGCGAATATCGTAACGGTCACTTGGGTACTTTCAATGCAGCACATAAAGCGATAGGGATTTGGAACGGGTGGATCTGTGCCGTTGACCGGTAACATTTCACTACGATTTTCTCACTCAAAGGTTCATGAATGCCATGAAATTCCAGTCAGCTATGCGTTAACATATTTATTGCAACATTTCATTCGCAAATATCATTGATAAAGTTGTCATTTTAAGCCAGGTTTTATGTTCAAGTGCTCGAGGTGGCTTAGATAAATACGGAAGGCCGGTATTTTCACTAACAACTTTGTTCACTGCATTAACATGATTAATGACAGGTTGTGGTTAATAGAGTGAGTAGATGGTGCTATAGACGCAGTCTCGACCCATTGCAGAGACGTGGCTATATATGGTCTCCGCGTTAGGAGGGGGTTACCACCTTTGAATTTCTAACTCACTTAGCACATTCCTACTCGACGTTCAAGGAGCACCCCACTGACAAGAAAGAGACAAACCATCGAGTAACCAATAGGCGATTTATCTAGACGTATACCCTCCATGTATATAATCCAATTAAATGCAACCATTATGTGATACATAATTATATAGCCGTGCATTGTACAAGAAATCTTGACCGCCTATCGTAACATCTTTTCGTCTTTAAGGAGGTGGCAGTAAGACAGTCTAGCCTGACTATGCCACCCCCTCGAATATACAATATAATATTTGTCAAATGTATTATGCATTAATATGTGTATATTGAAATGAAATATCATATCCTATCTAACTGCACCCCTTGAACCATATCAAACTTGAAACCATATCAAAAAAATGCACGTAATTCCATTTGCACCCCCCCCCCCCCAGTTGGGCTTATATTTTTCCCAACTGGTCCCTCATAACCGCCTGGATGCTAGCATATTCTGAATGAATCAGTAGTTGTCACTGTAGTTGGGGTGCGCATAATCCACTGGGCCGACCAGTACATGGAAATGTGTAGATCTGAGCCTGAAGAATCCTAATATCTTAATATATAGTGGTCTAACGCCATGCAAATGCACCCCGATTTGTTTTTTCTTAAATTAGTTGATCAGTTTCTGACTGGCCACTGGGGAGGGACCGGGACATAACAAATGTTGTGTCAGGTATAACAAATCGTCACGTCACATCCCGGTCTCAATCATTTGTACAAGGGCATCAATATATCTTGGATTTGCACAATTGAATACACCCGTTTAGTTATACTTTATCGTATGTAGGTGGGACTTATTTTTCTCATTTTAATATATATTTACCATCTGAACGGACATGGCGCATTTGAACCACATTACTGGTGTATATTGTAACCGGGATAATATAGGTCGCTAAAGACACGAAATACCTATATATATACTCTGCACAATCTAATAATAATAATCAGAGCGAGTTTCGGCTGTTTTCTGTGTGACGCAAACGCTCTTCATTTAATCCGTATAAACAGGCTACATTTTAACACATTTTATCGTTACCAAGTTTAACTTTTCAACCCACATGCGGGCTTAGATCCCAACAAAAAAACCCAATTCTTGTGATATATATTCCCTGCCCCGACCCTTCGATCTTTTGAAAAATTCCAAACCAATGTTTACTTAATATGACTAAATATCCCCCCAACTAAAATAAGTGACAAATTCGGTCTTATATCTGACTGAAAGTACACGTATATAGGACATTATTAGACCCTGGGTCTAAAACAATACATTTTACACCGAATATTTACTAATTTTATATTTGAGCTATCATAATATATTTTCTAAGTCCGAAAATTCCAACTGTTTAAAGACAACACTTGTAGAATCCAGTTGTTGAAAATGTTACCAAGATGGGTGAAAGAAAAGCACCAACCCTTCCAACTACCTCGTCCTCGATGAAACCAACCGATTATCCTGAGGCCCATCTACTCTAAATACAAATATTCCAACAATCGATAACGGTAAGTATAATATCACGCAGACCAATAAAGCGAATGCGAATAACAATCTATCATAATATCTGGGGTTTTTTGCAGTTGGCTCACCATACATCATTACCAGACGATGTGATGAATTTTACCCGTGAACCAGTTTGCGTTACAAAACGTGTACCGGTACGGGTAGCTAGCTACCCATACGCGTAGAGTGACCAAAAATTTGTCAATCATGTATCAAAACATTTCTGATTACATGCTGTTTGCTTGCCAATATACCTGAACTCAATCACTCGATTGTCTTATCACGACTCCCACTATATAGAAAACGCTAGTTTAATAAAAATGTATGACAACTGTTTCTATAGACTCTGAAATGTCATCACGACCCCAATGAGGAATGCAGAAAAACGATTTGGGCTTAAATACATAACAATATTAAGCTTATTATCTTCCAAAGGTGCCTGATTATAGATCTATACCATAAGATATTAAAATAATTTCCCCCACCAACCTATAATTTATTACTTTCTATATTTACCATACTGGGGATGGCAGGAAGACAGTCTTGCCAGATTATGCCATCCCCCACAATATACGACAGAATTTTCCATAATTGTTATCATTATTATGTAATATGTGTGTGTATTGAAATAAAATATCCTATCCTATCCTATCCCAACATATTTAAGACTCCGTTAGCGGAAACACGGATATCTTTTAGATAATATATTGGCACTGTCTTGTCAATCATACCAAAATTCATAATGTAGTGACATTCATTAAATACAAATTTTCTCACAGCTAAGAAACAACCTCATGTCTGACCATCTCTGGAAGGCGCTACACACTATATCTCTCATAACTTATCACCATGTAAATACGTTTGTACCGTCATCTTGATCACATGTCTGTTATTATATTGTATTAGGAGAGGGGTTTCATTAGTTGCAAAAACGTGTGCCCTATATCCCTTTTGTATATTATGCAAATAAAATATGTTTCAAGTCAACTAATTAGAAAAATTAAGTCCCCTCCCACGATCTTCGGATATAATATGGGCATATAAACTGAACTTTTGAAAAAAAATCTATCCTGCAGAAGTTCTTGGTACCGGAAAATAGCAATTTGTTACACATTTGTCATGCCATAAAAGCACAAATATGTGTCGTCATAATCGCGTGTGATAATTCAAAGGGAAATTGAAGAAATCTATTTTGATATATCAGGAAATTTGGACATAACGTGCTGCTAATCCTTAAAGGCCCACTTAATTTTAGAACCCCCAGATTACATTATATAAAATATATGTCATATTATATACCCTTTGAAAGAGGAATCTCCAAAACATTGTATTATCAACTTATCCGGTGTAATAAACTGTGGTCATGTTGTTGTTTTTTAGTTGCCAACGCGTTTGGTCATCTATATTGCAGTAAAAAGCAGTATTATTTTCAATGAAGGGGGAATAACTATATATATTAAAGATAGAGTTCTTCCCATTCCATTGAAAAAGTTTTGTTGCATTCTGGGAGCTAAATGGGAAGAGTCATTTCATGATTTCAGCAGTTTTCTATTTCTCTGTGGGCATCTTCTGAGACACAGATGTTTCAAATAGTGATGAATTATATTATTTTAATCATATTTTAAGGTATAGATTGTTATTAATACCGTATATAAAGTCACTATAAAAAAAATATCGGCGACTCGAAAATTAAGTGGGCGTTTAATAGTGTTGGTGACTTCTTGTAAATCACCAGACTAAGCAAGTCTAGTACTATCGAATTCAACAGACGGAACATTCAGGCCCTCCATTCTCCCTCAAGCCTGAGTTTAGTGTGCCTGTCATTTACAGAATGAGGTCCACAGAGGGTGCATTTAGTGACGCTATATCGCATAGCCGGATAGCATCACCAAATTCACACTCGGGGACCACACTCTGCATGGCATCATCTGCTATGGGAGACATAGACTCAGATTGAAGTTCCCAAATGGTGAATATTGTGATGTACACCCATTGGGAACATCGAATATGCAATGTGTCGTCTGCCAATTTCGGGATATAGAGAAACTAAATTAAAAACGAAATAGAATCAATGTGAAGAAGTTTCTAATTTTATAAATAGCGTCACTAAATTCACCCTCTGAGGACCTCATTCTGCAAATGACAGGCACACTAATGCAAAGAATCTCATATTCAAGTGAATCCTTGTAAATAGACGGATCGCCGAAAATATCGTATAAATCATTTCTAATCGATGTATCTGTACTTATAAAACTCAATTTGTTTGTGTATTTGTTTGTTCGGGCTATAGGCGACCAAACGACTGGACCACCGGAGCTGAAATGTGTACCTAGGGGTAATTTGACTCGGGGAAACTTATTAGACTGGTCCCGTTGACCTCATGTGTTTTAGCATGGCATTAATGGGCATTGGTAAACAAGTTGCTGTATATAAGCGAACAGAGCGCTCTTTATCAAGTGCATATATACTAATACTAAGTTGATGTACATAATCGAACAGAACGCTTTTTATTCATACCATATCATGAACTTTATCCATACCATACCGATTATCATTAAACGTGATGCGTTGTTAAATGAATACGATTGTTTTACAACACAATGCCTCAACTTCTTCCACACGTGATTGAAGCAACATTTATAACTAGCAAAGGAGAAGAAGTCTTCATCCCGCGGATTCCAATCTTCACAACAGACCTACCCATAAAGTTCAAGCGCCTTCAATTTCCAGTTAGACTCAGCTTTGCAATGACTATCAATAAGGCTCATGCATAGGCAAACCTTAAACTAAAGTTCGATGGACTCAATTCACATGCACAATTTAGCATTGCCATATTTCCCACGTGGCTAACTCTGTATACGTTGGGTACTCAATGTTTGAATCATCGCAAAACCTCTTCATCCATACAGCAGAACTGCAGAAGGGAAGATCCGAAGATCACTTATGCTGTGTACAAAGAAGTTCTTTAAAATTGAGTAAAGATATGTCAAAACACTTACAGATGTTTCTAATATATTCTTTACCAGAGCAACGCGTCATGTGCCCCAGCAAGTATATGTTAACGGTGGGGAATCACGTGGTTTCGAGGTTAGTGTGTATCACGCATTCAAAATGGCCGAGTCGAGTTCAAACGCAACAAAAAAGAACTGATACAAAAGATAGCATTTTGCCTGATGCAAGCATATGCTAGATTTTTTTTTATACCTTATCTGTTCGGAAATACTCAGTAATGTTCTGTAATATTCTGACCAGTTGCCAGTCGGAGATTCGTGGAGTACACCAGTCCATACATCTAAGTGAATCCTTCGACTGACAACTTTGGTCAGAATGTTAGAGCAAGCAACTGTGAGTTTGGACACAAATGAGGTATCAGCTTATTTGGAAAATAGTATAGCATATGCTCGTTGCTGCCAAAATACTATGTAATATATCATTATCGTAGTTTATTACCATCTTCCTCGTTTCTGGTCGCGTTTATTATCGCCTCGGCCATTTTGAATGCGTGATACCCAACTGGAAACCACGTGATTCCCACCGTGATGTTATAAATTAAGTGTTATCGATATACGACATATGTTGAATCACAGTCAATAATGAAAGACATACCAGTAGAAATTCAGTCGAACACTATAAAACACAAAGTTTGTATTAGTGTTTTATAACATAGGGCCCTGGTCAAACAGGTTGCATTGTTCCAAAATAGTGGTACGTGACGAACGGGTGTAGGTATATATCCCATATAATTGTACCAGTCAAACAGGTAGTACGTATATTATATAGTAAATTGATCGTCTCTTCGACAGTATATATGTGCACCAATGAAGGTTGCTCGATCGTGTGTTATAATATATAATTTACGGTTGACGGTATATGTGCCGTTTCCACAAGTTTTAATTCGACATGTATACGTTTCATCATGTATTACTGCATTTGTTGGCAATTGTTTGTGAATTAGCACTAACCTGCGGCGGTTGGAGAAATAAATTTACGTTAGATATAATAGACCCCGTTACCCGTGATACAATTTTGATTTCATAGCATTAAATCGACCATGAAATGCAATAAAGTTTGTATTAAAACACTGTAGCCGTTTTGTCAAGCGTCGCGAGGAACTCAAGTGTTTCGACAAATATAAAAGGCGAGAAAAATTATTTGTTGATCATATCATCGGCTGTGCCCCTGAAGCGAACCAGTTCTGTTGAAGGTTAGTTCATATCGCATTTAAGGTGAAATTTTGCTTTTGGCACAGAGATGGGCCATAAAAAATACAGAGGAGGTTTCATTATCTATCTTATTGGTCCCCTATAAATGCCCGTTTTTTAAAGGGGACGTATTATTTTATTGGCCTTTTTTTTTCGTTTTCGGTAGATTACTTTATTGAGTCTGAACTGAACAGAATGACATTTGGTATGTGAGTTTACTACACAAAAACACAGGTTGAGATCGAATTTGGGTTCGCACGCCAGTTTTCACCAGACTTATGGCCATTTTTTATTTGGAATTTGCACTCAATTTTCGTTTCCGGATGATAACTTTAAGTAAGTCTGATTGAATGAAATTTGGTATATGTGTTTACTAGCCCACATTAGAGGTCAAGATCGATTTTGGGCTTCGCCCGCCAATTTTCACCAGAGTTATGGCCCTTCAAAAATGTTGGAATAACACGGGCGTATTTTGACACGCTCTATAGCGATGCTCTTGTGTCAATACAATATCCGGTCATTTTGCGAGGGGCGCACCGGACTGACACAGAAATTTAATTTACACCCGAATGTTGGAAACTGCCCCGCAACTACATATTGTATCGACCTCAACTTTTCCGTGTTTTATTTACTTCATTATATGACTACATATTAGCATAGAAAAAAACGGATTTGCCTGCGAAAATTACCCTTATTTGTTTATAGTATTTCATGCTATTTTCAACAGTAAGACCATGTAACTTTCCTAAAAGTTTAAACTGAATAAAATTAATAAATTCCGCTATCATCATTAAATTGTTTATAGTGTGTTAAGACATTGACAATAAGTATAGTGTCTTTATAAATTAACATTCGCAGTGAATACTGTATTGAACAAACCTTTATTTTTTTTTTGTTGAAATTTTATTTGCAAACGTTCCATATTTAACACATGTTTTTTATTCGACTTGATAATTGATTGGGTCCTTGGCAAGTATCAATGATTTAAGACAAGGATATCATCAAGCCACAATCTGTACGTTTTCTATACCAGACAGTGGGTTTGGGGTACCCCCTCCCTCAATTGGTCAAAATTTACAACAGTTGGAAATATCATACCTCACAAAAAAATACTTTACACCACTCATAGGTTGAAATTGTTCCAATTGTTTGATTTTGTTACCAATAATTAGTGAAGAATTTGTCAGTTTAGACTAACAGTAACCTCAAACTCCATGCAGCGCCCTTTCCGTTATCACTGCGATATATCACTGCCGGAAGGATGGTACTTTGCGGACCGATACATCTATTTTACGTATCGTCGAAACTATATTATCTTATTTTGACAACCACAAGTTTGCAATAATGGTAATGCGTTCGGTATTGGTAAGCTAGAACACATAAACATAAGAAGACATAACAAAAATTTAATCCTAAACAAAAGAACTAAGATCATATCAGAAATCCTTACCAAATGTCCTTATGGCAGTGGTATCTCAGCGGAGCGATGAGAGATAACTAAGGTTCCCTGTCAAAACTTCAAAAAGTTCCTATGTTTTATTTGTACTGGGGGAATCTCTACGGGTGTTAGTCAGAGTAGAGATTCGTGGCATGATCTACCCCGAATATTAGAATTGATGGCCAAATAGTAATTCAATTGGTAATTCTCGTCATGTGAAGTATACACAGATCGACATTCAAAAGAGAGACATTTCACACGTTTGGATTGTTGTCATCCTATAGCTGACAAAAATCGCCTCTTATAAAGAGCGTCCATGCTTCTGTCGCCAAATAGCGGTAGCCAATAAAGAGCGTTATGTGTTATCAAGCGTTTTCTACGTATCACATATGGACGATTTTATGGGTTGTCGCGATGCCTATATATGTGATAAGAATGAAGATGATTGCATGTATTTTTTATTTTATTTGCATGTATTTTTTATTTTATTTTGCCTCGTAAGCCGAAAATTGGCTTTAAAAGTCGGAAAATTTGATCGTCAAATCGAACCAAGCCCCACTGATCTTTAACCCCTTCAGTGCCAAGTCCGATTTTTGTATCAACCCATATTTCCTTGATCATTTTTCAAATTTATTGATTATAATAATGTGATACATTGATGGAAAGAGCTCTTATATAGAGCTCTTTCCATCAATGTATCACATTATTATAATCAATAAATTTGAAAAATGATCAAGGAAATATGGGTTGATACAAAAATCGGACTTGGCACTGAAAGGGTTAATGTATAGTGAACGGGAGAGTTAATCATATCAAATAAATTAATAGTATCCATGTCTCTTTTTACGGGATTATACACTTCCCGAAGAATTGTGAAGATTGTTTTTGGTAATTTGTTCATCAGATGTATAGTTCTGTGTTGCATACCTTTGCTTATCTGTCGCATGAAGCCCCGTGGTTGTTTGCTGCTTGAAATTATGATAACTCTTGTTACATTCTAGTCGGGGGGGGGGTATTTGCCGATAATTGCGTTAATTTAGAAATAAATACACTGCGAATTGGCGTGTATAGCAGAATTTGACCAAAAAGAAAATGTTTGTATATAGGACGACGCGAAGCACACCTGGCACTGTCCAATCAGGGCGAACATTAATTGTATGCAGGATTAGTTAAGATCGTATTGCGAGTAATTTTAAACAGAATTTGAATACCATAGAAAGACTTATTCAAGTCAACGAGTTTAGAAACAAATCTGGTCCCGAATGACTTTTGTTCACAATTGAATAATTAGGAGCATTCTTTCTAAGTCTATTTCTGATTTGGTAAAAAAAAGGAGAAAAAAAAAGGAGCGTTATTCTCACTTCTGTGCGAAAAAATGAATACTGCTGGGAAAATGTCTATGACTGTTATTTCAAAGAATTTGAAGCATGTACAGTAATATCCTGTGTAGTTATAGCAATGTTACCCCTTCTGCAAAATTACATGGGCATATATACATTGGAGATTCCAAACAACCATGCATGTTTATCTTCTTGTGGGATATAATGCAAATCATGGCACGGTGCTCCAAATACAACGGTACATATAATGCATAGACTACATTGTTTATAACGGTACATATAATGCATAGACTACATGTACATGATTTATATATAGAAGTTGAGATGAACTTGTACATGTGTTCAATTGTTCAGCGGTCGCTTTGCAACAATAGAGACTGGACATCACATGTGTGCCTATCGATCGAGTTCAATAGAAAAGGAGTATAGTGTCGGTCACAACCACCATTATCTATTTGAATGTTAAAGGCACGGGTAACCTTCGCGGTGGGTATGCTGCTTAAATAGTTACAACCGTAAGACTGCCATAAACAGAAAGACAATTTTTTGTTCTTAAACAAATCATAAATATCGCGTAAATAGTATGTTATTTGTCAAGTTCGTACCCTTTGTTATGTAAACACAAACCAGGTTATGTAACATGTTTGACTTTTGTGTACATAACATAGCGTATGAACTTGACAATAACATACTATTTTTATCGCGATATTTATGATTGTATAAGAACAAAATCTGTCTATATTTTAATATTCTTTCTGTCTATGGCGGTTTTAACAGATGTGACTATTTTAACACCAATACTGGGCCACCGCGAGGGCCATCCGTGGGTATACCAAACCATGAATACGCAGACACATTTGGGTATATCGAAACCAGTCATACATGTATATATATCCAAGAACGCTTGTGAATATTCGCGAGAGTCGTCGTGCATATCAAGTACCCAGGTTCACGTGGAAATACTTGACCAATCAGCTGCAGGCCCATATACCAGACTGTCGTATTCTGGCCCACTTTGGTACAAGCGCGAGACCTTATACATGAGTAGTCATGTTCGACACCGACCAGAACCGACCTGTAATAGTCAGGCCAACATTGGTATACGAAGAGTTCTTTGTGTTCTGTCCACTTGGACGTATGGCCCGAACAGACAACTCTTGTGTAAACACCACTTGCGTGAATACTATGGCCAATGTAACGCTAAGCCTAGCAGTACAATATTACATTGTTGCAACCAAACGTTTTAAATAAATAACTACCCACTAAAACAATTAAACCAGCAAGCGATAAAGCTAGTTTAACCCTTTACCCAACAAACCGGCCAAAAACGCCCAAATAAAGCTTCAACAGTCTAAAAATATCTTCGGTCTGTCTCAATAACACCATACAAATATGGATATCATTGGAACCGGTTCATTGGCCACATTGTGATGGTTACAGTTATGCCCTGTGCCAATGCATTCTCTAATATATGCGAGTCGACCATAGGTCGCCTCGCATATATAAGAGAATGCATTAGCACTTTTTACCATTTTTTCTTACATTCTTTAACAATTTTATATTTTTTGTCTACATTCTTTGACAATTTTATCATTTTTAATATGTGTTAAGCCAATGCATTCCCTTATATATGCGAGGCGCCTATGGTCGACTCGCATATATAAGAGAATGCATTGGCACAGGGCCGTTCTGTTGGGTAAAGGGTTAATCAGGCGTTTTCGTAGATAATCCCGATTCAGAACTAATTTTAAAAAACCCAACAATTCTGGATATATTATTCATAATTGGAATTTACAAACACCTTATTGCGCTTTATGTGTGTTCGAATTACTTTTACTGTTCGGCATTGTATTTTCTAAGTTATCTTAAACTTGTGTCTCGATCCCTTTAGCTTTCGCTAATAAAATATGTTTAAACCAACAGGCAAGCTTGAAATTTCCAATTGCTGAAAATATTGATAACGATTCTATGTGTGACCACCCAACACCACCCCTGTCGCCACAGACCACACGATTACAAAAGGCGGCCGATATATAGGCTACTGAGAACATTTGTTTGGATGTATGATTTCTTCTCGGAGCATGCATATCTAAGTAGTCTACGTGGATACTTGTTGGCTTGCTGAATTGCATTGCTTATATCATAATGTGTATACAATACAGAGTGAAAAACGTATATACAGAGCTATGTACATAGTGTTAGTGTGACCGTTGTTTTGGGGGGGGTCTCTAAGTGTCATTCGTCGCCGTCTTCATCATCATCATCATACATGAGGTATGAAATAACTATCTGAGGGTTGTATTTTCTTCCTCATATACGCCATTTACAATAAGTAAACTATTTAGACACCAATTTGGTATGGTGGAATGGATATTGAGTTGTATGTCTATTCCGGCATGACAACAAGATATACATAAAATTCGGATTAAAATTTAAAAGCATCAATTACTTAAATTGCCAGTCGCGAGAAATATAAAAACACAATGTTTGTCATTTATACCCAGACTGTGATTGTCAGTGTTGACATTGAATGGATAAAGTCCAGCAAATTACATTTGATCTAAACTGAAATAATTTCTTTCTCCTTTGAAGAGGTCGAGAAAGATATGTAAACAAATTACTTTTAAAAAGGTCCCTCAGCATGCATGAGCTTTAGGTAACCAAACGAACCCTGTTACTAAGTGCGATCACAGTGTCAATGAACCGTATCGGTAAACCATATGAACCACGATATTCAAGGCCAATATACCTCAGCAGAAGGCCCTTATATTAATGGGTTCATGACGCAGCACGTTCGAGAATCCAGATAATGGTTTCTGGTTGGCTGGATCACCACGACTCCATGGCACGAATTGTGAATCATTAAACTTATCAAAAAGTTAATGTTAATATCGATACAACATATGCCTTTCATGTATGCACGATCATCCATGTCGAAATCTTGAACTATCATAGTTAATGATTGCACGGTTCGTTACTCACAGTTGTAAGAGTATTAAAATTGCAAATTAGCTGACTTCGTGACAATATTAACAATTTCTATTATAGGTGAAGGGTACTGTTAATTATACGGACACGGTCAATGCATATCTCCCCCACAATCATGGTATCACGTATACTCAAATGTCAAGTCCAGTCAATGCATACCCCTCCCACACAATCATGGTATCACGTATAATCAAATGTCAAGTCTTGTCAATACATACCGCCCCTCCCCCACAATCATGGTATCACGTATACTCAAATGTCAAGTCCAGTCAATGCATACCCCTCCCCCACAATCATGGTATCACGTATACTCAAATGTCAAGTCCAGTCAATGCATACCCCTCCCACACAATCATGGTATCACGTATAATCAAATGTCAAGTCTTGTCAATACATACCGCCCCTCCCCCACAATCATGGTATCACGTATACTCAAATGTCAAGTCCAGTCAATGCATACCCCTCCCCCACAATCATGGTATCACGTATAATCAAATGTCAAGTCCAGTCAATGCTTGTTTGCTGTATTGTACAAGCTGAAACAGGCTCCCGAAGCCTGCGGCCCCTGTGGCCCCTTTGTGTGCTAGGGCCTGCGGCCCGTGTGTGCGCATCACGCACATGACAGACATACCCTACTCTTTTATATATTATAGATAATATTTATTATGCTTCTTCAATATATTTTTGTGCAAATAGGTTCATATTAGACCTAAATATTGACATTGGTTCATGTGGACTTATTTGGTTCTGGAATAAGCCCATAGTGGACTTATACAAGTAATTCAGTTGGATGGCGTGGGCCACAGTGGAAACACATACATAAAGCGCGTACACCTGGTTCTGAAATAGGCCCACGGTGAGCTTATTTGTTTGTTGTTGATTTGTTTTTATTTTTTATTTTTTGTTTAAATCATAAATAAGTAAGTTTTGATTTTTTTTGTTGAGACAGTGCAAATTTTTTTGGGATTGGGTGGGATTCGAAATAAGTCGTTGTTGGAAGTCGTTATGACAACTTGCAAGTCATTATAGCGAGATGTGTATTTGTATATTTGGGGGCGCGATGGTATTTCGGATGGCTCTAATGTGCTTTCGTACATTATTAACTAAATGCTCAACAGAAAAGATAGTCACGCATAGTAGAAAAGGAGCAAAATATCGGCGTATCCCACACACATGTACAATTACCAGCGGAAAAGCTATGTAACACCAACGTTAACCAGTCGTCTAAAATAGACTGCCTCCTTCAAGTGCTTTGGTTCATTTCATCAATGAAATTTTGATGATTCAAGGTTCAAGTATTAATAAGAAAAAACATCTGGTTTTATTGGTTCACACAATCATTGCATGCCAACGTGTTTTCAAATAGATTGTAATGTTCTAAAAAATAGCCACATTATACGGAAGCGTATTCGGGACATGGAAGAAAAAAATAAAGTCAAAATTTTCTAAGTAAAAATTTCGACTTTCTAAGTAAAAATTTTGACTTTTTATCTCGAAATTTTGACTTTCAAACTCAAAATTTTGACTTTTTATCAGCTCCATGAATTCCGTTCCCAGTTCCCAGTTCCCTATTCTCTTAAAATTGCACTTTTCGTTACTAAATCGGCTGCGTAGCCAGAGTCATGGTGGCCACCCGGGAATCCTTGTAGTTTCGTGCGGTGCCACCCATCGGGCATCTATAGGAAAGGGACGCGACCATGCAACCGCTTCCAAATTTTCGAAAACCGGGCTGAAGTCGTGCATGGGCTGTCAAAATAGCACTTTTCGTTACTAAATCGGCTGCGTAGCCAGAGTCATGGTGGCCAACCGGGAATTCTTGTTTTTTCTTGCGGTGCCACCCAGCGGGCATCTATAGGAAAGGGACGCGACCATGCAGCCCCTTCCAAATTTTCGAAAATCGGGCTGAAGTCGTGCATGGGGTGTCAAAATAGCACCTTTCGTTACTAAATCGGCTGCGTAGCCAGAGCCATGGTGACCACCCCGGAATCCTTGTATTTTCGTGCGGTGCCATCCAGCGGGCATCTATTGGACAGGGACGCGACCATATAGCCCCTTCCACATTTTCTAAAATTGGGCTGAAGTCATGCATGGAGCTCAAATTTGCACTTTTTGTTACTAAATCGGCTGCGTAGCCAGAACCATGGCGGCCACTCGGGAATTCTTGCATTTTCGTGCGGTGTCTCCCAGCGGGCATCTATAGGACAGGGACACTGCCATATAGCTCCTTCCAATTTTTCGAAAATTGGGCTGAAGTCATGCATGGGGCTCAAAATCGGCTGCGTAGCCAGAACCGTGGCGGCCAACCGGGAATCCTTTCATTTTCGTGCGGTGCCTCCCAGTGGGCATGTATAGGACAGGGACGCGGCCATATAGCCCCTTTCAATATTTCGAAAATTGAGCTGAAGTCATGCATGGAGCTAAAAATTGCACTTTTTGTTACTAAATCGACTGCGTAGCCAGAACCATGGCGGCCACCCAAGAATCCTTTCATTTCGTGTGGTGCCACCCAGCGGGCATTTATATGACAGGGACGCGGCCATATAGCGCCTTCCAATTTTTCGAAAAGTGGGCTGAAGTCGTGCACGGAGCTCAAAATTGCACTTTTTGTTACTAAATTCTCAAAATATAATAATAATCGTTACTAAATCGCCTATGTATGCATAACCATAGCATCTACGGGGCCATCCTTTTGGATTCTTCTTGTACCACCACTAGTCCATCTAAAAATCGCTAACTAGTCACATAAACTTGTCCAGCTGTTAAATAATTGGGCTTAAGTCGTGCGTGGGGTAAAAATAGGACATTTTTCGTTGCAAAATTCCTTATGTATTCATAACCATAGCGGCCACGGGGCTAACCTTGTGGATTCTTCTTGTGCCACCACTAGTCCATCTAGAAATCACAAACTGGTTCACAAACGCATGTCCAGCTGTTCGAAAATTGGGCGTAAGTCGTGCGTGGGTCAAAATAATGGAAAAAATGTCATTTTTCGTTGCTTGTCTGCGTAGACATAACCATAGCAGCCACGATGCTATCCTTGTGGGTTCTTCTTGTACCACCAATAGTCCATCTAGAAATCACAAACTGGTTCACATACGCGTGTCCAGCTGTTCAAAAATTGGACGTAAGTCGTGCGTGGGGTAAAAATAATGAACAAATGTCATTTTCGTTGCTAAATCGCCTGCGTTGGCATAACCGTAGAAGACATGTGGCCATCCTGGCGGAATCTTCTTGTGCCACCACTATTACATCTAAAAATCACATACTAGGTCACATAATCTTGTCCAAAATATGACATTTTTCGTTAGTCGATAATCTGCCGAAAAGGAGACCCTATTAGTCACATTATCGACTCATATAGAGGCGATTCTAAGCAGATTATGTGCGGACAATGACAAAAAATAAGCCAACCCACGACTGTTCAGCTGTATACTCATTAACATGTGTTTTCACTGTGGCTCGCGCCTTAACACAAAATGACGACTATAACTCCATAATCCGCTTATTTCAGAAGCAAATAATCACTTTATGTACCTAATTTAAACTATAGGTCGATTTTGTGCGTATTTGCGCGAGGATATGTTGCTAAATCGCCTGCGTTGGCATAAACATAGCAGCAACGGGGCTATCCTTGTGGATTCTTCTTATGCTGCAATTAATCCATCTAGAAATCACAAACTAGTTCACATACGCCTGTCCAGCTGTTCAAAATTGGGCGTAAGTCGTGCGTGGGGTCAAAAAAATGAAATAAACTCATGTTGACTGGCCTCTCTGATTCATACATTCATGTGGACTGGCCTCTCTGATTCATTGTTTATATTTTAGACCCGACATGTATACAAAAAAGTTAAGGGAAGTTATACAAGCAATCGTTTACATAGAAGTTACCAATGCCATTTCCATATCGGTTAGCCAGTCTTAAACTATCACATGAATGTTGCAAGTCAACATCATGTTCATCAGCAAATTAATCACAATGCATCGAAGTTGTCAAGATCATTCTCATATGTATCACTATATGGATGCTGCGTGTTAACATCATGTCCATCACATGTTAATCATACATAACACTTTTAATTATACTGGAAAAAAAAATCAAATTCTACCGTATATATATAAGCAGTACATAAACAAGTTGGGCGAAGTGAAATTCTTTAAGAATCTATGCTTCAACATACAGGTAAGTTCGGCGTCACTAACATAATAACAATTGGTCGGTGACTATTTAGTGTAAAAAAAAAACATTATTTTTGACAAAAGTTAAACGTGAACTTAAACGGACATGGCTCATTCGAACCTCCAAAAGGTGTCTACGTAATTTGGAGGGACGGATACGGTAGATCGATAAATACACGAAATATTGATATACCGGTTTCGTGTGCTCTGAAAAACACTTGCCAAAGCCACAGCCATTTTCCGACAATTTTCAATTTTTCGCCAAAAGTCAGAGAAACGCTCTTTATTCTACCATATCAGGAATAGACTAACACGATTTGCATCGACCTATTTCGATACCGGGAAAAAATTGAAAGGAATAATATTATGTGTATTTTGGAGCTCAAACCGCCGTCTGGCTTTAACAGCATAAGCGCATGGTTTTGTTCGCGTCTAAGCAATCAGTTAGCATGGACCAAAATAATAAGCAAATTTCTCAGTCAATAATCCACATTCCAAATCAGACAATTATACACAAAATTATCATCCGGACATTAAAATAGTTAGCAAATTTTATGTCAAAAAGGGGCCTAGGAACACACATTCGAACTTGACTGAAATTTCTCATATGTAGACTATTTATCAAACTTCATAAAAAACTGTACAATATTGTTCAAGTTATCAGCGGAACAACGAACGTTTGCGAAGAAGGAGCGGACGGTCATGTACCTTTATTCCGGATTAACGTACTTGGGACGGTGAACATGTTTATGTTGCTTCACAGAAACCGGTTTTTAGCGCTTCACAAAAACCTGTTGTTGGCGGCGATCGCAATAAGATAACTTTGGAGAATCTTTATTGCAATCTTAGAAGTCATTCAGAGTCGACAATCACACAATGGAAAATATGTATCAGCGTAATTTGCCGGCAGCGGTACCAGGCACACTACTTAATTTTGAAATAATTTGAAAAGTGCTACAATACGCCAAATATGCACACTCATCTCGCCTTCTTGACCGTGACTGAATCACAAAAAAGCCTCCATTTGCAGAGGTTAAAAAGTCGAGTTAATTGGTACAATAAATATAAATTTCCCTGTAGACACAGTCATGACTCACGTTATTTCCAGTGGCGAGCTGTCAATAAGTGTGTGTCCACGTATAAAGCATTTATGAATATAATAAGCTGCGTCAATGTTCGTATTAATGAGTTTGGTTATTGTTGATGTCAGCCAATACACTCACGATTGGTCATGGACAGTGATAGGGGGGGGCATGAGAATATGCGGGATGGGGTGGAATATGGAATAGAACGACAATCTGCGGAACAGAATTTCAAATTGAGTAGAACGGCCGATATATCGAGGAATACAGCACGTAGAGGGCTCCTTTTGGTGTCTAACGAAAGGCCCATCTTCACCCTAGTCATACATATTAACCCCGCAACTGACCGGATACCAGAAGTAGCATTATTCGGTCGACAACTGACCTAACATAAAATTGTCGAAATCAAGGCCGTGGAACAGCTGTAGAAATGCATTTTTACAGCGATAACGCTATGCCCACAAGCAAACTTGGTATTAAAATGAAGTTTATCATCTATTGCATAACAAAAAACTATTAATTCGAGAAAAGCTGCGATTTATGCACACCTAGAGACCGATTAACCCACCCATGCGAAGGTGCCATGAAACACGAAAAACTGCGTTCGACATCAAAGTTTAGAATTTAGATTTCTCGATGAATACGCTAGCAAACAACAAGTATCATATAGGTACCAAATGACGCAGTGTAATACCGCGCATTTGTTTTAACCCTTTACCCAACAAACCGGTCAAAACCGGCCTAAAATATCTTCGCTCTGTCTCAATAGAACCATACAAATATGGATATCATTGGAACCGGCTCCTTGACCACATTGTGATAGTTACAGTTATGCCATGTGCCAATGCATTCTCTTATATATGCGAGTCGACCATAGGTCGCCTCGCATATATAAGAGAATGCATTGGCCTAAAAAAAATCTTCTTTTTACCATTTTTTCTTACATTCTTTAACAATTTTATAATTTTTAATGTGTTAAGCCAATGCATTCTCTTATATATGCGAGGCGACCTATGGTCGACTCGCATATATAAGAGAATGCATTGGCACAGGGCCGTTCTGTTGGGTAAAGGGTTAAGCTACAACATTTGTGTTTCACTTCAGATAATGCGTGGACTATTAGCTTTAGTCGTGGTGGTAGCGCTGGTGGAGCTGGTGTCGGCCCGAAAGACGGCCGAACTAGAGGAAAAACTAGAGGAAATGATAGAAGAACTGTTGGGTAAGTGTCTTACAATTCAATAAATTTAATGCGTTTATTTGTCTTCATCAAACATTATGACAACATTTAAATAAACAAGAAGGGCGTATTCTATGTACACATATACCACTCTTCGACCGTCTGTCACCTAGTATCCAATTATATAGTTGAATAATTCTTAATATTTAACTGGTATAATTCGCCTGAGGTCATTATAAACTCTGTCCCTTAATGTAGTTAGTCACTATAGAGATAATGTATAATATGCGCGTGCGCAGATATGCAACTATATAATTATATAGTATACGCACGCGTATACGCCCATTAATTTCGATATATTATGTTGCGTGGTTGGGGGGGGTTGTCCATTTCCGCCCATTAATTTTCTATATATTATGTTGCGTGGTTAGGGGAGGTGTCCATTCCCGCCCATTAATTTCGATATATTATGTTGCGTGGTTGGGGGGTGTTGGGGTGTCCATTCCCGTATAATTAGTCCAAAGATGAGCACAGCAGAGTGGAGACTCTTGAAATGGGAACATTTTTACTGGTGGTGAACATCTAGCGAATTTGCGTATAATACTGTTTGCACGCACGCAAATAACCCTGTATTGTCACAGTATATCTCCATTGTCCGACAACTCGTTTGTTAAAATGTGTCCGAGATATTTACAAGAGGGGACGAACTTTATCTCATCATCGTAATCACCGACACCAGACCAGGATGTGACAAAAGCGACCATAATGTCAGGCTTTAAACCACAACGGGTTCTCGCAGACAGTAAATCATTCTGGTTGTCTTTTTAAATGAATTAAATTATGATGGTGTTTGAAGAAAAAATAAAATTCCCTCTTGAGACCTTCAGATGTCCATACAATTATACACTGAAAAGGTTGAAGGAGTTCTTGGTACTAGAACAACGCCGGACTTTGTAATGTTAACCCTTTACCCAACAAACCGGCCAAACCCGGCCAAATAAAGCTTCAACAGCCTAAAATATCTTCGGTCTGTCTCAATAGAACCATACAAATATGGATATCATTGGAACCGGCTCCTTGACCACATTGTGATAGTTACAGTTATGCCCTGTGCCAATGCATTCTCTTATATATGCGAGTCGACCATAGGTCGCCTCGCATATATAAGAGAATGCATTGGCCTAAAAAAAATCTTTTTTAAACACTTTTTACAATTTTTTCTTACATTCTTTAACAATTTTATAATTTTTAATGTGTTAAGCCAATGCATTCTCTTATATATGCGAGGCGACCTATGGTCGACTCGCATATATAAGAGAATGCATTGGCACAGGGCCCTCCTGTTGGGTAAAGGGTTAAATAGATGTAAAACAGCATAGAGCTTTTTTTAGTTCGATTTTGAAATATGTGTAAATATTGAAAATATACTTAGCCAACCGTGCATCTCGATCTTCATTTGATATTGGTCGTACTAATCAGCATCAATGTCATATAATCACAGGAAGGGTAGTATTTTTAAACTAGAGAGCAGAAAGCGAGATAACACTTATGCAAATTAGTAATATATATGCACAAGTATACACAACTGCAGTTATTACTAAATTAATTGTTTAAGTGAAAAAATTACATTACGTACCCTTCATTTGTCGAAAACATTGTGACTTATGGTCCAAAAATCGTCCGATCAAAAACGGTAATTATTCTTGACTTTGAGTGACACTTGACAGAAGTTCAAATAATATCACAAACACAGACGGAATGGGACATATATTCCAATAACCGAAACATGACATGTAGACTTGATATACGGTTTTAATAACAATCTATGCCATAAAATATGATTAAAATACTATAATTCATCACTAATTGAAACATCTGTGTCTCAGAAGATGCCCACATAGAAATAGAAAACTTCTTAAATCATAGAATGACTTCCCCATTTGGCTCCCACAATGCAACAGAATTCAAACTTTTTCAACTGAAGGGGAAGAACTCTATCTTTAATATATATAGTTATTTCCCCTGCATTGAAAATAATACAGCTTTTTACTGCAATCTAGATGACAAAACGCGTTTGGAGACTCAACAAAAACAAAACAACATGACCACAGTTTATTACACCGAATAAGTTGATAATACAATGTTTTGGAGCTTCCTCTTTCGAATGGTATATAATATGGCATATATTGTATATAATGTAATCTGGGGTTTCGAATATTAAGTGGGCTTTTAAGTAATCCTGCTTGTTCGTTATGAGGTCGGTGGGTCCTGCTTAATTGTTATGATGCTGGTAGACCAAACCGATGCTGTTAAGAAACAGTGCTGTTATTTTTTTTTTTCAAGTTTGCTTTAATTAGACGAGGTGTGAGGTGCGTTTTCTCTGGCGTTTCCGCCATTCATACTATCATTCCGGGGGAGAGACAGTGATGCCGTGGTGTATGCAATCTGTAAGGACTGTACGTTCAATCAAACATTGTGATCGCTTCAAATTATATCTTCTGATTAAAAATATTGATTATGGCCCTACATGGTCTGTACATTTACACAATATTTCAAACAAAATACAGGCCCGAATTAATATGGAGTAATTCAGCGGCAACCAACTTCATAGTTATTTTTACGACAACAACTCAAACAACACAGGAAATGGGACAAATCTAAATGTCGGCACTTGTGTCCCAATTACAATTATTGTATGTATACATGTATATATGGCAATAAAATATGTTTAAACCATCATAGGATACGCGAACGTTCTAAACGCTCGCGACGTCGTCTGCTATAAGGCCTTATACGAATTTTTTTTTCCCACAGAATATGACAAAATAAAGCGAGGAGAAGGCACCGACAACGGCAACAACAACAACAATAATAATAACAACAACCAGGGTCAAAAGAAATACGTACACCCCTATGATGCAGACGCTTTGCAGAGGCAAAACGCACAAGTACTCCACAAGTAGGTTTTCTCGTGATCCGTTCTGTGTCACATTTAGAATCCATGTTCAGACTGGTACACAGTTGAACTCTCGTCGAAATTGCTTCCATTTAATAATGGGTGTCATTGTAGTCGACGTATAGTTATAGGCCATGGATACCATCACCTATAAGCAATGGTCGTGGGTCCTGACCCCGACATGTGATGCAATATATCAATGTATTCACACCTGAGTCCGATTAGTTTTGAGCCCTCCGATATTTGATTAATCACAAAAGAAGCGGAGCAGCAAAGAAGTCATCAAGGAAACACACATCGTCTAATAAGTGGGACCTTTTACGGTATAATTCCCCTGCATTGTTCACATGGAAGCGGTTATGCAGGAACATGCTGATGTGCATGCATGTATAACTAATGGTACACAATTACTATAATCTGAAGATTCCATTACGATATGTCGGCTGGTTCGCAATCAGCTAGACATTTCTCCATTGCATTAGCACTTGAATTAGTAGTCCAAGTCTTCTCGTACTAAAACCGGCTAAGATATTGGGATGGAGGTGCCGGTCTTTAGTCCAAGACCGCTTGTATACCAATCCTACACTGTAAAAAGGACTGTGTGGCAGCTTCCACACAATGACTGTGTGGAGGCATTATCTGAACATAAATGTGTACACAATACACACATATGTGTGTATCACCCAATATCCACACATATATGTGTACATCACCACACATATTTGTATGTGACGTCGGTTTTTTTAAATTTCACGTGGTGGTCACGCGCGCGTCGTTGTTTCGTACAGGCTCACAGGCTGCCGTAAAGTGTACACATGGAGTCTTGTTGATTGTGGTGGATCTCGAAATTCGATATATTGGTCGGTCTCTTCGATTATTTCTATAGTTAAGGTAAGATTATATTTAAATTGGCAAGATATTCACCTTTGTGAGAATTTCCGTATCTATTTTGTATAAAACATGATTGAACGAAATAATAAACTTGATTTGGATTTTCTGATTCATCAATTCCCTGTCGCATAGTCATATATTTACATTTTAGAGTTGTGCGTTTATCTGGGTTTATCTGTTGTTTCTGTGGTCTATATGATACACATCTTTCCGAAGCACAAAACCTGCTCGAAAATTGTCTTTATGTAAATTGACAAATTCAACTGTGTGGTGAAGACATTTACTGAACAAATGTGTGTTCATCACATACACACTATATATTATACAGCGTGCTTTAAACCAGAACCACAATTTTATTATTTTGCACGGTAAGGTTCTCATGTTGATAAAGTATCGACGTTTTTTGTGTTTATATGGAATGCAGATGAGAGGAAATATATACTGAGACCAGTGACGTGGCGACAGGGCGGATATTGGGAAGGGTGTGTCTATAAGCCTATCCCAAACCTCGGTAAAATTTACTAAAAATTCCAACAGTTGGAAATTTCATGCCTGACGCAAAGTTACAAGTTTTACACCACATGCATTATAATAGGTTGAAATTATTCTCTTTGTTTGATTTTTCAACCAGTAATTAGTGGGAAATTTATAGTTTTTTTTAGACAAACAGTAGCATATTTTTCTACTTTTGGTAAAACAAAAATGGCCTCAAATGGCCATCGGGTGGAAGACTTCCATTTGGTTGGAAATTCTAATAGTTGGAAAGCTTGAGGTACCAATTGGAAAATTCAGAACGAGAGGGGGGTGTGCAAATATAATTCTACAAATATGGTTCAAGGGGGATGGTGGGGTGTACTTCGACATTTGAATGTGGACACCCCCCCCCCCCACCAACGGCGACCACTGAGCCGCGTCCATGAATGAGACTTGTGGCTGTCACTGAAATGCCCTAGTCGCATACTACGAAGTGACATGTGGCACCCGGAATCACACAAAATGTGTGAAATTGGTGTTTCAAATTAATTTAATTTGAATATGATGAGCATCACTGTTGCAATAAACCTTGAAATACCACAATGGACGATCAATGTACCAAGGGAAACAAATTGTTGGGTGGGTGGGTGGGGTATTTATTTGTCAATTATATTGGTGGTTTACCAAGACGATGTGAAAAATTAACATGCATAATTTGGCCTCCTCTGCTATGTATAACTTGCGTAAATTTTGTTACCGATGGAGGGGCCCGGGGGGGGGGGGGGGGTGATGTCGTATATCTAATACATATGTAGCCACCGTTTGTGTCCAAAACTTTAAATTGTGAAGAATATTATGTCATTCAATAAATTTCATGGCAAATAATGAACTTAGAAATAATCTAAAATTATAAATACTGCAGAATAGTGAGATGTGTCATTAAAGTATTATTAGCATTTGGACTAAGTGACGTACATGGTGAAGAGTTATCGTTTATACTATAAAAAAGGGGTGGGGGGGGGGGGGCTATGAATGTATTGTGTTATATATAGCTACAATTCCTTATGTAAAATTGCAAATTTCCCGTGTCAAGATTGCGCTTAATGAGGCATCGATCTGGCCATATAGATAAAGTAAAATATATTTATAAATTGTCCGAACATTCATTATGTGAAGCTATAATGAGTAGTACATGTATATATTTAGTATCATTCAAAAACTATATTCCTTTCTGAAAATGCGCTCTTTAATGTATGAATTATAATACTGTTATAGATGTACATACAATGTATACTGTAAATAATATTCCCAATGGCATGTTATAAACAAAATAACTTCTCTGCTTACAGGTTCAATGGTGAAATCATGGCGGTCACGCGGTGTAACGTCGATGTAAATAACAAGATATGGACATGGCTGCCTTGGCAATGACGCAGATAAACTATAATCAACCAACCAAGAACCACGGTGGAATGTATGAGTTAGACACAAATTCCACAGTCAATGATTTTGGTATACATATGATGTCATGTGCTGTAATTTGGTTTCTGTGCAAGAGGCGATTACATTCAAAAAGACTATCCTCTTTGGAGCCCTTAATTTTCTTGTATAGTTCAAGGGATCTCAGAAAGCTTCAGTTAGTTTTAGAGCTTGTTCTTCTACACACGTGATGGTGAGTCTGATGTAAGACAGCCAACCAGTAGCAATATATATGTATATATAGCAGAGACTGACTTTCGAATTGTTCCAATACATTCAAGTTGAAGGAAAATTCTAGTTATTGATGTGAAACCCATTAATGGAACTGAAACATGCACGCTTATAGTTTAAAGGATAACCAAAATATTACGTGAATGTGTTAAACGGCTGTTTGTTTTGTGTCTTTGTATTATTGAAATTAAAGACTATAGCTATACTATATCATTCGACAATCACGATTTCTGCTGTGTACACAAAAGAAGGCCGCGGACCCCCGGGATATGCATGTTTGCTGTTTGATAAGTTAATATTCGAAAACGTCCAGCGCAGCACGTCAAGCATCAGTAGACTATAACATTTCATATGTATGGCGGGAAAAAAAGGTCCAACGATAGCCGAACTATATGTTTGGCCAATAAATATCGGTAAACACTCTTCGTTGAATATGATTTTTTTTTTTGCAGGATTAGCAGCCTATTGTTTGGATCGACCACACACTTTTGTACACATGTAATGAACACATATGTGTTGTCTTGCCCAACAACATTGTGTACAAGAACAATACAAAATAGTGTAATGGCGGTGAACACTATTGTTTGGATCAACCACACAAATGTGTACGCCTGTGATTAACACATATGTGTAGTCTCGCCCAACAACATTGTGTACAATAACAATACAAACGTGTGTGGTAGCGGCGAACATATTGTTTCCTTAGTGCAAACATATTTGTGTCCATTCAACGAACAAATAAATGTGCTGGACCCAAACATCTTTGTGTGTGTCAACTACACAACTTTGTAGGTCAGTAACCACACATAAACTGTTCATCTGCATCCACACAATCTTGTGCGCAACTTAGCACACATTTAATGTGTGCCTACAAAGAACAAGTTGTTTTGGTCGATCCACACAGTATGTTCGCCACCACCACACAACAGATGTGTGGTCATTTGCCACACAATTCACCACACAATGTTGTTGTCGATCAAATGGCTACACAAACTGTGTGGTAACTGTGTGGATCTACCACACAGTCGTTTTAAGAGTGTATGACACGACTTACGCCCACGATCTGTGGCGGGAATTTGTGGTGTATTTTACTCGATTTACCTAGCAAATCAATACATGATGCTATATACATCGGAAAGGCTTACATCTTATGGTCATAATGGTGTATAATAATCTAACTTTAATGTTAAATTACACATAGAATATTCCGGTTGATTGACACAAACATCGATTTGTTTATCGGTTTGTTTACGTTTTAACCGAAAGCCGAAGTGGTCCGAATAAGTTCGGCATAATCCGCTGTTTGTTCTGGGAATTCTACTTTCCGTTTCTATATATAGCGCGGGTTTTCCGAACAAAAATGGCGAAAACCGATCGCCCGAAAGTCCAGTTTTCTATGTGCTTTCAGAACAATTCCCGCACTAAAAACTTAATGACATAATGGAGGATCAGAACGGTAGTTTTGTTGACAATTTTCGCAAGCAACTTGTCAAAATTGGAGCAAATTAGAACTCTTGTGTCTGACTTGCCAAGTTGCCATGCGTGTGATGTGCATTTTGACATCTGTGTTGATAAAATAATCGGAGAACCGAATCACACAGTTTCGAAATATAGTTCTTCCGTTTTAGTGGGACTTTTCAAACTTAAGGTTCATTTATTTAGTGTATTACATTTATATCTCTAATGTTTAATTAATCTATTTATTATTTTATTGACACACATAATTACGATTACAATGGAGAATTCATCGTAATTTGCGTTGTTGTCCAAAATCTACGGAATATTTTCAACGGAAAATGCCGAACACAGTTCGCGAGGTCAACCGAGTTCGCATACTTTTAAAAAATTGTAAACATTGAGGTAAATGTCTCTTTTCGCATTAAATTACCGTTTTAAATTCACAACTGATGTGGGTTTCAGATAAAATAGCATGTCTTCTGCGGAAAATATCCGTTTATTGTCGCAATTGTGATATTTTATTTCATATAATTGTGGTTTTATTTGAGCGGGTCACTAACGCTTAAGTCGTGTCATAAGAATGCATGGGCCTGGAACTCGGACTAAAGACCGGCACCTCCATCCCAATATCTTAGCCGGTTTTAGTACGAGAAGACTTGGACTATTGAATTAGTTGAATGTCATTTGAACCCAAAACAAGAGTGAAAGAACGGTTCGACACGATCTGTGTTAATTTATCACCCTCACAGTGACCAAAATATATGTTGACAAACTCACACGTCTGCTGGCTTTCCCACTATCTCATCTTCGAAAACATTAAAAAGTCAGAATCGAAGTGGGCACGATCAAATCGAAGTGGAACATTGGACAGGGCAGGAGTGATCCCCGGGGAACAGATGAGCACCAGTGAGGGGGAACTTAGTTTTTGTATAGATGTCTATTTTTATACGTCTCTGTGTAGGGAAGACAGTAATGGTGGAAGTAGAAAGAAGCGACAAACTACCTGTGAGTGGGAAACCAAGCCCACATGTGTTGAGACCGAAATATACAGGAGCGCCGATGGTAGCTGCAACAATCTCGTGAATACCATCTGGGGAATGGCAACGACGCCATATCGACGAGATGCAGCTGTCTATTACGGGGACGGTAAGACTTTGACCTTTTCATGACGGGAGCTGCGCTGGTGCATTCTCTTATATATGCGAGTCTCCAATTGGGGAGCCTCGTATGTATAAGAGAATGCACTGGTTTACAAGGTCAAGGTAAATACTGTTACGCCAATACATTCTCTTAAATATGCTCTATGGTCGGCACAGGGTTCCAGTCATGGCAGCAACGAATTGCAAAATAATGCATGTCCATTACGAGGACAGTAAGATTATACTTTAGTTAACCCTTTACCCAACAAACCGGCCAAAACCGACCAAATAAAGCTTCAACAGCCTAAAATATCTTCGGTCTGTCTCAATAGAACCATACAAATATGGATATCATTGGAACCGGCTCCTTGACCACATTGTGATAGTTACAGTTATGCCCTGTGCCAATGCATTCTCTTATATATGCGAGTCGACCATAGATCGCCTCGCATATATAAGAGAATGCATTGGCCTAAACAATAAAAAAAATTAACACTTTTTACCATTTTTTCTTACATTCTTTAACAATTTTATAATTTTCAATGTGTTAAGCCAATGCATTCTCTTATATATGCGAGGCGACCTATGGTCGACTCGCATATATAAGAGAATGCATTGGCACAGGGCCGTTCTGTTGGGTAAAGGGTTAACGTTATGTCAGCACCAGCTCAGCTCTTTCGTGAAAGGGATAGTTCAGTTTATCGTCGTTTCAGCCGCTATATATATATAGGCCACGCCCGATGTCATCAGTTTTGCGAATGGAGGAAAGACCGCGTTTGTGGTTAATGTCACACCGAGATATCACCCCACTATACACATATAAACCACATATATACCCCGTTAAATTGACAAACGTGCCCAGATACACTGAAAAACTTTACCGTGTCAAATGACACGATAAGTTGTCCATAGAAAGCGCGTCGAATGACACAGTAAACGTGTCATGCGACACAGCTAACATGTCGCCCAATCGTGTCAGGTGACACACTAAACGCGTCACAGAGTTTGTCCATAGAAAGCGCGTCAGGCGTGTAAAACGACACGTTTGGGCGACACGGGTCCATGTCTTGTGACACAGTAAACGTGTCATGCGACACATCTGATGTGTCGCCCAATCGTGTCAGTTGACACATTAAACGCGTCACAGAGTTTGTCCATAGAAAGCGCGTCAGGCGTGTAAAGTGACACGTTTGGGGTGACACAGGTCCATGTCATCTGACACATTTGGTGCGTCGAAGAATGGATGGGGAACCCATTTGGGTGGTGGTGGGGTGGGGGTGGGGTGATGGCTGGGTACCCAGAATGTTCCATCAATGGTTTTCAGTACAATGCGATAAGTTTCTATCTAAATTATTTTATTCAGAATAAGAATTCAACTTTAAACATAACAACATGGTATATATAGGCACTGCGATTTATATACATGTAGATAAATAGAGAGGATTCACTTGATTGAAGTGGTGTAGTAAAATAATTCATTGCGCTCAAGTTTTTTACCTAATAATTCATTTGAGGCAAGGACTATTTTGTAAAACACTTAAGTGCAATGTATTATTTCACGCCAGTAGTTTAATCATGTTAATTCACAATGAAATTATCGTTTATAAAATTATCGTTTATAATCACAAGAGAAATTATATAAACATTAATACAAATGTGTAACCAGTAACTACTCGTCAGTGAGTATTCAGTTATCAAAGGGTTAAGGTATTTTTAGTTCGACTGAACGGATAATACATTTCTTTTAAATTATCTAAATGATGTTGACTAACAAATATGAACTGGAAGATTTGCCATACTTAGCCATTCAAGTGGCAAAGCCAAGACAATTTAATCGGAGATAATTTAAAAGAGACAGTTCAGAAAATATTCGGCTAGATGGCCTATAATGAATAGCACAGATTAAAGCGCATAAAAAGGAAAGTACAGCTGTAGCACTGTGTAGTGGAATTTGCTTAAAATTGCCAAAAACAAAATAAATAGTAATCATCTTAAGAGTTTTACCAGCTTTATCAGGTGAGATTCACATTACTCAAGTTTAATTCCATTTGGATGTCAATTTCAGATGAGAAAGGAAATTCAGCAGTAACAACCAAATATTTACATGGACCATGTGTTAAAAACACTACCAATTTGAATGTTGACAAAAGTTCTACATCATATTTTGAAATCCAGCGATCATGGGGTCTATACCATCACAAAAGGTGAAAAAAAATACTGTGCGCCAAATATAACGTCATATGCATCCCCCAAGGGATTATGCACCTGCAGGCATATCGAATATTATTGTTCTCTCAATCATTTTAACCATTTCATGTTGGGAGCTGTGCTCGTGCAGCATTAAAGACCCTGTGCCAGTGCATTCTCTTATACATGTGAGTCTCCCATGCAGACAGCACAGATGAAACAGCCTCAAGCATTCTACATGAATTACCATCCTTCAGTTGTAGGAGTGATCATATAATAAGTGCAACAAACAGCCTCAGGTAGGTTGCTGAATTTATTGCAAATGAAGAAATGGGAAACGATTAACTACTCATCAATGAGTACCGATATTCAGTTATTAAAGGCTTAAGGGATTTTTAGTATCGCTAAAATGGGAATACATCTACCGGTCTGAGCGTGATAGATTAAATAATCTTGGCTTTGAATGGCTATTAAAGAGTGGTGCATCTTCTATGGTAGCCCATATTGGTTATGGGACATCATTCAGAGAATAGAAATTTTCCATTTGAATCAGATAATCCATAGCAGTGACAAAACAGAAGTAAAGTACATGTACATGTATGCTCAATTCACCATGCGAACAGTCATTGCATCCTGCCTCTCGCTACATCGTCATCTTTTGGATCGTTGTTCTGAATACTCTGGGTAATGTTCACGAATAGCATCACAGTACTGTGTTTGTTGGTGAGCTGAAAAGGAGACCATTTAAAGACATATTATGAACTTGCTTAGGAACCTGAACTATTAGGTTAGTACTCGCTATGCCGAATGTGGGAATGTAGCATTCTACTAACATCGCCGAAAATCTCAAAGAAATGAACCATAATACTACATACATGTCTGCATCACCCTCTGAACTACCGGTACGCTTCATTGTAAATTTTAACATCTCAGTTCGGGACGCAACAATCTGTAACAAACTAACGCAAATGATTTTGGGACCTGTAACATGTATGGGCATCCAAACTCCAGGTGCCCAAAAAAAACAGTTGGAAAGAAAAACAAATACTCAAATAATTTTTTTTTTTTTACCATTACTACTTAAAAACAAACACAACTGATACTAAATCATCAAATAAAGCAATAAATTGTCATTGTATGGCATTATAGGTACATATTTCCATGGGGAGGTCACCCCTCTCATACCTTCCCCCAACTTAGGGCTGTGGCCTTTGGATATAACTTTGACATATAAAACAGGTGTCCCCAAATAATTATTGGAAACTACACTGCTCACATTCAATTATGCGATTTAATAGCTTGTGAAGTTATGTCATGTGAATAAATCATAAAATATCATTTACATCTAAATAGTTTATACCGGTATATCTTCTCAATAAACATGTGAGATTTGTGATAGTAAACTCAGAAATTTGTGCTGATTGTTTACCATGTGTGGGGCTTGGTATCTTTTACTGTGTACATGCAAATCACAGTTTACAATCACTTTAAAACTCAAAATGGGACAACATTGAATGAAATAAATGCAGCCCTCTTAATTCAGAGGGATGTAGATGTTGGGGGCATGGTATTATATACATGTATTACAAATATACACATAGAATATGTTAATGTTATCCATAGTATGTTAACATGAAAGTGTCAATGAGACTGTAGCAGGGTTTCCGAGCGGCAGGGGATCCCTTTTTGGGTCCCAATCCCCCAGCCATTTTTCCCCTTCTGTCATACCACAGGACATACAGGTATTCCATATGTACAGTATACAAGTATGAAGATGTTTACTTCTCAATTTTGTTGGGACAGTACTAAGAAATTTAAATAATTGACAACTTTATTTGATTTCTAGCGAGAACACACACTCGGACCGATCTAACACAACTGAGGAAGTGATCAAACCCGACATCGCTAGAACACTTGCTTTGGAGTCCGCTGGTTACGTTGCTACGGTTAGGTTAAGAAAAATGACCGCCGATAATTTAATCATGTTATATTTCGAACTTTCGGCCGAGTCTTGAACAGCGGTGATTTAACTTCAACGGGAGTGTTTCCGTATACAGCAATTCACTTTTATCTAATATATTTTCCATGTTTTCAAGGTACTCAATCCGATCAGAGGGTCCCCATCTCAACAGATTCCAACAACAACAATCCGATCAGAGGGTCCTATATTACTATTTCTTTGGCTTTGGGGGTAAAAAATATTTGATTCGAGTTGAGGAACCCATCAAACAAAGCTCAGAGTTATTAGATATTGATTTTTGAAATTTGTTATTTTCTCGAGATGAGTACTAATAATTGCCTTCAACTTCGTAATCTGCTCGAGATGTGTACACCAAAACACTATTCAAACAGACAAGGATGGATAACTCTAAAATCAATTTTGACTGTTCTGGGACAGAAAGTATTTCCGATAATGAAAAATAATAGATTTCTAAAATCGATATCTAAAAAATCTGAGCTTTGATGGGTGGATTCCTCGACTCGAATCAAATATTTTTGACCCCCGAAGCCATTGAAATAGTAATTGAGAGAGTTTTATCGGATTGAGTACCTTTAAAGTTATTGCGGTTGATAGCATAGTAACTTAGGTAGAAAATGGATGCAAACGATCAGCAAATCTACTCTCTGTTTCTTCTATTGGCCGATACAACAAAAGTAGGTCCACTGGTGTTTCCACGACATTGAAAACATTGACTGCATTTTCCCCTCCGTGGATACAGGACCTGTTCCCCAAAACCTAGCGGAAAGCCTGCACTGTAGCTCAACTTGGAAAGGGAACAATTTCATGTGTTACAGTCAATGGAGTGATTAGGAACGTGGAAAGTTGAAAGGCCTAGTTATGCAAAGAGTAAAATCCATGGTGGCCGCTGGCAGCCATTTTTTTTGCTGATGATCACAAAAAGACTCGTTCCCATTTACATGTCATTGTTAACATCAATCACAAATTTCATGATGACCCTGGATGATCCGACAAAAGATACGACCTGTAGCCTATGTGAAAGGATTTAGTCATGTAAAGAGTAAAATACAAGATCGCTGCTGGCGGCCATGTTTTTTGGCCGAATGTCCTCAAAATAACATGTTTCCCATATACATTTAATTGTTAACATCCATAACAAATCTCATTACAATCGGACCAAAGATACGACTTGTAGCCCGTGTCAAATGATTTAGTCATGTAAAGAGTAAAATCAAAGATGGCTGCTGGCGGCCATGTCTTTTGGCCGAATGACCCCAAAAGGACTCGTTCCCATCTACATGTCATTGTTAACAGCCATTACAAATCTCATAATGATCTGATAAAAGCTACGACATGTAGCCAGCGCCAAAGGATTTAGTCATGCAAAGAGTAAAATCCAAGATGGCTGCTGGCCAATGTTTTTTGGCCGAATGACTCCAAAATGACTCGTTCCCATCTACATGTACATGTCAATATTAACATCCATGACAAATTTCATGATGATCAGACAAACAACGCGCCAATGGATTTAATTATGAAATCCAAGATGGGCCGACTGACCCCAAAATGACTCGTTCCCATCTACATGTCAAAGTCAACATTCATCACAAATTTCATAAAGATCAGACCAAAGGTACGAACTGTTGCCCGCGCTCAAGGAAATTGTTGATGGACACACAGACACACGCACGACAGATGCCACCCGCATTTGTGTTTATTAAATTTTTGTTTACATTGAGAAGGGAGTGCACATTTTGTGCAGCCTTATTCGTGTTCTTAGCCTCATTTTTTTTTACAATTGGAAGCTCACACGATATGCACGATTAACATACAGTACTTATTTAAAAACTTTTAGCTAGTATAAATCAACAAAAAAAACGACTCATGTGCCGCTTCAAATATTTTGGTAAAAACATGTCAAAGTGGACACAAAAAACAGAACCAGATTGTATCGATGCAGTCTGTGCATATGTGGAAGTTAGCGGGCAAAAACATACCGGTATTCGGTAGGGGCCTCTGTGCATATCAACGAACCACTGATATTTCTCCCATTTGAAGCATAAAACAGGTTATATGTTTGGTTAATACGAGTGTGTATATTGCCACATGCTAAATTTTACATGATATTTGGCCGAATCGGATAGGTGATCGTCAACTACATTGTCATTGTATTATCAACTGAAAAATGGTATTTTGAAAAACAAATACTCACTATATATAACTGCACATGTATTTATACATGTACCGGATGAATAGTTCCCACAATCTGAAGTCTGTCTTGGAGTCAGGAGCTCTTTAATTTCAACTTTTCGTCAGCTGTCAGAAGAATTTTCTCAACTGGAACTCGGTTCTCTGACCGCCAACATACTAGTACAATGTATATCTGCTACATTTCCAAAGGTGTGGCTCCCTGTGAACAAATTGAACGTGATTGATTGGTGGTCATGAAAGTTATACTGTGTGACTCAAATTAGGCCTCTACCAAATTCGAGTCTGATAGGTAGAGCAGTTTTCGAGTCAATAACACACAATTGTCACACATACGTATACTAGGGCTGCAATTATATACTTTGTCACGATATGATACACATCACGATGTATCCATGACCAACGTCAACGATATTATACATACATTATCATGATATGTAAAAACCATGTTTTGAGAGGATTTTCTAACTAAATTGCTAAAAAAAACATAGTACTGTAAATATGGGTTAATTTTGCTTTCAATATGCTAAAATTATGATATTTGTGTGTCGAGAT
Organism: Siphonodentalium dalli; assembly: GCA_032622095.1. Classification (NCBI taxonomy): domain Eukaryota; kingdom Metazoa; phylum Mollusca; class Scaphopoda; order Gadilida; family Siphonodentaliidae; genus Siphonodentalium; species Siphonodentalium dalli. The sequence goes on along the minus strand of CP136062.1, from coordinate 192,518,936 downwards.
AGAATTCGCACAATACACCTAATAGGTACATTTTATATAGTAAATATGGGTTATTTTTGCTTTCAATGAGCTAAAATTGTGATATTTGTGTATCGTGATACACTTCACACATGTACTAGTAATACCCCCGGTAGGTACATTTTGTATCTTGTGAAAGTTCAATACATTGAAATCAAGATGAATCGTTGCTGCTCTAAATTACATACAGAAATTACAAAGGAAAACTAATGTGGTATGGTAGTATGGTACATTTTGTATTTCGTTTAATCGACAAAACCATGGTATGCAAACCAACGGTCTCACATTATTTTTTAACAGTATATCAGCAGTTCAATATTATCGTTCGTGCAATCAGAACTATTAATCATTCTCACACAAACAAGTTTCTCTCCGTGCGCTGAGCGGGGTCGTTGTTAACTAGAGGTGGTGACAAAATGGGACTAAGGATCCCCCCGCTGTTCTCAAAACACTAAAATGTTACACTTGTCAATACACATATAGTTAAAATAATAATTTCCATTGCAGCTGCACAACCCTAAATCCTAACACTAATCCTAAACCTAATCTGGTCATACCGCCGAACCGGTATATTTCATCTGATATTGCAAGAATCCAAACATACTTTTTTTGCGAGAATCCATGGTAATTTGCAAGAATATTTACGAGATTCTAGATTTGGATTCTCGCCGATATATAAGCCCTGCTAATGAAGGAAAAATGTAGGAATAAAAACTCGGACAAAATTATGCATGTTGCAAAAATGTTATTAAGTTGAAAAGGGGAAATAACTCAAAAGTTGTACAGATGTCATAATCGCAGGTGCACAGATTCCCTTGGTACTAAATATTTGTGCCAAGTTTCAGAAACATTGACCTAAAAGCTCAGACAAAAATATGCATGTTGTAAAAAAGCTTCTATGTTAAAAAAGGGAAATAACTCCCACAAAAAAAAGTCTGACAGACATCATAATCGCAGGTACACAGGTTCCCATCATCCCATGGTACTAAATATCTGTGTCAAAGTTTTCTAAGTACAAAAATGGGGATAACTCCACTAGTGATGCGGACCGGACCACCTTGGGTCCACTGACAATGCGGTCCAGTCCGGTCCGGTCCAGGCCATTCCGGTACACATGCCTGGACCGGTCCAAAACAGTCCGGTCCACCTATAATAGGCTACCGTATATATTAATGAATTCTCTGTTTTCTCAAAGTTTTACTCTGTATAGTACAACCTATAAGGTTACTGAGTTCAGTGCATTGCAATGAGTCCATATTGTATGCATCATTGTCTGTCTCTGGTGGGATATACTGGGAACGATGCACGATAATAGTATTTCTAGTACCGGTAATGCGAACATGCACTAATTAAATGTATTGGACAGATATATAGCTAGGGTCAGAATGTGTTATAACCAATCTAATATACATGTATGGCACTCAACTATTCATATGCATGATTCGTATCATACTTATTTTCATTAAATTGAAATTTAAACGAAATAACTATAGTATTATTATTATCTATTGTCGTCTGTATTATTGTTATAATTTTTTTTTTGGTAAAACATACTCTCCTAGATGGAGGAAATAAAGATATATATACCTAAGTACAACTACTATTGGATTAATGTGACTGTCTTGTATATGTACTATGTAATGTGGTTTGCATGTTTCTTCGATAATTATAACTGTGAAAAACAATAGAATACTCGATTCGATATCCATCCAAATTGATTAGTTGATGCCATGTTACACTGTTTATGACAAATAGTTCCATACTCATTCAGTTGCATGTTTGTCGCAGTGATAGGGTGCTACAAAGTGTTGACCAGTGTAGGATAGTAGTTATTAAAACAATTTAGAATGAAACAAGCAATTTTTATATTTTGAAAATGTTTTCAGAATGCTTAACATTTTGCGACATCAAAGCAGGCGGTCGGAAATCGGCGACATCAAAGCAGGCGGCCGCCCACACTGGCACTTTCATAAGGAAAGTGACATGTACAAAGTACATCTACCGGTATACATTGTTTTCGTGGCATGAAACGTTTAATATATATTAACCACTTGAATGTGTCAATTAGAGCTGAAACGGTTGACCCATTCTTCTAACCGGTTAACCATCGGGGTTAACCGGATTTCAACCGGTTAACCGCTAAATTTCTAGCGGACTTCTCTCACACTAATTATGTCGACATTATGTCATGCTCCAGGGACAAGCCTATGTGAGAAGTAGTAGCTGAAATAAAGACCTTATTATTCACGGCATTTAACGATATTCAAAAACACGCATTAACTGTTCTTTTGCTGGCTATCGTGATGGGGAATGAGCAAGTGAAATTTGTGAATGGCAGGGGAGATCGCTTATTTGCCGTGATCAGCATATGTTTGGGCATTTGTAAAACGAGTAAAATAGTATGGGTATTGGTAAAACGAGTAACAAAACTATATATTAAATATCTGTAATATATCATTATCATCATTGGTATATCCTCCAATGCATTATATATAAAGACAAGAAAGTAATAACTACATGTAGAGAACAAAAAGGAAGGTCAGTTAGGTCAGACTCGCAGTCCTATTCAGTATTCGAGCTATTCGTCGGTATCATGATAGCGGACACTAGTGTTGGGAGGTTATATAATTTACGTTTCGGTTTCGGTTTTAGTATGCAATCACTTAACATATAGCAATTACTGCCAAATTGAGTGTTAAATAGTCCCACAGACACAACCAGTTACAGAGTAGCATGGAGCATCAATTTCCTTGATAAAAGGGAAGATTATTGAAGAAGTTTTGGGTTGCTTCAACTACGATGTCTGTTGGGTCACTCAATTGAATTGATCATATTAAATCACAACAGGGAGGAAGAACGGGAAGAGTGACGACATTGTGCAGCTGATCTCAATCTTCAAACTTTGTCGACTTACATAGTTTTTATAAACCCCACTGTAAAACAGTTTTATATATAGTATGTCGTGGTGTGATTCCAATTTGAATCCATGTTGCTTCGTGCAGTATTAACTATTAAGTTACGAAAGCACGCATTGCCACACAACGCCACTTTTACGTTGTCACTTCCTTGTGTGCATTCAGACTTGATACATAGTGACTGCACACATGCTTTTGTCGGAAGAAAACTTCAAAGGGTCGGAATTGATTGAAGGTCGCCGACACTTCCAGACAGTTCGAGAATTGCTACTAAGTATCTGATACTACCGCGTGTACCAATTAATGCTTGCATTGCACTCTACTATCGGTGACACGGGATTTAGTATTAGTTTTGCATCATTTAACCTAATATTTTGAGGATTATTCACATTCACATTCAACTGACAACGGGATGCGGTTACGTCCGGTTCAAATTTTTCTAACCGGTTACGTCGCTAACCGGATGCTAACCGGTTAACCGTCTAACCGTTTCAGCTCTAGTGTCAATACATCGTTGCTAATTGATATGACAGGAAATACGCAATAATATTCGCGATAGTTTATTATAACTGAAGTAAAATAGTGGACCGGACCGGAGAGTACCGGACCGGCGACAAAAAGTGGTCCGGTCCAGTGACACCCGGACCGGACCGCGGTCCACCCCTGAACCACGGACTGGTCCAAAGCGGTCCGGTCCCCATCACTAAACTCCACCAAAAAAGTCTGACAGATGCCATAATCGCAGGTGCACAGATTCCCAAGGTGGTTGATAACTACCGTACATGTATGCCAAATTACATGGAAGACAATTGAAAAAACGACTGAGAAATTTGTGTCCATGGACAGATTCCAGCCGATTCCAGTATACCCCCACAACTTCATTGCAGGAGGGATATAATTAATAGATTAGACTTTGAAGGCACGGACAGTGTTCATTGCAGAAATATTCATATTTGTTCAAATCGCCATCAACGGAAGGAATATTATAATATATATTGTTTTGTTCATATGCCAAACATAATCAGCGCATAAATACCGGTAGTATATTGTCATCAAGACGTACGATGCTGTATGAGTGTATGTAAAAAAGAACCTTCTCGTGTTACAGAAGTTTTGCTTCTGTTTACATAACACAGTGCAATTCTATACACACAAATTATATAAACACTCTTTATTGTTTCCATATCTGGAAAACAGTAACAAATAACGCTCTTTATGTTTACTACATGTATATCCGGATCTAAACAAAAGCCAGGTTCTTTTTTTGCTTTTGTTGACATAACAAACGAAAAACATTTGACAATAACCTACTGTTTACGCCATATTTCTGATTGGTATAAGAACAAACTCTGTATTTTTTTGACAGAGCTGAATATTTTAACAGCTTACCCCGGTACTCACCGCCAACACTGGACATATCTTTAAAGGTACTCAATCCGATCAGAGGGTCCTATATTAATCGTTGTTTGGCTTTGGGGGTAAAAAATATTTGATTCGAGTCGGGAACCCACTCATCAGAGCTCAGAGTGATTAGATATCGATTTTTGAAATTAATTAATTTTCGGAGATCTTTCTCAAAAGATAACAGATCACGTGATCAAAACGAACAAATTGCGGATGTAAGATGGATAACTCTAAAATCAAGCGGTTATTATTGTTGATATCAAGCACTTTATTTTAGAGTTATGCATCTTTTTTTACCACCAAAGCCAAAGAAATAGTAATATAGGACCCTCTGATCGGATTGAGTACCTTTAATATAATGAAGCGACAGAATCAATGTGGCCTGTACATGCACATACAGATATATGGTGACCTCTGTGACATGCATAATGACAGCTGTCAGGGGATGAGTCCCAAATATATGGTTGTTTGTTTTTCATATGCCATAATGGTAACAGATTCACTGGCATGATAGTGAGCAAAATGTTTTTATTTTCAAAACTAAATAAAAACCTAAACATGTAGATCAACATGTTTACTTAAAATTGAGCCCATAAAGACAGACATCACCAGGATGTGCATGTTGTCCAGTACCTGTATGGCTGTATATCATGTACCGTAACACGTCCAGACATGACCAGAGGCGGACTGGCCGATCGGGAGACCAGGAAAATTCCTGATGGGTCGGAGGCCATGGGGGGTATATGTTGTTGGGCTGCAGCCTGCAAAGAAAACCGACGTGGGTTGCCATATGTGTTGTTTAACCAGCCTAATTGGTTAATCATAATTAGCTGTAAATCCCAAAAGATTTCTCACGCACCCCTCCCCTCCCAGATACTCCCCCACTTTCCAACACAATAGGAACGCTTCAGTTGAGGCCAGTCTAGATGCTAGGTTTAGCCATTTTCTTGTAGTTTTCAAAATTTCCTCACCCCGGGCCGAAACACCATGGACCATGGTTTGTCCTGTACTCTTGTTCATAGCCGTATGCATTTGTCTGGAGTTAGACCACTAGATGTTAGAATTTATGCAATTTTTCAGGTAAAAATATCTGAATGGTCTCATACCGGGAATATACAGAACCATGGTTTATGAATATATAGGATATTAGGCTAGAGCAGTGAGGTGAAGGGGGATGCAAATGGAATTATGCAAAAACATGTATTTGGTCTGATTCTGATTCAAGGGCGGGGGGTGCAGTTGGAATTCCCCAAGGGGGACACCCCCCAAACAGATTCTGATTGAAGGGGGCGCAGATGGGTCGGTATTATAACCATTTCCCGGGCTGTGTTTTTGGCCCAGTCCGCCTCTGGACATGATTACATGTGCAATGTACATGTACAATGTAGATCATGATAAGATTTTATAAAACTTATTACAAAAAAATATATATTATTACTCACGTGTAATCATATATATTGAATGCAGGTTTATACTGTCAAGTTGGTTGAGAATGTATTTGTTGCACCGACAGAAATTCACAGAATGATATTCAACTTCCCTTCAGTAGGCAAATCAGATAACTGGACATCCACATAATCAGTCCATCCCTCTTTGAATAGCTGCAAATGTAAACACAACAACTTTCAACAATATGCAAATATTTTGTAAGACTGAACTTCACGAAATATAACACTTTGCCCCACAACTCCCTATATAAAACAATGATGACGAAATCGGGGTAAATATTGATCCTTGGACCATTCCGTCATTTCCGACTTGTCCGATATTCATTAACGTCATCACAAGGAATTGTAGCACATTGTACCGGTATATTCTTCAAACTTGAGGATATACATACATGTGCATGTATTTTCATAATTTTGGTAAATGTTAATTCTAAATTATAACACAATGAAGATCATCTTTGCCATTCTTGAATGCCCCATGAGTAAAAACGCTACGATCTACGGATTACCAGAATGACCACTATAGACAGCCCTTTTAATTCAGATTGTTTGGCTTCGGCAATCTGCTACGGCAACCCTTTACCGTGGCCCAGTTTGCTTCAGCAAATGGCTTCGGCATTGCCAATTGCCAATTATGAGTGCTGCTATAGATGACATCAATTAATTTAATAATATCTCGCGTAGCTGTACTCTCTTTAATGCGCGACCATGTAATCGTAATATTGATATTTTAAAGAAACATGTTAATGAATGATGTACTACCCCGCTGCCCGCTGGACAAAACAAGTGTCCATTGGCACCGCGGTGTATTTGCCGTTCGGCTGCGGTGTCAGAATTTGTAACTGCAGTTGAGCACCGCGGCCGAACGGCAAGTACACTGCGGCCAAACGGCAAGTTCACTGCGGCCGAAAGGCAACTACCCTCGCGGTCGAATGGCATGTACACCGTGGTTAGATTTCTGGTTTGTATTCTCTTTTTTCAGTTTGATGAAAGTACACCGTAGCAACTACACCATGCCGAATGGCAATTACACAGCGGCCCAACTGTAGTTAGCCGGTGGAGCCGCGGTGTAGTTGCATTTCGGCCGCGGTGGCAACGCTAACCGCACCGCAGTTAAGTGGACACTTGTTTTGTCCAGCAGGGTATATTGAACTTCATTGGCCAATGTGTACCAACCATGTACCAGTATGTATATACCATACATGTACAGTTACCGAGAATACTTAAAGTAATCGATCACCTCCAAATCGGTGTCATCCTACCCGGTAGTAATACTGCAGAAAACTCCAACACTGTGTTAAGGTTATACAGTAGCTTCAACCTTGCACCTCCCCTGCTGGGCAAAACAAGTGTCCACTTAACCACGGTGCAGTTAGCATTGCCACCGCAGCCGAAATGCAACTACACCGCGGCTTCACCGGCTAACTATAGTTACCAATACAAAAGACAATAAAAACCAGAAATCAAACCATGGTGTACATGCCATTCGGCCCTGTTGTACCGGTAATTGCTTTTTGACCATGGTGTTCATATGTGTACTTGACGTTCGGCCGTGGAGTACCTGCCGCTCAGCCGTGGTGCGCAACTGCAGTTACAAACTCTAACAACGAGGCTGAACAGCAAATACCGGTACACAACGGTGTCAATGGACACTTGTTTTGTCCAGCAGGGTACATCCACTGCGGTTACACCACGATGAATGTCATCACTGTTTACGATACTGGGTTGAATTTAAGCAGGCCCAGCATTATTCTTCACTCGCATACTAAATTTTCCGCATGCCTGTTGCCTATGACTAAAAATCAAGCCCAGTTCCAATGTGTGGGGTACCGGTAGAAGAGAATTTTTTTTATCGTTTTTGGCAGATGCAAGAAAATAATGTGATAGCAATTTTCCTGATTTACATGTTTATATATTAATATTACCACTGTAAGATTACTGGCAGATATCGCTAGTCAAATGCTATGCTTCGCAGTGGTAACGGTTGACTGGCGGTACATGTAGACATGACAGTCTGACATTCCCAGCCTACCATCTCATAAAAGGTGTCTAATAAGTATCATGAACATAATAGTACCGTACAATACCGGTAGGTGTACATGTACATGTATGCGAAAAGACTGGTAACCAAATCTGAGCGCTGTTTGTTTTACATGTATTTCACAACACATGGATAATTAATATTCTAAATTATTTGCATCACTGTACATGTATATCCATGTGTCAATTACGAACGTGCGTGTAAATGTACGGTAGATGTGTGTTTTATCGTACCCTCACTAAGATTTCAAATGACATTGGACCCTTGGCGTACAGGTTATTGACCTTTATTAGGAGGTGACGCTGAATATTAAATATTCAAAGAATACACGTACATGTACATTGGGACGTGAACTCAAAGTTTTTTGTTTGTTAGAAATCTCAATTGCATATATATTAATTCGTGCAGCGCGATCGATGTGATCTGCATTTATTTATTAATTTTTTTCCAGAAAAATTATAAATGTAAATGTAAAACATCACCAATAAATCATGCATCACCCAAGCCAAACACACGGTCACCGTCTCGATTGTTTACAACACTTCGTTCTGTTTCCTATCAGAAAATTGTATGAAACTAAAATTGGTGGCCGTCGTTCATTTTCTCTTTTCAATTTAATGTTTTTTTTAATAAAATGAGTTCATGTCTCAAAGTTCTTGTTTACAATGTTATTCAATAATTATTATTACAGTTGATAAGCTATTCTCCCGACCTCGTTTGTTGCGTTGACGGTTATCTCGACCGTGTTTGTTGCGTTGGTGGTCATGCCGACCGCGTTATGTTGCGTTGACGGTTTCCTCGACCGCGTTGAGAAAAAATCATGACCGCGTTGGAGTAACGTTACGACCGCGTTGGATCAACGTTACTCCAACGCGGTCGGGAGGACCATTACTTTTGAGAAGGTCTGTAGCTGAATGGTCTGTAGCTGTATTCAGCTACCGGTATTTTTTATACTCTCAAAGTCTCAAACCAGCTGTTTTTCGATAATATTATAAACTAGAAGCGCTAATTTGCGCATCAAAATTAGGCTACCATATTCTCCGGCCACACTCAACCAATTCAAAGCCAGCACTTGTTTTCTGACAAAGTGTTGCCTTTGGTCAACACGGCAATTCTGATTTTGTGTGAAAACTTACTACGGTGGTCGATATCAGTAAATATTCTGGGGACTATTTTCTGCGAAAGCATTCATTAACTAACTTATAAAATAAAGATCAAATTCATCCCAAACCCTTGTTTACTTCTTCCCGATGCTAAACCGGTAGGGCCGGGGGAGTTAGAATGGTGTACCTACCTGTATATCAAGCATTTAGAATTACATACCACTAGCGGTTCACCGTTTGTGAGCGATACTGGTAACTATTCATAACAGTATATACAGATATTGTGCGGCATATTGCAAATGTATGGCACAACATAGGGACAACTGAAATTAAAATGCCACTTCTGAACATGATGTCCTGGTCATTTACCCACTAAACAGATTGAATAGTTCTGACTCGCTAATACTCAATCTGTTTGGTGGGAAAATATATAATGTGTGAAAACTTACTAAACATAACATTGTTTAATATAGATCTGTATTTTCGCGATTTGACATACATGTATGCGTTTCCGTATTTTCGGGAGAGAGTCAGCTGGGGTCCGTGTCGTTTCGGTCCAGAGTCGTTTCGGCTGGGACGTTTCGGCCGGGACGTTTCGGCTCAGTTTTAGGCCGAAACGTCTCACTTATTGAGCCGAATAGTCTCAACTTTATCTGACTTTTGATGATATTTTCTTTGAATATTTCGTGCATTTATGAGTTGTTATGAGGGAATTTTTTTATGAAATGTGACTTTTGATGACATTTTCGTTGCGTAATTCAGTATGTATTTTTATGACTTATACCAATAAGATATTTGAATACAATGTGACTATAGCGGTGATTTTCTTTGCGTATTTGTGAATGAAATGTGACTTTGTTTGATGTTGTTTGATGTTATTCACACTTTAACTCGGTTGTTTGCATTACATCTGTCACTCAGACACATAGTGAGAACTGATTAGATGTTGTTTCTGACAACCGGCCAACTTCTATCAGTGTTTGTTTAGGGTTCCTAGAGTATATTAAGCATGGGATACTGCTCTGTTCATATCATCTTGAAATCGTTCAACATGCCGTACAACCTTCGTCGACAAGCTACAACCAAGGAAAGCCCTCCCGACAACCCTTGCATCAAGTGTGGGAAAGACGTCTCGTCACACCAACAAGCCGTAGACTAGCACCAATTCTGCATGCCGAGGCAGACCACGTCGCGATCTCCGTGGCAGCTCGTGACCTTGAGACAGACCACAGAACCAAATACACCAAGATCGACTTGGCGCTTGAAGAGTTGTGGCAGCAATATCATGAATATAGAGAGAAGAACGTAACGACGACAGATTTTCTGCGAAAGTGCAACGAAATTTACAAGATGGGAAAGAAGAAGAACTAGTGATGAGAACTGAGAATTGTGTGACATTGTTCGGTTTTTCATATACAGTTGTAGTCACAATATATTAGCTATATTAGCGATGTTATTCATTTTTATGGTTTCGGACTAAAACCATAAAAATAAATAACATCGCTTAAATGCTTTTACTATGTCGTTTATTTATGTTTAAATTTACTGAAATAAATTGTTATCCATATCGCCAAAACTGTTGTCAAATCTGTCATAATCTCCAACACACCATAAAGTGATGAAATAAATCAGCTTAAGTAGTGATTAAGCTGTATAAGCCGAGTTAATCCCCTGCAATCAACTCCAATTAACACAATATATGGGGCCGAAGCGTCCCGGCCGAAACGTCCCAGCCGAAACGTCCCTGGACCGAAAAGGTCTGAGCCGAAACGTCTCCGGACCGAAACGACCCGTTCCCGTCAGCTGAAGCAGTGAGTGGAACTCGCTCGGTTAAACTCTGGCTAGAGATGTTCCCCTCTTTACCTGTTTTAACGCACCAACCAAACTGCGTTTTAGCAGCATCATATTGATACTTCCAGGAATGATTAAGATGTTCAATCTTCGGTGATAAATATTATAAATGTAATTTTCAAGGTATTTCGCATTGCATAAGAGTTTTTTAAACCGTTATGACCGACATCAACCGTCGTAGTAAGTTTTCAGACATAATCTATTAATCACCATCGCTGTGCCGACAAAAGGCAACAAGCGATGATTTTGATTTGGTTGAGGGTGACCGGAAAATATGGTACGGACTACGGTAGCCTAATTTCGATCCGCAATTTAGCGCTTCTAGTTTATTATCGAAAACAGCCGGTTTGAGAGTATAATATATAGCTGAATACAGCTAGGTTAGCTGAATACAGCTATTGTACTTTTGTAGCTGTATTAATTCTCACATTTGCCAGACCTGGTCATGTGAATTGTGATGTAATTCCAGAAAAAAAATTCTCAAAAATATATTTATAATGTATTGCAAAAAAAATTAATTTACCAAGCGGACCCGTCAGATAAATACATGTTTTTCCATTACTACATCAGGTCACACTCAGAATTATCATAGAATGACTGTATGACACAGTATGTGCAAGTCGACACGGTAAACAAAGGAATCACAAAGTCGAACTCGAAAACAAAGAAATTACTGCTTTTTCAATCGTACTTAAATTAATTATTACACTAGTAACATTCGTTTCATAACGAAGACGTACCCCGATAGATTAATAACACTTTACTTACCTGCTAATAAAACAAATTTGTAGTTAAAACAGCCAGCCATCAAATGCGGAATTCAAAATGGCCGCGAGATTCGTCCCCAAAAAATAAAAACAGGAATCAGCGAAACGAAACAAAACTAACCAAGCTTTAATATGTTACCTGTATATCAGTTACATAAATAGCATGTCAGCATTATTATTTTTATATATAACGATTAACGTATAATGTATAATATTTATATTTCACATGTGTATAATTATAAGACAGACAATCTGAGGCAATCACATAATTTAATTATGATTTAAAATTCACCAATAAATTAAACCTTTGAAACCTTTTGAATTAAGTACCGGTAAGGGGGACATCAAATGATTATTTTGCTTTGTAGTAAATTAATGAGAAGACCACCACCAAAATGAACATGGCTAATGTCACCCCCCCCCCCCCCCCCCCAGCTTTGGTCAAAATGTTCAACTATTGAAAATGCTATGCCAGCCCCAGTATTTGTAAATTTTACATCATACATGTATATTATATGTGTGTGTGTAAATTTAAATTGTTTTGATTATCCAATTAATAGGTGAGACATCTTTTTTCTTTTCTACTTTTGGTAAAAATATTTGTCTGAAATGACTGTTACTTGCAAATTTCCAGACATATGAGATTGGTCTGGTCCTTTTTTTTGGGTGATATTGAAAGAATTAGTAATACTAATCATTTTTAGTTGATTTTTCTCCATAGAGTAACACTTTATTCAGCAATTTAAAGAATTTCTATGCACATTGAACACATTGCATATCTCCAATTCTCTCAAATATTGTGTTTGTCCCTGAAAATAGTAAATAGTGACCACCTCACCAATATTTAAACACCATTGCCTTCACAAATAGGCCTCAACTGTGTTATATTGGTATACATGTATTTTATCATCAGATGCATGCCTTCTTCTTAGAATTGCCTATTATGTCATTACATGGGTTGATATTGAATTGATTATGTTACATGTACATGTATGTTGAATTGCTTTTCTACATTGGTGTGGCTAAAACTGGATAAATAACTCAAAGTGAATATTTCACAGTGGCGCTTTCCTTTGAATTCATATCTGAAAATGGTAGCTCTGGTATTTTTCATCCCAGGAACATTACAGCTAAAACTTAAAATAATGTCTATGCACATTCAATGCACTGTATGTCTCCAATTCTCTGAACTGTTTTGTTTGTCACTGAAAATAGTCAATAGATGTTCATGTACATTGTACATGTAATTACCACCTCACCAATATTAAAACACCATTGCCTTCACAAATAGGCATCATCTGTATTGCTATTTGGTAAATTTGATCATCAGAGACATGATTTCTTCTTATAATTACCCTTTCATGGGTAATATGGAGTGGATTTGTAGCCACGTGGACTTTGGATTTTCCTTCAGTGTGTCTAAAACTGAATAAATTACTAAAATTTGATATTTTACAGCACCCCTATCCAAAAATTTGATATTTATAAGTGGCAACTCCCGCACTTTTCATTAAAGGAACATTTCATCAAACAATTTAAATAATTTCTATGCATATTGAATGCACTGCATGTCTCCAATTATCTCAACTGTTTTGTTTGTCACTGAATATATTCAATTATTACCACCTCACCAATATTAAAACACCACTGCCTTCGCAAATAGGCCTCAACTATGTTATATTGGTATACATGTATTTTATCATCAGATGCATGCCTTCTTCTTAGAATTGCCTATTATGTCATTACATGGGTTGATATTGAATTGATTATGTTACATGTACATGTATGTTGAATTGCTTTTCTACATTGGTGTGGCTAAAACTGGATAAATAACTCAAAGTGAATATTTCACAGTGGCGCTTTCCTTTGAATTCATATCTGAAAATGGTAGCTCTGGTATTTTTCATCACAGGAACATTACAGCTAAAACTTAAAATAATGTCTATGCACATTCAATGCACTGTATGTCTCCAATTCTCTGAACTGTTTTGTTTGTCACTGAAAATAGTCAATAGATGTTCATGTACATTGTACATGTAATTACCACCTCACCAATATTAAAACACCATTGCCTTCACAAATAGGCCTCATCTGTATTGCTATTTGGTAAATTTGATCATCAGAGACATGATTTCTTCTTATAATTACCCTTTCATGGGTAATATGGAGTGGATTTGTAGCCACGTGGACTTTGGATTTTCCTTCAGTGTGTCTAAATCTGAATAAATTACTAAAATTTGATATTTTACAGCACCCCTATCCAAAAATTTGATATTTATAAGTGGCAACTCCCGCACTTTTCATTAAAGGAACATTTCATCAAACAATTTAAATAATTTCTATGCATATTGAATGCATTGCAATTCTCCAATTATCTCAACTGTTTTGTTTGTCACTGAATATATTCAATTATTACCACCTCACCAATATTAAAACACCACTGCCTTCGCAAATAGGCCTCAACTACATGTATGTTATATTGGTATACATGCATTTTATCATCAGATGCATGCCTTCTTCTTAGAATTGCCTATTATGTCATTATATGGGTTGATATTGAATTGATTATGTTACATGTATGTTGAATTGCTTTTCTACATTGGTGTGGCTAAAACTGTATAAATAACTCAAAGTGAATATTTCACAGTGCCGCTTTCCTTTAAATTCAATCTAAAGTGGTAGCTCTGGTACTTTTCATCAGAGGACATTTCAGCCAAAAAAATTTATAATTTCTATACGCATTGAATGCATTGCATGACTCCAATTCTCTGAACTGTTTGTCACTGAAAATAGTCAATACATGTACATATAATTACCATCTCACCAATATTAAAATGCGAATGCCTTGACAAATAGGTCTCATCTGTGTTGGTATTTGATAAATGTTATCATCAGAGACATGATTTATTCTTATAATTACCCTTTCATTGGTAATTTTGAGTAAATTATTAGCCACGTGGACTTGTGATTTCCCATCAGTGTGTCTAAATCTGAGCAGATTACAAACAAAATTATATTTGACAGCATCCCTATCCTAGAATTTGATATCTGAAGGTGGTCAATCAGGCATTCATTGAATGGACATTTTACTCAACAATTTAAATCATTTCGAAGACCGTTTAATTAATTTCATGTCTCCAATTTCTTCAAATGTAATGTTTGCACATGAGAACAGTAAATAATTACCACACCTCATGAATATTAAAAAACTCTTGTCTTCACAAATACAGGTAGGTCTCAACTGTATGGGATGCCCTTTTCACATTTATTATATATTTGCGCAAATAACCTCTATCTTTAAGCGCAAATATTTATGCTTAAGCGTAAATCATTTGCGCTTAAGCGCAAATAAAAATTAATATTTCATTAATCACCCCTGAATTAATTTGAAATGGCACAGGCCTAAACACATCACTAAGTCTATATAGACCCAGCATATGTGGGAAACAATCCCCCAGTAACCCCAAGATCCCTTTTATCTGTACAGTATATGTCTCTTTTATAACATATAATAGATCTCTGGGATGGGGACACAAATTCTTGGGGACAGGTATACTGATAATATGAAAATAGGTGTTTCCCCCTAATAGTCAATAAGTACCCCATATCAGGGAAGAAAGCCACCAGTAACCACTAATTCCCTATTTGGGGCCATGGAAAATGTATATACACTGTATCTGTGCAGGGGATATCCCTTTTATAAAATAGACTAGAGCTCTGGGACTGGGGCACCATTTCTTGGGACACCAGGGACAGAGATGCTGATATGCATATGGAAATAATGTTTTTTTTCAACTTTTGAGTCTGTATATGGGGAAACTACTATGGGCCAATGATAATATTCTATGATATGGACTTAATCATTCACAATCAGAGGGAAGTAAGGGAGTATTAGGTATTTGTGCTTCAGCCCAAATGATTTACGCTTTAGCGCGACAAAATTGATAGACACATAATTGCACTTAAGCGCATATGATTTGCGCTTAGCTGCAAATATTTGCGCTTAAAGGGGTACTGTACGCCATTTTCAATAAATTCCCGGTGATAACAACGATCTATTATCGATACTATATAGAAATATAAGTAATTTGAGTCGAAGATGTATTCTGTAAACGCTCAGGTTAATAGGCTATCTTAAAATTTAATAATTTAAAAGTTAATAATTTAATATAAATTGATTTTATGGCTCCAGCCATAAAATGGCGTCTCTTAAAATTGGAATTTCCGTGTACAAAACGTAATCAAATTATAATTGAGGGATACTGGATTAATAAAACAATTGCACACACGATCGTTTGAAACATTATGCTTATACGGGGAGAAAACCCAAGCCACTCATTGACTAGTGACCATACACTAACTTAAATGAGTATATGGGACTGCTAAGCATATAATATAATGTTTATTTGATTCATTTGGTTGAAAACTGTACAAAAATTACTCGACAACGACAATTTGTATTTTTGCATTCCGGTAAATTTTCCATCCGTAACAATACTTCGTACTCAACAGACTTTCAAAAAATGGAAAAGTTGTTACCTTATTCTCCGACTCGGGGATTATAGAAACCAACAACAACATCTTGGGTACAGTACCCCTTTAAGCACAAATAAATAATAAATGTGAAAAAGGTCTCTCATAAAACTGTGTTATATTGGTATAGTTTATCCTCAGATGCATGCTTTCTTCTTAGGATTGCCCATTATGGGTATAGCTAAAACTGAATAAATAACCCAAAGTGAATACACATGAGTTTACAATTATTGAACTTGATGAATTGTGGGGTGTCATGTTGTGGTTTGAGTATTATGTATGATATTAATGATGAATTATATATTTGCTCAACTACTTTCATTACGAAAATAGGAATGGGGAAATACTTTATATAAACACAAGACATCCAATTTAAACAAAGGCTCAGAATTAGGAACTGATAAATGGGTTGAGCAACAAGCAACAATTGTATGTTTTGTATTCAAACGTGTCAAGTGACACGGAGTTGATCCACTTACTGTGTCAACAAGTTATATAGGCGACACAGCGCGACACATTTGCTGTGTCAAATGACACAGCGATAAAACTCGGCTTGAACAGTTCCAAATTCCACAAATAAACTACCCAAAAGCATATATGTACTTATATGTCATGATATGAAACGTTACTACATCGATTCCGAGGGGCTGGGAATTATTTTATATTTTTACAGAAACGTGTCATATGACACATAACACGGGAAAACGACACGTTTCGTGTGTCAGCAATGATATTGGTAATTTTGTTTAGAAACTTGCGACACAGAGCGACACATATAGCGTGTCAGATGACACACCTGCACTAATTGTAATAAAATAATGAGCTGCCGTGTCGCTATACGTGTCGTTTGACACACCCACTTGACTACTTGACACGGAAAAGTTTTTCAGTGTACATGTACATGCACGAAGTAAATTACTCTCCATTTGCGTGCATTACATATCATCGCCTATCGGGCTCTGCTCAATGTTAAACTCAAGTTTCCAAAAATCAGGCGGGGGTAGATCCAATGAAATATAACTGAAATATGAATTTGATATGTATTGATATTATTGTATGATATGGTACTAAGAGTTATCGATTACTGTTATTACGATTACCCCAACCCTGATTATTTGGTGGGAGATGTTCAAAGTTCAACACTAATTGTAGGACACAGTGTAGTTCTAATCATGGGAAGTTATGTACGGTACGAAATCAGAGCCGAATTAAAAGAGAGGTTTAGCAAACTAACGGTTAGCAGTTATGACTATTTAGCTATTGAATTCGTTAACCATTTCATGACGGGAGCTGCGGTGGCTACTCTTGTATATGCGAGTCGACAATAGGTCGCCCCGCATATATAATAGAATGCATTGGCCTAAAAAAATGTAATTTTTATGATTTTTTCTTACATTCTAAAACAATTCTCATAATGTTTTCCTATATTCTTTAACAATTTTATCATTTTTATCATTTTTTTCTTACATTTTTTAAACATTATATCATTTTTTATCATTTTTTTTTATTCTTTATCATGTTTTCTTACATTCTTTAACAATTTTTATCATTTTTTATCTTTATTTCTTACATTATTTTTTTTCATTTTACTTATATTTTTTAACAATTATAACAAATAATATAAAATTTGTTAGGTAATTGCATTCTCTTATATATGCGAAGCGACCTATGATCGACTCGACTCGCATATATAAGTGAATGCATTGGCACAGCGTTTTCACAGAAAAATCAGGAAGCTCCAGTCATAAAAGGGTTAACTGGTTAATCGTGGGCAATGATATTTTCGCTTCTGGTCCGGGAGATAATAGGGGTACCCTTGCAGTGGGATTGCACCCCCATGGGACTTAACTTCACCCCACTCATTTTGTTCCTTATTATGTCCTTCAACTTTTAAGCAATGTTAACACGAAAGAAAGTGGCCTTGTAGACTCCAGAAAAGATGGCGTCCATCATGGCCACCGTTTTTCAGACTAGGCCCTAAGTCAATTTGATGCGAATTATAGCGGGAAATCTAGTAAAATGTATAAAAATGTATGCATTTTCGTGACCTCATCCAAGATGGCAGCCAAAATTGCCGCCGGAATGTGAAAATATGACGTTTTTGTTTTCACCAATATCTTCTGGATCAGTTTATGCTGTTTGGAACTGGTTGAGAAATGTACTTTATTTTTTATTTTTATATTATATGCAAATATGGAAGGTGTGAGTGGTCGTGTGTGCGGGTAGGGCTGAATGGCCATTGATGAGGTGCATATGTATACCCGGAGTGACCCTATGGTCATTGTTGTGGTGTTTATGTATTTCTTGAATGTCTATTTGGCCACGTGTGGAGAATAGGTACACAAGGAGTGACCATGATATGGTCATAGGCCAAGTGTAGGAGTATACCTGGTGTCATGTGTGAAGGTATGTGTATGAAGCTAGTGGCTATATGGCCATTGGTGAGGCATTTTTGGGCATTTTTCTACGTTTTTAGCCCAAATTTTTCAAATTTTTTTTCAGTTTGTAACCATTTCATTTTAGTATGATTTTGGTGATTAAGTTGAATAGTAATTGTGTTAATAATGTTAAATAACTAATCGTGCTAAAAAAAATTGAAGAATTTTTTTTATTTTTTTTTACCATTTAAATTTTTTGTTTTATGCAAAATTGTCCAAATTGCAACCATTTCATCTTAGTATGATTTTAATGGTTAAATTCGCCATTAATTATTTTAATAGTGTTAAATAATTTACAATTTGTCTTCTACAATGTTTTTAAATTGATTTAAGAAGGTTTCTACTTGTTTTCTAAGTTGAGGGGGGTCTAATTCAAATCCAATTAAACATTGTACTGTTCAAAATTAGATCAATTTCTTAAGGCGTATGGTAGATATACGTAACTAGTTTTCAAAACTTATGCATATGCCTTTCTATCATGTGCGTTATGCACGCGAGTCGGATTTTACAAATTAAATTATGATGAAAAACCCTGAATTTTGGGTGTGATCACATTTGTGGTCATAATATTCCCATTAGAGAGTGGATGGACACGGGGCATGCGACACTGTGCAGTATATATGTATATGACAAGCATGACATGAGATATTAGTATCTTTCTACTAAACTGTGCTTCCAGAGTTATCAGGAATAGAGTATCGGTGTTATTTCTTACCCAAATACATTTTAAAACGGGGTATGTGGGTTAAAGGACCGCTGGGAGATAATAGGATGTCCCATGACTCCTATATTTCTATCGTATCACAGTAAAGCTGTTTTTGTAAAATTGGCGCGGTTTACACGATCAAAGTTCGATTTTCTTTACAATATGTTACAAGCAACTAATTATATAGAGTTACGCTTCTTGAATTTGTGTAGGGAAACTCGAGTCAGCATAACAACAAAATCTGGCTGCTGATTGGTTGATTATCATTGAGGGAAATATGGAAGGGGTCTGGATATTTTTATGCTGCTGATTTATGTGCAGTAAATGGAGTAGTTGTATAAATGCAAGATTATCGTTTGAAAAAAAAATACCGAAAAGTGCGCGTTTGTTGTCACATACTGGTGCAACGGAAGACGTTCTAAGGAAAAATTGACCACTTGAAGTTCAAATAGGCTTAACCCATGGCCGGAGGGACTTTTAGTTAACACTGTCATCTTTGGAAAATAATTAGGTATTTGTAACCTATAGATACGAAGCTTCGGTACATTAATTATTATTCATGTATTACTATATTTAAATCAGACGTATGCATACAGTCGGTGTCGAAACAAAAACACGAATGTACCGATTATTCGTGACATTCAAGTTAAATGTTCAATAATAGAAAATTATACTGTGACTGCTTCATTCATCATGATGTTAATCAAGGTGTATCGTTATTAATAACAGTATACAGTAATATCGAAATAAGAAGAATCATGTGGCCCTGGGTACTTATCCCCCAGCGCTGTGGCAAACAAATTGACAATGTATTCTTAAACCCAAACCTGTGGCGGTTTTTCATCCAATGTACCGAAGCTTCGTGCCATGTACCGAAGCTTCGTGACGTGTCAGAACTCCAGGAATATACCACCACAGGACATCATATGGCACCGATAAAAAACGTTGAATGGTGACCAGAAACCCGGATATTAATAATTTCAGATCATAATTAGCATCGATATTAACCCATCGAGGAATATGTCATAATGACACACTATATTGCACCCACCCTATATAACTGCCCCCTCTCTGACACAGGGCTACATGTAAGAAGATTATCGATGTCTACTTAATAAGACTATACAGTTCCGTCAAAATCTGGTGAAAAATGTGACCTCGCATCGTTAACCCCAAATCTGTGGCGATTTTTCATCCAATTTACCGAAGCTTCGTGACACGTACCGTCAAATGGCATCAAACGTTGAATGGTCACCATAAACTTCGATATCAGTCATTTCAGATCGTAACTATCATAGAAATAAATATTAATCCATGGTGTAATTATGTCAAAATGACACACTATATTACACCCACCCTATATAACTGCTTTACTTCAGCCCTGACACAGTGCTACATACAAGACGTTTATCCATGTCTACTATACAGTTCTGTCAAAATCGGGCGAACAATTTGGTCTATAAATGCCGCAGTGTGACACATTTAAGATAGACCAAAACAATAAACACCTTTCAACCCAAAGATAGTTACATTTTAATTGAAAAAATAGTCCAAGCATGAAAAGTTTATTTTTGCCGATATTTAAGTCAAGTTTTTGAGAGAATAGTCCAATATTTTTGGTGATGTCAGTGGTGACAATAGTAACAATTAACCATGGTACATCAGACATGTTAGTATTCAATGTATAGAAGGCAGAATAGCCAATTTTGTACATCATCCACAACTTGTAATCGATTGCAGGACATGCTGGGGCAATATTTACCATTTTCCATATTTTGGCAGCCATTTTGGCCAAAGTCAGAATTTTGGGTCCATTGAGTTGGAATATTCATAAGTAATCATGTGCATCACTTACCTTACAAAGTTATGTTCATTTCTTGTTAAAATATGACTAGAATCCCAATTGTGATGTTTTTGTGTGACATTTTATACCGCATTCTGTAAATTCGTATTTTTGAGGGAAGGGAAGGGGTAATAGGACCCCAAAAAGTGCATATTGAATTGCCCCAATGATCAGTTAATATACAAAATACAAAATAACGTCACATTACTCAACCAGTTCCAAACAGCATGAATCGATCTAGAAGATATTTGTAAAAAAAAAGTTATATTTTCAACTTCCGGTGGCCATTTTGGTGGCCATCTTGGATGGTGAGTTTCAATTTTGCCCCCCAAAAAGTGACATTATGTCTTACCTTCACGAAAATATATACATTTGTATACATTTTACAAGATTGTTACCGCTATAATTTGCATAAAACTGACTTAGAGTCTGGTCTGAAAAACAGCGGCCATGATGGACGCCATTTTGTCTGGAGTCTATATGGCCACTTTTGTTCTTGTTAACATTGCTTAAAAGTTGAAGGACATAATAAGGAACAAAATGAGTAGGGAGAAGTTAAGTCCCAAGAGATGCAAGGGTACCAATATTAGCTCCCGGAATACTGTAGTACTATGACGTCGCCGGAAAATTCTTCTATTTTCGGTCAATAAAAACACGTTTTTCGCCAATTAAGCTACAAATTCACCACTGCTATCATGGATTTTCGTAATCTACATATATTTTACTACAAAATTAGACTGGATAGCACTTGTCCGTCAAAATGAGCAACATTTGTTATTTCTTGGGGTCGATCTCCTGGACTACATACTGTCACTCAATGTATACCGATTCACCTCACACATTACCATACAGCCAGTCCTTGTATACCTATACATCAGACCATGGACACCCCACTCATAACCATATAGTCACTCCTTGTATACCTATTCACCTCATCTATGATCATACAGTTAGTCCATGGTTGCCATCTTGGCATCCACCCTGTATCCAGTTGATCAATTTTGATCTAGAATAGCGAAAGGATTATGGTTCATCTCAGTTCCGTCTCAAAGTTCTGCCCATTTCCTTTCAATAATATGGCCAGAATCACAAAAGAGATTCTCGGCAAAACTCCATACTGCAACTTTAAAATTAATTTGTCATGCCCCATACTGAACTGGGACAACAAGAATAGAACATGTAGTTGTCAGTTAATTACCTAACACGTTTAATAACGAAGTGAGTCACAATTTGCTACCTTTTTTTGGAAAACGCAGAGAATAATGTTTGGGTATAGGTAAAAAATAAACTTTTTACCAAATTTGGTTGCCATTTTGGATGCCATCTTGAGCAATTCGGTCTATCAACACCGAAGTGCGACAAATTTAAGATAGACCAAAACAATAAACACCTTTCATACCAAATATAGTTACATTTTACTTGAAAACAAAAATGGTCCAAAACTGAAAAGAAATTTTTGCCGATATTTATGTCAAGTTTGTGAGAGACAAATCCAGTATTTCTGGTAATGTCAGTGGTAACAATAGTAACAATTAACCATGGTTCATCAGACATGTTAGTATTCACTGTATAGGAGGCAGAATAGCCAATTTTATACATCAACCACAACTTGTAAGCGATTGCAGGAAACGCTGGGGCATGTGACAAATTTAAGATAGACCAAAACAATAAACACCTTTCACACCAAAGATAGTTACATTTTACTTTTTAAAAATGGTCCAAAACTGAAAAGTAAATTTTTGCCGATATTTGTGTCAAGTTTGTGAGAGAAAAATTCAATATTTCTGGTAATGTGGTGACAATAGTAACAATTAACCATCATACATGTTAGTATTCAATGTATAGAAGGCAGAATAGCCATACATCAACCACAACTTGTAAGCGAATGCAGGACACGCTGGGGCAATATCTACCATTTTCCATATTTTGGCGGCCATTTTGGCAACCATTTTGAGTCAAAGTAACAATTTTGGTTCCAATAAGTTAGAATATTTATAGGTAATGCTATGCCTCTCTTACAGTACAAAGTTCTGTTCATTTCTTATTGAAATATGATTAGAATCCCAATTGTGATTGTTTGTGAAATTTTATACTGCGTTCTGTAAAATTGATTTTTTGAGGGATCGGAAAGGGCTAGAATCCCAATAATTACACATTTCACTGCTCCAATGATCAGTTAATATAAAAAATACAAAATAAAGTCACATTTCTCAACCAGTTCCAAACAGCATAAACTGATCTAGAATTTATTAGTAAAAAAACGTGATATTTTCATATTTCCGGTGGCCATTTTGGTGGCCATCTTGGATGAAGCGTATCAATTTTGCCCTATAAAAGTGGAATTATGTCTTAGCTTCGCGAAAATATATACATTTGTTTACATTTTGCTAGATTTTCCCGCTATAATTGTGCATCAAACTGACTTAGAGCCTAGTCTGCACGGCCACATTTTTTCGTGTTAACACAACTGGTTAACATTGCTTAAAAGTTTTGCATATGGAACAAAATGAGTGGAGTGAAGTTAATTCCCAGAGGGGTGCAATGGTACCCTTAATAGCTCCCGGATTATTCGCACGATCTAGCATATTTAGCACATCGTTCACAACAATCTTCTATTCTATTTGGCCAATTGATGATAGTTGTCGGATATGTGTCATTAGTGATTGATATATGATACAGCAACAAACCTACTTGGCTTAGTGACTGCATATTCAAAAGACACACACAATGCCGGAACTTGTTAACAGAAATTTTATTTATCTTTTTGCATAATTATTCTTCACTGTTCGATTGATGTTACATGCTCTTTATGGTTCGATTTGTAGGATGGCGCAAACATATTATGTTATGTGCATATATCCAATATGTGACCCGCCATATCAAATCCAGTCGTAAAAAATCGGGATTTTTTTTACCCTGTGTCAATGCATTCTATTATATATGCGAGTCGATCATAGGTCGCCTCGCATATATAAGAGGATGCATTGGCCTAACAATTTTTTATCATTTTTTTTAAATAAATGTTTCTTACAATTTTTAGGACACAAAATAAAAAAAACTCCATTACCCTGCAGGGAGCCCCAAACATATATAGAAGCATATAGAAGAGTGTCGTCTGCTCATGTTTGTCTGGGGCTCTGTATGGGTGAAATTATAAAATTGTTAAAGAATACAAGAACAAATTATTAAAATTGTAAAAAATTGTTAGGCCAATGCATTCGCATATATAAGATAATGCATTGGCACAGGGTAAAAACAAATCCCGACTTACGACTGGATTTGATATGGCGGGTCACATATATGATTAATTAATTAAAAGAGAAGTTATTTGATTAAACCGAAGTTATTTAAGCACGATCGTTGATGGCGGATAGTAGATACACGGATACAGTAAAAGAATGTGCGTATAACGTTTCGTGCCATAACTGTAATCGTAATTGCTATCCGTGAGTTGGCGAAACATCTCTAATAACATATAGATAGATAGATATGTTTAATCTTCCAACCAAGATATATGGTACGAAGAATAAAAACTTGTTGTGCTTTTTGGGGGTGGGGTAGTGGAGTAGACCAAATTATTGGTCCTGGCTAAATTTTACAATGTGATGATAAGGTTATTTGTGGGGGTAACCCCGGGTTCTTCGAAAGGGTCGAGTGACCCTTTCCCTAACCCCTCAATGTGATTAGTCGTTTTCCGCTTATATAGGGACCCACTTGTCGTCGCATGGCATATGATTTAACAAACTAGTATAAGGAAATGTATGATATGGCAGATTGACGGGTTGCCAGCCTGGTCCGTCCGTTGGCTAACCAGGAGAGGTTCCAGCGATCTGTTGAATGTATTTCAAGAAACGACAAGTTCTTTTCATGACTGATGGTCGAGAATTTTGTAAAATTGTTCTCAGTTTCAATAACGAATAGCGTGATTTATTAAAAATTGAACATAGAGCCTCGCTTTCTGTGTCAAAGGTATTACATTCTATGAGGTAATGCAGTTAATCGCCCACCTTTCCTTGATTACAAACGGTGCAAAATCTTTCTTCTTTTTGGTACATTTAGCCAATGGGAACGGTGTGATTTCGGGTTCTGAATATAATATAACTAGTATAACCGTTTTCTCCTTTTATTTTCAGATTATTCTACACCCCGATCATTAGCTACTGCTGAGGGCACGACTCTTCCTTTGGCTCGAGCTATCAGTGCAGTCGTACATGGGGATGACAGCATTAATGACTTCACCGCCGATGCACTGACACACATGACCATGCAGTGGGGGCAGTTCCTGGCCCACGACTTGGTATCGACCCCTGAGGCTGAGGGTGAGTATATATCATGAATAATATATGGTGATAAATTAAGATAGTTTATTGCAATACACCAATGCAGGCAGTTGCAAATAACATAAAGTACAAGTAAATTAAACATAATACATAATATTATCCATCCCTTAACTAAAACTATTTCTGATTCGGCAAAAGCCGTCACCTGATAATCCTGGAAAAAGTCACATTGGACTCCCGAAAGTCATATTGGACTCCCAAGTGTGCAATATCACCTTTTTATCGGGACTCCGTGACGTAACAAATTAACTCTGCGAAACGAATCGGTGAAATTGGGTGCGCGCGCAACACTGGTGGATTTGGCAGGCGTTTCACTTCCGCGTTGCGTTTTTATCCACTTCCGTGTTTACTGTTACAAATCATGCTTTCTGATAATGAAACACAGGCTTTTACAGAGAATTAAGTGCTGATAAATAACAAAAATAACCACAACAGTGTTATTCCCAAAATTTTGATAAACATACAGATGGATAATAAAAATTTCATTATACAATGTTGGGTACCGTATGAGTTTTTTCTTGTACTCGTCCAGGTTGTGGTGAAAAGTCAAATTGTACTCGACACTGCGTGTCTCGTCCAATATGACTTTTCACCACAACCTGCACTCGTACAAGAAAAACACATACTGTACACAACATTGTACAAGAAAACCATAGTCAGAAATGGTAACGCCACCAAGATCATATTATTAGCCATAAATATAAATTATAATATAATTATAATATAAACTAGCTTTCAAATTCCATGTGGGAAATTTCGATACTTCCATATATCAAGTTTTCCCGTTTCTCGTGTTATACATTACATTCTTCAATTAAGCTGTCTCGCTTTTTATTACACTAGCTGGTGGGCCCGACATCGTCCAGGCTGTTTCCCATCTCCTTTCCGGTGAAAGGCGCGATTTGACCTTGAATTGACTATTTTGAAAGTCAAGGTCAGGTCGGGGTCATGATTTGACCCGTCAAAAAAACTCCCCGGAGAAAAGTACCCCTATGTATCAAATTTCGTCGAAATCCGTCCGTTTTACCCGATTTGACCTAGAATTGACCATTTTGAAGGTCAAGGTCAGGTGGTGTCACGATTTGACCCGTCCAAAACACTCCTCGGACAAAGGTACCCCTAAGTATCAAATTTCGTCGAAATCCATCTTTGATTACCACACGATCGCATGATTTCCAAACGGTGTGGTTATTATCAATATCAGCACATGTGCTAATCTGTGTCGGACTATTTTATTGAGAATTCGGGGTAAGACTACAGCTTTTAAAGCGACCCATTTTTACTTTTACATCGACCTAATCCCCCATTGGACCAGTGGTTATTATATTTTCAAGCACAGAGTACACCGGTGGCGTTAATAATAACTTTATAATATATGTGCATATGACAGTCAACAAGCGCACAACTATCCTATATATGATTCTTAATTAAATATAAATTTCCCATCATATTTACCGCGAGCCGATGCTCATTATGCCTAATTCTGAATTTCGTGAAATTGTGACAAATGATTGTCTAATTGTTTGTGATTTTGAATGGGTTTTCATGTTTTCGAGTGTTGCTGCGTTGTACTTTAACGATCAGTACTAGTACTAAAAAACTTATATGGATGCAGGCTACACAACACTATTCGTCATTAATTAGTGAGATATAAGGAAATATGTAATGGCTTTTTTAAATGATATACTATGGGTTTCGTGTTATATATAGAGGATATGAAATGAGTGTTTCTCTCATATGATATTTATGAAACGAGTCTAAGAATTTTCAGTTTCCTCGAGCCTCCGGCGAGAGAAAACTGAAAATTCGTGACGAGTTTCATAAATATCATATGAGAGAAACACGAATTACATATTCTATTTATCATATGACACCTATAAATTGATTATGATGTCCAAAACGCACACTATCCACTAAATAGCTATATGACATCGGCAGCAAAATGTTAATATGACGTCACTTCATTGCACCGGAAGCCCAATTACACCCGGTGAACTAGCAGAAATAATATGCACGCGAAGATATAGTGCGCTATTCTGTTCTCAGTTTGTGACATTATATCGTATGTTTATTAGATAAATACGAATTACATATTCTATTTATCGTATAACAATGTCCAAAACTATATATTTCAAGATTATAATTGCGAGAATTTCGGCATCGCGTTGATTCGTGAATTTGACGCGCACGAATTTGACCTGCATTTAGTCTCGGCCCCCGGCTGCCATTCAGCCAATCAGAACACACTTTTTGTCAACAAACCAATCAAATTATCGGAAGGTGATATGAACTAGTAGTTCATATGAAATTGATTTATGACATAGTAAACAACGTAAATAATGATTGAGTCATGTGATAAATATGTTTATTAGACGACCCTATACCCTTATTCCATTCAATAAACCCATTCTACAAATTGTGATATGAACGTTCGTTTCTTAACAGGAAATAGTACCATGTGACCTTAGACTTCCGGTTTGTCGTCTGTTTATACTCCGTACGCTACGTATAAAAATACTATGTTTTGCAATATTTTTACAACAAACTCCAACGAATGAAGAGTTTGAAAAGTTATTGCATTAAATATACGACATTAAGGGCGCGTACACATGGCGGGCAAGAAAATATCAGGTATGCCCCATGTGACTTAATTGACCAATCAAATAAATAATACCGGAAAATATCCGACGAAGGCAGCGCGCTGATATTTTATCGCCAGTTGGTGATATGTGTTCACCTTGATTGGTGGCCATCGGTATCCGTTAACTAATCTCTATAAGGGACACGCTGGTAACCGTTCACGCACTCGAGTTATGATCCATCAATATTATCGCCTGTTTCAACAATTGACTTCGTAATTCCATTTTGGATTGTTTGACATAATCGCTCAGCTACTATATGGATATGTGTGGGGACATATATCTTTTGAGAGTTTCCGCTGACGGAGGATGTCCATGGATTTCCAACTGCACCCCATCTTGAATCGGGCCAAAGACCCAAGATCACATAATTGAATTTGCACACCTCCCATCGTCTTTGAATTTCCTATATGGTACCTCACATACCTTGAATTTTGACTGGACACCGGGGAGGGAGGGGCCTAGAAGAAATTCCAAACCAATAATTTGACCAAAGTAGGAAAATGCAAATGTTGGTCTAAAACCACTAACTCCACATACATTAATGGTTGAAAAATCAGACTACAAGAACAATTTCAAACCATTGTTGGTGTGAAATTTCCAAGTAATATTATTTCCAAGTTGGCGGGGGTCTCATGTCCCCACGTGCACCCATGTAAATTCCGTAACGTAATGTACACCACAGCCCCATGCACCAAGCAACAATCTCTGAAAACTTCATATGGGGTCTCAATGGGGGTTGGGTCATCCGATTTGCCACAAAACCATAACATTTTGTCACCCCACAAAAACATGCACTATGAAATTATAAGATTTCCAAATAACGTGACCACTTTCTCATTATACAGAAGGTCTTATGCATGAGATCAGCAACGTTGCTACAGGTCGGCGTGTGTCTAATCCCACCGATTTCGGTAATACATGTCAACAGTTGGAAATTTCCCAAAGCTATATATGAATTGCCAAAATGGACTATAGGTTATTTACCGGATGCAATTCACTTGAACCAGCATGACTAATACTGTTCTGATTGAGCTCAATCAACGCCGTCTAAAACGCCGCGTTCTCACGGGCGTAATCTTTACAGCAAGAAAATATCAGTGTGCAATTTTACCTGATATTTTCTTGCAGATATTTTCTTGCAGCTTCATGTGTACGCGCCCTAAGTACATCAAATGGTCTTTAATTATCAGGGCTATTTCTTTACGTGGGCAAACAACGCATAGTTGCCTGAAACGTCATCACATGCCTTGTAGAAGCCGATGTTAGTTTTACGTCCCATTTGTTGATTTCACCCTTTCAGTGCCAAGTCCCAGTGATCATTTTTCAAATTTATTGATTATAATAATGCGATAAATTGATGGAAAGAGCTCTTAGAGCTCTTTCCATCAATATATCACATTATTATAATCGAATAAATTTAAAAAATGATCAAGGAAATATGGGTTGATACAAAAATCGGACTTGGCACTGAAAGGGTTAAGTATGTTTTATCGATGTTCTGGATCACGTAAATAGAATGAAAGCCAAAGGCCTAATTTACTGCACTCGTTTTGTAAAGTCCGCTATAAACTGGGGACTCGTTGTCGATCCTCTTCATATCGTTAGCCAATATATTATCGGGTATGACCGCGGACGATTGCGCTTTTTGACCTGTCATTTCACTGCGCCGCTGAAAAAAGCATGGCTGTGCCTTTGATGTGTATGGTGTTTTTATATGAGTTACAACCGAAAAGTCTTTTTAACAAGAGTTTAAAAAATGCCCCGAAGAGAATTGCTCTCCCGGTTTATAACAACTCTTTCAATACAATGTTTACGTGTCACGAACTTTCACATTTCTTCTTTATTAGTTAGCTGTATTTTACTAACCCCTCTGATGCTACATATTTTTAGCGGACAAGATTTGCTGCTGGGACGACTTAGATGCGACGTTTAAAGCAACCACAACCCAAGCGAATCTTGATGCAAATGTGTGAGTTTTTACTGACTGCCTTCTGTGCGAGATCTCCATCTCGTATTTTCGTATACGCCGGATACAAGGTGTTTTTTTTTTTAGCTCTGGCACATCCTGGGGTCAATACAATGAAGGTTTTTCTTTGTAAGATTCTACAATTGTTTGTAAGAAATAGCAATTTATCATTCCGCTAATACTAAGAATCCACGATTACAAACATAAATCACACATATCTATAGTATGTGTTCTTTGTAACTACTAACATCTCCCAATCACAAATAATTTTCGATTACTATGAAAGTTAATTGAAAGTTATAACGTCAAGGACCGTGACTAGAAGGTCTTCGTATGGGGTGTCCAACATTTTCAAGTTTTTCACCCCCTTAAACCGGATCATACATATACCCAACTATGGTACGCAGGGACGTGACGACAAGGGGTTGATTCATTTTATCCCTTGTGACAATGTTTTATCAGCTGGAAATATACAGCCCACAGGGACGTCGCGACAAGGGGGTGGGGTTGGTGTATCGCACCCCCCCCCCCCCCCCAAACATTTTGTTAACATGTTCAACAGTTGGAAATTTCATTCCTGACGCAACATTAGTTCGAAATTTCACAACAACAGGTTGAAATTATTCTCGTCGTTTGAATTTCCAACAATTTAAAAGTGGGAAATGTGTTCGTTTTAGACCAAACTTTGTATATTTTCCTCCTTTGGTCAAAAGTTTGGATTGAAATTTCCATCATTTAGAAATTCTCCAACCTTAGGGGTGTGTCAGGTTAGATGTGAGGTACCAGTTGGGGAAATCAAAGCCCAAGGGGGTGCAAATGAAATGAGTCGCCACCATACCCTTATTTCACCATGCCTGTCTCTGATAAACATTGCTGATTTATATTATTACACGGAATATCCATAGTCAGTGTAACTTGCGGGATTATATATAGCAAACATTAGCATGTCACCTTTACTTAGCATAATCGACGATATCTCGAAAAAATGTAAATGGTGAGTGCAGTTTGTAACCTGATTGTCTTCGGTGTATAGTAACTACTCGCCTCTTGTTATACGATGCCATCGCTAGGTGGAATTCATATATATTTGGGTTTGGATGCCCCATCACCAAACGGAGCCCATATAGCCGCGTCACTGCCTCGAAATCAGTTTGAAATTATAGGACGACAATCCCCTCCCCTGAAAGCATATATAGCACGTCCCTGGTTTGATATTATGGCAGACACCTCACAAAACAGAACCATTATAGCCACGTCCATACCTCGATATGTTATGATAACAGGTCTGATCAGTTTGAAATTATAAGATGGTCACCCTATATATAACTCTACTCCGATAACTGAGAACCTTACCACGTCCCTGCTTCCATAAAATGGTGGACACCCCGTCACAAAACGAACCCCATAATTATAACTACCTCCCTGCCTCGATATGTTATGATAAGGGGGGTGGTCGGTTGGAAATCATATGGTGGAGGCAATATATATAGTGCCATCAACATAATCATTTGTTTTCATACATTGAATGATTGTAATTTGTGAAAACAAAGATACCAAATAAGTTGTAGTACTCATCGCGACCATGATAATATTTAGATTTAAGGCAAATAAAAAATAAAGGCATGTTATGAAGGCATTGCGAAAATCGACAAAAAGTATCCATCGATTTTACGTCGAGAACGAATAAAAACGATCATTATTCAGAATGCATTTATTATAACGTTTTGGGTGACGGCAGCATAGTCATAGACGCTTTTTTAACGCTTTACCTAACAGAACGGCCCTGTGCCAATGCATTCTCTTATATATGCGAGTCGACCATAGGTCGCCTCGCATATATAAGAGAATGCATTGGCTTAACACATGGTAAAAAATGGTAAAAAGTGTTAAAAAAAGATTTTGTTTAGGCCAATGCATTCTATTATATATGCGAGGCGACCTATGGTCGACTCGCATATATAAGAGAATGCATTGGCACAGGGCATAACTGTAACCATCACAATGTGGTCAATGAGCCGGTTCCAATGATATCCATATTTGTATGGTTCTATTGAGACAGACCGAAGATATTTTAGGCTGTTGAAGCTTTATTTGGCCGGTTCGTGAAAGCAAATGGCTCAACCCATTGATCTGAGGTTGTTCACCCAAATATAGGAATCTGTTTTAGCTTAAGCGCCATAGTAACACATCAGAAACTACTGATATTGATTTCGCAAATCATTTGTGCGTAATTGCAATTAATTGCGCTTAAGCGCAAATTGTAACTTTCATTAAAGTGCAAATAATTTAACTTATTTTCGCATAAAGCAAATAGCATCCCGTCGAACGCTACATATATTTAAGCGTAAATCAGTTGTCCTTAAGTGAAATTAAGTTCTCTTAAGCGCAAATTGTAATTTCATTTGCGCTTAAGCGCAAATAAATAAACTTAAGCGAAATTTAAAATGTGAAAGCGGCCTCTCATATATATGCATGCGTTGCGAAATAGCGTGGATGCTGATTATGTATTTTGTTCATGTTATAACTTCGTACATGATAGTAATTAGCCTAGAAAATATTAAATAATTTGAGGCATTTTGAAATGACCGAACTTTGTGGAGAATCATATATAGTATATATATATTCCATATTCCTATGCTCAAACCAGCCGTCGGTAATTAGGTTACTGACGGAAAGAAATATGAGTAAGTGTATTATTTAACTGTATATATATATAGGGCCATGTATACGTGTATCTAAACATGCTAGTCAAACTCAATATTTTGCTTACCGACATATATATAATTTATTATTATTATTATAATACCAACCCCGACCTAAATGGTATACCAGAAACATAAAATTAGCTTACCCGCAAACTTGATAAAAAATAATAAAGGATCGTATGGATACGTTCGGAATACATGCATATTATCAGTATACAGCGAAGTGATTTGAGTCTCCATATCGGGTGGAGTTGAGAAGTTGAGACTTCTGATCAAACGTATTTTTCATTTTCGTTTGCCTATATATATAAGCGAAAAATTGGTATAGGAACTTTGTAGATCATGTTTATCATCCCACAATAACTCACTTTCTTCCGCAGTGCACAGTGTTTGTCGATCGATCTACCTGATAATGAAGTGCATTTCACCGACAAAACATGTTTGAACTTTGTCCGGTCAAAGCAAGTTATGCCGTTGGATTGTGATGAATGTGAGTATCCGTTATATATATAATATGTATATATTCTCTGCATACATAACTTATTTATCCGCTGCAATATTCCTGATGATCGCACTGATTTCAGTTGAGACGCAATTTTACACATTGCACTTTCTTGTTACCTGTTCTGGGGAGATTCCGCTTCTCTACGAACAATATGATGATGAAAAATAACAACGAAGAAGCGACGACCAAGAGAAAGACGACGCGATGACCATCATGGTAATATGTCTATTGTGTTGTTGTGATGATGAAGATGAAGACGATAACGATTATGGTGATGATGATAATGATGACGATGATGATGATGAAGACGCCGACGATGACGATGACAATTGGCTTCCTAAGATATCTATATTAATACGTTTGCAACACTATTCAAATTTTATCACAACTTTCTTCAATTTGAAACGAAATGTCCGACATCATGCAACATTGAAATATGGAATGCTTATTCTCACTACCCATCGGTCATTTTGTCACCATATTGAGCCGTATTCTTCCGCCGGCAACATCATTATATTAGATTGTGGGTTCACTATTCACTATGTGAGTCCGGAATTGTGCAGATAAAAACTAAATTAAAAACAAAATACCGCGTTAAAAAAATTACCCGTCGCCGGTTTGTTGCTTGCCCGCAGCGGTGTTTTACTGGGTATTTTTCCCCGCAGCGGGGATTACAGGATTACCAGCGTGGGAACGGTACGCGCCACAGCCAATAATCCCTTCTGTGACATATGATCATGTTTATGGTAGTTCCTGACTCACGTTGTTCACTCTTCCTCTTTCCAGCATACATGGAGCAGCTCAACGCCCTCACACATTGGATCGATGCATCGAATGTCTACGGGTCGTCCGACGATTATATGACCTCACTTCGTAATTTTACTGGCGGTAAGGATATGATGTCGACATTTAGTGATTGTAACCCTTTCCATACTTGATGAGTGGTTATCAGGTCAGGCACATCCTGAGTTCCACTATTATAGTGGTGTATGACTATAACATATTCATATTTCCTTTATTTGCGTCGGGAATAGAAGACGGCGCATACCAGTGCACAGCCAAATTTCACTCTTAACAATATGGCATGCAGCGAATGAACAGTCTTCCGACAAAATTCGTTGTGCGATCTTTTGCGCCAGCTTTGTTATTCAATAACATTATAATATTACTTATATATGCCTATCTAAATGACAATAACATGATGACTCAATCGCTTCTTCATACCAACATTTCAACTAATTGCATGTTAATTGAGTTGGTTATCGTGTGTCGTCATGATTAATCATTCTCTTGGACAAACAAAATGTATGATACCGTATTAGTGCGACACTGATTTTGAATAATATTTGTGTGAAATATGATTTTGGATTATCCCTCTTTTACCAAATTAACAAAACTGTAATGGGCATGTACCACTATAATAGTGGAATACCACTATAATAGTGGAATTCAGGATGTGCCTGCATGACCTGGTTACACCACAGGAAATGTTCAAATAATAGGTTCAACAAAACGACATTGTTCAACGTATTTCCTAAAAACTTCCCTCAATAAATAGGGTTCCTTCTGCACTTTCATTTATCTGCTTTTATCGATCACCTTAGCATCCCTCCAGATAAACAATAAACCATTCAGATGTGCAGTTTTAAGTGACTGGGAGAATCCATTTAGTATATAAAGAGTTAAACAACAAACCAGCAGCTGCGGTGACCCAGTAATGAAGGTGTCATAGTAACCGTTTATAAATATCAGCTTTGATTTACTTTATGTGCGCCATCATGAAGTTGACCGCCAGATCGCCGCCCGTTATTAACCCTTCCATGACTGGAGCTTCCTGAAATTTTGCGAAAAACCCTGTGCCAATGCATTCCAAAGAGAGCCTCGCATATATAATAAGAAAATACATTGGCCTAACATTGTAATATCTAACTTGACCTTGTAAGCCAGTGCATTCTCTTATCTATGCGAGGCTCCCTATTAGAGACTCTCACTGGGAACTTTCCGATGAATGGCATCAAACCATATTTCTGACAAAATCCTGACAAGTTATATACCCAAAATTCTGCTGTGGTTAAGGAGTCAATTATTTAAGGCATTACTTTATGGAATATCAATACGACTGTACTTCTAGGAACAACCGTGTAACAAATGAAAATACAATGTATCATACAATTTCATTGACCCGTTTACCGGGATGTCGCGGAATTGTAGATAAGAATACTACGGCCATGTTTAAGTAGCCATTTACGTCACCAACACACTAAAACTATGAATACATCTAGACAGGGGTGGCACCAGAAAATCCCCGACAGGGGAGCTGTGCTCCCCGATAGGGGGGCTACACTAAATTACACCATATTGCCTGTTGGTATGTGAAATGAGCGCACATAGTGTGTGTGGCGAACCAATGAACAAAACCATATTGAAGTAATTATAGTCAAAAAGTTTAGCAATACATCAGCCATAATTAGCAGATGAGATAACTCGAAGATTAAAACCCATGAATTGTTGTGAAAATTCCTATATTCTAGGGAGGCCACTTGTCTTCTGTGTCAGTTCTAATTTATAATTTCATTAGTTGCGAGTGCCAGCATGGTGTTTCACTGTCGGGGATATAGCTAACATGTGGCCATACTGTATGTACTCAATGGTTCTATAGACCAATGTGGCCATTGTGACGAATGCCAGAGTAGCCAGCAATGATAAAGCACGCATGTTTCAATAGATTTTCATTACCACTAAAACGCTGATGGTGTAACAATACGGGGGAATACCCCCGGATTTAATGGGAACATGTGCCATGAATATTTTGTGTGGGATATATTCCGCTGTATGTTCTCTCTGACACTTTCCCACACTGACAGTCTGTACATGATTACTTCATCTTATACACATAACCGACTTACATATAGAAAATCCCCGACAAGTCCTCCCCGACGAGCGGGCTAGAGCTCCCCGACAAGGGGCTGTAGCCCCCCCCCCCCCCCCGTGCCCCCCACTGAGGCCACCCCTGCTTCTAGATATAAAACATAAAATTCTTAGCGACGCTTGTGCAGTGTTTGTTCCTTTAGGTTTTGTATCGTCGGTGGCAATTAGACAAGCTGAGATATTCGTTCAGAATCTGTGGTCAAAGAACGTTGAATGGGATACGTAAGTGTCTTGATGAGTCTCAGGAATGGCATAACGTTAAAGGGATACTCTACACTAAATCCGGCCATTTATTGGACCATCTCCTTTTATACTCAACAGAATATATGCAACAAATGAATGAATTTGAGCCAAGGATGAGTGCAAAATACACTCATTTTCCGTATGAACAATACAAACAACATGGCAATTATAATGGACATGAATTTAGGACTGGAGTCATAAATACATTTTCATTATAATTACCATGTTGTTTGCATCGTGCATAGGGCACATGAGTGTATTTTGCACTAATCCATGGCTCAAATTCATTCATTTGTTGCATATATTCTGTTGAGTATAAAAGGAGATGGTCCCATAAATGGCCGGATTTACTGTACAGTGCCCCTTTAAACGACGGATTAATTTATGTGATACGGACTTTAATTTTGTAAGCAGTTTACATAAAATTAAAGTACGATATTAAATACAATTCCATAGACCCGTGTACCGGGACGGTATACTGACATTGACGAAAGACATCACCATTGCAACCGGGATACTTACTTTG
The DNA here is from genome assembly GCA_032622095.1 of Siphonodentalium dalli. NCBI lineage: Eukaryota > Metazoa > Mollusca > Scaphopoda > Gadilida > Siphonodentaliidae > Siphonodentalium > Siphonodentalium dalli. Next base: position 192,482,014 of record CP136062.1, on the reverse strand, counting down.
ATAACTACTCCACGACATATCAATATATTAAACCATGTGCATGTATATGTAGAGAAGCCAATATTTTGATATTATAAATTCTAGTATTTCGTTATTAGCTCCTCCATATTGTGCCATTGAGAAATAATAAATTGACACCGCGGGTGACAGGAAGACAGCCAATCCTGGTTATGCCACTCGCTCACAATAATTACACCTGACTTTTGAATTATTATTGATGCTTCGCTGAGACTTAATTATTGTGCGAATAAAACATCTAACATCTTAAAGGGGTACTGTACGCCAAATGTTGTTGTTGGTTCTATAGTCTCCGAGTCGGAGAATAAGGTAACAATTTTTCCATTATTTGAAAGTCTGTTGAGTACGAAGTCATGTTACGGATGACAAATTTACCGGAATGCAAAAATACAAATTGTCGTTGTCGAGTAATTTTTGTAAAGTTTTCAACCAAATGAATCAAATAAAAGTTATATTATATGCATACTAGTCCCATATAATCATTTAAGTTATTGTATCGTCGCTAGTCAGTGAGTGGCTTGAGTGTTCTCCCCGTATCATCATAATATTTTAAGCAATCGTGTGTGCGATCGGTTTAAAAATCTAGTATCCCTCAATTACTATTTTTGATTACGGTAATTCGTAATTTAATTGACGCCATTTTATGGCTCCAGTCATAAATTCAATTTATATCAAATTATTAACTTTTAAATTATTAAATTTTAAGATAGCCTATTAACCTGAGCGTTTACAGAATACATCTTCGACTCAAATTACTTATGTTTCTATATATTATCGATATTAGATCGTTGTTGTCACCGGAAATTTAATGAAAATGGCGTACAGTACCCCTTTAAACCGACATATGTGGTGAACAGTTACTTAAAAATCGTGGCTCTCAAACCAGAAATTAGCCTTAAAAAATGGTAGTTGACATAACATAATATAGATAGATAATTTATTGACAAAATTTACACCCACTTGGTGCAGATGCCATACATGATACCATGAAATATATAAGAAATATCAATGCGTATCAAATTATATATGAAATTGGTAGACATATAATAAGTAATATAAGTAATTATTTTATTATTTTAAGCATAATTTGTCGGGGTTCGGCGCAAACTGCAAAGCAAAGATCTGTACCTTCGGTGTGATGGTCAGACCACTGCCACCAAGACTAGTGTCTATTTTTGGAATAGGAAGATAAAAACAAATAGCTCAAAAGGCATAGGGGTATATAGGGAGACCATTCTGTCCTACCTACCATTCCGAGCTTGCCCATACCCAAATTACCAACCCAGCCATATAAGGACCTTTACTGCCATACTTCAATTAGCTGCATAATATAATATTTTTTTTCAATTTACAGGTTACCTGACTACATCTGAAAACGACTTGTTGCCACACGACGTCGATGGTCTGAACTGTGTCAAGGACACAGCTGAGGACGTCTGCTTCAAAGCAGGTCAGTGGGGCTGAAAGGGTGGGGGATAAAATTCATACCCAGATCATGCCACGAATTTCCACTCTGGCTAGGCCCGTAGATATCATATTCCACCAGTTTAAAGGTACTCAATCCGATTTGATGCTCCCCATATCATTAGATTTCAACAACACCAACCACTTAACAAACTCTGAAAGTTTGGCGCTTTTATCACAAAGTGAACGATTTTGCAACTACCCCCCCCCCCCCCCCACTATTATTATTCTATGGGCACCTTACGAGACACAGACGCTCCAAATGGTGATGAATTATAGTATTTTAATCTTATTTTATACTATAGATTGTCATTAAAACCGTATATCAAGGCACTATAAAAAATATTCGGTGACACGAAAATTAAGTGGGCCTTTAACCAGTTGTGAATCTCCTGAGTGAATCCGGTTCTATATGTGACCCGCCATATCAAATCCAGTCGTAAGTCGGGATTGTTTTACCCTGTGCCAATGCATTCTCTCATATATGCGAATCGACCATAGGTCGTCTCGCATATATAAGAGAATGCATTGGCCTAACAATTTTTTATCATTTTTTTTAAATAAATGTTTCTTACAATTTTTAGGACCTAAAATAAAAAACATCCATTACCCTGCAGGGAGCCCCGCACATATATAGAAGCATATAGAAGAATGTCGTCTGCTCATGTTTGTCTGGGGCTATGTATGGGTGAAATTATAAAATTGTTAAAGAATACAAGAAAAAATTATTAAAATTTTAAAAAATTGTTAGGCCAATGCATACTTTTATATATGCGAGGCGACCTATGGTCGACTCGCATATATAAGAGAATGCATTGGCACAGGGTAATAAAAATCCCGACTTACGACTGGATTTGATATGGCGGGTCACAATTAGGTTATAACTCTTCATTTCAGGTGATACTAGAGTGAACGTTTCGCCCGCATTGATGACTATGCATGCCATCTGGGTCCGTGAGCACAACAGAATCACAACCGAATTAGCAACCATCAACCCTGGGTGGAACGACGAAAAGCTGTTCCAGGTAGTTAATAAATATTAATAACATATTATTGTGCGTTTAGTTTAGTAAATTATACTGATGGTTGATCGTGTAGACACTATACAGTATGTCCCTAAATAATCGACTCCTTTAACCACAGTAGAATTATGGGTAACTTTTCAGGATTTAGTGGCTTGTTGCCATTCATCGGAAAGCTCTCACTGAGCAGACATTCGCAAATATAGATATAGACAGTACACAAATGAGCCATATATATATATACTAGCAGGTGAACCCGACTTCGTCCGGGCTGTTTCCCCTCTGTTTTTCGGCTAATTGCGCGATTTGACCTTGAATTGTCCATTTTGAAGGTCAAGGTCAGGTCTGGGTCACGATTTGACCCGTCCAAAATACTAAGTGGACAAAAGTAACCCTATGTATCAAATTTCGTGGAAATCCCATCAAAATTCGCGATTTGACCTTGAATTGACCAGATTTCAAGGTCACGTCGCATGGGGAAATGAATAGGCTTATGACGCTCCCCATACGAAAGTATCTATAGACACTAATTTTCATCGAAATCCTGTGATATTCGGGAGTTTGACCTTGAAATTACCCGATTTCAAGGTCAAGGTCACGTCGCACGGGCAAATTAATAGGCCTATGTTACTTCCCGGCCGAAAATACCTTAACATACCAAGTTTCATCGAAATCGGTTCGGCCGTTTTCGAGTTCATCGCGAACACACACACACACTCACCCTCACACCCTCACACGCACACACAGATTTCCCTAAATATATAATAGATAGCCGATGAGCCAGACGTTGTCCGGGCTATTCAAAAACCAAATTTCAAGTCGATAGCTCTACCCGTTTCCGAGATCTGGTCTGCGCATGCGCGAAGCTGGTGTCGCACGGGCTCGGCGACCCGATAAAATTCGTATCCGGGGCAAGATACATTCACATACCAAATTTCAAATCGATAGCTCCACCCGTTTCCGAGATCTCGTCTGCGCATGCGCGAAGCTGGCGTCGCACGGGCTCGGCGACCCGATAAAATTCGTATTCGGAGCAAGATACATTCACATAGCAAATTTCAAGTCGATAGCTCCACCCGTTTCCGAGATCTCGTCTGAGCATGCGCTGCACGGGCATCGCACAGGCTCGCCAATACGACAACGACCACCGCCTGGTCAAACTACACACACGTACCAAGTTTTGTCCCGATCGGTCGAGAATCGTAGATTTGTATTAATGACAAACAGACAGACAGACAGAGGTCTTCAAAATATATAGGAGATATATATATATCTATATTTGCGAATGTCTGTCTGTCTCTGTGTTCTATAGAAATTCACGGGGGACCATCTATATGGTACCACAGTGGTCCAACAGGGGTAACATTTTACGAGGAAGATAATGGTGCGGGTTAGAATTTTCTAAAATGACTCTGTTGTTGTCAAGGGCAGAAAGGGGGAGGGGCAGCAACAAATAATTTTGTCGTTGATTTCCACCGAACTTATACATAATCATCTCCGTGATATGAGGAATCTAATGGTGTGGTTTAAAGATGTGAAAAGTGGCGCCGTTTAGCCAGAGGTGGACTGAAGCCCCGGGGAGGAACACCACAGTTTTTACCATTATTTTTAGCCCTGATTTATACCAAATTGATATACATTCTTCTCCAACATATGAGGAATCTATTTGTGTGGTTTAAAGATGCAAAATTGGGGCAGTTTGGATGAGAGATGGGGCACTAAATTTGATAAGAATTTGTTTAGTCGCCGATTACCTACAAAGTTATATATAATCATCTCCACGCTACCAGGAGTCTAATTGTTTGGTCACAAGTGGCGCCGTTTGAGGCAGGGTGGACGGAAGTGGAGAGGAGGCACCAATATTGATAACACTATTTTAGCGCCGATTTCCATCAAATTGATACCCTTTCTTGAAACGAAGAATCTAATCGTGTGATTTAACGACGCCAAATTGTGCCGTTTGGATGAGAGAGAAGGGGGCACTAAATCTGATAAGAATGTGTTAAAGTCATAGATGGGGAGAGCTAGGTGCACCACAATTAATAAACATAAATTTAGCGGCGATTTTCACCAAATTGAAACACATTCTTCTCCATGATATGAGGAATCTAATGTAGCCCAGTCATTTAGGGTCAAAATGTAGCAAAATCGTGACAGACCGGATTAAAGCATGAAACTTTGCCGATACGTAAAATGGGATATTGGAAACAATTTTGGAGGGGGGGGTGCCCGGGCTGCGGGTCATGGTTCAGGAGAATTTGCCGTGGTTTGGAAACAGTTAGACTTGTGTTTGAATAAATGATGTGAACTCATAGTGCAACCAATGGTCCATCAAATGAACTGGGCCAATATGACATATAGAGTCAAGGTCAACCACTAAGGTCAAGGTCATTGAAAAAAGTTTCATTTTTCTGTCTATTTTTTATTGGTGGTCTCATATGCCGCCAACCCTAATGCTTTAGTCTTAAATGCAATCCCTTCATAAATGCACAAACAAATAGGGCGTCACCACCATGTTCAATTTGGTATATGATATACTTTATTTCATATGGTCATTGTTTACTTTTGATAACCTTATGTTTAGATCATCACGTTTTTAAATACCACTTTGTATGGTATTTGTGCAATTACGGCCCGGACACTATGCTAAAGATAAATCAAGTGAATTTTAATTTTACCCTCACAAATAAACATTAAATATAGCCATACAAAGTAAGTATAAAGCGATTGCGTTGGGTTAACATTGGTATTAGAGTTTTCAGGTTGAGTTGGTAATTTTAATACATAACTTATATCGTGTTGCCATGGCAACTGATAGCGAAAATATCGCAAAATTACCATTTTCGAATGAAAATGATAAGGCTTGCGAATAATTTCTCAGAATTAATTCCACCAACAGGTCCTATATCAGAAATTCATTCACTTCGTATATATAAATATGGACTTATATTAACATAATTATGGTTTCCATGACAACCATTATCCCAAATAATGTCACAATGGCCACTTCAATTGACTTTTTGTGTATGACTTCCTCAATTTCGTTCAGAAAAAATTCAATGCGTAATACTATACGCGGTGTAAGTTAGTTATACATATCCATTCAAATTGTCCAAACCTGAAAAGTAAATTTGTGCCGATTTTGATATAATGTAATCCAAAAAATCCAATATGTCTGGTAATGTCAGAGGTTACAGTAATAACTATTAACCAAGGTCCAAGGTGCATCAGCAATGGTAGTGTTCAATGTATAGAAGGATTATAGTATTCAATGTATAGAAGGATTATAGTCGATTTTATTCACGAACCACAACTTGTAAGTTATTGCAATATGTGCTGGGGCAATATAGCTACCATTTTCCATAATATGACTGCCATTTTTGCGGTCATTTTTAGTCAGTGACAATATTGGTTCCATTGAGTTGGAATATTCATAAGTAAAGGTATGGCTCACTTATGCACAGTTCTGCTCATTTCTTTTTGTAATATGACTAGAATCACAATGGTGATTTTTTGCGAAATTTTATAGCACGATCTGTAAAATATTAATTTTGAGAGATCGGAAGGGCCTGCTACTCACAGAATGGCATATTTCATTGCCCCAATGATCAGTTAACATAAAAATATATAATAAATGCGGGTTGCAGCGTGCGCCGATGGATTTAAATTTGAAATCCAAACAGCAGAAACTAATCTAGAAAATATCAGTGAAAAATAGTTTCATATTGATGGCCATCTTGGAATGGGGAGTTCCGAATTTAACCCTAAAATGATAGCATTGTGTCTTAGCTTCACAATAATATATACATTTGTATACATTTGTGAAGATTAATTAGTTGATTAATATTCGACCGCGGTAAGCACAAATCCTTGTTAGGTTTAATTTCCGTGTTTCATTTCTTTTATTTGCAAATATTCCATCTTGTTCATTTGTCTGGTTACTTGTGCACTGAATATTAGCATTTAGTACGGTTATTATAAATAGAGTCATACCCGAAGGAATTTTCCGTGTACATTTTTAGGGACGCGGTATAAGCGTGGTCACTCGGCGCTGCTGTCATCTCTGTATAGCGGGAAAGCAATCAAGAAATTTAGGTTATCGAGAAATAACATAACTAGCAAAGGTGTGGCAGCCAATTGTTATAAAATAGTGCACGGCTTGGAGGTGACTATGCCAAAATAGTTGTCCGAGGGGAGGAATAGTCCCCGAGCCGGAGGCGAGGGGACTATTCCTCCACCGAGGACCACTATTTTGGCATAGTCACCGACAAGCCGTGCAATATTTATTATATTTTATCGAACGTTTTTCATTCTGTCCCAGGACCCATAATGTCAAACAATTCACAATCATCTATATTCCCATATATTCCCTTTTCATTGCAGAACGATTTCAATATTTTCAGTGCAAAGTTTTGTTTCTTTTCTTTTCTTTTTTTGTCAATAAATCGCCCGGCTTCTCATTGGGCAAATCTTAAATTTTCTTCCTCTGGAATTATTAACAATGGAAAGCAGACGTCGTTGCTGTTGATGTTGTTATTAAAGAATGACATCAGTTCAAAACAATACTTTTTTTATACCGAAAACAAACTGAAGATTCGTTCAGAAAATTTAGTAGCGCGAACTAAGGAAATAGACAAAAATATCGAAGCGATATTGTGATCAGCGGAGAAAGGAACATGATAAATCGCCACACCAAACATAGGTAAAACATCACAAATAACATAAATATCATGCATTATGCTCTAGTTGTCGATTACAAAGACATTTCGGACAAAAACACGTTGAACTTTTGCAGCGAGTCGGAGATGACTTTCAAATTACCTCCCCGGAATAGTTAAAATTAGGAGGCCCACTATGGCTTCGTGGACGACACTATTGATAATAGTGAATGTAAATCAACCAATCACAAGCGTGGATAAGGTTTAGATAGTCACGTGAGATAAAATATTTCACAATATTCCGTGGATTGACAGCTGATGATTAAATTATAAGATTTTATGAAACTCGTTTTATAAATTTGATTCACAACTCGTCTACGACTCACTGTGAATCGACTCGTTGTGAATCAAAATTTTCAAACTCGTTTCATAAAATATTATATCCCAACATAACTCGTTGGAGATCCTCTCTATAGAGGATCTCACATGAGTTTCTATTTTATACGGAATTTATCAACCGAGTTCACTAAATTCGATTTGAGCTGAGGTTTACCGAGGCTCAAATAGAATTTAGTGGACGAGGTTGATAAATTACGTATAAAATAGAACGAGTTTGAGATACCTTTTATCACATGATCAAATAAACCCGAAGCAACGCGCAATATTCATCGAAAACAACAATCATAAACTACAGCGATCGCAAGTTATTTGAAGAACGCCGTGACGTCATCGCACGCGCTGATATTAAACGTGTCTATTACCGATAATTATGAAACTGCTTTTATGGCCAAATTATGTGATAAATATATATATATATATATATATATATATATATATATACAATTGCACTATAAATAGCTCCTAAAACAGTTACACTAATGTATGTCATGAAAAATTCTAAATAAATATATATAAATTGATAGAAGCTTATCCGGACATGTATCCTCGATTCATATATATTATTGTATACCCTGGAAAATATTTAAAACTTTCTGGGAAGTGATAGACAATCTTTAAGACTCATCAGAATTGTCTTATCGCGCAAATAATCGAAATAATTAAAGGTACTCAATCCGATCAGACGCTCCTAAATTACTATTTCTTTGGCTTCGGGGGTAAAAATAATTTTATTCGGGTCGAGGAACCCATCGATCAAAGCTCAGAGTGATCAGATATCGATTTTTGAAATTTGTTATTTTCTCGAGATGTGTCCCAGAAACACGTGGTCAAACGGACTAAGATGCGGATCAAGATGGATAACTCTAAAATGATTTTAGAGTTATCCATCTTGATCCGCATCTTAGTCCGTTTGACCACGTGTTTCTGGCCCACAAACAATTGTAATAACAAACTTCAAAAATCGATATCTGATCAATCTTAGCTTTGGTGGGTGGGTTCCTCGACTCAAATCAAATATAGGAGCGTCTGGTCGGATTGAGTACCTTTAACTTCTATTTTGTGCACACAGGAAGGCAGGAGAATAGTGGGAGCATTGATGCAACATATAACGTACAAAGAATATCTGCCAACTATACTTGGAAGGGACACAGCATATATCGGTGATCTGAAGCCAGATAACAAAGGTCAAGTTGACATCAATACGTATGACACGACTGCCGACCCCAGCATTAGCAATGAATTCGCTACTGCTGCATTCCGATTCGGGCATTCCATGATCCAATCCACGTTTTCACGTATTTCTGAATCTGATGGCTTCAATGAACCCACGGAGTTGAGTGAGCTTTACGGGAAAACGAAATATGTCACTGAAGAGAGCGGCCTGGGTGTCGACAGATTTGTAAATGGATTAGTTACAGACGTTCCAGAAAAGGCTGATGACTGGTGAGTTGTTTGTTTATTGAGAGAACATGGGAATGTGAATGAAAATCGGAGATTTAGCATCATTGTGGAGGTTTAAGGCAGTATATGCAAGGAATTATGTATCGGTATTCGCGTTGTCAAGATAAAGTTTCAATTCCAAATATGTCAATCAACGAATACCAAAATGCGTTTCGTGCCATCTGTACAAACTGGGATGCACACTCCAAATATCTATGAAACCAACATGTTTGGTTGCAGCTATAAAAGAGTTGGACCACATGTCTGTCCGTCTTTCTGTCTGTCTGTGCGCATATTTCTCCAATACTGTTGGTCCTATTTCAACCAAAATTGGTGTGGTGACTCGGGGTACCCTGTCGGAGATTACAACGGCGTTTGCTTTTTAAACATTTTGATTTTTAAAAATTTAATTAAAAATAAAGAACATAAAAGTTAAACAATTGTGTGTTAAAGAGCAAGGACCTCAATCTAAAAACAAATTTAATTTAATGTTATAATTTTTGTTTCTTTTTTTTTAAATCAAATTGTTTAAGCGATCAAAATTTGCGCGAAGCACACAAAGGGGCCGCCTCTGTCTGGGATCAAATGGGGGGACTCAATTTGATAACATCTGTTTAGTCGCAGATTACCACCTAACTTATACATAATCATCTCCATGATAGCAGGAGTCTAATTGTGACAAAAGTGGGGCCGTTCGAGCCAGGGGTACACGGAGGGAAGAATGGCACCAAAATTTATAACAAATCTTTTTAACGCCGATTTCTACCGAATTGATACATATTCCTCTTCGTGATTCAAGGAATCTATTGGTGTGGTTATATGCCCCATATTGGTGCTGTTTGGTGATAAATGGGGGCACTAAATTTGTACGAATTTGTTAAGCCGCCGATTTCCACAAATTTTATATAGTCATCTCCATAATGAGTCTAATTGTTTTGTTTAAAGATGTCAAAAGTGGCGCCGCTTGAGTCAGGGATCGCAAAAACTAATAAAAATATGTTAAGCGCAAATTTCCACCAAATGTATACATGTTCTTCGCCAATGATACAAGGAATCAAAATCAAATCATGTAGATTAAAGACGCCACATTTGGTGCCTACATGTGTATTTGCGAATGTCTGTCCGTGTTCTATATAACTTCACGGGGACCATCCATATAGCAGCAGAGGGGTCTAATAGTTGTAACTTTTTCCGAGGAAGATTATGGTGTTGGTTAGAATTTTAAAGTGACGCTGTTGCTATCAGGGCGAGAAAAGGGGAGGGCAGCAAAAATGATACTTATACATAATCATCTCTATAGCATGGTGCCGTTCTAGTCAGGGGTGCACGGATGGGGAGAGGGGAACACAATGATATATATTCTTCTCCAACATATGAGGAATCTATAATCGTGTGATTTAAAGACTCAAAGACGCCAATTTGGTGCCGTTTGTGTGAGAGATTGGGGGTACTAAATTTGATAAGAATTTGTTTTGTTGCCGATCGCCACCAAACTTATAAACATTCATCCTCGTGGTATCAGGTATCAGTCAAATGGACGCGGTTTAAACATGCCAAAAGTGGCGCAGTAGTAGTAGTAGTAGTATTTATTTGTAAAATATATAGACATTTGGTAACACTACAATATACAAAAGTGAACATAGGTATATTATACAGGAGCGGCATGGCCAAATAGGCCGTCTTCCTGCCGCCCCTATATATAACTGTAATTTAAGTCATAAGTTCAAGTTCAAGTCATGAGTGGGGAGGGAGGGGCATCAAAGCTGATACTAATATGTTTCCACCAAATTCATGCACGTTCTTCTGCAATGATACGAGGAATCAAATCATGTTGGTTAAAGACTCCACCTTTGGTGCCGTTTGGGTCAGGGATGGATAGATGAGCTAGGGTCACTAACATTGATTATAATGTTTCCGTTTGGGTCAGGGATGGATAGATGAGCGAGGGTCACTAACATTGATTATAATGTTTCCGTTTGGGTCAGGGATGGATAGATGAGCGAGGGTCACTAACATTGATTATAATGTTTCCGTTTGGGTCAGGGATGGATAGATGAGCGAGGGTCACTAACATTGATTATAATGTTTCCGTTTGGGTCAGGGATGGATAGATGAGCGAGGGTCACTAACATTGATTATAATGTTTCCGTTTGGGTCAGGGATGGATAGATGAGCTAGGGTCAGGGGTGGATAGATGAGCTAGGGTCACTAACATTGATTATAATGTTTCCGTTTGGGTCAGGGATGGATAGATGAGCTAGGGTCAGGGGTGGATAGATGAGCTAGGGTCACTAACATTGATTATAATGTTTCCGTTTGGGTCAGGGATGGATAGATGAGCTAGGGTCAGGGTTGGATAGATGAGCTAGGGTCACTAACATTGATTATAATGTTTCCGTTTGGGTCAGGGATGGATAGATGAGCTAGGGTCACTAACATTGATTATAATGTTTCCGTTTGGGTCAGGGATGGATAGATGAGCGAGGGTCACTAACATTGATTATACTGTTTCCGTTTGGGTCAGGGATGGATAGATGAGCGAGGGTCACTAACATTGATTATAATGTTTCCGTTTGGGTCAGGGATGGATAGATGAGCGAGGGTCACTAACATTGATTATAATGTTTCCGTTTGGGTCAGGGATGGATAGATGAGCGAGGGTCACTAACATTGATTATAATGTTTCCGTTTGGGTCAGGGATGGATAGATGAGCTAGGGTCAGGGATGGATAGATGAGCTAGGGTCAGGGGTGGATAGATGAGCTAGGGTCAGGGATGGATAGATGAGCTAGGGTCAGGGATGGATAGATGAGCTAGGGTCACTAACATTGATTATAATGTTTTAGTCGCCGATATCCACCAAAGTTATATAAAGTAATTCTCCATAATTCGTTCTAAGGAGTTGTTGGGGTTAAAATTTCACAACCTCGACAAATGGTGACCGAATGAAGTCACTTGAACAATGATATCTTCTCAATTGTCATATGTTTATGGGGATGGGATTCAGGGCATTCATATAGTGAGCTAGCACAAACAGATGCATAGAAGAAAGTATTAAAAGTATATGTATAATTCTTCTTATTATCTTATCTCGGGGAGAGCTTTCCGATGAATGGCAACAAGCCATATTTCCGACTAAATCCTGAAAAGTTACCCATAATTCTGCTGTGTTTAAGCAGTCGATTACTTAGGGCATCACTGTATCTGCCCGATATAGAGGATTTCTATCATTTTTTTAGAACAGACTCATAGCCTAATATAAACAACTTAAAATCTCGCTCTCTTTCGGGCACATGTGTAGCTGATATATAGCTACATTTCTTTTAAACAGAGAATAATTACCCAGTATACCACCATGAACAGAGGAGCACATGGACATGCCCTTAAAACAAGTATCTTCATGGAGATATGATAAACATAAACAGAGTCGTAATTTCGCTAAAATCCGGATTGAGAATCCGAAGCCGATTACGGGGGCGGGGCTAATTCCCGATTCTAGGTCAGATTTTGAAATCCACGTGGTCTCCGAAACTCTCTCCCAGCGTCAAACATGGCTCATGTATTTGACACAAGTATCATTTGTATCTTATATTTATAAAGTGCATGTTTGTTGTGAAAGTCATGCTTTTCTTCTATGTGTATATACACGGCACATAATTTGCTGCCAATCCGACTTAATCGCATCTTTTTTTTTCAAGTTAAAGTGTGTTTATTGATGATGGCAAGCATATCTAAACATGACAGCTCTAGGCCTCCTGAATCAAATTCCGAAGATGTTGTGAAGATGGCTGCCAAAATGGCGTCCGAAATTTGAAAACAAGCTTACATTCCTTTACTTTCTTACTATGGGCGTTATTGTTACGCGAATTCTACCCACAATTACATGTTCATATGGAACATTGATATGAAGTATTAATTTGAGTTTGGCCAACTCTCACAGTCAAGATGGCTGCCAAACTGGCGGCCAGAAATTGAAAAATGTCGAAATTGTCACATACTAATTTCAACTTTTTGTCATAATATCAATATGTATGGATTGGACGAAACGGTACATAAACCATTTATTAGTTCCAACATAGGTCGTCGCCTTTTGCAAGGTTGAAAACCCACAATAATCGCGATGTGGCATTTCGAAATCCATTCTCCACTAAGCGCCCGTAATGGCCGTAACCGTATATGGGTGCGCCGAATAGTCATATTATGACTTCCAAGAATCAAAACAACAGTACCTGAGCTTATTCTGATTTGCCACATTCAGCATTATCTGGACCAGCATCCTTCTCTTCGTCACATTAATCTATCTCGCTCACACCAACACAGTTTTCTACACTTGGTGGTAGAAGGGTCCCACTAATCGGAATGTTTCAAACAACACATATGCCGATGTCAAGCTCACGTGTTTGTCTCGAAAGCTGGGATTCTTATCCTTATTCTTGGCGAGCTTCATGGTATAATTCAGATGCTGCATATGGGATCTTAGCGTCGTCTTGCGTGATAAACTAAAAGGTATGCGGTCGATGCGTATACTAGCCTTTAGAAGGACCTCTCTATCTGCGTATTTGTTAGATTTGGTTACCTAATGTGGATAACAAAATGTACATCTGGTGATCTTCCCATCGAGCCACTTCTCAATATATGGTTCATCAATTCACATATTCACGTACTGACGTAGCCTGACAACTTCTGTATATGGCTTCGAATGTTGAAAGGCTAACATTTGACGGATGCCTTTCTGCTAAGGCGTAGAAGACCATAATGCATAATATACCCGCACTTCTTGACCATGGTCATAAGAACAGTCCTGGTGGCGTCCAGCTATCGTCTCACCGTACAGATCAGGGCAGATAATAACAATACACGCGGTGCTAGTTTGTGGGCATGTGTCATGATAGTGGACATGAAATTGGACCATGAATGCACCGCCCCTTCTTTTGGGTATGTTTTAGATTCAGACATGATCTCATGTGGCTTTGCTTTCCTTGTATGCTAAGATTGTATCTTCGATCCGTTTGGAAGTCGTTCTTAATCAACTGGACCATGCGTGTACCATTGGCTACTACTATATAAGCCCCACCCAGACTGTGATGTAGTCTTAAGGACGATGCATTTGATAGTTGATATGTCATACTCACGCTGGGTGGTGGTCGGTATGGTTCAAGAAACTACAATGCCATCAACACAAGGGTGAAATGTTCAACGCGAAGAACATCTAGAGGAATGTTACTTTGATGAGATCTTGCATTCAGTTTAACCTACGTTGGGTACACCAAGTGATTTCTTGGTAACATCACCATTCAACCATTGTCCTGCATGAGACATATTAACCACTATATTCTAAAGTTATATAATATAAAGCTAGATGATCATAAAGGTCACGTTCACCAACGTCCACATCCATTGCCGTCCAGACTATAAATTGTTCACACACAGTGAAATAAATGCACCACAGTTCCTCACATTTTCTCGAATAATACCGCCCACATACTGACACTAACCCTGAGAGAGGATAACAACAACGCATACCTTCATTCCATAACGACATTATCCTTTAGCCCGACTGTTCTGGGGAGGCTAGGATAGTATTATCCATACAAAATTATACGTCTGGTCAAGTTGATTCAGAACGGCATTGAAACGGATGTGGAAATACAATCTTACCACACCAGAAACACCAACACGCATGACATTCTATATGGTGTAGGGGTGTATACCGTGGCCCATTTCATTCCCACTGCCATGGCGAATGTCCACAAACTAGCACCGCGAGTATTGTTCTTCTCTGCTGGGAGCTATTCGACGAGACTACTGCGGGACGTCACACAGTTTGCTTAGGATCATGGTCAAGACGTTTGGGTAGTCGGTACATTATGGTCTTCTACTTAGCGGATAGGCATCTGCCCAAGGGAATAAGACAGCTAGCTACCTTCGAAACACTGCCGAAGTTGTCCACGTATGCCAATACGTTCGCTAAGTTTGTGAGTTGAACCATCTATTGAGAAGTGACTAGTTAACTTGGAAGTCGCCAGGTGTACATGTCGTTATCCCCATGGGGTATGAGAAAGACATACATAGAGATGACCTTCTGTAAGCTTGTATAATTATCGACCATATGCCGTTCTAGTTCAAGATGACGAACAAATCCCATGTTTAGCAAGTATTTAAAATCTTAAGATAGACACCGGAAAATTAATTGTTTGAAACGTTATGATTAGAGGGACCCTTCTCCCGGGAAGTGTTGAATACTTTGTCGGTGTGAGCGACCTAGATTTATCAGGCAAAGAAATGGAAACTGGCCCAGATCATTAAGGACGTGGCAAATCATAATCTGTTATCAGGTAATTGTTCTAATATGGCTATTCGGCGCACATACGGTTACGGCCATTATCGGCGCGAAGTGTCGAATGGATTTCGAAATGCCACATCGCGATAATAATTGTGGGTTTTCGTACTTCCAGAAGGATACGAGCAATGTTATGCGTTCTGATACGTTTTAAGTTGTTGAACTAATAGATGGTTTGTGTATAGTTTGGTCCATACATATCGATATTATGACAAAAAGTTGAAATTTCTATGTGAAAATTTCTTTTCAATTTCTGGCCTCCAGTTTAGCTGCCATCTGACCTTGAGTATCAATTGCCAAACTCAAATGAATACTTCATATCAATATTCCATATCAACATGTAATTGTGGGTAGAATTCGCGAAACAATAACGCCCATCGTAAGAAAGTAAAGGAATGTAGGCTTTTTTCAAATATCGGTCGCCATTTTGGCCGCCATCTTAGATTTGGAAAACCATTTCTTGCATGGGATGTAAGGTAATTACTCACCACAGTATTTCCAACTCAGCTGTAAGCATGGGTGGAGTTGTCTCGACAATAATGCCCAATGATGTGAATATGAGGGATTTTCGGTGATTTTTCTAAATCTGTCCGCCATTGTGGGCGCCATTTTGGATTTGGGGGACTTTTATTTGGATGCAATATAAGGACAGTTCTTCGCCTCAGTGTTCCCAACTCACAATAGTAAGCAGGTGTGGAGTTGTCGTGACAATAACTCTCACTGATGTTAAAATCAGCGATTTTCGATGATTTTTCTATTTCTGGTGGCCATTTTGGCCGCCATCTTGGATTTGGATGAATATTCCCCAACTCAGGTAAAAGAAGAATCCTAGCCCGGGTATCTCCTGCACATATATAATCATGGCTGGAGTAATAATAGCAATAACATTCATCGATTCGAAACAGACATTGCGTTATTAGCGTCGTTTTGGCTTTGACCGGATTATATCGGCATTTGGGAAAACGTGATATCTGACAAAAATGTCCGGCAAGGAATGTATATTATGGTCCCCGTGTATTCGCCAATGATTCTTCTAGACGATAAATTTATAAAATCGCGTCAAGATGCCAATATTTTCCCACAGAGACAAACGAAAGGTGGATTTTTGTGTCGGATTTTTGGCTAATTTGTAAGGGTTGTATATTAGCATAACGAATCGAGCGGAAAACAAGACCGCATGTGATATCATCTTTACTATAACGGCGATCAAAGAGACCAGGGGCCTATACTATAGAATACAATTTTTGTAATATCAGCGTTAATTTGTGATTTACTAATTTTGTAATACATATTTTGTGTTATATAGTATTCGACTGTATTTCTACCAGTGTATTTTTTTCATTGTAGATTGAAACTCACCATATGCCCAAAACTCTTTATATGCAAAATACATTGACATGTAATGACTTATATGATCTTTTTGGCGAACCATCTATATACCGGGATTCACTTGACCGGAAAATCTTTGCATTTGGTGGAGAAAAATGGGGCCTGAAAGTTTCATCTGTTCATGTTTTCATAGTACTCGAATGCTACAGCTTTGTAATATGTAAAAATTCGCAATACGGAATGATAAAGTACTGTCTAAGCGGGTTCCATAGTACAGCAATAATACCATTTTTGTGAAAATTCATTATTAGATTACAAATGCACAGGCTACATTATTGATTTTTCACGACGATTATCCGTGCGGAAAATGGTGAGTGCGATTATCTGGGTACATGTTCTTTGTAATGCGGTCACGGAATCTCGATTGTTAACCCATTGTGATGGTTTACGCTCAATGGATTTGAAAGGAGATAGCCATGTCAGCGGCCTATATTTTAATTATGAATGGAATTAAAGAGTTACAGTTGTCGGGCTTGGGCTCAAAACGTATATATAAACGATCTTTGTGCGAAGGTACACGGATATGCGGTGAATCGGGGGTGGTGGAATTTCGTGTTGAAACAGTTACTGATAATTTCAGGCTAAGTTGCGTTAAGAATCAGAGGACCCCAAATATTTACCATGACATTATGTAACATATTTGAACCGCATGGCATTTGTGTGCTCAAGAAGTTTGCGTTCACATTGTGGTCTAAACAATTTAATTTGGCCAATAGTGCCGCACAGAATGTTCCATGAGTGAATTTTTTGAAAATATCGGGGTCCCCCGATCCTTAACTTACCAATGTAGTAGTGCATGTTGGTTATAACCAAATGTCATATGTTTACCTAAATTCAGCCGCTTAGTTGGGTATAAATGGAAGGTACTGAGAATTAGGTATAGTTTAAGTAGATGGTGCTATATATATGTTTTAAAATCGAGGTTGGGTGTCCCCGGAGACCCCGGACGAGGGAGTGTTGGTCCACATTGGAATTTCCAAATGAACACCAATCCTTTACACAGGTCGAAAATACCAAGTCCGAGAACAGCCATCGCACACCATCATGGGTTGAATTTTTCCAGCTGCATGTTACCTCAAACTTTTCAACTATTAAGGTCTAGATGTTCCCACTAATATTTCAGCCAGACAAAGCTAGCTAGACAAATTAGGTTCCATCCTTGGTAATATTGCTATATAAAGTTGATGTGGCCGTTTGAACGGCAACCGATGTGTGTGTTTGCCGACCTTTTTCGACAAACCGTTAATAAACATATAACATAAAACATCTGAAAATGGTAAGTATTCCACACGATACTGAAAAAATTACTTTTCATCGTGCGCAATTGTGGTCAAAATAACCCAAGTATCGGAAACTGGTCACACATAATGTACCTTTATTCATCAACTAAATCACTCACCAACTGACAAAAATAGGCATTGCCATATCATTCGCATATATCATTAGAGTAATTTCCCTTGACAAAATCACAAATGTTTAGATGTGCGTTCAACGAACGGTGGTCGATAGTACTCGATTTGCCGTCTTTTTGTGATTTACAAGAAATCGCGTTCGCTGTTAGATTACATGCAGTGGTCCATAGTACTCGACACCTTATGTACGGCTCAAAGAAGCCTGCTATTACACAAATTGTATTCTATAGTATAGGCCCCTGGTGCATATAAAAAAATGGCCGCCATGATGGACGCTATCTTGTCTGGAGTCTCTGCGGCCACTTGTTTTTCTTGTTAACAACCGACAAAAATTAGAGGAGACATTAAGAAAGAAAATTAGTTGGGTGAAGTTGAGTCATGGGGGGGTGCAAATGTCTACCAATATCTCCTGGACTAATTCATTGCAATTCTGTAATCAGAAACGGAATAACGCGCGGCTGTCAAAAAGGTCAATTGCGTTATATTATCATGACACAATTAAAACGCTTCGTGCACTGCGTTCTCTTCCTTTTAATCATCAACATTATCACATCTCGGTCAAGTGGTCCTGCTAATGTGCTATGCTGCGGTTGTGTCCTGCTGAGTTGCTATGATGATGTTAGGGCAAACTGATGCTGTTAAACAAAAAGTACCGTTATATTTTTTAATTTGTCTTTTTCGCGGCGTTACGATAATCTGAACATATCCAGGAAAAGCCATTATGCGTATACAACATTCAAAAACATATTTATTGCGAAATATTTTGAATACTGGTTGTATTAGTTGTTGAAAATAATCAAGATGGTTATTCACGTCGTTTTAGAAACACCAGCGCAGCCATTATTATATTTTTCAAAAATATATATTATATTATTGGATGTTTCATAGGCTCCTGCGAATATTCGATATTCGATTCGAGATTCGATTCGAAAGTCAAATTCGATTCGAATTCGAGTCGAAATTGCCAACTCGAAATTTCGAATATACTATGACGGAAAAGTAGGCTGTTTTCAGGACAAGTACACATGTCGATCTTAGCTATTTGTGGCATTTAATTCCAGAAAATTATGTACATTATAATTCTTATTATGTACATTATAATTATAATTCTTATTGTACATAGCCAACAATTAGCCACGATAGGACGACTATATACTTCTGAATTATATAGCTTTAAAATGGTAGCAAAAGCTAGCAGATAGCCAATGGACCGACGACGCGGTAAATTATAATAGCTATGAGACTGCATGGGCTACCGATAGCGTTATCCATCGTCTATTCGATTCCGCGTTATGTAATATGGGTGAGAATGTAAACAACACATGTTCCTGGTGTCGAAAAGTGCATTTTGGCGTTTCGGAGTTTTCTTTTACAATGGACAAAATGTCGTCCATCTTTCATGTTTATTTTAAACATGATAAAGCTGCAGGCACGTGTGATGAATGCAACATGCGTGGTGTATAAATCGCAAGCATCTGGGACAATGATCCATCTATGGAATCATCTGTTCAAGAAGCATCAAAACCAATACATGAAGAGGCTACACTGCGACTGTTGTTGCGTCTTCAAGTTTATAACAACGGGTGTTTCCGAATGCCGATTTGCAATTTTGCATGTACATGCAAACTGTAGAAATGTCGTGTGATTTTAGTTTGATAATCCGTTTAGTGGTAATATATTAATCGTTGTGATGGCCGCATGGACGTTTTAATCTGCTTTGTTTTCTTGGCAATTATAAATTGAAGTTAATAGTATATCAAACGACGGTTTATCGCCACATAAGTTCTGATGGAACTTCATGCATGTAGTTCATAGAACGTTTCACAAATAATCTAATCGTTGACAAAACATACCTAATTGAGAATGCAACACACATATATGATTCGATTTGATTCGATATTCGATTCGATTTCGTGAATTCGATTCGATATTCGATTCGATCAAAATATCCAATTCGCAGGACCCTAATGTTTCATACATAAACTGGTTTTGTTCTCAAATCCCTCGGATTAGTCACACACCGCGCGAAAATGACAACTTTAGAAAAAATAACGCAACTTTTTCGTAACGGCATGCATTAGTTTGCCCTACCCGCATCATAGCAATTCAGCAGGACCACCAACATCATAGCATATTATCAGGACCACTTGACCCGGTGTGATTATGTAGTACGATACACAGGCCCCTGGGGAACCATTATATATATATCTTTATTGCCTCCAGTATTGAAGATTGAAAAAAATACATAGGGTACATGAATGAAACATAAATACAGTTAGCAATCAAGAAGTAATGAAAAGACAGACAAGAGAACAAACTACCGAGGAAAAGAATAGCATTCTAATTGTATGTACATGAACACGAGCTTACATATCACATCAACAGACAACACACACCCTCTCGACCACACCCGTACGCATATACAATCTAACACATTACGCAGACACACACACACAACCGTACATACATACGTTAGGATGCACTGTCACAACAGCACTCCATAAGCAGGTGCATACAATTACAAAAGGAACTCTAGTTGGAGTTGGATTCGCATAGGAGAATCTCTCTCCCCAAAGAGTCAGCAAACGCAATGCCCTCGCTCGACAATAGCTCCCCTGTAAACGTATGCACCCATTAAGTGGAATAGATTATATGTAGAATGATGTTGTGACAGTGCAAACGCTAACACAAGAAAACATATACACGCACGTATACACCCTCACACACACACATACACCCTCACACGCACTCTCATATACACATACATATGCATATATATATATTAATTTATTCATGTTTATTTATTTTGTCGCGTCTTCGGATTTTATGGACAGGACAGAAGGTGGTACATTTAAATGCGACTTAGGGTGAACACCCGTAACGTTCAAAGATCAAAGGTTGTTTAACACAAACCGTCATGCGTAGTGGCTGAGAGTTCGACATAGCGCCTCCAAATTAAGTTTGTGTGAAGAACAATGAATCTCGTAAACTCTGAGGTGTTCTCAACTTGCTGAAGAAATGTGAATATATCACGTGGAAGATGTGTGAGATGAAGCAATAAGAGGTCGCTGTTGCGGAGACTCGTGGCCCATACGAATAACGGTATGCCGAAACGATCAATCATCTGGTACCACATTTCGTTTCTGTGGGAATGCATAAGTGGGCTACTGCATGAGATAAGTGCGTGCTCGATAATATCAGAGTGTGACTGACAGCATAATGTACATGTGTTATGTTGCGAGAATGCGCTTCCTGCGATGAGCTGACCGACTGTGATAAATGCAATCTTATGCGTAGGGTATTTACGACATGTTCTCCACAAGTGACACATAGTAGGGTTTGGTTGAATTTCTCGAAAACGCGCAAATGAAGTGTCACAATTTGTTCTTTCTGTCCATTTCTGTTCGCGAAACCTACCGACAAAAAGCGGTCGTCAGTTTCCCTGTCCGGTATTATCCACAAAACACACTTCGTGACACTTGTCTGAGCCGAGCGTTTGTTTATATACAACACAAAAATAGTGTGCAAAAAGCAAAACACTCATCACTGTTGCGACTTTTGGGGGGAGAGTGATTCACTGTGACCCATTCAACACCGAAATATTGAGTGGCGATGATTAGCTAGCGCTATACCGGTATGTTGTAAACAACATGGTGGCAGTTTTAATCAAAGTTATGAGTGGGGGTCTCCCATGTGTTGAGTGTTTTGCTCACCGCACACTATTTACGTACTCTACTGTAACATAACATGGCCTTTGTTTACATAACACGGCGTACGATCTTGATAATAACATGCTATTTATGCGATATTTATGAATGGTATAAGAACAAAATATGTCTATATTTTAATATTCTGTCTGTTTATTATAGTTTTAGCGAATGTGACTATTTTAACAGCAATGGCCATCCGCATCTTTAAAGTGATGTGAAACACTCCGGTTTGGGTGATCAAATAGAAATGGAGAATAATCTTGTTCAAAGTAGTTATTTTTACAACTATTATATCTAAATTGTCAACACACACCGTCATTCTTATATATTAATTAATTCAGTGACTGTCGATGACGAAATCATTTTCCTTAGTTTATCGCCGATAGATGCGTCCAGAATCAAGCAGTAAATATTTACAATTGAGCGTAGTTCAGATGGTGTTTTCTTTAGAGTGGTACGGTCGCTTTGCTTGAGATTTTCGGCGATGTTAGTAGAATGCAACATTCCTCCAGTTGGCATAGCACCTGAATACTAGCTTATCAGTTTCAATCACCCGAATAAGTACATAATATATGTCTCTAAAAATATGATTGTGCATGTTTCCACCACAGGTACTCGGTCCAGATCAGTAATCTTCTCTTCGGAGCTGGTGACTTGGCTGCCAGAAATCTTCAGCGTGGACGCGACCACGGTATTCCGAGCTATAACAACATGCGGGTGGCCTGTGGTCTGGAGCCTGCTACCGAATTCACTAACTTGACTGGTGGATTCATCGACATGCGAGACACTTTACCAACTAAACTGAACAGGATATACGAGTAAGGCATATTAAAATCAAATCGCTATATTATCATACCGTGTGTATTTTAGCCTTCCAAACTGGTTAATATTAATAATGACAGTTTGTATATAGAGCTTAACCAATTATACATAATGTGTCTAAGACGCTAATGACAATTATTACCGCGATGAGCCTGAACAATCAGTAACCATCTACTGCTCCCCTGTGCCATGGGGGGTACAGCCACAATGTGGCCACCATACCAGCTTACTATAACAAGATCGTTCACAGGTCATGATCAGGTACCACATGGGTGGTGCGAAGGGAACGGGAAGATTCGGTCGCGGGAAGAATCGGCTCGGTATTTTTCGGTCGCGGGAAGATTCGGCTGAGAAGATTCGGCTGGGAAGTTTGGACTAGTCTATTGATCTAGATATTAGTGCAGGGATTGTGGCTTGTTGACAGCTTGGTCTTTGTCTTACTTAAAGAACATTTAGTTGTAACAATAACAGCTAATTGAAGCGATTGTGGGATCATTTACAAGGGTCTTGATTAACTCAGTTGTAGTAATAACACACTTTATTAGACGAATAATATAATACAAAATATGAAACATGTTTACACAAGCTGAACTGAACTAAATTTACATTTTTCTTTATTTGAAAACACATAATTAAACATTAAAATCATGGATTACATCTATAGAAACGATCACAAACCCTCAATTTATTATGAAACATTAAAAATTATTGTTATTGCATATCGTTTCTAATTCTATGCTTGTCGATGCTGTATATCTTGGTTACTACCTCTTGTGAAGTTCCGTTTTTGTTAAAACGAAATATTGACGATGTGTAAAAAGCTTTCTTATCATCTTATTTTTATTTATGTGATAAGGTATGAATAAAGAGTCCACATAATCAACATAATTCATGAAAAATATACAAATAATCTGTCTTTATTATAAACATAAAATAATCATAAAACTATTAAAATTCCTCCCCAAAATAGGTCTAAACCTAGGAAGATTCGGCCGATATAACCAGCCGAATCTTCTCAGCCAAATCTTCCCAGCCGAATCTTCCCTCGGCCGAATCTTCACGGACCCGGTGCGAAACAGACACAGAGCCGTAATTTCGCTAAAATCCGGATTGAGAATCCAAAGCCGATTACGGGGGGCGGAGCTAATTTCGGATTCTAGGTCAGATTTTGAAATCCACGTGGTCTCCGAAACTCTCCCCCAGCGTCAAACATGGCTCATGTATTTGACACAAGTATCATTTGTATCTTATATTTATAAAGTGCATGTTTGTTGTGAAAGTCATGCTGTTCTTCTATGTGTGTATACACGGCACATAATTTGCTGCCAATCCGACTTAATCGCATCTTTTTTTCAAGTTAAAGTGTGTTTATTGATGATGGCAAGCATATCTAAACATGACAGCTCTAGGCCTCCTGAATCAAATTCCGAAGATGTTGTGAAGAACACACGGAACTTGTCAGTTGAACAGGGACGTGACGACAGGGGTTGATTGGGTGTCTCGACCCCCACCCCGAACTTTGGTACAATTTGCTAAGCTGTGCAGTCATTCATACGTGAGGAAAATCAGGATTATTTTGACTAACTGTTTCAAATAATGATACGTACAAGCCAACAAACGCAACAAATAAACCCGATTTTAAATAAATACATATACAAACTTATGACTAACTCGAGAGAGGGGGTGTCCAGTGATCTGTATATATGTTCAACTTGTTTTGGTAGTCATGTTGCTTTGCCATTACTAATTATTTATTTTTTCAGTGTAATAACATATGGGAGAGGGGGTACCCTTAAGTGAGTCAGTACTTGTCCCCCAATTCCTTTGTATGTATAAACAAATGTATGTGTTATATATCATGTGTTATCTAAATTTGACATATATTTGAAATAAATATATCTAAACTAAACTTTGGTACATTCCAGCAGTCGGAAATTTCATGCATGACACAACATTAGTTGGACATTAATTTGACACCATATATAGGTTGGCATTGTTCTCATTGTTTGATATTTTTCAACCAGTAAAAGTTGGTAATTTTCCAATCTTAGTGTTTGTCAGATTGGATATTTCCAAGGAGAGCAAATTGAATTCTGCGAACCTGTGAGATTGATGTTTGGTTCAATGGGGGGGGGGGGGGGGTGCAGTTGGCCGGAAATTTGAGGAAACTTCTAGCCACGTCCCTAGAACATGTGTCTGTTGTCTATACAGAGACTATTGCGCAAAACGACTGCATTTAGCGAAACAAAACATGTTAAAATTGCTATAACTTTAAGACTAGATGATAGTACATACGTGTATCTGATAATCCATCGATACCATATAATCCTACTATTTCTTGAATAAGAAGAAACATTATAATAACGAACACAGCAGAAGACATATCCATGCAGGTTCATATGAATTCGGTCAATGGTGACGTATCCGCCGAATTCGAAATCGACATGCGTTCGGGCGGTATTTTAAGGATGGAATTATGAAATGGACATATGAAAGTGACAATCAACAATGATTTGCCATCAACCGAAGTGCTCCCCCAGCGTTACTATCAATAGCGTTATTATTTGGCTAATTTCAGTAATATTCTCCCAGTTTACATTCAATAAAACAAATTTGTCTCCGCATTTAAAATTCTTTGATATAGATCGTTTATATTCTGCAATAATTTGTACACAAGAGACGGATTCTTATGTTTTATTGTGTTTTTAAACTCTGAGGTGGCGGAATCTCGGTTTGTTTACATTACGAACATTTGAGTCCGTAATCGGAATCCGAATCCAAATCGGATTACCACGAAATTAGGATTACGGTCTGTTCGTTTACTGATTCTGCAAATTTGTGGTCTGTTCTTTTGCCGAACCAAGTCGTACGGGGACCAATCTGTAATCTGGATCCAGAATCTGAAACGGATTTTAGCGAAATAACGCCTCAGAGCCGTAATTTCGCTAAAATCCGGATTGAGAATCCAAAGCCGATTACGGGGGGCGGAGCTAATTTCGGATTCTAGGTCAGATTTTGAAATCCACGTGGTCTCCGAAACTCTCTCCCAGCGTCAAACATGGCTCATGTATTTGACACAAGTATCATTTGTATCTTATATTTATAAAGTGCATGTTTGTTGTGAAAGTCATGCTTTTCTTCTATGTGTGTATACACGGCACATAATTTGCTGCCAATCCGACTTAATCGCATCTTTTTTTCAAGTTAAAGTGTGTTTATTGATGATGGCAAGCATATCTAAACATGACAGCTCTAGGCCTCCTGAATCAAATTCCGAAGATGTTGTGAAGAACACACGGAACTTGTCAGTTGAACAGGGACGTGACGACAGGGGTTGATTGGGTGTCTCGACCCCCACCCCGAACTTTGGTACAATTTGCTAAGCTGTGCAGTCATTCATACGTGAGGAAAATCAGGATTATTTTGACTAACTGTTTCAAATAATGATACGTACAAGCCAACAAACGCAACAAACAAACCCGATTTTAAATAAATACATATACAAACTTATGACTAACTCGGGAGAGGGGGTGTCCAGTGATCTGTATATATGTTCAACTTGTTTTGGTAGTCATGTTGCTTTGCCATTACTAATTATTTATTTTTTCAGTGTAATAACATATGGGAGAGGGGGGTACCCTTAAGTGAGCCAGTACTTGTCCCCCAATTCCTTTGTATGTATAGACAAATGTATGTGTTATATATCATGTGTTATCTAAATTTGACATATATTTGAAATAAATATATCTAAACTAAACTTTGGTACATTCCAGCAGTCGGAAATTTCATGCATGACACAACATTAGTTGGACATTAATTTGACACCATATATAGGTTGGCATTGTTCTCATTGTTTGATTTTTTTCAACCAGTAAAAGTTGGTAATTTTCCAATCTTAGTGTTTGTCAGATTGGATATTTCCAAGGAGAGAAAATTGAATTCTGCGAACCTGTGAGATTAATGTTTGGTTCAATGGGGGGGGGGGGGGGGGGTGCAGTTGGCTGGAAATTTGAGGAAACTTCTAGCCACGTCCCTAGAACATGTGTCTGTTGTCTATACAGAGACTATTGTGCAAAACGACTGCATTTAACGAAACAAAACATGTTAAACATGAAATTGCTATAACATTAAGACTAGATGATAGTACATACGTGTATCTGATAATCCATCGATACCATATAATCCTACTATTTCTTGAATAAGAAGAAACATTATAATAACGAACACAGCAGAAGACATATCCATGCAGGTGCATATGAACTCGGTCAATGGTGACGTATCCGCCGAATTCGAAATCGACATGCGTTCGGGCGGTATTTTAAGGATGGAATTATGAAATGGACATATGAAAGTGACAATCAACAATGAATTGCAATTTCTTCGCCATCAACCGAAGTGCTCCCCCAGCGTTACTATCAATAGCGTTATTATTTGGCTAATTTCAGTAATATTCTCCCAGTTTACATTCAATAAAACAAATTTGTCTCCGCATTTAAAATTCTTTGATATAGATCGTTTATATTCTGCAATAATTTGTACACAAGAGACGGATTCTTATGTTTTATTGTGTTTTTAAACTCTGAGGTGGCGAAATCTCGGTTTGTTTACATTACGAACATTTGAGTCCGTAATCGGAATCCGAATCCCTATCGGATTCCCACGAAATTAGGATTACGGTCTGTTCGTTTACTGATTCTGGAAATTTGTGGTCTGTTCTTTTGCCGAACCAAGTCGTACGGGGACAAATCTGTAATCTGAATCCAGAATCCAAATCGGATTTTAGCGAAATAACGCCTCAGTACAACTTGACGCGAATTTTGGATAGCGTAATCGCACATCGATAAATTCGACCAAGCCACTGCTGTGTGAAACTCACATCGGACCAATGGCGGACTGCGAACTCGTTTCACTGTGCTAACATCGAAGACAAGTCCGACGTGTTAACCACTGGAACACTGGTTCTAGATATGTATGAGGGTGACGAACATACCCCTACCCACATGAATCCTGAATACATTATAATAACAGAGAGGGATTAAATTATGCATGCCGGTTAAGAAAATATCGAACACAAGTTTTAAACTGGTAATTTCAGACTAATGTGATAATGTTGGCACATGACAAACACACTTGTGCTGAAGTAATGTCCATAACTTCTGCTGAAGTAATGTCCATAACTTCATAACATCGTCAAAGATGGAAGATACTGATTTCGTCAACATAAATATGTTATTTTCACTAAGAAAAATAATAACTACATTGTTATGCTATACAATATACGTACCAGCATTGTTGTTGAATCCTGAATACCGGTTAAAATGTACATATGAATCCCGAATCCTGCGTATGCCACTCAAAATCACCAATCCCGCGTACGGGGTGGCGGTGGGGTGTGACGGTGACATCATCATATTGGAATACCACAGAATGTCATGTTAAAAAAAATATCTAAAACATTGGAAAAAAAACAATGTGAAATAAAGGCATTGAAAATTCAATGTCAAACTAAATATAGCGTCTTTCGTGTAGCACTTCTAATTCCAAGCACGTTATAGTCTAATTGCAACACAAAGTTTCTCTGTGTGAATAAGTCCATATAACCCATCATAAACAACATATTAAACTCAAAAAGAATCAAGAGTGGCGAAATTGATGAATTTTGTGAAATAAATCTGTCAAAATTTGGTAAAATACTCAATTTATGGCTATTCAAGAATGATTATAAAAAGAATTATTTCACAAGGCCTTCCATGTGTATGATCATTTTGTAGAGTACACAATCCTGAATACTGAACAGAAAACCTTTCCCCAAATCGTTGAGTATTTTTCGAGTTATGTGCCTCCAAAATGTGCTAAAAATCCATATGTTATGGTCTAGTGTTTTAAAAATTAGAAAAAAATGAAAGGATAGCTTGCTGTTGTATTAATTTCCTCACTAGATTGTGCACAAAACATGATTACCTAATGCATCTATGTTCGAGAAGACAAAATGTGTGGTTCATTGTATGGACTGTGATCCAGAAGCCGCGTCGTGAAATAGCATATTTGAGGTCATACAACTCAATATGAAATATATATCCATATTCCATGTATTTCTCATAATCACTTAAGTATACATGGTTAAACACAATGTGAATGAATTTCCAAAAGCATGGTGTAGAAAATCAACTTATGAATCCTTACTATTGACTACTTTCTTGATCCTTTTTTATTTTAGTATGTTGTTTATACATGTAATGGGTTAATATACCTGTTCCTGCTAAGAAACATCGTGTTGCAGTTTTAGTTTGAGGTTTGGCACTTTTTTCTCATAAATGCACTGGACTATTAGTTTATATACACTACAAAAAAAATTAAAAGAAAAGAAAAATAGATCTCATAAAATTTAATAACGTTCTTTTAAATATGTCCGCGATTGATATTATTATGTTTTTCGAGTTGGCGTCCACTTGATCAACCGAATAAACTTCGATATGGTCAGATGATTATATAGATATACCTTGCAATATATTTTTCTCTTAGTTATTTAATGCTCTCATATATGAGGACAAGGTTGTATTCACCACAAAAGAACCCGCCCACAAAGGGAGCAATCTCGGTGAAGTGATGTTATTCCATGATCCGTTTGCAATCGCTGACGTGATTTCTGGTTCTGAATTTCATCAATATTGTTACACCGCTGATGCCTGTACATCGAAGTGACAAATAGGTTGAGTTAAAGGCCCACTTAATTTTCGAACCCCCAGATTACATTATATAAAATATATGCCATAGTATATACCAAGAGGAAGCTCCAAAACATTGTATTATCAATATAGCCGGTGTAATAGACTGTGGTCATGTTGTTTTTGTTGAGTTGCCAACGCGTTTTGTCATCTAGATTGCAGTAAAAAGCAGTATTATTTTCAATGCAGGGGGAATAACTCTATATATTAAAGATAGAGTTCTTACCCTTCCATTGAAAAAGTGTTAATTATGTTGCATTCTGTGAGACAAAGGTGGGAAGTCATTCTATGATTTCAGCAGTTTTCTATTTCTCTGTGGGCATCTTCTGAGACACAAATGTTTCAAATAGTGATGAATTATAGTATTTTAATCATATTTTATGGCATAGACTGTTATTAAAACCGTATATCAAGTCACTATAAAAAAAAAATCGGCGACTCGAAAATTAAGTGGACCTTTAAAACCGTATATCAAGTCACTATATAAAAAATAATCGGCGACTCGAAAATTAAGTGGGCCTTTAAAACCGTATATCAAGTCACTATATTAAAAATAATCGGTGACTCGAAAATTAAGTGGGCCTTTAAATCACACTTATCTGGTTATATAAAATGCATTTTTCTTGAGGATCGTATAGTTCCCATCAATGTATGCTTATAAAGGTCACTTATCTTTCTCATGCAAGCTTCGTCCACATTTCCATATTGTTGTTTTCGCTTAACCCTTTACCCAACAGAACGGCCCTGTGCCAATGCATTCTCTTATATATGCGAGTCGACCATAGTCGCCTCGCATATATAAGAGAATGCATTGGCTTAACACATTTTTTTTAGGCCAATGCATTCTCTTATATATGCGAGGCGACCTATGGTCGACTCGCATATATAAGAGAATGCATTGGCACAGGGCATAACTGTAACCATCACAATGTGGTCAATGAGCCGGTTCCAATGATATCCATATTTGTATGGTTTTATTGAGACAGACCCAAGATAATTTAGGCTGTTGCAGCTTTATTTTGTCGTTTTTGGCCGGTTTGTTGGGTAAAGGGTTAATGGATCCAATTATGTACAAACAGGCATCCAGATGACGTCGACCTGTACACTGGTGGTGTTTTGGAGCTAGCTGTTCCCGGGGGAGTAGTCGGGCCACTATTCGCGTGTATCATCAAGAAACAATTCGAACTACTGAGGAATGGTGACCGATTCTATTACGAGCGACCAAACGAAACAGTCGGATTCACAGAAAGTAAGTAATATCTGAAACGTCTGGTGGTGGTTGTGACCTTTAACCCTTTCAGTGCCAAGTCCGATTTTTGTATCAACCCATATTTCCTTGATCATTTTTCAAATTTATCGATTATAATAATGTGATACATAGATGGAAAGAGCTCTAAGAGCTCTTTTCATTAATGTATCACATTATTATAATCAATAAGAGCTCTTTCCATTAATGTATCACATTATTATAATCAATAAATTTGAAAAATGATCAAGGAAATATGGGTTGATACAAAAATCGAACTTGGCACTGAAAGGGTTAAGGAGGCGCTCCATTCATGAATTAAAAAAAATATATCAATTTCAAACAATCAATTTGAAGGAAAAAATCATTATCCTTTTAACAAATGTATACCATATAGAGAATATCCACACTTTTTCAGTGGATATGGGTTATATCTCATGAGTGATGACAAAACATTGAATTAAAGCCACTCGTGAAATTCAAATGTTTTGTCATCACGAATGAGATTTAACCCATATCCACTGAAAAAGTGTGGATATTCTGTTTATTATATTCTTTAGTTACTTGCCTATGGCCCCCAATGAATGTCAATACATAAGAAATTTCAAGCTGACACATTACGCCCAAAACAATAGTCCCACATTTAAAACACTCAAAAAGTATAGATTTTGTATTTATTATATACTTTCGTTACTTGCCGATGGCCCCCAATGAATGTCAGTACATGATGTGTGCAAGAAATCATTCACTATGAAGTATAACCTGACTACACACATGAGGATCCATACGGCGCAATAATAGCAGTGAGATATCGATATCTCACTAGTGGGATATCACTTATATCTCACTGCTAAAACCTTATAATTCATGGGCAAGTATATAATAAAGTATTATAACAACACGTGTTTACCCTCGCAATATGAGAGATAGGTTCGAATTATGAAAAAGATGTTTAAACATTTGCAGGACTATTTTTCATCGGGTAAAGGACCAAAGCAAAATAAATATTCTTCAACCACGCCTTTAATACTCTGGCAGATATAAATACTCATTAGTAATTCATCTTTCAGACAATGTAGTTTTATGGTGATTAACATTGGTTATAAGGGATAATGATTTTTTTCCTTCAAATTGATAGTTTTGAAATTGAGATTTGTTGAAAATTCACGAATTGGGGCGCCATTTTAAGTTTAATACCAAGCTTATAGCGTTAAAGATTGTGGATCTCTTCCTAGCAAGTTTTATATGGATTCGGGGGGGGGGCTAATATATATGAATCGAAGACACCTGTCGGGAACAGCTATTCTATTATATTAATTAATATCGATTTTAATTAAACGTTTTCTCATCTAAGCCCGTGACAATAAAAGGGGCTATACTTAAAACTTAAATCTCGCGAAAACTTTCGGAGCGTACCACCAGGGAGAACACTAAGGAACCGTTTACATTGATGTAGATCTGTATACAGTTCTACACCCATACTAGTGTAAACGGGTTGATATAGAAATGCACACAGAAAGAATACGGTATTCGGTCGTGTGAGAAAAAATCGTATCCGTTATAAGTCACGGTCAACACCGGGGCATTGCGACAGGCAAGTCTTATTTGATTAATTCTTACTAGGGCTTGGCGAATGCATGTGCTTAATCTTTCTTTGTATATAACTCTGTTTCTCAATATCCGTTACATGTAATTTCCATGTGTTTATTTGGATGAGAGAATAAAGCATATCTTTGTCAGTTCAACTCATGTATTTCACACTGTGTAAGCGAGAACTTGTGTTCCGGTGCGTGTGACAAAGTACTTAAAGTAAAGTGTTTACTATACAGTATATCTTATTAATATTTGTCTTCTTGGAGTTTGGTAATACATTAGTACACTCAGTGAACAACAAGGCCACCGCAAAAGCACAGCATAACCATTATCAACTGGTGTAAGAATAAACTGCTTTGGTCTGCTGATGATATGATAGTCGATTCATTTTTTTGTGTCGGGCCTAAACAGGCTAAAGGCTAAACTGACACGACTCGTAGTGGATTGTCAATTACCAGAGTATACTGATGAGAGCGCGTTCACTGTCAGTAATCATGTTGTGGTCACAGCAATCTGCGACACGTGACTTCACACAGATCTGTATACAGATCTACAGCAATGTAAACTTACCCTAACTTGTTAGCACCCTAATTATAGGCAAATAAGATATTTCACAGCGAATTACGCCCGGCTGCATCAGAAATAAACCACGCTATTGTGGCTTTATAGACAAATAATAATATTCCGTTTTATCTGTATTTTATTCACAAAAAGCTGTTTTAGTATTGAAATCGAGTTATTTTGGCCATGTATTTGGGGGATGTTTCTCTGGCGGATTTGTTTTAGTTCATTGCAGATAATTATAAAATGGTATTAATCACCAAACTCTTCTCCACATATACTGTTGTGATAGCAGTTGCACATATCCGCATATATCTATTGTGTTGTAAATAATTCCATAAATTTGTATTTATATCATCTTCATTTTATTTGGAGGAATAAACAATCTCTCTCTCTGTATTATTAACAGAACAAACAGACGCCATCAAGAGAGTGACCCTGTCCGGAGTTCTCTGTCAAAATACAGGTATATCCGGAGTACAAACTAATGCCTTCAAACAGCCAACAGATAGGTGAGTTATTATGATATGCATATATATATTTAGCATATGACTCAATCATTATTTAAGTTGTAAACTATGTCATAAATCAATTTCATATCAATTACTAATTCATATCACCTTCCGATAATTTGATTTGTTTGTTGACAAAAAGTGTGTTCTGATTGGCTGAATGGCAGCCGGGGCCGAGCCGCATCTCTGACTAAATGCAGGTCAAATTCGTGCGCGTCAATCAACGCGATGCCGAAATTCTCGCAATTATAATCTTGAAATATATAGTTTTGGACATTGTTATACGATAAATAGAATATGTAATTCGTATTTATCTAATAAACATACGATATAATGTCACAAACTGAGAACATAATAGCGCACTATATCTCCGCGTGCATATTATTTCTGCTAGTTCACCAGGTGTAATTGGGCTTCCGGTACAATGAAGTGACGTCACATTAACCTTTTGCTGCCGATGTCATATAGCTATTTAGTGATTTGTGTGCGTTTTGGACATCATAATCAATTTATAGGTGTCATATGATAAATAGAATATGTAATTCGTATTTCTCTCGTATGATATTTATGAAACTCGTCACGAATTTTCAGTTTTCTCTCGCCTCCATATATATATATATATATATATATATATATATATATATATATATATATATATATATTATAGAGTATTTTTGAGGTCAATAAATAAATAAATAATCTCTCTCTCCCCCTATCTCTCATATCCGTTTAGGTTTAGGTGGCTATATATGACGCGGACATCACCATTAGAGCATCGGCTATATGACTTATCCTGAACAAATCACATAAACATATATCTCCATTGGTTTGTTGTTCAAACGTTATAGAGACTCGTGTGATAAAGCGCTATGTAAATCAACTATCAATTAGTTATATTATCATTACTATTTTCTCACCAGGAACGTATTTACGGCTTGCGCGGATTACGTGGATCTGGACCTAACGGAATGGGCAGAATGAAAGAACCAGATGTCTCTCTTTTATATACTTTGCCTATCCCAAGACAATTCAGTTACTTTTAAATATAGAACATGCATATCATTTTTATTTATTAAATTTGCAAAATGATGGCGTCTTAGTTTATTCATATCATATTTCCTGCAGCAATAGTTTGAAAAAGGTAACATTTTTTGCATAAGTGCGTATAATTCCAACGAATTCATTCCCTATAGTAGAAACAAACAAAAAGCGATGATGTGAAACGGGTGCAATTTCCACAAATAGTTTAGTGGATGAAAGATCAGATAAAACAATGACAATAATAACTCAGGGTCGTGCACTTTAACAAATACCAGATTCGCCCACTATACCGGCGTTACTCGCCCACTATACCGGCGTTACTCGCCCACTATAACGGCGTTACTCGCCCACTATACCCGGCGTTACTCGCCCACTATACCGGCGTTACTCGCCCACTATACCGGCGTTACTCGCCCACTATACCGGCGTTACTCGCCCATTATACCAGCGTTACTCGCCCACTATACCGGCGTTACTCATCGCCCATTATACCAGCCCACTATACCGGCGTTACTCGCCCACTATACCGGCGTTACTCACCCACTATACCGGCGTTACTCGTCCACTATACCGGCGTTACTCACCCACTATACCGGCGTTACTCGCCCACTATACCGGCGTTACTCACCCATTATACCAGCCCACTATACCGGCGTTACTCGCCCACTATACCGACGTTACTCGCCCACTATACCGACGTTACTCGCCCACTATACCGGCGTTACTCGCCCACTATACCGGCGTTACTCGTCCACCATACCAGCGTTACTCGCCCACTATACCAGCGTTACTCGCCCACTATACCGGCGTTACCCGCCCACTATACCAGCGTTGTTAATTGACATATTTGAAGTTTATAAAAGGCAATATAGTCCAAGATTCCGTCGACGTTAACCAGGTAGTTAAATCGGTATAGGCATAATTATACTGGTTTACTTCGAAGTACAGTTGCCTTACTCTTCTTCAGTGGACTTTAAGCGTTAAAGGCACGGGCGGCTTTCGTTGCAGAAATTCTCGTATTTGTTCAAATCGCCATCAACAGAAGGAATATTAAAATATATATATATAGTTTTGTTCATATGCCAAACATAATCAGCGCGTATATAGTATATTGTCGCCAAGACGTACGATGGTGTACGTAAACAAGAGCCTGCTCGAGTTACAGAAGTTTTGCTTCTGTTTACATAACACAGCGCAATTCTATTGGTTAATCAGACACAAATTATATAAACGCTCTTTATTATTTCCATATCAGGAACGCTCTTTATGTTTACCATATCCGGATCTGTACAAAAGCCATGTTCTGTAACGTTTTTTGCTTTTGTTTACGTAACAAAGGAAAAACATTTGACAATAACATACTGTTTATGCCAAATTGCTGAATGGTATAAGAACAAAGTCTGTCTATATTTTACTATTCTTTCTGTTTATGGCGGTTTTTGACGGAGGTGAATATTTTAACAGCATACCCACCGCCAACGTGAGACTACTCCTAATTGTGCACGACTTAATTATTCTGTGCGTAACTTAACATGAAAGTGTCAATGACACTGAAGTTCAACTTGGATAGGGGTTATTGTCAACTGTTACAATTACATGGAGCGATATGGAAGGAATGCAGTAAGTTGGTATGTCTATGTAATATAATACTAAACACCCAACGGATTTAATCATGCGAATAGGAAAATACAAGATGGCCATTGGCAGCCATGTTTTTGGCAGAATGATGAAAAATGGTAAGCTCCCATCTAAATGACATTCCGAAGATCCATATGAAGTTTAGTGACGGTCGGATTAGAGATGTGACATGCATGTAGTATGTACTAACTAAAGTATTTAGTCATACAAAGATGGCCGCTGAAAGAATTCGGAACAAATGGTAAGCTCCCATCGTGAGGTCACCCCGATGATTCAAATAATGTTTGGTAACGATTGGATTATGGATGTGATGTGCCAAAGGATTTAGTGATGAAAAGAGTAAAAAACAAGATGGCTGCCAGCGGCCATGTTTTTCATCGGAAATCGTTCAAATTAATAGCTCCCACATAGAAGTGATCCCAAAACATGTAAATTTTCAAAACATTTCGCCAATAATTGTGGTGTGCTGATTGGTCCAAATTTGAAGTCCAATATGGCCGCTGGCGGCCATGATTTTTAACAGAATTCGGAAATGAAAGTATCAATGACACTGAAGCTCAACTTGGATAGGGGCTATTGTCAAATGTTACAGTTAATGGAGCGATATGAAATACAGACAGTCAGTATGTCTATGTAATACATATCACCCAACGGATTTAGTCATACAAAGAGTAAAATACAAGATGGCCGCTGTCAGCCATGTTTTTAACAGAATTCGCAAAAACTTGTAAGCTCCCATCTAGAGGTAACCCCGAAGATCCGTGTCACGTTTGGTGACGATCGGATGAGAGATGTGACATGTAGGGTGTGCTAAAGGTAGATTTAGTCATACAAATAGTAACATCCAAGATGACCGCTGGCAGCCATGTTCTTTAACATAATTCCCATCGAGAGGTGACCCCGAGGATCCATATAAAGTTTGGTGACGATCGGATGAGTGTGCAAAAGGATTAAGAGATGCCAAGCGTATATTTCAAGGTGGCCGCTGGTGACGATCGGAACATATATATAACCTGTAGGGTGTGCCAAAGGAAATTGTTGACGGACATACACATGCAAGCACATACGGACGACTAACCCACGTCAATAGCTCAAACTTTTAAAAGTTTAATTGAGCTAACAAGAGTTAGATTATAATAAATCAGTATGACCGTAAGATATCACTCTTTCTCGCAAATGTATGATTCTTAGTGATTTGTATGATAAAGTCGATTAAAATTTACGACAAATCCTGCCACTGGATTTGGGCATAAAGTCTGCTATATAAGAGTATGGCAACCATTATTGGACGTAAAACACAAAGTTGCAAATACACGCTTTCACCCGCGCCCGTGCTTATGAGAGGACGGGTGGATCACTATAATCGCAAACACTATACTTGGCACTCCAAACCTCCAGAGACACACCAACACACCACAGTCTGGCCTCAGCTACTTCCTCGTCCGCTGCT
Organism: Siphonodentalium dalli; assembly: GCA_032622095.1. Lineage (NCBI taxonomy): Eukaryota > Metazoa > Mollusca > Scaphopoda > Gadilida > Siphonodentaliidae > Siphonodentalium > Siphonodentalium dalli. Next base: position 192,444,574 of record CP136062.1, on the reverse strand, counting down.
GCTCTACACAACCAGGTCAACGGGTTCTGACACTCGCACAGGAGTGGAAGGCGGGCATTGCACCATCAAGAGTTGAGGAGCCCAACCGACCTTAAGTCAACAGGCTGGCATTGCACCCTCTTCCTTGAGTTGAGCCCGTAGTACAAGCCCCGAATACAACAGACTAAGGCAACTGGAGTCCATGCCAGCACTAAATAGGACAATAAGTACAACTATTCACAACTCATAACACTATATATATATCAACGCATAAAACTCACACAGAGAAATCTAGGTAAGTCTTCTCCGCCGGTCCTGGTTCGGAATGGGGTGGGGCTTTGCTTCTTGCTTTGGTGGCATCCACCCCATGTACAGTAGGCAAACACCTAATGTGCATGGGTATATATCAATCTCACAAATCCTACAAACGCTCTTCAGCGGAATTACGGCATTCAAAAGTGGGTTGTAGGAGAGGGCCGACGGCCCTTTCAAATCTTCCCGGATATCATCCCTAACTCCAAACTTGCTCTTCGACGTAAACCAGTATTATCCGAAGTTTATATGTGACCCGCTATATCAAATCCAGTCGTAAGTCGGGATTTTTTTTTTCCCTGTGCCAATGCATTCTCTTATATATGCGAGTCGACCATAGGTCGCCTCGCATATATAAGAGAATGCATTGGCTAACAATTTTTTATCATTTTTTTTAAATAAATGTTTCTTACAATTTTTAGGACATAAAATAAAAAAAACATTCATTACCCTGCAGGGAGCCCCACACATATATAGAAGCATATAGAAGAGTGTCGTCTGCTCATGTTTGTATGGGGCTCTGTATGGGTGAAATTATAAAATTATTAAAGAATACAAGAAAAAATTATTAAAATTGTAAAATATTGTTAGGCCAATGCATTCTCTTATATATGCGAGGCGACCTATGGTCGACTCGCATATATAAGAGAATGCATTGGCACAGGGTAACAAAAATTCCCGACTTACGACTGGATTTGATATGGCGGGTCACATACCAATTTTACTTGATGGTTTACGTGGAAGGAAGCGGATACTAAAAGACACCTGGCATTTTTTTCAGCAAAAGACTCTGGACGGTTATTGGTAATGATAGAAATAAGAACAATTTCCTTCTATTCTTCTTGGTAATAATTATTTAAAGGCCCATTAATTTTCGAGTCGCCGATTATTTTTTATATAGTGACTTGATATACGGTTTTAATAACAATCTATGCCATAAAATATGATTAAAATACTATAACTCATCACTATTTGAAACATCTGTATCTCAGAAGATGCCCACAGAGAAATAGAAAACTGCTGAAATCATAGAATGACTTCCCCTTTGGCTCACAGAATGCAACAGAATTCAAGCTTTTCAATGGAAGGGGAATAACTCTATCTTTAATATATAGAGGTATTAACCCTGCATTGAATATAATACTGCTTTTTACTGCAACCTAGATGACAAAACGCGTTGGCAACTCAACAAAAACAACATGACCACAGTTTATTACCCCGGATAAGTTGATAATACAATGTTTTGGAGCTTCGTATTTCAAATGGTATATAATATGCCATATATTTTATATAATGTAATCTGGGGGTTCGAAAATTAAGTGGGCCTTTCAACGTATTTATATCGACCGATTGTTATCCCCGGAACCGGGCCGGTATTTAATGCTTTCTATACTAAATGTATTCTCCCATTAAGTAATAAAAGTATACATTTGAACGGCGCAGACGACATATAATAGAAAGTGCAGGATTCCGATATATATTGGAGGGAAATGTTCAAATAGCAAGTTCGTCAAACGACCTAGTTTATTGAACTTATTGTCTAAACATTTACTATGAGATAACTACTCGTCAATGATGCGTTAATGTTGAAAGGGTTAAGGGTGGTCTATCTCTTCTGGGTCAAAATTACAACAACAACATAATGTTTATAAATCGCGATGATTTCAACACAACAAATCGCTATTTAGTAAATAAAATACAGATAAAACTTAAAATGTGCTTTATGATTTTGTTTTTAAGGCATAATAAAGTGGTTTATTTCGATCTTAATTCGCGGTAAATCTCTTAGTTGAAATCCAATTTACATTGATTGAGGGTGCTAACAAGATAGAGTTCTCTGTAGTCTGGAGCTCTCTGTGTACGCTTTTGCGTGGTGCCGCGCGGATTTATGCTTTAAAAGTAGTCCATAAAACTGTCGCACAAATGTCATAAGAACTTCTAAATATATAGTGGATCTCACATGAGTTTCTATTTTATACGGAATTTATCAACCGAGTTCACTAAATTCGATTTGAGCCGAGGTTTACCGAGGCTCAAATAGAATTTAGTGGACGAGGTTGATAAATTACGTATAAAATAGGACGAGTGTGAGATACTTTTTATCACATGATCAAATAAACGCGAAGCAATGCGAAATATCCATCGAAAACAACGATAAAAACCGCAGCGATCGCAAGTCATTTGAAGAACGATGTGACGTCATCGCACGCGCTGATATTAAACGTGTCTCTTATCGATAATTATGAAACTGCTTTTATGGGCAAATTATGTGATAAACTATAATAATAGATAGAAATATTTCCGGACAGGTGCCCTCGATTCAAATATATGATTTTATACCCTGGAATCTATATAAAACTTAATGGGAAGAGATAGACAATCTTCAACTGGAGTCATAAATTCATTTTCATTATAGTTACCATGTTGTTTGCATCGTTCATTGAGCAAATGAGTGTATTTTGCACTAATCCATGGCTCAAATTCATTAATTTGTTGCATATATTATGTTAAGTATAAAAGTAGATGGTCACATAACTGGCCGGATTTAGTGTACAGTACCCATTTAACTCTTTGTTTACTAAATACTCATTGACGAGTAGTCAGTACCTTTAGGAAATATTCAGATAATAAGTTCAACAAATGTCATTTGTTGAACCTATTATCTGAATATTTCCCACAAATTAATATACATACATCCTGCGCTTGTATTGTTTTCGGCTTCTCATTTTATCCTGAACACCCATCCAAATGAATAATATACCATTCCAATGTATACTTTTATAACCGATATGAGAAACTATTTAGTAAAGATATGGTTCTGTATGCTGTTCCTTGTAGTTCTTGACAAGCAGTTTCTGTTTTATTGTATACTAGCAGGTTAGCCCGCCACTGGCGTGGTTCGTCTGAAACATGACATTTAAAAACAAATTGGATTTCAAAATTTGCAACAAAATACAACACGATAACTGCCTGCAGTCAGTTTACAGTTAGAATTACATTATTTCTCTCATTCAAAGTGGGGTTGAAGCCCAACTCATTGCCAAAACACTAAAAAACAAGCAGGAAATTTTTTTCTCACCCCCCCCCCTGCTTTCCTAGGAACGACGGACATAAGATGTTGGTACCCGTCCCTAAAAGAGGTATGATTTACCCGATGAAAATCTCCCCCATTCCTAGGAACGACAGACATAAGATGTTGGCAGTCTGAGTATGGTAGCCGTCCATAAAAGATGTGTGATTTACCCGATGAAAATCTCCCCCATTCCTAGGAACGACAGACATAAGATGCTGGCAGTCTGACTTCAAATAAATCTCTCCGCATAATATAACGTAAACAAAAGCGGACGGTAATAAAGAGCGTTAACCGGTTAACGAACCCAAATATGGAAGATCTTTATCAACAACACTGCGGATAGGAACGCTCTTTAACTATCAACGCGATTAACCCCCGCAGTGCCGTTTTTGTGACTGAGAGTGAAGAACGGGTGGTCGGAGCTTCTCCAAAACGCCGCGACGACCATTCCCGTGGATGTTTACCCTTAGATAGGAAGTTTGAGCTCAATCTGTCCAGCCGTTTTGGAGTCTATAAAGGACAAATATACACATATATTTATATTTTTACGGAAGTCTCAAAATATATAGGAGATACGTCGTATACGTGACGTATCTATTTAATAAAGAAATGGTTAAACTGTTCTATGTGCTGTTCCCGGTAGTTCTTGGAAAGCAGCTGATGTTTGTTTGTGTATACGTCGTATCCGTGATACTTCGCTGGCGAGGCAGCAGGCGGCAGCCAGAAGAAACACAGCTCCTGGATATAGAATTAATCGTCATTGAAGATGTGCAGTGATTGGTCATTCTGCTTTCATATACGTCCGTGTAATGCATCCGCTTTTTTTTGCGCATCCGCGTAATGTTTAGCTCTGTGTTAGTGGATGCGCGAACAAATATTTTTTTCTGAAGGATGCTGAAGATAAATACATGAAATATTAGTTATCTCACAGGGTCGTAACATGACAAAGACAAAAAGGTAGTCGCGAAATTATTGGTAGGGTGTTCATTGTTCAGTTATCCACCGTTTGCTTCGAATCTTCCTTTTTTGGCCCACAATGCGCCATGGCAACAACAATCAAGCCGTGTGAAACCGCTAAAGGATCTGAATTTAAGAGACACTGGACCACCTGGTTAGTGATGCCTGTCGGTCAGTGGCAAGCGAATACCATAGGATAAAAACAAAACCAAAAAAAAGAAAGTGGGAGGGTGGGGTTCAAACAAAACCTACTTTCCCAGATTTTCGAATCTTGCGAAAAGATTTACTGAGTATGATAAGCACCATGGTTATATATCACATTGATGCTACGGCGGTTTTGTGGTAACATTGTGAATAAATTACCAGGCAGATGTTGCCTTATTAAATCTTATTAATGATCGTATAATACTGCATGTTAATCCTACCAATGGAATCTGTGTATCGATCCGCGTGTTCCATCGACTCTATATTTAGCTACTGACACAATCGGCCACGTGATCTTGTTTTGGTTCTATTCTTAGCTTTTGTAAACAAACTCCCAACGTGTCTCTTCTAGCTGTCAGGACTGGTCTTAGCGACCCGACGGGATAAATGCCATCGATGTGCGACTCTAATTATATACAGAATCTACAGGACGGCATATGTGTTACATACTATGAAAGCAACTTGACAATTTTCCAGTTGAATTTTTTTCGCTGACACAAACGCTCTTTATTTTACCATACCAGGATATGTCTAACTAGGAACGCTCTTTATGTTGGTCCACAAGTTGACCAAGTCTGTGTGTATATGTGAAATACGAAGTTCATATGAAAGCATTTAACTTATATCTCGGCCTATATCTCGATCTGTTTTATGTTATGCCATTACGTCAAGTACTGGAAGTAACTGATCATGCAATAAAATCGCTGAGTTTGGAAGTAAAAGCAGAGCACCATGCAATGTTGATTGTTGAATTAAATATTTGCGAATTTTGAATAACAGTAACAGGCTCATCACACGGGGGGTCGGAAAAAAGTGACCTGACAGTAGGCTGAAAAACGTTTTTCCGGTTCTTTGGTACCCACCACCCTCCTGAAGGAAAAAATATTTTTTCCAATTTCATGCGAGGTACCCACCCCCTTTTTACCTCCAAATCTGTAGTCTCACACCATTTAAGCTTGATGGGCAGTATTACAGTTACCCTATTTCCGTTTCTGGTTCTTCTAAGTCATTCCAACATCGAGAAGAACCCATGAAAAAAAATAATTAAACATAAATTTCAGTCTGAAAACAGATAAGAATCGTATAAAGCTGCACCCAGTGTTGTCCAGTTTGTTTCTGTAGACTAATTGATGCATGACAGTATTGACTTGTAATCAAGTTATAGGAACATTTTACCAAATTTCCACTGATTTTCAGTAATCACCTGAAAACTGTATCAAAATAATAAAATATCAATTTTGGCAAAATATTTATGCTAAATAATAATGTATCCACAAGATATTATACCATCTCACACCATGGCTTTTAACATATTTATCAGCATCCATATGGCTTTGATGTGAAATTTAATTTTGTGTCCATAAACAAACAATAAATACAACTAAATAAAACAAACAAAAATTAACACTGGATGTTGCTTTAAATAGGATTAAATCATTTCTAGCATGATCTGGCATGATGAGATTTCCATGTTTTTGCCTCTAATTATGTCTGTCTGATCAGGTATAATGAGTAAATATTAATGCTATAAATGAATAGCTTTTTTCATGTTATATACATTAAAGTTTATTCATGTGTTACATAACTGTCCATGTTCATCTGGAACCAGTAGCATTGGTACATGACAATGTGATCGGATGTAAAAGGCGAATTCCTGAGAGTTGGTTCGTAATCTGGATTTCTGAGAAGCATCATGCCTATATCCACACTAACTACCCCCCCCCCCCCCCTAAGCACTTCCTGAAGTATCATACACACCTTAACAATGATGCTGAACACGTTGAGTTAATGTTTTAATTCCATAATATAACATCATAACCCACATATTATAATGAAGAATAAAGCAGACACAAATATTCCAGCCCAATTAAAACAAATGTTGATATTCATGCAGTGTGCTCCACTCAATCAGGCATTGGTCGATGGTATATAGTTCCGCTACATATATGTGTGGAGTTCTTAGCGTTACGATGGCGACATGGGAGTCATGTCTGCAAGTAATGTCAATTCGGATACCATATTGAAATTCTGGCAAGTTAGGGGTTAATATTGTGTATGGGTTTTCATGAGATCCCGCGCTGTTCTTGTCTCTGAAATCCCACCTAAACACCATGTGGCCGATATGGACTGATCCGATCCTAGCTGCTCCGGGCGGTTTTTAGTCATGGCACCCTGTCAATATTTTTGGGCTGGTATTATGCGATTCGGTGCAGGATAAATACGATTCCATATGATAACAAAGAAAAACAATGTTAATTTCTAGCTAACAGTTACTCTGCGATGCCCATGTGATATCTATTGACACAGGGAAAGCGAAGATTCAGGTATTATTAAATCACCCGCGTGGCGAAATAAAGCTTATATTGCGCATGCGACAATAAAGAACGTTCATTGTTAGTCTTTTCCTGATATGGTAACAATAAAGAGCGTTTATCCCACATCCGCACGGAAAGCTGAAAACAACTGTTTTCGAAAACTACAATATTTTTACAATTAATTACTATTAGATATGGCTGTTGTTGCCTTTCGGTGGTGGCATATACTTACCCATTGAGTGGAATCCGATATCATATGACCCGCCGCTATCGGCAATCACTCCTGAAAAAATGATGAATTCGCAATAGTTAGCGAAAATAACAAGTTGCACGCGGATACATCCCCTACCCCCATCCCACACCACGCGGTGGCTCATATAAGCAAACAGAAGATAATTGAACCTTCGTTTACGGGGGATAATGACATACAGTAATGCCCTAAATAATCGACTCCTTAACCACATCAGAATTATGGGTAATTTTTCAGGATTTAGTCGGAAATGAGAGCTTTCCGATGAATGGCAACAAGCCATATTTCCGACTAAATCCTGAAAAATTACCCATAATTCTGCTGTGGTTAAGGAGTCGATTATTTAGGACATTACTGTACGCTATTTGAGTCCACTCGCGAGAGGCTTCGATGGCCAGATATCGACTTCCCAAAGAGGCAGTTTTATCAGGTTTCGAATATTGATAACGCTCAAAAACAAATTAGAAAGATTACATTGAAAGAGTGTGACTATATTTTTAAAGTTCGTTCTTATCATATGTGCTTTTATGGTTGTTCTTAAATGATAGTATGAAGCATGTGTGTTGTGAATGAATATCATTTCAGTTGTGGGGCTCAAGGGCGCAAAAGGAACTTATCGGACTCTGACATTTCGGTCTGGTTCAAGGGCGGAGTGCACTTGACAATTCGGGGGGACCCCCCTCTAGCCATGTCCCCGTAGAAGTGATTCGCGGACGTCCATCCTTACCAAATATGACAGGTCCGATAACAGAAGACAAGCCTACGAGAGATAGCACAATGGCGATAGCTGTGGCGTAGATATCCACTCCAACAAGGTCATGGACAAGTCCTGGGTATGTTGAACACAACCCTCCGGTGTAAAACCCCACAGTGGCACAGAAAACCACGTGACCTATAAATGAATGTCCAAAAAGTGGGAACATTGCAGTTATAGTTCCAGCCAAGGCGTTCAATCCAGCCTGCACCAACATTCGTTCTTCCCATAATGCATTCTTGCTGGTTGCCATGCCGATGATGTACCTTGATATGGTGTTACCCATGCCGAATATCACTACGAGCGATGTCGCTATATTTTCCGAACCAATTCCGACATGCATCGAATAGTTTGCTTCGTGTGTCATAATGGTGGAGAAAGACGATGTCCACAAAAATACGCTGCAAGCGAACAGCATGAAAGGTTTGTCAGAAAACAAAATGGCGATCTCTCGCGCCAAGTCCTTGATTCGTTTCTGTTTGCCATCGATGTTAGTTTGTCGTGACATCTGCATGCGGTACTCTCTGGTTTCGAATTTGGACGGCCTCATAAACATTCCAGCTAGAGACAAATGAGCTGTCATGGCCGCGGCCAGCAGAAATGCTCCTCTCAGGCCGTAATACTCGATTAGGAACGTGTATATCACAGGACCGCACATGAGGCCCAAACCGAAGCCGCCCATGCAGAGGGACGTCACCACATTCTGATATTTTTCGAAATAATATCCCAGACTGACGAGCGTGGCTGTTAGACAGAAGCAACCACCGAGTCCTGTGAGAAGGAATAATATTTGTATAAGGTAAAATGCTCTAATGTTGGACTAAGAGTACGTTCATACTCTGGCAAGTTTGCACGGCATATTTTTCAGGCATTTTCTCATAGAAAGTAATAATTATGGTGCCAGAATATGAACGGAAACATGCATATACAATGGATCTCTACCACAGCTAACTACACGATAATTAAAAATTATGTAGTTCCACTGGTGGCGATGCTATCGATATCTGCCTGTAAATAGCATGCAATGTTTTTTTTTATCTCGCAAAAAAATAAATCATACAGGTATTTTATACAGGTATGTGTTAGTGGCAACGTTACATGTGGAACTACCGAAATTTTACTTCTCGTGTCGTTAGCTATATATGGTAAATATGCATTTTATATGCACGTTGCCCTTCATATTCTGGCATCATAGGGTTTTCTGTGAGAAAATACATGGAATAAAATGCCGTGCAAACTGTCCAGTGTCACAGTGGATCAACGGACACGAACCAAAACCGGAAGTCGTAGATTTCGAGGTGGAGAAATATCTGTCGACAAATATTTGTTGACATTTGTTTACGGTTTTTTGGGAAAATAAACGCTTGTATACCATATCTGACCAACTGACGGTGAGTGAATATTTCTTCGCTAATGTTCGGACACCGACGATCAATTTAAGTCAGTTGTCATTGTTCGATCGCGGAAAAAATGTCATTTAATCATCGCCGCGAGACGATTTCTTCCCCAAAATATCCCAGAAAATCATACTTTTCACATTCATCGCAGACAGCTGTCGCAACAACCTATACACCGATCGAAAGGCCTGTTTTCCGCCCACAAATGCATATTTTGAGTATTTTCACGGACTGTCTCAAAATTCCAAATTTCATCTTTTGATGTAGATACCCACCTCGAAAATACTGTCCGGTTAGTCCCGAAAAATTTAATCATTAGTTGTAAAAAATCTGTCCGCTTAGTCGTGATTTTGCTGAAGTCTGCATCTTCAATTTCTGGTCGAAAAAGCAATTTTGCCGCAGATAATGGGCGTTTCATTTGACTTTTGCGTGGCCACAATGGTTCTGGGTGTTCATATTGTTGCATATGTCTCCTGGTACAACATAACACCCAGGCGGTGACTTATATATATAACTGAACTGTAACTGAAATCCAACTACGAAGTACATGTTTGGTATACATATATCTTTTGATGTATGTCATATTGTTAACTCTGACTTGTCATCACTCTCGGAAGGCCGACATAAAAAAATTTATTTACATCCAACTTTTTTCAGAAAAATGCAGCGGTGTGCCGATTTTTACCCTTTATATTTGATTATACACTCGCAACGAGTTGTGGCCCACAACTTGTGGGGTTATACATCAGGAAGCGGCTTGTTCGTCCTTTCGTGGATGCAATTTTCCGAGTTTTTATTCCTAAGTTTTGCGGTCATTTGTTTTTTTTGCCTTGGCATATATATATTTAGTACCATGGGAACATGCGAACATATATGATTATGAAATATGTCAGACCTTTTTGTGTGGAGTTATATGACATTTTTCGACTTAGAAAATTATTGTTTTCAATATTCAGCAATGGTTAAAACAATAATGAGGAGGGGACTAAAACATACAGTCGGAGGGGTGTACAGCTATATCTGTTACTAATATTAGCTTAAGTTCAAGTCCACTAAGCGATATTATTTTATAATTCCAGGTGCCATTGACGAGAGGATCGCATGCCTGCCTTCATACATGTATATGAAATCACTGTGAGGCAAAGGCTTGCGGCTTCGCTGAGGCAATCGACGATGGGATTTTACAACACCCGAATGAATGTTTGAAAATAAAATTATTGAAAATAAAATATATAAAAATTATTTATAATAAAATACTATACAATACTATACTATGCAATACTATACGAAATATTGGTAGGTACTCTCGGTTGATATAGAGAATAGAAACATCATCTGGAAAACTCCAGTGTTCTTTCGAGTTGTTGTATTCTTAATCCCATCTTGGCTGTCCATTAATGTAGAAGTGTTGTGTTTCCTACATGTATATACGGGTAAAATTCCAATCTATAGCGTACAACTGAATGTGGAACCAGATGCAAGTTACTTTTGTAAATATATAGGCACGTGATTTTTGTCCTGTTGTATTCAAATCGCGCCATAATTAATTGTTTCCACATTGATTCACACGCTGGATAATTTGGTTGGGAAGTTTTTAACGCAAATGGTCGCGTATATATTCAAATTTAAGCGAACAGAAGACATGCAAACAGACCATACTCGTTCATATATATAGACAAAAAATTAACTGTATGGGAGGTCAAATTCACATTTAATAATGAATTGCGCTTAAGCGCATATACCACATATCGCGCTGAAGCACACATATGGCATTTGCGCATACTTGAAATGAATTGCGCTTAAAGGAATACGGTCCTGAAAAAACAATATTATTTTCTTTCAATATACCGATAATATATATATAAAATGTCCATTGGGCGCATATAATCTAATATTCGGCCGCCAATCGTTATTTTTATAACGATTAAAAAAAATTCCGAAGTTAGCCGAAGATTTTGTTGTAGAAGAAGTCACGTGATCATCAGCCCGATCACGTGATTGTCACATGTAAACAGAAGCATAGCACGTGATCGATCACGTGGTAACTCATTGACAACGCATAGATACGCGACGGCGGTATTTTAAGTTTGCATGTAGTCGATCGCGGCCTTTGAAGATTGCCGCGTTATCACACTGCGAATGCAAAACTTCGCCGAAAACATCGCCTTTCTCGTAATTAAATGTCTTTATCGTGTTATTATTACTATTATTATATGTATCGCGATGTGTTGTTACTATAAAGCCATGCCCGTATATTATTCAGTTTTGCACGCATTTATCTATATAAACGCGTGCTCGTGTTTATATATATTTTTTCGTTACCGGAATAGTCCAAGTTATATTATATATGCATATCAAGATTGCATATATACGCGAAGACTTGCACAGTTATTAGGCAATTATCATCTCGTAAACATTCCAATTTCCAGATGCCATTAGTCGTGTGTCAATAAAGAGCGTTTCGTTTTAATTTATCGTAACGCGGTAAAACAACACAAAATTGGTTTATTGCTGTCGGATTTAATCAATTATAATCAAGTCATTCATTCCCAATATGATATGATAAGTTAATTTTTCCTTGGTTATGAATCATGTATATATTTGGGCAATATGGTGTTTATATATATTTCGGAATATTGCTTCCCCCACCCCAAAACAATCTAGCCGACTGTCACGGATGAAATCACTGCGTTTATGCGTGGTTATTGGCCTATAAAATTAACACTCTAGCAATGCGTCTATTGAATATGCAGGTCAGAACTCGACATCTATGTGTCAATTACGCATAACAATAGGATTATAAAATATATAAACGTTCGCCGTGGTTCGTATAAACATCAAATCATATATAACACTTTTTGTAGGAGGGATAATAATGCGGTTTAATATGTAAGCACATATACAAGCGTTCTTTATTCGCAATATATCGTAATAGTGAACGCTCTTTATTGCGTCAAGGTAAAGGGACTGGACTTAGAACAGTTGTCGTCGTGATTTTTTACTGATTACACCAATACAGGTCAATACATGTACACGAACTTCCGATATGCATGCTTTATATATCCTTCCAAGTCATAGCAATTTCCGCTTTATTAAACTCTTTTTATTCGTACCATATTAGGAAAACTCTTAACATGGAACGCTCTTTATTGAGCCATGGTGAAGGAAATGGGGAATCGACTTAGAATAGTTGTTATCGTGAATTATTCAACATACTCTCCACTTTAACTGCAATTGTATGTATTCGTAACCATGACTGACTTGTCAAATTAAACGCTCTTTATTTGGTATACGTAATCGGTTTATGATTTTGCGCAACGGGTTTCCCACAGAAATCCCGCCAAATGGCACGTAAACGAACATCGTTTGGAAATGAATACAGCATTATACCTAACTGAGAGTCACTAGACCGGCCACAGCCGAAAACACTGCATTTATATGGCATTATTACGAATGAATGATTGTAAATACGGGACACTCGGGGCATATATACGGAAAATTAAAACAACATCGTGAACACGCGCCCGAATAGAGTTCACATGCCTGCTTGTGTTTTATAAGCTTTATTTTTGACACAAAAGTGTTACATACCCCGCTCAATCGGCCTTCTATAGTTTTTTTTTGTCAAAACAATAACTTTTCAAACAGCGCTTAAGACAAATCACAAGTGAATATAACTCACCGCGCGATGAAAATTAACCATGTGTACACAATGGTATTGATATGCCCCACAGTAATTCCATCACGTTCACGCGCTGATGTCTATTCCGGATTTTCCATCGTCATATAGGTAGACACAATTAACTCCGACTCTGATTCCGTGTTTTTAATTAGTTTACCTCGCTTGACGTCATGCGAGGTTTTGCGACGGAGATAGCCAACAACCGGTGGCGGTATTATTTATTTATTTCTCGGCTTATTTATTACGCGATTTTTATGGGACTTGGATTATTGTGATCACAATAGGGGTGGCTTTCCGATAGAGTTTTGTTGTTTCATGAGCATTGTAATCCTTTAAGTGCAATTAATTGCGATTAAGCGCTATGAGTTGCTTGAGAGTAAGTGTAACTACCCATAAAACCTAACTATTATAGCATGACCGGGTGTATCTGCATTTGGCTAATTTAAACTAAAGGTCCTCAATCCGATCAGAAAGACCCATATTATAAAGATACAACAACAACAACAACAATATTTCTTCAAATAAACAGGGGGGGCCGGAAAAAAAAACTGCGGGACACAACGTACCGGGGGTGGGGGGGGGGTACATAGGCGTCAAAAATTTACGCGTAATTTTTTTCCTTATTCATTTAGAGGGGGGGGGGGGGTTGTCGGAAAAATTTGCATGTAATTTTTTTCCAAATATGTATTAACTAACAACTTTAATTTTCTCTCATTTGATATAATATGGATTAACCTTAATATCCAAATCATATATACATGAGTAGTACAATCCACCTAAAACAATTTGGGATAACCACTGTCTTGCTTTACATGTGATATTGACCCCATTAACCCTCTTAATAATGCCGACTATGTCAGTGTCTACCAGTCGAATGCAGAATTCTACCCTGCGATCGCTTATCTGGCAAATTTTTACTGCAGAACTATCCCATGTATTAAACAATTTCTCCTCCAATGGTATCAGAAGACAGTTATATGCTGGTATCTCACTCATCTCATTTGCATCTTTTTCAAAGTCGAGGTAATGACTAGTTGTCATTTTTTAAAGTGCATACAAAGCGTTGCGATCACCAATATACATGTGTGTACATGTCATGACATCACGAGGTACAAATCTGCGTTCTACTGGTAGACAATGACCATTTTAGTCATAATAATCTAAACTAAGTTACCAAGCACCTTCTCGTGAATTGTATGCTCCGGTGTTTTTTTCGGTTTCCGGTCAAACCGAGTTGTTGTCCGGCTGGGGTAGATTTGATTTTTCTTGGGGGGGGGGGGAGGGGCAAATGGTCAGTGGAAAAACACTGCAGTTTTTGCTGTTTTTTGGGGAGGGGGGGGGGGGTACCCAAACCGAAGAAAACAGTTTTTTCCACACTGTGTCTGGAGTTTTTTCCAGCCCCCACCTGAAATAAGCTTTAGTTATCAGAATCGATTAACGTGTGATTTATAAACATTTTGTTCAACAAAATATGGTCGTATAATTACTAAAGTATCACGAAATTTTACCGTATTACCACTTGTTTTAGAGTTATCCATCTTCATCCGCAATTTTGACCGAAACCACCCTTTTCACGGCGTGTTTCTGGGCAGCAATCAATTGAAATAACAAACTTCAATAATCGATATCTGATCACACTTGGGCTTTGATGGGTTGGTTCCTCGACTCGACTAAAACAGAAGGTAATACTGTCGCGAGTCACCCATTTTGATAAAGAATTTAGGCTAGTTCAAAATCCCTATTTATTCACCAGGGGTACATATAGTTACATACAGTATAACCATGAATTGCGCTTAATCGCAAATAATTAAGCTTAAGTGCTATTGCTTAACTGCAATTAATTATGAAATGTGAATTTGGCCTCTCATAGAAATGGAAATAAACATCTGCATATTTGATGGCTATGCTATAATATGTAATATTAGCGAAAATTCTCCGAAATATGGGTGGGTGCATGTAGTTTAAAACATAAAAATAAAGGGGTGTATATATACCCGAAAAATGTAGTTAAAACTTTATACAATCGTAATCAAAACTCGGGTGGTGGGTCCCGAAAGTGGCCATAATGGAAAAGAACAGCCATGGGTCCCGATTTGTTTTTTCTGAAATTAATCGAATTTTAATTGTTTTTTAAGTATCAAATTTCACGCTATATATTTATATATACTGGCTGAAATATCAAACTACTGGAAAATACATCTACACCTCCCACCATCAAAACAATCCTGTTGCTACGGCCTTGGTCATGGAGGGCATTGTAATATTCTTGTTCTAACAATATTTCCATAAATGATTCTTTGGTTAATGACCTTACACGATCTGAACGAATATATGAGAACAAATTGCAAACTGTACTCGGTAACCAAACTTGATCAGTATACTATAGTTGCAACAGAAAAGCAGTTGCCCAAAAAACGTGCCACTGTTAACGAAAGGCAGCCAACCAACTAATCCATTTCGACTCTTGATTGAACAACAAAAACTGTCCGCCGGGTCTGGTGGATTGCAACTAAATTCCGGGGTGTACAGGACTAACCGGACAGTATTTTCGAGGTGGGTACCTGCATCAAAAGATGAAATTTGGAATTTTGAGACAGTCCGTGAAAATACTCAAAATATGCATTTGTGGGGGGAAAACAGGCCTTTCGACCGGTATATAGGTTGTTGCGACAGCTGTCTGCGATGAATGTGAAAAGTATGATTTTCTGGGATATTTTGGGGAAGAAATCGTCTCGCGGCGATGATTAAATGACATTTTTTCCGCGATCGAACAATGACAACTGACTTAAATTGATCGTCGGTGTCCGAACATTAGCGAAGAAATATTCACTCACCGTCAGTTGGTCAGATATGGTATACAAGCGTTTATTTTCCCAAAAAACTGTAAACAAATGTCAACAAATATTTGTCGACAGATATTTCTCCACCTCGAAATCTACGACTTCCGGTTTTGGTTCGTGTCCGTTGATCCACTGTGATCGTACCCTAATCGAGTCACACTAATGTGCTCATACAACAAACATCAGGTTTTTTAACACTTTCCATTAAGAAAAACGCAACATCCGAAAAAAAAGTTCCTATACTGCAGCGGAAAAGGCCATGTTACTATACGTTTTGAAACTTTGGCAGTTTTTTACGAGGAACCAGTCTGTTCAACAAGAGACATTGAGTGAGTGCCAATGAACACACACAATGCAAGTACGTTAATCTGGATAAAGGTACATGCACAATGGCAGCAAACGACAACCTAGATGGCAATGTACACTCGCGAAGCACTTGTATATTGTTAAAACGTATTAGGTGCATGCGTGAATACATTCTCTATATAAATGTTCGTTTTAGTAGCATAGTTCAATAAAGGATATCTACACTTTTTGATTGGATGGGGTAATTTTCTCATGAGTGATGACAACAACAAAATGAATTTCCACGAGTGGAAATTAATTTTTTTTGGTCATCACAGTGAGATAATTACCATATCCAACCAAAAAATGTAGATGTTCTGTTTATTATATGCTCCGCTCAGTTGGCCAATGGCTCAAATCAAAAGAGTATAAAGTGCAAATTTGTATACCCAAGCACAGCCATGGTAATGAGCTTGTTCATATAAAATAGTTCCATTTTCAGACAGATTGGTCGAGGGATAAAGGGGCTAACATCATAGTATGTTTAACAAAATAATTTAATTGATTACATGTTACAATTTTTTCAATCTGAACACTCGGGTACTTTTAGCACCGTCTAAATTCCACCAAGAAACCGAGTCACTTTTAATTTTAGCGCGAATGGATACGAGTGGCGGATAACGGTATTTATCTGATGCAAAAATTATACTATCTGGTAGCTTAGCATATAATAATAGGGGCGGGTATCTATCAGAATTTGAATTTCATTAAAATGACTGTTTTAGCTTAGATCATGTCGTGAATATCTACTCTATCTTCGCCCGTAGATATCATATTCCACCAGTACAAAATCCGCGAACTTTTTGATGTTTTGACCCATTTCTGACAGTGAACTTCATAACATTGAACAAACAAGGCAGGGAATATATTTAATAGTAATACTTGTTCCTCGGTAATCTACTTCACGGTAGGTTTGCATGGTCCCAGCTCGAGCATGCTTTCTGTGACATTTGTGAGCCGATATCACAATAAACATTGAATATTAATTTACCCGGGATAAATTCCATGAATTTAAGCGAAGTAAAGCTAAATTGCTCACAAAGTCACTTAAATCGTACAATTTATAATTGGTACAGCGAATTAAGTACAGTATTAAGGAACATGTATTAACTAAGAGATATCTTTAATATCTGCATTACTTTTCAATATTATAAACTTCCCTGTCACAAAATCAAAAAGTTCACAGGTTTTGTATTGATGCATGGAGTATGAACTATACGGGCGTAGCTAGAGTAGAGATGTACATGTATTGCATTCATGGCATGATCTAGTTTTAACTCAGACATATTATTTTCTATATCTGAATATATAGGACTACACAGGAAAGTCACTGAATTTTGTCCCCACATCCGGTTGTAACTAGCAATCTGATTGGCTACAACGTCACGTTTTAACCATGCCCCCCCCCCCCCCTCACCCTTGAAAGCGGGGTATAAGAGAACGTGCTCGGATCATCGGGGTGTATGAGCACGTGAAACATCGGGGGTATATGAATCACAGGTATTAGGCACAAATTGTTTTGTTTTTTAATTTAATAAAAATCTCGGAAAGGTATCTATCTCATTTTTGATAGAGGTCAGCATTTTTCTCTACAAAAGTTTTATTTTTTATTGATCTGTAATTGCAGCACTATATATGTGACCAAATAATCATAGTTTTCAAAAAAGTTTGGTTCGCCGTCGTATTTGAGATTAGTGAACATAGAAAAATATTTAAATTTATTTGGTTGGTACCCGAAACGTCCGTCCAATGAAAAATAAAAAAAATCAAACAATCCAACCCCTAAATCACCGAAATCTATACTCTAATCATCAAACTAAATTGCCCTATTGTCAAACAGACGTTGTTTCACGAAGGACAGCTAATTTGGGTGTGGTACTCAACCTACATCGAGTTTAATAACGATTTTTGTCTTTTTTTTCCGTCAGTTTTACAGATTTCTTTTCGAGGGAGGCCATTTTGAAAGTGCGAAACAAACTCGAGAAACGCTGCAGTAAATGACTCCAAAATAAAATAATTTTACATCGATAAAAAAAAATGTTTTGTCTAATTCCTTATCTAGTGGGTATTATATATCCACCGGATGATTTTTGTCAGAAAAGAATGCCGGATATCAATTAAAAGAGAGATATTAAAATTAATTTAATAA
This sequence comes from Siphonodentalium dalli, assembly GCA_032622095.1. Lineage (NCBI taxonomy): Eukaryota > Metazoa > Mollusca > Scaphopoda > Gadilida > Siphonodentaliidae > Siphonodentalium > Siphonodentalium dalli. Next base: position 192,426,317 of record CP136062.1, on the reverse strand, counting down.
AGATCAAGTTACTTTCGCTTTCCGTTTTTCAAAATGGCCTCCCGCGAAAAGAATTCTGTAAAACTGACGAAAAAAAAAAGACCATAAATCGTTATTAAACTCGATGTATGTTGAGTACCACCCCAAAATTAGCTGTACTTCATGAAACAACGTCTGTTTGACAATAGGGCTATTTAGTTTGATGATAATAGTATAGATTTCGGTGATTTAGGGGTTGGATTATTTGATTTTTTGATTTTTCATTGGACGGACGTTTCGGGTACCAAAAAATTAATTTCATTGTCAACTTCGAATGATTTTCTATGCTCACTTGTTTAAAGTACGACGGAAAGCTAAACTTTAACCAAAACTATGATTACTTGGGCACATAATTCTAGAATTCCAGATCAATTTTGCTTTTGTGAGGATGATTTTTGACCTCCTATTTTCACAATCAGCCTTGATACTTACCTTTATATATTTTTATTGTTATTTTATTTATTTATTTTTTGGCCAAATACCTGTGATATGAATGACCCTTGAACTGACAATTTCCACTAATCGAGACGTTGCTCATGCACGCCGAATTTGACGTTACCTGGCGCCGGATCTTTAGGTCGGCTACTGAATTATTCTTCTTGGTGTGAATTATCCGGAGAATCTATGAAAAGCACACTTAAATTAAGGAGACATGGTTATTGTTGTGGTGACAAAATCGTTATCTTCGGCAACATCGAGGGGTATATGGAGATTTGATACCTGGATGTTTCTTTTTTTTAAACCCCGAGGCGCGAGCCGAGGGGTTCAAGATCGACATCCAGGTATTAAATCTCCATATACCCCTCGATGTTGCCGAAGACAACTAATAATATTTTATATTTTGGTTGAAATTAGGCGATGAGATGAGGCGCTCTATAGTCATACATTCACCTGCAATTACCCCATATGTAACGAGTAGAATGTCAGCATGTACAGCAAAGTATCCTCCTGCCAGACCTATCGTGTACAGAAACCCACCGAACACTTGGCATAGTCGGCAATTGAATCTACTTATCACGACACCCACCAGTGGAGCTGAAAACAAAATCGTCTAATTAACCCTGTCTTTACTAAATACTCAATGATGAGTAAATCACATAATATAGAAAAACTGCACCAAAATAGAGCATTAATCAAGAGAAGGGGGCTCCTTGTTTCAATATTTACCCAATTAGTCCTGGCGCATTAGGTTTAACTAGGGACAACAATCTGGGAAAGCTGTTTTTTTTCAGGGATTAATAAGAACATGTTTGTGAACAACGTGGCAAAAGTCCCTTAGAATCCGAGATGAGCTTTTTGAGATATCTTGATTTTCGGAATGGTTCAAATTCTGAAGCATTTCTATCAGGCCATATCCGAATGCAGTCATGCGTCAATAAATTAATGCCAAATTCGTAATACATTGAAATATATACAAACAATGCTTAGTCGAGAACCATATAAGTATAATGTCTGTCCCATATGGCCGCCAAAATGGACAAAATCGAACGAAAATTACATTTTATGTAAAACAGCTGGCCACATAAGAGTGACAGCACGCTCGAATTATGCGAGGAAGAATTATTGCAGAGAATAAGAGAAACATTTGGTCAGAGATGTTCGATTTCTCTCCAATATATCTCAAGGTCTCATATAATGGTTAAATCTGGACTTTTTGGGCGCAATAAAACGGAACAATATATCAATTGTTTTTGCACTATTTATCTTGAATCGTGTAATATATGTGTAAATTAACTGCAAAGTGAAATGTAATAGCGATAAATTGCGATAAATTGATTCTGTGAACTTATCTAGAAGCAGAAATATATGTGCTCAAAGCAGTCTCACGAATGTAACCGGACATCGTTACATCGATATATATATATACATCAAACCTTTCAAAATGCATTGCCATAGAGCAGAGAGATATTCATAGAGTAATATAATGGATGAAATGTGTAGAGTCTATTGTCCGTGTCTTAAAATAGTAGTCATAGTTGCCTAAGATCAAGTCATAACACACGAATATTTCGCTTTTATCACAACAATATACATGGTGATATACTGTGATCGCAATTTATCAAAACACAAAGGAGTACCATATAATATCTTTTAAAAAATCCAAAATTGCCTATATATACTCTGTGACAGAGACTGTCTTTATACCTGGACATAATATTTGGTTATATTCACCAAGGCCACATATCCACGAAAGGTTATCTATGTTTTCTGCAACTGCACTACCGTGTGTATCCATTCTCCAAAAGAGCCGTACTATGGGTTGTATTCCCAATGATATATTGCAGTCGATTGTATGAGAATTAATGTGAGAACCTTAGTTTATTATATACTAAAAATTCGCTTACCTGGTGTGGTTACCATTCCAGAGCTTACGGCGACTATCAGGGCCGATTTGGTGACAGAGATCGGGTACGTTTGTAGCAGGTACATGTGGATAATGCCACCAGCAGATCTATTTATCCCCAGAATGGTAATGCTGATGGCGGAAGCCACTGCGACAATCCAGGCCCATCCCGTGTCCCGTTTGAACTCCATGTGGCTTTTGGTTCAACGCTCAGGGTGGCGAAACACGTCTCAGTGTTAAAGACCCGTGTCTCTATTCAATATAGGCAACAATTCAATTCAATTTATTTTAGCTCATCATCATAATTATACAGATTACCAGATGTATATGAACATAAGTACAGTATCAGATGTGTTTACATAAAATACAAATGCTGTGCTCATGCGTGCAAATTATGTATTTAGGATCAGCATATAATATAAGCCAAATGTGGTTATAAATATGCATCATTTGTGTACAGTATATATGCAATACATGAAATTTAACAGCAATAATGCGACAACCCGTGGTGAAATATGATAAAACTCGACAGCGAAAGCCTCAGGGGAGCCTGTAATTTTAATAGCGGCATAATTAACCGTTCTATTGAATATGGACAGAGTTATGGTTCGTCTTCGGTGTAGTACGTCATTGGGTTAGTGGTGATCATCACGATGCAGCTAAAGTTCCTATAGTGAAAAATAAGATGGAATTTCCATCCTGGTTTTGACTTTATTCTATTATAGAATGAAAATAAATTTTAAACAACCATCGTTTCCAAAATGGCATAGTACATGTAAGTTTGAAAAGTATGACTATATATATATAACGAAAAATTGATGTAGTGTTCATATATACCCATATAAAAATCCCCCTTGGTGTCACCTTGGTGAAACCATGGTTTCACCAAGGTACCACCTTGGTTCACCATGGTGACATCTTGGTTCACCATGGTGGTAGCACAGTAAAGTGGCATCACGGTGAAAACACCACGGTGGTACCAAGGTGTTATCACGGTGGTAGCACAGTAAAGTTTTTGCACCAAGGTGAAACCATGGTGGCACCAAGGTATCACCACGGTGGTAGCACAGTAAAGTTTTTCTACCAAGGTGAACCATGGTCTCACCAAGTATAACCACGGTGGTATCACAGCACCAGTGAAGTTTTCAATCAAGGTACCACTATTACATTTCACTTTGACCTTCAACCACAATGCTATTTACCACGTTGTGGGTCTCGTGCATCTACACTGGTATTTACATGCTTCGATTAATTTATTATTTACAATATATACAATGGTATATGGTGAGTCATTAATTGTTATAACATGCTGCCATATTGTACCAATATACGTAGCTTGTCACAGTATACATGTACCAGGTTTACATACTACAGCACATTACTATTCTACTGTATTGTCAATAGTTGTATATGTAATGCTGTATCCCATAATATAAGAATGTTTAGATCGAGGTGAAGATATTATTAATTATTATAAATGATATCTCAGTTATAACTTTTAACGAACAAACGTATATAATGTAATAATTAATAGGAATATGTTTTAGTATGGAATAAATATATAAACTGAATGGAGTTGTTTGGAAGACTTTGTTTACCTTTAATACATCTTTTATAATGTTATAATTTAGTACTGTTAGCTTCCAACACAACAGGCAATATTTATCAATATGTACAATTTACATCTCACAATTACGTATTTTAGATATTTCCACAATTATGACTCTTTTCGGGGAAAAACAGCTCTGGTTTGAAAATCTAAGATGTACGGTACACAAATACGTTATTCATTTCCAGGAAGGTTTACATGGACTCGCATTGTCCTCCTGGAGTCCATATCTGGTCTGGTGCTTCGTGGAATACCTGTTTCAATAGTGATGATATAATATGCTCACTTTTTGTAAAATTCAACTTCGGTCAAACTGGTCGAAATATATTTTAACAGTGTTTATTGGCGGTGAGTATATCCTTACATGCAATAGAGTCATATTCATTCATCATATTCATTCCGTCAGATTCGTTCGTCATATTCATGCATCATATTCATTCCGTCACTCCGTTCGTCACATTTAGTCATCGTAATTTTTCATATTCATTCAAGTTCATGTTAATGTTCTTATGTTTTTATTCTTGTTATCAACGAAATAAATAATGATCACTACTACCCAACTATCCAATCTCTCTCATGGCCACCCTAGAGAGATAGAGAGAGAAAGAGGGAGATAAAGAGGGAGAGAGAACGCAAGCAAAAAACACACCAAAGAAAAACAACTTAAATAAGGCATTATGGTACGAGGTTTATAGTACGAAATTGTGGGATCCCGAAATTGTGCTTCCGGTTTACGACCCATGTGCGTTTTGTTGTTCGAGTAAACTTTTCTTGTTTTTGATCGTTTTAGAAAATAATTGGACCTAACTTGCTTCTTAATAACCTGGAATATTGTTAGCACTGTCTGGATTATGTTTGTATATGAAAGGGACAATATGTTAACAGGCTGAGTCAATTAGTTCAGTGCTACTGCTAGTGGGATTACACTTGACCAGTGTTGGCATGCACGACAATGTTGAGAATTTCAAAAGACAGATACTTCACAAAATTATAAACTGTCCAATTAACTCACAAGACTGACAAGAGTCAACCACTGGTGACTATGCTCACGAAACATACAATTATGTAGAATTAGTCGGAATTATGACGTCACAGATCAGTCATTCATGACTCATGAGTCACAAGTTTGTTGGCTACTAGTACAACATACAACATACACGTACATGTAAAAAGGACGATGGATCATATTCTTCAATTTTCATCGAAACATGATTTGAGAACCATGTCGCCATGACATATCGTCCAGTTACGGAGTCTACTATTATTTTGATCGGAACGCCGGTGATGCTGTGATATTGAAATTTGTTGAGATATATTTATGACGGATAATCTCGGAGATACGGATCCAATCCTGGGACACACATTATCACTGAATCCATCACAAGATTTTAGTAACGTACTACAGCTATTCTTCAATTTTCATCGCAACGTGATTTGAGAACCATGCCGCATGACATATCGCCCAGTTACGGAGTCTGCTATTCTTTTGACGCTGTGATATTGTTGAGATATATTTATGAAATGACGGATAATCTCGGAGATACGGATCTAATTCTGGGACACACATTACTAGTAATACTGAATTCATCACAAGCTTTTAGTAACGTGCTACAGCTACATGTATGTCATTTTATTGGTTTTAAATAAAAAAAATCAATCTATTAACCAATTTAACCGACCGACCGCACTTAACCAAACTGTGTACACTTGTGGTTCCATTTGATCTGATTCGCCTCGCGAGATAAATGATATCTTTGATATATTTATATATATTGACGTGTATGGATAATTGTATAAACTTATAAAATATTCAGGTGTTTGACTGATGCCCAAACAAAAAACAATTATGCGCACATTCGAATATTGTCCAAATATAATTTTTTTTGTTTAATAGGTATCAGTCAAACACTTGAATATTTTATAAATTTAAGCAATACACGTCAAAAACTACAAACTGTCCTCTGTGCCACTCCGCAGTTCTGAAAAACAAGCATATAGTAGACGACATTGTGTTTTACTCGGAAATTTTGGTGACGAAATTAGCGGTCACGTGACGGAGTTTCCCGGCCCTGAAAACAATAGAGACAATTTCAGTGACGACGAAACTCCCTGAGAACACAGGTTTTTTCAAATAAATAATAATGTTAATTGTTGCTGCCATTCTCAAGCTGTATACTCGCAATGTTAACAACTTTGCTCTAATAAGTCTAAGATCTGTTATCATTGATCTTTAATTGTTCATTACATTTAACACGAACATGCTGATCCCCAGGAGCTTGTAACGCGCTCCGCTATACACCAACCCACACCATACGCTAAACCTCATACAGTAGAGAAGGAGCATGATGGCTGAATTTTCTGAAATGCATAGCAACTGAATTTTGATAAATAAAAGTTACTCGGCTCACTGGGAGTAATGCCGATGGTTGTTATCGATGCAATCCGGTATCATCTGAAAGAAAAATCATTTTCATATCGATCACAACCATCGACATTACCCCCGATGAGCCGATAGTAACTTTTCTTGATTAAAATTTAGTTGATATGCATTTCAGAACGTTAGCCATCGTACTCATGCATTCTCAACATTAGAAGCTCCGGTGTGCAGATCGAACCACAGAACATTTAATAATTTACATGGCTGTGGATGGAATCTCATGAAATGGTAACATGTAGCAATATTGCAGTAAACTGCCATAGTTAACCACAGTAAATTACCATGGTTAACAAGTGTAAACCACCACGTTAAACCAAAGTATAGCACCATGGTAAACCACAGTATACCACCATGGTAACACCACGGTAAACCACATTATACCATCATGGTAACACCACGGTAAACCAAAGTATACCACCATGGTAACACCACGGTAAACAACAGTATACCACCATGGTAACACCACGGTAAACCACAGTATACCATCATGGTAACACCACGATAAACCACAGCATACCACCATGGTAACACCGCGGTGAACCATGGTAACACCACGGTAAACCACAGTATACCATCATGGTAACACCACTGTAAACCACAGTATACCATCATGGTCACCCCACGGTAAACCTCAGTATACCATCATGGTAACACCACGGTAAACCACAGTATACCACCATGGTAACACCACGGTAAACCATAGTAACACCACGGTAAACCATCATGGTAACACCATGGTAAACCAAAGTATACCACCATGGTAAAAACAAACCGAGATATTTTGGCCACCCATCGTGGTGTCACCATGGTGGTTTACCAAGGTGGTTTACCACGGTGGTTTACCACCATGGTAACACCTCGGTAAACCACCACGGTATTACCACCACGGTAAAACCATGGTAAACCACCATGGTAAACCACCATGGTGACACCACGATGGGTGGCCAAAATATCTCGGTTTTTTTACCATGGTTTACCGTGGTGTTTTACCATGGTGGCACCAAGGGGGATTTTTATATGGGTATACTGAATGGGTGAGTCATATAAGGGACAGGGACGGGCGTGCATATCGGTTGCTAAATCAAAACGTTAATTTATTTTACAGCCTGTTAATATGCTGGGTTACTCACAATATATACCTTGTTCTCGTATTTAAAGGTACTCAATCCGATTAGATGGTCCCCATATCATCAGATTCGAACAACAACAACAACAGTTTTTGAAATGCCGCTTCAGTTATCAGAATCGAGTAATTTCCCAAAAATAATGCTAACCACAGTAAACTATATCCGCAATTTGTTCAGAGACAGTCTTCTCGTCGACTGTTTATTGGGCCACTTAAAGGTACTCAACCCGTAAAGAGGGTCCCCATCTCAACAGATTCCAACAACAACAATCCGATCAGAGGGTCCTATATTACTATTTCTTTGGCTTTGGGGGTAAAACATATTTGATTCGAGTCGAGGAACCCATCAAACAAAGCTCAGAGATATTAGATATTGATTTTTCAAATTTGTTATGTTCTCGAGATGAGTACTAATAACTGCCGTAATCTGCTCTGGATGTGTACTCCAAATCTATTCAAACAGACAAGGATGAATAACTCTAAAATCAAGTGGTAATTTTAACGCAATTTTGACTGAGTTCTGGGCCAGATAGTATTCCCGATAATGAAAAATAATAGATTTCTAAAATCGATATCTAACAAATCTGAGCTTTGATGGGTGACTTCCTCGACTCGAATCAAATATTTTTGACCCCCGAAGCCATTGAAATAGTAATTGAGAGGAGTTTTATCGGGTTGAGTACCTTTAAAATTAACGGTGGTGAAAACTCATCTGATCACTCTGAGCTTTTGATGGGTGGGTTCCGCGACTCGAATCAAATATTTTGTTTACCCCCGAAGCCAAGGAAATAGTAATTTGTGAGCGTTAATTCGGATTCTGCATCTTTAATAAAGATGTATAATCCGAATTAACGCTCGCAAATTACTATTTCCTTGGCTTCGGGGGTGAAAAAATATATTTGATTCAAGTCGCGGTGTTAACCCACCCATCAAAGCTCAGAGTGATCAGATATCGATGTTTTCACCACCGATAATTTACGCAAATAAATACACATAAAACATAATATATTCCCAATATTCATGGTGAAACTTCACCAGTACATATAAGTGTAAAACGTTTATGTATTTACTGCTTGCTTCTTTCTATTGTTTCTGTCTTTTCTTGTTTCCATGTTATGTAGTGATGTTTTATTCAATCAAATTTGATAGTTTAATTTGATTTATTTCATTATTTATTCCTATATGTGTTCAAAATGGTTGGATACTAACAATTGTAATCGGATGCAATCGAAAAGTAATCAATTACATTTACTAAAGTAATTGTAATCGTAGTCGATTACATTGAGAGAAAATATGTAATCAGTAATCGTAATCATAATCATGTAAATCAAAAGTAATTGTAATCGTAATCGATTACATTGTCATGTAATCGCCCCAACCCTGATCTTTATATATGAAAATTATAACGGGTATATAACATCAAATAAAAGATAGTTATTTATAACACGATCGCCTATCTTACTATATAAATAAAGCCATCTGTATAAATTTTACATTTAATCAACACCTGTTGATTAAACGTGCCTACTGTTGATTAAACTTCGCTGAGTGGATTAAACTTTCTCCATGCAATTTGAACGGAAAGGTGTTTATCCATCGCATTGTAAAGATCGTGGCATAAACAAAATATACGCATAGTGTTTCTGAATAACAAATTTAATCCACTCGTGGGATTGGCGATTTACACCACTCGCTGAAGCTCGTTGTGTAAATCGCCAATCCCACTCGTGGATTAAATTTGTTATTCAGAAACACTATGCGACACGCGTATATTCTATATGTGATACATTTCCAACAACATGCATTACAAACGCATCGCAAGTTCAATGTATTACGATTTAACCACTATTTCAACAGCCATATTGTTTGAAAATGTAAATAAAGTATGCTCGGATATCCAAATTAGTCTGAATACAGATGGCGTCGGAATGTTATATGCATCAAACGACCGACTCAGTTGCTGATTGCTGAATATATCTGCTAGTTAACAATTATTTGATTGACAGCTGTGGAAACATCCATTGGAAATATACTCGATCGTAATTAGCTCAACTTTACTTTTAAAGTTTGAGCTATTGCCGTGGGTTGATGTCCGTCGTCCGTGCGTGCGTTCGTCATTCAATGGTGTTCTTTGGCTCACCCTATACAGGCCGCACCCCTCATCCAATCAGCACCAACCTTCATATGGATAACCGTGGTGACCTCTAGATGAAAGCCATCGATTTTTTTTTCGAACTTAACATGGCTGCCATTTTGGATTTTACTCTTTGCATGACTAAATCCTTTGGCTCACCGTATGGACCACATCCCTCATCCGATCATCACCGCCAGCAGCCATCTTGGATTTCAAATTGGAATCCATCGGCTCAGCCCGCAGCCCGCATTTATTGGAAAATTATTTTGAAAATTTGCAAGCATGTTTAGGATCACCTCTAGATTGGAGCCATCGAATTTTAACAATTTTTACATGAAAAACATGGCCGTCGGCATCTATCTTTGATTGTACTCTTTGGCACACCCTACAAACCACATTCCTCATACGATCATCACCAAACTTTATATGGTTCTTCATGGTGACTTCTAGATGGGAGCCATAGATTATTTTTTTCTCGAAATTGTTAGAAAAACATGGCTGCCAGTGGCCATTTTGGATTCTACTCTTTGCATAACTAAATAATTTGGCACAGCGGTGACACCATACAAACCACATTCCTCATCCGATCGTCACCAAATTTCATATGGATCTTCGGGGTGACCTCTAGATGGGAGTCATCGATTATTCCCGAAATACGCTAAAAAAAACATGGATGCCAGCTGCCATCTTTGATTTTACTCTTTGCCTGACTAAATAATTCGGTACATCCTACAGTCCACATACATCATCCAATTGTCACCAAGCTTCATATGGATCTTCGGGGTGTCCACTAGATTTGAGCCATCGATTATTTCAAATTTGAATATATCCACGCACCATGGAGCCAAAATGTATTGGTGAAATGTTTCAACCTTACTGCAAATTTTAGGCTTTCCTTCTTCATCATTCTATTCACTGCTGAGCAAAAAAATAAACTCCTTCCCAAGTTGAGCTACAGTGGCATTGAAACTTTCATTTAGTATTGGAATAGGCGGCCTTTGGTTTTAACTTTTGTTTTCTAAATTTTGGTTAACATGCTTGACCAACCAGAAGTCCGTGGATGGCGCTGTGTGTACAACAGTTGAATGAATAACTTCGTAGTGTGCATACATACATGTATAACTATATTATAAATTTACCTCACATGCAACATGATCTCGAGAACTTACACATCCTTCGTATTTCCCAATACAATTCAGTTTATCTACAGATTCCCTGTAGTCTATGGTAACAATTATACGGCGTGCAATATATGTACAGTAAATATATTGTAGATAATTCATGACGGTTTCTAAATTGGTGTACGTGTTTTAAAAGCTAAATTAGATACAGGACGTTCGTGACGTTGCACATGCAATTATTAATGTATGAAACTGAATTTGTTTTCGCCTTCGTGTCCATGAACAGTGTTTGAACATACTCATGATAATGTATGATACACAGAGCAAACAAACACACAGCTCACATTTAACACGTGCGAGGTCTAGGAAAGCCGACAATTAATGGATTTCGTTCACGATAAATGGGTGGTTGAACTTCGACACAACCTCTAAATATTCACCTGAGTACATAATTATGAATGTTAATGTTATTGTAGGGCAATTATCTCTTTAAAGACCCACTTAATTTTCGAACCCCCAGATTACATTATATAAAATATATGCCATATTATATACCATTTGAAAGAGGAAGCTCCAAAACATTGTATTATCAACTTATCCGGTGTAATAAACTGTGGTCATGTTTTTGTTGAGTTGCATGCCAACGCGTTTTGTCATCTAGATTGCAGTAAAAAGCAGTATGATTTTCAATGCAGGTGGAATAAGTCTATATATTAAAGATAGAGTTCTTCCGGGGGGATCTTCCCCTTCCATTGAAAAAGTTTGAATTCTGTTGCATTCTGGGAGTCAAAGATCTATGATTTCAAAGATCTATGATTTCAGCAGTTTTCTATTTCTCTGTGGGCATCTTCTGAGACACATATGTTTCAAATAGTGATGAATTATAGTATTTTAATCATATTTTATGGCATAGATTGTTATTAAAACCGTATATCAAGTCACTATAAAATAAAAATCGGCGACTCGGAAATTAAGTGGGCCTTTAATGAACAAATAGTTCTATGTGAAGAGAAAAACATGACTGCAAACAAGCTTACAAGTGAGTGAAGACCAGAAAGCAACAGTAGTACACATCTTTGATGATATCTCAGACATCACAGAATGACGATATGTCAATGAAAATTGGGGTCTCGTGGGCCCTCATGCAAACTTTCCATATAATCCTCGTACGAATCGAATGAGCCCAGCTTATAAGCAGCAGAAACCATTTTTGCGCGAATTTTAGTGTTGCCTGTATGTTTGAGTGTGAACCCCTCTCCCCTGGTATATAGAAAACAGATCTTGTTTCGTTGTCCTGCGATTTGATGGGTATATATACAACACATGCTTGTCGGTCGTTAACCAACAAATTTGCCACCATAATAAACACACACTTCTAATGGCATTTGATGCTGGATATAGACCGACCAACGTGCGTCCGACCATAAGAAGATTACGAGTCGCTTCGTCACACTTGTGAAGACTCATCTCTTCAAATTATGTTTTGAGATATATAACTAGCTAGTTGTATGTGGTGTGGTGACAATCATAGACTTTACTTATTGTATGATATGTTTTATGGGATTTTCCTATATATATCGCGCATTGGAACTAATTGATTGTGGAATGCGTTTGAAATGAATTTTATAATAATATAATAATAATAATAAAATAACCTGGACGAATACAAGAAAAACACATAGTGTACACAACATATATTATGACATCTTTATCATCCATCTGTATATGTTTATCAAAATTTTGGGAAAAAAAACTTTTATGCATGGTTATTTTTGGTATTTGTCGGCACTTGGTTCTCTATAAAAGCCTGTATTTGATAATCAGAAAACATGATTTGGAACAGTGGGAAAAAAACTCAAAGCGGAGGTAAAACGTCTGCTAATCCACACCAGATATCGATTTTTGAAATTTGTTATTTCTCGAGATGTGTAATTGTTGACGGCCTGGTAAAAAGTAAACAAACCGGCGGTCTCGGAACAAATTGCAGAAAAAGATGGATAACTATAAAATCAAGTGGCTTTGGAATTTGTATATTTTACAATCCCGCCAGATTTCGTTGAACAAAATGTTGATAAATAACACGCTTTGTGCACTTTTATACTATAGTTGAATGTGGTTAGCATTATTTTTGGGCAATTAATCGATTCTGATAACAGAAGTGGCATTTCAAAAACTGTTTTTGCTGGAATCTGATGATATGGGGACCATCGAATCGGATTGAGTACCTTTAAGAACAGGGTCGTAATGACAGTGCTGAATATGACACGGACGGATTGCGGACATATTGGTCGGATTTGTATTATGTTTTATCAAAGTATCAAATATGGCTTCTAAATCTCCAGATAACAGATGTTTGTGCCAGACTTGTATGCCCATTAAGCACCCAAACAAGGATTACATATTTTTAAATGCCCACCTCTTTGAACCATGCAGCGCCAAACAAACAGGATTTGCGCACTTTATATATTTTAGATCGATGGATGTTGTTGATCGGATTTGGTATATATTAATTGTATAGAATCAACTATTCACGCCCGGAATGTGCTGAGCTGTCATGATATCAGCACATTCTGTATAGCCAAAAAGCAGCGACAAAAGATGGCTAATCTCCAAACATATTGTTTGCTTGGCTGAATTTTATAACTCCGAACAGCCACAAATTTAAAAGATCATTATAAGTTATGGGAATCATATGGTTCAATCCATTAAATTCCATTGATAAAAGAGTTCGTCTCGTGACTATATACGTCACTAGGATAGTCCATGACGCATCGTCCAATGAAAACCAATTTTCCATAAATGAGGTAAATTTATGAATGAACCATGGAAATGTGTTAGTATCATTCAGCCAATCAAAAGTTACTACGGAATGTTTACAAGTATATAGATCCGTCCTACGCATTCCACAATCAAAACAATTCTACATTTCACTAACGGACTTTTTAAAGTCTCTTGGTATATTTCTTCTTCTAATACCAGCCAAACACTAACATTTTGAGATAAATATATATATAAAAAACTGGACATTATATATTGACGATAAAATAATGTCTGAAAAACTCCCAGTTACGGAAATGGTGGAACCCATGTTATGGAAAGGATGTAAGGAGGACATCGGAGAAAACTCTTTCTACGGAATAGAGGTATACATAAGGCTATTCATTTTTATTTTATTTTAAGTTGACATTTTAAGTGTGTACATCATAGTACATGTACGTAGCACGACAAGCATCGGTCCTTTCTGTTGATTAGTGTGGAAGTATGACTTGTATTATGGATTGAATTTATAATTTAATACATGTATATACCGATAGGCCTATAACTATAGCAATGCACGTCGGATTTTCCGGGGATATATATATACCGGAAAGAGAAAACAATGTCACGGATAAAGAATAACCAAACATCTGTAGAAGAAAGGATTAGAGAATATTGGAAGGGGAATTCGGGATAACAAGTTCAATTCGGGATAATGATATGCGGTCACGTGTAGAATCAATGATGCAATGTTTACAATATATACCCCGTCTACGAACGAAAGCGAGGCTAAAAATAACCTGATCGATTGGCTCTTTGACTGGAATATTCCCGATGCCATACAAATGATTGACTCATGGTTCCAGATTAAATATAGATAGCTCTCTCAGAGCGGTGTCAGCTCGCTGATTGAGATATTTAGCTTTTTAAAGCGACGCGATAATACTTGTCTATTCCGGGATGAAAGGTTTCACTTAGGTACTATATTACTATGGTAACGATTGAAATCGTGACGCAATTCATTGATTTCTCAGAGTTATGGTATCACACAAGACAGAAAATCGATGGCAATAAACGTCTGACAATTAAACTTATATTTATGTTATATATACCATACGGGTATTCTGGTGTGAAACTCTTTGATGATACTGGTCGCGTCTTAATTACACATAGCCACAATGGAGTTCCGATGCGTGCCCGCGTGCAATAAAGATGTTATGAGGATCTGGATTTGTTATCTCCGTATGTGTCGATCCGCTCTCTGTAACCCCCCCCCCCCCCCCCCCCCCCCGCGAGCTTCGAGTAATACGATATGTGGGTAAATTAATCGAGTTTGAAACCTCGACTCAAACGTTGCATGTAATATATTTTGCGTATACATGAATATATCTACATCATGCATACAGTCAGGGATGTGGCTAGAGGGGGGGGGGGGTGGGGGGGGTCTCACCCCCCCCCCCCAGCAGAGAGCTATATTTTCAATAGTTGGAAATTTCATACCTGCCACAACGAAATTTCACACCAACAATAGGTTGAAAATGTTCTTGTAGTTAGATTATAGAACAATTTATTGGGGGGAATTTATTGTTTTTCGACCAATATTTGCATATGTTCCTATTTTTGGTCAAAATTTTTGACAGAAATGGTCATCAGTTGGAAATTTTCCAACCTTAGGGGGGTGACAGGTCGGAAATTTCCAACACTTGGAAAGCTTGTGTCCTGGTCTCTCCCCCGTGGCCAGTCAAAAACTATCAGTTTGAAAATTTCCAACCTAAGTGGGGGTGTAGGGTTTGAAATTTCCAACAGTAGGAAGGCTTGATGCTAGTCTAGATGTTAGGATTTTGCGATTTTCTTGTTCAGATTTCAAATTTTTCGCACACCGGGCCGAACCATGGTCGGCCCGGTGTGTCATTGCCCCATCCACATGGCCAATACAAAACTGCTAATTAGTTTAGCAAAACAATATTTTACTACATTTGGTCAAACTTGTAGACATAAATGGTCATCAGTTGAAGAATTTTCCAACCTGAGGGGGAGTATGAGGTTTGAAATTTCCAACACTAGGAAGGCTTCAGTTGAGGCCAGTCTAGATGCTAGGATTTGCGATTTTCTTGTATAGTTTTCAAAATTTTCTCACACCGGACCGAACAACCATGGTCGGCCCGGTGTTTCCTGGTCTGTTGTCGGTAGCTGTGTGCATTTGTCTGGAATTAGATCACTAGTTGTTTTTTTGGGGCAATTTTCAGGTTAAAATATCTTAATGTTCTCATACTGGGAAAATAGAAGCATGGCTTATGAATATATAGGAATTTAGGCCTGAGCGTGAGGTACAAGGGGGGGGGGGTGGTGCAAATGGAATTATGCAAAAAGTTGTGTTGGTGTGATTCCGACTTAAGGGGGGGGGGGGTGCAAATGGAATTATGCAAAAAGTTGTGTTGGTGTGATTCCGACTCAAGGAGGGGGGGTGCAAATGGAATTATGCAAAAAGTTGTGTTGGTGTGATTCCGACTCAAGGAGGGGGGGGGGGGTGCAAATGGAATTATGCAAAACGTTGTGTTGGTGTGAGTCCGACTCAAGGGGGGGGGGTGCAGTTGGAAATTCCCAAGGTGGACGCCCCCCCCCCCCCCCCCCCCCCCCCCCAGCGGAGACCCTCTAGCCACATCCCTGC
This sequence comes from Siphonodentalium dalli, assembly GCA_032622095.1. Lineage (NCBI taxonomy): Eukaryota > Metazoa > Mollusca > Scaphopoda > Gadilida > Siphonodentaliidae > Siphonodentalium > Siphonodentalium dalli. The sequence continues at coordinate 192,410,103 of CP136062.1, read as the reverse complement.
ATACAGTCATGTATATCCTGCCATGAATCTCTATCCTGGCTAAAGTTCGTATAGAGATCATATTCCACCAGTACAAAACCCCGGAACTTTTTGATGTTCTGATCCGTCCTGACAGGGAATTTTGTAACATTAAACAAACAATAGTAATATAGGTCTTAATTCGGAAAACCGGTCTGACACCGATGGAATATGATCTCTATACGGGCGTTATATATAGCTCAGCGTAGAGATTCATGGCATGATCTACATCATGCAGTGTCTAATTTCATCTAAATTTGATATAATTATAGGCTGACTATATTGTCATAATAATGCCTATCATATTAGTCACATTAGTTACAAGACAATCGACCAGACCACACCCCTTCGTAAACTCGCACGCTGGATTCCATGTGTTTTAGAGCAGATTCTGCATTGTGCTATTATTCTAGATCGGCAAGTCCATCGAAGCAACGTAATTCAGTCCCAGATGCGAATAGCTAGTTTATATTATATCCGGTCATGTTGATGCGATCGAGAATTGCGGGGTCTTATCTGATCTTATATCATTATCTTTAAACTGGATCATGGAGTTAATTCTATATGCTCTTTTTTAAAGCGAATTGCATGGGTGGTGGTCTCAATTAACATGCATATGGCCTACATTTATTTCGCTGCATCTTATTTTTATTCGCAGCGAGTATATACCTTCTCATATAGCACGCGTGGATATACTGATGTGAACGAACCCTTGTTGGGTGTATATATAGTACCCACCACAGTGGTTGGAAATTCTTTCCAAAATCCACCGATAAATACAGATAACATCACTTTAATAATAAGTATATATTTTTTACTAAAGTAATGACTTGTGTATTTATACTCCCTGGTATTTATCGAATTTCCAATAACTGTACATGGTATCTTCCCATGCGTGTAAATTTTTCGTGCCATAATTATTCATACCTCCCCCACGTTCCATTTCATACTTGTAACAGATCGACAGCGGGGTGACGACACCGACGGATTCAAATGGAAATTATACAACAGCTGCAGAAGTACCACCGATCCTTTATTCACACATGATTTTCCTGTTTATGAGCTATTTGAATATAAAGCAATGATGTAATTTATTCGTTCCCGAGGCTATATATATATTTTGATAGATAAGGACGACAATCCCACCAAAATGTCATGCATTCATATATTTTATATATACTATTTGAATGTAAAACTATAACACATTTTTGAAATGTTCGTGACTTGACAAAAAAACATGCAATGTCATAAAGGTGTGGCCCGCGGATCGAATAGCAAACACGGGTCGTACTGAATATTATGAATTAAATTATGACCAACAAGTGTTGTTTGTATTATGGAACAATTTATGGTATTTGTTATACGTCGGAAAACAGTCGAGTTATGCATGATGAAAGTTACGCTTCTTGGTATACAGAATACTATGATCAACTATGGATGTGTGTATAGGGATTCCGAGTGGGATAATATAATCGTATATCTTATTAAGCGCCAGCCAGGATCGCGATGTTAGGGAACTTGAAGTGGTCTTTAATAGCTATAAGTGAAGAAACGTGAATTAGTTCAATATGTTAGCGCTATGGGAAACAACTCCGATCGATCGGTTACGTAGCGTTTTTCCGAAGACCCATAACTCCGAAGGTCCGATTCTCCGAAGGTCAGATTCTCCGACGCCCCGATTCTCCGAAAGCCCATAACTCCGAAGTCCCGAAATCCCATAACTCCGAAGACCCATAACTCCGAAAGCCAATAACTCCGAAGGCCTATAACTCCGAACGCCCATAACTCCGAAGGTCTATAACTCCGAAGGGCCGATTCTCCGAAGGTCCGATTCTCCGAAGATCATGTTTTATCGCTTATTAAATAGTGTACAGTCCAGTGGCGGGGTCAATGGGGCCCTAGGGAAGACCGCCCCCAAAAAACATGTCAAATGTCATGTAAACGTAAGGAAATCCCTCCTAGGCATTCAAATATTCACAGTGTTCCTGCCCAGGGGAGCCCCCGAACCAACGATTGGGGGTGACCCCTCCCATGTATGCGCTCCCCAAATCAGGCCTTCGTGATATGCTTTCGGCATATCATATGCATGATATATCCCCCACATATCCCCCACATATGCTAATTAATGTGCACCCCTAAATGGGAACCCTGGCACCGCCACTGGTGTGCACCGTGTATATTATAACGAAACGCTGCAAGAATGTCAGAGTAGCCTAACATGCACAGGGGCGACAAGTTCTTCCCCGTTCACCCTGTACATTTTACTCTGGCATCTCATGGGCCAACGTAACGTTATATTATCTGGTGTATAGTCAGTGGCGGGCCAGGATTCCCATTTAGGTGAGGGCAGTAGGAAAAGTTTGAATATTTTGATGCCTCATGAACGATTTCCGGGCGTTTACATGACATTGGACATGTTTTGGTAGGGGCCCATATTGTCTGAAATAGCAAGTAGAGGCTTAATGGGGGGCAGTGGGACCCTTTTTGGGACCCCTTGGCTTCGCCACTGGACTGTACACTATTTAGTAAACGATAATACCCCGATAAAACAAAATCTTCGGACCTTCGGAGTTATGGGCCGTCGGAGAATCGGCCCTTCGGAGTTATAGGTCTTCGGAGAATCGGCCCTTCGGAGTTATGGGCTTTCGGAGAATCGGATCTTCGGAGTTATGGGCCGTCGGAGAATCGGGTCTTCGGAGTTGTGGGCCGTCGGAGAATCGGGTCTTCGGAGTTGTGGGCCGTCGGAGAATCGGGTCTTCGGAGTTGTGGGCCTTCGTAGTAATAGGTCTTCGGAAAACCGGTCTGACACCGATCGATCGGCGTGCTTTTGTTTTCACCGAAGCAAGCCTTGAAATAGTGTGTCTGTGATTTGCAGAATGAGGTCCCCAGAGGGTGAATTTAGTGATGCTACCCCGCATAGCGGGCTAGCACCACCAAATTCACCCTCTGTTGACCTCATTTTGCTTGCACATCAGCAGAAAGAGGTTCCCAGAGGGTGAATTTGGTTATGCTAGTCCGCTAAGCGGTGTAGCATCACTAAATTCACCCTCTGGGGACCTCATTCTGCAAATGACAGACACACTATTTCAAGCCTTGCACCAAAGGGGTCCAAGCGGCACTCAATTTAACCCTTTATTTACTATACTGCACATGCATGAAGCTGAAACGGGCTCCCGAAAACAGGATCCCTTCGGGAACCTCTATTCAGCGTTATCCTGACATCAAAATATAGGTCGAGATAAATACATCAGGCCTAAATACGGACTTTAGATGCCACATCAAAACTTATTCTATAGGTTATAATACACCAAATACAAATTATAGTAGAGTGATTTCCGAACCCCAAGCTATAGGATCAGCATAACAAAAATCATGGCTGCTGAATGGTTAATGGCCAATGACACATGGATGAAAAGTGCACGAAAAAATGCACAAACGTGTTTCCCGACGAGAAACATCAAATATAGCCACATGGTGAACGTTTACGGCTGTCAAATTGGCGAATAATTTATGGGAGGGGTTGGTGTTTTTTTCGATGTCATGTTTGTCTCCATTTTAAGGGTAGTGCGGCGTTTGTCAAAACTGCAGTGTGACGAGTAAGTTGACAAGTACTTTTGGGCACATTTTCTTGTGTCTAAAAGGACTTTCTTCAATTTTTGATACTCGTGCAGGGTCAAATCTTTCCTGCGAATACAGGGCAGCGGGATTTGTTAACACTGAGGCCTATGCAAATCATTTGATGTATTGTAACCTAGATATATAGTCATATCATTTGGAAAATCGGGTCCCGAATTTTTCAGCGTGAAATAATAAAGAGCGTTCTTTGTTAATCTGTTCCTGATATGACAGGATATGACGAAAATAAAGAGCGTTCGTCTCACGTCTGTGTGAAAAATTGAAAACGATTGGGAAATTGCTATGACTTCTGAAAGTTTTTGAATGGTTTGAGTTTGAAATATTAGTTTGAAAATCCCAACAAAACTGTGTCTCAAAAAACATGCATGATATCCCTGTAATTAATAAAAAAAATTCTCTCCCTGTTTCAAGATCAAAGTGACAGATGATTGCAATGCGGATGCCGGCGACACGGCTAGTGAGGACAGTGACATTCCTGCTGAGAGAGCATCATGGGGAGGCAAAATGGAGTTCATATTCACATGTGTGGGATATGCCGTGGGCCTCGGAAATGTCTGGAGATTCCCGTACTTATGCTACAGAAATGGAGGCGGTGAGTAACAGGGTTTTATTCTCATTGAACTCATGCACAAACATTGAGCAAATACAATATTTACCTTGACCTTGTAAGCCAGTCCATTCTCTTATGTATGCGAGGCTCCCCATGGGAGACTCGCATATATACGAGAATGCACTGACACAGGGTCTTTAATGCTGCACCAGCACAGCTCCCATCATGAAAGTGTTAATTAAAACCGAAACAAATCTTTTCACCATCTGTAAATTTGTATGGCACCAATCTGGTTCCATAAGTAACCCACAGGGGCTTGTCAGCAATTAAAATAAACTATAAATAAAAAAAAAAATGTCAAACGAGAAAACTAGTTTCACAAATGCTGTCAATAGCGATGTGTGTGCTTTTTATTTTCTATATATTTTACTCTTTTTTTTAACGAGATCCTGTGCTGTATAACACTGATAACATACTAACATAATAAGTACATGTTATGTTTTTCAGGAGCATTCTTGGTCCCATATTGCATTATGCTGGCTGTGGTTGGAATACCGTTGTTCTACATGGAGTTGGTACTTGGACAGTTTGCCAGCCAGGGTCCTATTACAATGTGGAAGCTAAACCCTATACTCAAGGGTAAGTCTGTTGTTAATAATAGAGGTACCAAATATCAATCATTTAAGATGAGAATACAAACAATGGTAAAGTTAGTCTTCACACAGAAAATATTATTCAATAGCATTCCCAATATGTGTCAGATAGGCTTTTTGAAATAAAAAAAAAATTGTGTGAAAATGACAAATTGGGTCCCATTTTCTCTCCAGTTTGCAACCCACACATCAAAGCTCAGTGTTATCATACCTCAAAGACCAGAAGAAAACATTAATATGTTAAAGATACATAATCCGAACTAATGCTCCTAAATTACTATCCCTTTGGCTTCGGGGGTAAAAATATTTGATTCGAGTCGAGGAACCGACCCATCAAAGCTCAGTGTTATCATACCTCAAAGACCAGAAGAAAACAATATGTTGAAGATACATAATCCGAAGTAATGCTCCTAAGTTACTATCTCTTTGTCTTAGGGGGTAAAACATATTTGATTCGAGGAACCCACCCATCAAAGCTCAGTGTTATCATATATAAATTTTTGAAATCTTATTTTTCACCACCTGGAATATTTGGGGGCTAATTATCAAATATTTAGCGAGTTTACTGACATACTCTCATCGATACTAAATTGCATTGAACAAAATGTTGATACATGTATATAACATGATTTGGAAAATTTTATACAAGAGTTGATATAGTGGTTAGCATTATTTTTCGGTAATTAATCGATTCTGATAACTAAAGTGTCTTTTGAAGAAATGTTGTTGTTGTTGAAATCTGACAATCAAGTTGGATTGTGTACCTTTAACTTGAGGCTTTGAGATTATCTTAATGCTCAATACATTCAGAAGGAAAGTACAGTAATGCTCTAAATAATCGACTCCTTAACCACAGCATAATTATGGGTAACTTTTCAGGATTTAGTCAGAAATGTGGCTTGTTGGCATTCATCGGAAAGCTTATGGCGAGAGCTTTCCGATGAATGGCAACAAGCCATATTTCCAACTAAATCCTGAAAAGTTACCCATAATTCTGCTGTGGTTAAGGAGTCGATTACTTAGGGCATTACTGTATTCTTCATGTTCCTGTTTATTTCTTTATCCCTATTATATTAAATCCTTGATTTATTCCAGGTCTCGGGTATGCCATGGTGTTGGTCGATTTCTTTATTGGACTCTACTACAACGTGATTGTTGCCCAAGTATTGCTGTTTCTTTTTTCATCTATGACCACATCAGAGTTACCATGGACAACCTGTGATAACTGGTGGAACACTGAGAATTGTCATGTCTATACATATGCTTCAGAATCCATTGGTGAGTGTGTCCTAGAATTCATGTTTGAACATATCTGCCTGCCACTGTTCACTTGCATATAGATATGCTTGTCAGAGTGTGGAGGCAGGAGAATGTTTTGAGGCCATGGAGGGGAGTTTGAATATTTTCCTATTTTGGATAAAAAATGTTTTTTTTTACTAAAACTGCCCAAAGTTGGAAAACTTAATTGCCACCTCAGCAGGTTGTTTGGTTAAAATGTTCCAAAGGCTAAAAAAATTAAAGTGATGTGAAACACTGATAAGGTGTTCCGAATGCAATAACAAATAATTATGCCAACATAAGTTATTTTCCAAATAGTCAGAAAACAGTGTCAATGTTATAAACGAATTACACACAGTGACTATTATTGGTGCAATCATTGCCGTAATGTTTATGTCCAATAATGTGTCCCGAATAAATTAGAAAATATTTAAATTTGTGTGTAGTTCAACAGTTCTGTTCTCTGAAATGGTACAGTCCATGTGGTTGGAATTTTTGACAATCTTAGTTTATTACTACTTTCCTCTAATGGGGATACTGTTTGGATACTAACAGATTGGTTTTATTGAATGAAATAAGTCCACAATATGTCTTTAAGGGCCCATTTAATTTTCGAGTCGCCATTTTTTTTTTTTATAGTGACTTGATACGGTTTTAATAACAATCTAATCCATAAAATATGATTAAAATACTATAATTCATCAATATTTGAAACATCTGTGTCTCAGGAGATGCCCACAGAGAAATAGAAAACTTCTGAAATCATAGAATGACTTCCCCCCCTTTGGTTCCCAGATTGCAACAGAATTCAAACTTTTTCAATGGAAGGGGAAGAACTCTATCTTTAATATATAGAGTTATTCCCACTGCATTGAACAACCTACTGCCTTGTACTGCAATCTAGATGACAAAACTTGTTGGCAACTCAACAAAAACAACATGACCACAGTTTATTCCTCTTTCAAATGGTATATAATATGGCATATAATTTGAATAATGTAATCTGGGGATTAGAAAATTAAGTGGGCCATTAAAGTGGCAATTAGGAGGAAATTTATCACTGAGATGGACACATGGGAAATGGAACTTCCCAGACGTCGAAATTTGGTCTAGTTGAAAGTGCAGTTGGAATTTGAAGTAAACGTTCCTATCCTCTAACCTGAGGTGCATCTGTATGTAGTTCACTGAGAATTGATTATTCCAGTTGTTGTGATTTTACCGCCTTCTTTCTTTCTGTGTGATTACCAACATTGTAATTATTAGACTGTTGTCTTCCAGGAATCAAAGGAAACACATCAGAAATGGCAGAAATAGTCGTAAGAAACCACACACAGACACCAACAGAGGAATTCTATAGGTAAGACACATGTGACATATTCCTTCCCGACATACAGTAATGCCCTAAATAATCGACCCCTTAACCACAGCAGAATTATGGGTAACTTTTCAGGATTTAGTCGGAAATATGGCTTGTTGCCATTCATCGGAAAGCTCTCGGTGATTACCCATGATTCTGCTGTGGTCATATTTAACCACAGCAGAATCCTGTGCCAGTGCATTCTCTTATATATGCAAGTCTCCCATAGGGAGTCTCGCATATATAAGAGAATTCACTGGCTTACAAGGTCAAGATAAATATTGCTGTGGTCAAGGAGTCAATTATTTAGGGCATTACTGTACCTTACACAAATTACAAGATGTATTTTTATCACACTGATTATAACAATATTGTCAGCTCTAATTTCTTTGACCATGACATACAGCTAACATTGAGGTTTATATAAATTTTACCAGACAATTAAGGAATCAGTGAGAGCTTTCCGATGAATGGCAACAAGCCATATTTTCAACTAAATCCTGAAAAGTTACCCATAATTCTGCTGTGGTTAAGAAGTCGATTATTTAGGGCATTACTGTATGTACACTGGGTCTTTACTTGCAAAATCTCTAGTATTTACAGTACTTCATATTTTACTTAGAAGTGATAGGTTGATTGGTTTGTCCATTGATTTTCATATCTACTGAAAGATTAATGCATTTTTGTGAATCAGTTTTGCAGTGGTTTAACTGCTTGAAACCCCCATTTGGGCCGGTGACGCGTTATGCAGTAGGTCCCTAGATTTGCGTAGGTCTCCGTAGGTCACTAAATTCGTGTAGGTCCCCGCAGTAATGCAATATATAGTAGGTCTATGGATTGATACCACTAAATGATCATGTTAGATGTTACTTTGCAATTTGTTTTTTTATAATTAATTTCCGAAATCTGATGGGTTTGTTTGCTTAGTGATACTTAGAGGATGAAGCCTAACTAAAATTACGTGATTTCTGATCCGGAAAGTAAGAGGATTATCTTACTGGCTTCGTGGACAGATATTAATTGGAGGATAACTGATTGTATTTTTGCATTGATTTATGTGACAAAACAATGAAGCAGAAGCAATGGTATAAAACATATATATATGTACATGTATAAAATAGCTGAAAAAGAATGGTGTTGTTATAGACCCAATTGAACAGTAGAGGGAAATAATGAACTCAAGAGCTGAAAAATATTTATTCAAAATATAATTTTCATGGTACAAGGTAACACGATGACTTAATTAGCCAAGTTATACACAATTGACATATAATTCTACAGCCGAATGTTAAACTACCCCGCCCCCATTGACCATCCTATCTTTCTGACCTTTCTTAAACCTAACTACTCTCCTTTCGTCCTATTGGTTACCTTTAATTCCCTAATCACACCCCACTCCAGTTCTTATCTTATCTCTTGTTATCTTTTGTTGAGTGCGATCTATATCAAAATCACCAATAAGTTATTTAAAGTACAAACCAGAAAAATTCCCGTCTGACACGCCCGAACGGCCTTATGTAGTTCGGAAAATTTAAGCGATCTGGGAGAGGACTTACAAAAAAGCCACAATAGGCTTGTTGTCTCATCCCTTTCCAATCACCCATACTCATCCATTAGCATTTTTGTAAAATATTCATCTTGTTTTGTATTGGGAATAAATATTGTTTACACCAATTAGCCAGATAATAATTATTCAACTAATGCTTCAGAAACATTTTTTATTCAGAAACAAAATGCGATGGATAAACACTTTTCCGTTAAAATTGTATATGGAGAAAGATATTTAATTTTAAAAAAACAACGCAATATCATATAATATGTTCACTTATTGATAATATTAGGCATTACTTATTCTATAAAGCATGCACCCTTCCATTACTACGGGGACCTAAATCAATGCAAAAATATATCCAGTAATCCTCTAATTAAAATCTTATCCCGAAGCCAGTAAGATAATCCTCTTACTTTCCGGATTAGAAATCACGTAATTTTAATTAGGCTTCATCCTCTAAGTATCACTAAGCAAACAAACCCATCAGATTTCGGAAATTAATTATAAAAAATATATGCAAAGTAACATCTAACATGATCATTTAGTGGTCTCAATCTATTTTATCAGTCAATAAATCATGTAGACCTACTATATATTGCATTACTGCGGGGACCTACGCGAATTGAGTGACCTACGCAAATCTAGGGACCTACTGCATAACGCAGTACCCTCTGAGCCCCTATTTGATTAATTTCTCAAAGCATGGTGGGCCAATTTACCAATCAGGGTAGAAAAATCCCTGTTTCGTTCATTGTTTTAAAATCAGTATGCATGGTGTGGTTGTCGATAAAACCATATTTGTACATTTCTTATTGAACAAGCCTATTGTGAGGTTTATTCTACATGAAGATTAAATATGGAATTAAGCTTACTGAATACTTAATTGAAAATTTCAGGAACTACATTTTGGGACAAACAGAGAATATTGATGACTTTGGCCGTGTTAATTGGAAACTTGCCATTACACTGTTCATTGCATGGAGTATCGTGTGCGTCGCTCTGATCCGAGGTGTCAAGTCCTTAGGCAAGGTAATTAAGCGAACTTTTTATTGTTTATTCCTGATTAATCCACTTTTCAAACAACACATGAATTGACGTAATGATCAGGCTTGCTATGTTTGATATGATGAAATGAGGGCAATAAAGTACTTATATTCGGACTCCATATCCTTTGAAATATGACTTCCCAAAGTGACAGAAATTTAATTGGCTCTTACAATTTTTCCTACAGACGCTCTTTATAAGTTCCATATCAGAAAAAAACATAACAAGTTAACAAACTCCCTTTATTGTTGTTATAGAAAAAGGTACCCTTTATTCTTTCTGAGGTAATAATTTCTATCACATTAATAAGTTTTTCTGAGGCAATTACAGACTAGTTCTTCATGCATTTATCCAAGCCTGAGTTTAGCATAGCGGGCTAGCATCACTAAATTCACCCTCTGGGGATCTTATTCTGCATAGGCCTCATCTTCTCTGAAAAGTTTCTTTATTTAGTTTCTCTATATCCCCAATTGCATAATCGAGGTTCCCAATGGATGTACATCACAATAATAACCATTTGGAAACTTCAATCTAATGTCTATGTCTCACAAAGCAGATGAGGCCATGCAGAATTAAGTTCCCAGAGGTTGAATTTAGTTATGATGATAGCCCGCTATGCGGGATAGCATCACTAAATCCCCCCTCTGAGGACCTCATTCTGCATGCATTTATCTACTTATTTTGATCCCTGTAACATGAAAACAGCGAACAATACTATATTTAATTTTAAACCAAACAGTAAGTGCAACTTTAATAGTATTACTGTTATTTACTTAAAATTCAATCACAAGGTCTACCAATTTTCCAATGCTGTCCATATCTAGTTTTGAAAGCAGGCTGAATACAAAATTATATGACAACTGCCTTCATTCATGGTTTAATAATGTATTCAGACATCAATATACTTCATGTAAATTACACATGAACTGTAAACATGGGTTAGATGCCACAGTTGAATGGTCGCACAAGTCACCCGAGTGGAATCCGATGAATTTTGTATGTACATGTACCACATGTAAAGAGACTCAAAACATTAGCTCAAACTTAATATGACTAAGTGTAGGGCATTATGTGGAACAACGTTACATCTACTTTGGTATTTTTTTTAAATTAACCCTTTACCCAACAGAAGGGCCCTGTGCCAATGCATTCTCTTATATATGCGAGTCGACCATAGGTCGCCTCGCATATATAAGAGAATGCATTGGCTTAACACATTAAAAATTATAAAATTGTTAAAGAATGTAAGAAAAAATGGTAAAAAGTGTTAAAAAAAGATTTTTTTTAGGCCAATGCATTCTCTTATATATGCGAGGCGACCTATGGTCGACTCGCATATATAAGAGAATGCATTGGCACAGGGCATAACTGTAACTATCACAATGTGGTCAAGGAGCCGGTTCCAATGATATCCATATTGGTATGGTTCTATTGAGACAGACCGAAGATATTTTAGGCTGTTGAAGCTTTATTTGGCCGGTTTTGGCCGGTTTGTTGGGTAAAGGGTTAACAAAAAAAAGTTATTAATACTTTTTAAAATTTCATTACAGCTAATTTTCATTCAAAGGAGATGCACAGTTATGCCAAATATATAGGCCCAGCCCCAGCCATGTTGTATTTGAGCATTATACATTTCCATGTTTAATTTGCAGGTGGTGTACTTCACAGCTATTTTTCCATACTTAATGCTCACAGTACTCCTAATCAGAGGCTTATGTCTGGAGGGTGCCATGGATGGTATCATCTACTACCTCAAACCTGACTTCACAAAGCTGGCTGATGCAAGGGTAAGTGTTAAAGCGATGTGAAACACTCTGGTGGGGTGATCAAATAGAAATGGATGATAATATTGCTCAATGTAGTTTATTTTTACAAATACCAAATCGCAACTGACAACACACTCCATCATTATTATATATTAATTAAATTCAGTGACTCTCGATGGCAATATCGTTTTCGTTACATTGTCACCGATAGTTGCGTCCCGAATGGAGAAGTAAATATTTACAATTGTGCGTAGTTCAGATGATGTTTTCTATGGAGTGGTATGGTAGATTTGCTTGAGATTTTCGGTGATGTAGTAGAATGCTACATTCCTCCTGTTGGTATAGTGCCTGAATACTAACTTAACAGTTTAACACACCCGAACAAGTCCATAATATGTCTTTAACCCTTCCATGACTGGAGCTTCCTGAAGTTTTGCGAAAACCCTGTGCCAATGCATTCTCTTTTATATGCGAGTCTCCCGAAGGGAGCCTCGCATATATAAGATAATATATTGGCTTAACAATATTTACCTTGACATTGTAAGCCAGTGCATTCTCTTTTATATGCTAGGCTCCATGTGGGAGACTCACATATATAAGTTTTATTGGAATTCTGGTTGAAATTCAAATGTGAGAGGGTGTATTTTAGGAAATAGGAAATGTCTATATACTCTATATCGTGGTAAAACAAATATCTTAAATTAAGAACCTGACATCATGAAATTCCTTAATTTATATAAAGTAAACCTACCTCAATGTCAGCTATATTTCATGATCAAAGAAATTACAGCTGACAATATTGTTACACAATCAGTGTGATAACAATTAACCCCTTACCCAACAAACCGGCCAAATAAAGCTTCAACAGCCTAAAATATCTTCGGTCTGTCTCAATAGAACCATACAAATATGGATATCATTGGAACCGGCTCCTTGACCACATTGTGATAGTTACAGTTATGCCCTGTGCCAATGCATTTTCTTATATATGCGAGTCGACCATAGGTCGCCTCGCATATATAAGAGAATGCATTGGCCTAAAAAAAATCTTTTTTTAACACTTTTTACCATTTTTTCTTACATTCTTTAACAATTTTATAATTTTTAATGTGTTAAGCCAATGCATTCTCTTATATATGCGAGGCGACCTATGGTCGACTCGCATATATAAGAGAATGCATTGGCACAGGGCCGTTATGTTGGGTAAAGGGTTAATACATCTTGTAATTTGAGTAAGGTTAAGTCCTGTCTTGTCATCATATTCTGATTTAGAGACTCATATCACCTTGTTCCAACAGGTTTGGAATGACGCTGCCACCCAGATATTCTTCTCACTGAGTACATGCACGGGAGGTCTGATCGCCATGTCGAGCTACAACAAATTCAAGAACAACTGCTACAAGGACGCCGTTATCGTTTCTGTTATAAACTGCTGCACGAGCATCTTCGCAGGATTCGTTATCTTCTCCATACTCGGTTTCATGGCTGTCGAGAAAGGCGTGGATGTTGCTGAAGTGGCGACAAAAGGTACGGTAATGCCCTAGATAATCAACTCTTTAACCACAGCAGAATTATGGGTAAATTTTCAGGATTTAGTCGGAAATATGGCTTGTTGCTATTCATCGGAAGCTCTCACTCAGACTAGCATATATAAGAGAATGCACTGGCACAGGGTCTTTAGCGATGTACCAGTGCAGCTCCCATCACGAAAGGGTTAAACATCGATCCAGCTAACACATTATTATATAGTTAAACATCGATCCAGCTAACACATTATTATATAGTTAAACATCGATCCAGCTAACACATTATTATATAGTTAACCAGCTAACAACACATTATTATATAGTTAAACATCGATCCAGCTAACACATTATTATATAGTTAAACATCGATCCAGCTAAAACATTATTATATAGTTAAACAGCTAACAACACATTATTATATAGTTAAACATCGATCCAGCTAACACATTATTATATAGTTAACCAGCTAACAACACATTATTATATAGTTAAACATCGATCCAGCTAACACATTATTATATAGTTAAACATCGATCCAGCTAACACATTATTATATAGTTAAACATCAATCCAGCTAACACATTATTATATAGTTAAACAGCTAACAACACATTATTATATAGTTAAACATCGATCCAGCTAACACATTATTATATAGTTAAACATCGATCCAGCTAACACATTATTATATAGTTAAACATCGATCCAGCTAACACATTATTATATAGTTAAACATCGATCCAGCTAACACATTATTATATAGTTAAACATCGATCCAGCTAACACATTATTATATAGTTAAACATCGATCCAGCTAACACATTATTATATAGTTAAACATCGATCCAGCTAACACATTATTATATAGTTAAACATCGATCCAGCTAACACATTATTATATAGTTGAACATCGATCCAGCTAACACATTATTATATAGTTAAACATCGATCCAGCTAACACATTATTATATAGTTAAACATTGATCCAGCTAACACATTATTATATAGTTAAACATCGATCCAGCTAACACATTATTATATAGTTAAACATTGATCCAGCTAACACATTATTATAAAGTTAAACTGGATGGGAGAAATAAATAGTTCAAGAGCTTTAAAATTGCCTTTTTCAAACACAATATTCACATATACTGATGACATAATCAGCCGCAGCTAACTTTTCTCAAACTAACTTTTCTCAAATTTTGTGATACAACCTATTAAATACAACACTAACTTCCATATTATAAATATGGAATTTATACCTGTAGGCGTGTTTAATATTAATTTTCTTTTTATGTGAATTGTAATCTTCCTTTACCTGCTTCGATGAATTCTGACTGTATGCTCCCCAACATTTCCTTTTCCAGGTCCTGGTCTCGCTTTTGTTGTGTACCCTGAAGCTCTCTCCCGGATGCCTGTCGCACCTCTTTGGGCCATATTCTTCTTCATCATGATGGCTACACTTGGCTTTGGTTCACAGGTAATATTCTTAAATAATTTAGATATTTAACCCTTCCATGACTGAAACTTCTTAAAATTTTGGGAAAACCTTGCCCCAATGTATTCTTAGTCTCCCATAGGGAGCCTCGCACATATATAAGAGAACACATTGTCCTAACAATATTTATTTTGACCTTGTAAGCCAGTTCATTATCTTATATATGTGAGGCTCCCTATGGGAGACTCGCATATATAAGAGAATGAACTGGCACAGGATCTTTAATGCTGCACCAGCGCAGCTCCCATCACGAAAGGGTTAAAATAAACACAATGATAAGGTATTTATGAACAAAAATTTGCTCTACTTCAATTGTGTTTCCATTAGCTGTATTTCAGTGAATCTTTATTCTGTTAAAAGTACAAATATCCTTATATATTAAACCTGTTTATTTAAGAATGACCTCAATTCCTGATGCAACATAATTTTATAAACTTTCTTTTATAAACATTTTTAAGTATTATGGTGCCAAATCACAGACAATAATTTACAACAGTTTATGATCAGCGTTATTGCATTTGAAATTGGAAATCAATGATTATATGCAAAATTATAATGACATTTGATTTAGTTATCATAACTAAACTAAACACATAAGTTGTTTGGAAACTAAGGGCAAAGTACTATGAAAATGAAATGGACTCGATTATTATACAAGCATAACATTAATTACCAAATAAGTTTCTTATATAAAGAGATAAAGAAAATCCTTCTATATTGATGAGCATCTATATACATCTGAATCCTGCTTGACAACTATCTGAATACTGACATACCAGTACCTGAAAATTTATTTTTGCGCTTTTTTGTTTTTAGTTCTCGATTGTTGAATGCTTCTTGGCTGCTCTCACAGATGTGTACCCTGCTGTGCTCTATGATAAGAAATGGTCTGCAATCTTCCGCATAGTGGCTTGTTTCATCTGCTTCCTGCTCGGTTTACCTATGGTTTGTGGGGTGAGTATAACATTGGAGACCAATTTCATTTTCCTCTATTGTTTTCAACAGACCTCCTACAAATGGCCAAAATCACAATGAACATAATCAGTGGGGTCACAGGATATGATCACTAGATGTAATTTCTTGCAGTTTAAATTACTTTGAACGTAATCTCTTGCAGTTTAAATTACTTTGAACGTAATCTCTTGCAGTTTAAATTACTTTGAACAATAATGACAATATATTGTGTGCATAGCGGTATTGGACAATAATGTGAACCTGCTATTCTACATGAGTTTTAAAGCGTAAAAGATCATGTTGATGTATCAAGTTAAGATCTTTCACCCTTCCCATAGAGCGCATGTTTATGTTATATGTATATTGTTGTCTTTTGCAGGGTGGGATCTATCTGTTGAACCTGATCGACTATAGTGTGAGTGGCTTCCCTTTACTATTTGTGGGACTGCTGGAGTGCGTGTCCATTGCCTGGATTTACGGTAAGTGTATGATGGCCCAGCTAAAAACTCTATTGCATAGATATTACTATAGCAAACTGGAAGCATGTAACTTTAATAAATTATGAATGGGAGACATCTAGACTCTAGAGGAATTTTGTTGAGAGAAATTTTTTTATTAAATTCATTCTTTTTGCTTTTCAGATTAAGGGAAGATTGCAAAACATTGAGAATACTTCCTGAACAGAAAAATGTGTGACATTTGTTTTTCTCTTGTGCATACTCGAGGTATACATAAGTTTTCTATTCAAACTCGTGAATGATTATGACTCTTTTTAATACAGGTTTGTCGAACTTCACAGAGGACATCTCTATGATGATAGGACACCACCCAAATACATACTGGAAGACATGTTGGAAGTTCGTTACTCCGATCGTTATTATTGTAAGTTTCAATCATATTTTATATTTATAATTTTTAACCCTTTCGGGATCTGCATTGGTGCAGCAATAAAGATCCTGTGTAATTGCATTCTCTTATATATGAGAGTCTCCCATAGGGAGCCTCACATATACATAAGAGATTGTACTGGATTTAGTCGGAAATATGGCTTGTTGCCATTCATCGGAAAGCTCTCACTGAGTTGCCATATTTCCCACTAAATCCTGAAAAATTACCCATAATTTTGCAGTCGTTAAGGAGTCGATTATTTAGGGCATTTCTGTATAGCGCTAAACAGTGGAGGTAATAATAAACATTAAGAATGATGATGATCCAATATGAACAGAATGTGGAATTTTGGCAATTTCTATTTCCACTAGTGTCCGCATTACAGTTCAAAAATGATAACAAGGACATCACTGTTTTCCAGCAGATAAGCAAATTTTGTAATGAAGTCACAGCTAGGAACATATGTATTTATAAAACTTACTTTATGACACTGTAAATGCATAATTTACAAGACATACAGCTGAGACATACAGAAAATTCAGTGTCTGGAAAATGCCATTGTATTGTACTTATAATTGGTAAGCATTAGGAGGCTCGGTGCTTCAACTCTGTTAGCATTTATAGTAACCAAAATTTCAGCTCTAATTAGAGGATCTCAAATGAGTCGCAATTCTACAAGAAATCTATTAACTGACTGCACTAAATTTTATTCCTGCTGAGCGAATTTAGTGGATGAGGTTAATAAATTTCATATAGAATTGTGACTCAGATCATTTGAGATACATTTTATCACATAATCACATTCTAGTTAATCAAATATTATTGATTTCCTTATCACAACCTAAGAGGAAGTAAAGACACCTTCAAGAAAATATAGTTTTTTCATGTTGAAAAAATTGTTCAACCACCATTATCACCCATGTTTATCTCACAGTCAGCACTAAATAACCCAAAACAAATCGAATATCATAATTACCGGTAATGTTCTAATTAACATAATTATAAAGTTCCGGCATTGACCTCAAAATCATTGCGCTCTCATGTCACTGCGTGTGCCGATGATTCACGTGTGTTTTACTAAAAAATATGAGACTTGGTTTAGGGGCTAATTATTTGATAAATGGTTTTATCGATATGACTTTAATGCAACTGCAGCGATTTGTTTTACAATATCTGTGTAAAATATAAGAGAAAGGATGGAAAGAATATTATTTCTTAAATGGATACATTTTCATTGACATACAACACATTATTTTGTTATATTTATACAGGCACTGATATTATTTAACATGGTGTTCTATGACCCTCCACTCCAAGATGCAGACATCGGCAGATACCCCGCCCACTGGGAGGTGCTCGGCTGGTTGGTGTCGCTGTCTCCACTCATGCTCATAGTTATCTGGGCCATGGCTTACTACTGCAAGAATGGTGGATGGGAGGTGTGTATAACAGGAATAGACTCACATTTCTATGCCATAAAATACGTACAGCATCGATTCGGAAGAGTAGTGAACAATCTCATATTTAATGCATTACATGGTCCGGAGACAAAGAGCCAGAGGCTTGTTCTGGTTATATTTGATATTGATACTCTGTATCTCATCTTCATATACAGTAATGTCCTAAATAATCGACTCCTTAACCACAGCAGAATTATGGGTAACTTTTCAGTATTTAGTCGGAAATATGGCATGTTGCCATTCATCGGAAAGCTCTCATTATTATTATGGGCTGTGTAAAAAATCTACTCTGTTAATCCTTTGATGACATATACTCATTGACGAGCAGATGACTTGGGAAATGTTCAGATAAGTTTGAACAACAAATATTTCCCACCAATTAATTTGAATATTATATTATCTGTTCGTCTGTCTGTCATCTGCTTATATTTCCTGATCAACCCTCCAGATGAACAATGTAGACCATTCCTATCTATAACTGAATGGGAGAATCCATTCAGCAAATAGAGATAGATATAGTAATGCCCTAAATAATCGACTCCTTAACCATAGCAGAATTATGGGTAATTTTTCAGGATTTAGTTGGAAATATGGCTTGTTGCAATTCATCGGAAAGCTCTCACAGAGCTTTCCGATGAATGGCAACAAGCCATATTTACCGACTAAATCCTGAAAAATTACCCATAATTATCTTGTGGTTAAGGAGTCGATTATTTAGGGCATTACTGTATATCATGCAGTTAGAGACGGTCCCTGATGGATAGATCAGTTACAAGTGCATAGCACAATAGACCATCATAATTAGGCCGTCCAGTGATGACAAAGCTGGTTTGATTCGCTATAAGGGATGATTTTAGATCCACATAAAGGTAGATAACCTGAATCATGTATCTCGACATCTTTGTCGGTAACCAACTGGGGTCATGATCCCCTTTTTTTTAATTGAAAAGAGCGACGTTCGTCAAGTTGACATACTCTTTTAAAAATATCCAGGTCAAAACAGAACTTTGTAATTCACTCATTATAAATTTTCACTCTATTTTTTACAGCTTCTTAAGAAACACTCTCAACCATTATCAAGTTGGGGACCTGCAAGGTCTATAAATAGAACCCACAGATACATTCGGCAAGCAACAATGGCCGACAGAAATGGACTAACGTATGGACAGTTACTTGGAAGCAATTCTTCATGCGGAACTGTGGATTCTTCACTCCCGGACATATCATCAACGACAAATCTACAAGTTATCGGTGTCACAAGACTAAACAGTACTGGTTCAGATACTGAATCTAATGTGTGACGTGGTTATTTTCTTGAATGGAGTGGAAAACATCATTGGGTCCTCTGTTGAAGCAGTCCCAATGGTGAACCTCCATACCAGATTTAATTCAGATCCGATAGCACATGGCTGAGATATATGGCAGGACGGAAAGATGGATAGACAGTAAGATGCACAGACAGACAGATGGTCAAGTGGATGAAGTCAATCCAGTATATCCTCCATTTTTCTAAGAAACGTGGAGGTATAATGACTTATTGAACTGGTTTGAAATGAAGTGAAACAAATTTGAACCAAACACAATTGACGAGCGTCAAAAACCGCCATTGCACTGCCAGGAGTTGCTTAATCAAGCGCTACTGTAATTTTTTTTACTATATATATAGTCGTCATCGATGAACAGAAAGTTGTCCCGGGGCTGTTTCGAGTAACCCCATGGAACGTACACAGAGATTTAATACCGGAAAAGGATATCTCACTTTGTAGCATGTAATGTCTATACAAAGTGCTTTTCGTGCACTTTAAAAAAATTTGTTTTGGTTGATTAAAATACAATGAAGATAAACAAGCTTGGGTTTAGTGTGCCTGTCATTTGCAGAATGAGGTCCCCAGAGGGTGAATTTGGCGACGCTATCCCGCATAGTGGGCAAGCATCACCAAATTCACCTTCTGGGGTCCTCATCTGCTATGGGAGACATAGACTCAGATTGAAGTTCCCAAATGGTGAATTCTGTGATGTTCACCCATTGGGAACCTTGATTATGCAATGTGTCGTCTGCCAATTTGGGGATATAGAAATACTAAACTAAAAAAGAAATAGAAAATATGTGAAGAAGTTTCTATAGAAAT
This sequence comes from Siphonodentalium dalli, assembly GCA_032622095.1. Lineage (NCBI taxonomy): Eukaryota > Metazoa > Mollusca > Scaphopoda > Gadilida > Siphonodentaliidae > Siphonodentalium > Siphonodentalium dalli. The sequence continues at coordinate 192,389,791 of CP136062.1, read as the reverse complement.
TTGATAATAAAGAAACTTTCCAAAGAAGATGAGGCCTAAGCAGAATGAGGTCACCAGAGGGTGAATTTAGTGATGCTAGCCCGCTATGCTATAATCAGGCTTGAAGATAAACGTACCCTGCAGAACCTGCGGGATTTTTTAGAACATGAAAAATTTGTGAACTCGCAGGCTATATCCTGGCCCATCTCTACTGTGTCATGACAGGCACCAAGACACATGTATATTTTTATTTTGCCTTACTATGAGTTTTCATTCAAATACATCTGTTACTAAAATGCAATTAGTTTGCGATTCATTTAATACCATTGAGCTTTCATTGTATATTGAATGTGGTTTCTGTCTTAATTATTACATGATACTATTATTACATTTGATATTTCTAAAATACAGTAATGCTAGTACACAAGTACAGTAATGCCCTAAATAATCGACTCCTTAACCACAGCAGAATTATGGGTAATTTTTCAGGATTTAGTCGGAAATATGGCTTGTTGCCATTCATCAAAAAGCTCTCCCTGAGAGCTTTCCGTTGAATGGCAACAAGCCATATTTCCGACTAAATCCTGAAAAATTACCCATAATTCTGCTGTGGTTAAGGAGTCGATTATTTAGGGAATTACTGTATATTATGACAATTCATAATACTTAAGAAATGATTTGCAGATCGATTGGAGTCATTGGATTTTGACCGGCAGAGTAATAAAGTGTGTGAATCGCCATATATCGAAGGGATTCACATAAACTTTGTTTAATTAATCTGCCAGTCAAAACCAATGACCCCAAATCGATCTGCAAGTCATTCCTTATAACCATATGCCACCAGTACTTCAGTTATTGGTTTATGGTTTTATGTTAACGGTATGGCGAAATGTACTGATTCCTATGAGAGAAAATTGCGTGAATGTAGAGGGTGTGTGATTATTTGCTTATAAATGAAAATATGATGAGGCCTAAAGAACCTTTGTTTCCACTGACTGGATCAATCCTATTATAAACTATTGAGTCTATATATTTTGAGATCCAAGTAAAAAAAATTCTGAAATCTCTAAAATTTTATCCTTTATTATGGAAGATGCATGTAATAGTCTGAGTGTGGATACTTTAATGTTTTAATGTGTGCTGATTGTAAATAATGAATACAGATAATGAGTGGATTCCCTATAACTTATATGACAACCTTATAGGGACAGCAATAACATTGCAAATTGATGATCAGAAGAATCTTATTGTTCAAATTTGTTTGTGTTATCCTGTGTTGATATGTGTGAGACTAAGAATATCGAGTTTTGGGAACTGTGTTGCTAAAATGTAAACAGTTTTATCTGCCTGCGACCTATACTTTTTTTTTTTAAAGCTCATTAGTGGATTTTGCGGTCTTTTTTAGGCCTCATTTGACAAGTGAGAATGCATATAGGTGGGCACGATCACATTAATAGCAGTCTACATCAATATTCTTCCAACAAGAACGGTCGTATACTGTGTATATACTCATGTATACTTGGTATATACCATTCCTAAATAATTTAATACATTGTATATATCATTCATACATTGTATATATCATTCATACATTTATATATCATTTCTGTATTACATCCAAATAACACCATGCGTCATTGACCCACATGGATTAAAAATCTCGAACTAGAAATTAGTTTTGAGATTGTTCAGATATTAAAAATGTATAGACAGAACACAACAAACATCTTACTTGAGAATCTTATATCAATGTCAGAGTTGTGATATATTTCACAGCAGCCAAAGGCAGAGTGAAATATGACTATATCACATGAAACCCCTATTATATCATTAAAAAGCCATCACATATTTCCTTATCTCTAACTAGTGACGAATAAGTGTGTGATTCCCGCCAACTTGGCATCATGCCAACAAAATGACTTTACATTGGATCAGGTGGATTAATACTATTTCGTAAAGTCGCACATGACATCAACACCAGACAATGCAAAATGATCTCTTCATTAAAGTTAAATTCTTGTCCAACTTAATTGCACTAATGAAAATAGACATAAAAAGAAAGAGGCAAATTGGGGGGACTATATTTTCCGTTGGCAGCTCGAATAAGCAAATACTGTCGTATATGGTTGTGAAGCGTGTTACCCAACAATGTAAATGTGTGCATTTTTAAGCTTCTGTTAAGGATTTTGATTTGTTAAAAAGGCATAAAGCTCTAGTTTTTTTCATGTGATATACAACATCTTCAACTCGTTATGTTGGGATATAAGAATTTATGAAACTCGTTTCATAAATTTGATTCACAACTCATCTATGACTCGTTGTGAATCAAATTTATAAAACTCATTTTATAAAATGTTATATCCCAACATACAGTAATGCCCTAATTAATCGACTCCTTACCCACAGCAGAATTATGGGTAACTTTTCAAGATTTAGTCAATAATTTACATCATTGCTCTTGGAAACACGGTCAGCATGAAGTAGTTCCGGCTTGTATTCAAAATGTGGGAGATGGTAATATGTATTCATTGGTACAGATCCCATTGAATTTTGTTATGTCCGTATTAAAAAGATGTATATAAATACATATAATATTATCATAAGCTTCAATACTATATGTGGCAATAGGGTTAACCCTTTCATTGTGGGAGCTGTGCTGGTGCAGCATTAAATACCATATGCCAGTGCATTCTTATATATGTGAGTCTCCTATAGGGAGCCTCGCATATATATAAGAGAATGCGCTGGCTTACAAGATCAATTTAAATATTGTTAGACCTACGTGTTCTCTTATATATGCGAGGCTCCCTATGGGAGACTTGCATATACAAGACAATGCATTGGCACAGGGTTTTCGCAAAATTTCAGGAAGATCCAGTCATGGAACGGTTAAACTCAAATCACCAGGATCTCATGTGAATCAGGGGAACATGTACATCAATGCAAATGTATATAACTTATCATTATTGTTTCTAGTCATTCCTAGTCAAGAATGTATATTACATTATATTATATTATCAGTGAATTTCATATGATTGATATTAGTTCATCCATTGCACACTATTGTGTCACAATTTATTTTTTATAATTTGCATTTAGATAAGATCTAACAATCCATATTTACTCATGTTGTATTTTTATTCATATTTTACAAGCACATTTGTATATTTTTTGGAAAATGTTTTTGTGTGTACAATAGTCACATATACATGACATCGGAGAATTGTGATTGGTCGGCTGGTAATCTTGTTGAAAAAACATGAATATCAATCAAATAGAGGAAGCTTTACCTGAAAACGGAAGGAAAATATAACAAATCAAGTTTGTTTGATTTTTTATGGACTGCAATACCTGTTCTGTGTCTTATAGTCTCAAGCCTGCAAATAGTGTGTCTGTCATTTGCAGAATGAGGTCCCCAAAGGGTGAATTTAGTGATGCTCTCCCGCACAGCGGGCTAGCATCACCAAATTCACCCTCTGGATACCTCATTCTGCTTAGGCCTCATCTTCTGGGAAGTATCTATAGTATCAAATTAAACATTGTTTCTAGTTACGTTTTCCCTTCTGGGAAGTTTCTACATCCCCCTAATTTGCAGAAGATAAAATGCATACTTGAGGTGCCCAATGGGTGAACATCACCAACTTCAACTGGGGAACTTCAATCTGGTCCTACATGTAGGTCTACCATAGCAGTTGATGGCCTAAGCAGAATGAGGTCCCCAGAGGGTGAATTTAGTGATGCTAGCCCGCTGTGCGGGATAGCATCACTAAATTCACCCTCTGGGGACCTCATTCTGCAAATGACAGACACGCTATTTGTAGGCTTGTATAGACTCTGTAATTATAGGTGCTAGCCTTACTATATTGATATCTCAGGTGGTCCTGTAATTATAGGTGCTAGCCTTACTATATTGATATCTCAGGTGGTCCATACCAGATGCCAACGCAGCTGTTTATCCACATTTAGGGGTTTTACTTCATACACTCATCTTGCAGTTCATTTAAAGAATGATCTTTTACTAATGTGATTGCGATGTAGAAACACATTGGGGATGAATCCCATTTCTATTAGTGTGTGGTCGGTACAGAAATATTTCTACAGCTTATTAATTATAATTACGTAGTTACAGTAATGCCCTAAATGATCGACCCCTTAACCACAGCAGAATTATCGGTAATTTTTCATGATTTTGTCAGAAATATGGCTTGTTGCCATTTATCGGAAAGCTCTCACTGAGTTAAGGAGTCGATTATTTAGGGCATTACTGTAAGTTGCCAATCACCCAATCACAAGTTCTCCATTCAATAATATGAGCATAAAAATGAAAATAAAGTAATTTTAGTGAATCAAGTTTATTTTTTGTTATCCCTTGATTTCCATTTTGAGCAGTGAAAAATCCAGCAATGTTTTGGAGGACACCCGTTTTCCTGCTGAGGATATCCATATATATAAATTGAGATGACATATTTCTGATTGGACAATTCAACATGCAACTAAAGGCTCTATTGTAACTATAGATATATGATTACATATCATATTTGTTCAATTAGGGAACATTACCTTGAAAAAGTGGAAAATTCAGACTAAATACTGTTCACCAGGAATTTGAAGATATTTAGGCACCAACACCTGTAACAGGTATCAAAACAGCCCTGGTTATTTACCTGCTTTTGACTTTAACTTGCAAATACCTTTATATGGTTGTATGAGGAGTGAGAAATAATCTAAATTAACACAAATATTTTGTTGTCAACAGTTTAATAAATAATGGATCAACATGTCAGAAATAACAATAAATTTATCACAGGTTGCATAGATTTTGATTTTTGAATACTTATATAATTTATTAATTTATTAATTACACTCCTCTTCCTGAAAAAAACACAACATTCCGTCGGCTTAGGCAGGGTTCGCGCTACCACTTGCCAAATTTGCCAATGGCAAAAATAATTCACATTTGGCAAAAAATATTTTCATTTGGCAAAAGTTTTGGCAAGTCACTTTTTAATTCCTCAAGAAAGTTGAAAAAATATTGGTCAATCAATATCATTCATTTCATGAAACTCTTACAACATAATTATATTAGTTGTGTTTTATAAGGTCTAGGAAAAGTTAACATCTTTATTAAGATACAGTTAATCTCATAGCATACCAATGGTTGGAGGGATTACTAGTATTTAGTGTGGTGGTAGTGTTTACATAGCTTATCCCCCTGTGATTTGCCCTTCTGATGAAGCAACCCTTCTACCATTGTATTGTTCGGTGATTGGCTTATTGTTATATGATACACCACAATAGAGATGGGAGTATAATTAATTATTAACTAACTGCTTTTCTATCGATATCAAAAGTCGTTCAAACCATGAGTGTCGAAACATAAGACTTAAGGTTGCAGAAAATGATACTATCGGGGATAGCATTTGGCAAATGCTAAAATAATTTGGCAAAAAATATTTTCATTTGGCAAATTATTTGGCAAAAGTAAATTTTGGTCCAGCGCTGACCCTGGTCTTAGGCCATGTCATCTTTGCAAGCGATTCCACATGTGTGTGAAATCGGACAACGTCAATGTCGCACTCATATCTTAAATGACATTCACCTCAACCATGGAGCCAAAACTATAAAATAAAGCATCATCACACATGACAAGCCCTGTCGTTTTCTGAATAAACGGTCTAAGTATTTTTATTTCAATTAATCATTATATTATAGGATGTTTGGCGTGTAATAAACACAGAACGACAAGTGTGTGAATGGGTTTGTCGATACGGCACTTGTGCCATCGCGTGAGGATAGAACTCAAAATATAACATCCCTACAAATGGATCAGAGGGATTTCTCAACCCATTACCCATGATCGGAACACCCTAAATGAAAAAGAGCCTATTCCATTGTATTTTTTTTATAACTGGATGGTAGAATCCCCTCAGTATTTAAAGATGGATTATCTCTTCCGGGACACAAATACAATAATATATTTTATAAAACAAATAGTTTTTCGTGAATAAAACCCAGAAAAAACTGAAGATTGAATAAATTATTTGTCTATAAGACATAATAAATTAATTCATATCAAATGGAGATGAGCATTGTCGGCAAAATCTCTTCAACTCGAAATGATCGACTTTGGCCTTGATGGCTAACAAGAAAGAGTTCTCCCTCTTGCTACACTCCAAATAATTTCTGTGAGATCGCCTGAAGTTTCTGTTCTAAATATAGCTCATACAAAACTGTCCCGAAAAGATGTATCTATCATACCAGAAATAAATTGAAATAAAACTAATATTAATCGATAGAAGCGTTTCCGGACAGGTTTCTTCGACTCCTGTTTATTATGTTATACAACAGAAACTAAATAAAACTGTTAGGAAGAGATACACTGTCTTTAAACGTTAAAGTCTGAAAGAAAATCTTATGAAACAAAGAGACAGAACAGTATTACCACTTCACTTGGATCAAATTTGCGTGACGATGAGGTTTGGTAATCCGTAGCACACATGATTATACCACGCCCTCTCGGGTTCCATTTCCTGCTCCTCCTCATCCTCCTGCTTTTCCTCCTCTTTATCTTTATCAGGATCAGTTTCCGCAGGAGTTACTATTTGCGACCTATGACCTTTTTCCGATTTTTTCCCATCTTTACCATTGCCTCCTTTCTTGTCAGCGGTTTTAGGGTTCGTCTCCTCTTCCGGTTCTGGGTCGGCCTTGCGTCGATTTGGAGCGAGCTGAAGTTGAATTGTTTCTCCTGTGGTTTTACCTCGTTCAAGCATATCTGAAATCATACAAGGAAGACTTAGTCAGATCAGTATCTTTCTGTGGTGGTCATATAATGAGCCAAGGGTGTTTTTAGACAACAATAGGGGCCAAAAATGAGGGCCTTTTTATGTGTACCCATACCATAGTATAGTACACATAGTGTCGACGTCCGGATTGACCACTCGTCGTTCGTCGAGCCGTCTGTCTGTCTGTCCGTAGAATTTACACATAATGCGATAACTCAAACATTTTCTATCCGATCGGAACCAGATATATGGGTTTCTCTGTCCAAAATACAGATTGAGTTCGAATATGGGTTTGATCCAAATTTTTTTGCAGAGTTATGGCCCTTTTTCGACTTATAATTCATGCATGCTGACTTAACTCAAACAATTTTTATTTGATTGGAACCAAATTTGGTATGTGAGTTTCTCAGCCCAAAATACAGATTGGGTTCGAATATGGGTTTGATCAGATTATTTTTAACAGAGTTATGGCCCTTTGGCATATAATTCATGCATGCTTAGATAAATCAATCATTTTCATCTGATAGGAACCAAATTTGGTATGTGAGTTTCTCAACTCAAAATACAGATCGAGTTTGAATATGGGTTAGATCCAATTTTTTATAACAGAGTTATGGCCCTTTTTCAACTAAGAAAGCATCACTAAATTCACCCTCTGGGGATCTCATTCTGCAAATGGCAGGCACACTATACTCAGACTTGCTGAGTACATAAACATGGGCAAAAATAAAGGTATATCTGAAGCATCAGTAGTGTCACTTTCAAATCAAGATATGATGCAGTACTTGGTTGAATAGTTACAATTATCTTGCGATATAGTGGCGTGGTGGTCCATGGATTAGCATGCTCGACTTGTAACTTCATGGCATGAAAATTTCATGCGTTCAATTCCCGCCCTCTGCCATTAAACGTCAAATGCTGTTGGTTGCTTTTGGCAAGTGATCTCACACTACAGTTGTTGCGGGGGGACTCACCTATTAACCATGTACCTAGACGGAAGTAGATGGTCAGTATGCTAATACTGATGTGCTCATTAGCTGCGTGGATTATCAAATAGAAAAATCATTGGAATCAAGCCTTGAAATAATTTAGCAATTCTCATCTATTACAGCCTGTCGTCAAGACATGATAATTATTATTTCAGCCTGTCTGTTCACATCTTCTGCCGGTCAACAAAAAGTCACAGTAAATACACCAATGTGCTAAAAAGTGTCATCATTCTTCAAAGAGACTTAAAGTGATGTCATAGTTACAGTTATGCCCCGTGCCAATGCATTCTCTTATATATGCGAGTCGACCATAGGTCGCCTCGCATATATAAGAGAATGCATTGGCCTATGGTCGACTCGCATATATAAGAGAATGCATTGGCACAGGGCCCTTGGGTAAAGGGTTAATAACAACTACTGAATACCATGATTCTTACAAACATTTAAAGTGATGTTAAACACTCGGGTATGGTGACAAATAGAAATGGAGAATAATCTTAAAGTGATGTGAAACACTCCGGTAGGGTGATCAAATAGAAATGGAGAATAATCTTGCTCAAAGTAGTTATTTTTGAGGAATATTAATCCAAATTGACAACATACACAGTCATTCTGATATATTAATTAAATGCATTGACTGTTGATGGCGAAATCATTTGTGTTTGTTTATCGCTGATAGTTGCATCCCGAATCCAGATGTAATTTTTTTACAATTGAGTGTAGTTCAGACGATGTTTTCTATGGAGTGGTATGGTCTATTTATTTGAAATTTCCAGCGATGTTAGTAGAATGCTACATTCCACAGGTTGGCTTAACGTCTGAGTACTAACTTATCAGTTTCAGACACCCATATAAGCCCATAATATGTCTTTTAACTCATTCCTGTGTATTGCAAAACTGAGTCATTGACTTCAGATCCCTAAATTAATCTTACATGTTTCATAGATTGCTGGTTGCTTTCATCATCAACTAAATTATGGTCTGTCACAAAGACAGGTACAAAAGCATTTCAGCCTGTCATTTAAATTTTGTTGGTAGTTTTCAGTCTGTCAATAACCATGACAGGCCAGTTATTTCAAGGCTTGATTGGAATGAACCCATACTCTCAGGTGCGTAATAATAGTGCCAGCACGATTATTAATTTTGGAGAAAATTCCCAACGATAACTATTATTTTTCATTGAGACATAGATTGAAAACCAGGCTTGTCAGATCCATGGGAGCCCTAAATTACTTGAATCCTGAACATATTCTGGAGAAAAAAGGCAGCGGTTTTCCTTGATATTCGAAGTTACCACCAAGTCTGCTAATAGTGTGTCTGTCAATTGCAGAATGAGGTCCCCAAAGTGTGAATTTAGTGATGCTATCCTGCCCAGCGGCCTAGCATCACCAAATTCACCATCTGGGGAGTGGGGACCTTATTCTGCTTAGGCTTTATCTTCTGGGAAGTATCTATTATCTCAAATTAACATTGTTTTAGTAACTTTTTCCCTTCTGGAGAGTTTCTATATCCCCTAATTTGCAGAAAATAAAATGCATAATCGAGGTGACTAATGGGTGAACATCACCAACATCAACTGGGTAAATTCAATCAGATTCTAGATCTCCCATAGCATTTGTGGCCTAAGCAGAATGAGGTTCTCAGAGGGTGAATTTGGTGATGCTAGCCCACCGTGCGGGATACTGTCACTAAATTCACCCTCTGAGGACCTCATTCTGCAAATGACAGACACACAATTTGCAGTCTTGGTTACGACATAATTGTTAGTGAATGCACTGACCTTTCATCATGACTGTGAGTCGATCAGAGTTCTCGGCCAGTGTACAGTGCCATTGGTTTGCCAGCACACACTTAATTCCTGTCAAACTAAGCAGCATGGCAGCCTCGACTGGTTTCTCTAGCATCAACAGGTTTGTACTGAAAATGATGCAGTCAAAGTGTGAACTGAAACTAATTTTACCTGGATTTCTAGACGATAGACCATTTCATAGGATGCCAAGTCATAACATAATATAATTTTTTATTTCTATAATAAAAACAACCATGTCACTTTTAGAATCCAATGTCATATTTCATAACTTTAAAAGTCACACTTTGATGTATGTCATATGCAGTTGGCTGAACATGAAATTTATATTGCTACTACAGATGTCCTACCCATAAAACAACAATAGGTCTGTATCAGATATAGCTAGCTGTTCAATGAATGGTAACATTTGTCCTGAATGCATGAAGACTAGATTATTAACCCTTTCATGATGAGAGCTGCGCTGGTGCAGCATTAAATATCCTGTGCCAGTGCATTAACTTATATATGCGAGTCGCCCATAGGGAGCCTCGCATATATAAGAGAATGCACTGGCTTACAATATCAAGGTAAATATTATTAGGCCAATGTATACTCATACCGGTATATAATTGACATTTGACATATAACCATAATAAAATAAAATAACTTCTGATTCAGAAGTAACACACTGGAGATGACTTTAAAAAAGCACCTTGCTTTTTGTCACATCCTCCATATCTCACATTTTGAGAAACTGACAAAAAAACAAAAACGAAAACATTGTAATTATAGAGATTTTCATAATGTTATTCATATATATGTGAGAGCTAGAATAAAATATTGTTTACATCAAACAAGAATGTTGAAAATGAAGCTCACCTTTTGAGCACATCTGTTTTCGCTTGTCTCTGAAAACTCTTGTTGGTTTGAGCCAAGTCAAGAAGACACACCATCATACAATCTTGAAATGGATGAAAATTGAATACGAAATTATATTGAGAGCTGAAATGAATGGATAACATAATCTATGTTACAGTGGTGTAAATGATTCCCATTCTCCTGTGCAAATGTTTAGGGAAAACTGTCATTTCATTATAATTACCCAGGCACTTAATTTTCTTAAAGATGCATTCAGGGTTACAGACCTTCATTGACAACAACAACATAAACAATTTATTTAAAATATGTTTTCTCTTTTTGTTCTGTTGAAAAACATTAAAAAAAAGAAGATATTTACTACCTATAAATAACGAAGAATATCATATTGTTGTTGAAAAATTTACCAAATAATTTTTGGTGTCCCTCTGAAACATTGAAACTATGAAAATTCAACATCAAACAAAATAGAGTATTTCTTGTAGCATTTCTTATTCCAAACATGTTATTTTATATACTAGATCCTAAATAAAAATAATATAGGTTTTGTAATAATTACCCTGGAACCATGAATATATAGAGAATAATCACTTGATTGAACTGGTGACGTGAAATAATATATCATGAGAGGCACGAACATTGTACAAACACGAGAGCGCATTGCGCTCGAGTGTTTTACAAAATAATCCCTGCTTCGAATGAATTATTTCACGTCACCAGTTCAATCGAGTGATTCTTCTATTTATTATCTTGCACTATAATCATCTGATTTATCACAAATCCAAATAATACCACCAATACTGTATACCCATATATATAGCTTGAATGAATATGCATGCGCTAATTAAAGCAACATAATTCACTCATGAAATTATCGTGTATAACCACTCGAGAAATCAAGGTAAATCACACATAGAAATGTAATAAATCTGAAAAATTAACATTCTGGGATAAGCAAAAAAATCTAGAATGCCATGGATGAAATCTACCTTTAAACCTTATGATTTTGTAACTAGGGTCAAAACTAGATCATGTCACAAATCTCTACTCTGGCTATATAATGCCTGTAGAGATCATATTCCATCAGTACAAAATTTTTGAAGTTTTGACAGGAAACCATAAAAAGTCGAAAAAATAACGCGGGGAATATGTTTCTTAGTTATTACCAGTTCCATAATAATGTATTTCACTGTAGGTGAAGATCCCAACTGGAAATATTGCACGATTAAAGTTGTGAGCGATTTTGGTTTGAGTCACTTACAATTATGGAATTTCTCCCAAGTAATGAATTCAATGTTTATTGCGATATTGGCTCACAAAAGTCAAACAAAAAGCATGCAATATAGAGCTGGGACCACTCCCTACTGTGAAGTAGATTATTGAGGAACAAGTATTAACAAAGAAATATATTCCCTGCCTTGTTTATTCAATGTTAAAAAGTTTCGAAGGGGTCACAACATGAAAAAGTTCCCAGGTTTTGTTCTGGTGGAGTATGATCTCTAGGGGCATAGCTGGAGTAGAGATTCAAGGCATGATCTAGGGTCAAAACTAACACTGAAAAAATTATTTTTCATATCACAACACAACATACTATTCAGTGAATGGGGGGAATCATTCGGGAATTAATGTTTGTCACAATAGTGTATGTTTTTCTGTTTTTCTGCTACCATAATAAAAACATTTAGTTACCTGGAAGGTTGAGGGCCGACACCTTGCCGGGAGGAATATGTGACATCATTCTCTCCATGCCGTAGAACACAAACGAACTGCTTTCAGACAAGTATATCTCCCATTCACCAACACTACAAATGAGCAAATATAGCATTAGCATTTGTTTGCTATATAAAACTACCTAAAAATTGAGCTACACTAGGTTATTTAGTTCTGGAAAATGACCTTTTTTCTCTTATAAACACTGTTATAAATAATAATTTCTATTACTTTGACAATTCTCTACAAAGCATACATATTCCATATAAAAGTATTTTATGTATTTAACAACCCCTTTTGATCCCCGGAACATGACAAAAAGGAAATAATTGCCATGTTTAACCTCTTCACATCTAAATGACATAATACATGTATGCTGGGCCGTTGATGTTATGGCCATTTTCCAGTGTAAAAATATAACGGGAGTATCCCGAAAACCGTAAAGCTGGCTCCATTCAGAGGTTATTATCATTCACAATCCTCGAACATCATACACTGTTTCAAACTTTGAGATACAATGGATCTCTGAGTTTCAGTTACAATTTTTTTTATAATGGACGACTGCTAGTGCGCTGAAGTAGGTCTGTACACAGCGTGACAATACCTTACTCGTATTTAAATTCGCGCAGTACTATTTTTTGCGCACCAAGGTGCGCGAATTTAAAACTGAGCGAAAAATAGTACGACTCCCAAGTGTAATCTAATCCACAGTCCATAGGTAATACAAGAGGGCTATGTTGCTGAGTTTACATATATTATGAACGGATGAATAGACAATTATGCCTATACATGTATGCATATTTACATTCGGCCAACCACTACATGTTTCAAGATAATTGCTCACAATGCCAAGCGACAAATCATGGTAACATAGACGTTTTTGAACTTGTATGAGAAATACTAATATTCCAGGTCGCCACAAAATGATGATGTATATGTAGTTACTATAGTTTATTGTCTACATAATGTAAATCCGCCTTGATTGTGTTTAATATACACACCCACTATATCCAGTAATGACTAAGAACTGAAACTGTCATCAGCTCCAAGATATACGAAAATATCACGAAAATATTTTTGGCAGTTTTGAATTCGCGCAGCTAGGTGCGCGAATTTAAAGTGCGCGAATTCAAATCTGAGCGAAAAATAGTATTGCGCGAATTTAAATACGATTAAGGTAGACGTATTGACATATACGAGCGAAATGGTTAATTTTAGACTTGAAGATCTAAACATTTAAGCTGCATCCACTTTCACCCAAAACAGATTAGTCATTTTTCAATAAAATTTATTACCTTGGTATGTGATCGTTGCCAAACACTCCAAGCCATCTTGGTGTGAATTGGTTTTCATATTCCTCAACCTGTTTCTCAAACACCTCTATGGGCTTATGTTTTTCTGTGAATAGAATTAGAATGAAAACATGAAACTGTCAATAACACTGAACATCAACGTCACATGTCATCAGTGTGCATGCCTTTATTAGGCTATTGCTGATAAATTTTATTTAGCAATTTCTATTTGGGAGAATTTAGATCGATCGTCTGAATCTGAATTAAAAAAAACTAGGGACTTGTCACCAGGGTTCGCGCTGCCACTTGCCAAATTTACCAATGGCAAAAATAATTCACATTTGGCAAAAAATATTTTCATTTGGCAAAAGTTTTGGCAAGTCACTTATTAATTCCTCAAGAAAGTTGAAAAATATTGGCCAATCAATACCATTGATTTCAGGAAACTCTTACAACATAATTATAAGTTTTATAAGGTTCAGGAAAAGTTAACACCTCTATTAAGATGCAGTTAATCTCATAGTATTAGTACCAGTGGTTGGAGGGATTACTGCTATTTAGTGTGGTGGTGGTAGTGTTTACATAGTTAATCCTCTTGTGATATGCCCTTCTGATGCAGCAGAGTACCATTGTATTGTTCGGTGATTGGCTTATTGTTGTATGATAAACCACAATCGAGATGCGAGTCTAACTAATTATTAACTAACTGCTTTTCTATCGATATCGAAAGTCGACCAAACCGCGAGAGTCGGAATATTAGACTTGAGGTTGTCGAAAATGATACTATCAGGATAGCATTTGGCAAATGCTAAAATAATTTGGCAAAAAACATTTTCATTTGGCAAATTATTTGGCAAAAATAAATTTTGGTCCAGAGCGGACCATGCTCACCAAATTTTCTTTATTTGGTTATTGAAATTATTTTGGACTTACCAAAAAAAAAGTGTATTACAATTTTGCATACAGTAACTATCACAGGACCAATTACACTATGAACCACAGGAGAGTTTAGTAATCTCAGACTCATTAACCCTTTCTTTACTACATACTCAATGATGAGCAGTTTCCCTTCGGAAATATTCAGATAATAAGTTCAACAAACGACCAGTTGTTGAACTTATTACCTGAACGTTTCACACCAATGAACAAGAATCCTTCTGCTCTTCTATTATTATTTCTATCATCTGTCTGTTGTCTGCTCATTTCTCATGAACACCCCTCCAAATTAATAACAGACAATTCCAATTTTATACTTTAACCCCTTTCTATACCAAAGCATCAATGATGAGTAGTTATCCCAAAGGAAATGTTCAGATAATAATCTAAACATTTCCCTAAATAAATAGGGCTCCTTCTGAACTGTTATTAATCGTGGGGTGAAGGAGAAGATCACTTGATCTTCTCGACCATTCCGGGCTACTCTCTCTCTGTTATTAATCTGTTGTCTGCTTTTATCACCATAACATCCCTCCAAATCAATAATAGGCCATTCTGATGTACACCTTTTAACTGACTGGGAGAATCCATTTCGTATAAAAATGGTTAATAAATTACTGGGATCCATTCAGTAAAGAAAGGGTTAAATATAACAATGAAAGGTCTCAGCAAGCTCAGGAAGTAGTAACAATAAGGCCAAACAAAAAAAGAGTTTTGTTTCTCGGGCAATTTTTTTTTCAAATCAATGAGGGAGGGAGGTTTTATTTTTATTTTTTTCTGCACATAGTAAGCATGGAAAAAGATACCTTCCTCTGTCTAGTAATAACCAGAAATGTAGAGGGAACTGTTATGCATATAAACTCATTTAAGTTTATTTGTCATAACACCAGGCATTGCAATAAAAAGGCAAAATGCGGCCCTTTTTATTCAATGCTACGGGGCCTGTGAACCAAAAAGCTTCTTTTTTTTTGGCCTAACCTTTTTTTTTTTTGCCTAAATCAGGTAACAAAATAATTATGTATAATTATGTATTACTACAAACCTGTATCAGGTGCATCACTGTGAGGATCGACCATGTCTGTACACGGGTTAAGGATAATATACACGGTGCATGGTCAATGGC
The DNA here is from genome assembly GCA_032622095.1 of Siphonodentalium dalli. NCBI lineage: Eukaryota > Metazoa > Mollusca > Scaphopoda > Gadilida > Siphonodentaliidae > Siphonodentalium > Siphonodentalium dalli. Next base: position 192,374,315 of record CP136062.1, on the reverse strand, counting down.
AGCTACATGCAGAGAGTGAATTTACTGATGCTATCCAGCATGGCAGGCTAGCATCACCAAATTCACCCTCTGGGAACCTCATTCTGCTTAGTCCTCAACTGCTATGGGAGACCTAGGATCAGATTGAAGTTCACCAGTTGAAGTTGGTGATGTTCACCCATTAATCACGTCGATTATGCATTTTATCTTCTGCGAATTGGGGCCATAAATGCACTAAACTACAAATGGAATAATTAGTAGTTTCTTTTGTTGAATTTGAATCAGTAAAAAAGATTTGTTTTAGCACTTTCTTTACTAAATACTCATTCCTTTAGGAAATGTTCAGATAATAAGTGGTTACTTTTATGATAACATCTTAAAATGATTAATCTTCTCGGAAAAGCTTGAACTCAGCGTCGACATTTTGTTTTTCCTCCTCAAAGAATAATGTTTCGCTTTGTTTCATTGGTCCAACGCATATAGTTTTAACCAATCATGATAGGTCGCTAAGGGTGACAACCCGTTAGTACTAGCGATTTGATTGGTCGGATTTGTTTAGGTTCACTTTCGCGTTGATTTCTGAAAAAATTCATTATTCGAATTTTGACTTTGAGCGTGATTAGCTCTCTTTTTATTTCCCACCCACCCAAAAAATTAACCAACGTATTTAGATATTTCATTTTGTAATTGTATTGTAGAAAAAGCCAAAAATTTCATATACTGGGATAGTTGATTAACACAATTATTTATATTTAGCATTGCAGTACCGGTACCTGCAATAACAATATATCATTCTATTTTCTATGACTCGTATGAGTATAATTATAAAATATTAATTATTATGTTTCAATGTTGACATTTTGTTTATGTCATTAATAGTATAATGATATCGATGTTGGGGAGCATAGCTCCCCACATTTTGGCAAATAAATTTTATATAAAACACTTGGGAGTTATTATTTCTGGGAGATTTCAACAAATGCCAAGCCATTTGTTGAACTTATTATCTGAACCTGAATAGGAATTTTTCTGCACTTGTATTATTTGGTTTGTCTGTCGTCAGATTATATATTTCCTGAACATCCCTCCAAATGAACAGTAGACCATTCCAATATATACTTTTATAACTGGGTGGGTGAATCCATTTAGTAAAGAAAGTGTTAAAATTAATGCTTCTAGAATTCTAGAATTCACAGTCATGTGTGCAAACAATGAAAAATATACTTTCTAAGCGAATATAGAATGTAAGTATACACATTTAAAAATCTTGAAATTCTAGAACCCTTGTAACAAGGTGGAAAGAAAGTGTTCAACCAAAAGCAGGTGTATATATTTTAACAAATGTGTTGTATGACCAATGATCATGGAAGGATACATTTGACGTTCATTGTGTCGACTGGTAGATGCCATGGCTGTAGGGTTCTGTCTAGAGGTACCTGAAAGTTAAAAGCAACATAGTTATCATCCATGCTTGTGTGAGGTGCAGAGATTTTTGTTTCGAGACCATGGATGTAGTAATAGGCATTGCGAAAGATAACTCTATTCTATCACAGGAACTTAGATACAGGTACCAAACAAACTTTGTTCATGCCTACTAAGTAAGTAAATAAAAAACAATGGCATGAATAAAAAAAATTAAACTGATAAGAGTATGTCCTCATTATTTCACGCGATATCATATATATGATCTCTGTTGGCTATATATCAATTGTTACAATTCTCATTAACTCTTTCACTGCCACTCAGCACCACAGACGGATTCCCCACTGCCAAGCATACAATACATGTATACAAGCATTATGGGTGTATATAAGTAACATAGTGTATCTCAAGTATCGCTTGGAATAATGTGTTGATACTTCATATGTGACTAGACATAGGCATCGCAAGTTCATAGCCACTCACGCCACTACCATAGAAGTCACGTGACCTTGGCGGCCATCTTGGTTTACACAGTAATGGCTGTGTTTGGTGCCTTTTTATGTGTATATGGGTATATATGGGTGCTATCGAAGCAGAAAATTGCCAGAAATTGGTCATTCTCAACATTTATTTCTCACGTTAGTTGTCATCTTTCAGGGAGGCACCCATAACGATACAAAATGTGCTATATATACCCATATTTGAATAGGTCACGTGACCGTGGTGATTACCGTGAACGTATACGTGAGTGGTCACATATACCATGTACATACATGTATAGCTGCGGGTAATGCATTAACATTTCAATATATCGTAAATGTCTGACTTATGTTGTTGGATCATATAGACATATTGATATTTTGGAGCCACACTGGCCACCTCAAATTGGTCACGTGACCTTGGTGGCCATCTTGGATCTACATATAACACCAGTATGGCCGTATATTTTGGGTATTTTCCGACTTCATTATGTTATAAGCATTTGATGAACATATCATATTGGGTAGGTTGCTGTATTTGAGTTTCCATTTTATATTATTGGTAAAAATGTGATAGCTATAGAGATATACACACGTGACCTATGAAACGACCATGACATCACCAAGTGCCCTTATATAACGGTTCGCGTTATATAGTCCTATATACAGAGACTGCCTCTTACCTGCACTATCTCACACATTTCCTGGTGTTATATAGTCTGGAACTTATAAAAATGCCATGTATGTGCCCATCACTGGAACTCATATGCGTCATATTCGCTGGACGGCCATATTTACACCCCATGGACCCGTCCCGCTGGCAGCATGTACCCGATTTCGACTCAAGTCGCTATCGGCAGTGTATGGGTAATTCGACTGTAGTCGCGATCGGCAGTGAAAGAGTTAAACACTCCTGGATTTATACCTAGAACAATTTTTAATTCAATAAATGTGTTAATAACTTACAATTTTAGCCTGTTTTTGTTTGACTTCCTTGGCACCAGGGATTCTTGAGTTAGGATTGCCACCGTCTTTTTTATCTTTCTTCTTCTTGTCTTGATCTGCGGCTTCTAAAAATGAAATTTGTTTTAGCAAACTAAACATTCGTTCACATGGAAAGTTAAAACAATTACAACTTAATTTTCATAAAACCAATTTCAAGACTACAATATCTTTTTTTGTACATGAAACACACAGAAAACTGAAGATTGGGTATATTGTTTGTCTTTGAAGGCATAATAAAGTGGGTTATTTATGAGGTGTTCGAGTGAAATCTCTTCCAGTCGAAATGACATTTGCCTTATTGGAGTAAACTAACAAGATAGAGTTCTCCCTCTTACTGCAGGTCGCCTTTTCAATAACCCATTTTACCTTCGTCAGAAGGTAGGTATTATATGAGAACAGTTCTGAATAAAATCAATATTAATTGATAGAAGCTTTTCCGGACAGGTGTCCATGATTCATATTTATTATTTTATACCCTGGAATCTGTATAAAACTTCCTAGGAAGAGATAATCCATCTTTAAATAGTTATGAACTGTTTAACCCGTCCTTTACTAAATACTTACTGGCAACGTCACTCCCTTAGTAACTGTTCAGATATTAAATGCAACAAACAACCATAGGCCGTTTGTTGAACTTACTCTTGTGTGCAAAATAAACATACTTGTAAGTTTATTAATTTTCAGGGAAAAAACACCCTGCACAATGTTTATTTGGGTCTGCACGTTTATTGGAAAATTCCATCACCCATATTCTATATGGCAAACTTCAGAAGCTTCCGCTGTTTATGTGTTGTTTTGTGTAGAATTGAATACAATTGAGCTACCAAAATTGTATTATTGAAGAATTGTGTCAAGCTTGCGAAGAAAATACTAAATAAATCATTGTTTTACTAGAGTTTCATCATCGCTACAGAATTATCACCAAAGACTATCGCGAAAATCTGCAATATAAAACAAGAAGGAAATGCATTATTTCAGACTGATGATCTGAATCCAAATTATAAAACAGTCGTATAAGAGCGACGTATTTTATCCCAATGGGTTAACAAGATGCGTAATTTAAACCAAAATTGTGTTCAAATGCAAACATGTTTGGTAGCGAAATCTTTCACTGGCATATATCACTACACTATAATGCATAGCATTTCAGATAAGTAAGCTATACACTGATGTTGCGAAGTACTTAGACGAAATTAAAACATAATTATAAAGTACAGGAATTTTGGCAGATGACAGATAACAGAAAGTGTAGAAGGAATCGTATTCATTGGTGGGTAGAGTTGTTTATTGAACTTATTATCTGAACATATCCTAAGGGAATATAACAACTCATAAAGATGTCCAGATTACTACAAATGCACATCACCGGCATAAAATATTTTAATATTATCCATCGAGGAACTAAGATTCATGTGATGTTGGAAAAATATCTCCAAAATCATGCAATAGTTAAAGACATTCTACTGACATTTTAAGAAAATCGACCGCACCACTACATAGAAAACATATCATCAGAACTACGCTCAATTGTAAATATTTACTACTCGATTCAGGACTCATCTATCAGTGATAGACTGACGAAAACGATTTCGACAACGAGAGTCACGTCATTTAATTAATATATAAGAATGACTGTGTGTGTTGTCAATTTGGATATATTATTTGTAAAAATTACTACTTTGAACAAGATTATTCTCCATTTCTATTTGATCACCATACCAGAGTGTTTCACATCACTTTAATATATTACCTGGGACGACTTCTCTATGGAACCGGTGGTGGAACATCTGTAATGAGAAATCCCGGCAGACGGACACGAAGTGGTCCGATTTCAAAATCTCAAGCGCTTCTAATGGCAACTCCAAAAGATCGGCATCGGCCATGATGATAAGATTCTCCATGTTTGGAGTGGTGTCTTTGACATTTGCGTTATTACTCATGTCTGATGACGATGGCGGCCTGATAAATCAAGAAAATGAAAATAGAGGAACAATCATACAATGGTAGGGAATAAATAGGTCAACATGCAATATACAGGTAACGATTGCAATTAAATAGCCTTCAGAAAAGCTACGCCTTTATTGAATGACCATAATTCATTGTATCTTAACATTACGAGAGATAATAGCTTATAAACAAATTGATTCATATCTAAAATCAAGATCTTGATGGAACTGTATAGTTTTATACTTTAACTATAATCTTAGGGTAAAAACAGGTGCAAAATGGATTCAACATGGATTTGTACCTCACTTCACTTTATACAAAGTGAATTTATCGGATAATATTTCAAACTTATTTAGGAAAAGAACCACATATTTAAAAGTCCACTTTTCAAATTATCACTAAGTAATTTAATGTATCTTCACTTGAAAACAACAAGATTCAAGAAGAAAATGTTCCACAAAAGGTATAAAGCAGTTAATATTTCCATCAATTTCTTCAGTCTTTTCAATATATATGAAGCATGCATGGATATGAGTATAATTTAAAGTTATCAGTCTACTTCAAGTAGGGAAAAATTCTGGGTCTACATTTGATGCTGAAGTTTAACCCTTTACCCAACAGAACGGCCCTGTGCCAATGCATTCTCTTATATATGCGAGTCGACCATAGGTCGCCTCGCATATATAAGAGAATGCATTGGCTTAACACATTAAAAATTATAAAATTGTTAAAGAATGTAAGAAAAAATGGTAAAAAGTGTTAAAAAAAGATTTTTTTTAGGCCAATGCATTCTCTTAGATATGCGAGGCGACCTATGGTCGACTCGCATATATAAGAGAATGCATTGGCACAGGGCATAACTGTAACTATAACAATGTGGTCAGTGAGCCGACTCCAATGATATCCATATTTGTATGGTTCTATTGAGACAGACCGAAGATATTTTAGGCTGTTGAAGCTTTATTTGGCCGGTTTTGGCCATTTTGTTGGGTAAAGCGTTAAAGGACCATGTAAACATTTCTATACTAAATACTCATTGACGAGTAGCTCCCTTTAAACATGTTGAGATAATAAGTTCAACAAATGATCAAAGGTCGTTTGTTGAAGTTATTATCTGACCATTTCCTACCAATGAATAGGAATCCTTCTGCACTTGTATTATCTGATGGGAGAGTCCATTTAGTGTAGAGAGTTAATTGATGACTCACCTCAGCGTACTCTCCAGCTGATGTAGGATGGGTTTGAGATAATCCTCCATTGATTGAATGAGCTGGAAGAATTCCTCGTTGAGAGCGTTCTGATCTTCAATATCCTCAGTCGACTGTAGCTGAAAAGGAAAGACAACTCATCAATGGTGTGACCTGTTAATTAACCATTTCATGATGGGAGCTGCGATGGTGCAGCATTATCCTGTGCCAGTACATTCTCTTATATATGCGAGTCACCCATAGGGAGCCTCGCATATATAAGAGAATCACTGGTTTACAAGGCCAATGCAGGGGGGGGGGTCGGAAAACAATTTCAGGCACGTATGGCATTTTTTCCCTTTCGATCATTTTTTGTACCCACCCACCTCCACCGCCAAATTTTTTTCCGTTTTCGACAGTTTTTTCCGACCATTTTTGGACACCCACCCCCCTTAAAACATTAAAACAGTAATAAAGATGCGAAAACCGGCGGAAACAGTTGTTAATAACTTTCAAGTGAATTTAGGCCCATACTACTATGAAAATGGAACAAGTCTCTAACGGAATATGGAATTATGCAATGCTGCCTTATCAGAATATATAGTCTGATTTGAGATACAACTATGATTAAAAGACAATTTTGACAGCTGATCAGTCACGTAGATCACTTCTTCATTTAAAAGCAATAAGAAGCAACATTTACTTCTTACTACTTTTGTAAATATGTATCCAAATGTGACAAGTTGACAAATCGAACACACACTTAGTGTGCATTATGTATGGTTAAAGTCGGTTTTGTTGATTTGAACAATTGTTAAGTTGAGGAACAAGGTTACAGTAGTCTATAGATGAGAATGTTTTGGTATTTACTTTTTTGTTTTATGTTTTTAGTTGTGTAAGTCTGTAACGTTCAGTCTTAGCTCAATATTATCATGTGCCAACTTTATGTGATGAGAAATCCACTTTTCATGATTTTTACATTGTTATGACAAAGGTTATTTTACTGACAAGCCGTCCAGATTTGTTTTCCATTTGTTTTATTTGCACATTTAATTGTGTTTAGATCAATGTCTAGATTGTGATAAAACAAGCCATAGATTCACATGAAATAATGTCGCCATTAATACTTCTTTTGAATTATGACAAGTTCAGTTATATAGGCAGAATGACTATAGTGGAAGTTTTATTGGTATAATCAAACTTTGAAAACCAAACTTGGTAAAAGTTGACAATCAAAGGAAGTTTTACATGGCTTATTGTTATGTTTTATCAAACGAAGATATCTAGTCTAATAGTGATGCCAAATACTCTATGTCCTGTTATCACAGTGTTTACTTTTTTATTTTAAAGTTTTATTTTTAATCAGCCCAGCTGAGCCCAGTTGCTGTTTCATAGTTTTATAGTGATGAGCATTCCACTTATTTTTCTTTTATAAACGTTATTTGTGTTTGTTTTATATGCAGATTATGCTAAAACAAGATAATTTTGTTATGAGAATGGTTGTTGTTTATATGACAATTCCCTTAGTGCTGTTCAGTGTATAAGATAGAACTTATCAGCTGCACCCTCCTGTATACAAAACTGAATAAGTCTACTGTCAGTATATTTTATTACAAGTGTGTATATTTGATTAGCTCGGTTTAACATCAAAAAGCAGACTTTGCTTTTTAAAAATCGCTCATGCAGGATCACGTTCGAATTTCCCATGGACTAACACCCATTTATAAAAAATACAACTGGATAACTGTCTGCAGTCAGTTTACCAGTTATAATTACATTATTTCTCTCATTCAAAGTGTTTTGAAGCCCAACTCATTGCCAAAACACTAAAAAAACAAGCATGAATTTAAAAAAACAAGCAGGAATTTTTTTTTTTTAGTTGTGGAAAAAATTGCTTGTTGGTGGCTTTGACCACCCACCCACCCCGGCATATGTGCCAGAATTTTTTTTTACCCCCCCCCTGGCCAATGTAAATATTTTTAGGCCAATGTATCCTCTTATATAATCGAGGCTCCCTATGGGAGACTTACATATATAAGAGAATGCATTGGCACAGGGTTTTCACAAAATTTGAGGGAGGGTTAACAGCTGGTTGGTTGTATGATGTATGATGACATCAGTTTTGTTGGTAGAGGAAAGACTGCACAGAGACTTAATTTTATTATGAAACCTGCAATAAGCAAATGAAAAACTTACACAGATACATGGATCAAAAGCCCACTTTCTGCATGAAAAGAACTCAGTGCTTATCCCTTTACCCAACAAACCGGCCAAAACCAGCCAAATAAAGCTTCAACAGCCTAAAATATCTTCGGTCTGTCTCAATAGAACCATACAAATATGGATATCATTGGAACCGGCTCCTTGACCACATTGTGATAGTTACAGTTATGCCCTGTGCCAATGCATTCTCTTATATATGCGAGTCGACCATAGGTCGCCTCGCATATATAAGAGAATGCATTGGCCTAAAAAAAATCTTTTTTTAACACTTTTTACCATTTTTTCTTACATTCTTTAACAATTTTATAATTTTTAATGTGTTAAGCCAATGCATTCTCTTATGTATGCGAGGCGACCTATGGTCGACTCGCATATATAAGAGAATGCATTGGCACAGGGCCCTTCTGTTGGGTAAAGGCTTATAGGGAATATTGAAAACAAACTTCACTATCGATGGGCAATTTATGACAACATAATAACTGTTACCTGCAATAGGTGATAGGTAGCACACAAATCTACTTGTCACGCAGAAACAGTAACCTGTTATGCCACAGAGTCAAAATCTCATTTCTCAGGTCCGTACTCATGGTCCCGAAATCACAAACCTTTTTATTTGCGTTAAAACTGTCGAAAAAGTTTGTAATCGGTATGAAATAACCATGGTAGCTTTTCAACAAGCGAGTTCGAAGAGAACTGTTTCCCGATTCAAATTGCTGATTCATTAATACTTTAGTTTTTAAATTATGAAGTATTGCGGCTGCAATTTAGCTGTGAACTTGGTAAAAATGTATCAATGATATATTATTGTGTGATTTTTGACATAATAAACACTTGGAATCTATCAACTAACTTTTATGGACATGCATCTGTGCGGGTAAATAATGGCCATAGCAACTGACACTAATTTTTTTTATTAAACCGAGAGATAGCCAATGCGAAGGTGGAATGTTCAGTTGGCATGAGTTCCCAGAAATAAAAAATTTAATTAAATACAGTGCATGCATGGTTTTCAAAATGTTTTGGTCTAACAAATGGGAATCGATGTTGCATGGCCTTTGAGACAGGTGTGTATTTTGAGTTCTGTACACTAATCATATATATCCATCATTACAGACACTTACAGAACATACCAATATTTTAATCCTCCCATGGCTGGAGCTTCCTGAAATTTTGTGAAAACCCTGTGCCAATGCATTCTCTTATATATGTGAGTCTCCCATAGGAAGCCTCACATATATAAGAGAATACATTGATCTAACAATATATTCATTGACCTTGTAAGCCAGCACATTTTCTTATATATGCGAGGAGACTCATATATATAAGGGAAAGCACTGGCACAGGATCTTTAAAGCTGCACAAGCGCAGCTGCCATTAGGATGAGTTTTAATAATTGAGTCAGGCCCAAGCCTGAGTTTAGTTTGCCTGTCATTAGCAGAATGAGGTCCCCAGAGGGTGAATTTAGTGGCACTATCCGGCATAGTGGGCTAGCTTCACTAAATTCACCCTCTGGGAACCTCATTTTGCATTGCGTCATCTGCTATGGGAGACGCAGACTCAGATTGAAGTTTCCAAATGGTGAATATTGTGATGTACACCCATTGGGAACCTCGATTATGCAATGTGTCGTCTGCCAATTTGGGGATATAGAGAAACTAAACCAGACTAAACTTTAAAGAAATAGAATCTATGTGAAGAAGTTTCAATTGAAATTTGATAATAAAGAAACTTTCTAGAGAAGATGAGGCCTAAGCAGAATGAGATCCACAGAGGGTGAATTTAGTGCATGCTAGCCCACTATGCGGGATAGCATCACTAAACTCACCATCTGGGGACCTAATTCGGTGTCAGACCGGTTTTCCGAAGACCTATTACTACGAAGGCCCACAACTCCGAAGACCCGATTCTCCGACGGCCCACAACTCCGAAGACCCGATTCTCCGACGGCCCATAACTCCGAAGACCCGATTCTCCGACGGCACATAACTCCGAAGATCCGATTCTCCGAAAGCCCATAACTCCGAAGGGCCGATTCTCCGAAGACCTATAACTCCGAAGGCCCGATTCTCCGACGGCCCATAACTCCGAAGGTCCGATTCTCCGAAGGTCCGAAGATTTTGTTTTATCGGGGTATTATCGTTTACTAAATAGTGTACAGTCCAGTGGCGAAGCCAAGGGGTCCCAAAATTCCCACTGCCCCCATTAAACCTCTACTTGCTATTTCAGACAATATGGGCCCCTATCAAAACATGTCCAATGTCATGTAAACACCCGGAAATCGTTCATGGGGCATCAAAATATTCAAACTTTTCCTACTGCCCCCACCTAAATGGGAATCCTGGCCCGCCACTGACTATACACCAGATACTATAACGTTACGTTGGCCCATGAGATGCCAGAGTAAAATGTACAGGGGTGAACGGGGAAGAACTTGTCGCCCCTGTGCATGTTAGGCTACTCTGACATTCTTGCAGCGTTTCGTTATAATATACCCGGTGCACACCAGTGGCGGAACCAGGGTTCCCATTTAGGGGTGCACATTAATTAGCATATGTGGGGGATATATCATGCATATGATATGCCGAAAGCATATCACGAAGGCCTGATTTGGGGAGCGCATACATGGGAGGGGTCGCCCCCAATCGTTGGTCCGGGGGCTCCCCTGGGCAGGAACACTGTGAATATTTGAATGCCTAGGAGGGATTTCCTGACGTTTACATGACATTTGACATGTTTTTTGGGGGCGGTTTTCCCTAGGGCCCCATTGACCCCGCCACTGGACTGTACACTATTTAATAAGCGATAAAACATGATCTTCGGAGAATCGGACCTTCGGAGAATCGACCCTTCGGAGTTATAGACCTTCGGAGTTATGGGCCTTCGGAGTTATGGGCTTTCGGAGTTATGGGTCTTCGGAGTTATGGGATTTCGGAGAATCGGGACTTCGAAGTTATGGGCTTTCGGAGAATCGGGGCGTCGGAGAATCTGACCTTCGGAGAATCGGACCTTCGGAGTTATGGGTCTTCGGAAAAACGCTACGTAACCCCTAATTCTGCAAATGACAGGCACACTAAACTTAGGCTTGGGCAGGCTTAACTTTTTCTCTTTCTGAAGATTCAGTTTTTACAACAAATTTAGTTTCTTGCACACATCTAGACCCCAGACAATCCTTGTATCTTTCATGTCTGACTTCAGCCAAAAACCCAGATCAGCAACATAGCAGCCATGTTAATTTCATAAACAGTTCCACCTGGGTGGGATGTGAGTTTCAGTGTCAGACACAATTTGATGAAATTATCATGTGAGCTGCTTTGATTGACAGCTGCCAGATGATGCAAGTTTCAGCCCCAGCACATGCTGTGATGTCATCAGCATGGAAAATTCCATCATTGACATGCTGTGACCTTCAGAGGTCAGCCACCTGGTGTGATGTCATCAGCATGGAAAATTCCATCATTAACATGATGTGACCTTCAGAGGTCAGCCAACTGGTGTGATGTCATCAGCTTGGAAGTTTGCATGATTGCCCTGTGATTGACAGGTGTCAGGGAATTGGGTCAAACATCTGTGCTCTTAGCCATTTGGTGTGATGTCATCAACATGGAAAATTCCATGATTTATAGAACACAAGAATCTGGCTCAAATATGTGCAACAGTTCTACTGGGCAGGCAACTTTATGATCTAAAGAGAAAGTTGTTGAAACACTGGGGGAGGGGAGTGAGGACTTAGGGGTTTTACGCCTTTGTTAATCCTTACATGACTGGAGCTTCCTGAAATTTTGTGAATACCCAGTGCCAATGCATTCTCTTACATATGTGAGGCTCTCATAGGAAACCTCATATATATAAGAGAATGCAGTGGCCTAACAATATTTACTTTGACCTTGCAACCAGTGCATTCTCTTATATATACGAGGCTCCTAGCTATGGCAGACTCACATAAATAAGAGAAAATACTGGCACATGATTTTTAATGCTGGACCAGGGCAGTTCCTGTCATGAAAGGATTAATTGAATCCCAACTAATAAATAGTTATTTGATTTACCATTTTATTCACAAGGTCATTGAAAGATAAATAGCTGTGTTATATATAAGAAAATTTCCTGAAGGAAGAGGGAGAATTTTTATTTAACCCTTCCATGACTGCAGCTTCCTGCGAAAACCCTGTGCAAATGCATTCTCTTATATATGTGAGTTTCCCATAGGGAGCTTCGCATATATAAGAGAATGCACTGTCCTAACAATATTTACCTTGAACTTGTAAGCCAGTCCATTCTCTTATATATGCGAGGCTCCCTATGGGAGACTCACATATATAAGAGAATGCACTGGCACATCATCTTTAATGCTGCACCAGCACAGTTCCCACCATAAAAGGGTTAAAATGGATCAAATACCACAATGTTCAAAGTGACCTACCTCACCAACCTCACATTAAATCTAAAACAGAAATAATTGTGGAAAAAATGGAAAACAAGAGTTTGATAGTCCTTGGAAAATTGTGTGAGTAAAGATTTTATAATCGGGTGATTACATATTTTTTGCTTCCAAGCTCATGCATTGATGAATATCGTCACATAAGCTATTACATGTTATATAACGTCATTGTCTCTTATGTCAATTTTGAAAAGGAGAGATCTTAATAAACATGAAACTGAATGAGATAATTGATTTAGAATTAAACAAATTAAACCTTTAATATATAAATAGGAATGGGTTCATTCAGGCCTCAGCTTGCAGGTTGAGAATAGGGAGAAGTGACTTCTCCCTCTGGCAGAAATAGGGAGAAGTGAGAGAAAAATAGGGAGAAGTGAGAGACTGGAGAATAATTTCATCTGATAATTTATTTAATATGAGGTTAAACAAACGAAAAAAACATTATCATGGAAAAAAAATCAAATTTTTCATTTAAATGTAATATAGATTGTTTGTTGCATTTGGTTTGCATATATATGCCACAATTAACGGCCTTGAGTCTTGACATCGACTACCGAGTGTCTCTAAAATCACTGAATCATTGGGAATAAAATTACGATTTTCCGGTTATGGATCACGTTTTATTTCGAACAAGGCAATACAACGATTAAAACTTTATTTGCACACTATAAAATGGTGCTCTCGGATAATTTTGTCGTCAAATATATTCAGTAACATCAGGTAACATCGGATAATTTAAAGGGAGTACGGATTCAATAGAATTATTTGAGGTCCGTTCGATTAGCATTCTGTTATTGCGTAAAAACACGGAATACCACAAAGACGGAAACGGAACTAAAACAAACAAAATGTTTAAATCGACAATATAATAATAATTCGAGTCGGCGGTTTTAAAGCAGTCAGTCGGGACGAGCAGAAACCAACACTTTATTAAGTATGGCCAAAACGGAAGGCTTCTTTGTTTGATATATTATAATCCTTGTCTGGACATTGAAGACCGTATTTACTTACTCAGCGCTGTTAAACAAAAGGAGTCGACCTTGTGTCAACATTTTGTCACTGTTTGACTCGCAGGCGATATATTCATAATTGATTTGTAACACTATAGCATGCATGGCTTATCGCTTACTACAGCCGTAGGATAATTTTGGGAAAATCGGAGGGCGACTTCACTTCTCCCTGGCGTGACACTAAGGCGACTTCGAGGCGTCTAGGGCGACTATTTCGCCCTACTCGCCTGGTAAGCTGAGGCCTGGGTTCATTCTTCATTTGTCGGAATGTTCAGATAAACATAAGCAGACATCAGACAGAGAAACACTTTAGATTCATTTGTTGGAATGTTCAGCTAATAAGTTCAATGAACAGCCAAAAGGCAAGCTCTTTATTGAACATATTAGCACACCATCCCTGCAAATAAATCAATGGGAACCAAGCAACTACTCATTAGCGGGTGTTAAGTGTAAAGTGAGACTGTCTTGTTAAAGTGAGGATGTGAATCAGTTGGAGCTGATTGGTTACAATGCTGTACATATAATATTGTTTATGTCATTGCTATTGCTACGCCCGTCGCCGTGGGATGTCAGACGATCTGGTGGGGGGTAAGTTTCTCGCTCAGCAGTGTTTCAACGCTTTTCACGAAGTTTGCACAAATCATAGCATTATGAAAATCGCTTTGTTTTCTAAATATATGTTTGAACCGCGTCAAATATTTTAATATTTTCACGATGACTGAGTTCCTGTGATCTGCACAAAAGAGTATTTTCTGATCAAATAACATTCGGTATGGCGCATATAAGTTAGCGGGTGTTCTATGTATTAACCCTTTCTTTACTAAATACTCATTGATGAGTAGTTATGGTCGTTTGTTGAACATATTATTTGACCATTTCCCTCCAATTGATAGATATCATTAACCCTTTACCCAACAAAATGGCCAAAAACGGCCAAATAAAGCTTCAACAGCCTAAAATACCTTCGGTCTGTCTCAATAGAACCATACAAATATGGATATCATTGGAACCGGTTCATTGACCACATTGTGATGGTTACAGTTATGCCCTGTGCCAATGCATTCTCTTATATATGCGAGTCGACCATAGGTCGCCTCGCATATATAAGAGAATGCATTGGCCTAAACAAAAAAAATTTACACTTTTTTTCTTACATTCTTTAACAAGTTTATAATTTTTTCTTACATTTTTTAACATTTTTTATAATATTTTTCTACATTTTTTGACAATTTTATCATTTTTAATATGTGTTAAGCCAATGCATTCTCTTATATATGCGAGGCGACCTATGGTCGACTCGCATATATAAGAGAATGCATTGGCACAGGGCCGTTCTGTTGGGTAAAGGGATAAGCATTAAAATTTTCATATGTCTGATGTCTGCTCATTTTTCCCTAACATCCCTATAAATGAATAATAGACCCTTCCAATGTATACTTTTATAACTGAGTGGGAGAATCCATTTAGTACAAAAAGGGTTAATTTGAGTATTGGTAACTTACAGTAGACTGTGGCCGTTTCATGTCCTCTTCCAAATTTTCGAGCATTTTCTGCCTCATAGCGAACTGTGTCCGCTGATATTCCTGTTTAAGGAGCACTTGTTGGACGTACTGCTTGTGTTGTTTGAACTTTGACACGAGTGACTCTAATGCCTTGGGATTTGACTCCACGCCAAACACCCGTGCTTTTGTGGGAGCTGTAAATGATGCAAAACAAATGCGATATAATGTTACTTCTATATTTCTAACATTTTTTCGAGACAAATCTAGATGAAGAACTATAATTTTGACCCAAACGTAAACTGCTGTTACATGTTTACACATTTTTTTTTAAAGATATATTTTCATTGATTAGGTCAATATCAAGCTTCAATATCAAAATGCATTTACCGTAGTTTAAAAAAAAAAGTTTTATCAGTGCTGCAGCCTTCCAGTTACAACAACAACAACAACAACATATTTTCTTGTAGGAACTAATTTTACATTACTATTGGTGTTGTGTAACAAAATACTTGCAGAGAAACTGAACAAAAGGCTATTGAATACTAAATAAAGTAATTTTGTTGCCAAATTAATTAAATTTCACTTCAAATCATTAAAAATATAAGAAAATGGGTGAAAAGTCTGTATCAAATTAAATATTGTCTTCACAGTAGAACATATCCACTCGAACATATTATTCTATACACTGGAGTCACCTCCAGTTGAAAACATTTTGAATGTCCTCATACTGGAAACAATCGATTTGACAAAATTCAGACTAGAAAATAGAAAATGGTTCTACAAATTCCAGTATTTTCCACCCCTTTAAAGATTTTCCACCCCTTTAAAGATTGTGTGTCTCTTCTCTGAACATTCTGTGTTGATTAAGGGTATACAACAGCAATCTTGAGTCAAAGGGACGAGTAAATATAAGCGTGAGCCATAAGGAATTAATTTTTTTGCCACAGACTGGGATGGAAAATGTTGTTATTTTAAGATCATTACAGTATTTAGCTGTGATGTGGATACATATGATTTTTTATAGGAAATATATGTGAAATATATGTGAATATGTGAAATATATGTGAAATATATGTGAAATATATGTGAAATATATGTTACATCAGAGGTTTCTTTTGTGTATATGTAATAATAACGAAAAGGTGCCTTCTAAACTAGTTCCTTACAAATTTGTTGTTGTTTTTGGAAGTAGTGCGGCAAATTGATAGATAGATGTTTGGTCACCTGTGTTGTGATCGAATTAAAGGTGCTACTGTCCTTGACCTTACCTTGGAGCACCTGTTGTTTTGGGTTGCCTTTCCCACCAGCTTGAGCTCCCTTTGGTTTGTCCAGCATCGATCCATAAAGGAATTTCCTGTAGATGTGACAGACAATTTCCAGTCATATTACAACATTCAAAAGTATAGTTAATCAAAATATCCAATAATCTAAAAATGTAAATGAATTTTTTTTCAGCACGCTTGTTCCTCTAAATTTATAATATTTCCAGTTAATTCATTAACCCTTCTGTACTAAATATTCATTAATGAGTAGCTCCCTCAGGAAATGTTCAGATAAAAAGTTCAACAAACAACCATAGCTCATTTGTTGAACTCATTATCTGAACATTTCCTTCAAATGAATAGGAATCCTTCTGTACTTGTATTATCTGTCATCTGATTATGTTTCCTGAAAACCCATCCATGTTAATAATATACCATTCATAGAATTCATATTCTTTGCTGGGAAATGTCCGGTTAATAGTTGTTTGTTGAACTTATTATCTGGACATTTCCTCAGGGATAACTACTCATAAAGGCCAAAAAAATGGGTTTTGATTCTCAGGCATAACTGCATCGAAAAAATGGTCCTCGTTGAACCATTATATTACAATTTGGAACTCATCATAGTTGTAAACCGCATAAAACCAGGAAACTATATCATGGAAATTAGTTAAGTTCTCCGTACATTTTCTGGACCTGGGAAGGTATAATAACCCATGCTTACTATGGGCAGAAAAACATAAAAAAAAAAAATTTAAACCTTCACGCCCACATTGATTTAAAAAAAAAATTGCCTGAGAATCAAATATCTTCTTTTTTTTTTGGCCCAATGAGTATTTAATAAAGAAAGAGTTAAGAAAGCAATCATGTGAAAATCTGGGAAAAAATCCAGTGTGTGATTCGAATCACCAAATATGCTCTGGACAAATAATAAACTTTGAGAAATAAAACTGTACTAACTTATCTGGAGAATGCTGTAGAATAAGGAAGTTGAAGTTTGATGGAAATTCCTTCAGTAAGTCGAGATGGTTCGGTAATATGTCCAGCTTCTTCCATGCCTACAATGGTAAAAAGAATTTTCTGTAACATTTCTTCAGAATAACTCGGTGACGCGTTATGCAGTAGGTCCCTAGATTTGCATACCGGTAGGTCTCCGTAGGTCACTCAATTCGCGTAGGTCCCCGCAGTAATGCAATATATATAGTAGGTAAACATGATTTATTGACTGATAAAATGGATTGATACCACTAAATGATCATGTTAGATGTTACTTTGCATATTTTTTTATAATTAATTTCCCAAATCTGATGGGTTTGTTTGCTTAGTGATACTTAGAGGATGAAGCCTAACTAAAATTACGTGATTTCTGATCGAGAAAATAAGAGGATTATCTTACTGGCTTCGGGATAAGATATTAATTGGAGGATTACTGGATATATTTTTGCATTTATTTAGGTTCCTGTAGTAATGCAAGGGTGCATGCTTTATAGAATAAGTAATGCCTAATATTATCAATAAGTGAACATTGTATATGATATTTCGTTGTTTTTTTAAAATTAAATATCTAATTATATACCGGTATTTAGTTTAGCTTAGATGAAAAAAAAGAAAATTTACCATCCAGTTAATTAAGTTATGTTAAGATTTAATTTTTTTTTAAGTTGGGACTGACAAGTGGTCAGTACGTTACTAAACATAACTTATTTAACTGAATGGTAAGTTTACACAGCCCAACTACATGGGTGACAATTAATCACATTGTTTGCGAGACTGGGTGTTTTCTTTGCGAAAAGTATCTGTCCTCTTTGAAGATTCATTTCGGCAATGTCTGTTGTGAAAAGGATCTGTCTTCTTTGAAGATTCATTTCGGCAATGTATGTTATGATAGGGTTGTGACTCATAGATGAGTGACATTTTGTGATTCTAAGACATGATACTTAAGTTGAGCACTGAGACCGACAAACGATAGACTGCAACAGACAACGGACGGACAGAGGATTGTTTTAACTGTGACGAATGGAGGGAAGAAGCCAGGACAGACCAAACGATAGTGTACAGCGAAAACGTCATCCATTCAAAAAATTCCAAGGATCGGCGAGTAAACATTAGAATATAAAATTCTCCTATCTAACGCATCCATGCCCACTCACCTATACTGATGAATCGAGAAATCTGATAATCCTCTTATTTTCTGCTCCAAAAGTCACATAAATCAATGCAAAAATACAATCAGTAATCCTCCAATTAATATCTTATCCCGAAGCCAGTAAGACAATCCTCTTATTTTCTCGATCAGAAATCACGTAATATTAGTTAGGCTTCATCCTCTAAGTATCACTAAGCAAACAAACCCATCAGATTTGGGAAATTAATTATAAAAAAAATGCAAAGTAACATCTAACATGATCATTTAGTGGTAACAATCCATTTTATCAGTCAATAAATCATGTTTACCTACTATATATATTGCATTACTGGGGGACCTACGCGAATTGAGTGACCTACGGAGACCTACGCAAATCTAGGGACCTACTGCATAACGCAGTACCCGAATAACTGATTAAATTAATAAATTGATGACATAAAGCATAAAATCCATTGTATTTGTCCTCTAGAACACTTCAGAACTTCCAACAATGACACAATATCTAGTTTTGAAAGAATATTTGCATTATGATTACCAAAAACACAAGAGAAATATCTGGTTTACACATATTTTACTTAAAAGTGTTTTGAAAAACATTCACTCATTATACCTGAACAGCGTTATGTTCTAAAAATAGCCACATTTTCTGTCACAGTTTGTAAAAAAAATATAGGAGAAATTATTTCAGACAGGTCTCTTTGATTAAACGTTAGTATTTTATACTTTTGAATCTAGGCAGGAAGTTCAGTTTAGGGAAGAGAGACACAATATTTAATCCTTCCTGCTTAAAATGGATTCTCCCATTCACCTATAAAAGTATACATGGAATGGTCAATCATTCATTTGGAGGGGTGTCCAGAAAAATGAGCAATTGACAGACATATGATAGACTAATACAAGAGCAGAAGGATTCATATTCACTGGTGGAACAAGGTTCAGATAATAAGTTAAACAAATGACCTAATGGTTGTTTGTTGAAATTATTATCTGAACATTTCCAATGGGAACCACTCGTCAATAATTATTTAGAATAGAAAGTGTTAAAGGTCATAAAACAGTTTTATGTACAGTAATGCCCTACATAATCGACTCCTTAACCACAGCAGAATTATGGGTAATGCTGAGATCATTCCGATGAATGGCAACAAGCCATATTTCCGACTAAATCCTGAAAATTTACCCATAATTCTGCTGTGGTTAAGGAGTCGATTAATTAGAGCATTACTGTATAACATTAAGGTTACCTGCCAATCTTGATCAAGAGAAGCCTGTATTGTAGCCATGACATTACCACTCAACAAATTAGTATGAATGTCATCTTCTATTATTGTCTCCCTTTGTTTGAGCAGCGCTGCTAGTCTTGACGTAGCCGGATCCTGTTGTGAACATGTCAGTAACTTCTCCATATACAGAGATGTCTGGCAACTCTAAAAAGGGATTATAATAAACGGTAATACAGAGAAAGACAAGAGTGCTGGAATATCATCATAGCACCAAATTGAAAAATAGAATACATGTAGAACATATGCACAAAATGTCATTGGACCATCTTATAAAACCACTCCTGATGGGGCACCTATATACTACATGTATATATATTTCATTGATATCTGCAGATCATGCCATGAATCTATACCGGAACTACTCTGGTTTCACCTGTAGAGATCATATTCCACCTGTTCAAAACCTGGGAACATTTTGATATTATGACCTGTTATGACAGGGAACTTTATAGCTTATATAAGGTTTTAATTTGAAATCAAACAATTTGAAATTTGACCAAAAAATAGTCTAAATGAAAGAAAACTCCTAATTATGTTTATCAGAAAGTACCCGCGATCGCGACTGGGTTATTGCAATGGAATATTCAAGTATACTGTGTGCATATCGTAGCCTATTTTCACGTCATTGTTGAATTGGGTGGGAATTGAAAAAGACAGGTAGAGATAAAAATAAAATAAAAAATTATATAGCTTTAATTACTGAAGGCATTGCCAACAAAGAACACATTCACAAATTGTTCCATCAATAATATATTTGTTTTTAGATGTTTCTATCTATAAAAGTTAACATATTAATGAGCAGCTGCAACTTATATTAAAACTAAATGAATACTAGTCTTACATCTTTAAAATATTATAGTTTTTGAACTTCATATAAAATAAGCAAACAACAGGAAGAGAAACAATATATGAATTCCCATGAATTTTTTTTTTATTATTAGATGGTAAACTCAACATCCTCATGCGATATTAGTTGAACGTCGCCAAAAAAAGGAAATAATGTGAATCAAAAACTACCCCTCAGTGATTACCCAGTAATGAAAAGTTAAACCTTTCTATAATAAATACTCATTGACATATATTTACATACACCTGATATCTCTTCCGATTTCCCCATAGCGTTACGGTAGACACGCCTCCTTATTCAATGCGTTCATAAACCTATGAACGTAACGTGACGTCACTTCCAATGTCGTTCATAGGTTTATGAACACATTGGTCCCGGAAATCACCGGGGATTGTCGGACATTACCGACTGCTTGAGTATATAGTACGTCCGACAAGAAATTTGTTTCGGTCTATAATCAGTGTTGTTGCTCTGTGTTACTGAGCGTTGATGTTAAAAAAACCGCGCTACTCAATAGGGATTTATCATTTTCCTTGCCGCTACAAATATTCCCCCGAACCTCACAAATATATCATTATGGTAGAACGGCGTGTTGTCGATTTCTTATCCGCAGCCGAAACTTAATTGTTAGTTTCAGATATTAATCATTCTTGAAATCAACACGTCTACATTAGTTATCGGTACTATCTAAACAAGACATATTGTCATATGTGTATACTTTACTTTTAAATTGCGTTTTTTCCGTTCTCCATGAATGGATTCTCAAAATGTTTGGTTTTCCAAATAACAAGGATTCGAACTGTCTGAACTGAACTCCATGCGTTCGTTTAAATAGATGAATAAATAGTGGGAAAGACATACAATCCTAATTCATAATGAATTTAAGTATATAAATATAAATAATAAACGGCGGATTCAACGTGGTCATGGGTTTTGACCGCGTTAAAAAATCAGCAAACTCCGCATGAACCCCTTCGGGGTTCATGCAGTTTGCTGATTTTTTCTCGCGGTCAAAATCCCATGACCACATTGAAACCGCCGTTCATTTCTTATGTAATTTCCCTTAGGAAATGTTCATATACTAATTTCAACAAACAACCATTTGTTGAACTTATTATCTGAACATTTCCCACCAAAGAATTTGAATCCTTCTGCACTTAATAGCTTTTCATCTGCCTGTCACCTGCTTCTATTACCTAAACATCCCTCCAAATGAATGATAGACCATTCCAATGTATACTTTTATAACTGGGTGGGAGAATCCATTTAGTAAAGAAAAGGTTAAATGGAAACAAACCTGGAACAAGGCTAGGAACAAACTTGATGCTCCGGGATCAAACTGCCCAAAACATTCGACCAATTCCAGACTCGTCTTAGCTGCCAGTCCCTGAAATAATAAGGAGATACTCCAACTGATCGAACTATCAATGAAATATTCTGAAAATGAAGATATGTTTATGGTGTATCTATAACAATTTTTTTTATCATTTTGTCTTGCATTCTTTAACAATTTTATTTTATCATTTTGTCTTACATTGATTAACAATTTTATAATTATTTTGTAATTTTTTCTTATATTTCATTATCAATTTTATAATTATTTTGTAATTTGTTCTTATATTCATTATCAATTTTATAATTATTTTGTAATTTTTTCTTATATTTCATTATCAATTTTTCTCATTGTTTCTAACATTCTTTAACAATTTTTAAGTTTTTTATCATTATTTCTTACATTCTTTACCAATTTTGTATCATTGTTTTCATTTCTTCTTACAATATTTAACAATTATAAAAAATAATATAAAATTAGTTAGGCCAATGCATTCTATATCAGAGGCGATCTATGGTCAACTCGCATATATAAGAGAATGCATTGGCACAGGGTTTTTGCAAAAATTCAGGAAGCTCCCATCATGAAACGGTTAAACATGAATGGAGCTTCCTGAAATTTGCGAAAACCCTGTGCCAATGCATTCTCTTATATATGCGAGTTGACCATAGGGAGCCTTGCATATATAAGAGAATACATTGCCTTAACAATATTTACCTTGTCCTTGTAAGCCAATTTATTTTCTTATATATGCGAAGCTCCCTCTGGGAGACTCGCATATGCAAGAAAATGCACTGGCACAGGATCTTTAATGCTGCACCAGCATAGCTCCCGTCATGAAAGGGATAAGACATTGTATGGTGTGGCCTTGTCACTGACAGATTATAAAATATGACAATAGCCATATTTTTGTTTCAATGCTTGCCATGAAGAATCTTAAATGAAAACACATAAAAGTGTTACCCTGTTTTTAGTTTGAGTCACAACCGGAAACTAGACGTAATAAACGATTAAGATGTCATTTTATCACCTATTTAACCCACAAAACAAGCTTCATAATTATTGGTAAGAGACACGTGTAATATTAGCGCGTGCAATGACGTCACGCCATAATTTTAAATGACTGGCGATTGCTGACGTTTATGATTGTTGTTTTCGATGAATACTTCGCGTTGCTTCGCGTTTATTTGACCATGTGATAAAAGGTATCTCAAACTCGTTCTATTTTATACGTAATTTATCAACCTCGTCCACTAAATTCTATTTGAGCCTCAGTAAACCTCGGCTCAAATCGAATTTAGTGAACTCAGTTGATAAATTCCGTATAAAATAGAAACTCATGTGAGATCCTCTATATAATATATATGATATACTCACTACAAATTTGTTTTGCAGAGATAGATTAAGAGCCTGTACCAAGCATTCTGCTGAGTTCATTAAATATTTCTTACACAATTCATGCAGACCCTGGAAAAAAGAGGAATGAAAGTTATTAAATTTCATCAGTAGAAGCTTCCCCATCTACCAACATCCTAATACAGGTGGAGTTATTGCCAAGAATGCAGAATGAGGATCCCAGAGAGTGAATTTAGTGATGCTATCCCACACAGTGGCTAGCATCACCAAATTCACCCTCTGTGGACCTCATTCTGCTTAGGCTTCATCTTCTGAGAAGTATATATAGTCACAAATTAACATTGTTTTTAGTTACTTTTTCCCTTCTGGGAAGTTTCTATATCCCCTAATTTGCAGAAGCTAAAATGCGTAATCGAGATGACTAATGGGTGAACATCACCAACTTCAACTAGGGAACTTCAATCTGATCCTAGGTCTCCCAAATAAGTTGAGGCCTAAGCTGAATGAGGCTCCCAAAGGGTGAATTTGGTGATGCTAGCTTGCCATGGGGGATAGCGTCACTAAATTTACCCTCTGCGGACCTCATTCTGTTAATGACAGACACACTATTTGCAGGCTTGGTTATTGCAAATTATCTTCAATCAACATCGAAGGCAATTGGAGCAGATTGATACCGGTTTTATCTGTGATTCAGTTACTAAACAATATATCTTTCCAGATATATATAAAGTTTTTTATTTTATAAGTCTAATGATGACCACAACTCTAACACTAATGAATGGGCAGAAGGCATGCAAAGCAGATACCTTTATAATGGTGTGGCACTAACAAATGAGACTGAAATGCAACAAATAATAATTGAATTAACCAATGGGATGTATACAGTAATGCCCTAATTAATCGACTCCATAACCACAGCAGAATTATGGGTAATTTTTCAGGATTTCGTCGGAAATATGGCTTGTTGCCATTCATCGGAAAGCTCTCGGGGAGAGCTTTCCGATGAATGGCAACAAGCCATATTTCCGACTAAATCCTGAAAAATTACCCATAATTCTGCTGTGGTTATGGAGTCGATTAATTAGGGCATTACTGTAGTTCAAACCTTTATGTCCTTGATTTGTTTTGAATATTTGACATAAGTTTTGCTTTCTTGATCTACAGATGATGATTCTGTTTCCCCCTCTCCATCGTCTTGTCCAATAATCTTGCTTATTTCCTGAAAAAAAAGATTTTATCTTAAACGGACATGGCTCATATGAACCCTGAAATTATGTATACATAATTTGTTAAGAAGTATCTCAAAACCTACACATGCAGAATATTTCCATACAAATATGTCAATATAGCGCTGAGAATACGTGTTTGTTTCTTATATTTTTTTTGTGTTGGTTCAAATTTTTTAATAAGCGGTCGCGTAAAAATCGGTCATGTAGATCATGTAGCTGTCTTCATTCTCAAACGTTTATGGTACCACATAATTTTAACGATTAATACAAAGAGAAAGTAGTGTGTGAATTTAAAAAAAAAAATCGTGTTAAGAATTGCTATGAATAAAATGTTGCAATATTTTATCATCGTGTTCTTTCGAAGTTGAATTTTTTGTGACTTCAATGCGTCTTTTTGGGACATATAATGCACATTTAAAGGTAATTCAGGTATTTATCAACCTATTTCGATACCAGGAAAAATTCAATAGCGAATATTATAAGGTGTATTTTGGAGCGCAAACCACCATGTCACTTTTAATATTTTGTTTTCCCTAAATACAAGTTAAAGTAACTATCTGGTTTCCGATTCCATATCATTGCTGGCCACAAACCAGACTTAAATAACAACAATGACTACAGCTGAGCAATGTACATACCCTCTGTAGCCGACAATAACAATGTACATACTCTCTGTAGCCGACAATAACAATGTACATACTCTCTGTAGCCGACAATAACAAGTGGCATCAATGTACATACTCTCTGTAGCCGACAATAACAAGTGGCATCAATGAACATACTCTCTGTAGCCGACAATAACAAGTGGCATCAATTATTTCATTTCTCTTTGCAATATCAGATACAATTTTATCTAGTGTTGCCACTAAATTCAGTTGTTTTCTGAAGACATAGTCAAAATATTTTTAAATTGTAGCTTTCAATGAAAATTGTACTGTCTTGATTTAAATAAAAATCATTCATATAAAATAGTGATTCTTATTACAGGCCTATTCCTAGAATCACATTGTTCTTGCTGTGTCGTATTTTGATTCTGATTCTGCACAGTTTGGAATCAGACGTCAATGTCACACATTATGTAAATAATGTTTTCGTCGACTACCATAATTAAGATATCAAGTTGAGGCAAGAGAGCTAGGCCACATCTTATATCTGTTCTTTATCTGATCATATAAGAAGAACTTACCATCTGACAGACGTTCCAATGAGGAGGAGAATCTGGACCAGTGTTTAGAGCCAAGTTACGTAAACAACTGCCAATACCACACAAGCACTGGGGAAAAAAACAATAAGACATTACCTACAGGTTTTACAGATAAAAACTATATGCTATTTAACCCTTTCATGCTGTGTTGCTGAAGCATTAAAGATCATGTGCCAGTGTATTCTCTTATAGGGAGCCTCATATATATAAGTGAATGCACTGGCTTACAAGGTCACAGTAAATATTGTTAGGCCAATGTATTCTCTTATATATGTGAGGTTCCCGATGGGAGACTCGCATATATAAGAGAATGCATTGGCACAGGGTTTTTCGCCAAATTTACGGAAGCTCCAGTCATGGAGGGGTTAAAGAGTGGCTCTGAAGGAACATTTATAAACACTCATAGCCATATAACTATGAACCCTAAATTTACTATCAACTAAATGATATTGAGCTAAATAATGTATGAGCTCTCTGGTCTAAACACTAATTGCATTTTACTTTCATAGCTAAAACTCCAGTCAGGAATATTAGCTATAAAAGACCCAATACAAAGTTATCAATCTCTAAAATATATCATATATCTACATTTGTCTATAGTAAGTGAAATCTGGAGAGGACTGTAAAATTATGAACAAGAAGTGAATATAAAGAAAATAGCTTTAGATAGTCATACCTTGGCTCTTAGGAATGCATTTGTAGTTGAGTAGGAGTAACCCTCTAGAAATATAGACAATGCTTCTTCAACCAAAACGCTGAAATAATCAAACAACATACATAAATGCATAGCTAAAACTTTAACATCAAAATGCAGAACATACTCAAATAAGCACTGGTTGTAAGGGACACAGATGAGGCAACAAATTCAATTCCACACTCCTCCAAATATACAGAAAAACCATGGAAAATTCACAGAAAAGGAAGTTACATACACATCATTTCAGAAGTAAATTTAAGGTATTTTAAAGCAGGAATTGAGCCCACAGATGCAATGAAATTGTGTTTTTTTAATGTCAAATTTCAAATTTATCGCACACTGGTCAGCCCAGTGGGTCCGTGGTGTGCTCCAAATTAAGGGAATCGGAAGGCCTGAGAAGAACAAACAGAGAGAGAAAACAAAAGTAACTCACACTGAACTCTCTATCCACTCGCTTTCCATCTGAGTATAATTAGGTGTTGTTCTGATGTAGTCTTCAACCATCTAAAAGTAAAGAGATACTATGAAGTTCTTGATTCTTGTGGAGCATAGCAATATACTGGTAACAAGAGCACTGCTGGGTCATGAATGGTAAAGTTGAAGTTGAAGTTTAAAGTTGAAAAAGGGCCGTCACATGAAATATTAATGGATCAAACCCGTAATCGAGCTTGACCTGTATTTTTGATTGAGAAACACACATACAAACATCATTGGAATGAACCCATATTTGAACAAGACCTGTAATTGTGGCTGAGAAACACACTTACTTTGGTTCTGATCAAATAACCCAAACTGGAGTTATTGGACAGAAACCTAAATATTAATGGATGGACCGAGTCTAATTAGTATGCACATTTTAGACATCGATCCCACTCATATGCTGTCATTCATTTAGTGATTAAAACAGCAGTTACTCGTATTAAGCTAATGGTCAAGCGATACGATACATGTCAACACTTAACTGACATAGTAATAATCCTATTATTTTTATACACTTTTTCATTCGTTTCCACTTGAGTAGACCAATGTTGAAATCGAATGATCCAATTGGGAATATAAATATTGTTTTGCTGCAATGCCGGTTCATGTGAAATCAATATTGTTATCCCTAAATAATCAATCATATTTTTATCTTATCCGGGTTAAGTGTGAAGTAAACCTTACTGTTAATCCTTCCATGACATTGACTAGAGAATCCTGAAATTTTGTGAAAACCCTGTGCCAATGCATTCTCTTATATATGCGAGGAGACCATAGGTCGCCTCGCATATTATGGTCTCCTCGCATATATAAGAGGGTCGCCTCGCATATATAAGAGAATGCATTGGCCTAACATTTTTGTTTACATTCTTTAACAATTTTTTTAATTTTTTTAATGTTTTCTTACAAATTTTAACAATTATAAAAAATATTATAAAATTTGTTAGGCCAATGCTATGGTCGACTCGCATATGTAAGAGAATGCATGGGCACAGGGTCTATATTGTTATCCCTAAATGATCAATCATGTTTTATCTTATCTGGGTTAAGTGAATTAATCCAGCACAATGGTCACCATTTTTATGTCATCGAAGGGAGTGGAGATAGTTAACCCGCGCTGGTGCAGCATTAAAGATCCTGTGCCAGTGTATTCTCTTATATATGCGAGTCTCCCATAGCGAACCTACCATATATAAGAGAATGCACTGGCTTACATGGTCACGGTAAATAATGTTAGGCCAATGTATTCTCTTACATATGCAAGGCGACCTATGGTCGACTTGCATATATAAGAGAATGCATTGGCACAGGGTTTTCGCAAAAATTCAGGAAGCTTCTGTCATAAAAGGGTTAAGACTCACCCTAAGAACCGATCCCTTCCTGTCGTTAATCTGCTGATCGTTTCTCATCTCGTTGTCGTAGACTCTAAACATCTCGAGCATTAGGTCACCACACTCAATGAGAATATCTGATGCTTCTCTCTGTACTGGATACTGCAGACTGCTTCCCTGAAAAGACAAGAAAACTATTGGTTAGAAAACAAAGATGAGCTCAGAGAAATGCCCATAACTCTGCTAAGAATCATGGATTCGACTCGGATTCAAATTTTCTAAGTTAAAAAACCACCATAAATATACTAGTAATCATCATAGAGAACTCAGATTCAATATTAGTTCAAATCTAGTTGTTTGATCCCTAATGGATTTATTATCTACCACCGTGAAAACTTAAGTTTTCTAAATCAAAACTCTGGAAAAAAATAATCAACGAGAATCATCGTCTTGAAAGAGAAACTTAGAAATTATTAAGCATATTTCTCACCATCAGAGATGTTTGTTGCCACTCGATTATACAAATCTTTACTAATGAGAGACAGAGAGATGTTTTACTTTAACTCTTTACCCAACAGAAGGGCCCTGTGCCAATGCATTCTCTTATATATGCGAGTCGACCATAGGTCGCCTCGCATATATAAGAGAATGCATTGGCTTAACACATTAAAAATTATAAAATTGCTAAAGAATGTAAGAAAAAATGGTAAAAAGTGTTAAAAAAAGATTTTTTTTTAGGCCAATGCATTCTCTTATATATGCGAGGCGACCTATGGTCGACTCGCATATATAAGAGAATGCATTGGCACAGGGCATAACTGTAACTATCACAATGTGGTCAAGGAGCCGGTTCCAATGATATCCATATTTGTATGGTTCTATTGAGACAGACCGAAGATATTTTAGGCTGTTGAAGCTTTATTTGGCCGGTTTTGGCCGGTTTGTTGGGTAAAGGGTTAATACATGGCAACATCTGAAGCAGCAAATCTAAAGGAGCACACAGCTATTTGATATTCACCTCCAATAAATGCCTTGTTGATAGTGTCTCTTGAAGAATATCTCTGGCAATTTCTGCTGCTTCTTTGAGTACACTCATTGACTAAAAAATTTAATAGGTTATATATATAGATGTATGTGCTTTTATCTCAAATGTTTTATTGTACCTACCAGCAATGTGTTGTATATATATATTTTTTTTATTATATGCACTTTGCCTGCCTTCTTTAAACAATATTCAACCTATCTAATAGTTATGTTATGTTACTTTCGCTACATATCAATGTTTCACAATTAATAAATTTCTAAAAAAAAAATCGGTGGGAAATGTTTTGCTGTATTAAAGTGCACTTCAGTTTTAGTTCAAGAAAAGAAATTATGGAAACAAATTATTTGCCCTCACCCATGAAGGTAGTGGCCCAGTGCCCCAGTGGTCATATAGCCTGCTCAACTCATAACATTATGGTGAGAAAATATTATGCATTTGAAGCCCGCTCTCTACCAATGAACGTCTAATACTGCTTTGGTTGACTTTGGCAAGTGATCACATACTACATTTGTTGAGGGGAACTCGCTTGTTAACTGAGTACCCAGTCAGGAGTCAATCCTGATGTGCTCATAACTGCTCGGATTGCTTCCTCCTAAGAGAGGATGGGTAATCAATACCATATGACTGGGGTAATATGTAAAGCACATTGAAACTAATTTACTGTGGAATGCAATATATATAAATTCATCGATTATTATAAGGTAGAGAAGAACTAAGCAGAACAATAATAGACAGAGGTACGCATCAGAGATGCTGTGGTTGAGTTGTGGCTTTAGAAAACCTGTGGTTGAGCAGAACATACAAACAAAATTTTGCCGGATTAAGTTTGTTACAGTTATCGCGGTAAGAGCAATAAATTAAATAAAATAGCGAAGTAATACACTCGATAAACAATCCAGGGGGCATAACTCCAGAAAAATAATAGGGAAGGACCGGTTTTCGAATTCATCCAATAGATTCATGAGTAGAAGTCATGAACCAAATTTGGTCAAAAACAGATTATTTTTGTTGAAGTTATTGCGCTTTTATCACGAAATATACACCCAGTTCACAATCCAGGAAGCATATCTCCTGAAATATATTCCAGTAGGACTCCTTTTCAAACTCACCAAAGTGTTTGTTAAAGACATATAATGGACTGGTTCGGGTGTGTGAAATTGTTAAGTTAGTACTAAGGTGCTATGCCAACATGGGGAATGTAGCATTCTACTAACATTGCCGAAAACTTCAAAGAAATTGACCATACCACTCCATAGAAAACATCGTCTGAACTACGCCCAATTGTAAATATTGACATCTCGATTTGGAATACAACTATCGGCGATAATCTAACACAAATGATTTCGCCATCGACAGTCATTGCATTTAACTAATATATAAGAATGACGATGTGTATCGTCAATTTGGATTAATATTCATAACAAATAACTACTTTAAGCAAGATTATTCTCCATTTCTGTTTATCACCCTACCAGAGTGTTTCACATCACTTTAAAAGTTATCGTGCTTATGACGGTTTGTTTGTTTCACAACACAACAAAAAAGTTGCATTGGAATTATGCTGGGATATACGGAAATTATCAAACCTGTAGATAGTACGTATGTTTGATCTCGTTCTCTATCGCCTCCCCTGCCATTTTCCTGAGAATGCACGCATGTTGTTTCATGATGGGTAATACTTCTCGTTTGTAGCCCAGCTTTAGAAGTTTCTCACTGCAGCTCTCATATTTCTGAAATCACAAAGTCGTATTATTGAATGGCCAGAAAATATTTTTGGTAAATTTTTTGGCAATTTCTAAATTTGTTTCGCCATTCTTTCAGAAACTTTGGCCAATTGGAAATCCAAAATATAGGATCTTGAGAAAACCAAAACTAGAAAAAAAAATAGAAAAAATAAAAATAAAAAAAATAACAAAAGAAAAGCAAGAATATAAATTGGACGCCAATATAAAAAATAATTAATAAAAATACCAACTTCATATAAATAAGCACTGATTTTTTTTTGCTACTTGTGTGGTGTGATTTCAGGAAGCTCTAGTCATGAAACGGATTAATGTCGATTAACTGCTAAAGTTGCTTTTATATGTTGCTGCTTGGTATCAATACAAACAAACAATACAAATTTAGTTCCTGGTCATTATTATGGGTGCGACTGCAGTGCAGGAATTTAGACATCATTTAATCAGGTTTCATTGGAAATTTTATTCAGAATAAATTCTAGATGATCCACTGTCTAGGTTGTAATTAGATGACAGTTTGTACTAAACAAATTATAGTTTATATTTTTTCTCAGACTGATAAAATTTTAGAGCAATCCATAATAGACTATGATTTTCCATTTGAGTGAACTCCCAGCCTACCCACCTCACAAGCATTTAGCAAGGACTTCATCACTTTGGGCACATTGATGTCTTCATAATCATCTAGAAGTATACTGATTTGTACAGAAACTAATCTGGAAAAAATAAACAGTCAATCATAAGAGTGGTGATGCCTTTAAAGGTACTCAATCCAATTCAAAATGCCGCTTCAGTTATCAGAATCAATTAATTGCCCCAAAATAATGCTAACCAGTCAACTATAGTACAAAATTGATCAAAACCTGTTATTTATCAACATTTTGTTCAACGAAAATTTGCCGGTTTGTCAAATAACTTGATTTTAGAGTTATCCATCTTCATTCTCGATGAATTTTACTGGGCCACTAAAAGTATCGGCGGTAAATAATAGATTTCAAAAATTTATATCTGATCATTTTGAGCTTTGATGGGTGGGTTCCTCGACTCGAATCAAATATTTTTTACAAGAAGGCAAATAGATAATAATTGAGTGTTGCTTAATCAGTTTATGCGTCTTTAAATGAAGAATAAGTATACTTCTCACACTGCTATGTTGCGTCATAATTTAATACCATGTTACTAGAATGCTTGAGCGCTATCTCAAATCACATGACCATATATGGAAGAAAATAGTTAACAAATATATTGTCACAGCTAGCTCTCTGGTGGTACATAACACATTGGTTCAATTAATAAACATTGAAGTATTCAAACACCGAATAAATTCAGCCATTTCCATATATGTTGAAAAATTATAGACAAACGCTATGAAAGAGAAACGGTGGTACATGATGTGCCAATTTCTGGTATCTTAGATACAAATGGTATACTTGATAGGGCATGACTTCGACTATAATTTATGAAAAAAGACTTACTTGGCTTCAAGACTGGCCAGTATGAATCCTAAGACATGTGAACGGTTCACTCTTTGGTCACTCAACTTTACAAATTGATTCAATGAGTGAACCAAAAGCTTCCGTGCCTGCAAAATATTAAAAGATGTCAATATATTAGATATTCTTCTTGGCAGACCAGAGATGAAACATATTGGTCTTGTTTATGAACCATGACTTCTTTGCCGGCGAAGTGTTATTATATCAGCAACAATTATGGGCAGTTCAGAAGAGAAAGTTAGATTCGAGGAAAGTCTGTATTAAATGGACATAAAGATCTTCAAATAAAAATGAATAAAATTTGACTATTAATTCAAAACCTCACAACATATATCAATTTCCTTTTTGAAAACTGGACTAATAGTTTGCATAGCTGGAACTAATTTTCACTTCAAATAGCCCTTTGAGTGCCTACACAATAAGTCTGTTAACCCTTTACCCAACAGAAGGGCCCTGTGCCAATGCATTCTCTTATATATGCGAGTCGACCATAGGTCGCCTCGCATATATAAGAGAATGCATTGGCTTAACACATTAAAAATTATAAAATTGTTAAAGAATGTAAGAAAAAATGGTAAAAAGTGTTAAAAAAAGATTTTTTTTAGGCCAATGCATTCTCTTATATATGCGAGGCGACCTATGGTCGACTCGCATATATAAGAGAATGCATTGGCACAGGGCATAACTGTAACCATCACAATGTGGTCAAGGAGCCGGTTCCAATGATATCCATATTTGTATGGTTCTATTGAGACAGACCGAAGATATTTTAGGCTGTTGAAACTTTATTTGGCCGGTTTTGGCCGGTTTGTTGGGTAAAGGGTTAAAGAATATAATAAAATATATTAAAATTGTAAAAAAATTGTAAAAAAAAAATAAAATAAAAATGGTAAGCCAATACATTCTCTTATATATGCGAGGCGACCTATGGTCGACTCGCATATATAAGAGAATGCATTGGCACAGGGTATATGGGTTGATACAAAAATCGGACCGGCACTCAAAGGGTTAAAAACTACTCTTGTACTCACACAAGGCTTGGCTTTCCTGTTTTCATAATTTTTCAGAACAGCATCTGCCATCACCATCACATTATCATACCAGAAGAGTTCATCACCAGAATATGTTTCCTGTAAGTTGGTTACAAAGACCTTATTCTCAATTCCTTGTTTATCATATGAGCCTGCTCAAATTTTTTGACCCGTGCAGCAATGTTTTTTGTAGTTACCAAAAATCGGTAATTTATACAGTAATGCCCTAAATAATCGACTCCTTAAACACAGCAGAATTATGGGTAATTTTTCAGGATTTATTCAGAAATATGGCTTGTTGCCAATCATCGGAAAGATCTCACTGAGAGCTTTCCGATGAATGGCAACAAGCCATCTTTCTGACTAAATCCTGAAAAATGACCCATAATTCTGCTGTGGTTAAGGAGTCAATTATTTAGGGCATTACTGTATCTCATTATATGTCCCGAACTGCTGTTGTACATCAGGATGGATAATAATTAAATTATGAGCAATGCACAAGACACACACAAACTCACACATAAAATTCAACATTTAAAGTGATTTGCTGCTCACCAGCAACAGATTCAGTAGCAGATTATGGTTTATTGAGAGATAAACCTTGTAACAATGAGAAAAAACATCAAAGGGTATACAGGGTATTGTATACTAAATGGATTCTCCCATTCAGTTATAAAATTCTATTTTGGAATGGTCTATTATTCATCTGGGGGGGGGGGGGGTTTCAGAACAAATAAGCAGACTACAGATAATAATAGTTCGGAAGGAGTCCTATTGATAGGAGGGAAATGTTAATAATAAGTTGAACTTAGTTGAACTTATTATCTGAACATTTCCAAAGGGAAAACTGTTCATGAATGAGTATTTAATGGTATAGAAAGGGTTAAACTCATTGACAAAACACTGAAAATATGTATTTTTTCTTATAATTGCCATGTGATCTTTTTACAAAAAGGACTGGAATACAAAGGGCCCTTTTTATCTCTGAAGTGGTAATTTCGATGATTTTATAGTATTTCAGAGGCTATAAAGTATAATTTAAAGTATTTAGTTATGAATCCATTTTGATCCCAGTAACCAGGAATGAAAAATGTGACAAGAACGAGAATTGCTAGGTCCCAAACCAAACAAAAAGTTAAAATTAAACCTGACACTGTCAAAAAATCAATTTGGTTTTTCTTGACCATTATAGGCATTTGGTTCTGAAGCTACATGTTCAGGTTGATATGCAGTCCAACTATTGGTCAAACAGCTGTCTTTAAGTTCTTCTCAAGCCAGGGCCCATCAAATGATTATATACAGTAATGCCCTAAATAATCGACTCCTTAACTACAGCAGAATTATAAGTAAAAAAAAATTTCAGGATTTAATCGGACATATGGCTTGTTCCCATTCATCGGAAAGCTCTCACTGCGAACTTTCCGATGAATGGCAACAAGCCATATTTCCAACTAAATTCTGAAAAATTACCCATAATTCTGCTGTGGTTAAGTAGTCAATTATTTAGGGCATTACTGTATTGGTCGACCAGCTTTCATTGAGTTCTTCTCAAGCCAGGGCCCATTAAATGATTATATAATTACCTCAGCGGACAGACACAGGTTGATAGCTTGTCCATATTGGGACTCTAGTGAAGACAATCTGGCTGAGAGGATCTGAATTCTTGCTTGTAACTCTTTGTCAGCAAAAGCCTGTTGATAAGTAAGATAATTATTATAGTCTCATAATAATTAGTCACATGAATATTATGGTAAACAAAGGACCAATATGTCATTGTATTGCAGAATTCTTAGAAATTAGAGGTTGGAGGTTATTATTTTTGCATTTTGGTTTCATTTTTTTTTTTTTTTTTTGGAAAGAAAAACCTCGGTTTCAGTTTTTTAACCAGATACTGAAACAGGCCTGAATCTTCTGCCAAGTTCTGGAAATAGGACTGGCATTAGTGACATATGGCATCAAAGCATCTGCAATTGATGAATAAACTATTTCCCAGGCATTACCTACCATTAATTTTGACAATTGACACCCCAGGCCCCCACAGTCCCACTTAAGATCTCTTATGTTTTATCTAATTGTCTTCTTATTGTGAGGTAATGGACACATAGATATATATAGGTACAAGTCTTTATTACGTCGTGAATAAGATACAAGCAGTGTATACAAATGTGACAATCGATGATGCTAGTGTTAGAATAGTCGAGCCTCTACGTATATATTAGAGGCTCGGAAGTGGAATAGGGAAAGCATGATATCTTGGGGAATTGTATTTACTTATATACCATTTGGGTGAATACATAATGAGGTGTTTGGTAATACACATCGGGATTGGTCCCGCTGTTATGGTCATTTCCTATGACCATATTTGGGGAGCCTTCTTCATTGTGTGTCGGTGTTGTTAGGGAGTAAGACGTGTGAGGTTTCTTTCCTTAAGGAACCGAACACGGATATTCGAGTTTGGGGTATATATCTCCTTGAATCAAGTTATGGGAATATAATGGGGCATGTGTAGTTATGTCACATTATTCTCACATAATAGTGATTTTATTTCCCATTAGAATTTAGAATGTTGATGGCCCAGTTACATTTTCAATTGAAAAATCTGACACGCATCCGTCGAATAGGGGGTTAAATTTACCATGGTTGGGTAAAATATCAAAGATAAATATTAAATAGAATTACTCACCCTTACATCACATATCTCCCATTGGAAGCATTGAACCAAACAGGTAGCAGTTGCATTGTGGGCAACACAGGAATGTCCATTTTGTGACACGCGTCAGTACATTATAATTTTAGTCCCAGACTAATTAAAATTTATACCTCAGGATGTCCGAAATACAAATATATACATGACTAATTATTATTTTATGGGTATAATTATGCATGCACT
This sequence comes from Siphonodentalium dalli, assembly GCA_032622095.1. Taxonomy (NCBI): domain Eukaryota; kingdom Metazoa; phylum Mollusca; class Scaphopoda; order Gadilida; family Siphonodentaliidae; genus Siphonodentalium; species Siphonodentalium dalli. The sequence continues at coordinate 192,337,757 of CP136062.1, read as the reverse complement.
TAGATAAAATTCACTGCTGTGGGTCATTTCAAAGACATGGATCTTTCCTCCAACAACATTTCAATGTGCGGAATTCTTCCCGATGTTTACTTTCGATATGTCTCGTTAAATTGCTTGCATTCCTATGTTCGGAAACTATTTGATTTTTGCACAGGTTGCAGGTTGAGAACTCAGATTTTGGACCCCCATGCGTATAATACTTCCACACAGGGCTCACAGTAGTTTGTTTTTTATTATGTACATACAAAGACATGCAAAAATATGTTTCGTTTGTCAATCTTATTTTTTACTATGAAGAAGGAAAATTAGTGGTACATTATTAACAAATGAGTTCTATTCTCCCTTTACTAGTACATTTATATTAAATATATGAAGTGCTGCATTCATATATGCATGCATTTGAGAGAAAAATTTAGAGGTCTTAAACATATATATTGAGAATATATACTCACAACAGCAGCGTTCTGTGCTTCATACAGATACTCCCTGGCATTCTGATAGTATCCCTGAAAATATCAGATTCAAGTGAAAATTCTGAGATAAAAATCATTCTGATCATTAAAACTCATTTATATTTTTACTGACAGAAAGTTCAATATGTGTGAAGGAAATGCGCTTAGAAATCAATTATTTTTCTTATCCTATTTTCTTTTGGTTATCTTCTCATACTTATTTTTGCATTATTATAGTTAGAAGTGGATATCCTCCTTGAATAATCCCCATAAATATCCATTAATTTACATATCATTAGTTGTTCCAGATTTCAACAGGACCAACAAGTGACATTTCTTCAAAACCTTAACTAAACATAATACAAATGTTAAAACTACATGCATAGGAATGGGTAATGATGTTCTTCTATAGACAATTGGATGAACACAAAAGACTCAAGATGCAGAAGTAGAACATACCTGTCTCAGTAAAACCTCAGCCAGATCCGTCCACATATCCCTGTACTGTATACCACCAAGGCTCTTACCAAGATGCATAAAACCTGGAAACTCCACTTTGTTCTGCAGACAAAAATTTAGTTTACAATCTGATCATTACAATAGCAATGATTTTCATTTAATCAGTCATTCTGATCTGTTAACAAGAGATTTCATATAATTTCAATTGGTCTCAGCATGATTAGTGTATACATTAAATAAGGAATATCGACCACAATTGTGAATGTCATTTTAACAAATTGCCTTGCAAATGAATTGTCAATAACATAGGATGTTCTGTCACATATGCAAGGCTCAAAATAAGTGGCCGGTCACGGTCAATGTCCGGCCAAAAACGGCATATGTCCGGCGCACTTTTGTATCTGTCGGACATTCTGTCCAACGCGAAATATGCTTATCATCTTCCATTTTCTACTAGTTGAAGTTTTTAATTTAATTTCAATGAGTCATTAGCCTAATTAAGTGTGAATATTATGCTCATAAAAGGCATCAAACCGGAGTCAATTGGCAACAAACATAAAAAATCTGAATAACATCGCTAAATTAACGGACTATACATCGAAAATAGAGAACATTAAACGAGTATAAAACAAAGTCTTTTAGGCTTACGGTCCATGTTTGAGCCTTTTTCCTTTTATTGACTCAATTTAATATGTGAATGGGTGTTGGTTAATACAATTTCAATGAGTTTGTACATATATGACAAGTTATTGTTTCATTTCTAGAAGATCAAATTCTATATTCTGTCGTTAAATGTGAGTGATAGGTAGTCAATAAAATGTGTAACACTAGTATGGATTCAAACATTGAGCTTTTGTAAGAACTGTTGGTTGGTGGGGATATTTTTAGCAGGTTGAATATTGTTCACATACAGGGAACTCATGCTTTAATACAGTATGCTATTATCGGATAACACTGCAAGGGAGTGAACTCTAAATAGTCACTTATATCATACCACACCAGTATCACATAACAGCCTTCCTGGCTCATAATAATATTTAACACAGTTGTTCTAAGATCAGTGGCAAGGTGACTTCTTATTCAATATTTTGGGAGACTCTTTAATATCTATCTGCTATTTTGTAATACTCAGGCACCTGGGAGCCAATGTCCTGTCATCACTGATATAACTAGTCACCTTTTTGATCCAGCTGGATTTAGTTCTTTCCCACAAAATACATAGACAGGCTTCACATACAATGTGAGAAAAGTTGTTAAGGATCTATATATAGTTTAAAATAAAAATCCCCTACCTACAATGTACCTAAATGTACCTGGAATGATTTGGCTTCGTAATTGGATTTTTTTTTTTTTTAAGCCTATAATGCAGTGTGATTGACAAATGACAAGTCCGAGCTAGATCATTGTATAAATTTGCAAGCGAGCCGTAACTTAACTGTACTGGAAGTGGGTCACACATTGACATTTTTCCATTTGATTTGAGATTTTATTCACGTTATTTTTGTTATTTTATTCAATAAATAATTAAACACATAAAGGTATGAATGATATTTGACATTGAATTGTCCTGTGATTACACAAATAATAAAGGACCATCGACTGTTGGTTGTAAAGAATTCGGAGACAGTAAGCCACATGTCACATCAAGGTGAAAATTTGACAGGCACTATTCTGAAATGACCAGCTTCATCCATTTGGTGCCTGTCATTTTGACAGGCAGTAAATTTTTTTTTATTTTGAGCCTTGCACATATGAACTGTCAGATGGTGAAATGACCTCCCAAAACATTTATGTTAAAATCAAATATATGCATGATTCACATTCAAAAGTTATCAATAATAGACAATAATAATTATAAGGAAAAAATAAATAAAAATTCTGTGTTCCCAGGCACCTCCCTTATCACTGAAAATTTTCTGTAAAAAGTCATGTCAAACATTTTTTAAAACTATTTTCTGTTAAAAATATTGGATTTGAACAATGAAATAATATTTTTTTTTTTATTCTGGAGTATGTTTTTTTTCAGATTTTGAGAACAAAATAGCCTCCATCCCACAATTGAGATCCAACTGCCTGAGAACACAGATATCTAATTTTAATGGCCTAATGTTTGGTCTTATAAAGTTAACTTAATGCACCTCTTTGCCTACATCTTTCGGGTGCTTCGAAGACACTGTTCTCTTCGTGGAGTTTTCGACTTCACTTATTCTCGTAAGTGCTTCCTTCACTCTCATTTCCTCTCTGGCTACCTGTGCCTGTGCTTCACGCCAGAGTGCTATCTCCTCTCTAGATCTAAATAGAGTATATCCAGAACTTAGGAAAACAAGAATACCCAGTCAAAACGATCTGTAACTCCAGTCAAACAGGCAGACGAAACCCAAAATTGAACTTGACCTGTATGTTATGGTGGTAAAACTACCATTCAGTCAACATTAAAGGCCCACTTAATTTTCGAACCCCCAGATTACATTATATAAAATATATACCATATTATATACCATTTGAAAAGAGAAAGCTCCAAAATATTCTATTATCAACTTATCTGGTGTAATAAACTGTGGTCATGTTGTTTTTGTTGAGTTGCCAACGCGTTTTGTCATCTAGATTGCAGTAAAAAGCAGTTTTATTTTCAATGCAGGGGGATAACTCTATATATTAAAGATAGAGTTCTTTCCCTTCCATTGAAAAAGTTTGAATTCTGTTGCATTCTGGATGCCGAAGGGGGGGGGGGGGGGGGGGGGGGGGGGGGGGGGGGGGGGGGAGTCATTCTATGATTTCAGCAGTTTTCTATTTCTCTGTGGGCATCTTCTGAGACACAGACCTTCCAAATAGTGATGAATTATAGTATTTTAATCATATTTTATGGCATAGATTGTTATTAAAACCATATATCAAGTCCAAAAAAATAATCGGCAACTCGAAAATTAAGTGGGCCTTTAACTAAAGTTATCATCTGGATATGAGGAAATGGAAAACACAAGTATTAACAAAAGGCTGTTAGGCATTACTCTGGTAAAGATAAAGGACTGGACCCCAAAATCAATCTTGACCTGTATTTTGTGGTAGTGAACCTACATACCCAAATTTCACTTGGGATTCTGGAGTTGACTTTTGGTGAAAAATCTGTTGATGTCGACTAATTGTTTCAAAACTAGTGGTTGTGCCCAAGCCTGAGTTTTATTGAATAGTGTGCATTTCATTTGCAGAATGAGGTCCCCAGAGGGTGAGTTTAGTGATGCTCTCCCACATAGTGGGGTAGCATAACCAAATTCACCCTCTGGGGACCTCATTCTACATGGCCGCATCTGCTATGGGAGACGTAGACTCAGATTGAAGTTCCCAAATGGTGAATATTGTGATGTACACCCATTGGGAACCTCAATTATGCAACGTGTCTTCTGCCAATTTGGGGATATAGAGTAACTAAACTAAAAAATAAATAGAATTTATGAAGAAGATTCTATTGAAATTTGACATTAAAGAAACTTTCCAGAGAAGATGAGCGTAAGCAGAATGAGGTCCCCAGCGGGTGAATTTAGTGATGCTACCCCGCTATGCGGGATAGCGTCACTAAATTCACCCTCTGGGGAAATCATTCTGCAAATGACAGGCAAACTAAACTCAGGCTTGGTTGTGCCAGCAGATAGATGAATATCAATAAGTTCAATAGCTATGTGATTACTTAGCTTGCTCTTCCTCACAGATCTTCCCAACGTTAACGTGCTTTTCGTGGAAGTCATATCCTGCCTTCAATCCAAGCTCCAAACACACTTCTTGAGCTCTGAAAATTGAACAAATACATCATATGACAACTGCCTCTTTTTATAAGAGCCATGCACCCATCATTCTGAGTCCTCAGTGGTCAACCATCAGTCAACGTTCCAACTGGCATAACGATAACCTACGGTGCCGCACATATAACATATGTCAATTCATTAGTCTTAAGCTGCCAATTCATTAGCTACTGGAAAAACAACTGGTTGTATGAAATTATGTAGAAATTAGGAGCTTCGTTACAGATATCAGTAATTTGCTTCAAAATTTCAACATGATTATTTTGCATATGAGAAGCACTGGGAACTCAGAAATTAGTGCTTCAGAATCAGTTCATCTCAATGTTTTAACACTTCCATGACTGCAGCTTCCTGAAATTTTACGGAGTAACTTTTAGGATTTTGTGACAATACTGTTTTTTCCACTGCAAAATGGCCATAATATCAATAGTCCAGCATGAAGTCATGAGTCATAACACCAGCCAAAAGCGAAGACGTTCAAGTCTGAATTTAGTATGAGGTATCCAGAGGGTGAATTTGGTAATGTTGGCCCACCGTGCGGGATAATGTCACTAAATTCACCCTCTGGGGACCTCATTCTGCATATGTCAGACACTAAATTCAGACTTGAAGAGGTTAACCCATGATATGACAATTGTCTGCAATGGATAATAATCAACGTTTATTAAAATTTATTTTCAATAGACCCAGACCAAGATATTTATTTTAAATTGGACCCTGTATTGTTGTCCTTGTAAATTGGGGTTTGGAACCCTGAATTTGTCTTACCTCAGATGAGCAAGAACACTGAGAGAGTGGCTTGACATCACATCTTTGGAAAGGAGCTCCTCAAAGCAGAGAACAGGAAGCGCGAGATGGTTAAAGCCGAGCTCCCGGAGTATCATCACCATTTTATCCAGGTAGTGCAGGGACAGCATCTGTGAACCGAACAAACGAAGCATAAAATTACACAAAACAAATGGACCACAAATTAAAGGTGGTTTTTCGCTGACTTGTGTATACATTTTCTGTGGTGGCTTAATTCGAAAGATGCCTTAACCTCTTGACTGCTATATGTCAATACGGACATAAAATGTCCCGCTGTGTGCTCTATGTCCGTACTGAGTACGGACCTACTTCAGCACACTAGTAGTCGGCCATTATTCATAACACAGAGATTGGTTCATCAGAACAAATGGATCTCGAAGTTTCAAATATTGTATGATGTTGTACGATTGTGATTGATAGTATGAGTCAGTTTTATGGTTTTCGTGTTATTCGCATTATATTTTTCCACTGAAAAATGGTCATAACATCAACAGCCCAGCACTCGACGTCATAACTTCATCAGCAGTGAAAGGTTAATCCGGCCTGCGATGGCTAAGATATAGATTCAAAGTTGCTGTGAACATATATACATATATTACAGTATGTGTAATTTGTGGCAGGTATATATTAGCTTCTCCCCAAATCATCTGTAATGGCACAGTTCCACTGATGACATCTCTTGTTAAATGAAGACCAAACTATGTCAGAGAGAAGTCCAAGATCACCAAGATGTTTGTGACCAAGCCTTATTATAGCGTGTCTGTCATTTGCAGAATGAGGTCCCCAGAGGGTGAATTGAGTGACGCTATCCCGCATAGTGGGCTAGCATCACTAAATTCACCCTCTGGGGACCTCATTCTGCTTAGTCCTCATCTTCTCTGGACATTTTCTTTATTATCAAATTTCTATAGAAATTTCTTCACATAAGATTCTATTTCTTTTTTAGTTTAGTTTCTCTATATCCCCAAATTGGCAGAAGACACAATGAATAATCAAGGTTCCCAATGGGTATACATCACAATATTCACCATTTTGGAACTTCAATCTGACTAAGTCTTCGATAGAAGATGAGGCCATGTAGAATGAGGTGAATTTGGTGATGCTAGCACGCAATGCAGGACATCATCACTAAATCCACCCTCTGGGGACCTCATTCTGCAAATGACAGGCACACTAAACTCAGGCTAATTTGTGACCCTAAAACTATTGGGGGTGAATTGTATTTGCTTTTCCATTTTCAGATGTATGTTATTTCCAAATCAGACATATTCAACAGCAGTAAATTACAATTGTATCATTAAATACCCTTCGCTTAATGCCATATAAATTGTTTGAAAACTTTCCAAGACGAATCCTAAATAGTACAAGACTTGTGATAAAGAAATCTGGGGAAACCCAGGTGAATTTAATTACTAAGTTGCATAGGCTTCTTGTAGAAATAAGACCACAATTTATTTTCAATAATTGAAATGTTCACAATATAAATGATGGTTTTTCTTGCATATATGCATGTGGTACTAACGTAGAAATAATTTCAAATAATGATGGGAGGCGCACTGGTGCAGCATTAAAGATCCTGTGATAGTGCATTCTCTTATATATGCAAGTCTCCTATAGGGAGCCTCGCATATATAAGAGAATGCACTGGCTTACAAGGTGAATCAGAATTATGGGTAACTTTTCAGGATTAAGTCGGAAATATGGCATGTTGCCATTCATCAGAAAGCTCTGAGTAAGCCAGTGCATTCTCTTATATATGCGAGGCTCCCTATTGTTAGGCCAATGTATTCTCTTAAATATTCAAGGCTCCCTGTGGGAGACTCACATATATAAGAGAATGCATTGGCACAAGGTTTTCATAAAAATTTCAGGAAGCTCCAGTCATGGAAGGGTTAATCTGATTACACAACTGAAAGATTTGTGTATGGCACATTGGTGTTAGCGTACTCACAGGTTTAGCCATCGTGTTGTTGTTTATTCCATTTTCTGCCATATGTTCATGTCTGAAGGCTTCAAATATCTGTAAATGTAACATATTATTTTGTGAATTTTGTGAACTGTCTGTGAATATGCATGGGATTTTATAGAAGAATCAGAAGAGAAGAGAAGTTTTTCACACTGATCATAAATAGGCTACCTTGCTGGGTTTCTAACACATGTAAACACAGAAGAACATTCATGTTTTGGAAAGACACTTAACCACCTTGCAACACTGTTATGGATGGTAGATTATACTACAGTAATGCCCTAAATAATCGACCCCTCTACCACATCAGAATTATGGGTAACTTTTCAGGATTAAGTCGGAAATATGGCATGTTGCCATTCATCAGAAAGCTCGGAGTTATTTAGTGCATTACTGTATATAAAAAATATCAAACAACTCTTGGTGGCATGGGTTCCTTTTTGAGGATGTCGTGGCAGCTGAGGTTGTTGTGTGGTGAATTCCACCATCAAATTATCCTTTGAAAACTGAATACTCATTGATGAGTAGAATTTGCTTTATTCCCATTTATTGAGATTAGGGATGCACATCTAATAAGTCCAGCCAACAGACTATGATTGCTTATTGAACTTATTAGCTGAACATTCCCACAAATTAATCCAGAGTGTTTCTCTGCATGTTGTGTGTGTATATTATCTGAACATCCCTACACATGAAGAAAGGATCATTCCAATGTAAAATTTTACAACAAAATTGGAGAATCAACCATTAATCAAAGGGTTTGGTGTATTCATCTTCGAATGCCCCTGTCCCTTACCTCCTCAGGCAGATCATACGCAGCCCACTCTTCAACAGACGACGGCAGAAAATCTAATGGTCCCTTTCTCTTTGGCTTCTCTTTCAAAGGCTGAATAGATGAATGGGGTTTAAATATTAAATATTATAATTTCGAGAAATGCAGAATATTTCATCAAGAGCGGAAAATGATGATGGTTGATAATAAAAAGACGATATATGCATCATTTTATTCAGTAGAACAAATAAAGCTACATGTATGTCTTCAAATTCACATGTTCAGTAAAAGGGCAGAAAACTGAAATAACACAGCTATTAAAAGTATTTGTTTATTTTCTTGATTTACACTGGAATTATAGCAATTTCTTCCAAAAATAATATTCAAACAAAATATGAATTTATTTAGTTTTTGCAAACGTTTTGTCTTCTAAAAACATTTTACTCATTTTCGACTATAAATTCTGTCCCAACCAGGGAGCAGGGACCAACCTATAGCTAGAGGGTGACATAGGAGACATCTTCTCCCTAAAATGTGCCAATTCTCCCTACTTTGATCCCGGGCAGACATGACTTCTCTCTCATATACCAGTATGCATATATCCCAACACCAAATTTTAAGAATATTTACTGATTATAATGGTGTTCTTATTCACTATAATGGTTTTATAAATGGACTCTTGTGTTGCATAATTCTTATTAAATCTTAGAAGGGTGATGTTGGGGTGTTAATTGATTTCATTCATTATGACTTCTCCCTGATAACAGTCCACTTCCCCCTAATAACAAAACAGGGAGAAGTGACTTCTCCCAATTTGAAACCTCTAGGCTTGTACCTGGTCCCAACCCATCAGAGAATGCAGTTCAGACATGACCACTTACAATTTCTTCAGAATTTCAAATTACGACCATCTACTATATCAGTGGGATGGACAATAGGTCATGTGGATCCGATTTTAACATGGTAGTGGGACCAGACTCAAACCAGTAATGAAAATATGTGTGACAAGTCAATTTCAAAAAAAAATTATCAATACATTCCATGCAGACAGTTAGTTCAGCTGATAGTAAAGTGAATAACTATGGAGATATGCATACATATCATATAATTGTATTACAATGCCTAACTGATTAACAAATCTGAATTGAATTAGTTTTGGCTACAATAACATTAATGTGCAACCTCAGAACTTGTATGGAAATTATGGTAAAAGCTGCTCCGACACACAAAAGATGACCATTTATAACACAGGATACATTGTGTTTTTCTAAAAAAAAACATTGCGATTGCAGTCAGGTAGCATTACTGTAGACCCATACAAATTTGTGGGGAATTAAATTACTCTCGGTTGAAGCATTCGTTGTGTCACGGAATTCAATGTGTTTCAAGGCTGCCACTTGCAATTTTTAGGTTTTACAGGCCTTGAACATCCCCTCGTCAAATTCAAGGCCATTCCTTGAATCCAAGGCCCCATGGCAACCATGATAAAATAAACAGTTTGATGCAGTTGTATTATTAATATAATCTCAACTGTTTTATCAACTTACTACTCTTACTACAAGTCTAACAATTCACGCTAACCAGACAATATTTCACAAAACTGTCATGGAAACCAACATACAGTAACATCGGCCAGGTTTGGATGTGACTATGTAACACGCCACACTTCAAGCATCGACTGACTGTAAATATTATATGTGTCCAAAAAAAATTTAAACTGTTGATAACACAGCACAGTTTTCAAACACGAGTTGTCTCTGATGACTCACATTTGAGTATAATATGAACTATAAGATAGTGTATTTCATATTTCTCTGATGTCTAAATAAACCAGTAAAAATGTTTAGTGGGCCTTGTTTAGCATACAGTAATGCCCTAAGTAATCGACTCCTTAACCACAGCAGAATTATGGGTAACTTTTCAGGATTTAGTCGGAAATCTGGCTTATTGCCATTAATCGGAAAGCGCTCACTGAGAGCTTTCCGATGAATGGCAACAAGCCATATTTCCGACTAAATCCTGAAAAGTTACCCATAATTCTGGTGTGGTTAAGGAGTCGATTATTTAGGGCATTACTGTAGGATAAAGCCATCTCACTACTGGTCACCAACCCTCCCCCCCATCAGACATATAAAATATTACAGTTTGTCAATGGTAGAAGAGTGAAGTGTGATGTAATCATATGTAAACATGGCTATTGTTTCTAACAATTCACAATATTAATTCTGCAACTCCCTATACATGGAAAAATAATACCTGTAATAATTCAATGAGATCAAATCGCATCAAAATATAGAATTCTCAAGTTTTCTTTATAAAAATAACTAAATCGTAGCAGTAAAGCAGTATTATTTTTTACATGTGCGTGTAAAGTGGTAAAGAAATTTAATTTATGTCTCAATTACAGTCAACAAGTTATATGTTACAATAATATGAGATACAGAAAATAAAAATAAGCAATAGAGAAGAATCCCTAAATATAATTTTTTTTTTTTTAAAGTGATTTTAAGACAAAGAATAATAATACTGGCAACATTTTTTAGTTGCAAACGTAGTTCAGCACAGTGTGTCATAGTGGTATGAATAGTCAATAATATATTAGTTTTGATAGGTAAGCTCCGATATAATGATAATATATAGATTCGGTTACACATACATGTAACTTGTAACATGTGCTACTATTTCCTACTGATTCAAGTGGCAATTGCGAGTACACATACATGAACAGTCTCTTTTGAATTTTGTGTCTGACTTGTATAGTAATGCTCTAAGTAATCGACTCCTTAACCACAGCAGAATTATGGGTAACTTTTCAGGATTTAGTCGGAAATATGGCTTGTTGCCATTCATCGGAAAGCTCTTGGGGAGAGCTTTCCGATGAATGGCAACAAGCCATATTTCCGATAAAATCCTGAAAAGTTACCCATAATTCTGCTGTGGTAACTCTTTGAACCCTAGCTCCCCAAAACGATCGACACCCTGACCCTGTGCCTCCCAGTGGTATTTTTTATATTGTGGCCAGTGTTTAGATGTATGGTGTTGTTTATGTTCAAGTGGTGTCACATTTCTGAAACTTTAGATGTATGTTCCCCATGGACCACTGATTATTTTACGATCTGGTTACATTGCAACGTGGTCACTCCCTGGTAATGGTTGCTAGGCATCTACCCGATATTGAAAGTAAAATACAATTATAGCTTTTACGGTCGTAATTCAGCCCAAGGAAATGGCGTTTTTGATGCAGTCAATGCCCTATTGTGAAATTTGAGATATATCTGGCCAGAAGTCTGATCCTAACTTGTATTTAAGGGTAGCAACGGTTGCTAAGCAAATACCCCAAATGATCGAATGACACCATTGCACTGTGAATCCAATTGTATTATGTCCCAATTTAGACATTCTTGGCATGCACATGCTGATAGTTATGTTCAAATGGTGCTACAGGTCTGAAATTTTACAGGTATGTTCCCATGGGCCACTGTGTATTTTTTTAGAACGGTATACTTTGCCACACGATCACTCCCTGGTAACGGTTTCTAAGCAACTACCTGGAACTGAAAGTATAATGCAATTATAGCTTATAGCGTCGTATAATTCCGCGCTAAGAAACGGCATTTTCTATGCAGTCAATACCCTATTGTGAAACTGGAGATACATCAGGTCAGAAGATTGAACCTACATGTAGTTTGTATTTATAACGGTATCAATGGTTGCTAAGCATATAGCCCAAGTGATCGAATGACACCACTTCCATGTGCATTCAATGGCATTACATCCCGTTTTAGATATCGCCTATAGGGCACGGTGATGGTCATGTTCAAATGGTGCCACGAGTCTTAAACTTTACATAATTGCTCAATAATGCACGATTTGACCACGTGTTTGTAATGTGCATGCGCAAGTAGATCGGCCGGACTAGATGGTATTGTGACCATGCAACTCATTTCCACACTTACTACTCTGGTGCAATGTCAAAACGTGCAGCTGTATAACGCAAATTTATGTACTATGGAGATCCTTGATGTGATTGTATCATTTCACAAAAATCCATACATTTATCATTTTATCCTATGCGCATGCGCGAAACAAATCGACTCAAATAAGAAACTGCGTGCGCTTTCCTCACATATGACAGAACACTGATTATGTATGCAATACTAATTTAAACCAAAAAGAGTGATAGAAATGGTGTCTTTCTACAATCCAGCGAGCCGCGCAACAATGTAGAGCTTTACCCGAATCGCTTCAAATAATGTACGTTTGTTGAATTCTGTGCTGTGCGCATGCGCATGTTTTTCTGCCCCAACTAGTCGGCAACAAACTCATACACATGCACCCATGGCACTGCTGAAGTTCCTTGGGATCATTTACATAGATATAAGTGGATATACCAATGGTTATAACATGTATACACATGCTACATAGGTTTATGATGTCACTGAATGCTGCTGGCCGCTTTTGCAGCCAATTGGGTGTATGAACGTTTTATGGCTGGCCGCTTTTGCGGCCAGTCGGGTTCAAAGGGTTAAGGAGTCGATTACTTAGAGCATTACTGTAACAAAACTTGCACTTGCAGCAACAAAGGGGAACAATCCACAGATCGGAGATCAGTTTGATCAAGAGGTGAGACTGTTTTTCGAAAAAAAAAGAAAAAAACAAGGAACACAAGCTCGGACAATATAGTGCATGTTGAAAAACAAATTTTAAGTAAAAAAAGGGGCATAACTCCACTTAAAAAGGTCTGATCGAGCTCATAATCGCAGGTACACAGGTTCCCACGGTACTCTATATCTATGCCAAGTCTTAAATTTATGGAAAAATGTAGGAAAACAAGCTCAGACAAAGTTGACGAACGGACAGTTGGACAAGCTGATTCCTAATGACTTCCTTACAGGGGGTATAAAACTGATTACCTGCGTGGAAAGGTTTTTCAATTCAATAACATGTTTTTCTACATGGTGGGCGCCAATCTATAAACATGTACATAACTTTGGTGCCATCAAATCACGTGATTTTTCACGCATATGTATTTCTGTAGCAATATCCTTGTAACACATATTACAAACAAATTACATGCATGATGTGTAAATGAACCACATTGTTTAACAGACAGATTTGGTGAACTACAGAACTTCTGTGGTGCTATACCACCTTTTTTCTAGTCGGACTGCGTTGTTTGTTGTCCTTCACCTTCAACTTAGAATCAGCTGTCTAGCAGAGGAAATGTGACATAAAAATATTATATAATAAAATGTAATATTACATATTTCGTGAGTTTCATAGACTAAGCTGTATTGGTCTATGATAAAACAATAAGGTACGAGATTGTACACCATTAAAGGCTAATTATAGAAGAAATGTACACTGGTTCGACTCCCAGTATGAGTTGGCCTGTCTAAAAAAAAATCATATGAGAGTTTCTGAGCCAAATTCAACAAAAATTAGGCCAATAAAAAAAAATCTAAATGTTCCCAGGGTCCTAAATTTTTTTGTATTTGGATAATTTTGATGTAATCTTTTTTGTTCAAGCCTTAACTGTCAAAGTACATTGCAATGACTCATTACTCAATCTATTTTTATCAAATTCGATGATTTAAATCACATTACATTGTATAAGGTAGGATTCTGCTTCAATTTCTAGAACTGACCATGACCGTTTACGTCAGCAAGAATAAAATTGATATATAAAATTTGCCTATCCACCCCAATTTTCCCCCAAAAATAGGATTAAAATCTGGTAATTTATTTTATTATATTGGCCTTTGGGATAGAAACATCATCCAAATATGAGCATCGGTAGGGAGTTTTTATTCAACATTAGGGATAGGTTTTACTCATTGGTAGGGAGAGGTATGAGCATCGCTAGGGAGAGGTTTTACTCATTGCTAGGGAGAGGTATGAGCATCGCTAGGGAGAGGTTTTACTCATTGCTAGGGAGAGGTATGATCATTGCTAGGGAGAGGTTTTATTCATTGCTAGGGAGAGGTTTTACTCATTGCTAAGGAGAGGTATGAGCATCACTAGGGAGAGGTTTTACTCATTGCTAGGGAGAGGTACGAGCATTGCTAGGGAGATTATACTCATCACTAGGGAGAGGTATGAGCATCGCTAGGGAGAGATTTTACTCACTGCTAGGGAGAGGTTTTACTCATCACTAGGGAGAGGTATGAGCATTGCTAGAGAGCTCGAGGTTTTACTCATTGCTAGGGAGAAGTTTTACTCAACACTAGAGAGAGGTATGAACATCGCTAGGGAGAGTTTTTATTCAACGCTAGGAGGTTTTACTCATCGCTAGGGAGAGGTATGAGCATTGCTAGGGAGAGGTATGAGCATTGGTAGGCAGAGGTATGAGCAACACTAGGGACAGTTTTTATTCAACACAAGGTAGAGGTTTTACTCATCACTAGGGAGAGCTTTTACTCATTGCTAGGGAGAGGTATGATCAATGCCAGGGAGAGGTTTTACTCATCACTAGGGAGAGGTTTTACTCATCACTAGGGAGAGGTATGATCAATGCCAGGGAGAGGTTTTACTCATCACTAGGGAGAGGTTTTACTCATCACTAGGGAGAGGTATGATCAATGCCAGGGAGAGGTTTTACTCATCACTAGGGAGAGGTTTTACTCATCACTAGGGAGAGGTATGATCAATGCCAGGGAGAGGTTTTACTCATCACTAGGGAGAGCTTTTACTCATCACTAGGGAGAGGTATGATCAATGCCAGGGAGAGGTTTTACTCATCACTAGGGAGAGGTTTTACTCATCACTAGGGAGAGGTATGATCAATGCCAGGGAGAGGTTTTACTCATCACTAGGGAGAGGTTTTACTCATCACTAGGGAGAGGTATGATCAATGCCAGGGAGAGGTTTTACTCATCACTAGGGAGAGGTTTTACTCAACACTAGAGAGAGGTATGATCAATGCCAGGGAGAGGTTTTACTCATCACTAGGGAGAGGTTTTACTCATCACTAGGGAGAGGTATGATCAATGCCAGGGAGAGGTTTTACTCATCACTAGGGAGAGGTTTTACTCATCACTATGGAGAGGTATGATCAATGCCAGGGAGAGGTTTTACTCATCACTAGGGAGAGGTTTTACTCAACACTAGAGAGAGGTATGATCAATGCCAGGGAGAGGTTTTACTCATCACTAGGGAGAGGTTTTACTCATCACTAGGGAGAGGTATGATCAATGCCAGGGAGAGGTTTTACTCATCACTAGGGAGAGCTTTTACTCATCACTAGGGAGAGGTTTTACTCATCACTAGGGAGAGGTTTTACTCATCACTAGGGAGAGGTTTTACTCATCACTAGGGAGAGGTTTTACTCATCACTAGGGAGAGGTTTTACTCATCACTAGGGAGAGGTATGATCAATGCCAGGGAGAGGTTTTACTCATCACTAGGGAGAGGTTTTACTCATCACTAGGGAGAGGTTTTACTCATCACTAGGGAGAGGTTTTACTCATCACTAGGGAGAGGTTTTACTCATCACTAGGGAGAGGTTTTACTCATCACTAGGGAGAGGTTTTACTCATCACTAGGGAGAGGTTTTACTCATCACTAGAGAGAGGTTTTACTCATCACTAGAGAGAGGTTTTACTCATCACTAGGGAGAGGTTTTACTCATCACTAGGGAGAGGTTTTACTCATCACTAGAGAGAGGTTTTACTCATCACTAGGGAGAGGTTTTACTCATCACTAGGGAGAGGTTTTACTCATCACTAGGGAGAGGTTTTACTCAATGCTTTGGAGAGGTATTACTGTATACATATAAATAATCAAACTTCACACAAGACTGATTATAGTGTGTCTGTCATTTGCAGAAGGAGGTCCCCAGAGGGTGAATTTAGTGATGCTATAACATACAATGGGCTAGCATCACCAAATTAACACTCTTGGGACATCATTCTGCAGGCATCATCTGCTATGGGAGACATAGACTCAGATTGAAGTTCCCAAATGGTGAACATTGTGATGTACACCCATTGGAAATCTTGATTATGCAATGTGTCGTCTGCCAATTTGGGGATATAGAGAAACAAAACTAAAAAAGAAATAGATTCTATGTGAAGAAGTTTCTATAGTAAATTTGATAATAAAGATACTGTCTAGAGAAGATGGGGCCTAAGCAGAATGAGGTCCCCAGAGGGTGAATTTAGTTATGCTAGCCTGCTGTGTGGGATAGCGTCACTAAATTCACTCTCTGGGGATGTCATTCTGCAAATGACAGGCACACTATAATCAGGCTAGATTTCATAGGTGCATTACTCTCGTGTCTGGAATAAAAGTGCAGTCTGGAATATAAGTGCACAATGTCAGTGGGGAAAAACCAACGAGAATCAATATAGTGCAGACTGTCATATAAGTGCAGGGTGGGAATTTTTATTGAAATATAGTGTTGCACTTACTAGTAAAATGTTGAATGGGTACTCTGTTAGACCAAAAACAGTGGGGATGGATACATATGCTTTTGCAGTTTCGCATCGCAATATGCATTACAAAATCCTGGTGCTGCGAACCACAATCAGATATATGTTGATTAGCAGTGCAGCGATTCAATTCTTCTATTGACTAGCAGGTCGGTATTAACTGATTTAATAGCACAATTTGGATTGATAATCATTTTTAGTATATGACGTAGTGTGCATTGTACATTCGCATTGGTTAACTAGTGGATTCCCGGCACGTGGTTATAAATTTTTCTGTATGACGCATGCAGTACAACTGCATACTTCCATTGGTTAATGAGCGAAATCCCAGTTTGTGTATATAGCTTGTTTGGGGCCCTTTACACAGCAAATGGCTGCGGGTTAAATATATAATACCGTACTGACCCGCGTTTAGGCCCAGGGGGCCTTTGTTTTATTTGAGCTCAAAAATCCAAGTGGGCTTAAACTCGGATATGGCCCTTTGCAAGTCTTGTAGTTTTATTGGACAACATTCCCATGTTAAAATGACACTATTATGTAAGTACATGTAGTCTTGACTGACAGCCGTCTTGTTCCCAAAGTGTATGCTTGGAGTCAGGAATGCCCTGGTTATTATGTAAGCGGCAATGTGGGTTATCTATAGTCTGACTATAGTTTATATCAATGTTCCGATTTAATCCGATTAGGACTGATTAGGGAAACAATAAGCCCGGCGCTTTATTCGTCATCCATTGTCTACATACATGGCGACTAATTGCATGTTTAACAAAAGCCAGTGAGTGTAATTATTTAACAGCACTGACAAGGCAGTTGTATTTCTACTAAAACGGCATTCTGAACTCCTCGACCTGTGACCTCTGGGGGCAAACGGTGACGGAATCTGACGAGGTTTGCCGAATGCTAAAACGTATAAAAAACGTATACAAAAGCACGTGTTTGAATATTTTGGTTTCGAGTGAATAAAGTTGACGCAGTTTGGAAGACATTTTTGTTAATTGACAAGTTCCCCCTTCTGCTCCATTATGATACCCACTGTGTGTTTACATAACCAAGAGGCCAGTTCTTTGTGTTTGGCCACATGTAGGAACACATAGGTCTACGTTGTCACTGAACACGAAAAATATGTTTTTACAGTACCGGTACTGTAGTTGGAACAGGTGCGCATTGATTAAACTTAAAAGTATTGCACGCTGTCAGCAAGTGGGTTCTATTGTATTTTATGTCTGTTAAACATTTGGTTTCCCCAGGGAAGTATAATTGAATAAAGAAATGTGAATTTAAGATTCACTTTATTTTATTTCATTTAATATTATCACTTACCTACGAATTATAACTTTCCATTTTTCGTGGCATTCTCGCCGTCACCGATCGTTTGTGAATATACTTCTTGGAATTATTTATTTGGGGAGTATCATTAACAAATACTTACTTACCACTGCTGAAATTGAACAAAATTTGGGGTGGGCTTAAACACGAATATACCCCTGTGCATGGAATTTGGCCAAAATATATGGGTGGGCTTAAACACGGGCATGGGCTTTGAACCGGGTCAGTACGGTATACTGATCATTATAAAAATTGCTGAGTGATTTCTCTTCAAAAATATTGCAAATGTAATCGAGAGCATTGCGCTTTGTGCATTTTAATTTTTTTAATCCATGGTCCCATCGGTGTTTCTGAAGTCCCAGGAATTCGTCTCATACATACGACTCCTGGTCAACAATATTTCTAGTACATTTATATTGACACTTACTAATACAGTGCCAGGATTTTATAAACAACACTCTATCGATCAAGATTTGTTGTAGGGAAAAAACAAAATCGGCTGTCTTCCAAAATTACAATTAATACATGAAATAATAAAAACCTGCCGACTGGAATAAGCTTCATGCAGGGTGGAAAATTTTCAATCTCGAGTTCTTGTATTGGATAAAACATAACATGAATTCTTAGCTCTTGAAGATGCATTCAGGGTTCCAGACATGCCCCCCCTAAAGTTTTAACAGTAAATAAAATTTAACATCAATACTGCCTTTGCTCTAAAGAAAATGAAAAAAGTTAAAAAACAAATGTGACATGTGACTTATAAATACCAAACAACGTAATTTGTTATTGAAAATTTAATGTGATAATTATTGCTGTTCCAAGCCTGTTTTTAGTGTGCCTGTCATTTGCAGAATGAGGTCCCCAGAGGGTGAATTTAGTTACGCTGTCCCGCATAGCGGGCTAGCATCACTAAATTCACCCTGTGGGGACCTCATCTTCTCTGGAAAGTTTCTTTATTAACACATTTCTATGGAAACTTCTTCACATAGAGTCTATTTCCTTTTTAATTTAGTTTCTCTATATCCCCAAATTGGCAGATGACATATTGCATAATCAAGGTTTCCAATGGGTGTACATCACAATATTCACCATTTGGGAACTTCAATCAGAGTCTATGTCTCCCATAGCAGATGAGGCCATGTAGAATGAGGTTCCCAGAGGGTGAATTTAGTGATGCTAGCCAACTATGTGGGATAGCGTCCAGTGTTCGCGCTGTCGGTAGCCAAATTAGCCAATGGCTAATATTTTTCAAATTTGGCTAATAAAAATTAAATTTGGCTAAACTTTTGGCTAAACTTTTTTTGCCCCAAATGGAGACCGAAAGCATAGAGTCGTAAAGCTAATTAATACGTAATCATACTTCATGAGAGAGCGAAAGGTAAGCTCTAACATTTAACCAGCCTAATCGCCAAAACACATATAAGATGTACACTGGTTATGTAATTGATTAAGCCGTCTTGATAAGATAAAACACCTAAATCCTTTGTTCATTATAGAAGAGCAGTTCTTAATCAATGGTTGCGTAATCTGCATCCCATTTAATAAACTGGCTTCTCACCATAAAAGTGTCAACGACATAGAGTTATTACAATTAGCTTTGTAGATTTTTTGCGGGCGTTTTTTGCGTATTGTTCGATGTGAAATCCCGCCGTATTCTATATTAATTTTTATGAATTGATCTGCCTGTGTAATATAATGCATACATATGTTCGTATAATATTGTTTTTGTGTTGTTCTAATTTTGTTTTTATACTGAGTAACAAATAAAGTTTAAAGCAAATAGTTTAGTCATTAATTGTGAACCGCCTAGAAAATGAGGATTTAATTTGGCCAAAAACATTTGGCTAAAGTTTTTTTCATTTGGCTAATAAAATTTTCATTTGGCTAAACTTTTGGCTAAAGTATTTTTCGGTCCAGCGCGAACACTGATAGCATCACTAATTTCACCCTCTGGTGACCACAATCTGCAAATGTCAGGCATTAAACTCAGACTTGTGCTGTTCCTCTAAATAAGCGAAACAATAAGAAATGTATGAACAATTTTACATCAAACAAGATAGTGCTGTGCAAGTGTCACTTACTGTTCCAGGTGAGTAACTTTATGCTCTAGATAAAAGGATGCTGGACCACATGTCCCCCAAATAAGGTGGCTTTATTTGACAGGTGGTTTTTTAAGAAATGAAAATTTTTATTCTGGGAACAATCATTGAATAAAACATTTGCTTCCGACTGTCTATGTTGTTTACACATTTGATTATAGATACCAGAATAATAATCGGCAAACTCTTAAGTGAAAAAATTGGCATAACTCCATCAGACATGGTCAGACTGAACCCAATTCGAACTTGACCTGTATTTTCATGTGATTAATCCACAAACTAAATTTGAAAGCTATTTGAGGATCATAATTTATGTTATCATCTGGACAACAAAATAATCAGCAAATTCTAAGTCGAAAGGGGGTATAACTCTGCCAGAAATTCTCATATAAAGGTCACATACCAAGTTTCATCAAATTATGTTAATTACTATTCCAGTTATCATCCGGACAACAAACTTTTCAATGGATGGACAGACATCACTCATTTCTATAGTCCCCCGAAATATCCTTTTCGGGGGACAGATATAATTATAAAGCAAAATAGATTTAATAAAAATCGGCCAGGAACCCTGAGTACATCTTTAATTCATTGAAATTCATGCAGTCATTCGTATAAGTTCATTAACCCTTCCATGACTGAAGCTTCCTGAAATTTTGTGAAAACCCTGTGCCAATGCATTCTCTTGTATATATGCGAGTCGACCATAGGGAGCCTCACATATATAAGAGAATACATTGGCCTAACAATATTTACCTTGACCTTGTAAGCCATTTCATTCTATAATTATAATATATGGAGGCTCCCTATGGGAGATTCAAATAAAAAGAGAATGCACTGGCACAGGATCTTTAATGCTGCACCAGCGCAGATTCAATCATGAAAGGGTTAAACATTAAAACACGGATTATATCATAGTCTCTGTTTAACTGAAATTGTACATAAGGTGATGTGTCTGATCTGATGTTACCTCTTTTTTCTTGTCATCTTTCTTGTTTCCTTTCGCACCTTTCCCAGACTGGTTATCAGCATTGGCAGCAGTTGCTTTTGCTATCTCCTTCATAATAGGTCCAGCGGCTGGGATAACAATCTGCATAAAACAGGAGGAAATCAACTGATCATGCACATGCAAACTGATGACTCTAATGTTCTGTTGAATCAGAACAAAAGCATATCAATAGAGGACAGGCTTGGCATATATGCCGCCTGTTAATATACTTTGAAACTCTTATGCCTGGACATTGCATGAGTTTTTACTTGTATCCAAGTCTAAGTTTAGTGTGTCTGTCATTTGCAGAATAAGGTTCCCAGAGGGTTAATTTAATGATGCAATCCCGAATAGCAGGATAACATCACCAAATTCACCATCTGGGGACCTCATTCTGGATGGCCTCATCTGCTATGGCAGACATAGACTCAGATTGAAGTTCCAAATGGTGAATATTGTGATGTACACCCATTGGGAACCTCGATTATGCAATGTGTTGTCTGCAAATTTGTGGATATAGAGAAACTAAACTAAAAAAGAAATAGAATCTATGTGAAGAAGTTTCGATAGAAATTTGATAATAAAGAAACTTTCCAGAGAAGATGAGGCCTAAGCAGAATGAGGTCCCCAGAGGGTAAATATAGTGATCCAGCCCGCTATGCGGGATAGCGTCACTAAATTAACCCTCTGGGACTTATTCTGCAAATGACAGACACACAATAATCAGGCTTGGTTGTATCATCTTTTTCTGTAATACTGACAATATCTTTTACCCAGCTTATCTTATATGAGGAGTAGATAGCTCAATTGGTTAGTGGGCTGACCTCTGAGCTAAACCTTCGACATGGTTGGGGCTTCGATTCCGACATGGTATCGGTTGGACTTTGTGTCACCATCTGTATTGCCAGTACCATGAGCATCACGAAATGACCATCGATGTTATGATTAACCCTTTACCCAACAAACCGGCCAAAACCGGCCAAATAAAGCTTCAACAGCCTAAAATATCTTCGGTCTGTCTCAATAGAACCATACAAATATGGATATCATTGGAACCGGCTCCTTGACCACATTGTGATAGTTACAGTTATGCCCTGTGCCAATGCATTCTCTTATATATGCGAGTCGACCATAGGTCGCCTCGCATATATAAGAGAATGCATTGGCCTAAAAACAATCTTTTTTTAACACTTTTTACCATTTTTTCTTACATTCTTTAACAATTTTATAATTTTTAATGTGTTAAGCCAATGCATTCTCTTATATATAAGAGAATGCATTGGCACAGGGCCCTTCTGTTGGGTAAAGGGTTAATACTCTGAAAATTATTTCAGGAGCAAAAGAATATCAGACACATTAAAAAACCTACTGGATAAATTTTGTACCTCTGCTCTTCTCACAGTGTCATCCCAATTACACTGTGTTAGGCACACGATCAGATCAGAGGCCGGTGCTAATGGCAGCCCCATGTGTAACAATGTGTGCACATTAAAGAACCATACCATGGCAAAGATGTCATGGGTAAAATGGCAAAATTCATTCTATGGAGCAGGTTTGTACATTGGACTAGTCTATGGGTTTCAAATAGATAATTAAGCAATTTCTCCCTATTGGTTTATTAGGGAGAAGTTTAGTGTGAAGATATTGCCCTGCATCATTCTAGGCTGGTCCATGATTTTTTATATCACATTGGTTTGGCAGTCATGATCTTCTGATCCTGTAGCTATAGACTTTCCTAGGAGATGGGAGTGATTGCTCTCACACTCTCACGCAATTTTTTATTTTAATTTAAGGGTGCTAAAAATCACACTCGTCCCTCTTGTAAAAATGTTTATGGTCACTGTAATGGCTGATTCAATTTTGATCTATTTCAATGTATACTGGAGATAGTTCTATCGCACAATGACACTTTGTTTGAGAAAAACCCAACTTACGATTATATTATGAGGGCGCAATTACACCTGTCTGCTGAATTGCGAGAGCAAATAAGTGTTCTCGCTGTGTTTTCCTCATGGGAAGGACTGTAGCTGTATAAAGTGAGTAATGTTGCAATTTAGATGCATGTCACCCATGTTCGGAATGTTTTATGCTTGAAAATAGTTTACTATCTTGGTGCCAAATTTGGTAGCAAATCTCTAAAGATGGACTATCTTTTCCCCGATTCCTGGGGTATGACATAATAAATATAAACTGAGAACATCTGTCCGGAAAAGTTTCTATCAATAAATATAAATTTTATTTAGAACATCCGCGGGTCAGTTTAATTGGCTGTTTTTAGAATAGAAATCCGTGAGAATAGGTTTGGAGAGTAGCAAAAGTGTACCAAGAAGAACTCTATCTTGTTAGCACCATCAATTACAGCCAGGGTCCGCGCTGGACCGAAATTTACTTTTGCCAAATAATTTGCCAAATGAAAATATTGTTTGCCAAATTATTTTAGCATTTGCCAAATGCTATCCCCGATAGTATCATTTTTTGCAACCATAAGTCTTATGTTTCGACACTCATGGTTTGAACAACTTTTGATATCGATAGAAAAGCAGGTAGTTAATAATTATTTATACTCGCATCTCTACTGTGGTTTACCATACAACAATAAGCGATCACCGAAAAATACAATGGTAGAAGGGTTTCTCCATCAGAAGGACACATCCCAGGACTAATGCTATGAGATTAACTGCATCTTAATAGAGGTGTTAACTTTCCCTAAACCTTATAAAACACCACTAATATAATTACGTTGTAAGAGTTTCCTGAAATTAATGGTATATATTTCAAATTGCTTGAGGAATTGAAAAGTGACTTGCCAAAACTTTTGCCAAATGAAAATATTTTTTGCCAAATGTGAATTATTTTTGCCATTGGCAAATTTGGCAAGTGGCAGCGCGAACCCTGATTACAGCGTCATTGCATTTCACCATGATCTTACAATCAAAATAACCACTTTATTATGCCGTTATAGACAAATAATATACAAAATCTTGAGATGAATCTGTATTTTATTCACAAAATACCTATTTCTAGTCTTGAGATTGGGATTTATAAAAATTATGTTGTTGTTGTAATTGTGGCTGGAAGAGATAGATTATCTTTAAGAAAAGATATTGACCTGTTAGCAGTGAACATTGTAATTATTTTAAAACAGAATAATACTCAAGACATATGCCAGACTTGTGCTGTCATGACACAATCACAATTGTGCCATAATGCTTTAGACTGATAGCCAATAACATATGAGAGCAGTTTTGTGGATTCATATACAAGATTCCCTCTCATATAATAATCACAAACCTTCCAGATCCTCATCAGAAAGGAGTGTGCCATCAGTATGTGGTCACTATAGAATGGAGAACATCGACCGACAAGCTCAGATAGCAAAACGTAAGCTCGAACAAGGACATCTAATTGTTTGACGCTGTCGAAATCTTCTAGCGTCATATTAGGATTGGCTGGAAGAACACCTGGAATAAAAATAATCAGAGATTTTCACCCTGGTATGACATTTATTTACAATTATGGCATGTGTTGGATAAAGTATACAAAACTGAGATCCAATATAATTCGGTCACACTTATTAAAATTAGTCAGATCACCGATGTGTAGCAACAAAGAGCCTAGTTTTTGCTTGGATGAGAGACCATTGTGGTATACTGTTATCCTCCTTCAACGACTTTCACTGTGCCAACTTAACTCTTTCTATACTAAATACTCATTGATGAGTAGTTCCTTTAGGAAATATTCAGAAAATAAGTTCAACAGATGGACATACAATTGTTGAACTAAGTGAACATTTCACTCCAATGAATAGGAATCCTTCTGCACTTGTATTTTCTTTTCATCTGTTTGGTTTACTGATATTATTACCGTATTCTCGCGGGTATAAGACCAGGGGGCCTAGGGAATAAATAGCTTGAAAAGGCATGGGTGGTCTTATACCCCGGAAAAATTTAGTATTTCGGATGTAATCACCTGGACTGGCGAAAATATGGCGTTGAACAATGGATGAGTAAGTATATTTAGCGTAAGTATATCGAACATATCTCATTTCTGCATTTCGAGGTATACGTAACTTTACCAGAAGGCTGGGTTTTCCCCACATTTAGTTTCGGTTTTGCACGTGGTCGATACAGAATTAACGTTGAATTGGAAATCTTACACAGAAAATATGCACAGAAACGAACAGACAAAATAACACATGTGATACATAACACAGTATAAGAATATATATAGGCCTAGAAACGTATGTAAAACTTTGTCTAGATAAATTATTTGGGAATTACAATGGGGATTTATATTCCGATAATCATTTCGTAAACGGAGTCCTGCATTCCGTAAAATATATAGTTTCTGTTGACATTAAAACAAGAATGTTGTGCTTCATATGTCAATCAATGGAAAGTGGGCGTTAAATTTAACTGAGAAATCCAATCGCTATTCAGAATGAGAAAACAATACAGCTTATGCGGTTACATAACTTACATTGTATACATCAATGCATGAAAGGTGTTATATTGATTTATGGTAGACCGTACTCATGGTAAATTTATGACATTGAATAATTAATTAGGGGAACAAATTTTTTTTTAACGGCATGTTGTTTCTTAATTTGGGCCGTTTTACCCTTGGATATAGGGGTTTGAGTTTATCGTAATCGCGCTCCCAAGATCGAATCTGCTTCCGCGAAATTCCCCATTCCCCATCTAACCTTGAATATAGTTTCTTGTATTCATATTTTCCATTCACTCAGTACGACACCTGTCACCATCGATGAACGTCAATAATATGGCCTACTGGCCAGTTATTAATTGAACACAAGACACAAGACACAGTGTAACATAAATCATCTTTATTTTTCTCAAATAGTGGTATATAAACCCATTTTGGAGGGGTTATGGTTAGGGCTAGGGAGGGGGTGGTCTTATACCCCGGAAAACTTACTTCTAGTGAAAATACTGGGGTGGTCTTATGCCCGAAAGTGGGCTTATACCCACGAGAATAAGGTACCTGTTATCCCTCCAAATGAATAATAGACCATTCCAATGTACTCTTTTATAACTGAGTGGGAGAATCCATTTAGTAAAAAAAGGGTTAACTGTGGCAGCAGTGTCGTAACAATGTTTCAAATATCACACTGCCTCCAGTGTCTTCTTCGGAAAGAGTTTTATTACCTCGCACCACTCATTCATTAAAGGTGTATCTGAGAGGAAGTTGATATTGTCAGTATGTTAATCCTGATATGCAGACAAATGCACAACGTAAGATTGTTCAGAATATATTTGAAAACTACAATGGTGCTTTGTGCGCTATGGTCAGGGCAATAGTCGGTGTCAAGCACATTGCAAGAGAATCACTGCGGAATGCGCCATATAAAAATATAAATTATTTTTACCTATAACAACTTCTTTGACAACAGGTATATAGTCAGCAACATTTATCTCAGTCTCTCCATCGCTGGTATCACTGTGGCCATCAGAATGCCGGCTAGTCACATCAACAAACTTGGAATCAATGCTTGGAGACTTGTTACCAGCGCTAGCTTTGCTTTTAGCGGAGCCCTGACCCTTCCTCTTCAAAGCACTTTTTCTACCTTTGAGGAAATATACAAGCTAATTCAAGTATGCACATGGTAAATATTTTGCAATAAATAGGTTAAAGTGGTGTGGAATACTCCACTGGGGTTATCAAATGGGAATAAAGAATATGAAATGTCCATGGTTCATTCAGTCAGCAAATGGTCAATTAATTTTACACTTGCAATACATTTATAAGTAACTAGCTGAAACAGGCTCCCTTTGGGAGCCTTTATTCAGCGTCTGAGGGGCCTGCCAAAATGCAAAGTGGCCCCTTTGTGCATTAGCAGCCTGTGACCCATGTGTGCGCTTCATGCACTACTACTAATTTACATATATTGATCATGTTATTATGCTACTTCAATATATCCTCGGACAAAGAAATTCATATTGGACCTAAATATTGACATTGGTTCATATTGGACTTAATTGGTTCTGATATTATGTTGATGGCGTGGGCCACAGTAAAAACACATCTATAAAGAGTTTACATCTGGTGCTGAAATAGGCCCATAGTGAGCGTATTTGTTTTTTTTGTTATTTATTTACTTAATTTTTTTTAATCAAAATTTTGAAACCTCTGCCAGGGTACCCCAAGTCACCACATCGAATTTGGTTGAAATCATTCTAGGGGTCTGGACAGACAGACAGATAGACTGACAAATCCTACTCCTTTATATATATAGATAACGCCTATGCACACAATATATGCTAACAATTGACCATACAGAGCGTCCCACAAAGATGGCTTTTCATTGAGGTTTATTAATTTTCTGAGATGGTTGAAAGATGCCTGCGATGACTGGACAAAACCTGTTGCAATGGATTATCTTCATCCCATTGTGGTTCACAGATATATCAAAGATTATTCTTATCTGCTATAAGATGACGGAAATACAGGGATGGTCATATTTTACACTCTAAGGGCCATAAATTTAAGAAGGAATGAATGGACAACTCATGTTACATATGGACAGTGTTCCCTTCATGCTGCCTCTTGAGTATACTAAAGATCATTCAAACATTAACTACGATATCTGAGATACAGAGATCCGATTTTTAACACTGATCATTTTCATTCTAAGGGTAATAACTCTACAACACATGAATGGACGAAACCTGTTCCATATGGATATCCCTTCCCCCCATGGTGGTTCATGAGCATACCTAAGATCATTCACATCCAACATACCATGACTGAGATAGAGAACCCTTTCATGACGGGAGCTGCGCTGGTACAGCATGAAAGATCCTGTGCCAGTGCATTCTTATATATCTGAGTCTCCAATAGAGAGCCTCGCATATGTAAGGGATTGCACTGGCTTACAAGGTCAAGGTGAATATTGTTAGGGCAATGCATTCTCTTATGTATGAGAGGCCCCCTGTGGGAGACTCCCATATATAAGATAATGCATTGGCACAGGTTGCAAAATTTCAGGAAGCTCCAGTCGTGGAAGGGTTAAAGTTGTTATGGATGAATGGATAGATGGACAGACATAGAGATGGACAAAACCGATATCTATATCCCCCCACCAACTTTGTTTTCATGGGATATATAACTGAAAGTCTTTTGATAATTAAACCTCTCGTTCACAATCAGATCAAACAGAACAATAAAGTACCTCACTTAATGATTTTTGGATCCTATCTCAATACAAACCTTTAGATGACCTTTTGCTGTCGTGAGCTGCTGAGGCAGCGGCTCTTGATGCTGCTATAGATTAAAATAGAAGCGGTATGTTCATCAGTATGGCAACACAACTCAACAAAAACACACAATTAGTGTCAATATTAGGGTGTCATAACACTGGAGCGGGGACCTACTTTGAAAAATCTCAAACAATTTTTTCTTAATTTTAACATCAATTAGATACACTTTGAAAGCTTGTAAATATTTTAGACCGCTCAGCTAGGTCCTTTAACCCTTTACCCAACAAACCGGCCAAAACCGGCCAAATAAAGCTTCAACAGCCTAAAATATCTTTGGTCTGTCTCAATAGAACCATACAAATATGGATATCATTGGAACCGGCTCCTTGACCACATTGTGATAGTTACAGTTATGCCCTTTGCCAATGCATTCTCTTATATATGCGAGTCGACCATAGGTCGCCTCGCATATATAAGAGAATGCATTGGCCTAAAAAAATCCTTTTTTTAACACTGTTTACCATTTTTTCTTACATTCTTTAACAATTTTATAATTTTTAATGTGTTAAGCCAATGCATTCTCTTATATATGCGAGGCCACCTATGGTCGACTCGCATATATAAAAGAATGCATTGGCACAGGGCCCTTCTGTTGGGTAAAGGGTTAAGTGGATTGTTTTATATTTGACAGTCATCCCAAATTTTACAAAATCTACAAAAGCTTGTGGTGTAATTTTCTCCATTATCTACACTATTTAGGAATTTGAGTCTTCAAAAGTATATTTCTATCTTTCCAAATGATTTTAACTTCATATCTAAACGACTGAATAAATAATGTCTCACCTGAAAAATGATTTCAAAGGTAAAGATAATTATTTAATATCCCAATAACATGATTTTAGAGGGCGTTATGGTTTATTAATGACCCGATAGGAATGATTAACAGATGAGGGCCTAGGCCCTAGGGCTGTTAATCATTCCTGGAGGGCAGTTAACAAACCATGACACCCGACAAATCATGTTATTACTACTTAACTGGAAGCGGGCGCCTGGTATTAATGAAAACAAAGGTTCATTAACGCCCGCCGCTTGCTTCCGATCAACTTCGACTCAAAATTATGGAATCTTACCTGTGGGTAAAATACAGTAAATCTACTTGAGAAAGCCCTCTAGCGGTAATAATAATTAGTAAAGCAGATTAAAGGGATATTTTCATGCTTAAAACCATTTCATTAAATTCAAATTCAAAAATGTCCTGCAATTTATAAAAAAAACAAGCAGTTCAAGCAAACACAGAATACACAGGTCAATGTTTCTCATTTTATACCAACCTTCACGCCTGAGTGTGGCATCGTACTGCATATTGAATATGAGATCAATCGCCCATTCAATCTGGTCAACAGCATCTTGTAAGGGGAAGTCATTCACATACAACCATTGTGCAAACTCCAATAAATATTCCACCTTCTGCCAATCTGAACTCTGACTCTATAAGCACAAAATGTACATACAAAGGTTAAAATTACCCTATAAATCAAAATCATTACAGAACAAAGAAGGTCATACGGTCAAACAGAAAAGCTCTAAAGTGATCATTTAACAATTGTATATGATAAATAGACCTGAGGAAATGGTGCCGGACATTGCAGAATGAGGTCCCCAGACAGCAGGGAATCGTCACAAAATTCATCCTCTGGGGAGCTCATTCTGCATTGACTCATCTGCAATGGGAGATGTAGACACAGATTTAAGTTCCCAGATGGTGAAGATGGTGATGTGCACCCATTGGGCACCTCAATTATGCATTGTGTCGTCTGCCAATTTGGGGATATATGTATAGAGAAACTAAACTAAAAAACAAAAAAGAAACTTTCTAAAGAAACGAAAAACATGTTAATTTGATATTAACCCTTTGAACCCGAGAGACCGGAATACCGATCCAATCCTTATATTCCTATATCCCGGAATAGCGGTACGGAAATCATAGTCCGGATAGTATTTGACATGAAATTACAGCACAATAAATGCACATATCAATTTGAGTTGTACTTCTACTTTGCACACATGCGTCACATGTTTACCCATGTGACTTTGAAAGACAAACTTATGACAGAGGGTCTGTTTCTTCGCGCATGCGTAGAGGCCTATTTTGAGAAAAAAATCGCTTTTTATCGTCGGAAAATGGGAAGTATTTCGTTAGAAATTTCGCAATCAAAGCCCAAATTAAATAGAATTGTGCTTCTACTTTGCCTGAATGGGTCACATTCATGTTCATACCTCTGACTTTAGCAGCCAAATTGGAAACAAATTGCGCATGCACACGGGTGCATTTTGAGAAATGCCTTTTATCGTAGGTAAAGGATAAGAATTTTGTTATAAATATATAGCGCGACCAAAGGAAGCCGCAATATAATCTACATGTATATTGAACGTGGAATAGACTGTTTGTTGAAATACCTTGTGACATATTTCACCGCAAACTAGTTCAGTTAGCATAGTTGATTGCCGTATAGTTGAGCGTGTATACATGTATATACATCCCAGTTAAGAGCATTATGAGTTATATATATATATATAATGTCAGGCGCCTCGGGTTGGGGCCATTTAACGTTCAGAATGTCAGGGTTCAAAGGGTTAAAGATACTTTCAAGAGAAAATTAGGCCTAAGCAGAATGAGGTTCCCAGAGGATGAATTTGGTGATGGTAGCAGGGTAGCGTCACTAAATTCACCCTCTGGGGACCTCATTCTGCAAATGTCCAGCACCATATTTTGAGGCCTGCATATAGATGTTTGTTTATAGAAACATAGGAACATACTGTCAAAGCTTCGATAGCCAGCTGATAAGAGGACATCTGCTCGAGGGTTTCTTTCGACGCCAGCGCAACTCTTCTCCACATGTGGGCCACGTAATCTTCATTCTCGTCCTGTCAGAGTGAGATGTAACCATTATCAGATGCAACTCGTATACGTAACTCAATAAATAATGTCAACATTTTAAAGATTTGTTACTGTAATGCATGATTCAATTTGGCATTTCAAATGAAGACACACCATTAACTAATGAAGATTTTCTGTATCAAACACAGGAAATCAGTCAATATCAATTTAAATCTATAGCAAGATAAATTGCAATAATTTGTATGAAAGGGTATATTAGAATCTATCGTCAATCTATTATATTAGAAAGTGATTTGAAACACTCTGTTGCAGCTCACAGCGAATAAACTTGCTCAACAGAGGTATTTCATTAATTTTGTATCAAATTGCCAGCACACGTCATTCTTTTGTACAAAAAAAAATTAAAGTGATGTGACACACTCCGGTAGAGTGATCAAATAGAAATTGAGAATAATCTTGCTCAAAAGTAGTTATTTTATACGAATATTATTCCAAATTGATAACATACACTGTCATTCATATACCGGTATATTAATTAAATGCAATGACCACCCCCCCCCCATGTCAAAATAATTGGTATTAGTTTATCGCCTCTAGTTTATCGCCTATCCCGAATCGAGATGTAAATATTTACAATTTAGCGTAGCTCAGACAACGTTTTCTAAGGAATGGTATGATCGATTTCTTTGAAATTTTTGGAAATGTTAGTAGAATGCTACATTCCCCAGGTTTGGCATAGCGAATGAGTACTAACTTATCAATTTCACGAACCCAAACAAGCCCATAATATGTCTTTAAATAAAATATCGTTCTCATTGTTTATCAGTGATTTGTTTTGGATGCGCGAAGGACTGTTTTTGCGTAGTTCTGACATCGTAGTTTACATACAGCCGATGTTGTTGAATATTTTGACAGTCATAGTTTAATTCTGAATTCTTAAAATGGGTTTATATGTATTGGCTTTTCTCGAAAATAACTGTTTGATGTAGTCAAATAAGCACATATATGTCATTAAAGGTAAATTTGTAGCAATTTATTTCACAATTTTAAATCAATATATACCAAATTTGTCAAAATTACAAATTGTTATGTTCAAAGACCTGACCTAACATGAACTAATTTTTCAGTATATGAGATATGCAAAATATACAGAAAAGTTTCAACAAAACTACTGGGCATATTACTCTATTGGTTGATAGAGGAATAACTTGCATGCATAAATGAATCAAAGTCTGTTTAGTAAATCTTTAATAATTACTGGCTATTATTAGTAATGGCGGTAGGGTTTTGGAGAAGGTTGTGGGGTAGAGATGTTTAAGAATATGCCTTAATTGTACACAGTTATAAATGAGCGAGAGGATGTATCTACGACATGCTTATTTTGGGGTAGATAAATATGAACATGTAAGTAACAATATGAGTCCCAGGCACACAACAATTACATGTAGAAATTATCAATTAACATATGATAATGCTTTTGTCAGTACAAATAAACATTTTAACCCTTCCATGACTGGAGCTTCCTGAAATTTTGTGAAAACCCTGTGCCAATGCATTCTCTTATATATGCGAGTCTCACATAGGGAGCCTCGTATATATAAGAGAATGCATAGGCCTAACAAACTTTACCTTGACCCTGTAAGACAGTGCATTCTCTTATAAATGGGAGGCTCACATATATAAGAGAATGCACTGGCACATGATATTTAATGCTGCACCAGCGCGGCTCTGGTCACGAAAGGGTTTAGTGAATGAGACCCACTTTAATAATGCATGTCTTTGCATAACAAAGTCATCGTTTTGGTTATCACGGAAAAATAGCAAAGATATCCATAATTAACATAATTAACCCTTTCATGATGGGAGCTGTGCTGGTGCAGCATTAAAGATCCTGTGCCAGTGCATTATCTTATATATGCGAGCCTCCCATAGGGAGCCTCGCATATATAAGAGAATGCACTGGCTTACGAGGTCAATATTGTTAGGCCAATGTATTCTCTTATATATGTGAGGCTCCCTATGGGAGACTCGCATACATAAGAGAATGCATTGGCACAGGGTTTTCACAAAATTTCAGGCAGCCCCAGTCAGGGAAGAGTTAAGTAATTTATTAATTAACTTTGAGTGGCCTAAGCATCACATCCTTCATTATTCTGTTTGTCAAGCTATAATCTTATTTCATTTCAAATTTACGAAGTATACAAATAAGGTGAATGACATGTATAACTTCATGAACAGATAACAAGCAGATAGCATTGGTAGAACACTGGTTTGATATAAATTGATAAATAATTTTCAGATGCACAATAAGCTGTTTTCATTAAAGAAAAAAATTACGAAATGAAAAACAACATAGATAAGCAGGAGCAGCACCTGCATGCAGCGCAAAAGGTGGAGTGAATGATAAAAAAACACCTGTTTAATTTACAAGAAAGTGATTTAGGACTGTAAATAGGTAGAATGACACAAGTGTGTTAACTGGTTAATGTTATTGCATTAGTTTTTTGTGACACGATGACACAAGAACAGGAGGTCAAGTTTAGTGTGTCTTTCGTTTGCAGAATGAGGCCCCCAGAGTGTGAATTTAGTGATGCTATCACCATAGTGGGGAAGCATCACTAAATTCACCCTCTGGGGACCTCATTCTGCTTAGGCCTCATCTTCTTTGAAAAGTTTATTTTAATACCAAATTTCTATGGAAACTTCATCACATAGATTCTATTTCTTTTTTAGTGTAGTTTCTATATATCCCCAAATTGGCAGACGACACATTGCATAATCGAGGTTCCCAATGGGTGTACATCACAATATTCACAAATTGGGATCTTCAATCTGAGTCTATGTCTCCCATAGCAGATGAGGCCATGCAGAATGAGGTCCCCAGAGGGTGGATTTAGTGATGCTAGCCTGCTGAGCAGGATAGCGTCACTAAGTTCACCTTCTGGGGACCTCATTCTGCAAATGGCAAGCACAGTGACAGTTAGCATGACAAATGAATGCAATAACTAGTTAACCAGTTTATGCCACTGTCATTTTATGTTTATTGCACACCCCGAAGACTGTAGATTGCAGAATACTAAGATTGATTTTGGTACTACATGTACCTTATTTCCTAAACATTCTTCAAAATGAATAATAGACCATTCCAACACTGATTCCAATTGAAGAAATTAGTTATTTACATAGATCTCACAATAGTGAAGGCATTTTATGTAATAGTTGATGTTGTCAATGTGATACGTTTGCATTGTCAAGACAGATTTTTTAAATTGAACATTTTGAAACCTTCTGTATTTTGCTGCATTTCAATGGGTGAAGAAGGGTGTGCAATAAATTGTTCTGAATGGTTCTTACATCTTCTGGATATTTAACCCTTTACCCAACAAACCGGCCAAAACCGGCCAAATAAAGCTGCAACAGCCTAAATTATCTTGGGTCTGTCTCAATAAAACCATACAAATATGGATATCATTAGAACCGGCTCATTGACCACATTGCGATGGTTACAGTTATGCCCTGTGCCAATGCATTCTCTTATATAAGCGAGTCGACCATAGGTCGCCTCGCATATATAAGAGAATGCATTGGCCTAAAAAAATCTTTTTTTAACACTTTTTACCATTTTTTCTTACATTCTTTAACAATTTTATAATTTTTAATGTGTTAAGCCAATGCATTCTCTTATATATGCGAGGCAACCTATGGTCGACTCGCATATATAAGAGAATGCATTGGCACAGGGCCCTTCTGTTTGGGTAAAGGGTTAACACTTCTTGACCAGAAAGGCTGTTTCTTTCGGAACCAGAATGGCCGAAAATTTTGTTTGTCAATTGCTGTCATAGCTTGCATTGTTTCCCCACCCGAATTTAATTCATATGGTAGCAGAGTATGTGTACTCTGTGGCGATTGACTCATTATGGAAATTAAATGTCACCAGGTGATTTGATCTGTAATCATAGGAAGCCTCACATATATAAGAGAAAACTTTGACCTAACAATATTTACCTTGACCTTGTAGGCCAGTGCATTCTCTTATATATGCGAGGCTCCCTATTGGAGACTCACATATATAAGAGAATGCACTAGCACAGGATCATTAATGCTGCACTAGCTTCTTACCAATGAATGTACCAATCCAAAGTATATTCTTATAACTAATTGGGAGAACGTATTCAGTAATTGAAGTGTTACTTATGACATTTTTTTTCGCACATGTCATGTGAAATTAAATTAGAACAGTAATATCTAGCATGCAATTTTTCTTGGTTAAGGAGGATAAAATAGGTCATGTTTAAAGCATCGACATTTATTGGGAAATGCTAAATTATCTGCTGAAAAACAGAGCTATGCTCACCCCATATTCCTGTAACAGAATACCAGTATATGAGTGAATTAATAGTACACATCAGGTCAGCAAATTATACATGTTACACAAAACTCAATAATTCAATTAAAGCACCATATTCCTATATCACAAAACACAAACAATTCAATATAACACCATATTGCTAAATTATTTAATATAAGAACACATATATACCACATATGTATCGCAGCATTTTAGTTATGTCAGTTGCTCAGGGCACATTTCTTGCACAATCCTCAGTAACAGTGGTTGTTGAAATGAGTAGAACATGATATATTATCAAATTGTGAGTAAGTGTTTTGTTTGGTGCATTGAGGTTTAATCGGCTAAGCACACTACCATAGCACAATGTTGTCAGTTTTATGGGTGGGAAAATAACTGTGCAAACGGTTTAATTCCCAAAGAAAATCACTCCACTGCAGGTAGAAACCACTGATACCCCCCAGGGTCGCCTCGCATATATAAGAGAATGCATTGGCCTAACAATTTTTTATCATGTTTTTTAAATAAATGTTTCTTACAATTTTTAGGACATAAAATAAAAAAACATCCATTACCCTGCAGGGAGCCCCACACATATATAGAAGCACCTAGAAGAGTGTCGTCTGCTCATGTTTGTCTGGGGCTCTGTATGGGTGAAATTATAAAATTGTTAAAGAATACAAGAACAAATTATTAAAATTGTAAAAAATTGTTAGGCCAATGCATTCTCTTATATATGCGAGGCGACCTATGGTCGACTCGCATATATAAGAGAATGCATTGGCACAGGGTAAAAAAAATCCCGACTTCCGACTGGATTTGATATGGCGGGTCACAATTTTGCTCAAAGTAGTTATTTGTATAAATAGTATATCCAAATTGATCACACACGTCGTCATTCTTATATATTAATCTCGATGGGGAAATAATTTATGTTAGTTTATCTCTCATAGTTGTGTCCCGAATCAAGAAGTAAATATTTACAATTGGGAGTAGTTCAGACAATGTTTTCTATGGAGTGGTACAGTCGATTTGCTTGAGATTTTCGGCGATGTTAGTAAAATGCTACATTCCTCCAGTTGTCATAGCACCTGAATACTAACTTATCAGTTTCACGCACCCGAACAAATCCATAATATGTCTTTAATTCAAAGAAGGTACTATTTATGCTATTTATTAATTTTCACCTGTTTCACCCAGAGTCTGTTTTTTTTTGTGGACGCTATTTCTGTCCCTCATGTTAAAATCAACCTTAAAACTCACCTCCGAATATTATTTATAGAAGTGAGTCATATTATGGTAGAATAAAGATTCCTAAATTGAATTGAAAATAATGTTTGTTGGTCATACACTCAACCTGCAGCCTTATGTTGAGGAACTGAGAATCTGAAACTGAACACTGGATAAAATTGTTATAACAGTAAATAATATTCAATTCAAATTATTTATTACTTGAAGCAAACTTCAAGATCTGAAATACACACAAATGAGGAAGTAATGAAAAGAGCACCTTACCTTAAACTTTTGTATATCCATGTGAACTGTCCTCCCCAATTTAGCTTTTACCATAACTCTATGTTTGAAAATAGCCCTGAAAAAAAAAAGCAAACAACCTCATTTGCCCCTTTTTTGAAAGCAGATATGATTGCGAACCTCCATACAAAATTTCATTAAGATGAAACCATGGCCGAAATATCTGAGAAGATGGACGGACGGACGAACAGACAATAATAATTATAGTGTAATGTAATTTCATACCAACTAATATATGTGTATTCAAGAGAGGACACCATTATTTGCCTACTGGTGAAATAGAAAAGAAAATTAGGCGAGGATGATCTTCCAGGGAGGTACTCAATCACTTGAATATCCTAAAAATGGCTTAATGAGTACCTCCCTGGAGGATCATCCTCGCCTAATTTTCTTTACTCACAACTCAATCGCATGCAATATGGCGAAGAGCATCTCTCTCACCAGTGTCACACCCGTTGACATCAACTTCCCCACACCCAACGTATCCCTCACTATAGTATTCCATGATGACTACTCGCTAAGGGGAACAAAACGCACACGCACAAATCTGGAACAATAAACCTCAGCACAGCACCTCAGCATGCAAATAAAGAGAGAGATAGCGCATATCTTCACTCTCCGTGTACCCTACTACTACTAGGCACTAACAAGAAGGACTTTATTAGTCACCTCCCAATTACTACTGGTGAAATAGTTCAAATATCCAGAAAAACATTTATGATTTACAGACTATGTCAACATACGTTTGCTATGGCCAAGATCTGTTTTTGCCAGAGGATTGGTTATATGATGAAAAGATAATTTTAGTAATACATATATATGTTGATTATCAATATATGTCTATAATTGTTTGTCATTGAAAATTTTTGATTTCATAAATGAATGTCGACTATTGATGCACATATTGAAGGAACTTAAAAATATTTATACATATAAAAATAAAAACTCACAATCTGTGTTTGGTTCTGGGCATATCATTCACTGCCTGGTCAATAGCAGCCAAAGCCTCATCCCATTCACCCTGAAAATAAAAAAAATTTCAATAAAGAAAAGTGTCAGGGACCATTACCTAGAAGTAAACTTTAAGGTCATGTGACTTCAATCAGGTGATAGGAGCCTAGCATTTACATCAATTAAATCATCTTCTGTATACATGATGCAAATCTTAAATATGTTAATTGCTTTGTCATTATGTTTCAATCATCAGCTAGGAGTTGATTGCCCTATATGAAGGAACATATCCTTAGAACATTACAAATGTTGGAGGATAGTATTAAAGATACAGTAAGCATTGGCGGTGGGTGTTGCTGTTAAAATAGTCACATCAGTTCAAACCGCCATAAACAGAAAGAATATTATATTTTTGACAAATTATTTTCTTATACCAATCATAAATATCATGTAAATTGCATCTTATTGTCATGTTAGTACTCTGTGTTAAGTTCTAAAACTATACATTGGAACGGTCTATTGTTCATATGTAGGGATGTTAAAGGAAGTAAAAGCAGACAACATATATCAAAAAGTGTAGAAAGAATCCTATTCATTGCAAGCCTTGAAATAGTGTGCCTGTCATTTGCAGAATGAGGTCCCCAGAGGGTGAATTTAGTGATGCTATCTCGCACAGCGAGCTAGCATCACCAAATTCACCCTCTAGGAACCTCATTCTGCTAAGGCCTAAGCAGAATGAGGTTCCCAGAGGGTGAATTTAGTGATGCTAGCCCGCTGTGCGGGGTAGCGTCACTAAATTCACCCTCTGGACACCTCATTCTGCAAATGACAGACACACTATTTCAAGGCTTGATTCATTGGTGGAAATGTTCAGATAATAAATTCAACAAACGAATAGGAATCCTTCTGTCATTTTATTACCTGTCGTCTGCTCATATTTCCTGAACATCCATCGATCTAAATGAATAATAGATCATTCCAATGTATACTTTTATAACTGATGGAAGGATCCATTTATTAAACACAGGGTTAAATAGAGATTACCTTGTCAGCGTAAGCTTGGAACAGCACCCCGTATAATGAGGCCTGCACAGTCAGATCGTCTTCTGGGTTTCCTATTCCCAGTGAAACCTGAACCTGAGTGTCCTTGACCTCTGAGCCAACTCCGTCACCAGATGCTGCTTTCTCTTCTGCAGTATCCTGCAAATATATTGATTAAAATATGCATTAAAACTAATACAATTAATTAATCAATCAATATTTGGAAAAACCATTTCCAGACAGACCCTGACTGCTAAGGTACAGGTTCTCTACATCTTAGACAGAGTCTGGAGTGATTAATAGTATCTGATTTCATTCCCCTGTATTTTTCTCTTGCTTCATCAACCTGCTTGAATTGATTGACCTCCAAGTTTGGCAAGAGAATCTATTTCATAACCGAAACATAGAATGAATCCATGTAGCTTTTGTCAATTGGTATAACAGGAAAAATTGTAATGTGAAATAATTATAAATGTCAGTTATTGAGAGTTATTGAGAAGTTATCCCTTCTTTCCAATGTGGATGCTCGGCCCAGTTATAAAAGTATATATTGGAATGGTTTATTATTCATTTGGTAGGGTGTTCAGGAAAAATTAGCAGAAAACATGAAAAGATAATACAAGTGCAGAAGGATTCCTATTCATCGATGGGAACTATTCCTCAATTAATATTTAGTAAAGAAAGAGTTAATCCTGGTTGGGATTTGAACGAGGCTGGCTATGATGAGCTGTATGCTTGGCTGCTGAGTGAATCTGAGCCAGTTTATAACCCTTTCATGATGGGAGCTACGCTGGTGCAGCATTAACGAACCTGTGCCAGTGCATTCTCTTATATATGCGAGTCTCCCATAGGGAGAATATATAAGAGAATGCACTGGCCTACAAGGTCAAGGTAAATATTGTTAGGCCAAAGTATTCTCTTATATATGCAAGGCTACCTATGGGGGACTCGCATATATAAGAGAATACATTGGCACAGGGTTTTCGTAAAATTTGAGGAAGCTCCAGCTCAAACAAGACACTGCAGTCAGTGTTAAACCCAGCTGGTTACATTCTGGTGATTTTGATTAAATAATAGGCTGTTTGTTGAACTGATTATCCAAATATTTCCTAAGGGAACTACTCATCAATGAGTATTTAGTACCTAAAGTGTTAAGTATGTCAAAAACAAATGCCTATTTCATGGAAATATTTAGCAAGAACCTCCTGGGTCTACATGAACACTTTTAGTTAAACTGCCTCAGACCTTCTGCCTAAACACAATAGACTTAGATAGCAAATGGAACTTTTGACTAATTAAATTGGAATTGAAAAATTATAAAATCGGCTGAAACCAAATTAAATCTAATTTCAAATACCTCTTTTTTCGTCTTCCTTTCAGCAGTTAATGTGATGCAATCAAGTATGAATTTGACCGGTTCTCTGAGTAACTCTCGTTCAATTGGTTGTCCAATCAAAGGCAAGCAGGCATTCCAATAATGTCTCGCAGCTGTCATTACCATCTCAAAGTTCCCAGAATTCTTTGCAAATCTTTAGGTGAAATAAAAACTCTAATTGATAAAGTGATTGAAAATTTACCTGATATTCAGCGATATACCAAGATTTTAATATTTCATAAAAATAATCCCTGGGAACAATTTCTAAATATTTCTGTGTAAACATTTCTATTTATATATATTTAATTTCAATTTCCTTTTGTAATATTTATCTTTTTAAGAAGCCAATAATGATTGTTAAAGTGATGTGAAACACACCAGTAGAGTGATCAAATAGAAATGGAGAATAATCTTGCTCGAAGTAGTTATATTTACGAATATTAATCAAATTGACAATACACACGCCATCATTCTGATATAATAATTAATCGAATGCAATGACTTTCGATGATGAAATCATTTGTGTTTATTTATCGGCGATAGTTGCGTCCCGAATCCAGATGTAAATATTTACAATTGAGCGTAGTTCAGATGATGTTTTCTATGGAGTGGTATGGTCGATTTCTTTGACATTTTCGGCGATGTTAGTAGAATGGTATATTTCCCAGGTTGGCATAATGCCTGGGTACTAACTAATCAGTTTCATGCAACAGAACAAGTCCATAATATAAAGTTATTGTACAATGTTGTGTACTGAATGTGTTTTTCTTGTACGAGTCCAGGTTGTGGTGAAAAGTCATATTGGATGAGACACGCAGTGTCGAGTCCAATATGACTTTTCACCACAACCTGGACGAGTACAAGAAAAATTCAAACTGTACACAATATTGTATAATGACATTTTTATTATCCATCTGTATGTTTATCAAAATTTTGGGAATAAAACTTTTGTGGTTATTTTTGGTATTTGTCTGCACTTAATTTCTCTATAAAAGCCTGTATTTTGATCATCAGAAAGCATGATTTGGAAGAGTAATCACGGAAGTAAAAAAAAAAAAACTCAATGCTAAAGTGAAACGTCTGCTAAATCCACCAGCGTTGCGCGCGCATCACAATTTCACCCATTCATTTCACAATAGAGTTAATTGTTGACGTCACAGAGTCCCGATAAAAAAAGACATATTGCACACTTGGGAGTCCAATATGACATTCGGGAGTCCAATATGACTTTTTCCCGGATTATCACGTGGCGGCTTTTGCCCAATCAGAAATAGTGTTAGTTATGGGATGGATAATAATATGTCTTTAAAGATGGTCTATCTCATCCCAGCATGTTTTATATAGATTCCAAGGTATAAAATAAGATATATGAATCAAGGAAACCTGTCCGAAAAGCTTCTATAAATTAATATCAATTTTATTTAGAATTTATTATGACACTAGGGGATTGCCCGTCAAAATGACGGGTATATAAATGTTCTTCGTTACTTTCAGGTATTCGCGGTCATGGGCAAATTATCATTTCTATATCAGCAATGGATTGGTCAGGCTTCTCTTTCACCAGAGGCGCGTGGGAACACTTTATTGAACTAAAACTGTATTCTGTACCCCCACATACCCCACATATATGCATGCACATTTGGAACGCAACACAATCAACACATTACTTTATTACTGTATTTACTAACTGAAACAGACTCCATTTAGGAGAGTTTATTCATGGGCGGAGGGGTCTGCAGCCCCTTTACAGTATGCTATGAGCCTATATAGTTTGGGAGCACTGAAAAACTGTATTTTCTACCACCATCCACATATATGCATGCACATATGGAATGCAACATAATCAACTTATATTACTTTATTACTATTATATATATTACAGAAACTGAAACAGAGCCTTTATTCAGCGACGGAATGGCCTGCAGCCCCCGATGTGCGCTTCGCGCACATGCATTATAATCTTGAACAGGCTCCCTTCGGGAGCTTTTATTCAGCAGCGTTTTGGGCCACAAGCCCTGCACTGCGGCCCATTTTCACACTTCACTCCAATTTTTATATTGTACTAGAGGATGGACCCGGCGATGCACGGGGAAAATAGAGATTTTAACAAATAAACATAGGCTACTTCATGTAAGAACACACAAATCCACCCGC
This sequence comes from Siphonodentalium dalli, assembly GCA_032622095.1. Lineage (NCBI taxonomy): Eukaryota > Metazoa > Mollusca > Scaphopoda > Gadilida > Siphonodentaliidae > Siphonodentalium > Siphonodentalium dalli. The sequence continues at coordinate 192,295,141 of CP136062.1, read as the reverse complement.
GTGTTTATTTTAAAATACATTTGACAGAAGGTGAACTCCTGTGGTGTATTTAAAACACATGTTATTCAGTTGAGTAACGATATTTCGAATAAAAGTTGCCGAAAATGTCAAAAAACACTATTACGCTGCTGCTCTTAGATTTCCTGCTGTCTGGTCGCCCGATTCCGCCTCGGTTTTTTGTGAAAAAAAAGTTTCTTTTTTTTTCCGGCGGCATTACTAAATAGACGAAAAAGTGCAAGAGCAATTAATTATGTCCGCTAATGTGTTGCTGAACGAATTGACTTATGCGCGGAAGTGGCGTAATTGCCCTCTGTACTGAACGTTTAACTATGACGTCACGATAAAAATGGATACATGGTTACGGATTAAAATGATCCCGTAACATGAAAACGCGACGTCTGGTGCAAACAGTACCCAGCCCATGTCCTTCCCCGGGTCAAGTTACACCTAGATACCAAATTTCGAGGCGATCGGGCGAGAAACCACAAAGTGTATAGGGAACACACATACACACACACAGACATTCGCATTTATATATTAAGATACTAGAGGATGGACCCGGCGATGCTCGGGAAAAATAGAGATTTTAACAAATAAACATAGGCTACTTCATGTAAGAACACACAAATCCACCCGCGTGTTTATTTTAAAATACATTTGACAGAAGGTGAACTCCTGTGGTGTATTTAAAACACATGTTATTCAGTTGAGTAACGACAATTCGAATAAAAGTTGCCGAAAATGTAAAAAAAACACTATTACGCTGCTGCTCTTGTCAAGAAATTCTGCGTTTCCCCCCAATAATGATCTGAGTGGTTCTGGAGGCGGCTGGAGTGCATACAGTTTTACTTTGCAATTGGAACAACACAAACCACCTGGCTCTCCCGTAAATTTCAAAGCTCTGCAATGCTGGCATACTATGTCCATTCGTCCAACACATACTTTTTCAACATTTTCGTAATTTATTTTCTGGTATAAGTGAATGCCGATTTGCTCCAGTCCACCTGGTCTTGCCTAAATCTTGCAGTACGTTTTCTATCAGCAATGCGACGTCTCTTCCGCTGCTCAGTTGATTCTTCTTGTCGGGATTCTGCCATATGTGTTCTATTACGTATCTTCCGCTGCTCAGTGGATTCTGCTTGTCGGGATTCTGTCATATGTGTTCTATTATCGATGTGTCGTCTCTCCCGCTGCTCAGTGGATTCTGCTTTTCGGGATTCTGCCATATGTTTTCTATTATCGATGTGTCGTCCGTCCCGCTGCTCAGTGGACTCTGCATGTCGCGATTCTGCCGTATGTATTCTATTTTGGACGTGTCGTCTATTCTGCTGCTCTGGTGTTTCCCGCTGTCTGGTCGCCCGATTCCGCGTCGCTTTTTGTGAAATGCGAGCCAAGTTTGATTTTGTTTTCGGCGGCATTACTAATTAGACGAAAACGAGCAAGAGCAATTAATTATGTCCGCTAACGTGTTGCTGAACGAATTGACTTATGCGCGGAAGCGGCGTAATTGCCCTCTGTACTGAACGTTTAACTATGACGTCACGATAAAAATGAATACATGGTTACGGATTAAAATGATCCCGTAACATGAAAATGCGACGTCTGGCGCAAACATTACCCAGCCCATGTCCTTCCCCGGGTCAAGTTACGCCGAGATACCAAATTTCGAGGCGATCGGTCGAGAAACCACAAAGTGTATAGGGAACACACACACACAGACATTCGCATTTATATATTAAGATAAAACATTATTTTATACATATCAATTTGCCGTCTTCCGTATATGTACTCCTTCGATTCCACACGCAATGCACAACTTTCATAACAAAGACACAATCCATTACAGTTTATATTCACACAGAAGTGGCATATTAAAAGACCATTTAGCACTCATTTCCAATGATGGTATAGAACGTTCGAGTCTCGACACTACACCCTATGCACTTCCACGACAAAAACAACATGCATTACTTATATTAACACTCAACCTGATCTGACAATTAATTTATAGCGCACATTTTCAACAACGCTTTTGGTAGAGCCCATGGAAATTTTGTCAATGCAATAGCAACGCAAGTGTGTGACGTCACAATCATGACGTCATTTCGACAAACGTCAGAAGAAATAGTGTCTACTTGAGTGCAAATGTGGCGTTAGGGGACCATGCTCAATCTCATGTTCTCTCTGACCAATCGGCATGAAAGTTGGTGAGTCATCTTCTACGGCAGAATATTGGCCGTGTTCCAAATTTGGGCTCCATTGGACACATGGTTGAAAAGTTATAAATGCGCCAAAAGCGTGACCGAGTTATACACACACACACAGACAGACACACACATAGACGACGGGTTTTATATATATAGATTCATGGGACGATGTTCAGAATTGAATATGAATTACAATGCTGTGTAATTGACATACCGGGCACTATTATGGAATGCTTGCATAGCTTTTCTTCGTAGTGCATTCTTGCCAGCCATGTTCTCTACGAGGCTTTGTCCCAGAATACCACTAGCATAACTCAGCATCTCTTGTTCCACCATGTGCTTATGTCTAGAAAATTATGTTAACATTTTCAATAACTATATAGTTGTAAGAAGTTAAATAAAGTTATGGAGAAGACTGAATGATAAATAGAGGATCTACAAAGAATCCCCAGTTTATAGCGGAGTTTACAAATGAGTCCAGTAAATTAGGTCTGGACCGAGCCTTTGGCGAGATCCAGACCTAATTTACAGGACGATTTATGTAAATTCCGCTATAAACTGGGGACGAGTTGTAGTTCAATTTATTACATGATCCAAAACCTCGACAAAACATACTTAAATCAACAAATGGGTTGTGAAACTAACATTGGCTTCTACAAGGCATGCAATGGCATTTCGCGTAACTATGCGTTGTATGCCAGCATAAAGAAATAGTCTCAGATAAATAAAGACTCTTTGGCATATTAATGATGTGTATTTAATGACATAACTTTTCAAACTCTTCATTCATTATAGTTTGTTGGAAAAATGTTGGAAGACATAGACGTAGCGTACGGAATGTAAACAGATGACAAACCAGAAGTCAAAGGTCACCTGGCACTATTTCCTGTTATTAAACAAATGTTTAATATCACAATTTATAGAATGGTTTATTGAATGGAATAAGGGTAGGATCATGTAATAAAATGATGTTTAACCTCAAGTCACTTTAAAAATGAATGGCTACATGGGAATGCTTATGTATATCAAACATGTATTCATCCAAAAATGAACTCTATTCCTCCCTCACAAACCAAGCCATATAATAATCTCATCTTGATACATCAACTCCACAGCATCAAATATTTCTAAGTCGAACTAGAGAAACATGAGGCATGGCATAAAACACCAACTGGTTGACATAAACTCTGTGATCAGAATTGAATGCTCTTCCAATTCACAACTTCAATAAGCCTGAGTTTAGTGTGCCTGTCATTTGCAGAAAGAGGTCCCCAGAGGGTGAATTTAGTGATGCTATCCCGCACAGCGGGCTAGCATCACCAAATTCACCCTCTTCGGACCTCATTCTGCATGGGATCATCTGCTATGGCAGACATAGACTCAGATTGAAGTTCCCAAATGGTGAATATTGTGATGTACACCCATTGGGAACCTCGATTATGCAATGTGTCGTCTGCCAATTCGGGGATATAGAGAAACTAAACTAAAAAAGAAAAAGAATCTATGTTAAGAGGTTTCTATAGAAATTTGATAATAAAGAAACTTTCCAGAGTAGATGAGGCCTAAGCAGAATGAGGTCCCCAGAGGGTGAATTTAGTTCTGCTATGTGGGATATCATCACTAAATTCACCCTATGGGGACCTCATTCTGCAAATGACAAGCACCTTATATTCAGGCCTGATCTTCATTATTGGAGATTGCAAGCATTTCAGCAGTTTTATTGAATCAGGAATGTGGGAAAGTTTCGTTATGAAAAAATTTCAACCGAATGCAATATGAAATAAAAGGCAATACACTGTGATGGTTTTTGACAATTGTCTCCTGGTTGAATCATTAACCCTTTCATGGCGGGAGCTGCGCTGGTGCAGCATTTAAGATCCTATGCCAGTCAATTCTCTTATATATGTGAGTCTCCCATAGGGAACTTCACAAGGTCAAGGTAAATATTGTTAGGCCAATGTATTCTCTTATATATGCGAGGCTCTATATAAGAAAATGCATTGGCACAGGGTTCGCAAATTTCAGAAAGCTTCAGTCATAGAAGTGTTGAAAAATAGAGGAAACATACTGGTCGAGTCTCCGATTTTTCGGTTGTGTGCTCAGCGTACTGAATCTGAGAGCTTTTTCGCTACACATAATGACGAGAGTGTGCAATTTATTCTCATGACAGATGAATGTCAGTCTGGTCCACAGCTGAAGTTCAACAAAGCGATCAGTCCACCGAACCTCCTCTATCATCTTATATATCTACAAGGAAAGAGAGTTATATTTATACAATTTAGGCTCCTCTACTTTTTGAGAAAAATAAATTACTGGTGGGCCATAAATCAATGCAAAGTCAATTTCCCCATTTCTCAGATCAAAAAGGTTTCAATAACAAGTGCACAAACTTGTTAACTTCAGAATTTCGGAAATGAGATTTCCTTAAAAAAATCGTGAATTTCCAGGAAAAATATTGAGATTTTTATAGCGGCTCAAAACTGCTCTAAAGAGGAATTTTTTAAACGACATTGTACCTTATGTACTGTATTAATCTATTCTAATTATATTTGGAAATGGCAAATTGCATTTTGTGATGAAGTTTATGATCAGCTACATCCTCGAAAAGTTTTCTACATTTTACTTTGTTTCGGCAGGTCATTTTGTAAACCATAAATGCACACTGTCATTGCAGAGTGTGCAGTAGCCTATGTGAGTCAAGCACGCTGTCTTTTTGTCATATCTATGCATTTAAACTTTAAAAACATCCATGAATTTTTTATTTTAATATGTAGTTTGTGCGACATTGTTTGACATTTTTTGAAATGGCAAATTGTGTTCGCTGTGAGGCAGACACTGACTCCGTTTGCCAATTAGGGCTGGGCGATATTGGCCCCAAAAAATATCGCGATATTATGGCGACAACATCGCGATACACGATATTATCGCGATATTATTTTGGTATATTACAATTGGTAAGTACAATGTACAATATATGCAATATTTCATGAATAAAGTTTGCACAATACATCCCTACGTTTTATTTACGATTTGTGGGTCATGTGAGGTCGAGTAAATGTGTATTTAACAATTATCAGTAACATCACAGTATACATGTATATAATGACCACTCGTCTGCAACAATTGACAGTTTGCCGACGGAGAAATAATAACTTTGAAACAAAGGGATATAATCATATAACACGGCCCACGTGCGTTTTCGCATATATTTTTTAGAGTTATATCCCTTTGACCAAAGCGCTCAACACCATGCACACATTAAGCACCGCATTCGGTTTCAAATTGCCATTTTATTAATTCGTGAGGAATTGGTTGTTTGTGAGACTATTTATCAGTGGTAATTGGTAGTTGGTAGCACCGTGGGACTTCAATGTCCATACGGCAGCCCTGGGAATTAGCGTCGACAATGCCACAATGGGCAGTGCCGAGGCAAAAGCCGACTTGAAATGAATTTGCGTCGGCATTTTTTTAGCTGAGGAAAATAAATATAGACAATCATGTTCAATTAGTTTGTGAATTTGACATTTGTTGAAGCGATAGCAATGCCATGATCCGTACGGCACATGTCCACAAAATCATTTTACTCGCAATTTGCACACATTGAGACGATCAGCTAGACTAAGTGTGGTCAATATAAAATCTGACATCATAATCCGTCTCCAAGCAACCGGTTATGGTTGATAGAGCATGCTGCACCAACTTGAAAGGAGGTCATTGTGCCAGTCGCATGCGCGCGACATACCAATCTCACAGTGTAGCCAACTGATGCTACTAGTATCTCTTTGATGTTTCCGACGAAGCATATCCAACTTGACAAGCACGTGCTCCGATGTTTTAAAACGTTTTCGACTGCGTATTTCCCGGAAGTTTGGGACTATTATACTTACTCTAACTTCGCTGTTTGTTGGGACCATATGATGGGTTTCAACCTACATGGAGAATATTACAACTTGGGACGGTATTACGATATTATTATTTCAGACGATATTATTGACGATATCAAAATTAAAACCGGCTATACCCGATATATCGTCATACCGCCCAGCACTATTGCCAATCCAACTTTTTGACGATTGGGAGTTGCAGATATATTTTGTAAACAATTGCATGAACATTGCTTACTATTAAATTTAGATCTTTGAATGTGTATTAATAGTAGTTTGATGTTCTTGAAACTAATACTTCAAAAAGGCTTATTCTGTCTCAAAAGTGTGTGTTTCAAATTACACTCGATGTATTGTTACCGGACTACCTGCTGTCCACGGGCTCTTACACCCAGTATGCTTTGCACTAATGAACACCAGCTACAGCTTGTTTGAACATTGTATATGACTGTCATTGGGATTCATCGCCCCCTGTATGTGTGCATTGACACGAGTCAGCAGGTATATATATATCCACGGGACAGCTTAAATCGTGAGATTTGCATCCACGATCGTGAGGGTGTGAGATGGGGTGTGAGATTTGCATCCATGATCGTGAGGGTGTGAGATTTGCATCCATGATCGTGAGGGTGTGAGATGATGGGGTGTGAGATCATGAGCCTCACACCAAAATCATGGGAGTTAAAGATGCATAAATCCGATTTAACACCCCTCAATTACTATTTATTTGGATTCGGGGGTAAAAAATATTTGATTCGAGTCGAGGAACCCACCTTTCAAAGCTGTCAGAGTTATCTATATCGATTTTTGAAATCTATTATTTTTCATCCCCGAAAATTATTAGTGGCCAATAAACAGTCGACGAGCCAGTGGTCTCGGTCCAAATTGCGGATGAAGATGGATAACTCTAAAATCAAGAGGTTTTGTGTCGATAATAAGGCCTAATTTCGTCAAACAACATGTTGATAAATAACACATTTCGGGCAATTTTATACAATAGTTGACAGTGGTCATCATTATTTTTGGGCAATTAATCAATTCTGATAACTGAAGCGGCATTTCTAAAAATGTTGTTGCTGTTGAAATATGATTATATGGGGACCATCAAATTGGATTGAGTACCTTTAACATGTCTGCATGAAGACAGGTGATTTTATATTTTATTTTTATTTCTGGGGCATACACCGACAATGTGTTCCAACTCCCCATCGGATAGCTCCGGTCTAATTTCAGTTGACCGTGGCCAAACAGATGTCCACGAAAAGTTTGTTGACAGATTCCGGGGGCTTCATTTCCTTCATATTTACCCAATCAGGCATCACTGACACATTATTGGCTGAGATTGTAGTCACAATTCTTCACATTTTTAAACACTTGTTTGAACATAGTTTTTAATTACAGTAATTAATGAATAAAATATCTGAACTGGGAAACAGGTCTTGTCGATCTAACTTCTGCCCATGTTTTGATAAAAAATATATCACTATTATTTCATACAGAATAAAAAGGTTGTATGCGAGGGGTTTCAGGACCATATGTGCACAGGCCTGATAAATTGACTTTGTGTGGCTTTACCACAGTGGTTAATACGTTTTTCTAGTGGTGAATTTGGGGGATAACCAAAACAGGTATGATGTTGACTCAAGAATGTTATATCTCCCAATAAATTTCTGGGTTTTTTTCTCTTTTCAGACCTATCTTGGAAGTCGTGGTGCAGAAAAAATATATAATATATATGAATATTAGAACGCAAACAGTTTGAAAACATTTAATTTAAATTTAGATTTAAATCAGCATTATTTAATTGACCTATATTTTCTATATTAATAGATACACACCTCATTAAGGGGTGGAGTTTCTTTGAATTCCATGATTCCATTCTTTGTTAGACTAGCCATTTCTACAGCAGCTATTGCTCTAGTCAATGGATTCTGACCTTCCATTGTGTTCTAAAATCAAGACATATTGTACTGGGTTGATGATTCAACAAAATATTAATGAGAAAAAATGTTAATTGAATTATAAAGTTGTCATTCCAGCACTTCTACGTAAGGTAAATTCAACAACCACAGTGCAGAGGTGGCTTAAAGAGTTTGGTAAATCAGAAGTAAAGAATGTAACATTCAAAGTTTGAAATTTATAAAGAAAAACAGTTGGATCAAAATATTATTTTCTCATTTTATCTACGATATTCTGAAAATAGGCATTTGGTTACCAACTGCCCCCTTACTTACAAAACACAATTTTGTATACTTACAAAACACAATTTTGTATTGGTATTGAACTGAAGGTCAGGTGATTTCAATTTTAATTTCGCACACATATCTAAAACAAAGAATTTAAACATAAAGCTAAACTTTTCAGAAAGAATCTTTCAGCATGAATTTATCAAACATGGTAGAGAGCTAACCTCATCGTCTGCACCGAGTGCCTTGTTAATCTGTTGTTGAGCCATCTGTTTAGCAGTAACCCACGTCTGCAGCAGAATCATCCTGACCCCAATAGGAACGACATCATCTGAATTGCCCCCGTTAGTCACCGCAATCACATACTCGCAAAACTGAAAATATTCAAATGAAAAAATATGTAAATAAAAACACAAAATTCTACTTTCACAAACACCTCCCTTGATACCTAATGACAGCCTAGTCTTTTTTTGTTTTCATTTGCAAACAAACATTTAACTTTTTTAGTTCAGTTTCTCTATATCCCCAAATTGGCAGATGACACATTGCATAATCAAGGTTCTCAATGGGTGTATATAACAATATTCACCATTTGGGAACTTCAATCTGAGTCTATATGTCTCTCATAGCAGATGAGGCCATGCAGAATGAGGTCCCCAGAGGATGAATTTAGTGACGCTAGCCCACTATGCGGGATAACGTCACTAAATTCACCCTCTGGGGACCTCATTCTGCAAATGACAGGCACACTAAACTCAGACTTGTTCCCAAAAATATTTGCCAGATCTGTTTTTGAAATGAAATAGGAAAGCGAATGTCTGCAGGTGAATCTTTCTTGGTGGTCAGATGATGCATAGAAGATTCTCACTATTCAAATGACTCAAAAGTTAACCAGAATGAATGAGTCATTGTCCTTCCCCAAAAACCCTTTCTATACTGAATGGATTCTCCCGCTCAGTTATACAAGTATACATTCGAATGGTCTATTATTCATCTGGAGGAGTGTTCGGGTAGTAAAAGCAGACAATAGACATGTGAAAATATAATACAAGAGCAAAATTATTCATATTCAATGAAGGGAATTGTTCACATAATAAGTTCAACAATGAACTATTTGTTGAACTTATCATCTGAACATTTCCAAAGGGACTACTCATCAATGAGTATATAGTATAGAAAGGGTTAAAGTCATTCAGAAAGACATACTCTTGCCATTATAAAAAATTTTGCACAAAAATGTTGCAAAACATTATCTATAGACTGTTAAAGGCCCACTTAATTTTTGAAGATCACATTATATAAAATATATGCCATATTATATACCATTTGAAAGAGGAAGCTCCAAAACATTCTATTTTCATCTTATTCAATGTAATAAACTGCGAACATGTTGTTTTTGTTGAGTTACTGACGTCAGTTCTAACCTCAAGTTTCTGCACAAAGTCTATTATTTTCAATGGAAGGGGAATATTCCCCTTCCATTGAAAATAAAACTATAGTTTGAATTCTGTTGCATTCTGGGAGCCATAACGGGGGGAATGATTTTATGAGTTCAGCTATTTTCTATTACTCTATGGGCACCTTCTGAGACACAGACCTTCCAAATGGTGATGAATTATAGTATTTTAATCATATTTTATGGCATAGATTGTTATTAAAACTGTATATCAAAGCCCTGTAAGAAAACAAATTATTTGGTGACTTGAAAATTAAGTGGGCCTTTAACTTGACGCGGTAGGGCATTATTTTTTAACAATTTAATGTGACTGTGCATTGAGATGCACGGTCCCATAGTTTCCGCACAACACAGGAAATAGTGATTTGTTATTATAATATATCAAGGTACTCAATCTGATTCGATGGTCCCCATATCATCAGATTCCAACAACAACATTTTTTTAAATGCCACTTCAGTTATCAGAATCGATTAATTGCCCAAAAATAATGCTAACCACAGTCAACTATAGTATAAAATTGCCCAAAAACTTTTATTTATCATCATTTTGTTCAACAAAATTTTTCCGGTTTGTCAAATATCTGACAAAAAAAAGCTACTTTATGTTAGAGTTATCCATCTTCATCTGCAATTTGGTCCGAGACCATCTACTCGTCGACTCTTTACTGGGTCACCTAAATTATCAGTGGTGGAAAAAAATAGATTAAAAAAATTGATATCTGATCACTCTGAGCTTTGATGGGTGGGTTCCTTGACTCAAATCAAATATTTTTTACCCCCTAAGCCAAGGCAATAGTAATTTGCGAGCGTTAATTCAGATTATTCATCTTTAACTATAATAATTTAATTTAGGATTTGCCAGACCAGGTCACAATCACAGATGAACGGAACTAAATTGAGACTAGGATAGAAACATCTAATCTAGTATATTTTCAAGAGAGACGCTACAAATAGAAACAAACCTCAATAGCTTTCTTGAGGTCAGGTAAGGCCTCCGGACTTATAGAGAGTCCTTGTTTGCTTTTAGTTGTTGAAGCACCGCCCCCTTTGGACTTTTTTCCACCTGGAGTCCTGTCACCACTGACTGGACTGACAGAAGGTTCGATCATATCTTTAGGAGCATGCTCAGGAATCCATGGTTTCATCAGCCCAAAGGCAAGTGCATTACAGATGTTTACAAGCATGGTAGTTTCACTGCAAAAAATAATATGCGTTATATATGTAACTATATGCGGGAAGACAATATGAGGATCAGGTATAAGGATCTATTACAAATATAAACCATAGCTACTGACATACTAGATCATGCCATGAATCTCTACTCTGGCCAACACCCGTAGAGATCATATTCCACCAGTACAATACCTTGGAACTTTTTGAAGTTTTGACAGGGAACCTTATAAAGTCGAAAAATAATGCGGGGAATATATTAGTTATTATCTTAGTTATTATCTGTTCCTTAATAATGTACTTCACTGTAGGTGAAGGTCCCAACTCGAAATTTCACGATTTAAGTGAATTTGTGAGCGATTTTGCTTTGCGTCGCATACAATTATGGCATTTTTCCTGGGTAATTAATTTGATGTTTATTGCAATATCGGCTCACACAAGTCAGAGAAAAGCATGCAATTTTTAGTTGGGATCTTCAGTCAAAGCCCTTTAATCAAACCCCGTTTTATAGTTGAGAAAGTTGTGATATTTAATTATGCAATAGTCCATCTCGTATTCTGCATTTTGAATTGATGTGAAATTCCCCACTAATGACGTTGGAAGATTTTATTTACCGCGCACAAAAAGTATATTTTCCGAATTGTTTGTTATATTTTGAAGAAATGGTGTCTTGAATTGTCGACCCACCATTCACAAAAAAAAGATGACAACATGTTTTATTAAATATATAATTCTGACATACAGACAAAAACTGGAAACATATCTTTATCTTATCATTTCGCTGAGCAAGATTATGAAATATTCGATTCGATATTCAGTTCGTTTTCAAATGTTTTGAGAGCTGTTCGGTTCAAAATTTGATTCAATCAAAAACCCACTATTTGCAGGGGCCTAGTACAAGAGCAGCTTCCGCCATAAAAGGGTTAACCTTCTGCCATCAAGTAGAACAAGCTATAGTATTCCATAATGTAAGGTCCCAATCCTGACCTTACTCTGTTCCATAATTATTTGGTTTTTTATGAGCATGGTTTACCCAGTGACAAACTTGGAGACATGCAACATAAATCCAGACTCACTATGGCTATCAAAATTAATAACAAACTCGTCTTTTCTGGTTCAAATGGTGTTCTCATCCCAAAATCAAAATCCACATGAAACTCTGTAAACAAAGTAAACTTCATTCAGATTTATAAGCACATCCTCAGACAATTAAAAATACACTTTCTATCACCGACTGTCACTCAATGGAATAAACTACCACAATACTCTAAATTCTGAGGATGTATAATGTTTTAAGAAGAAACACTTCTGAAGTACTATGTTAAAGTGTAATGTCAATAATATATAATTTTACCCTGCATGGCCCACTTTTTTGAGTCCATCTAATACAGTCTGTAATGGAGCCATGATTTCTCTATGTCGGTTCTGTGTGAATACGTGGTTGTTATAATTCCATATATAAGATGCAGCACAACACACAAGCCACGCTTCATTCAGCTCGATGCCGAGAGCCAAACCTCGGAGGAAGGCTTCGGTAGCTGCCACTGATAGAACCTTAATCCATTCACTACAATAGAACGAAACACAGAGAACTGAGATGTTTATATTTATGTGTAATCAGAGAAAATAGGTGCTCAATCAAATGACTAAATCCTAAACTGGGAATCTTGTATGAATTCCTACAAAATTCCTAATACATGAATTATAAGTAAATTTCATTAAAATGGAATTGGCTGGAAGTTTATCAAGCAACATGAATTTTTGTTTGACTATCTCTTTACGATATTATCAAAAGAAACAATAATAAGCTATCATGAAATATACCTAAATTAATATAGGCCACCCCTTCACTCACTCCACTTCAATTCTGAAGAAGGAATTTCTTTCCGACACGCTCATAAACTTAATTTTTATGGAAAAATTTGAATTAAAAATATGATGTCAAGAAAATGTGTGTGCCCTGAATAATTGGTTTCTTGTTTCTGGTCGTGTTTGCTCTCAAAATTCAGAAAGTATTCAATGCTTTACTTCAAAAAGAGAAAAAATATCCCACATCACAAAATAGAAAACAATCAGCTGCAAAGATATTTAAGTTAATTGACTACCGGGTGCATGTCTTGAATTTCGCAAACTCAGTAGGCTCAATTCAGCCATATGGCGTTTTACACCCACATTAGGGTTACATAACTGGTTACAAGCAAAAAATTTGATGCGAAAGCAATTCCTAAAATTCATGAACAGCAATAACTATGTACATTGCTATTTTGTAAATGTTTCAACCAGAGGCGAGAATAAATCGTCGGACATGGAAATTATGTTTTAGTGTCTATTTATCCCAACAAATAAAAAAGGGGGTTATATGTTTGTTATGTCAAGGCTTGATAATAAGTCAGGGCATAACCTATGGGTCCAAACTCATGTCAAAGCTTTAAAGGGAGTCGGGGCATAAAAGATATTTACAAAGTAAAACTATTTATGTCAGGACGAACCAGTATCAATTCATTCTGTTGCAGGCCACACCGGGCCGTTCTTTCCGCTAGGGGTCGACAGAATGTAAACATCACATGGTATAAAAGACACAACGAAGTACCGTGTGCATAGTAAGTGAGGTGTGCATATTTAACCAATCACAGGGCGCGTTGCTTAACAGTGTTGGCTGTTAACCAATCGTATCACGCGTTAGAAAGCGCAGTTCGTAACTTAGCGTCAGGACGCTAATTATTATTCATCACTTCCAGGAATACACAATACGGACAAAACAACAATCCAAAATAAATAATTTTCCCTACCCTCCCTCCCAGATTTCGTGGCAAGAGTACTTGTAATCCTCTATTGCAATCATGGTTGGGTCATTCCCTTAACTTCTCTTGTCTTCAATGCTGCACATCACTCATTTTAATTATAAGAATGTTCCAGTTTTGGATTGTTAAACTTTTGTTAGTATTAATTGTTAAGCACTTATATTACATGTATACATAGATATATATTTTTGACATGTTATACCTTTGCTTATATCCATCTACCTTATTGATTGTATATGTATGTTTCTTTTCATATTTCTGCTGATCGTTACAGGTCTGCCTAGCTTTTCCCAGGCAGTCCACCTGGTTTTGCATGCTGGCAGACCTACTGGTTGTATTCTTTTGGCTATTTTCGATTAACTCTCTGGCTTTGCAGAGGGTTTAGGCGTTTTACACCCACATTAGGGTTATATAACTGGTTACAAGCAAAAAATTTGATGCGAAAGCAATTCCTAAAATTCATGAACAGCAATAACTATGTACATTGCTATTTTGTAAATGTTTCAACCAGAGGCGAGAATAAATCGTCGGACATGGAAATTATGTTTTAGTGTCTATTTATCCCAACAAATAAAAAAGGGGGTTATATGTTTGTTATGTCAAGGCTTGATAATAAGTCAGGGCATAACCTATGGGTCCAAACTCATGTCAAAGCTTTAAAGGGAGTCGGGGCATAAAGATATTTAAGTTAATTGACTACATGTGAACTTGGGGCTGTAACGATACACTTGGTCACGATACAATACTAATCACAAAACAAGATCAACAAATTGATATATATCGCGATACACTAAATTAGTGTTCTCAAATGATTTACCACCTCAATTATCAGAACCATCATGTTTACAACAGGAGATAGTGTTCATTTTTAAATAACATGTAGTTTAATAGTTATCTAGATGTGTCAGATACACATAATAAACTTGTAAACTTGAGAGAGGTTTTGCTCTTTTACACAATACCCATCTTCAGAAATTACTTGATTTCCCATATCATAATACAGATGACGCTTATTATTTGAAAGTGTATCACGATGAACAGTTACAGCTATAATGTGAACAGTATGAAGCTTACCAATACTCTAACCAGTCTGGGTCATCCTCAGGTCGTTTCGGGATGTAACCCTTAGGGCGCTTGCTCTTATCCTCCGGTGGTATCGGCTTGTCATTTAGTTCCACTTTCTCGCTTCTCAACAGATGGATGAGGGCCTGAAGATGAACAACAACGTTTCAGAGTTGATTCAGACTTTTTTAATTGTAAATGTAACCACCATTTATTTAACCCTTTACCCAACAAACCGGCCAAAAACGGCCAAATAAAGCTGCAACAGCCTAAATTATCTTGGGTCTGTCTCAATAAAACCATACAAATATGGATATCATTGGAACCGGCTCCTTGACCACATTGTGATAGTTACAGTTATGCCCTGTGCCAATGCATTCTCTTATATATGCGAGTCGACCATAGGTCGCCTCGCATATATAAGAGAATGCATTGGCCTAAAAAAAATCTTTTTTTAACACTTTTTACCATTTTTTCTTACATTCTTTAACAATTTTATAATTTTTAATGTGTTAAGCCAATGCATTCTCTTATATAAGCGAGGCGACCTATGGTCGACTCGCATATATAAGAGAATGCATTGGCACAGGGCCGTTCTGTTGGGTAAAGTGTTAAACACTCAAATTGTAATACCAAGCAATCACATTAAACAATATAGTTGCTCCATCTTAGGACAGTGCTTTGCGGTGTTTGGCATAAGCATCACTGCTAATATAAAACCACACCAATATTATAGCGGGGATTACGAACATTTGGGTGGAAAAAGAGTAGATTCAGGAACATATTGGAATTATAGATGTATTTCGCAAGATTTTTTAAAACCTTATGTTTTGTTTATATTATAGCTATAAACTGAGGTATTTGTTCCATGATACTGTCATCAACTATTTTCTAAACCACATGCTTAATATTTAGTTAACATGATAATAAACCATGCAATCCCAACTTTTATTATATGCTAGCTTGCGGGAAATTACCAAAACCTAGATTGTTGTATCTGTCTCTTAGAAGCCACATGATGTCATTATTTCACTCAAGATAGCGTTATTTCACTCGAGATAGCGTTATTTCACTCGAGATAGCGTTATTTCACTGTAGGGCTTGAAACTAACACAAGCTGCCAAGGTTGATCGAGTGATCATTGCGTCCACACTGTTTGTAAACACTGACATGTGCGCTCTTTAGTACATTTAATGATTTAATTAATTAAGACTTAACTTAGCAACTTTGATGCTAAATAGGCCGCTTATAATAAAAAGAATACCTACAATTTTTTTTTTTAATACCTGAAACATCTCATTCGTGTCTGGAAAGAAATATCAAATTTTCACTCGCAGCTTGTAGCCGCTCGTGAAAATTCAATATTTCTTTTCAGGCACTCATGATATATATTTCAGTATTCAAACAAAACCTGTATAAGTATTCTCTAAATATTCTTTTTACAATACGGGCAAAAAAGATGAAGGATGGGTTTGTATACAGGGTATAAAATTCTGAAGCCTAACAGTATTAACTAGAGGTGTGACTGTCCGAATGGGACTAAGGATACCACCCCCCCCCCCCCCCCCGTGTTTTTAATAAACTAAGATGTTTCACATGTCAGTAAACATTTAGTTAAAATAATAAAATAACAGTTCCCATTGCAGGTGCACAACCCTAACCCTAATCTTAAACATATTGACCGAAAAATGTAGGAATAAAAGCTCGGACAAATTTATGCATGTCGCAAAAACGTTCTAAGTCAAAAAAGGGGAATAACTCCACAAAAAAAAAGTCGGACAGACATCATAATCGCAGGTGCACAGGTTCCCATGGTACTAAATATCAGTGCCAAGATTAAAAAACATTGACCTAAAAATGTAGGAATAAAAGCTCGGACAAAATTAGGCATGTTGCAAAAATATTTCTAAGTCGAAAAAGGGGGATAACTCGACCAAAAATGTCCGACAGACGTCATAATCGTGGGTGCACAGATTCCCATGGTGGTTGATGTCTGTGCCAAGTTTCACGAAAATTTATCTAAAAACAACTGAGAAAAACTCCGGACAAATTTGTGTCCATGGACGGACGGCTCGACGGACAACGGACAGACGAGCTGACTCCAGTATACCCCCCCTAACTTCATTGCGGGGGGGTATAATAACACTCAAAATATTAGATAATACCAATGCCTGAATCCCAGCAATGCTGATAGCATCAATCACAAAATTACACAATGCTATCAATATCACTTATTTTCAATGAATACGTCCCAGTATCCTTTACTCACAAACCGACATAAACAACAACTTTGAAAAATCTGACCCTATTTTTAACCAAAGTTGCTATATTGATCTTCAGGGACCGCTTACCTCGCCATTGACAAAGTTAACTTCCGCTAGAATTCTGATTAGGTCCTTATCATACAGAGTTGATGCCAGTACAGGTGACATGGGCCTACTGCTAGATTTCCCAAGTAACTTGTTATCATCAGGTGTAATGACGTCTAGCTGAGCCATAGACTCTGTCTGACTTGGCTTAGGCTTCACAGTTATACTTGCCACATTTCTGGAACAAAGTTAAGCAAATTATCATGGCTGAACACACATGCACAAAGGTAAATTAGATTCTTACTGAAGAATAAGCATACCAATTTAATTAGCAGTCTATTGTTCGATAAACACTTGGAACCAGATTATAACATCAGGTTTCTGATTAGATATCTGTATGCTTATTTCACACATTGAGTGAACAATGGTGACTTTACAGAGAATTAGACCATTGACATTTCGTTTTTACATCAGTTATTGTGCTGACTTTCAAACAACCATTGTCCAAACACTAATTTGCTATAAGTACATGCTGGTGCTGTACAATCACTCGCTCATACCGCAAAGATGATCGACAATGCCAACGACAACATAGCTGACATGGTAGAGAGAGAAGAAAGTTTCAGATCTTTGCCATATTTCGAGATGACAGATACCTTCCTGCGGTCATGGAAATGAAACACACAGAAGCAATGATCGTCAAGTTATCATGTGCCCATACACAGTTTATGCTACATAGCATCTTCATGAAGTCAGACTAAATCACTGTAAAATCGCTTGTTTTCATGCTTGTCTATATTATGTGTATTATCATGTTTATCTATATTGTATTTTATCTGTGTTATTTATATTTCGTAGTTTATTCAATAGTCACATTAATCAGTAATGCAGTTTTTGTGTCTGGTCACTCTTGGTAATGGCGGCAATATATTCTGATGGTGGCGCAACTTTTTATAAAACAACCAGAAGGGCCAGTCCGAAGGGTGTTCAGTTTAGAGAGGTTTTTACTGTATACTGTTTCTGATTTAACACTCAAATAGCACAACAAAGTATGAAATTAGAGTGTTGACATGAACATGCCCACAAGGAAAGCTATCTACATAGGTGCCACAATGGCGTTAAGTTAGTATACTGCGGCGCAGAAGCTGGTCCATCATCTCAAAATAAGTTAGTCAAAGTAAGCCATCATTGTCGCCGTCTTCCTTGTCATTGTCATCATCAATCATGAACATCATGTTAGTCGTCGTAGTCGTTGCAATCTTCGTCGTCATCATCCTCATCATCATTATCGTCATTGTCATCATCACCATCATCCGATCATCATCATTGGTATCATATCATCGTCAGTATTGTTCTTGCCATCAATATAGTCATTGTCTTCGTCATCTAATTATCATCATCATCATTATCATTGTCTTCGTCATCTAATTATTATCCTCACTATCATTGTCTTCGTCATCTAATTATTATCCTCATTATCATTGTCTTCGTCATCTAATTATTATCCTCACTATCATTGTCTTCGTCATCTAATTATTATCCTCATTATCATTGTCTTCGTCATCTAATTATTATCCTCACTATCATTGTCTTCGTCATCTAATTATTATCCTCATTATCATTGTCTTCGTCATCTAATTATTATCCTCACTATCATTGTCTTCGTCATCTAATTATTATCCTCATTATCATTGTCTTCGTCATCTAATTATTATCCTCACTATCATTGTCTTCGTCATCTAATTATTATCCTCATTATCATTGTCTTCGTCATCTAATTATTATCCTCACTATCATTGTCTTCGTCATCTAATTATTATCCTCACTATCATTGTCTTCGTCATCTAATTATTATCCTCATTATCATTGTCTTCGTCATCTAATTATTATCCTCATTATCATTGTCTTCGTCATCTAATTATTATCCTCACTATCATTGTCTTCGTCATCTAATTATTATCCTCATTATCATTGTCTTCGTCATCTAATTATTATCCTCATTATCATTGTCTTCGTCATCTAATTATTATCCTCATTATCATTGTCTTCGTCATCTAATTATTATCCTCATTATCATTGTCTTCGTCATCTAATTATTATCCTCATTATCATTGTCTTCGTCATCTAATTATTATCCTCATTATCATTGTCTTCGTCATCTAATTATTATCCTCATTATCATTGTCTTCGTCATCTAATTATTATCCTCATTATCATTGTCTTCGTCATCTAATTATTATCCTCATTATCATTGTCTTCGTCATCTAATTATTATCCTCATTATCATTGTCTTCGTCATCTAATTATTATCCTCATTATCATTGTCTTCGTCATCTAATTATTATCCTCATTATCATTGTCTTCGTCATCTAATTATTATCCTCATTATCATTGTCTTCGTCATCTAATTATTATCCTCATTATCATTGTCTTCGTCATCTAATTATTATCCTCATTATCATTGTCTTCGTCATCTAATTATTATCCTCATTATCATTGTCTTCGTCATCTAATTATTATCCTCATTATCATTGTCTTCGTCATCTAATTATTATCCTCATTATCATTGTCTTCGTCATCTAATTATTATCCTCATTATCATTGTCTTCGTCATCTAATTATTATCCTCATTATCATTGTCTTCGTCATCTAATTATTATCCTCATTATCATTGTCTTCGTCATCTAATTATTATCCTCATTATCATTGTCTTCGTCATCTAATTATTATCCTCATTATCATTGTCTTCGTCATCTAATTATTATCCTCATTATCATTGTCTTCGTCATCTAATTATTATCCTCACTATCATTGTCTTCGTCATCTAATTATTATCCTCATTATCATTGTCTTCGTCATCTAATTATTATCCTCATTATCATTGTCTTCGTTTACCCTTGAAGAGAGAGTTATTATGAATATCTAACTTCTGGTTTCTTACTTTTCGGGCACAATGTTTTTCCATCTGCCGTCATCATACAATAAACAGAAGCGACTGGCTACTCGGCATACATCCCAAACCTCCTGCTTCCGGGCAGTTTTTGCTAGATCTGCCCATAACCTCACCCTAAAATAGAAAATATCTCAGCTCAGAATTTAGAGAGAAATGAGGATAGATTTGGAACATTGATCATCACCTCAATACTTTACACAAGTCCAGTGTAAACATGAATTTTAAAAATAGCAATAAAAACCAGATTGGATATGGATAATAAATAAATATGTCCAAACAGATCAGATTTGTATTATGCTCTGGACAGTAGTCGTCATCTACCGGTAAGTTAATTCATTAAATACATTAAATGGGACAGCACTAATAAATCAAGACAGAAACAAGTCAGCAGAAACATTGCAAAAGTATGGCAAGTAATACAATTTTTTGTATGATTTCAACAGATAGCATCAATAGAGGTATTATATATATGCTTCCCCATTAAATAGTGGGAAATTGTAATGGAGTAGAACGTTCTATCAATCGCCTGGACAGAGTGATTGATAACACTCACCAAAGCGATAAATAACACCATAGCAATACCCTCTCGGAGATCAATTCTGGTTTTTAGCAGATATAAACATTGCCAATTCCAACAGCAAATGTCAAAGCTTTCTAACAATTTCAGTGAACAGTAGAACAAAACAAGTAGTTTCTGGGAATTTCATAATAAAAAGAACACCTAGAGGTTTTGTTTGAATATCCGTCTTATCTCATTTATGGCTAAAAGAAAATACAGAATTTCTGTATTTCCTTATAGCCGCTCATGAGATAATTTGGTAATCAACTAAAACCCATAGGTATCATTTATGTCTAAATATTTTAACATCATAAATCTCACAATTTGAGCACAATTCAAACAGCAGTAAACCATGATTAGGCCCAAAAAAAAAATATCAGTGTTTCTGCTAATGGGGCCCCTCCAGGGTAGGGTAGGTAGGAATTTATAATTTTTTTACCCCCCCCCCCCCCCCCCCCCCCCCCACCGTCAGGAACTGTGTTGGGCAGGTATAACATCTGACATATATAGACAGCATGTCTGCCATATTAAAATATGATTTATAGTAACAGGACTTCTAACTGATTGTATTCCTGATTACCTTGATATTTTAATTCCAAGTACTGACATTTAAAATAATAATTTAGTTAACCTGTATAGTGTACCAGTGGTCCAAGGCTAATGATCTTTTTGATGTGTATATTAAATAGATACATGTATTCATTATTGAACAGAATTAGAAATAGCCAAGTGGATAATTTGGCTAGTTTTTAACACGTTCACTGCCGAAAACCAATGGGTAATTCCATCCCGTATGCCAACATGGGATTGCATATTTTGCTGATATTATTTGGTGTATTACATATGTAACAGTGATGGTTCGACCAATATCGGGTTATATGATGCTGAAACATGTCATAAGGCTACTACGAGATAACTGGGATGGAATTTATCAGTGTTTCATCGCTGGTGCCAGCTACGAGTTATCTCGTGGGTAAATACAATTACGTTTTCAACGACTTAGATGACGAAGAGTGGTAAACAGGTACCGGTACAAGCATATCGTGTATAAGATGCGGTAAATGAATTTATATAGAATCATCGGTACACTCTACGTCGCCTAAGACGTCGAAAATGTAATATGTATTTACCTATGAGATAACTCGTAGCTGGCACCAGCGATGACCACTGGTAAATTCCGTCCCAGGTGCCGACTACGAGTTATCTAGCAGTAGCTTTATAAAACATTTCAACATCATATAACCCAATTTTGGTCGACTAAAGTTCTATAAAACATGATAATGCATTTACATGCACACTTGTAAACCCATTGCCAGGGAAATGAACTTAATTGCGTGCATGATTAAACAAGCCACATGTATCCGCTTGTGCATACACTTGATGTAGGGCTAGCTCGAGTTTCCAGCAGCCTCTGAAACTATATCCGAATTCTTCTACTGTCAGAATTTATCCAGAGATGTGTAATAAACAATGAACTACAGCCGATAACAAGATTTGTTAGAATTTAGACATTAGCGCGCTCAAGCAGGGCGCTGATTTCTAACTAATCTCAACATACATGTATATGTTGTTCTCCTACATGTTACACAGCCAAGTTTAGATATTAGTGGACCTTTCAGTGGCTTGCACCCATCCCTCAAACAATGGGGTGTATTATCACTATATAGCCAAAAGCTTCAAATGAAACCAGAACAATCTAGAGCTAACTGATTATTGATTATGCAACGAAAGCCCTCTATAATATCTGGGAAAGTCTATTTGCACGGGGTCTATCATGGGTCAGGGTCGTACAGAAGAGGTCCTGGTAAAATGGAGTGTCATCGCAAGATTTCAAACTGCACACCCACACCTTGATCGGGATGTGGGAATCGTTGTATCTCAAGCCATTGTAATTATACATATACAATCAAGCAATGTGATCGTTGGGCATGGATTGACGCATAAACTCACATTGCTCTCGGTTTCTGTTGTTATTTATGTGGTATGGACACCACTATGAGTTAACTCGTAGTAGCAGTCCTCATGCAACCGTTTACTATGAGTTAACTCGTAGTGGCAGTCAACGTGTTAATAACATTCTTGCCCTGAGATTTTTTTTTTATATAAAATCAGCAAACAATTATTTATGACAGTCGGCGGTTTTGGACATGGGTCAGTCGAGTAAGCAGAAACACAGGTAATCTAGGTTAGTCTACTTAGCATACAACAGTTTGCTCTTTTATTGATGATTTACACTTGATATAACCAGAGGTGGGACTGTCCCAATGGGACTAAGCATACCTCCCGCCGTGCAAATGAACTATATTAAGGGTAGCCATATTAATATATTCGAGAAAAAAAAAAAACACAAGGAATACAATCTGGGACAAAATTATGCATGTTGCGAAAAATTTATAAATATTAAAAGAGGTATATATCTCAAATTTAAAAAGTCAGGATTGAGCTAATAATCACCAGGTGCACAGGATCACATAGTGGTTTATATATGTGCACAGTTTAAAAAAAATTGATGAATAAATGTAGCTCGAACAAATTTATGCATGTTGCGAAAAATTTCTTAAGTCAAAAAATGGGGATAACTCTATTAAAAAAATTTGATGGAGCTCATAATCGCAGGTGCATAGAATCCCATGGTACTAAATATATAATATTTATAAATAATATTACTTTTTCCTTAAGGGAAGCCCGAAACTGAACTATATGGATTACGTCTCCGGCCTTGTGTCAATCAGGAGGGTTAAAATTTTATTGCTGTGCCGATCCCACTCACACCCGTGTCCGGATTAGTCTCGCATGAATACACCCGCATTCTATCTATTGTCTAGTCAGTTTTTTATTTCCGACTTAATCATGAGATTTGCGAGTCGCGGGGTTGGGAATGGCACCACCATGGGAGGGATCTATGATAGTTCAGTTTCGGGCTTCCCTTAAGGAAAAAGTAATATTATTTATAAATATTATATTTTTCCGCCAAGGAGAAGCCCTCAACTGAACTATATGGATTAGAATGCAAGCCCAGGAGGAGGCACGAGCAATAAAGTTAATTAATATCCAAATTCGATGGGAATGTACTCTTCCGAAACAGGATTCATGTAAATGTGATTTAGTCATGAATCAGATATGATTATGTTACGTGAAAGAGCTCCCAATTCAGATTACGACATTGCTCAAATGTGTACCGCCCCCCCCCCCCCCCCCTTGTTTTTGGAATAAACATCCCAGGTAGTGCCATATAATTCATGCTAGCGAGACAACCGAGCAAGTATAACTTTGCTGCATCCTATTCTCTTTGTTATCTTCTTCGCTCTCTTGACAGTTCACATTATGAACTGATGTCACATGCAGCCATTGTGTATGCCATAAGATATCAGAATGCTTATGATACACCAGGGAGCAAATTAACTGGAATCGCATCGCGATTTGCCACTGAAATGTGGATACCGGTAATAGCGAGGAATTTTTTATACATGTATGATGTTATAAAAATGCTATCTAATCATGTCAATGTGAGATTATTTGCTAATCAGATATCGAAAGTAAATTGCTCCCTGTGATACACAAACCAGATATAAAAATGATATGCTGCAGATATCATAGCGAGGTATGAGGTTTCATTACATCATGCCACACATCTGTACTCCAGCCTCGTATAATGTAGAGAGCAGGGAACGCCATCATGATCCAAGGTATCATTGCATACCAGTATATATGGGATTATAGAACACCACTGAGGACTTGATGAACAAGCATAGAAGCATCAGTGATCTATGATGGCGCACATAACGAGTGTCGGGTACATTTCGAAATGATCAAATGTAGCAGAATGATCAAAATTGCAAAATGACCGGTGAAGGAGTGGCCTGGAGGTATCCCGAAGGTATTACGATTCCAGGAGATTGGACCCCATCGTGTGGAGATGTGGGCCACTGCACCGTGGGGAAGAGATAGAAGGCTGGTTGGTGCAGCTCTTGGAGGCACGCAACAAGTCTTCCCCACCCAGATCATTCAGCCTTTCTTTCCTACCGGTGAAGGAGTGGCCTGGAGGTATCCCTAAGGTATTACGATTCCAGGGGATTGGACCCAATCTTGTGGAGATGTGGGCCACTGCACCATGGGGAAGAGTTAGAAGGTTGGTTGGTGCAGCACTTGGAGGCACGCAACAACAAGTCTTCCCCACCCAGAACATTCAGCCTACCGGTGGAGGAGTGGCCTAGAGGTATCCCGAAGGTGTACGATTCCAGGGGAGTGGCTGGACCCCATCTGTGGAGATGTGGGCCACTGCACCGTGGGGAAGAGGCAGAAGGCTGGAGCAGCTCTTGGAGGCACGCAACAACTCTTCACTTCCCCACCCAGAACATCCTCCAAAGGCTACAGTGCTGGATCTTTCCTGACTGAGATAAATACTTGTACTTATCGCAAATTGTGGAATTAAATGAAGCAATATAATATATCAACCTGTATCCTCATCCTGTACAAAATCACTTACCAGCGGAACATCAGAATCCTCGTCCGACAGTGTGCCTGGTGACCCACTGTCGACCCGCGATTCTTGCTCATCGTCGTCAAACCTGCCGACGCCACGCGATGCAGAGAAGCATGTCAAGATCGACGCCAGCCAACAGAATTGGCTGCATCAGGTTGGGATACCAGACTGTGGAAGAGGCCTACTCTGAAATGGTTCGACGCAAGACAAATGCTCTTGCATTTGGGATAAGTAGCTATGTCCTGTCCAAGGTCACCCCCTCAAATTCTGGGGCATCATCAAGCTGTGCCCCCAAGGCCAGAGGGAATAAGTTCTGATGAGCCATTTGATCAGAGGAAGCCCCTTCCATGGAATCCCCCAAATGCAGGTGGTCCTGACCAAACTGGAATAAATGTCGATGACATACCACTATGATCACATGACGGCGGAGGAGCAGGCCCGGATGTATCCCGAAGGTATTACGATTCCAGGGGATCGACTGGACCCCATCTTGTAATGATGTGGGCCACTGCACCATGGGGAAGAGTCAGAAGGCCATTTGGCTGGTGTGCTATGTCTATGAGAGCAAGAGCGTCACGTGACAATGAGTCTTCCCCACCCAGAACAGCCGCCAAAGGCTACCCCCAGGTGCCCAATAATTGTGGTGGCCTATAAACAGATCTTCGTGGCAGGAATCCAGGCCGAAATCAAAATACTGATGGAAATTTCACTCTATGTGGAATAATAGTATATCGATGTGAATTTTTTCGAAATTTAATAATCGTATTGCCACCACCATTAGGCACCTGAGAGAAAGGTGCCGGAGCAATCGCCCGTGAAGATTGGTTTCCCGAATCAACCACTTGCAGCACCCGCCTACCATTGGTTCACACTGCCGTAGCAGGACCTGGGGGGCCAGAACTGGTCCTGCCCGAGGTAAAGACTGGTACGGTTGCTCAAAGTAGGTAATCATTGACTAATATGCCCTTACCCAACTATAACAAGTAATACACCCGTGAATGAGCAACCTGCACGGTGTGTGGCCATCAAATTCGAATCATGTTCGACTGCAAGACATGCTGTTAGTTATAACAAAGCAAGGTTAATATACATAACACAATACAACCTAGGTTATTGAGTATAAAGTAAGGTTAATATAAAATCACGTTATACCCCTGGCCACGTGATCTTACCTGCTATGACAGGTAAGATACTGTCTTTTCTCGTATATGAGGACGATGAGTTCCGAATGCACATAGGCAAGAACTAGGCGGTTTCCGTCAGGAAAGTGCGCTTACAGCGGACGTGAAGATACGAATGCCTTCATTTTCGTCATGATTGTATCGAATCGTTTTGTCACATAATCAGTGGATATGTGACAATAGACGAAGAGCCATGTCTTGGCCGGTTTCGGAAATATATTGGCAGTAGATGTGCGCAATATAAATGCTGCGCATGCAAGCTCGCTTTAGACATGTAACAATACAAATGCAGTCCTTTCTGATATTCTGCGCAATATAAATGTGTTGCATGTAACTGCGCATCATACACGAGTGAAAGCTATTTGGCAGAATATCGTTTTGATATATGTGGAAATAGAAGTTAGTGAGCCAAGTGATGGTCTCTACTGGAAAGACTATTGGCAGTGAATCTGGAGCACGTGACAATATGTATTCTTTCTATTTCGCTGTTTGCCGTTATCATTCACTGATGAAACTGCAAAGTATGTCAGTATTGGGATGAAAACTGTTCACCATATGTAAGCATACTAGTAGTCAGTTCTGACAGCATATATGAGGCCCTGATACCATATGATTGTCATGTACAATGTATGGAACTATTACGGCATGCAATACATTATTGCAAGCTCACCCATGCCGAGGCATATTAGAGCCTACGGTAAGATGGCTTAGTGTCAGGCTACAAAGTTTTCACTTCATTGCAGTTGGTGAACAATAGTTCGTAGTAACCCAAACTGTACATACATGGATGTAAAGAATGCAACACAATATTTAGAACGTCAGACAACACATCAATTTGAAGTGTGGTTATATATGTGATAACGAATACCATCCCCCTGTTACGGAGTGTTAGTAACTATTGTACTGCGGAGGAGCAGGCCCGGATGTATCCCGAAGGTATTACGATTCCAGGGGATCGACTGGACCCCATCTTGTAATGATGTGGGCCACTGCACCATGGGGAAGAGTCAGAAGGCCATTTGGCTGGTGCGCTATGTCTATGAGAGCAAGAGCGTCACGTGACAACGAGTCTTCCCCACCCAGAACAGCCGCCAAAGGCTACTCCCAGGTGCTGGAGCAATCGCCCGAGAAGATTGGTTTCCCGAATCAACCACTTGCAGCACCCGCCTACCATTGGTTCACGCTGCCGTAGCAGGACCAGGTGGGGCCTGCCCGAGGTAAAGACTTTTTCTTCTTAGTGATAACAAGTACTATCTTTCGTATTTATTCATGTAAAGTATTACAAAGGAGGATATGGCTGTCCTGTGCAACTTTCTGCGAATTAACAGAGCAGTGCCATGTATGATTTGGCAGTATACATTAGGATACAAAGCAACGGAACTTACGAAAGAACCGAAGCGAGTCGACGGAAACTTATGTAAAGTGAAACACGTGTAGCACGAAATTAGGAGATATCGCATACCGTACTACATTGCGTCCTCAATTGTAAGTCATGATAGTCATCACGCCGTATGTGTGGCACAATATGCACTATGTGGTTTTGCCACAAGTAAGCTATGTGCTTCTTTAGTCATTGTCAAGATGGCCATCTTAATTCCAATTGTTGGAAGATAAAGCCGTCTTGAGGAAAACAGAAAACACGGAAACAAATTACGGATACAGTGAAATGAAAAAAGTTCCCGTTTCGGATGTGAGAAATATTAATTAACTATCGGGTACAATAAATTGCAAGTTTGTAATATCAACAATAAATATTGAGTCGATAAACTCGCAACACAGAAAGATACAACCTTGAGAAAATAGAAACGATCCTGTCCTGGCGAGGAGGAATAAAAACTGACTAGACAATAGATAGAATGCGGGTGTATTCATGCGAGACTAATCCGGACACGGGTGTGAGTGGGATCGGCACAGCAATAAAATTTTAACCCTCCTGATTGACACAAGGCCGGAGACGTAATCCATATAGTTCAGTTGAGGGCTTCTCCTTGGCGGAAAAATCTTTCCCAAGTTTTAAAGAAATTCACTGAAAAATGCAGGAGTACAAGCTCGGATGATCTTGCATCCACAGATGAGCACCCCAGCTGATTCCTATATACCCCCCCATAAATTCATTACGGGGGAAACAAAAATACAGAATGCTTATTTTAGACAAATATATATATACCTTTCTCTATCGTTCTCATCACCCAGTCGTTTCAGATGTCCTTCTGCTTTCTTAACACATTTATAAAACTGCTGCGATTTCCTTGCTAGCTGCTGGATTATGGTCTGTGGTCCTTTTCCACCTCCCATTTCTGACAAAAAATATGCTATGCATATTAACACCATTTATATACAGTAATGCCCTAAATAATCGACTCCTTAATCACAGCAGGGTAACTTTTCAGGATTTAGTCGGAAATATGGCTTGTTGCCATTCATCGGAAAGCTCTCAGTGAGAGCTATCCGATGAATGGCAACAAGCCATATTTCCAACTAAATCCTGAAAAGTTACCCTGCTGTGGTTAAGGAGTCGATTATTTAGGGCATTATTGTAGTAAATACTCATTGTTGAGTAGTTCCCTGAGGAAATATTCAGATAATAAGTTCAACAAACGACAATGTTCATTCATCTTATTAACTGAACATTTCCCACCATAGAATATGAATCCTTTTGCCCTTGTATCATCTTTTTGTCATACTATCATATGCTAAAATTCCTGAACACTCCTCCAAATGAATAATAGATAATCCAATAAATTCTTTTATAACTGAATGGGAGAATATATTTAGTAAAGATAGGGTTAATGCATTATCTGAAAATCCCTACAAATGAATCATTATAGTGTTTCTCGGCCTATCATCTGCTCATAGTATCTAAACATTCTCACAAATAAATAATTTACACTTGAGAGAATAAATTCGGAGATCAAAGGGTTATTAACCTTCATGTTACACAGTAAAGTGTGCACTTGCATTGTATCCTTAATTTTGGAGAATTGTATACTCTTAGTATCACTAAGGCCATTAAAATAAAATATCTGTCTTCTCAGGCAATTAGATCTCAGTTTTGAGATAAGGGAAGGAGGCTATTTACTTTAATCTCAAAAACTGGAAAACATACTCTGGAAACATACAAAAATAATTTTCTTGTTTAAATCCAATATTTCTAACAGAAAATACCAAAAAAAATGTTTGACACAGCTTTTTAAAAGGAAATATCAGTGACAAGGGAGATGCCTGAGAACACAGAATTTATATTTAATTGGCCTAAGCAAAACAAAAGAAAGGCTTCACTTTTTGAAATTAGAATTTTCTTCTACGGCTTGCATGAAATTGAAGGAAATTCTATACCGGCTTTTACTACGATATTGCCTTTTGCCGTGGCTAATTTCAAGGGCTATTAAGAATATAAATATTTATATCATATGGTTGGTCAAGGCAAATATGAATATCCCTGCCAAAGACATATTGTGCTAAAGGATTTTGCGGTCAAATGACAAAACTTAAAGATAAGATCCAGCAATCAGCCGTGAGCGTACGTTTTGTGTCCTGTTCACTATCGAGGACTAACAGGAAGGCGTCTGGAGCCAAAGCTTCACCAGCTCTAACCAATAACGATCTCTTCATTCTGATCGTCCCACTGTCTGCTTTTCTAGCCTGGAAAAAAAGATAAAAAAAATTCTGGCTGAATTAATTCTGATCTGAAATTTATGAATGATCAAACTTTAATAGATTCAGTAGAATTTACCAAGAACTGGGATCTCGAATTAGTTTACAAACAGAATAAGATCTAATGAGAACAAAATTCTAGAAGTATAACGAATTGGCATTGCTAAAGATTTTAGTTTGTTTTAATCCCTCCAGGTAGTGGTCAGAAATCCCATAACAGTTCTTAATATGTGATATATTCATAATTATAAAAACCCACTAGGACACAAATAGTTTTTACCAATAATTTCTTATTTAGGGCTAAATCGGATTTATTATTTATGTCCATATTAGGATTGGAATAAAAATTGACCCTTCAATGACTTTATTCTCATTGACAAATGGTTGACTTAGGGAATATTCAAATAATAAGTTTAACAAATGACCTAAGGTTGTTTGTTCAACTTATTATCTGAACATTCCCTCCAAATGAATGAATATGAATCCTATGATGTCTGCACCTGTATACTTATGCCTCCGAATGAAGAAATGAACATTAAATTTTTTAGGAGATAGACATACTCTGTTGAATTGAATATTCCAGCATGAGTGAATCAGCCAGTTGCCAGTGAGTTTACAGCCTGTTTTCATGCTTGAATCTCCAAATATCCTACGAAACTGCATGAAAAGCACCTTTTATCGACATTATAGGCCTACATGCTTTGAAGTGAAATATCCTTTTTTCAGTGATCAAATCTCTGGGTACGTTCCATGGGGTTACTTGAAACAGTGTCGTCATTGACACTGTGCTCCATTCAAATTTAATCTCTGATCAGCGGCCGATACTGGTGAATCGAAATATGTAGTTAGCTGCTATCAACCAATCAGAATGCATGTTTCAGAGACAAATATTCAACATGAATTACAAATACTTTATAACTGAATAGGAGAATACATTCTGCAATGAAAAGGTTAACAATGAAAGTGTCAATGACACTGTAGCTCAACTTGGGAAGGAGTTTATTTTTTGTTGAGCAATGAATAGAATGATAAAGAAGAAGGAAAGTAAACTAGAGGTCACCCTGAAGATCCATATAATGTTTGGTGATGACCAGATGAGGGATGTGGTCTGTAGGGTGCGCCAAAGTATTTAGTCATACGAAGAGTAAATTCCAAGATGGACGCTGGCGGCCATGTTTTTAAACGAATTTCGGTCAAAATAGGAGGCTCCCATTTAGAGGTCACCCCGAAGATCCATATGAAGTTTGGTGATGATCGGATGAGGGATGTGGTCTGTAGTGTGTGCCAACAGATTTAGTCATACAAAGAGTAAATTCAAAATGGCCACTGGTGGCCATGTTTTTCAAAAAAAATGGTCACAATAGGAGGCTCCCATCTAGAGGTCAACCTGAAGATCCATATGAAGTTTGGTGAAAATCGGATGAGGAATGTGGTCTGTAGGGTGTGCCCATGTTTTTCATCGAAAATCATTCAAATTTGATAGCTCCCATCTACAGGTGATCACAATTGTACCTTCAAAATATAAAAATGATCCAGCCATAAATACGGGATGTAGGCTGTGCCAAATTCAAATTTGAAATCCAAGATGGCTGCTGGCGGCCATGTTTTTCATAGAAATTCGGAAAAAAATTGATAGCTCCCATCTATAGGTCACCCTGAAGCTACATATGAAGTTTGGTGAAGATCGGATGAGGGATGTGGCCTGTAGGGAATGCCAAAGGAAATTGTTGATGCACAGACGCATGCACGGATGCATGATGGATGCCAACCCATGGCAATAGCTCAAACTTTACGTTGTAAAGTTGAGCTAAAAATAGAGAAACTATGACCTAATTCTGACAAACCTGCTCTATAATCATGGCAGCTTGGTCTTCAGCTCTCTCTGCTGGCTGGTAAAGCTGAGCTCTTAGTTCCAATCTCTTTAAAATAGCTTTTATTCTCTCGTCATATACCTTAGCATCATCTAATGCAAGAGCCTAGAAGAAATATCAAGAAATGCTTATCATGGTTATGATTTTTACTCTTAAAACTAAATTTTAGTATGCAAATGTTCTCAAAGATGAAGTAATTCCATGGTATGTGTCATATGATTCCAAGTTCAAGAGCAAGCCTATTAAGAATATTTGAGCATGTTTTTTAATTGATGCAAATTGCTTGAGTTGACAAAATTCTCAAGTAACCGTCAATAATATACTGCACACAACTTCATAAAAAAAAACACCCATCTATTATTTTCATGCATATTAATTAAAAAATGTTATTTAAATTTAAAATAATATATTGCTCATATTAAATGACAATTTTTATCAGAATATATGAGACATCCTTGTCGTACAGTTTAGTAATCATTTCATCATAATATATACCATGCCAGAGCGGACATGTTAAATTTCACTATTTTGGTGTGAGATTCACGATTTCACACCCATCTCACAATTTCAGCTGTGCACAGTGGGAATAAGCATTCTGACTCATGTTAATGCACACATACAAGGGGAGATGAACCCAATCCCAGTCAGTGAGAGCTTTCCGATGAATGGCAACAAGCCATATTTCCGACTAAATCCTGAAAAGTTACCCATAATTCTGCTGTGGTTAAGGAGTCCATTATTTAGGGCATTACTGTACCATCTGAAGTATGTTACAAAATGACCCGGTGAAACCAATTAAGTGCAGAAGACATCGAAGATGTAGCTCATCCTTAAACTTCATCACAAAATGCAATTTGCTGTTACACTGTCCTAAACAGGGACCAGCCTAGACCATATTTTCAGGGCGAAATGACTTCGCCCTACTATCAAAATAAGGCGAAGTGGCCGTTCTATAGGGCGAAGTGAGTCGCTATAGAGTCGCTATAGAACGAAAATAGGAGAGATGTAATATGTCAATTAAACTTATGAAACAATGGTTGAAATATGGAGTCTTTATGTTCACTTCATGACCCTAATAACTATTAATAATACCCAAACATAATTGTGAGAGGATAGCAGCATTTTATATCGTAATTGTGGGAGAATGACAAGATTTTATTTCATATTTTTCGGGTTTTTAAAAATGCCAACAATATTTATCAAACCGAAACGAAACGAAATCATGAACACTTTCACTGCGCTCTATTAGTAATCCCGTTTGAAAATTTAATATGCTTCACAAATGAATTTGTTTTAAAATTTCTTTAACCAAACTCCATAGAGGGAGTGATGAACTGACACATTGTGAGAGCTGTGAGTTGTAATCTTCATTGTAAGGTGTGGTAATCACGGTAATCTAAAAATCACAACAACCAGATTAACACTTGAGGCCCGACGATGTTTTCACAGCTGCCAGTAATCAGACTCCGTTGTCAACATGCTTCCAGATTGGAGCAACACAGGTGTTAATTGTTTTACAACACCCTGATAGTGGAGTATTGTGTGCAATCACTGTTGACAGTTGTAAATTATCATAAATTATTTGGGGAATTTTGCCGATTTTCGTCAGTCAACTTTGGAATTTTCAGGGCGACTTGAACTTCGCCCGACTGCAAAAATAAGGCGAAGCGGACGGCGCTAGGGCGAAGAAGTCGCCCACGTCGCCCTCTCGGCTGGTCCCTGGTCCTAAATCGGCAAATATGATTAGATCAAAACAGCGCAGAATGTGCAATATCATTATGAAAATGCCTCTTTGGAGAGGTTTTGAACCAGTATAAAAAACTCACCATTTTTCCTTGAATCTCGCTATTTAAAAAGGGAATCTCATGTTTTCTGACATTCTTAAGTTAATAAGTCTGCACCAGAGCCTTTCAATAATGAAGTATTCAAGCTTGTATTTGGCATCTGTCTTCAAAATGTGTTTTAGCAGCAATACTCATAATGAAATTCAATGCTGGTTTGAAACTGACAATACTGGAATGGATCAGGTAAAATATCTTACTTTTCTCAAGTGATCCATGGAAACCTGTATTTGTTCTTCGTCTTCCTCACATTTAGCTAGTTCTGTGTGGACTTGGCATCGTAATGAAATCAGCAAACTGCAACGATATAAAATGCCACAGTTAACCCTTTCTTAACTAAACACGCATTGACGAGTTAGTTCTCCTGGAAATGTTCAGATAATAAGTTCAACAAATTACCATAGGTCACATAAAAATGAGAGATATGCTGAAATTGTTTTGGTGCATTTCAGTTTTTCATTAGTTCTAGACACTACCCAACATGTTTGATCTGAAATTCGCTAAAAATCAATGTTGAATTTTGAAACTTGTCACCTATTGTGAAAACACATCCAATAGACTTTAACCCTTTCTATACTAATTGGATTCTATTATTCATTTAGATGGGTGTTTAGGTAAAATAAGACGACATGGAGAAATAAAGATAATACAAATGCAGAAGGATTCTTTTACATTTCCTAAGGGAAATACTCATTAATGAGTATTTTAATGGTAATAATGCCCTAAATAATCTACTCCTTAACAACAGCAGAATTATGGGTAATTTTTCAGGATTTAGTTGGAAATATGGCTTGTTGCCTTTCATCGGAAAGTGAGAGCTTTCCGGTGAATTACAACAAGCCATATTTCCGACTTAATCCTGAAAAATTACCCATAATAATGCTGTGGTTAAGGAGTATATTATTTAGGGCATTACTGTATACAATGGGTTAAATAATAAAAAATCCAAAACAATTCTAACCTATCAATATCCTCAAGAGCCTCTACGACCAGGGTGAGATGTTTCCTGATGTAGTGGTGCAGATTGGCTTGTAGTAAGGGCAGTGCTAAATTCCACTGTGTAACACAGCCTGCTTGGATCACATTAGGGTTAGCTTGTCTAATGGCATTCATAATGCCTTCTTCACATCTTTTCATAGCCTGTAATCGTATCTGGAATGAAAGTAAAAATGTTAATACTACCATATGCATGGAGGCAAGGACATATGGTGACGGGTGGGGGGGTATTGGTCAAAATTTTCACAAGTTGGAAATTTTATGCATCACCACATAACATTATTTGGAAACATTATGCTACAAATAGGTTGAAATTGTTCTCACTGTTTGGTTTTCCTAAAGTCAGAGACCCTCTAGCCAAGTCTCTGGTTCCAATGGCAGCTATATTGATATGCTGCTACAAAAAGTATAGCCGACCACGCACAAATAGGTACACAGGATCCCATATCTAAGTTTATAATCAATTACTAATATAATTAAGTAAGATCTTACTGTTGAAATCTAAAACTGTGTCACAATTAAACCCCCCAGAATTCTCTCATATGGAATGTTGTATGGGGCAGAAATTTTCCAAATTAACCTCTATCTAGAATAAAGTGCCATGATATATTCATTATACTGTGACAATACCTTTATAAAATTACTGCGAGAAACAATGGTAATTAACACATGCAAAGGTGGATGATAAAAGGTACTTACATCAACAGATGACTTCTGGTATGATTCCTGATTGCTTCCCTGTACCTTAACCATTAGCTCACACTGGAGAAATTCCAATTCCACATAAAAGGATGGATCCTGGAACATGAAAACTAAATTAACCCTTTCTTGGTGAATACGTCAACATGAAGTAATGCTAGTTTGTATTCAACTTGATATACAACAATTGTATTCCACGGCTGTGATACCATTGAATATATGTGGCTCACGCAAACGGGTGTGGAATAATAATGAAAATGTTTCTTGAAAAAGAGATTCATATATATATATTTACATACACCTGATATCTCTTCCGATTTCCCCATAGCGTTACGGTAGACACGCCCCCTTATTCAATGCGTTCATAAACCTATGAACGTAACGTGATGTCACTTCCAATGTCGTTCATAGGTTTATGAACACATTGGTCCCGGAAATCACCGGGGATTGTCGGACATTACCGACTGCTTGAGTATCTAGTCAGTCAATATGCCAAGGATTTAATAGCAAACAATATGTAATCGAGGTTCACAATTGGATGGCTAGCGGCATCTAATCGCAAGCACGGGTTGCACGAGATGTTCGATTGACTATCAGAATGTTGGTTATCATATAATCCCATATCCCATAATATGTCAAATATAGCGAATTATCGAAATATGAAATACAACGAAAAAGCGAAATATGAAAATACAGCGAAATAGCACGAAAAATCGAAATAGGAAAATACAGCGAAATAGGGCAAAATATAGAAATAGGAAATTATTTTTATAAACGAAATAACGGAGATATTTGAAAAAGTGTTTTTGACGAAATAACAGATATATTTGGAGAAGTGTTTTAAAGAGCGTAAGTATATAAATATAAATAATAAATGGCGGATTCAACGTGGTCATGGGTTTTGACTGCGATAAAAAATCAGCAAACTCCGCATGAACCCCTTTGGGGTTCATGCAGTTTGCTGAATTTTTCTCGTGGTCAAAATCCCATGACCACATTGAAACCGCCGTTCATTTCTTATATATTTTTAGGGGACTAAGAATTGGCACTTTCTGCAGATTATCGAAATGTAAAGCTGATGTTGATATCGAATCAAATCTCGAATTGAATCAGCTAGCCACCAGTGCTTAATATATGTTCTCAAAGTCAGATGTGAGTATGTCCCTCTAATGCATTTAGAGATCTCAGTGTAATTATTTTTAAAGCAAATAACATCGCATGTGCGATTCACTCTTTGTTATTTCCAATTCAACGGGTGAATTCAGCACAAATTTTTACAAATTAAATGTGACATAAACATAATAGCCATTTTCGCAAATGGGGATTATAAACAACATTCAAGCCATTAACCCTTTTAGACTGGTGCAGCATTAAAGATCCTGTGCCAGTGCATTCTCTTACAGGGGCGTAGGAACTGGGGGGGGGGGGGGTAAGGGGGGTAAATACCCCCCCCAAAAATTTACAGAAAATGGTCAACACTTAAACTGTATTTCTTATTTATTCAACTTAACCAATCACATTCTCCGCCCGCACAGTTTGACATAAAATATATAGTACATGTATACTCTATACCACTGGTTTGTGTTATCATACAAGTACAAACATTTAGGTTAAGTTTATCGGGTAATAAATTATAACTCCCCGTATGCATGGTGCTATCCACCGGCCTTTCCTCCTTATAAACCTTCTTGTTAGTACTCTCTCAGAAATCATTGTGTTATCCCACAAACGGAATCTAGTTTGTCCAAAGCTCCAAAATAAATCAACACCAAGATTTCCAAGATGAATTCAATATGAAATTATTTGAAGAGTAAATACGGAAACCAGTCCATCGAAGGTAAGCTACGCTTCATCACAGCTAGTACTTTGGCCCTGCTTAAATGGTGAATCTGCCTGCTTTATCGAGGCCATCTTTCAGTTACATGCACTACTACAATGGATTAGGCTGCGAAAGCTGAGAATATGAATATATAATTATGTAAGTATAAACATATATGTCATGTTTTCGTGGAAGACTGCTCCATTTGTACACACACGCTTATGAGAGTAAAAAATGATCTCCATACTATTTTGTACAACAGGTGAAAAACTAAAATACCATATTTTCCCTCACTAATGTAATTGCTGTCACAGATGCAACGAAATGCGATCTGAGGGTTTTAAATTCAGAAAATTTCCTGGGGGAGACCCCCACCGAGGAGAGGGGACACCCTTCTCGTGCTCTCTACATCTCCAACCTGCGGCTGTCGTCGATGGCCATAGGCCATCGAATATGGCCCCTAATATTCAACTTTCCTATACGCCCCTGATACCCCCCCCCCAATAGTTTCCTACGCCCCTGTTCTCTTATATATGAGAGTCTCCAATAGGGAGTCTCGCATATGTAAGAGAATGCACTGGCTTACAAGGTCAATATTTTTAGGCCAATGTATTCTCTTATATATGCAAGGCTCACTATGGGAGATTTGCATATATAAGAGAATGCATTGGCACAGGGTTTTCGCAAAATTTCAGGAAGCTCCAGTCATGGAAGGATTAAATGTGACATAGACATAATAGAAATCTTCAGAAATGGGGATTATAAACAACGTTCAAGCCATTAACCCTATATTAAATACTCATTCATGAGTAGTTATTCATACCTTGACCACAGCATTCTTTAATTCTTCAATACAATCCTGAGCTAAGTCTGCATACTCCAGTTGAATGCACAACCGCCCAACCTCTAGCAGAAGATTTGGCCTGAAGAAAATAAAACTACAGTCAAACTTCAGGAGCATTAAGGTCAGAGACTTGAATCCCCTGGAAAATTTGAGGCGAAATCAGTTCCTGGCAAAAATCACGTAATTATCTGAATAACTAAACCATTAAACTGTATCGATTGAAAACACTCCTGCTTTGGAAATTTTCATCCTATGGCTTTCTTCAGCCGCACAATAACATAAACAGGTTGCATTTTGTATATTATATCAAACTGTGAAACAGATTGGAAAGTTCGTAACCTGACAGTCTATGAGTATGCACTTGCAAACTCTCCAAACTATTGTATTGTATCTGTGAAATGTAACCTGCTAATGTTATTGTCTGGCTGAAGAAAGCCATGAAGAGGAAAATTTCAAAAACAAGTTTCCAGATAAGTGATCAGCCCCATTTGCTAATAAACCTATGACATATATACTTGAAGCATACACAAACAAAATGAATATAAATGTACATCAGGCTTCAATTGTGGACCAGCTGCAGAAATGGTTCATAAGAGGTGTAGGTAACAGCAAATTATTTTCGACATAGCTAGCTGATGAATGAAATTTTGTTAACTTTCTGTTCTGATATTTCCCAAAAGATTAATATGCATTTCAGACCAAAGTTGGCATTAATAATTGTATTAACTTTATTGAGTTAAGAATCTGTTAAAACACAAGATACCTGTCGGCGCTGTCTTGAGGCACTCTTTTGGTTGATGTTGGTGTTGGAGATCGTCTATTCTTGCCACTCTTTCGACTGGGAATGTAAAGAAAATTGATGAAAAATTATATGACCACTAGCATAAAAACCAAAACATTTTTTTTTTCAGCTGCTGAAATTTTAATTTACTTTATTGTAAAATAATGTCAAATCATTGAAAATGTTTTTTTGTTCTCATGGGTGTGGAAGAAGATATCCTTTTAAACTAGCAAAATACCTCATTAAAAAGACATTTGTAATCATCATAAGATAAAACAAAGCAAATCTGTCCACCAATTGAGTGAATTATCAATTGATAATAGGAACAATTTTGAGTGTTCGGTATATGTAAAACTGAACATTTCTGCTAAGGGATAACCTTACTGATATTTCACACTACTACTATTGAAACAATATGTTGTTTTCCGAATGAAAAAAAGGCTGTGGATTAAAATGAGGAAACGTAAAATTATTCAAGACATCACTGCAACATGTGAAATTTTTCACATAAAAAAACTGAGACAAAATGATATTAATATTCAGAAAAAGTAACAAACTGAGACAAATTAAGACCGCAGTAAAACAGAATGTAATTAATACAATCATATCTACATTTCGGCAAAGTCAATTTCCTGTTTCTCATCCCATGCACATGATGGTCTCGAAAACCCCACGTGTACAACTTTTAATTCACGTTTTATAAGTCGGAAAAAATTATTATCTGTATGAAATAATTGCGGTACATTTATACAAACTTGCTCCGATCTGAGATCGAACATGCCCATTTCCGGATTCAAATTTCCGATTAATATAAGTCAGTTGTGATGAATTGCGTCTGTAAACTCATTAAATGAAAGTGTCAATGACACTGTACATTACATGTAGCTCAACATGAAGAGGGGATAATTCATGTGTTACAGTCAATGGATGGCCCCTGGCAGCCATGTATTTCAACAAAATTCAAATAAATATGATGGCTCCAATCTAGTGTTCACCCTGAAAATCCATATGAAGTCTGGTGACAATCGGATGAGGGATGCAGTCTGTAGCATGTGCCAAAGAATTTAGATGGCTGCCAGCAGACATGTTATTCATCGAAAATTTTCAAATTCGAAAGCTCCCATCTGGAGGTGATCCTAAACATTCCTGTAAATTATCAAGACAATTCTCCAATAAAAGCATACTGCAGGGCATGTCGATGCATTCAAATTTGCTGCTGGAGGTCATCTACATGTCAATGTCAATATCCATAAAAAAAATTATAATGATCAGACCAACTGGCCTGTAGACTATGCTAATGGATTTACATGGTTTAATACTCAAAACCAAGACGGCCAATGACAGCCATATTTTTGGTGGATTCACCCCAAAACATATTGTTCCCATCTACATGTCAGTCAATGTTAATGTTTACATGGTTTAATACTGAAAACCAAGATGGCCAATGACAGCCATATATTTTGGAGGATTCACCCCAAAACATATTGTTCCCATCTACATGTCAATGTTAACTTACATATGTACGCAACCCATGGTAATAGTACAAACTTTACAAAGTAAAGTTCCGCTAAATATGTGTAAAGCTGGTGTACCCGACTTCGTCCAGGCTATTTAGGGATTTCTTTGTGATCAAGGACATGGTCGCACGTGAAATTGGACCCAACCATATTGTTCCCGGGATCAAAAGTAGGCCTACATACCAAATTTTAGTCGGATCAGGTGAGGTCCAGAAACATGCCTATATGAGCAAGGTCAAGGACATGGTCGCACGTGAAATTGGACCCACCCATATTGTTCCTGGGATCAAAGTAGGCCTACATACCAAATTCGAGTCGGATCAGTTGAGCAGTTTTTGAGTCTATAACACACATACATACATACACACACATACAGCAGTTCCAAAATATATAGTAGATGATAATTTATTGGGTGAAATAAATCATACGGAGCCTATCAACTAATTTTAATTAGTGCTGGGCGGTTTCCCGATTAATCAACAATACCCGGTTAATATTTCAATATCGTCAGTAATATCGTCTAAACTAAAATAATCGTCATATCGTCGGCAATTAGACAGTGCCAGACCATCATAAGCGTATACAAACAAATAGTTTAACTCAAGCCTAAATCGAGTTATTTAAGTTTTAAATTCCAACTAAATCCCCGTGTCCTGACTTTTTCAATATTCAATCATCATAGTAAACAACGTTTAGGACGACTAACGAAATTAGGGGGATATGAAAACCCAGAATACGTCCCCCTTCCGATCACAATATTACACAAACCATCCGACTTTCCTGCGTACTTTTTATAACAAGAAAATTCACCAAATGAATTGACGACTGATCAGGTGATAGATCAATATGAATGTCAGTTTTGCCACGCCTCTTCCTTCAGTACAATGATGCACATGCACCGTCAATCAAAATAGTAAATGAGCGAAGATACCGCCCCCTTCTCGTCTAGAAGAAACCACTCACGGCGATTGGTTAAAACCAATATTATAGAATTAGGGCCCAAAAATACATGGTGTCCTTGTTTGGCCAATTCCAAAAGTTATGTACTACGTGTGTGTGGACTTCGCTAAAATTTGTCTTGACGGTAAACCACATTTCCATTTGTCAAGCGACGCAAGTGTCATCGGGAACAACATATTTATTTACTCAACATAGTTGAATATACCGAGTTAAAAAAGGATAGTATAGTTTAGAACACTTTTAGTTTTGGCATAGACGAGATAATGGTTTTATTAATTATCGGTATATACCAGAATTTGTCAAGTCACCGGAACGAAATTGTCCGAATAGCGGAATTTAACCGGTGAATTTACTTTTCATTCCGAATATCGATCGAGCATGAGGTTGTCACTGGTTGAGTGGTTGTGTATGTTATTCTTGATGTCAACTTGTCAAAATTAATGACAATGACATGATTCTAGCGAACAGTGAGAAACTGTTTTCAGTTACTAGTACCTGATGTTTAAAAAAAAACGCAATTATATCGTTAACCGCGGTTTTAATTTCCAAAAATCGCGGTTTTTATTTTCGTTAATATCGTCCAGCCCTAATTTTAATGGACATTATTTTTGGTAATAAAGGCCATGGGCAACTGATATCACACCCAGAGCTAGCCGATCCAGGGTTGGAATGCTTCGTTGGCGTGTGTCCCAAAAATAATGCTGAGAAATGGGAAATTGACTGTACATGACCTTTATAATGTAGGTCTCAAATTGATCAATATAGATATCACTTTACTAAAACATTAGTCTGAAGACAAAGCGCACATGACAGGTAACAGGTAGCACACATATCTACAGTAATGCTCTAAATAATAGACTCCTTAACCACAGCAGAG
Organism: Siphonodentalium dalli; assembly: GCA_032622095.1. Lineage (NCBI taxonomy): Eukaryota > Metazoa > Mollusca > Scaphopoda > Gadilida > Siphonodentaliidae > Siphonodentalium > Siphonodentalium dalli. The sequence goes on along the minus strand of CP136062.1, from coordinate 192,253,031 downwards.
CTTTCCGATGAATGGCAACAAGCCATATTTCCGACTAAATCCTGAAAAATACCCATAATTCTGCTGTGGTTAAGGAGTCGATTATTTATAGCATTACTGTACCTGTCTTCAGGATATACTGATCTCACAGTGACAGGTGGATATGTGTATATACTTTAGATATTATCCCTTTTATGACGGGAGCTGCGCTGGTGCAGCATTAAAGACCAATGCATTCTCTTATATATGCGAGGGGCCCTATGTGTGACTCACATATCTAAGAGAATCCATTGGCACAGGGTTTTCGAAAAATTTCAGGAAGCTCCAGTCATGAAAGGGTTAAATGCACTCAAGACAAAACCACTATTGATGCTGTCCAAACACATTCTTTTTCACTTCACAAAGCCTAATTTCACAGCTCCTACAAAGTTGGTTCAATTACTAAAATACTCCATAATTTTGTAATCATTAACACAATTTGGAAATACACAAAAATATTACATTAAGTGGTTATCTTAACACCAAAGTAAGTTGGATTATCAGTCATTATTATACAGTGGATTTCAGGTTCTATGTGGTCAGGAGTGAATAATAGTTGGTAAGGGGTTACACGTTTCTGATCAAGCCTAAGTTTAGTGAGCCTGTCATTTGCAGAATGAAGTCCCCAGAGGGTGAATTTAGTGACATCCCACATAGCAGGCTAGCATCACTAAATTCACCCAGTGGGAACCTCATTCTGCATGGCCTCATCTGTTATGGGAGACATAGACTCAGATTGAAGTTCTCAAATGGTGAAAATTGTGATGTACACCCATTGGGAACCTCGATTATGCAATGTGTAGTCTGCCAATTTGAGGATATAGAGAAACTAACTTAAAAAGAAATAGAATCTATGTGAAGAAGTTTCTTTAGAAATTTGATAGTAAAGAACCTTTCCAGAGAACATGAAGCCTAAGCAGAATGAGGTTCCCAGAGGGTGAATTTAGTGATGCTAGCCCACTATGCGGAATAGAGTCACTAAATTCACCTATGGGGACCTCATTCTGCGAATGACAGACACACTATACTCAGGCTTGTTTCTGATAGATATAATTTTCGTTATCTGTGATCTATTTATATAACAAGGGTTAGCATACCAGGATATATTTTAGGAAAGTTATAACCTATGGCTCTGTGGACCTACAAGGTTCTGGTACCTAATGTCAGATATGTGTGACAGGGACCTGCAAATATTCGAGATTAGATTCGATGTCGATATCCGCGGTGCACCGAATCAGACCTCCGACTCAAATATTTTTTGAATATCCAATACATCCTGATAATTATCACATTGTTGAGATTTTAAAACAGGTTGATCATGAAATTGAAAATGATGCAACTGCGATATTTGTCATGACACACACATATTGTGTTATATTACAAAGCGTGGTTCACTTATATATAACATCCAATTGGCACACTATTTTATGATAAATCTGTTAATTGCGTTATGGGATGGATATAGGACTGATAAATGTACATGTGCCTTATATTCACAAATTGTATGATTGTGAGTGTACATGTAAATATATCACTAGTTAGTGTCACGTGCATTATCACGGCACAAATCTGTCTGCAGATTATACAGTAATAACATGTACTGTATGATTAACTGCAAACTTCATAATTATAAAAGTTAATTACCAAAACTTAATTGGAATGTAAATGTATATAAATTATACAACCGAAGATTTGCAAATGCTATGCCATGTATATAAATTATACAACCAAAGATTTTCACATGCTATGCTATTTTCTTTAAAAAATAATCTATACACTTAAATTTCCCCGCTGTCATAATTATAGGAAACATTTCGCGATCAACTTTGAGGACCTACCCTATGAACAGGTATATAGCCGATTCGAATCGAGATTCAAATCGACAATCTGCCTTCGAATATGTGGAAAAGTGCTGATATTGGTTGATGTACTGTCAGGTAATTAATCAGAACTGCACTTGTGTGTTGCCATAATGTGATGGCCTATAACATACATGCGCAGTTTTGTGTTTAGTATGTGATGTTCTAAATACTGGGGAGATAGCATCTGATGACTGATGAGGCTGTGTGGGTCTAAAAGCTTCGACTGAATCCCAAGTTGTTTATTTGTGATTATCAGGTAGTACATCAGCAGAGTTACTCTAAGTTACATGTTAACATAGCTATTTCTGACAGCAAACATTAACCAAGCCAACCAAGCCAAGGGTAAATGTGCAAAAAATATAAAAGTCAGTAAAACATCACCACAAATAACATGGAGAAATAGATCAACTTTGTTCTTATATTTGTTATTGATAGTTCTCCAATAACGAAATTTTGCATGTTGAAACCATTGTTATGAAAAGAAACTCTTGTAGTTATTTGACGACAAACATCGATCGCTACCGAGTATTAAGATCAAATATATGATATTCAGAATATTTTTCAAAACTTTGACATTTTCCAATGTTTACCTTCAGAGTTTTTAGTAAACTTTGGTATCTTATTTGACTAATTGGACTTTTTTATCAGTAATTCCACTTTATTATATGCTTCCCCATTAAATAGTGGAAATTACCATGGCGTATAGCGTTATATCCATCGACTGGACCGAGGCGATGGATAACACTGACCGAGTCGATGGATAACACTGACCGAGTCGATGGATAACACCGACCGAGGCGATGGATAACACACTTCCGGTTTATATGCTCGATATTTATCATTCAGTGGTGAGCAAATAAATTGATGGAATGTAAACAAAATGCAAATGTCGAATCTTTCTAACAATTTGAAGTGAACTGTAGGACAAAACTAGCAGCTTTGGGGGGATTGTATAACGTAGCGCATATAATAAAAAGAACACCTACAGGTTTTGGTTGAATATCCGGATTATCTCATTCGTGGCTACAAGGAAATACATAATTTCCTTGTAGCCACTCATGAGATAATCTGGGTATTCAATGTAATACTGGTAGTAATTTTTACATAACGATAGTTTTGACATGCAAAACTTATTATTGATAGTTGTTTTACAGACTTTTATGTTATTTCGCATGAAACCACCTCAAGGACTTGAGTCCCTTTCATAACAAAACATATAAAAACATGAAGTAGCTTCTGGCTAAAATAATGTGAACTTTGACAAATACAATCCAATTTGTATTTTTATTCATCCATCTGACATTCAAAAAGCATTTGGCAGAATGATAACTGGATTTTCATGTGAAAATATGCCTGTCATCGAGAAAAAATTATTAGGCTTTTTCTAGTTGAAGTGAGAAATTTATATTACCGGTATTTGATAGACACCTTTAGGACGCATTCTACATTATGGCCTTAACATGATATTTATAAATTTGATAGACTATTTCTTTCTCATCAGCTAACAAGTCTATTGACGAACTACCTGAATATACAGGTGAAGATACATAAAGGACAATTATATAAACCACCGACTCATTTTGAAATAAAAAACGCTGTCAGAAATAGCATATTCCTAGGACATTGAGAGGCTATAGATCTATAGAAAGAGAGAGAGAGTCTACGGAGGACAATTCTGGAGCCTCGTTTGAGACTACGAGAGACACATTATGCACCTATCATCAGAATCGCCTTCACGTTCGTCTGGTTGACCACCTTCTGAGTCCCCATCAGTCTTATCAGTGTCACTTTTAGACACTCGTGTATTTGGTATAGGAACCTCAATTTCAATGTCTTCATTGTCTGAAAGCTCATGCTCACTAAAAATGAAAATTCATTACATTCACATAAAATTATAACAACTGTGTATATTCACATCATGTAGTTTTCATAATCTTCTGAACGGATATAGGACACACTTAACATACTCGTATTTAAATTCGTGCAATACTATTTTTCGCTCAGTTTTGAATTCGTACACTTTGAATTTGCACACCGTGCTTTGCGAATTAAAATTTGACAAAAATAGTTTTTGTAAAGTCTTATATCTGATGACAGTTTCAGTTCTTATTCGTTCCTGAAAATACATGTTTTTTTATTAAAGATGAATATTTACATAGAGTAGAACTGCATCCATATTTTCATGTGAAGATTGATGTTTATATGATGCAAAATTCATTGTGATATTCAAATGGTTATGGCATCAGAAGTTAAACCACAAAATATTTTACCATGCATGATTCATCGCTTTACAAGTGAATAATTGTGTCGAGATTTGTTGTCAGCATGTTAATATAATTGTCTATTCATTCCAACCTTCTGTTATGGATGCATGTATCTCATTAACAAAGCCCTCTTATTTTCCACAAGGTCAACGTAAATATTGTTAGGCCAATGTATTCTTGTATATATGCAAGTCTCCCTATTCAAGGCTACCTATGGGAGACTCGCATATATAAGAGAATGCATAGGCACAGAGTTTTCACAAAATTTCAGAAAGCTTCAGTCATGGAAGGGTTAACTGTTGAATTTAAAGCTAATATGTTGTTGAAAATTTGTTACCGAGAAACAAACATAGAATAGCTAGTCTTACTTTCTGTCTAATAAATTAACCAAAGGTTTTGTCTGAAGGTTTAGGAAATAACAGGTATGGCTCATCTGCATGAGAAAGTCAATTTTATTCGTTCTTTTCTTCAAAACTACTGGTATTCATTGGCCATCTATTTTCAATTGCATTTAACCCTTTACCCAACAAACCGGCCAAAACCGGCCAAATAAAGCTTCAACAGCCTATAATATCTTCGGTCTGTCTCAATAGAACCATACATATATGGATATCATTGGAACCGGCTCCTTGACCACATTGTGATAGTTACAGTTATGCCCTGTGCCAATGCATTCTCTTATATATGCGAGTCGACCATAGGTCGCCTCGCATATATAAGAGAATGCATTGGCCTAAAAAAATCATTTTTTAACACTTTTTACCATTATTTTCTTACATTCTTTAACAATTTTATAATTTTTAATGTGTTAAGCCAATGCATTCTCTTATATATGCGAGGCGACCTATGGTCGACTCGCATATATAAGAGAATGCATTGGCACAGGGCCCTTCTGTTGGGTAAAGGGTTAATGAACATTGGCCTACATTGAGGGAGGGACCACCTACAATTTGCAACCACATTTCCTGTTCACTGACTGGGTTATTCTATATACAATCTTCAATGGGCATTCACCTGTTAAACGCAAATGCGACCACCTAATTTTCAGTTCAAAACACAAATTCCACCTGTGTTGAGAGACCACCACCATTTATTAAAGAGAAAGAAGCAGACACTTCTTTTAAACTAAGTTAAAATACTCAGAATTCCAACGGATATGGCCGGAATTGTGCGAAACCGAAAGTACAAAATGGGAATAAACTATAAACTGGACACGTCTTAAAGTTTGAACCCCAGAAGAAATGGACACATTCCAACATTTATTAAAAATTTTAAGAAGAATTATTTTTTTTAAATTAAGTAAAAATTAACCAGAGTTACACAAGTTACAACCGGACATGTGTGAAACCGAAAGTACAAAATGGACCCGTCTTACAATTTTACCCGCAAACGAAATTGACACATTCCATTCGCATGCTTTGTGACTTCGCAGTTATTTAACAGCTGTGTGATTATATGTCAGTCTGGAGGCCATTAACAAATAGGTCTACATTTATTGAAATAAAGTAGATGCATGATTGCATGTTTGTTTTGAAAAATGCTTGAACTGTCTCATAACAATTAAATAATATACTGAGGGATGCCCAAACTGTGAAAAAGCGATTAGTGGCCCATACTCATTTTATCTGTGGACATGCCTGGCCCAACTAATTAGCCATGTTGTCACATGCGAGAGAGATTGGTGGTTATCCGTATTTTTAGATGTTTTCGCTATGGCAATCCGGGAGTCTCACAGACAATCTGTGAAACTTAACAGCTCTGATACTCATATATAATATCCCTTTCATGACTGGAGACTCCTGAAATTTTGCGAAAACCCTGTGCCAATGCATTCTCTTATACATGTATATGCAAGTCTCCCACAGACAGACTCGCATATATTAGAGAATACATTGGCCTAACAGTATTTACCTTGACTTGTAAGCCAGTGCATTCTCTTATATATTTGAGGCTCCCTATGGGAGACTCGCATATACATGTCTGAGAAAATGCAATGGCACAAGATCTTTAATGCTGCTCCAGCTCAGCTCCCGTCATGAAAGGGATATTATTTGTTGCAATTTTATTCATTCAGAGTCTAGAATTATATAAATCTTGAAACAATTATGTTTTTTGCAGACCCTTTGTTTGAGATGCATTAAACACACACTTCTATAAAAAGTGACAATCTCTTTGAAAATGGTGAAGAAAAGATTGTTAGTCAAACTATAATCAGCAAAATAAACTACACTATTTTCAATTGCATTTAATGTAAATTTATATAATTTATGACAAATCTGTATTTCATGCAAACATCAACAAGACAGTCTAACTCTGCATTAGCTGTTTGATTCAGCATTAAAATTATTCTGTGATTTCATCCAAATTTACGAAGAGCAATGAGAGGTATACTATAGTTCATACTCATTTTATCCATGCATGTATCAAGAAGTTATACCAAGTTGAAACTGGAGATAAATTGCGTCATACATTTTCTTTGTATGGATTCTGTGGTGGGTTATTTGAAAATGTCATAGGTTCAGGTAGACAGGGGTATCTTTCCCTCTGCAAAATCTATCCGGCAGTTATTAATTGTTAGTATTTCAATAAAATCTCAAAATAAAACTAATAATCAAGAGTTCAAACAGTAACTGTACCTGTCCTTCTTCTCCTCTCTGTCATCTTCAACAGTTTTGTCGGAGGCTCTTGACGGTGATGGACTTCCTCTGCCCTTCACACTACGCGATGCCCTTGACCCAGAACGAAGTCGATTATTGCCTTCAGACATCACTAACTGAACTCCAAGCTGATTGAGAACCTTCTGTATTTCTGTGTAATAGTCAGCTGTCTCATTCTGATCAAGCAGACTGGAAATGATATGTGGCATGCATGTACAGTAACGCCCTAAATAATCGACCCCTTATAACCACAGCAGAATTATGGGTAACTTTTCAGGATTTAGTCGGAAATATGGCAGAGCTTTCCGATGAATGGCAACAAGCCATATTTCCGACTAAATCCTGAAAAGTTACCCATAATTGTGCTGTGGTTAAAGAGTCGATTATTTAGGACATTACTGTAGAAGAGCATCCATCTCAAAAATAATAACAGATATATAGTCATTCACAACATAAATTTAGAAAATGTGAAATTTGAAAATCATCAATGATTCATTGTAGGTATACATGTCATGTTCCCCCTCCCTTATTTCATATATTATATTACATTATAAACAAGTGCAATGCCAAGTTTGGCATATGTTCCTGACACTCAGTTTAGAGAGTGGACAATGCTGAATATTTGTATGTTGGAATAATTTCAAGTCCAGTTAGGGTCATAACTCCTTTAGAATGAATGGATGAATCCCGTATTGAGTGGGTAACTCTTCCCAGTGCTAAACTAGTCTATCACATTACAAAAGAACAGCCCGATCTGATGATCCACACCCAAATTACAAGGTGAAATGGTCGTATGGATACAAAATGAACAAATTTCAAAATACACCAAGGGCCGTAACTCTTGAAATAATGAATGGACAGAACCGATAATATGTGAGTATTCTTTCCCTAAGCTGGGATCTCACCATACCAAAGCACGATCAAATCAGATTATCTACACCCAAATTACAAGGTAAAATGTTTGTATACACAAAATTAACAAATTTCCAGGTCTAACAAGGGCTGTAACTCTGGTTAAATATAACTGGAAAAAAAACCGGTAGGTTTTATGTTCGTATGAACGGATGGAGGCCTCGATTATATGCCCCGAATCTCTTTTGGGTTTCAGAGTCATAATAACTTGTCAATTTATAGCGACACATAAATTTTACAACAAAAATTGAACTTAGCTTTTGCTTGCTTTTGTCATATTCTGAAGATCAATATAGATCAATTAATGTTTCAAATATGGTATGCTGAATACTAGAAGTAGCAGTCTATACCTCTAATGAGAATAGCAAGAAAATACATGCCATCAGTAACAATTCGTCAAATCAGTTCAGATTTACAAAAATGTGTCGCAAAGCATTGCATCAAATGTTAACTCTTCGGAATTATCTGAATTAATGAACTTACTTTTTAATTTTGCATATTCTGTAGAGTACTGACAGTTCTGGAGAATTCTTCAAATCTTTGTGAAGTTTTGTTGCTTCAACAAGATCTTGTCGAACCTAAATGAAAATGCTTAAACATTTAGAATCCACAAAATTCATGTAAACGAACAAAAAATTATTACCCCATTGGTTAAGTACTGGTTTGCACACCATTAATTCATACGATAGCATTACTAGACAATGCTAGACAATGCTTGTTCAACTCATTGTATATTCCCAATGTTCCCGAGACAAGCAATCGGGGATCAATCTCCAATTGTTTGGTGTAAATTAGGCTCTTTCGTAACTAAAAACATTGAAAAGTGTAATCCAATTGTATGAATAATATATCCCACTATTTCTGGTTGGAATTCAACTAAACAACATTGTTATTGTCATTGTTATTGTCATGTTAACTTGATGTAAGGGAAGTCTTTTGTACATCAATGTTCTAGAGTTTGTTTTTGTGGTAAAACTAACTTTTTTTCCATGGAAAATAAGAGAATTCTGCAATCGCAAATAGAGAACTAAACAGTAGACAATGTTGACACCTTGACAATATGAAGCCAAACAAAATTAAAGTTCTGCTCTCTGACACTCGAGTGTTCATAAAAATATGGCCACTGGGTGCTTTTTATGGACAACCAAAAAATAAAATACTAAAATCATCCTGCCGCTCGGCTTCACAATGCAACAACTTCAATTTCGGTCCAGTACTGGTTAGAGAATGTGGTCTAGCTAGACAAATTATATTTGATATTTCCCTTTGTTATTTCTGACAAAAATAAAGTTTTCTTTTTGGTTTGTTTAAACTTTATGTACTTGGGAAAGTTGAGTTAAACAACAGACTCTTACATTTAAATTGTATTAACACTTAATCATGAAGTAATTTTTCACACCCAACAATGTTTTGATAATTCTTGAATAAACACATAAAAATCTGCCCGCTGGAAATTTTTTGTCATAAAAAGTGGGAATAAAAACCTGCGTTCTGGGTAATTTTGCAGGTAAAAGATAAATATAAAAACCTGTTTGCCGGCCAAGCCTGAGTTTAGTGTGCCTGTCATTTGCAGAATGAGGTCCCCAGAGGGTGAATTTAGTGATGCTATCCCGCATAGTGGGCTAGCATCACCAAATTCACCCTCTGGGGACCTCATTCTGCATGGCCTCATCTGCTATGGGAGACATAGACTCAGATTGAAGTTCTCAAATGGTGAATTGTGATGTACACCCATTGGGAACCTCGATTATGCAATGTGTCGTCTGCCAATTTGGGGATATAGAGAAACTATATATAAACTAAAAAAGAAATAGAATCGATGCGAAGAAGGAAGAAGTTTCTATAGAAATTTGATAATAAAGAAACTTTCCAGAGAATATGAGACCTGAGCAGAATGAGGTCCCCAGAGGGTGAATTTAGTGACACTAGCCCGCTATGCGGGATAGTGTCACTAAATTCACCCTCTGGGGACCTCATTCTACAAATAACAAGCATGCTATAATCAGGCTTGATGCCGGCCTATTTTAAAAAAAACCAGATAATATACTTTTGTGACTAACCATTGAGCCACTAAAGATCATACTCACCATTATTCCGAATATTTCCTTGTAAAGTGATGGAACATTCTGTTTAATAAACAACGAAGCAGCAGATGCTATGTGGGAAGCATCGTTTTTCCTACCAGCATCCAGATGACATTCAATCAATGCTCTAGAAAAAGAAAACAGATCTGCATGTAGTTTGGAAAAAAAGTAGAGATCAACATTATTGGTTGGCATTCAGGGAGGACACAAAGATAAACTTTGTATGAAAAAACTTGGGCCCGATTATCATTAACCCTGTCTATACTAAATAGTCATTTACAAGTAGTTCTCTTAACCCTTTACCCAACAGAACGGCCCTGTGCCAATGCATTCTCTTATATATGCGAGTCGACCATAGGTCGCCTCGCATATATAAGAGAATGCATTGGCTTAACACATTAAAAATTATAATTTTTTTAAGCCAATGCATTCTCGTATATATGCGAGGCGACCTATGGTCGACTCGCATATATAAGAGAATGCATAGGCACAGGGCATAACTGTAACTATCACAATGTGGTCAAGGAGCCGGTTCCAATGATATCCATATTTGTATGGTTCTATTGAGACAGACCGAAGATATTTTAGGCTGTTGAAGCTTTATTTGGCCGGTTTTGGCCGTTTTGTTGGGTAAAGGATTAAAAAAATTACAAATAATTAGTTCAGCAAACGACTGATGAACTTATTATATGAACATATCTAACTAATGAATAGGACTCCTTCTGTATTTGTATTATCTGTCTTCTATCTATATTCCCTGATCATCACTCAATTGAGTAATAGACCATTACAATGTTAACCCTTTGAGTGCCAGGGGCCGATCTCATCGGCCCTAAACCTACAAAATAAGTCTGATAAAGAATATAAGAATAAATTATTAAAATTGTAAAAAATTGTAAAAAAAAATAAAAAATTGTTAGGCCAATGCATTCTCTTATATATGCGAGGCGACCTATGGTCGACTCGCATATATAAGAGAATGCATTGGCACAGGTTATATCGGTTGATACAAAAATCGCCCTGGCACTCAAAGGGTTAACAAATGGAACAAAGCATGTAAGGCGACCACAGCACAGATATAGCATCCAAAACAAATAAGACCAACCGACTATTGAAGACATTCTTACCCATATGATTCAACAATCACCCTTCTCAACCCCTCCACCAAAACCACCACCCTTTTATAATGCATTATGCAGGTCAGAGAAGATTAAATATTTTACACCATAGGCTGAGAATTAACTGCAGCGACTTAAATTTTGACAAACTTAAAAATTATATTGCCATAACACAAGCATGCAAGGTTCGCACTGCCACTTGCCAAATTTGCCAATGGCAAAAATAATTCACATTTGGCAAAAAATATTTTCATTTGACAAAAGTTTTGGCAAGTCACTTTTTAATTAGTCAAGCAATTTGAAAAAATATTGGTCAATCATTACCATTCATTTCAGGAAACTCTTACAACATAATTATATTAGTGGCGTTTTAGAAGTTTTAGGGAAAGTTAACACCTCTATTAAGAGGCATTTAATCTCACAGCATTAGTACTGATGGTTGGAGGGAATACTAATCCTCCTGTGATGTGCCCTTCTGATGGAGAAACCCTTCTACCATTGTATTAATTGTTCGGTGATTGGCTTATTGTTGCATGATAAACCACATTAGAGATGCGAGTAATTAATTAATTATTAAATAACTCTTTTTCTATCGATATCAAATGTCGTTCAAACCGCGAGTGTCGAAACATAAGACTTAAGGTTGCAGAAAATGATACTATCAGGGATAGCATTTGGCAAATTCTAAAATAATTAGGCAAAAAATATTTTCATTTGGCAAATTATTTGGCAAATGTAAATTTCGGTCCAGCACGGACCCTGCAACATGTGCATGTGGACACCCATGTGATGATGCTAACCATGTTTTGGTTATTGCACTCTTTACAACGAAGCTCGAACTAACATGATATCTCAAATTAATAACTTGAACATATCTATTGCTTCCATGAAGGACTTTCTTTTTGGCATGGTCTGTTACAGCAGCGACTTAAACACACGCATGTTTGAAATAGTCCAGGTTTACATTTCAAATTCCTGCTGCTTCCCATGACCGAATTCATATACAAACTGTGCTTATCCCAATAGCAGCAACAGGGACGCAGCGATGTACCGGTATGCCACATTATTATCACTGACTATATTCTGAATAAGATTTTCAACATATTCAATACAATTTAACCCATTTCAGAAACTTGATATGTAATATTCACTGAACAGGGAGAGAACTATTCTAAGTTATATAACATGTGTTCCAATCGCCTGTGAATTCATTCAATATATTTATATATATATATGTTAACTTTATATTATGTTGTAATAATTGGGTCATAATAAATATGTTCAATCAAATCAATCCAATGTATACTTTTATATCTGTGTGGGAGAATCTATTTAATAGAACGTGCCAAAGCTTCTTTTGAGCCCATTACAACTGCTTTGGGCAAATTGAATTTGAGCATCTATTTGAGCATGTATCTGGGGAAAAACAAGAAGAAAAACAATATACTTACAGCATAAGTTGAGCACGCCATTCATAATCTTTGTCATCAATATCATCCAAGGCTTTAACAACCTGGTGAAGGCTCTGAGCTAAATACTGTCGGAAATTTGGCTTTAGGAAAGGACGACAGAACTGCCAGTAGAGAACTGAAGCATTGTAGACCAGAAAGTGATACCTGCAAGAAGCGAGAGTTCAATCAGATCTCAGAAGAACAATATCATTTCATATATGACAACCTATACGTTATCAAAGTTACACCATGGTAATCCAATCATCCATCGGTTTATATTAGCAGTAAAAATATAAGTGTGCTTCCCTCTGTTTAAATGTGCTAACATTCTCACCAGTAAGTAGGTCATGATCAACTTTTTTTATTTGAATATTTCCTTTTCGATTTATAATTGTGAAGGGCCCTTTGGATGTACCTCATAAAATAGTTCCAATAATGATTTCAAGTGACTGAGATTAGTTGCTTGTGTCATATTAGCAAGATATTTTTGTCGATAAATTAACAAAATTATGTGATGCTAGATACATTGAAGAAGTAATTTTTGAACGAATTTCGGAAAAACGTGATGGCTCCCATCTAGAGGTCACCCTGAAGATCAATATGAAATTTGGCGCTGAACGAATGAGAGATACATGTGGTCTGTAGGGTGTGCCAAAGGATTTAGTCATGCAAAGAGTAGAATTCAAAATGGCTGCTGGCGGTCATGTTTTTCATTGAAAATGTTCAAATTCGATAGCTCCAATCTAGAGGTGATCCAAAACAAGTCTGTAAGTTTTCAGAACATTTCTGCAATAAATGTGAAGTTTGAAATCCAAGATGGCTGCTGACAGCCATGTTTTTCAACGAATTTCGGAAAACAGTGATGGCTCCCATCAAGAGGTCACCCTGAAGATCCAAATAAAGTTTGGTGATGATCGGATGAGGACATGTGGCCTGTAGGGTGTGCCAAATGAAATTGTTGATGGATGGACGCCTTACCCATGGCAATAGCTCAAACTTGACCGTGTCAAGTTGAGCTAAAAATTATCTGACCTAAAGCATATACGAAGTTGACCTCAATAATGTGATGTTTATTACTCATACTGAGTTTTGTTCCAATCAGATAATAATAACTGGAGTTATTATCCGGACAACTTGAAAATCGCAATTTCTAAGTAAAAAAAGGCCATAAATCCAACAAAAATCATCGGACAGGAACCATAATCAAACAGTTAGAAATTAATCTCAATAATATAATGGTTATTCCTCATACACCAAGTTTTTTTTCAATTGAATAATTTACACTGGAGTAAACGTCCAGACAAGGAATCGAATGGACACAAGGAAAGCTAGATGAACACACGGACGTGGCTGATTACAAAACCTGAAGTCCTCCGCAAATTTCAAGGGACAACAATACATGAATGCGCCAATATAAGGATATGATTCACAGTACTCACCTAGGGTTGGCTTTTGCCAAGGAGATTGCCTTCAATATATACACTACAGCCTTGTCAAATTGCTCCTGGAATGGGAATTAAATTTTGTTGTCAGCATTATATGGATCCAGAAATCAAGGATGCATTTACATTAAATGGACCATGCAACAAACATAGCAAATTATTTCTTGGGAGATTCTAGAGTGATATCAGCATGTGTCTTCTACTTGAATTACTCCATTTTGTTTTAGTCTTGTTTGTTGTATATAGCAAACGATGGCCTAGAAAAAGTTGGATTTACTAGTATATGCACAGTAGGTATCAAAACTATTTGAAGAAATGATTAAGTCATTTTCATAAGTGAGATAATGCAGGATCAATAAATTTGAACTCAGCAATTTCCAAAGATGTTAGAACTACTGTGTCTTCCAAAACATTGTATACAGATCAAAATTTCTTGAAACCAGTTCAATGCTGATAAAATCGTTATAAGCCAATTAATATCATCATAACTTGGTAAGAGTAAGACAGCTTTATTGTCATCAGCAAATTTGAGAATGATGTTGTAACAAGTAAATGTTGAGCTTATTCAACTTTATTGGGTTTGATGATTTTGACAATACGATGAACTGGTAACATTATCAACAGCTGTAACATCAAGATGGGCACACCTGCAGATCTATGGGTCAAGTGTTATTGTTTCTGCCTCCTGTAATATTAAGGTACCGGTATGCAATGCAAAAAGATTTGAAACTTCATGTGGTTTTAGCTCTTCCTTGACAATCTCAACTGCTCGTCCATTTCCGTAGCCAAAAATAGACTCTAAACTTATAGGAACCATATCTGCTGGACTACATATGTACTTCAAGTCACCTGACTGGTCATGTGATCATTTTTTCCCGCTGTATTCAATTTAGATGTACAAAATGCACAAAAAAGTACTGATATGATGTCAGAGTGTTTATTACTGTTTAATTTGTCATTTTGACATGTTTAATTTGTCATTTTTACATGTAATGTATAATCCATGAAAGTTGTTCATGTTATTTGAATGTGTAATTTGAATTAAATCTGGGTTAAGTGGCATATCATACCCATATCCTTGTACCAATGTCTCCTTTTAGGATGAGAGGCATATTTATAGATAAATGCCCAAGCTGTTGAGATTGCTTCCTTGTTAGACAATGAGCAAGACTTACAGGTTTATCAGCATTTCCTGGGGAGAGAAGCTGTGCTTGACAGAGGTAAGCTCTACAAAGGAACTGATTTGATGGTGGTGGCTTGATGAAGAACATCCGCAAACAATCCTGAGCAACATCAGTCAAGCCATTCTGAAAAAAAATATCACATAAGATTAGGAAAATAAATAAAATTCTAGATTCACATTTTTTTTATTTTAATAATTTTTATGAAAATTGGTTTTCTCATGCCTTAAAGACATATATGGACTTGATCGGGTCCGTGAAATTGGTAAGTTAATACTTATGACAACTTGGGTAATGTAGCATTCTACTAACGTCGCTGACTATTTCAAAGAAATCGACCATACCACTCCATAGAAAACACCGTCTGAACTACACTCAATTGTAAATATTTACATCTCGATTCGGGACGTAACTTTTGGCGATAAAAGAACACAATTGATTTCGCCATCGAAAGTCATTGCATTTAATTAATATATAAAAATGACGGTGTGTGTTGTCAATTTGGATAATATTCGTAAAAAAATAACTACTTTGAGCAAGATTATTCTCAATTTCTATTTGATCACCCAACCGGAGTGTTTCACATCACTTTAACCCTTTGATGACTGGTGCTTCCTGAATTTTTGCAAAAACCTTGTGCAAATGCATTCTCTTATATATGTGAGTTGACATAGGGCGCCTCGCATATATAAGA
Organism: Siphonodentalium dalli; assembly: GCA_032622095.1. NCBI lineage: Eukaryota > Metazoa > Mollusca > Scaphopoda > Gadilida > Siphonodentaliidae > Siphonodentalium > Siphonodentalium dalli. The sequence continues at coordinate 192,237,348 of CP136062.1, read as the reverse complement.
GAATGCATTGGCCTAACAATATTTAACTTGATTTTGAAAGCCAGTGCATTCTCTTATATATGTGAAGTTCCCTATGGGAGACTCACATATATAAGAGAATGCACTGACACAGGGTCTATAATGCTGAACCAATGCAGCTCCCGTCATGAAAAGGTTAACCTTTAAGGCCAAATACAAAGTAAAATAAACGTATGGTTTGAGTTACATGCCAGAAAAAAATAGGGTCAGTAGGCAGGTTAAACATTTAATTTTTTTAATTTATTTTATTTTTATTTTGACATATTCTTATGGATTTTCGTATCTTCTGCAAGATTTTGATACATTAATTTGGAATATCTCTGTATAAACTGTAATAAAAACAATGCTTTGACAGATATAACAACTCATTCTGAGACATTGAAAATACAATTATTTTTTTTATAAAATATTTCACAAAATTTCTCTCAAAAACCACGAAAAAATCTTTAGGGTACCGGTAGGGGGTTTGAAATAGGGTAGGTAGGGAAACCCAAACCACAAGTATTTTTTTCTTTGGCCTAAAGTTAATTACATTGCAATAACCCATTAATGAGTCTATGTTGATCAAACAGGCCTTAAAATCCATCAGATTTTGTGAGAATCAAAACCATAACGTCTCTACTGGAAATCAATCAAGACTTTTTATGAGAATCAAAATGAGAATTATGATTCTGATTCTTGTCGGATTTTAAGAACTGTCAAATTGGCAATTCAAATCACCTTGTATTGTATAAGGTAGGATACTGCATCAATTTCTTGAACTGACCATGACCATTTATGCCAGCAAAAAAAAAATTCCCAGCCCACCTCAATTATCTAAAATAGTTGGATGAGAATCTGTTCATTTATTATTATTGGGCTTACCGGTTATGTATAATTTATGTCACATAAGTGCAATTCCATTCCAATGTAACCCTGGGCCAAAACAGGCTTCTGTAGCATAAAAAATAGTCATAAAACAAAGAATATTTGGAATTCTTTCTCGATATGCCACTGAATAAAGGCTCCCAAAGGAATCTTGTTTCAGCTAGTAGTTATTACTATTTTTGGATCAATTTCACAACATTCATCTGAATGCTAGCAGATGTTATAATTTTAAAGGTAAATATGATACATATACATGTACCTGGAATGCGATTTCAGCACATAGCACATATAAGTCCTGTCCAAAAGCTTCTGGTGTGTCTCCACTTGGTTTACTATCAGCGACATTCCTCAGTAAATTATATGCCTGTTGTAATGTTGGATTCCTATCTTTGCCTGAAAATTTTTCAAGCATGTACAAATTAGTCATAGTGCATATCTTCAATGTTTCTGGATACAGTACTGACAGATATGTGATGATTCTTGTCTCCACAAATATATAAGAGATTTTACATCTCTTTCTAATTAAATTCATTGGCCTTAAAAATTCCATTCACATTTCTTCAGTCTCAAGCAATTGGATGTTTAGGAGATAAACATACCCTGTTGAGTTGTACATTCTGGGATTCGAGCATGAAAACAGTTTGTGAACGAGCCGGCTTGCCGGCGAGTTCACAAACTGTTTTCATGCTCGAATCCTAGAATGTACAACGAAACAGGGTACGTTTATCTCCATTGTAATTCAATCTAGCAAGGAATTTGCAAAAAAAATGTATAAAAAGTATCATTTAGTCATGTTCATGACACGAATCGAGACTTTCATTTCGCCATTGTCACCGTGCACAAATCATTGGGTTTGTTCATTGCGTTACTCGGAACACTGCTCCGTTACCATTTCCTGTGGGGCGGGTTGGGTCGTTTCGCTACTCCGTTCTGCGCCGATGAAATTGTACCGTGCCACATTCAGATTTGATGCACGCTGAATCGGCCGATGAACGGTATCTATAGACAACAACGCGCGGGTGTGCTCGTTTCGCTACTCGTTCTGCGCCGATGAAATTGACCGTGCTACATTCAGATTTGATGCACGCTGATGCGGCCGATGTCGGTGAATCGAAAACGAAATTTAGCCGCTCTCGGCCAATCAGAATGCTTGTTTTTAGTGACAAATACTCAATTGAATTACAATACTATTTGGACATTTCATCAAAGCTACAGTACATGCAGAATCCTATGTTCCGCCGCCAGTGTTTTGGTCACATTTTCTTTTAACTGTAATATTATTGGTCGTGCGCTTGTATGAAATTGTATAATTTTTTGTTTGGCCGACCTGTTGCTCACCTTTGCAGTCTTTCCTGAAATTCGGGTTCCAAACTAGTGATCCATATTCCAAGTTAGATCTTACGAAGGATTTATATAATATCTTGAACATATATATTTTCATTAAGGTAAGTAATGGTTCTTTTAATTAGAGCGACTAATTGGAGGATTGCGATGTTGGCACAGGATGTTATGTGTTTCTCGAATTTCATTATGACGTCAAATGTGATTCCAAGATTGTGTGCTTCTTTCCTTTTCCAATATGAAATACGGTACCGGTACATGTACTGATATAATTTAGCGTTTGATGTACTTGTATGTGTTCAATATTGTAAGGCAGGGAGCTGTTGCTGTGATATGGTACATATCGTACTAGTCGGAAATCTAAGGGATAAAGATATACATTCAATGTATAGTAAATTTTGGACGAATATCGTACAAGTATATATACTTTAGAAGAAATTAAGTCCCTTCATTTGTCTCGCCAGAAATCTTGCCAATTAAATTAGGCTGACGATCATTCATTTTAAATTGAGTCATCAGCTGAAACTAATAGAAAATGGAATCATTTTTACACCCAAAAACACAATACACTTTTAAACAGCTAAAAATGAGTCCGACTTTTTTGGCCAAAATCCCACGACATCATAATGTTGTCCTGTCACATATCTAGACTATATCATCTCTATGGAAGTATGGGAGGCCAAATTCACATTTAATTTTAATAATAATACTAGCCAATTGTATTATGCTTAAAGGCCCACTTAATTTTCGACTCCAATATTACATTATACCGGTATAAAATATATGCCATATTATATACCATTTGAAAGAGGAAGCTCCAAAACATGGTATTATCAACTTATCCGGTGTAATACGCTGTGGACATGTTGTTTTCGTTGAGTTGCCAATGCGTTTGGTCATCTAGATTGCAGTAGAAAGCAGTATTATTTCAATGCAGGGGGAATAACTCTATATATTAAAGATAGAGTTCTTCCCCTTCCATTGAAAAAGTTTGAATTCTGTTGCATTCTGGGAGCCAAAGGGGGTAAGTCATTCTATGATTTCAGCAGTTTTCTATTTCTCTGTGGGCATCTTCTGAGACACAGTGACAGATGCTTCAAATAGTGATGAATTATAGTATTTTAATCATATTTTATGGCATAGATTGTTATTAAAACCGTATATCAAGTTACTATAAAAAAAATAATCAGTGACTAGACAATTAAGTGGGCCTTTAAAAGTTTAAACTTTAAGCGTAAATTAGCCGTAATGACATTAAATATACGCTTAAATCCAATTATCAATAAATCAATGTGAACATGTCCTCCCATAAACGGATATGTCTACTTTGGTGGACTATAACCATTGAACCAATTGTCCTGTCGACGTGTGTGAACACTGGACTGAATTTCTGAAAACAGAAATGAAATTTTTGAAAAGTGAAAGTTCTCTGTTCAACTTGATTCAACTTTCAAGTTCAACTTCAGTACAAATTACCGGTACTACAATGTACTTGGAGCTAAAAAGTCAAATGACATATTTTTTAATTTATTAAAATACCTTTGTACTTCTGTGCAGATAACAGTAGAGATCGAACACTTGTATCCATGATTATATTGTTTTATTTATACTGAAATGTTGCAGACTCGTTATACCGGAACATGTCAACCCTGCCTCTCCTATTTTCGATGATATGCCTGGTCACTCACAATAATTACAAGTATCGATAAAAAGTAGTTCAGGGTTGTGTTTAACACTCAATGTAAATATAAGTAGTAACCAATAATTTATAGCATAAAATCTCGTTCCTTTTAAAAGCTTCAGGTACTAAGTTAAAAAGAAATTGTATTTCCGGATATTTAATGCAAAAATAAATTAGGGACTATTTCATGTGTTGCTGGGAAACGCGCACCGGCTCCGATGTTCCCAGAATGCTACGCGGCATCGACTGCAATTTTAAACTCAGCAAAATATATTTATTAATACTTCTAGTTATTAATCATTGTGTAGAAGAAAACCATATCGCATTTACAAACTTAACACAATAAAGAAGCAGTTAATTTAGTCTTATTAACATAGGATCTGAAGCAGCTAGTTATAACGAATTTATAAAGTTTCTTGACATCATTTCGTTTTGTTTACAACGAATATTAGAAACAAGTTCGGATAGGAAGTGGTGTCATTTACTGGATAGGGATAAAATTACCTATGATGACATGAAAATGTAGATACATGGCTACATCTAATCCTGGAAGTGCCAATAGTTCCCGTGGCTCCGCTGGGTCTCGTGGTTTAAAAACTCCTCCAAGCAGTGCTGGGAAAAAGGGAACTTTTAAAAAAAGTTCATCGGATGTGGCATTGAACAGAAATGCGAAGCCGTCTGATGTGTTGAATCCAAAAACAATTGATCCGGTTAGTTATATCAAAGCATCTGGGAAACACATGCTTCACTTTCATTCCATTGCCACCGGAATCACTGAAACTCAGGGGGGGGTGGGGGTGAGCACGGTTAAGACAGTTAGACTCATAGTGCAGCGGGCGGCCAGCCGGCCACAGTGTAAATACATCATCATGTACCGGTATATACATCATTACTAGTACATGTACATACTAGAAGTAATTAACCACCTTGCCGCAGTAACCTCCAACACCGCAGTAAGATTACCGATTCAACACGGTCCGCACGTACCACAGTTACAGTGACCACTATGCATACAATTCGCGATACCAGAGAGTTTCTTATGGACAATATACTAAACAGGCCTGGCGCGACATATAAAATATATTTAAAAAATATAATGTAGACTAAACTAAGTCATAATTATGTCAAGCGTTCGAGGACATATAATATTCTATCTGAGCATCCGCTATGACCGCATTGTACTTTGACACACTGCCAGGTCGGAATCTATTTTTGTTACATCAAAGGACAGCCTTTGATAAGAACTTGAAACTAAGTTGAAATGGGCTAAGTCGTTCTTTTCGATTGGTTGGAATAATTTTTGAGCTACATGCAGTCATTTACATTACTCTCAGGTGCCAAATAATAGTGTTAGCACAATTATTAATTTTTGAAGAAAATTCCCAACAATCACTATTATTTGGAATTGAGACATAGAGTGAAATTGCCATCACTATTATTAATTTCAGCCTAAATCCCCACACATCACTATTATTAGGCCATCACGATTATTTGGAATTGAGACATAGAGTGAAATTGCCATCACTATTATTAATTTCAGCCTAAATCCCCACACATCACTATTATTAGGCCATCACGATTATTAGGCACCTGAGAGTAATACTGAATCGAAAGTTTGTTATTTACACAATTAAAAATCCCACAGAAGCGCTCTACATGTATAATATGTGTCAGACATTCAACCATGTGGTCGCCTATCTATTCACAATTGTGCACACAGCGAAGTCTGCTGTCTATTTTCGGTACTCAATTTAATTGATATCAAAGTCGCCCAATGTATGCTTTACTGTTTATCTACTGTATTAACCACCATGCAGTACTATATAAATGTTAAAGACTGACCATACTTAATAAGTTACCGGTACTTACTGTATAACACCTAAAACAATAGTTCATATGAACATTGATTTACCATTTTCTCGTTTGCTGCATGGAAACAATTGGAATGCCATAATAACGGCAGGATATTTATGCCGATTGTAAACAGATAACCCGAATATCGGCCGATTGCCATTCCAGTTAATCTGTTCATCACTAGAAAAAATTTAACTGAAAAAAATAAAAGATATTCCATCAGTTTTCATTGTTGTTTTAACAATATATAAATTATCGCTGCAATGTCAATGTCAGCTCATTTAATTTTTCTTGTGCTTTAAATGGTATGATTATAGAAAGATAAACATATTTCCTGTATTATTGTATGAAGTTCTTCATTGGGTAGATGGGAACTTGGATAACTTACCTAACAATATAATAAACAGATGAGTAATTGAACATAATATTCTAATTATTACAAAACAAGTATTTCATCTTTAAGATGATGACATTTTATTTTGGGATTACTATTTCTGCCACATGGGCTTGTTAAGCACTCCACTGCCCACTCCCCCTGCAAACCTGCACTGCCCTTATGCACCATCCCTATTAGTACTAGTATATACCTGTACATGATTATGTGCCTACCCTATACCTGTATATCATGGTAGTGTACATGTGTCTCATGTATACTTCACTGATGTAAAGCAGGAACATATATACTAGTAGGTACATCGCATAAGGGGGGGGGGGGGTAAATACTCTGTATAGGTACAGCATAGAAGGCTAGTGCAGTTGGGGGCGGGGTGTGGCAGAGAGAATACACTACAGTGCATACACATCTTTGTCACATACATGTATATACTCTGGGTAACCTATGAGTATGGATGCTGAACCTTATTTCACAAATCACAAGTTCAGTTAATGAGTGTTTTGTGGGTGTCCGAGATCTGAAAGGAAAAAAACACTTGCATTCCTGGGTCCCCAAAAATAAAAAACCCCAAAAATTTCAACCTTGTATCCTGGAGTTTTTTCCTGGGCCGCCCCCAACTAATTTTGCCTGAGTTGTTGCCCATGTTGGATTAGAATACGCCTAAGTTTGGGTTTCCAGATGATAACTAGTATTCGTTTTCTGACATAGACTTAAAACTTGGTATGCGGCTTAAGTATAAGAAACATGGGTCAAGTTCGTATATGGGGTCGGTATGACAAGGTTTGCCTTAGTCATATCCCTTGTTGGACATAGAATACGCAAGGTTGATTTTGGATTCGGTCTGTGTATAAACACTTCAGATAACAGTTTTTGTTTATGTTTTTTTCTGACAGTTCACCAGTACTCACAAGAGCCAGACTGCATTCGCTGCTGTGTATGCCAATGGAGGTATTCCCTGCAGGTATTTAATATCATTAATATATAACAAAAACTCAATAATTCATTCTTAATATTTTAGAAGCAACAGGTTATGTACATGTATGTTAAATCAAGAGTTAACCCTAGTAAAACACTATGAAAATAGTAAAATTAATAGAAACTCAGCTATGTTAAAGGGCAGTCTTATATCATAAGTAAACCAACTGCTGAACTAACTTCTTACGTTTAGCATCAAACTATTTAGCATATGAATGAACAAGCCTGCAATTACTCCTGCATTGTGTCTGTCATTTCCATAATGAGGTCCCCAGTCCATCAGAGTGTCAAACTATATACTCATGCATGCAACAAGTTTTGTCCATTCATTTCTTTTGTATTAATAAACTTAAGCAAAAAGCCAGCATAGCTGGCGATACACAGTGAGGTGCCCTAGTTGGCACATGATAATGATTTTGATACGCCATTTGATATATAGTTGTATATTGTCAGAGAAATATCCAGGGCTCTTTTGACAACAATTCCAGGTATGCGAGCCAAACTCGAAGCCCAAATATCCCCAAATTCCTAGTGGACCGTATTGAGTCAACCTGAATTATTTTCCAATTTTTCACGGCAATTCAACGATATGCTCTGTAAATAAAAATTTGCATTTGCAATAGAGCCTTTACCTGTATTTGCTTGTTCAATTCTGAAATCAGAAATATTATGTCATATTTATAATATATGTATCTGTGTTGGTTTGGTTTAGAAACCTTTTTGGCATTTCGTTTCTCATTTCATACCATTATCATGCGTAAGCCTACATGTATAATTATACTAGTAGTCTTGTTAAAATTAATATATCATTTAATTGGACTCAATTTTCTAATTTTGAATTCTAGATTTACCACTCACAACCACTAAAGATCTACATGTATAATATGTAGTTGGCAAATTATATAAAAATGTGTAGGTGCATAACTGTGATCCTATACATCTGTTAACCCTTTCAGTGCCAAGTCCGATTTTTGTATCAACCTATATTTTCTTGATCATTTTTCAAATTTATTGATTATAATAATGTGATACATTGATGGAAACAGCTCTAAGAGCTCTTTCCATCAATGTATCACATTATTATAATCAATAAATTTGAAAAATGGTCAAGAAAATATGGTTTGATACAAAAATCGGACTTGGCACTGAAAGGGTTAAATTGTATTGCAGTATGATTCTTCCAAGTTCAGAGAGAATCGCAATACACAATCACATGTATCACAATTAATAATTTCACCCTTCTAATTTATATTTGAATTTTCATCTCATATTTTCAGACTTGTACATGGATCAGTCAAACACAGGTTACAATGGGATATTTCTCCTGATCAGGTAGCATTTGATCCAGTTCTGGTCACCTTGGCTGAGGTGAGTTATCCTATGCACCAACCTGTTTTCTGTTTTCATTGGAAAATCAGGCTATTTATATGGTAACAGTATTGAATTTTGATCAAAATGTCTGGTGTTAATAATTTCTTTACTATATCGATTCTCCTATTCAGTTATAAAAGTATTCATTGGAATGGTCTATTATTCATATGGAGGGATGTTCAGGAAATATGGTATAAGCAGACAACAGATAATACAAGGGCAGAAATATTTTTATCCATTTGTGATAAATGTTCAGATAATGAACAAGTCTGAATTTATTGTGTCTGACATTTGCAGAATGAGGTCCCCAGAGGGTGAATTTAGTGACGCTATCCCGCATAGTGGGCTGGCATCACCAAATTCACCATCTGGGGGCCCTCATTCTGCATAGGCCTCAACTGCTATGGGATACCTAATGATCAGATTGAAGTTCCCGTGTTGAATTTAGTGATGTTTACCCATTAGACACCTAAATTATGCAATTTATCTTCTGCAAATTAGAGGATATAGAAACTGAACAGAAGGGAAAAAGTAAATAAACACAATAAATTTGAGACTAGATTCTTCTCAGAAGATTAGAGCTGAAACGGACAGACGGATAACCGGTTAGCATCCGGATAACGACGTAACCGGTTAGAAAAAAATGAACCAGACGAAACCGCATCCCACTCTGTCAGTTGAATGTGAATGTGAATAATGCCCTGGTACCCTCAAAATATTAAGATAAATGATGCAAAACTAATACTAAACCATGTGCCACCGATAGTAGAGTGCATAACAAGCATTAATTGGTACACGCGGAAGTATCAGGTACTGAGAAGCAATTCTCGAATTATCCGCAAGTGTCGGCGACCTTCAATCAATTCCGGCCTTTGAAGTTTTCTCTGATCTTCCGACGAGAGCACGTGGGTCGTGGGCAGTCAATGTGTATTCAGGCGGGATAGTTCAAAGCAATAACGTCACTGAATCAGTGAATCTGTCATCTGATTGACACCCCTCAGACTCAGTATTATTTTGTGTTGAAATTTTAAAAGTGAACACGGATATCGATCTACTCGCGAGTTTAGACCCCGACACTGTTGACAGTTTAATCTTTATCCGCGAGTTACTGCGAAAGGGAGAGAAGTTCCAAGTTAATGTCCGCGATCATGATAGTGATACCGACGAATAGTTTGAATACTGATTACTGAATAGGACTGTGACCTAACTGACCTTCCTTTTAGTTCTATAGTTATTAGTTATTACTTTCTATTATTTATTTATAATTCATTGGAGGATATAACAATGATGATAATGATATATTACAGATCTTTAATGTATAGTTTTGTTACTCGTTTTACCAATACCCAATTACCCATACTATTGTTACTCGTTTTACATATGCCCAAACATGCTGATCACCGGCAATTGCAAATAAGCGATCCCCTGCCATTCACAAATTTCACTTGCTCATTCCCCATCACGAGAGCCAGCAAAAGAACAGTGAATGCGTGTTTTTGAATATCGTTAAATGAGGTGAATAAGGTCTTTATTTCAGCTACTATTTCTCACCTAGGTTTGTCCCTGGAGCATGGCAAATGTCGACATAATTAGTCTGAGAAAAGTCCGCTAGAAATTAGCGGTTAACCGGTTGAAATCCGGCTAACCCCAATGATTAACCGGTTAGGTCTTTATTTCAGCTACTATTTCTCACCTAGGTTTGTCCCTGGAGCATGGCAAATGTCGACATAATTAGTCTGAGAAAAGTCCGCTAGAAATTAGTGGTTAACCGGTTGAAATCCGGCTAACCCCAATGATCAACCGGTTAGAAGAATTGGTCAACCGTTTCAGCTCTACAGAAGATGAGGCCTATTAAGCAGAATGAGGTCCCAGAGGACGAATTTGTGATGCTAGCTCGCTATACGGGATAGAATCACTAAATTCACCCTCTATGGACCTCATTCTGCAAATGACAGGCTCCTTATTCTCAGGCCTGATAATGAACTACTTGTATGATCATTTGTTGAACTTATTATTTGAAAATGTACTAAGGGAACTACTCATCAATGAGTATTTAGTAAAGAAAGTGTTAATGAATTCATTAATTTGTCCAAGATGAGATTTGTTGTTAGCTGCTTGTAAAACTCATAGAAATAATTGATAACATTTACAAAATATTTGGGAGTAGACGAAAGTGATAAATGTCATACAACAGACATTCTCTGCAACTGTTTTGTGTGATAAAATCAGATATAACGTATGCATGTATCATTATGTATCAATATGTTCACAAAGCATCAAAATTCAAAATATATACTTTGATATATATTAACAAGTGCAATGCCAAGTGTGGTATTTGCCCCCTGACACTCAGTTTAGAGAGAGGGCAATACTCAATATTTGTATGGATGAAATTTTTTTTATTTTCTAAATCCAAGAATTCCTTTCCCCCTAACTGGGCTATAAAGACACCAAAGCACACCAAATGCAATGATCCTTGCTCAAGTTACAAGCTGAAATAAATTTCCACCTGAGCTATTACCATGCCTAAGTCAAACAAGGGCCGTAACTCTGGTAAAAATTAATGGATGAAAACCATAATGTGTGTGTATCCTTCCCCCCCCCCCCCCCCCCCCCCCCCCCCCCCCCCTGTGCTATCATCATGCCAAAGGACAACGGATTCCAATAATTAATACCCGAGTTACAGACTAAATTTTAGGATGGATGGAGCCGTCGGCTTTTTACCCCGAACCTCCATTGGAGGCTTAATACTGATCATTTCAAAGATAAATTTTGTTGCATATAACTCTATTAGTAACTTTTTTTCTTGAAGCTGACACCTGTGGAACATATAAAACGAATGCAGTAAGACATACCATCAATGACATAAGCATACTAATGTTTTTCTTAGGGTTTGAGGGAGAAAGTTCATCCATACACATTCGTGTCCAGAACTGGATTCAAAGAACTACTACAAATCCCTGGTGCCACATTGAAAGTAACTCCACTCTTACCGAAGATAACGCCATCTATAAGAGCAGCTCTGGTGAGTACATACGGTTCACACAGTAATATTTGAAGATACCCAATTTAACCCACCTAACTTATTATTTTCTCCTTCGGGTGGTGAAGCAACCCATCATTCAAAGCACATACAAGTTATTTAAAGATTTAGATTTTTTATATCTATTTATTTTCTCCACCTTGAATTCCATATGTGGTGATGCCTGGTTCGAACTGGAATTCACCAGCATGTGTGATCACAAGTGTAAGCAAACATCTTCTTTCATCGGCATGCTAAATAACTTGTCTATTATCATGCATAAAACATGATTACTGAATTGGGAATAAGTATTACCTATGTATCCGTATGCCAACTATATAAACAAATTTCGTCGTTTAATCCAAAAATCATTTCCAATCTGACAAAGCCAATGCAAACCGTGACCTCCCAAACTCTCCCTGAATGTCCGTATATATTTCCGGCAGAATTTTTGCTAGGCCCAAGTGAGCGGCTAAAATTATGTTAAGCATTTAACTTTTCTACCAAGTTCAGTATCAAGAGAGCCCCTTTTAAAGGGATGGCATGTGATAAAAAAATATGACTTACAAACTAGATGTACCATTGCTAGCATAATGATTCAGTTTGTGGTTTAATAAAGTACATAGACTTGGTAATAGTAATGGTCAGTTGGTTTACCGTGGGCCTGCACATTTTTAACATGCAACAAAACAATATGTACAGTAATGGCACTGTAATGCCCTAAATAATTTACTCCTTAACACAGCAGAATTATGGGTAATTTTTCAGGATTTATTCGGAAATATGGCTGAGAACTTTCCGATGAATGGCAACAAGCCATATTTCCGACTAAATCCTGAAAAATTACTCATAATTCTGCTGTGGTTAAGGAGTCGATTATTTAGGGCATTACTGTACCAGAATGCTTGCTGATCATTCAGAACCAGTTAAGAATATCTACTCTACTTGACATTGCAGGTTGACAGTGATGCCTCAGTATTTGAAGCAGGGCTGGAAGCTCTTACGTTATTGAGTACTGTTGTTGGAGTGGCATTGAATGCGTACCTCAAAGTATTATTAGGATCTGTAAGTATAAACAATCATTAGGCAGGGTTTCAGCTAGAGGGTTCCATTCAGGGACCCTTTACCATAGGCTGTGTAATTAGAGAGAGGAATATGAAAACATACCGATGAGAAAGAATTTGAACTGACTTGAAAGTTTACTGAATTTTATCAGTTATCATTTTCAGTAATAATTAGTTACTAAGAACCATGCTGATGACACAGACACCATCAGACGGAGGCGTTATGCACACATGAAGGTTCTTTTCAATATTGCAGTATATTATATAGAGCTGAAACGGATAGACGGATAACCGGTTAGCATCCGGTTAGCGACGTAACCGGTTAGAAAAAAATGAACCGGACGTAACCGCATCCCGTTGTCAGTTGAATGTGAACAATCCTCAAAATATTAGGTTAAATGATGCAAAACTAATACTAAATCCTGTGTCACCGAGTGCAATGCAAGCATTAATTGGTACACGCGGTAGTATCAGATACTTAGTAGCAATTCTCGAACTGTCTGGAAGTGTCGGTGACCTTCAATCAATTCCGACCCTTTGAAGTTTTCTCTGATCTTCCGACAAAAGCACGTGTGCAGTCACTGTGTATCAAGTTTGAATGCACACAAGGAAGTGACAACGTAAAAGTGACGTTGTGCGGCAATGCGTGCTTTCGTAACTTAATAGTTAATACTGCACGAAGCAACATGGATTCAAATTGGAATCACACCACAACATATTAAAACTGTTTTACAGTGGGGTTTATAAAAACTATGTAAGTCGACAAAGTTTGAAGATTGAGATCAGCTGCACAATGTCTTCACTCTTCCCGTTCTTCCCCCCTGTTGTGATCTAATATGATCAATTCAATTGAGTGACCAAACAGACATCGTAGTTGAAGCAACCCAAAACCTCTTTAACTTCTTCAATGATCTTCCCTTTTATCAAGGAAATTGATGCTCCATGCTACTCTGTAACTGGTTGTGCCTGTGGGACTAATTGACACTCAATTTGGCAGTAATTGCTATATGTTAAGTGATTGCATACTAAAACAGAGGTTTTTTTACCAAAAAAAACGAAACCGAAACGTAAATTCTATAACCTCCCAACACTAGTGTCTGCGATCATGATACCGACGAATAGCTCGAATACTGAATAGGACTGCGAGTCTGACCTAACTGACCTTCCTTTTTGTTCTATAGTTATTACTTTCTAGTCTTTATATATAATTCATTGGAGGATATACCAATGATGATAATGATATATTACATATCTTTAATATATAGTTTTGTTACTCGTTTTACCAATACCCATACTATTGTTACTCGTTTTACAAATGCCCAAACATATGCTGATCACGGCAAATAAGCGATCCCCCTTGCCATTCACAAATTTCACTTGCTCATTCCCCATCACGAGAGCCAGCAAAAGAACAGTGAATGCGTTTTTTTGAATATCGTTAAATGCCGTGAATAAGGTCTTTATTTCAGCTACTATTTCTCACCTAGGTTTGTCCCTGGAGCATGGCATAATGTCGACATAATTAGTGTGAGAGAAGTCCGCTAGAAATTAGCGGTTAACCGGTTAAAATCCGGCTAACCCCAATGGTTAACCGGTTAGAAGAATGGGTCAACCGTTTCAGCTCTAATATTATAAAACTATAAGGTACCTGTAATTGGTGAAAAAAGTTTGAGGGGGGGGGGGGGGCACATGTCCTCTATGCCATTTCTTCATGAGTTTGTTCAACTCATTGTTATTTTGATTAGTATCAGTAGTTTGTTCCACAGGTATATATATACCTGTGGAAAAAACTGGAGCAATCAATAAACAATAACACTGACAGCTAAACAAAGCCCCCCAAGCCAATAATTCTCTGAAATGAATACCTGGGACAGACAAAGGATGAAGTGGGTAAGTAGTTTTGTTACCATGTCCAAACTGTGATGTGTCCTCATTTTGGTTTCATTCCACGCTATTTTACAGGGGGAAAAAGGTAGATCATTTTGACATAAATATGAATTATCAATTATGATGAAAAATGGTATGGTATTGCTTACTTATATAATTTTTTCAACCAAGTCGTTCAGCATACATGTAGACTATGCACAATGTTTATCGAAGATCAATTCATAATGAAATTCTCCTTGCTGTCATTTCTATTCAATTCCAGCCTGATTATAGTGTGTCTGTCCTTTGCAGAATGAGGTTCCCAGAGGGTGAATTTAGTGATGCTGTCATGCTGTGAGGGATAGCATCACTAAATTCACCCTCTGGGGATCTCATTCTGCAAATGACAGGCACACTAAACTGAGGCTTGATTCAATTATATGTGATTACATATAATTGTTATTCAAGTTGAACATTTGTCACTGAAACACGCGTTCTGATTGGCCGAAAGCGGCTAACTTTAATTAGAGATTGAATGGAACACGTTGTCATTGACAATGCGCATAAAGTATCAGCCATGGGAATTAGCCCAGGCAATAGGCATTGCCTAGGTAAGAGCAGAGGTAAAATCAGTTTGCCTAGGCAATAATATTGCCTAGATAAAATAAGTTCATTGGGTTACTAAAATTTCATTGTGTCAATCAGAAATACAACCTCTTTTACCAAACTGACTTCCTTTCACTCTTTAAGACAATTATTGCCCTATATCATCCATGGCACCTGTCATTAACTATAAGGACACAATTTGGGAGATGGTTGGGGAATCGTACATACCAGTATATGTTGAGTTGTGGCCTGGAAACAATGTTCCCCAAAATAACTACAAGTAAGAATTTATTATTGTCTACAATTTCTTTGATAACTAATCATAATAAATTAGCATACCAGGGTTGTAAGGTTGTTATTGATTTGAAATGGCAATACATTGTATTGCTACAAAAAGCAATATTTTTTCAACAGTTTGACCTTGGTAAAATCTGGCATATTTTCCTCAATTCCCAGGGCTGAAGTATGTCGCTCCGCTGCCAGGAGATGCGTAATCAAGTGTATACATATGGTCATCAGGAAGTCGTTGTGGCAATGTTTTGGAACATACACAGAGATATCATCACCGAAACATGGATATCTTACTTGAGAGCATATATTCAAAATTCAAAATTACAATGGAGATAAACATACTATGTTGAGTTGGATGTTCACAAACTGTTCTCATGCTCGAATCCCATGAATATCCAACTCAATAGAGTACGTTGATCTCTTAAATGGATTTCATAATTTCAGAAACAGAAAAAAGTGCTCTTCAAAGTTTATTCATTTGAGCCATCGGATATGTGAAGTTTTTATTGATAATTTCAGTTATCAAAACGAATGATGGATAAAAAGTACAAAGAGAAGGTGACCGCCTCACTACAAGTTCTAGAACAGAATGGTGGAAAGGTTTGTATGGGCTTTTTTCCAGACTTTTGAATTCTTAGAATAATAGGTAGTGATGTCTGCCTCCATTAACAGACAGTGCCTTTGATTGGTCAGAGAGCCCCGCTATATATCCCATGTATATGCCTTGAGCGGTCGACATAAGGGAAACCAAGACAACCGTTCCAACGTTTCTGGTCGGACTGATTTTTCAGGACATCACCTATGCTGAACAACGTTATTGTGTGGTCGATATTTTGTTTTTTTGTGCTGACCAATATTCATGAATAAATGTCAAATTGCTATGAATGACCAGCACTGTCAGCAGATCATATCTGTTATTGTGGTTTATTGATGGTAACATGGTGTAACATTGACGGCTCTGTTGAACATACACTCCAAACCGTCAATCTTACACCATGTTACCGTCAATCCACCACAATAATTTATGGTATATTGCAGGACTATTTCATTAGTGGCACCAAGTAAAATCAAATTTATTAAAATCTATCCGTTTATGTGTGAATTATTGACATATATGTGACACTTGAGACTAAGTCTTGGCCCTATCTATGTTTTTTCTTATTTCTGATCTTTTCTATGTTCTGATCTTTTATATGCGCCACTTGAATAAGCCCATCATCAACCCAGCATTATACAAGTTGGCCCATCCTGATTATCAAAGAATGAAAAACAAAATGGAATGGTAACAACTCATGCTGCCAAGCCTGCAAATAGTGTCTGCCATTTGCAGAATGAGGTCCCCAGAGGGGGAATTTAGTGATGCTATCCCACAAGGTGGGCTAGCATCACCAAATTCACCATCGGGGAACCTCATTCTGCTTAGTCATCAACTGCTATGGGAGACCTAGGATTAGATTGAAGTTCCCCAGTTGAAATTGATGATGTTCACCCATTGGGCACCTCAATTGTCTTTTATCTTCTGCAAATTAGGCGATATAGAAACTTTC
Organism: Siphonodentalium dalli; assembly: GCA_032622095.1. Lineage (NCBI taxonomy): Eukaryota > Metazoa > Mollusca > Scaphopoda > Gadilida > Siphonodentaliidae > Siphonodentalium > Siphonodentalium dalli. The sequence goes on along the minus strand of CP136062.1, from coordinate 192,220,451 downwards.
CAGAAGGGAAAGTAACTAAAACCAATGTTAATTTGAGACTATACTTCCCAGAAGATGAGGCCTAGAAGAATTAGGTCCCCAGAGGGTGAATTTGGTGATGATAGCCCACTGTGCGGGGTAGCATCACTAAATTCACCCTCTGGGGACCTCATTCTGCAAATGACAGACACGCTATTTGCAGGCTTGTTTACTACATACCAGTATATCTCCAGCTATGGCATTCATGTTGAGCTTTTACATACCCAAGTAACTCATCCAAACAGAGGCTTGAATGAATCAAAATGCTGCATCGTTGGCCATTACTGAATGGATAGTCGTTGAAAGAGCTGGAAGCTGCCTCTTTTTAGAAACAATACACAGTTTGCATTGAACAATGAACATACCGAAACTAATAATAAATATCCGTGCTGAAAACTCTTGTTAAAAAAAACAACCCCCAGTTCAACTCAAAACATGATCTAATACCATTTTGGCAGGAATCTGCATGGCCCCATGGATTATTTGACTTAGGGTAATGCTCCAAATGGGGCATTGATACCGCCGATTAATATTTACAGCAAAGGTAAAATGGTGCAATGTTCTAACCGCAGGTATAAAGTTTCCCCGACATAAAAACATATATAATGTTAGCAACTAATTTTCCTTACTCGATAGACAGTAATGGCGATGGTATATCTCTGAGAGACAAAATAACACTGCTATTCAATGAGAGAATTATGTCAACCTTAAAAAACTTTTTAAACATGTGTGAATCAGTCTCTGTACCAATCATGACAGATTGTCCCACTATATTACCAATCCCAAACTAAAGATTCCATGAGAGAATGTTCAGCCTACTATTACTAATTGTCACTTTTGTTTGCTAGATTTATTAATTTTGGATCAAAGGCCGGGTGTTGTAGCTTTGTTTTAACTCTTCAAAAGCTGTTTGTAATAGACTTATAACAAACATACATGGGTTCACAAAATTGACATGGGTGAAAAAATTCTTAAGACAGTTAACAGTTGCATGGGTATTACACAAGTGATGAAACCGTCAACGCCAGTGTTCCAGCCCAGATGATAGTGTTGTGTTTTCTAGTTAATACCCTGGGACTTTTGAGGACGAAGTACAACAAAATTTTATTTGAATTATAACATGTTATCTTTCTATGCTTGCAGGAAGCATTAGCTGTGATAAAAGCCAAGATTCCAACTTATTCATCAGTGATTGGCTGACACATCTCAAGTATTCATCTGTGATGCCTGACATGTCTCAAGTTAGCTCACCAAAAAGTTCAAACATCCAGATAAGAAGCTGTCAAATTTATGCAACGAGAATATATAGTGTAATTTCTATGAGGGTATATTATGTGTCGTAAAAATAGTGTGAGGTTTCATAACACTTGCAGTTGCTATTTATCGATCTATTAGGGCCTCGCAGTCAAATTCCTGTTTCTCAGGCTCACATTCATGGTCCCGAAACCTGTGCGTGCAAACTTTTTATTTGCGATATATCTGTCGAGAAAATTTTCTTTCAGTACAAATAATTGTATGTTTTTTTTATACAAATGAGATAAAACATACCCGATTCACAATTCAAATTTCCGCTTCATGTACTGTAATTGTTAAAGTGATGTGAAACACTCCGGTAGGGTGATCAAATATAAATGGAGTAGTTTATACAAATATTATATCCAAATTGACAACACACACCGTCATTCTTATATATTAATATATATAGTGACTCTCGATGGCGAAATCGTTTTTGTTAGTTTATCGTTGATAGATGCGTCCCAAATCGAGTAGTAAATATTTACAATTGAGCGTAGTTCAGACGATGTTTTCTATGCAGTGGTACGGTCGATTTGCTTCAGATTTTCAGCAATGTTATTAGAATGCTACATTCCTCCAGTTGGCATAGCGCCTGGATACTAACTAATCACTTTTATGCACCAGAACAAGTACATAATATGTCTTTAAGAACGCACCTGCAAAAATTGTCAATGATACTTTGTTGTGTGATTTTTGGCAAAATAAATACATGGAATCTGTCGATTAATTTTATGCAGATCTGTTTAGATGATAATGGCCATGGGCAACTGAAATTAATTTTATTATTAAACCCATAGATAGCCGATGCAGAGATGAATTGCCTCATTGGCATGGACCACAGAAATAAAAAATTTAATTAAAGACATATTATAGATTTGTTCGGGTATGTGAAACTGATAAGTTAGCATTCAGGTGCTATGTCAACTGGAGGAATGTAGCATTTTAATAACATCGCCAAAAATTTCAAGCAAATCGACCGTACCACTCCGTAGAAATCATCGTCGGAGCTACCCTCAATTGTAAATATTGACTTCTCGATTCGGGATGCAACTATCTGCATTAAACTAACGAAAATTTCACCTTTGAGATTCACTGCAATTAATTAATATATCAGAACGACTATGTGTGTTGCCAATTTGGATATAATACTTGTAAAAATAACTACTTTGAGCGAGATTATTCTCCATTTCTATTTGATCACCCAACCGCAGTGTTTCACATCACTTTAAATAGTGTGCATACTTTTCAAATTTTGTTTTGGCCTTAGAAATGGGGAATTGACTTTGTGTGACCTAATGATTGTCATGACACTATTGCTCCCGATCCAATTGGTTAAATCTTGTTTTCTTTTAACAATGACTCCCATGAACTCTTGTGTGATTTTCATAGATATGTTTATTTTCTTGGAGATTATTGTAGTTGTTTGGAATTTCGCTTGTTAGATTTGTTTTTAAATTATTGTTGAGGGCTTTTCCGAATTATAAACCTCACTGAATTTTCCTTTCATTCACTGCACATTGTATTGGACAATTTTATCAGTTCTTAAGATTGCCTTTTTCTCATTACATTGAATTGCCATAGTGAAAATAATTCATGAAACCTCTTAGGACAGGATAAGAATAGAACTTTAGTTTTTTTGATAATCACAAGTAAACTTAATAGTCTATATCCCAACCGTAAATAGTTTCACACCATGAACAAATGTGTGGATGTCATCAGTGTGGTTACATAGGAATAATTATTGAACAGTCCAGCCTTTAATATCGATTGATAACTGGATACTTACTGATGGCTAAGTTACTTGATTCCCATTCATTTGTTTGAGGAGGATGGTCAGCCAATAACTTTACAACAAACACCATTACAATTGATTGTAGGGGAATCTAGGGTTTTCTCCAGGTTTCAAAATATTGTCAACAAATCCAACAAATGAAACCAGAATTGAAAATATGGTGCCAGACATTTGCAAATGAGGACCCCAGATGGTGAATTTAGGGATGCTACAGCAGGCTAGCATCACTAAATTCACCCTCTGGGGACCTCATTCTGCTTAGGCCTCATCTTCTCTGGAAAGTATCTTTATTATCAAATTAGCAAGTTTTTTAGTGAATCTTATTCTTTCATTAGATTAGTTGCTCTATATCCTCAAATTGGCCAACGACACAATGCATATACGAGGTGCACATCACCATCTTCACCATATGGGAACTTAAATATGTGTGTAGGTCTCCCATATCAGAATGAGGTCCCCAGATGATGAACGTCATTCGCCCTCTGGAGACCTTGTTCTGCAAATGACCAGCACCATATTTTGAGACCCGGGTTTCTTAGTTTATTGACTGCTTATATTTTCTAATCACTTCACCAAATGAATAACAGCAAAATATTCTTTAACCCTTTCATGACGGGAGCTGCACTGGTGCAACATTAAAGTTCCTGTGCCAGTGTATTCTCTTACATATGCGAGTCTACAAAAGGAAGCATCGCATATAAAAGAGAATGCGCTGGCTTACAAGGTCATGGTAAATATTGTAAGGCCAATGTATTCTCTTATATATACAAGACTCCCTATGGGAAACTCAAATATATAAGAGAATACATTATGACAGGGTTTTCGCAAAATTTCAGTAAGCTCCCGTCATGGAAGGGTTAAGGAGTGAATCAGTTATCATTGATTTCATGACATTGTGCGTGTATACTGAACATAGTTTGGTATTCATAGTGATTTTCTACAACAGAATATATGGAAACTAAAATAACAAAACCAAATGCTTATCACTTGCCTTCCTTTCAAAATTTTATAAAATCTTGTCGTTCTTGGTTTATAAACTTACTGTCTTGTCTACTCATTTTTCCGGTAATATTAAAGAAGCATTATCCGAATTAACGCTCCCAAATTACTATTTCTTTGGCTTCGGGGGTAAAAAATATTTGATTCGAGTCGAGGAACCTGCCCATCAAATCTGAGTGATCAGATATGAATTTTTGAAGTTTGATATTTCTCGAGATTTGCAATTATTTGTCGCCCAGAAAATATCGTCAAACAGACGGTCTCGGACAAAATTGCAGATGAAGATGGATAACTCTAAAATCAAGTGGTAATACGGCCAAATTTTGTGATACCCAAGTAATACGGCCATATTTAGTTGAACAAAATGATGATAAATAACATGTTTTGGGAAATTTGATATCATAGTTGACAGTGGTTAGCATTATTTTGTTGCAATTAATCGATTCTGATAACAAAATCATATTTTGAAGAAATGTTGTTGTTGTTGTATCTTGATGATATGGTGACCGCCTGATCGAATTGAGTACCTTTAACCTTTTTCTTTTCTTTTTGTTCTTTTTCACATGAACATATTGAGCTATGACATTACTATTTGGGCATCCAGAATGCCACAGACATGCATACTCAGCAAATATACTCCAGTGTTCCAAATAAATGTGCCTATACATTTATTAAAATATTCGAAAATTTCCACCCTGTACTGCCCTGTATGTTGTTTATTTGGGTCTGCACATTTAGTTGATTTGCTCCCTCCGCCACTGACGTGAGTATATTTTGTTACCTAAATTCATGGGGAGGCAGCTTGGGTAGGTGTTTTTTATTTCTCGGCTGGTGCCAGCTGTTCGTATGTTGATGCCAGCTGTACATAATCACGCACAACAAATCACTGTTTCCGAAGTGCATGTATTAGTACTTGCTACAATCAGAAGATGTGAAATATTTTACCCCAAAAAAAAAATAATTGTGCAGGTTAGAGTAAATCAGGTTTATTTATTTCCATCCTGGATTGAGGATGGCATTTTACTTTTAACTGCATCTAAGATGTCACGTTTGTTTATGTTCTGAGAACTGTGCCAATGAGGGACACTGGAATAGGCATAGCAATAACCGTCTTCCCTCCACGCAATAATAATAACAAACACCAAAACTACTTTTGGAAACCAGCCGCGATGAGATGTGCCCTTGTGGAAATGCCAGTGTATGTTTATGAAGATTCCGAGCAATTTCACTATCGCATAATTACAAATGTTAACAGTTAGAATGGTCTGGAACTGCACTTAACTGCATGCTTATTCCGGTCTGCAGGATTTCCACCCTGCATATTTATTTGGAACGTTAGAAAAGGAGTTGTTATAATGACTTTTGACTTGATGTAATGCGTTATTTCAATTAACCACCAACTTAACAGAGCGGCTTCCAACTGATCACTTCCAGACAGGGTCTATGTGGTCATTGGCCAAATTGGTTAAAGGCTGTTCATTTTCCTTGAAAATTTAATTTGTCAAAACTTGGGATCCAATTGTTTCAAGCCAAGTTGTTGAGCACCTCTCTGAATATATTATGGGTTGGCCAAAAAAATCTGATGTGTATCTGCGAGAGGGCTTACAAATTACAAAGTCGCCATCTCTTTGGTAATACATGTAGTTAAACCTTTCTATACCAAATGGATTCTTCCACTCAGTTATAAAAGTTTACATTGGAATGGTCTATTATTCATCTGAAGGGTTTTTCAGGAAAAATAAGCTGACGACACTGGACAACAGATAATAAAAGTGCAGAAGAAGTCCAATTTAGTGAAAGGAAATGTTGATATAATATTTTCATCAAACGACCAATGGTTTGTTGAAATTATTATCTGAACATTTTCAAAGGGAACTACTCATCAATGAGCATTCAGTAAAGAAAGGGTTAATGATTGTCAATACTTTTCTACTTTTAATATGATTGGAGGATCACATCGAGTCAAACAATAGACCAATGCCGATAGATGTCATACTGGCTTAACTTCATCTATTGTTCCTTATATGTGCATCTCACTCTGTCATTCTCTCATTTAATTGTTTTTTGTTTATAGTGTTTAGTTCTGAATTACATTATTTACACCTTTCCACTGAAAAAATAGTATACATGTACTTTACTCTTATTTAAATTCGCGCAGTACTATTTTTCACTCAGTTTTAAATTTGTGCATCGAGCTGCGCGAACTCAAAACTGACAAACATATTCTGTAATTGATGAGAGTTTCAGTTCTAAAAGCTCCTATAAAGCTATGTGTGTATTAAAGACCATCAGGACAGAAATTTACATTGATCAAAACATAGCTGCATTATACTTTTGTGGTGAAGATGGGTGTATATGCTCCAAGTAATTATTCTGATATTTAAACAGTTATGGAGATCAATGAATTGAATTTGAAAGAAGTATAACCACAACCACGTAGGCTGCTGACTTGAAAAAAAAATTGGTTGCTTGTATTTTAAATAGTAGGATTCACATCAATAACTCCTGACTATAAAATGACCAAACTCCACTAGATACATGGGGGTAGTTTTTATGGAGTTGTGCCTTCATGCACTTTCAGTCTGAAATATGTGTATTATTATGTATATGCGAATTGAAACGTCGGAAGATTTTTCAATTATATATCGCTTTACATTTCAATAAATGTATTGAGATTGGTTGCCTGCATGTGTATATAATTGTCTATTCGATCAGTCCATGCAATCTTCCGTAATATATGACTCACGAACATACAAACCTCTTATTTTCTCCCGTGCTTTTGTATACATTCAGGAGGCGTACTGTTGGCTCAAGTTTTAAATTCGCGCGAGAAATAGAACTGCATGAATTTAGAAACGAATAAGGTATGTTTGCATTTAGAAATTCAAGACTCATTGTAGGTTTATTTCAAAGTTCATTCCATTGTTGTGCTTGTACCAAGGTGCTTTCTCTGTATGTTTCCACATTTCTGATGATTTTCGATCATCAATAAGCATGAAGTGTTTGCTGCCCTGTACGTACATCTGTATATATATACGCTATAAATACATGATATTATCTCCCAATGACTTGTGTTTTGTTCATTGTCACCAAAAATGTTTGGATGATTTATCAGGGTTTCTGTCTGTTGCAACAAGCATAGGCCTACATAGAGAGAGTACTTACCATATGTGACCCGCCATATCAAATCCAGTCGGAAGTATGGTCGACTCGCATATATAAGAGAATGCATTGGTACAGGGTAAAAAAAATCCCGACTTCCGACTGGATTTGATATGGCGGGTCACATATCTCCATCAGAGATATCTTGGACACTGAACCATTGGTTATATCCTTTATGCTCCTCATTCTTAGCAGAAATAAGAGCCTAGATATCCAAATTCCCGTTTCGCTAACTGGAACACTGGGCCATGTGACACGGAAATCTGTCAATCTTATTCAAATTTCATTATACATTATGTCATTGGTTGCACTGCGGTTTGGGTAATGCATTGCTTTAACCCTTTACCCAACAGAACGGCCCTGTGCCAATGCATTCTCTTATATATGCGAGTCGACCATAGGTCGCCTCGCATATATAAGAGAATGCATTGGCTTAACACATTAAAAATTATAAAATTGTTAAAGATTGTAAGAAAAAATGGTAAAAAGTGTTAAAAAAAAAGATTTTTTTTAGGCCAATGCATTCTCTTATATATGCGAGGCGACCTATGGTCGACTCGCATATATAAGAAAATGCATTGGCACAGGGCATAACTGTAACTGTATCACAATGTGGTCAAGGAGCCGGTTCCAATGATATCCATATTTGTATGGTTCTATTGAGACAGACCCAAGATATTTTAGGCTGTTGAATCTTTATTTGGCCGGTTTGTTGGGTAAAGGGTTAATGACATACACCGCAGATGTAAACATTCAAAAAAAATTGCGAGTATAAACCAATGTCACTTTTTTAATTTGTTTTTTTCCCCGAGCATCGAGCTCAGATTAAATTCACTAATACTTTCGGATTCTCGTAGGATTTTGAGCCCTGTACTGGACGTGGTTTGCAGTCGGTGACCTGCGGTTTTGACTGGTCGACTATGCGCCCATCGGCATGAACAAAGATTTGGAAATGTTCAACCTATCAAAATTAAATGTAGTCAATGAGCCAGACTTATAATTTAAATAATTATATACTCAGAGGCAAGCTCTATATATTTGTGAGGGACTAGCTCTGTTGGAATATTCGGGTCCACAGACTTAATCAAATGGAATTTGGAATGAATATTGTAGCAATATTTCTACTCCAGGGTGCCAGATAAAAGTTAGGCCAATAACATTCTCCATTCCTTTCTTGATCGTATAAACTGGCCTTATTTCAGAGAAAACAATATTTTACATCCATTTTAGTTTTACTCGGATTTGCATTGCTTGAAATTAAATGGCCCGAAAAATATTGTGAATGACCCAAGTTTGGGCTTAAGTATTTTCTGGTGCAACGCAGACACTGCTCCCATGGGATAAACTTGATCTCAATCTTTAGATTGTTTATAGTTTTATATGACTATGGAATGATGTATAACAATGAACATTAACAACTGAAACAACTCAACCTGAAACATTCAGAACAATAACCAAGCTGACTTAGTTGGAAAAGAGGCTGTCTTTAACCCTTTACCCAACAGAACGGCCCTGTGCCAATGCATTCTCTTATATATGCGAGTCGACCATAGGTCGCCTCGCATATATAAGAGAATGCATTGGCTTAACACATTAAAAATTATAAAATTGTTAAAGAATGTAAGAAAAAATGGTAAAAAGTGTTAAAAATAATTTTTTTTAGGCCAATGCATTCTCTTATATATGCGAGGCGACCTATGGTCGACTCGCATATATAAGAGAATGCATTGGCACTGGGCTAACTGTAACTATCACAATGTGGTCAAGGAGCCGGTTCCAATGATATCCATATTTGTATGGTTCTATTGAGACAGACCGAAGATAATTTAGGCTGTTGAAGCTTTATTTGGCCGGTTTTGGCCGGTTTGTTGGGTAAAGGGTTAAATCATGATTATCTCAGAAACTGAAAAATGACTACAAAAAAACATGACACCATCTGTAAGAACTTCTAAACAAGTGTTTTGTTGAGTCCATTGCATTGGATCCATTTTGTGTTGCATTGAAATTGGGATAAAGGCAACATCACTAAGGCACTTAGATGGCTGCAATTCGTCTTTTGTGTTGTCTCCGTTAACCCTTTCGTGGCGGGAGCAGCTCTGGTGCAGCATTAGAAATCCTCTTATATATGCGTGTCTCCCATAGAGAGCCTCGCATATATAAGAGAATGCACTGGCTGTCAAGGTAAATATTATTAGGCCAATGCATTCTCATATATGTGAGTCTCCCTATGGTCGACTCGCATACATAAGAGAATACATTGGCACAGGGTTTTCGCAAAAATTGCACGAAGCTCCAGTCATGAAAGGGTTAACATACCCAATGGAGAGATTGATTCCAATGAAGTGAAGGAAATTTGACTTGTATTAATGAGAATAAAGATTTTGGTGTTGCGATTTAACAGGTTTGGCATTAAAGACATATTATGGACTTGTTCGGGTGCGTGAAACTGATAAGTTAGTATTCGGGCACTATGCAAACTAGAGGAATGTACCATTCGACTAACATTGCAGAAAATCTCAAACAAATTGAACGTACCACTTCATAGAAAAAATCGTCTGAACTACGCTCGACTGTAAATATTTACTTCTCAATTCGTGTTGCAACTATCGGCGATAACCTAACGAAAACAATTTCGACATCGGGGATCATTTTTCATTTAATGAATATATAATAATTACGGTGTGTGTTGTCAATCTGGATATAATATTTGTAAAAATAACTACTTTGAGCAAGATTATTCTCCATTTCTATTTGATCACCCTACCGGAGTGTTTCACATCACTTTAACATAGAATTCATTTATAACAAAAAGATTGATCTGCAATATTGTATTTATTCTAATACCAAACTTATCAGCTACTATCAGAAGCTCTGCATTATAACTCAACTGACACATGTAAACAGATCCAACACAATGAACCCACTCAACACATTCGTCTAAGCGCTACAATGAAGTGAGTCTACTGTACTACCCTAAAGTAAATAACTCATCGAACTGGGGTTGCCCCCTAATTAAACTGATGTTCAAGTTATATGAGCGGACAACATAGAACATAAACACTCTAAATATGTGTTAGAGATGTTTAGCTGATAGTTCAAACAGTCAAAGGATTTTTTAAATTTATTAGCTGATCACCTCTTCAAATGCGAATCAAGTACCCACTACTCGTCAGTCAGACTAAATTGGTTAAGTCCACCTGTTCCATTGATTAAGGTATCCAGGATCTTGAAACGTTTATTTGGGTACCCAGGATATCAAAAATGTCTCCTAATAAATGGGACGTAATATAGTCTATGATAGGCCGCCTGCTTCCTCTCAATAACAGAATGACATTTCTAATCCATTCCTGTCCATTTTGAATAAATTAAAAAAGCCCAATTTTATTAAGCTATTCCATCCTAAATTTGACTGTGTAATTGAAAATGTTATACAGTAATGCCCTAAATAATCGACTCCTTAACAGCAGTGGAATATGGTTTGTTGCCATTCATTGGAAAGCTCTCACTGAGAACTTTCCGATAAATGGCAACAAGCCAAATTTCCGACTAAATCCTGAAAATTACCCATAATTATGCTGAGGTTAAGGAGTCGATTATTTAGGGCATTACTGTATATTCTGAAATCAGAGCCATATGATATTTGTTTCTTTGGGTAGCATTTGCATGTCAATTTGGTGAGATTTGGAGATCCTGGTAACATTATCCTAGGTACCCAACGGAAACATGCGAACTTGACCAATTAAACATAAATGGTGTGTATTATACCAAACACATTCTCCTGATTTATAATTAAAATGGATATTGCACCGTGATTGGATAAACAAACCGTCTGTACTGGGTTCAGTTAAAACAAAAAAATATATCTGAAAACAATTTAAGTCATCGTATTCAATGATATGTAAAGCAACATACAATTTCTAAGGCTCAAATTAAACCTACAAATTTCTCACTTTTACCAAGTTCTTTAAAGATGGTCTATCTCTTCCACGCCACAATTACAACATTATTTTTATAAATCCCAATTTCAAGACTACAAATAGCTATTTTGTGAATAAAATACAGATAAAACTGAAGATTGGGTATATTATTTGTTCCTAAAATGGTATGGTTTATTTCATAGTGAAATATATAGTCGAAATGCAATTTGCCTTGATTTAGAGTGCTAACAAGATAGAGTTCTCCCTCTTGGTACGCTCAGAACATTTTCGCACGTATTTCTGTTCTAAAAATAGCCCCTAAAACTGTCTCCGCTGATCTGATTCGAAATTCCAAATAAAATTTATAATAATTGATAGAAACTTTTCTGGACAGGTGTCCTCAATTCATATCTCTTATTTTATACCCCGGAATCTATTTAAAACTTTCTTGGAAGAGATACATGTACATTATCTTTAAATTTGCTGTGTCTCTTCTGGTGTAACAGCTACAAAACATTCATAATTTTTTAAATATGCTTATAGCCTTAACCCTTCCATGTCTGGAGCTTCCTGAAATTTTGCGAAAACCCTGTGCCAATGCATTCTTATATATACGAGTCTCCCATAGGGAGCTTCGCATATATAAGAGAATATATGGCCTAATAATATATACCTTGTAAGCCAGTGCATTCACTTATATATGCAAGGCTCACATATATAAGATAATGCACTGGCACAGGATCTTTAATGCTGCCAAGTAGTAGCATATATCAACTGAAATCATATCTGCTTCTCAAAGTGTCAATTTTTACTCATTTATAAATATGGTATTCGATTTATCCAAAGTGTTGCAAGTGCTGTTTTTTTATTATTATTTACAAGAAAATAATGAAGATCAACTTAAGTGGAGCCATTACTGCTGAAAATAAGTTTTTGTATCGGATCACAATGAATGTTGTCTATAATTTTAGAATTATCTTTCATTGTAGAAAACATAATACTGACTGTGCTGTTACAGTAAATGGTTTCAACATGCAGAATAACGTCACCAGAGAATTATTGAAAATGAATGTAAGAACAAGATTGTTCTATTTTTTCTTGGTAATCAAGTTTCAACAAATGTTTTATGATTTTTCACCCATCTCAAGTCCCTAAAGGCACTTTAAATCACAAAAAATTCTGCAAACTTCATCAATGGCAACAAGCGATATTTCTGACTAAATCCTGAAAAATTACCCATAATTCTGCTGTGGTTAAGGAGTCGATTTTTAGGGCATTACTGTATGTTAACGGGTACCCTAGTACTCAATCTCATATAATAACGATCAATTAAGCATTAGTTACGGAGAAATGGCTACGCGAACTTAACGTAATTATGTTAAAACATGATGTTGTTACCTATCCAATGTTACTTGAAGGACAAATTCCATCTCTAAGTTCAGAACAATGAGTACAGTAGTTTTAAGAAACAGTAACACACAAATGCAATCGCAAATATATTAGATTAATGTTATTGTTGTAACTTGTGCACTGAAAGAGATATAGCATATTTAGCCTACAAAAAGGTAATAAACAAAAGAAAAATAAGTTAAGAGAAGTAAGGTAAAATTCATCTAATAGAATACAAGAACCAAATTATAAATTTTTAATAGTGTTAAAGTAACAGTAAAATAAGAAATCAATAAGAAATTAGGTTATTTCTGACTAACAAATATAAAATGTAGTAACAAAAAAAAACAACATATACACAAGGAGCTTTCCTTTAACCCTTTCAGTGCCAAGTCCGATTTTTGTATCAACCCATATTTTCTTGATCATTTTTCAAATTGATTGATTATAATAATGTGATATATTGATGGAAAGAGCTCTAAGAGCTCTTTCCATCAATGTATCACATTATTATAATCAATTTGAAAAATGATCAAGAAAATATGGGTTGATACAAAAATCGGACTTGGCACTGAAAGGGTTAACAATGACCATAAAGACTTTAATAATAAGAACTACCATTATGAGTTGCAATAATCAACACTTTTCGAGTAGAAAGGATTGGTAGGAACATGAGAAACTCAAATCACAAACAAGCCTGAGTTTAGTTTACCTGCAGAATGAGGTCCACAGAGGGTGAATTTAGTGATGTATCCCGCATAGCGGGCCAAATTCACCCTCTGGGGACCTCATTCTGCTTAGGCCTCATCTTCTTTGGAAAGTTTCTTTATTATCAAATTTCTATAGAAACTTTCACATAGATTCTATTTCTTTTTTTAGTTTAGTTTCTCTATATCCCCAAATTGGCAGACGACACATTGCATAATTGAGGTTTCCAATGAGTGTACATCACAATATTCACCATTTGGGAACTTCAATCTGAGTCTATGTCTCCCATAGCAGATGAGGCCATGCAGAATGATGTCCCCAGAGGGTGAATTTGGTGATGCTTTCTCGCTATGCAGGATAGTGTCTCTAAATTCACTCTCTGGGGACCTCATTCTGGAAATGACAGGCACACTAAACTCAGGCTTGATCACAAATGTTTCCTTTCATTATATTTTTACCATGATTTCTGAATTTGATTCATGCAAATGTATTTTTGCATCACAATTCACACTTATAATATACATTAAATGTAAAAAATTGCTGTTACTTTGGATTAAATTCTGTGATTTTAAAGTTATTTTCTGTAGGCTCCGAACACATTAGAGAGCAAATTGTTCTTGGTTGTTGTATTCCAGATTTATTTCACATACACAGAGCAGCAATAATGTGTAGAGCATCAGTGTTGCTCTCTTCATGAAATTTCATTAGCAATAACCAACATTTTGTGTAAAATCTTACATGACTAGAACTAGTTTTTCATCAGAAAACCCACACCTGATCATTGAATATAATGGTTACTCCTTGCACATACATTTTAAATCAATCGGATAACTATAACTAAATATATTACCTGGAAACCAAAATAATAATAAGTAAATTAAAAAAAATGATTCATATACACCTCCACGAGTTTTCATGAACAGATATAAATTCAAACTTAAATTCTTATAAAAGTAAGAGAGAGAGAGAGCAAAGACATATTCATTATTGAAAGATACAAGTACATGTATGTATAAACACCTCCAAATTAAAATGAACTAAAAATTGCCTTGTTTCGTTAAATCAATAAATCATAATTGTTTGCCTTTGTCGATACGATAACAATTGTACCAGTAACTTTGAACATTGGTAAGAATTGACAGGTTAAGAAACACCCTATGTGTAATTTCTAATGAGTGTTGCTATTGTTGTAGAAATGTAACTGATATGAAAAAGTCAAACATGATTTGAAAGCAGGAAAGTTAAAGAAACCACATTATGTCATAGAACATCATGTTAAAAGTACTCAATCTGATTCGATGGCCCCCATATAATCAGATTCCAACAACAACATTTTTAGAAATGCAGCTTCAGTTGCCCAAAAATAATGCTAACCACTGTGAACTATAGTATAAAATTGCCCGAAGCGTGTTATTTATCAACAAGTTGTTCGACGAAATTTGGCCTTATTATCAACACAAAGCCTCTTGATTTTAGAGTTATCCATCTTCATCGCTATTGGCCACTAAAAAATCTCGATAGTGAAAAATAATAGATTTAAAAAATTGATATCTAATAACTCTGAGCATTGATAGGTGGGTTCCTCTTGAATAAAATATTATCATCAGCAAGAACAGCACACCCCAGAAATTGCATGTTTCTGAACCTGTCTTATATTACAATTAAATTGAACAACATAAAAATAGCACCAACACAACTTTATACAAAGTAGCAGAAAACTAAAACAAAATGTATAAAAACACATCTGTCAAAGGCATTATCTGCCTCACAGAAAAGTTTATGGCAAATGGGCAGACGGAAATGTAATTTGAAACTCATCTGTATGTTGTGGTTCAAATAACAAATTTCACTCTGCTTTGTCAACATTAACTATTAATGTTAAAAAAAATTGAGCTCAAACACATGGCCATAAATGTTAACAAGTGCGTCCCAAGGGCAAAGTTAAATACGCCAGTGGTAATTCCAACAAAGGGCCATAACTCTGGTTAAAATTGGAGGAAGGAACCCAAATTTGAACTTGACCTGTATTTTGTGCTAGTAAACTCACATACCAAATTTCAATCCATTCAGGTCAGACTTACTAAATTTATCATCCAGAAACGAAAATTGAGTGCAAATTCCAACATAAAAGGGCCATAACTCTGGTGAAAATTGGCAAGCGGAACACAAATTAAAACTTGACCTCTATTTTGTGCTACCAAATTTATTCCATTCAGTTAAGACTATCTAAAGTTATCATCCTGAAACCAAATCCTGCACCGACGGACGTTACGACCAATAACATAATAAGTCCCGTTTTTAACGGGAGTATAAAAATAAGTGACCAGAACCCAAAATTTCACTCGACCTATAGTATGAGGTAGTGTTCCTACATACCAAATTAAATTCCAAATATAAGTTCCATAAAACTAAAGTTATCATCTGGAAAAGAAAAACAAATGGACAGACCAAAAGAATAATACGTAGGTTTAAAAATGGAGCAAAAAAAAAAACTGACACAAAAATAACTTCATATTTTTAAGAGAACAGACGCAACTCATTGGAGAAAGTTGATTGACTGTGTCAAAATGTACCTAATAATCCACGCAATCAGTATCCTTCATAAAATATTAATTTGAACAACCTTGGGCAACCCTTTCATGACTGCAGCTTCCTGAATTATGGCAGAAAATCCTGTGCCAATGGGAGACTCGCATATATAAGAGAATCACTGGCACATGGTCTTTATTGCTGCACCAGTGTGACACCCATCATGAAAGGGTTAAAATAAAATTTTGCTACTGAAAACAAAATTGTCCAATATTTGGGACTAGCTTTACATTTCTGTGAGGTTTCTATTCCTTTTGACTTCAATAATACTGGACACATGAGGCCAATACAATGAATTTCTGAGTTTTCAAGCAATTATGCTTAGAAGAATATAAGGGAAAGAGGACAATTATTTTCATTTTGTTTCTTAAAGATGCTGCAGATCTACAGATAGTCCAATAAAAATATAGAATTGTTAAAAGGACCCAAGGCACTCAGTGGGTAAATGCACAAAATATATATAAAAGTCTGTAAAAACACCTCTCAGATGAACAAGGAGAAATAGATGAACCCTGTTCTTATGTTCATTATTGATAGATCTCCAATAACGAAATTCCGCACGTCGAAACCATTGTTATGTACATAAATAAAACTGTTCCCGTGATTTGTCAACAAACATCACTGATCGCATAGCAAGTTCAAATATCTTAGTCTAACTGATTTTCAGAATAATTTTCAATGCTTTGAACATTTTCCAAAGTTTCCCCAACAAGTTTTGATAAAACTTTGGTATCTAACTGGACTTTGATTAGTAACAATGGTTTCAATACGTGAAATCTCATTATCGGAGAATTATTAATAATGAAAATAAGAATACAATTTATCTATTTTTATATATTTACTGATTGCTGATAGTTGTTTTAACCCTTTGGCAAGTAGAACGACTTATATGTCGTCTATCGGTTGAGGAGTAGAACGACATATATGTCGTCTATCGGTTGAGGAGTAGAACGACATATATGTCGTCTTATCGGTTGAGGAGTAGAATGGCATATATGTCGTTTCAGGAAGTGTTATTTTATGTAGACATAACTTCAATAAATCATCTGATTTATAAATGATTTATATAGGAATTATTGTGATTAATATAATGTCCCAAATGTATAAGTGCAATCGATTATGATAACACACGTTAACAAAAAATGAACATAAATTAACACGAATTATTGGACCCTTTTGACTAGAACTTGTTAATATTTATTGCTATGACGTTGACGTTAAATTTACTCATTACGTCATGTATATGATGTTACAAATACTCTTCAAAGGGTTAAGGCCTGAGAATATGGTGCCAGACATTTGCAGAATGAGTCCCAAGAGGGTGAATTTAGTAATGCTACTCCTGTTACTGGAGACCTTGACTCAGATTTTTTTTTTTAGGATAGGATATTTTATTTAAATATACACATATTAATGCATAATACATTTAACAAATATTATGTTGTATATTCGAGGGGTGGCATAGTCAGGCTAGACTGTCTTACTGCCACCCCCTTAAAAATGAAAAGATGTTATGATAGGCGGTCATGATTTCTTGTACAATTTAAGTTCCTGGATGGTGAATATGGTGATTTGCACCAATTGGGCACCTTGATTATGCATGATTATTTTGGGGATATGGAGAAACTAAATTAAAAAAGAATCTTTATGAAGAAGTTTCTTAATTTGTTTATAAAGATACTTTCCATAGAAGATGAGGCCTAAGAGGAATGAGGTCCCCAGAGGGTGAATTTAGTGATGCTAACCTGCTCTATGGGATAGCGAAACTAAATTCACCCTCTGGGAACCTCACTCTGCTAATGTCCGGCACCATATTCTCAGGCCTGGTTGTTTTACAGCCTTTGATAAAATTTATGCACAAGCCTTGAAATAGTGTGTCTGTCATTTGCAGAATGAGGTCCCCAGAGGGTGAATTTGGTGATGCTAGCCTGCTATGCAGGGTAGCATCACTAAATTCACCCTCTGGGGACCTCATTCTGCAAATGACAGACACACTATTTCAAGTCTTGTTTATGCATGAACCCACTTCAAAGGCATTGAGTCCCTTTAAGAACACAGAAAGTGCATTTATTTAGTTTTTGGCCTTAGGCGACACCAATATTTAAGTCTGGTTTACGAACACCGCCGACAACTTTTGTTCCATTCCATTTTTTTTTATTAGTGTACTAGTATTAAGCATGGGGAATAATAGTTCAACGTTACTCAGCTAAAAGGTAGGGTTTTTAAATTATATTCGCATATGCCTGGCTAGACAATTTGTGGATTGGAGCAGTATGCACTAATTTCCTATTAATACATGTCTCTATTTTTATTTATTTTATGACAAGAAATGTCTGTTTATATTAAATTTGAATATTAAAAACACATTTCAAATTCATAATTTATATATAATTATTGTGAAATTCAGGTAGAACTCCACAATTTAACCAATAAACTGTTGAGAGAGTTTTTTTTCTTTTTTTTTTCCCCTCCTGCATCTACTTTTTTCACCCCCACATGTTCGTAAACCAGACTTAAAAATTGGTGTCGCCTTATGTTCTTTGTCCTGATTCAAGCCTGCAAATAGTGTGTCTGTCATTTGCAGAATGAGGTCCCCAGAGAGCATCACAAAATTCACCCTCTGGGGACCTCATTCTGCTTAATTTGCCGAAGATCAAATGCATCATCGAGGTGACAAATGGGTGAACATCACCAACTTCAACTAGGAAAATTCAATCTGATCCTAGGTCTCCAATAGCAGTTGAGGCCTAAGCAGAATGAGGTTCCCAGAGAGTGAATTTGGTGATGCTAGCCCACCGTGCGAGATAGTGACACTAAATTCACCCTCTGGGGATCTCATTCTGCAAATGACAGACACACTATTTGCAGACTTGTTGGAACTAATGGTTAAACATCAAAATTTTCAGTACTCTTTGGTGATACTTCAACATTCTGTCTCGGAGGTCTGCCCCTGACTGGAATTCTGGGACTAGGAGGAGTTTCCTCTGACTTCAGTGGACTAGCAAACTCAAAGAAGCCAGTTGACTTTGTCGGAGTAGTAGGATACTGTGACAAACATGTTGACTCTCTAACACTGGTAACCTCCGCTGATTTTGGTGAGAGAATGAAAGTAGCTTGCTTTTTTGATGCTGATACACCTTCAGCTGGAATTTCATAAGCAAGATGAATCATTTCGACAAGCTTTGGCTGGTTTGTAATATGCAATGATTCAGCTGGCTCCAGATGACCAGTAACGTCCATTGAAATATGTGACAAGTCAGTTGGATTTGTCTGGCTGCCATTGTCCATGTTACTTGCTGCTCGCACAATGGTAACATGTGACAAATCGGTGGGCATCGACTGACTGCCAATGTGCGTGGTAACATGAGACAAACCCATCGGTTCAGGTGTGCTAATAACATTTATAGGTTCTTCTGATAAATCAGTTGGATTTGACTGGCTGCTAACGTCCATGGTAACATTAGAGAACCCTGGTGTTTCAGGCAAGCTAGTAATGTCCATGGTAATGTGCGATAAATCGGTGGGCGTCGACTGACTGATAATGTCTGTGGTGACATTAGAAAATCCCATCGGCTCAGGAATGCTAATAACATTTACGGGTTCTTCTGACAAATCACTTGGGATCATCTGGCTGTTACTGTCTGTGGTAATATTAGATAACCCTCTTGTTTCAGATAAGCTAGTGACGTCCATGGAAACATGAGGTAAATCAGTTGGCACCAACTGGCAGGTAACATCAGTGTTAATGTTAGTCATACCCATCGATTCAGGAATGCTAATAACATATATGGGTTCTTCTGACAAATCAGTTCGATTCGACTGGCTGCTGATATCCGAGGTAATATTTGTCAACCCTGGTGTTTCATGATGGCTGCTAGTGTCCATGGTAACATTAGACAAACTGATTGGTTCAGGTATGCTCATAACGTTAATTGGTTTTTGTGATGAATCAGATGGATATGACTGAATGCTAACGTTTGTGGTAAAATTAGACAACCCTGGTGTTTCATATAGTCTAGTAACATCCATGGAAACTTGTGAAAAATTGGATGAATTCAGCATACTGCTCACATTTGTAGTAACATTACACACCGGCATATGTATTTGTTGACTAGTAATGGCACTAGAAACATGTGACAAATTGCATGCACCCGGCTGGTTGTTAACTTCAGCATGCTTTTCAGTGACTAGAATTCCACCAACAAAATTATTCATCACAACAGGAACTAACGGATTGGTGAAATCTGGCAAATCCATTGATTTCGGTGGGTTGGTGACATCTGTCAACCAGTTTGGTTTTGATGGGCTGATGACAGTAGAGACACTGCTAGGTTCAGACCGATTGGTACCAGTTACATACGTGGTAACATTAGATAACCCTGTTGATTGCGATATGCCTGTAACATCCATCTTAACATGTGGCAGATGAACTGACTTCTGCGGGCTCGTAACTCGACCTTTCATTGGGGGTCTGCCACGGACTGGAGTTCTGCTTGTGAGATGTGTCTTGTCGACCGGCTTTGACGGGCTAGCGGCATCACCATAAGAGAACGGCTTTGGTAAGTTGGTAACATCTGAAGAACAACTTGGCTTCATTGGGCTGGTAACGTCAAATAATGTAGTTGGTTCATAGAAGCTGGTTACTGCAGACAGGCTGCATGGCTCAAACAGGCTGGTAGCTTGCATGGCAGCATGTAAGACATCAGTAGGCTGTGTCTGATTGCTAATGTCCATGATACTGTGTAAGAACCCTGTTGTTTCTGGTACGCTAGTATCCATGGTAATATATGACACATTGGTTGCCTTCAGTGGGCTGGTAGCTCCTTTTTTCAATGGTGGTCTGCCACGGGCTGGGGTTTTACCAGTGAGATTAGTAGCTGCAACTGTATTTGATGTATTGCTGTAATCTGCGAAACAGACTGGCTGTAACAGGCAGGTAGCATTAGACAACCCTTCTGAATCTGGCAGGCTGGTGATATTCATGGTAACATGTGACACATCAAGTGGTTTTGGCTGAATAATGTCCACGTTAACGCATGGTAACACTGTTGGTTGTAGGAGGCTTGTTATATCGGTGTTAACAACTGTCAAATTTGTTGATGTTGTCGGACAAACAGATGGACTGCTCATGACTGCAGCTGTGCCAATATTTTGAAATATTTTAACAGGCTGCGGTAAGCCGGGAGCATTGAACAATAGGCTGGAAACACCTGTAGAAACATTTGACAAACTTGTTGGCTCCAACAAGCTGGCAATGTCCATGCTCACATCTGATAATTCTGTTTGCTCCACTGGGTTGGTGGCATCTGTTTTTTCAGCCTGAACAGACCTGGTTTCTTTGTCAACTCTCACACTCCTTAAATAAAGATGATGACAGATGAATCAAGCAATGTTAAATTTTAAGTTCCACAGAAATTTGTTGAATTATTGTCATGTTAAAGCTTTGCTTTTACCCTTCCATGACTCGAACTTCCTGAAATTTTGCGAAAACCCTGAGCCAGTGCATTCTCTTATATATGCGAATCTCCCACTGGACACATTTTGTCCCCCGAAAAAAAATTCGGGGGACTATTAAAATAGCCGGTGTCCGTCCGTCTGTCCGTGATTGTGTACGTCCGGAAATGGTTTCCGGATGATAACTTTAGTTTCAGTTATTAGATCAAAAGCAAATTTCATAGGTGAGTTTATCAGACCAAAATACAGGTTAAATTCGAATATGGGTTTGCTCCGCCCATTTTTGCGAAAGTTGTGGCCCTTTTTCGACTTGGAATCCTGTCAATTTCAGGTTTCCGGATGATAACTATCATATCATATCAAATTTGGAATATGCGTTTATCAGCTTGAAATACAGGTTAAGTTCGAATATGGGTATCAAATTTAGTATGATAGTTTATCAGCCCAAAATATAGGTCAGGTTCGAATATGGGCTTGCTCTGCTCATTTTTGTGAGAGTTATGGTCCTTTTATGACTTAAAATCCTGTCAATTTCTGGTTTCCGGATGATAACATTAGTTTGTGTGATCATATCTGAATCAAATTTGGTATATTTAGGGTCCTTGTTATTTTTTTCAGAAAAGCTGATGCCCCCAACGAAGCCACTTTTTCGGGGGACACTGTGGCCGGACCGCCTTTTATTTTTTCAATATAGGGACACAGGATTTTATATTTATTTTTTACCTATAAAATTACCCAGCAGGAAGGTACAGTAATTTTTCAGGATTTAGTCGGAAATATGGCTTGATGCCATTCATCGGAAAGTCAGAAATATGGCTTGTTGCCATTCACCGGAAAGCTCTCATTTACCAGCAGGCATGTTTTTATGTGTTTACTCATAAATTTACAAATACGTGAAAATAACTTTATAATAAAGTGTTATCAATTTCAATGTAAACAGACTGTTGTACAACCCAAGTATATACAGTTTTTAGAAACTAAAAAGAAAACATGATTTTTATCACAAATAACAAATGGAAATGTCAAATACAAGTTGAAATGTGTCCAACTAGATTTATGGCCAGAGATTGTGGATAAGCCAAGCGGCAGCACCCAGAAGGCCATATTTTTACACCCTTAAAACCCAGTCTCAGTCATCTTAGTAATATTATGCACAAAGACCAGTTATGAAGGACCTACATGCCACCCACAAACAAGATCATTTTCATCAAGCTTTTGTACCCGGCAAAATATTCTTGTCAATAGTCGCATGCAGATCATTTGTTAACATGCGAGAGTACAGAAATAGAGTTACAGTTCTTCTCTAGAATACCCTGTGATCAATGTGTAGTTATATTCAATGAAAGTGTCAATGACACTGTAGCTCAACTTGGAAAGGGAATAATTTCATATGTTACAGTCAATGGAGTGATTAGGAATGCGGAAAGTTGAAAGGTCTAAGTAATACTAGATTATCAACATGAAGAGATATATATAAAGTAAAATCCAAGATGGTTGCTGATGGCTATGTTTTCCAATGAAATTCAAAAACATTTGATAGCTTGCATCTAGTAGATCAATATCAATTAATATGAAGTTTGGCGATGATCGGATGAGGGAAGTGGACTGTAGGGTGTGCCAAAGGATTTAGTTATGCAAAGAGTAAAATCCAAGATGACTGCCAGCGGACATGTTTTATGGCAGTTCTGATTACAAACCATACTCAGACTCTAAAAATACTGAGTCTGATGAAACCCGCTATCCCCCTGCAGTATGACGTCACCGCCCACATTTGTCTTTAAAAATAGCTTTGATTAACATAATGTAGTTTCAGTTTCCGCAGACTCTTTATGCCAGTTCCTGGGAGAATTGATGCTACGTATTCTCTCAGAATATCTGCTGCGCCTTGTGACATAATTTTAACTGAGATTAATCACAAAACTTTAAATGCGTTTATGACTCGAAACAAAATAATATTTCCTTTGTTTAATTTCAAAGTCAACATCATGTGCCGGAAATTAAATAAATTTACGACATCGCGACTTCTAAATTATTCGGTACTAAATGTTGAATTTCTAATAACATTCAATTATATTACATATTAAGTAAAAATTGTCAATTCTGCACTCTTTAAATACGCTTTTCAATGTTAAATTTGCTGTCGTAAGACTCTGAATTTGTAAACATTAGCCATGCGGCGGAAAAATTATTGTGCTATTTATAACTATAGGGCGGGGTTTACTGGAATCGTCACCGGCTGAAAGAATTCCCCTAGTCTTGGGGATTCCATGCGACTATCGCCTGTTTGGTTACCTCGCGTTCTTGAGGATATATAAGTTTTTAAAGTAAAATTACTTTTTCCTTAAGGGAAGCCCGAAACTGAACTATATGGATTATTATCCTCGGCCTTGTGTTATCAGGAGGGTTAAAATTTATTGTCTGTTTATTGCCTACTCGGGTCAGTCAGTGCTCGGGATTAGCTACGCATGAATGCGTCTCGTGTAACTCTCGCGTGAGTCTCTCTTCTAACAATCCATCTAGTCAGTTTTTAATTTTCCGACCGAATCATAGGATTTGCGAGTCGCGGGGTTGGGAACGGCACCGCTACGGGAGGGATCTCTGATAGTTCAGTTTCGGGCTTCCCTTAAGGAAAAAGTAATTTTACTTTTAAAAATTATATTTTTCCGCCAAGGAGAAGCCCTCAACTGAACTATATGGATTAGAATGCAAGCCCAGGAGGAGGCAACGAGCAATAAATTTAATATCCCAGTTTGACGGGAATGTACTCTTCCGAAAGCAGATTTCATGTAAATGTGATTTAGTCATGAATCAGCCTTGATATGTTATGTGAAAGAGCTCATAAATTCAGATTCCAGTATTGCTCAAGCTTGTACCTGCCCCCCCCCCCCCCCTGGTTTTAGGAAGAAACGTCCCAGGCAGTGCCACACCATACGCGCCAGCTAGAAACCGAGCAAGTAGAGACTTCTTCTTCTGCTGCTGACTTCACTGCATCTTCTTCTCGTTTTCATGTGATGAGAGTGATTTCTGTAGATATCTTCCAAAATAGAAAGCGCTATTGACAGTATGCGACATCGTGTCGTCCCCACACAGAACAGCCTCCAAAGGCTCGGGTGCGATTGTCCTGGAGGATTGGTTGCCCGAATCTCCGAGAACGGCACCCCGCCTGCCACGGACTGCTGGTGCAGGACCATGGGGCTCGAACTGGTTCATCCCGAGGTAAAGACTGGTACAGTTGTGCAAAGTTTGTGTAAGTCAGTTGACACATATCCTGTGATGAAGTATTGTACAAGAGATCGACCCATGTCGTTTCCATACGCAAAGCGAGTTCTTTAGGAACGACAGAATCCTCAACCGACAGTGGGAACCACCATCGGCTTTCTTTTTTCTTCTTATTTCTCTTTTCCGTGATTCTTGCCCATCGTCGTCAAAGCCATCAGACACCATGAGAAGTATAGGAAGCATGTCAGTATCGACCACAGCAACAGAACACCCTGCATCAGGTTGAGATAAGGTACTATAGGGAAGCCCACTCGGGGAATGGCTCGAACGAGGTATAAATGCTCTCGCAGTTGAAGTTAAGGTGCTTTGGCCCACCCCAATGCCAGAAGGTCAGCAAAAAGATAAAATTAGAAGGATCCATTTGACCAGAGAAAACCCCCCCACCGAATCTCCCGAATGCAGGTGGTCCA
Organism: Siphonodentalium dalli; assembly: GCA_032622095.1. Taxonomy (NCBI): domain Eukaryota; kingdom Metazoa; phylum Mollusca; class Scaphopoda; order Gadilida; family Siphonodentaliidae; genus Siphonodentalium; species Siphonodentalium dalli. The sequence continues at coordinate 192,195,438 of CP136062.1, read as the reverse complement.
GACAAGCTGGAATAAACGTTGACATACCACTAGGATCCCATGACGGCAGAGGAGCAGGCCTGGACGTATCACGTGGGATCACGTTTCCAGGGGGACAAGACCGACCCTCATAATGGGGTGGGCCACAGCGCCGTGGGGAAGCGTCAGAAGACGTGTCGAGTGTGCGGGTGTTCTGGAGGATTGGTTGCCCGAATCTCCGAGAACTGCACGCTGCCACCCAAAGTCTGCTGATGCATGATCAGGGGGGCCGAACTGGTCCTGCCCGAGGTAAGACTGGTACGTTTGCTCAAATTGTTTAACCATGGACCAACGGGCCCTCATCCACCAATGACAATACCGCATATTACCGCGTTTATTTCTTGAGCAACCTGCACGGTGTGTGGCCATCAAAGTCGAATCTCGTTGACTATAAGCAAGACAAGACATTCTGTTAGTTATTAGCAAGCGTAATACACAAAACATTTTGTTAGTTAATGAAAAATAATGTTAATAAGGTAAATTCCGTTCATTATGTGGCCACGTGGTCTTACCTGCTAGAAATTAAACTGCAGGTAAGATACTGTCACTTCTCGGCGAAGAGGACGATGAGAACCGATTTCTCCTGTGCAAGAACAGTTTTCGCGGTGCCCTTGCTTACGGTGAGGAGAATGTTTTATACGCGTACGGAAAGTCCTCCGAAGGTAGAGCAGGCCTGGACATATCCCGAGGGAGAATGATTCCATGGGGACAAGACCCACTCTCGTAATGGAGTGGGCCATGGACCGTGGGGAAGAGTCAGAAGTCTCAGTCCTTCCCAGATGACAGGAGCAATTGTACTCGCACCCGTATGCACTTGTAATTCTCTAATTCATGAGCATTAAACTTTGCCCTCTTCCCTCTTGACAAAATGTGCATGGTTACAGTAACCGTTGATTCAATTTTAAACTATTGGAGGTATATTTAAAAAACGGTTCCATCGCAGTTAAAGTATGGGAATGTGAAAGTGCAACTAAACATGCATGTATCGAGGTCTATCCCACAAAGACATTTAATTTGAGAGAAACACAACGAACGATTATATTACGGATGCAATTACATCCGTCTTCTAAATTGTGAGAAAAAATGAGAGCTTGAGCTGCATTTTCATCTGGGAAGAACTGAAGGCTGGTTGGCTGGTGTGCTGTCAGCGGCACAAGACGAGTCTTCCCCACCCTAAGGCTCAGGTGCTGAGGCATGCGCCCATGAAGATTGGTTTTCCGAATCAACGATAGTTTTTCCGAATCAACGATAGTAGCACCCCGCCAGTCACTGGTACTGGGCAGTGGTCATACACGATATAGAGGCTTCTTGCGGAACGGCGCTGTATATGTGTGATGATACAAAAGCTGTCATTTGTGTTAGTCATTTAGGTATTCTATTCACCAGATAATCATATGGATATTTAGTAATAGAAGGAGAAGAGATATGTTTTGGACTCTTCTGAAATTGGCACTGGCAGGTCTGCGGAATGCAAAATATGCGCAAGCCGTAACATACTAGTATGTGTCGGCTGTCTGGTTGTCCTTAGGTACCCATAAGTTACACCAACAGTTATAATTAGTATCGCGAGAGCCTCACACAACCTTGGCGCAACCTAGATTTCGCATACCGTCATGTGAACCGAACCGTCGTGTGCCTCCAATACGCAGGCCTGCCGTGGTCGTGCGCAATATAAATCTAAATGCTGTTCATGTTTGTGTGACAATACAAATGCTGTCCTTTTTGTTATTTGCCCGATAATCAATTGGAAAAGAAAAGAAAAGAGCCATGTGTTGGTCTCTGTTGAAAATTATAGTGGCAGCGGCCCTGCGCAATATAAATGAATGTTATGGAACTGTGCTTTATACGTGAGTGAATGCTATTTCACATTTGATCTTTCGATATGTGGAAATAGAAGGTTGAGAGCCAAGTGATGGGTTCAGTGGGAAAGGCTATTGGCAATGCATCTGGAGCAGGTGACAATATATATGCATAGTAGTTCGCCGTTACTATTCACGGATTGAAAGCACCGAAGCATGTCGGTATCGGTGAAAAAATTGTCGCCATATTGACATAGTCAGTTCTTATGTCATTGAGCATTTAAGGCACTGATACCATTGGTATGGAACTATTACGGCTGGCCATACATGTGTCATGCTCACCATTTGACCGGTTTTGTGGCGATGAGGCACTGATACCATATTGGTCCTGATTAATGGACCAATGAATGTTGAATGTATCGTTAAACACTAATGTCTGAGGATAACAGTTCAGCCAGGTCACATCGGATAAGGCGACTTGCCACAAGTAGGCCAGTAGGCTCGCAACATGGAACTCATCCAAAATGTCACCAAAGAGTTCTGACCACGGACGGAATTAACATTGTATAGGTAAGCAAACTATAGCTGAAGGTTCAGGCTACTGCGCTTGCATGGCTGTGCAGTCTTGGAACAGGGGAACCCATTCGGCAAAATACAGTAAGTAATTGCAAAGAAACGGACACAATTGTCGCGGAGAGAAAGTCAGATTATGATTTGATGGAGATCGCCATTCGATAATGTAAACTAGAAACGAAAATCCTTGTTGTCAAATCGTGTGTCTGATAATCCTATTCCCCAATCAAACCAGTTGCACAAGTCGTAGCAACGGACACTGTCAACTCATACTATACATGTACGTAAAGAAAGAGACTATTATAGTATTACAGCATTATTTGACACAGGTCATATAATACTAGATGTATAACGAACAGAATCGCCTTGTTTCTAACTATTATTCCATTGATACAATGATGGAAAGTGAATGGAATCGCAAGAACAGAGTCAGGATTGTCAAATAAATATTGTGAAGTCACTAACATCCGCGCCAACGTTCCAAGTATCCAAATACAAGCCCTCATGTTAAGACATTCGGGCTAGCTAAGATTTGCAAATATTAATCGCTTAAGCACAATTAATGATAATGACATAATGTATATGTACAATGATGTTCTTCGATAATCATTTCCCAAACGTCGATGAAGTTCCAGTTGCTCAACGTCAACTTACAAAATACAATTAGTTGAGGCAAAAGAAATTACATCAGGTAACAAGTTCTATCTTTGTTATATATTCATGTAAATTAGTGCCAAAGGAGATATTTCTGTCCTGGACAACGTTCTGCGCACTAACATAGCTGTTGCATATATGATATGGCAGTATACATAACCTGAACGGGGCGAAGATTCGACGTCAGGAAATAGAATGTGTAGCGCGAAATTAGGCTACTCCGCATACCGCACCACGTGGATTCCGAAATTCGACGAGTCATGTTGCACAATAATACAATATAGGTTGGCCATAAGTAAACGATGTGCATCTGAGTCAAAATGGCCGTCAATGGCGAATATGCCAACGTGATTCCAACGGTGTTTTTGTCAAATTCAATCACAAATTCGTAGACGAAATGTGTCGATAAAAAACACGGAATTCGCGCATACAATGAAACGAAGAGTTTCTGCGAATTCGTAATTTTTTTATTAAAAGACTGGGTAAGCAACGGATAAATTGCAAGTTGTTATCAACAATAAATATTGAGTTGATAACGCGCAATACAGAATAATACTTCCTTAAAATTAACCACGTCCGATAGCTGGAGGAGGAATTAAAAACTGACTAGATGGATTGTTAGAAGCGAGACTCACGCGAGAGTTACACGAGACGCATTCATGCGTAGCTAATCCCGAGCACTGACTGACCCGAGTAGGCAATAAACGGACAATAAATTTTAACCCTCCTGATAACACAAGGCCGAGGATAATAATCCATATAGTTCAGTTGAGGGCTTCTCCTTGGCGGAAAAATTGTGATTGGCTGGCAATTACGTAATTCCTGCTGGGAGTAATGGAACCTCTACCCATTGTCATCAGACTCAGTACTGATTGAGTATGGTTTTAATCAGAACTGGTTTTATGGCCGAATGATCCCAAAATGACTCGTTTCCCATATACATTTCAATGTTAACCGCCATGACAAATTTCATGATGATCCGACCAAAGGTACAACCTGTAGCCCGTGCCAAAGGATTTAGTCATGCAAAGAGTAAAATCCAAGATGGCTGCTGGTGGCCATGTTTTTTTGGCCGAATGACCCCAAGATGACTCATTCCCATCTATATGTCAATATTAACATAAACTAGAGGTGTGAATGTCCAAATGGGATTCCCATTGCAGGTGCACAACCCTAACCCCTATCCCTAATCCTAAACCTATTGACCGAAAAATGTAGGAATACAAGACAGTCAATGACTGTGGGGTCGCTCACCAGACTGCAAAGACAGATAAGACTGGGACAGCACTTTTCATAATCACTTTAAAAGAAGTAGATTTAAACAGGATATGTGGCTAGAGAGACTTCAAGTATGTAGCTTGGTGAAAATCCACCTTGAAATTGCCAACTGTACACTACTGATCACCCCCCTCCTCCAGCTCAACAAGTCCCCTCCCGACCGGGCTCCAGACTCCCAAGTCTTAGGTTGGAATTTCACAACCGACACCTCAAACTTTCTCAATTGTTGGAAATTTCCAATCTCACAAGCGCCTTTTTCTAAAACCATTTAAACATGTTTGAAGCCCAATTATCCATGGACCCAAAACACAATACATGTATGTCAGACCAATCAGTCAGGTGGTTCCAAGGTAGATGTTTTAATGAATTTGGTATTTCGATGATTTTATTGGACACAAAAGTGTTAACTCCCCATAGCCTGCCATTTCTTGACAGGTTTACCTCATTTTAACAAATCTGAATCTCAGTCACTAAAGGATCCTCCTGATTCCTCCATACTATATGTAAGCTAAATAGTCCAAACTCTCTTGAGAAGACATTTTAAGAATTACTATAGAGACATATAGTTATGTCCCTGGTCCCACCCTATTTAACCTGGTGACCCCATCTGAATAAATTTGAATCCCAGACACCAAAGAACCCTTCATACATATCATAAATATCAGTAAAATAGACCTGATGGTCCTTGTGAAGGAAGCATATTAAGAGGGAAACTGTCCTTCGCTTGGCCCCTATTTGACCAGGTGACCCCATTGAAAAAAATCTGAATTGCAGTCAAGGAAGAACATTCCATTCTATATAAGCCAACTAGTTCTTGCAAACATATTTTAAGAATTACTATGTAGTGAAATAGTTAAAGGATTACTATCCTCATGAAACAACAAAACTCTATCGGAAAGCCACCCCTATTGTGATCACAATGATCCAAGTCCCATAAAAATCGCGTTATAAATAAGCCGAGAAATAAATAAATAATACCACCACCGGTTGTCGGCTATCTCCGTCGCTCGCAAAACCTCGCATGACGTCAAGCGAGGTAAACTAATTAAAAACAGGGAATCGGAGTCGGAGTTAATTATGTCTACCTATATGGCGATGGAAAATCCGGAATCGACATCAGTGCGTGAGTGTAATGGAATTACTGCGGGGCATATCAATAGCATTGTGTACACATGGTGAATTGTCATCGCGCGGTGAGTTATCTTCACTTGTGATTTGTCTTAAGTGCTGTTTGGAAAGTTACGGTATTGTTTTGACAAAAAATATAGAGGGACGATTGAGCGGGGTAGATAACACTTTCATATAAAGCTTATAAAAACACGAGCCGGCATGTGAACTTTATTCGGGTGCGTGTTCGCGATGTTGTTTTTATTTTCCGTATATATGCCCCGAGTGTCCCGTATTTACAATCATTCATTCATTCTAGTGACTCTCAGTTAGGCATATGCTGTATTCATTTCCAAACGATGTTCGTTTACGTGACATTTGGCAGGATTTCTGTGGGAAACCCGTTGCGCAAAATCAGAAACCGATTACATATACCAAATAAAGAGCGTTTAATTTGACGAGTCAGTCATGGTTACGAATACATACAATTGCAGTTAAAGTGGGGAGTATGTTGATGAATAATTCACGATGACAACTATTCTAAGTCCCCATTTCCTTCACCATGGCTCAATAAAGAGCGTTCCATGTTAAGAGTTTTCCTAATATGGTACGAATAAAAAGAGTTTAATAAAGCGGAAATTGCTATGACAATGATGGAAGGATATATAAAGCATGCATATCGGAAGTTCATGTACATGTATTGACATGTATTGTTGTAATCAGTAAACAATCACTAGAACAACTGTTCTAAGTTGAGTCCCTTTACCTTGACACAACAAAGAGTGTTCACTATTACGATATATTGCGAATAAAGAGCACTTGAATATGTGATTCAATATTAAACCGGATTATTATCCCTCCTTCAAAAAGTGTTATATATAATTGGATGTTTAAACGAACCACGGCGAACATTTATATATTTTATAACCCTATTGTTATGCGTAATTGACACATAGAGGTTGATTTATGACCTGGATATTCAATAGACCGCATCGCTAGAGTGCTAATTTTATAGGCCAATAACCATGCATAGATGCAGTGAATTTCCATCAGTGACAGTCGGCTAGATAGTTTTGGGGTGGGGGAAGCAATATTCCGAAATATATATAAACACCATATTGCCCAAATATATACATGATTCATAACCAAGGAAAAATGAACTTATCATATCATATTGGTAATGAATGACTTGATTATAATTGATAATCAAAAAATGCATATGACCCATATGCCCAAAAGATTCCACTAAACAACACAAAATTGGTTTATTGCTGTCGGATTTATCCGACAGCAATAAACCAATTTTGTGTTGTTTTAAAACGAAACGCTCTTTATTGACACACGACTTATGGCATCTGGAAATTGGAATGTTTACGAGATGATAATTGCCTAATAACTGTGCAAGTCTTCGCGTATATATGCAATCTTGATATGCATATATAATATAACTTGGACTATTCCGAGCACGCGTTTATATAGATAAATGCGCGCAAAACTGAATAATATACGGGCATGGCTTTATAGTAACAACACATCGCGATACATATAATAATAGTAATAATAACACGATAAAGACATTTAATTACGAGAAAGGCGATGTTTTCGGCGAAGTTTTGCATTCGCAGTGTGATAACGTGACAATCTTCCAAGGCCTGCGATCGACTACATGCAAACTTAAAATACCGCCGTCGCGTATCTATGCGTTGTCAATGAGTTACCACGTGATCGATCACGTGCTATGCTTCTGTTTACATGTGACAATCACGTGATCGGGCTGATGATCACGTGACTTCGTCTACAACAAAATCTTCGGCTAACTTCGGAATTTTTTTTAATCGTTATAAAAATAACGATTGGCGGCCGAATATTAGATTATATGCGCCCAATGGACATTTTATATATATATATTATCGGTATATTGAAAGAAAATAATATTGTTTTTTTCAGGACCGTATTCCGTATTTCCATTGGGCACCTCATTTATGAATTTTATCTTCTGCAAATTAGGGGATATAGAAACTTCCTAGAAGGGAAATTTAACTAACAACAATGTAAATTTGATACTATAGATACTTCCCAGAAGATGAGGCCTAAGCAGAATGAGGTCTCCAGAGGGTGAATTTGGTGATGCTAGCCTGCTGTGCGGGATAGCATCACAAAAAGCGTGTCTGTTTCTACATTGTGTATGCCTGGCCTCAAGCAACACAATGTATCATACAATCAAGCCTTGAAATAGTGTGATAGTGTGTCTGTCATTTGCAGAATGAGGTCCCCAGAGGGTGAATTTAGTGACGCTAAATTCACCCTCTGGGGACCTCATTCTGATAAGGCCCTCAACTGCTATGGAAGACCTAGAATAAAATTGAATTTCCCCAGTTGAAGTTGGTGATGTTCACCCATTGGGTCCCTCAATTATGAATGTTATCTTCTGCAAATTAGGGGATATAGAAACTTCCTAGAAGGGAAATTTAACTAACAACAATGTAAATTTGATACTATATATACTTCCCAGAAGATGAGGCCTAAGCAGAATGAGGTCTCCAGATGGTGAATTTGGTGATGCTAGCCCACTGTGTGGGATAGCATCACTAAAAGCATGTCTGTTCCTACATTGTGCATGTCTGGCCTCAAGCAACACAATGTATCATACAATCAAGCCTTGAAATAGTGTGATAGTGTGTCTGTCATTTGCAGAATGAGGTCCCCAGAGGGTGAATTTGGTGACGCTAAATTCACCCTCTGGGGACCTCATTCTGATAAGGCCCTCAACTGCTATGGAAGACCTAGAATAAGATTGAAGTTTCCCAGTTGAAGTTGGTGATGTTCACCCATTGGGTACCTCAATCATGAATTTTAGCTTCTGCAAATTAGGGGATATATAAACTTCCTAGAAGGGAAATTTAACTAACAACAATGTAAATTTGATACTATAAATACTTCCCAGAAGATGAGGCCTAAGCAGAATAAGGTTCTCAGAGGGTGTATTTGGTTATGCTAGCCTGCTGTGTGGAGCAACATAAATTCATCCTCTGGGAACCTCATTCTACAAATGCCAGACACTCTTAATTCAAACTTGGAGAAAATGAAATTAATCTGATTTTAATGACCACTGAGTGATAATGTAAACAACAAGGGTGCTTCATTGATAACACCATTAATCTCATTTAAATTACAAATGACATGAATTACACTCTCTGGGGATGGAGAGCACTATGGCATAGCAGTTGTTATCTACCCATCTGCCAGTTGTATAAACATGTGTCCATCAGAGCACATGGGTGGCTTGCTGTAGTAGAGAATACAAGGATTAAAGTAATTTACTGAACATTTCTGTACATCTGTCTGTTCCTGATTTCTCCCAAACCCCTGATTTCAACCAAATATAGTGGAGTGACTAGAGGTACCTCCCCTCCCCTCCCAAAGATGTAATGTCATAGGTTCTTCAAAATTTTAATGAGTTTTTTTTTATTTTATTTAAAAATAAAATATTTTATTTAATAAAAAAAAATTATTTATTAGAAATAAAATATATATATATTTTTTATTTTTTTTGGTTAAATTGAGCAATAAGTTAAATTGAATTTTTTTTTTTTAAATTCAGATTTATGTCCATAGCCCCACCCACATTTGACCCAGTGACCTCATTTGAACAAATCTGAACCACAGTCACCCAAGGTACCCTCATACCAAATATGAACCCATTCGGCCCGACAACTTCAGAAAAGAAGTCGTTTTAAGAATTACTATGTGGAAAAATAGTTATGGTCCTGACATCAAAACTATTTGACTTGGTGAAAAAGTTGACGGACGGACAGACGGACGCACGGACGGACGACGAACGAGGAGTGATGACTATAGCTCCACCGGAGACTTCGTCTCAGGTGAGCTAAAAAGCTCGGACAAAATTATGCATGTTGCGAAAAAGGGGAATAACTCCACACAAAAAAGTCAGACAGACGTCATAATCACAGGTGAACATGTGAACAGGTTTCCATGGTACTAAATATCTGGGCAAAGTTTTAAAAAAAATGACCTAAAAATGTAGGAACAAAAGCTCGGACAATACATGTTGCAAAAAATTTCTAGGTTGAAAAAGGGGGATAACTCCAACAAAAAAGGCCAACAGACATCATAATCACAGGTGCACAGGTTCCCATGGTGGTTGATGTCTGTGCCAAGTTTCACGGAAAATGATAATAAAAACAACTGAGAAAACTCCGGACAAATTTGTGTCCACGGACGGATGGACAAGCTGATATATACCCCCCACAACTTCGTTACGGGGGGTATAATGACAACTTTTATGATGATCAGACAAACAGTACGGCCTGTAGCCCATGCTAATGGATTGAATTTTGAAATCCAAGATGGCCACTGGCAGCCATGTTTTTTTGCCGAATGACCCCAAAAATGACTCGTTCCCATTTACATGTCAATGTTAACATCCAATTTCATGATGATCCGACAAAAGATACGACCTGTAGCCTGTGTCAAAGGATTTAGTCATACAAAGAGCAAAATCCAAGATGGCTACCGGTGGCCATGTTTTATGGCCAAATGACCTCAAAATGACTCGTTCCCATCTACATGTCAATATTAACTTCCACGACAAATTTCCTGCTGATCAGACGAACACTCCGGCCTGTAGTCTGTGCTAATGGATTGAATTTTGAAATCGAAGATGGCCACTGGCGGCCATATTTTTTTGCCGAATGACCTCCAAAATGACTCATTCCAATCTACATATCATTCTCAACTCAAATTTCATAATGATCCGACCAAAGCTACGACCTGTAGCCCATGCCAAAGGATTTAGTCATGCAAAGAGTAAAATCCAAGATGGCTGCTGGTGGCCATGTTTTTTGGCCAAATGTCCCCAAAATGACTCGTGCCCATATACATGTCATTCTTAACATCCATGACATATTTCATGATGATCCGACCAAAGGTACAACCTGTAGCCTGTGCCAAAGGATTTAGTCATGCAAAGAGTAAGATCCAAGATGGCTGCTGGCGGCCATGTTTTTGACCCCAAAATGACTCGTTCCCATCTACATGTCAATGTCAACAGCCATGACAAATTTCATAATGACCAAAGGTACGACCTGTAGCCCGTGCCAAAGGATTAGCCATGCAAAGAGTACAATACAAGATGGCTGCTGGCGGCCATGTTTTTTAGCCAAATGACCCCAAAATGACTCGTTCCCATCTACATGTCATTCTCAACATCCATGACATATTTCATGATGATCCGACCAAAGTTACGACCTGTAGCCCGTGCCCAAGGATTTAGCCATGCAAAGAGTAAAATCCAAGATGGCTGCTGGTCAGCTGGTGACCATGTTTTTTTGGCCGAACGACCCCAAAATTACTCGTTCCCATCTACATGTCAATATTAACATCCCTGACAAATTTCATGATGATCAGACGAAGAGTACGACCTGTAGCCCATGCTAATGGATTGAATTTTGAAATCCAAGATGGCCGCTGGTGGCCATGAGATTTTTTTTGAATGACCTCAAATTGACTCGTTCCCATCTACATGTCAATGTCAACAGCTATGACAAATTTCATAATGATCCGACCAAAGGTGCAACATGTAGCCAGACCTGTTTAATCTCCCGGATTGGGCGGGAGACTACCGGTTTGAGGCCTCATCTCCCGCGCTCCCGGATTAAGCTTGTAATCTCATGGTTTCAATCAAAACAACAAACAATTCAATATCAAAATTCTCAGAACGCGGAAGTGTTTTCAATTGAAACCACGTGTGAACGAGATTTACCGAGATCAGGTGTGCTCCATTGATAACCGGAGTAGTCACCGTGGCCTGGCTCTGGAGTTTATTACACTGCTTCTTTGTCAGGACTAAATTATAAATGACTCGCACTCCTTCAAAAGAAATTAATTGAATGTATGGCAGTTTGTTTTTAGGATAGTGTTTGCGCCCGGGATGGTCGAAATCCGCAGGCTATATATATACTGGGGTTGGGTTTATTTCCGCAATAAATCATTCTAGTTTACTAGTTCTGGTGTTAAATTTAGAAATGTCTGGTGTTGTTGATAATTCTGCGAAACATTGCCGAAATGACAGCGACGAAGTTGTTGATAGTCCACTGAAACAATGCCCATATGACTCCAAGTATAGGGATTCGTGGGCCGAAGAATTTTCTTGGTTTTAAATGTTAAAACGCCATGAACGCTATACATTGATATTATGAAATAAATAATCAAACAAAAAATATTCAATTTTTTTTATTGGAATAAATACATTCCAATGTGATCAGAAATGTGCATTTACATTAATTCATCCTTTGAAAAGAGAAGATTAATTACATTTAACTATTTTAAAATCACTACCCACCATTTTTCAAAGAAAGAAATAGTGAACATGTTACTTTTTGGCTGCAATTTGTAATCTCCCTGACAAGACCCAAATCTCCCTGACTGAAGGAGCAGAATCTCCCTGACAGATTTTTAGGCATTAAACAGGTCTGCATGTAGCCTGTATTGTTGAAGCCTTACACACGCAAACACAAACACAAGCAAACACAAGGACGACCGATACCAAGCCATGGCAATAGCTCAAACTTTACAAAGTAAAGTTGAGCTAAAATGAAACCATCCACATTCCTGTCCATATGAACTCTAAAATAAATACAGATAATTATTTAAACATTATACAATATGTATATAAATACACCTTATAGAGTAAAACCTCTCCAAACCAAACACTTTTTGGACCGACCCTTCTGTTCGGTTTAGAGAGGTGTTCGGTTTATAGAAAATCACACGATCGGAATGTATTGACATTGTTACTAAGGGTGGTCGAAGCACAACCAACTCATAATTGAAGTAATTTAACTTTATTCAATAAAGTACCAAATAAAATGTAAATAACAATATATAAAACATGGTATGATAAAAATTAAAACCATTGTATATTAAGACATAATACATGTATAGATAAGACACAAAACAAGGAAACGCTAAATTTTATGGTGATTTGCGGTCTGTGACAAAATTTAATATAGAACAGGTATAGTAGTTTTGTACTTGTGAATTAGCATACCGATTTAATTAGCGGTCTTTTGTTTGCTTTGAACCGGATTATAACAGGTGTCTTAGATAACTGTGTACTTATTTCACATATTGAGTGAACTGAGCACTGACTTTTTGTTTTTACATCAATCATTGTGCTGAGTTGGACTCTTATTTTACAAACAGTCCAAACTAAACAGTAATTGGCTAAAAGTATACGATGGTAGTGTATTTTCAACAACCCATCAGAACAAATGAGCAGTCACGAAAACGCCCACTCAGAGTTGAATACATAGACAAGAAATTTTAATTTATAAAGAATCCCCAGTCTACACCAAGCCAACAAGAGCTCAGCATCAAGTATGTCAAATCTACTGCATGTGTTTCAGTTGATATCGCTTTCCACATTCAGATTTCAGAGGTAAATATTAATGTATTCGTTCACATATTGACTAGAAAAGCCGTCCGATGTTCGGAATAGAGAGGTTCCGGTTTACAGAGGTAATTTTTAGTGAGAATGCACTTGGGTGAATTCGTGACAGAACAATTTGTTTGCTTTGGATTCGGTTCAAAGAGGGTCCAGTTTGGAGATGTTTTACTGTTAAAATGTAGTGCAAAACTATGATATTTTCATGTACATGTATGTCAATGTTTTTGAGCAAAGTTATTTATTTGCTTTCACGACATGCTTATCAAAGAAGTACACGCCACTCCATTAACCATGTCAAGAAGGCCAAATGTTCCGATAACATGTGCCAATGCATTCTCTTATATATGCAAGTCTCCCATATAAGAGAATACACTGGCTTACAAGGTCAAGGTAAATATTGTTAGGCCAATGTATTCTCTTATATATGCAAGGCTCCCTGTGGGAGACTCACATATATAAGAGAATACATTGGCACAGGGTTTTCGCAAATTTTTATGAAGCTCCAGTCATGGAAGGGTTAATCATCATAACAGTACATCATTGTGACCTTACTGCACTTACTTAGTTGTGGTTTCATGAATTTTTGATAATCTTGGTAGCCATTCCAGTCGTTTCATTGTTGGTCTGCCCCTAGTTGGGATTTTTCCAGAATTTGAGGTTTGTTCCTTTGCTCCTTCTGGGCCTGTACCATCGGTTGATGGAGTTTCACTAATCTCATGTCTAGCATCACTACTTTGGTCATCTCCTGTTCCTAACTCACTATTCTTGGAGTCATCTTTCTTGTTATCTCCATGACATATACTCTTGCTACTGATACTAGCAGTCAATGAACTGGTGGAGTTTTCTATCAATGAGGTATAATTGACGAGCTTCGATTTGTTACTGTAATTAGCATCGACACTGGACTCATTTATCTGTGGATGGATATGAGATTCTTCTACACTCAAACAGTCACTTGCACTTTGTGTATCAGAAGCCTCTGAACTGGATGGATTATGATTATGAGAATCTCCTTTCTTATGCAGATGGCAGTTCAACACAGGGCCCTTTTTCTTCAACAACTGAGAATCTTTCTGCTTTTTCTTCACTGTTTCTTTCAGTGTCTTAGGTACCTTCTGAATATCAGCTTGATGCTTAATCAAACAAGATGGACTCATGTTTTGTTTGGCAGTCTTCACACTTACATCTTGTGGTTTCAATCGTGATGTTTGATGAAGTCGATCATCAGAACAGGAGTCAGAAGAAGGTAGAATTGTATTGACTCCTTGTGTCTCCATATCTGATTGGCTGGGGCCTGATGTATCATTCCCAGAACAGTCAGAGGAGCAGATTTCTCTAGCAGCAGACTGAGACATCTTCTGAACGACTAATCCAGGCTCCGAAATTTGAGACTGAAACGGAAACCTATTTTAGTGGAATGACTGCAATACCAGGCCTCGAAATATGGTGCAGGAATTTGCAGAATGAGGTCCCCAGAGGGTGAATTTAGTGACACTACCCCACAAAGCAGGCTGGCATCACCCAAGTCATCCTTTGGGGACCTCACTCTACATGGCCTCATCTGCTATGGGAGATCTAGAATCAGATTTAAGTTCCCAGATGGTGAAGATGGTGATGTGCACCCAGTGGGCACCTCGTTTATGCATTGTGTCCTAGAGCTGCCAATTTGGGGATATAGAGAAACTAAACTAAAAAAGAAAAAAGAAACTTTCTAAAGAAACTCAACGAGAGGCCGATCACGATCGGCTGATGTTTAACCCATACCTTGGCGATAGCGATTAGCTATTTTTATAAATTTTATAAATCCTTACACCAACCTTTTCATGAGTGCAAACGTTTCAACAATTCACACTTTATATAGTGATCATGTGAAAAATATTTAGTTATCGTATTGTGTCGACAGGATTGGTGGAGGATGTTAATATTTTTAAGCAAATAAACCAAATGACCCTCACTATGCAGGTTAGGGGTGTGTTATCGTCAACTATGCCAAGAACTATAAACATAATCAATGGAAATATTTGAGTTATCAAATCGGATAGAATGGGGTTAATCTTACCCAAACTAATGAACTGATAAACACAAAATAGTCTATAAAAAGCATGTCATTGGATTTAGAAACCCATACAATAAGTCAGTCTCAAGAATACCAGCACCATTAATATTATCCTGGAGCCCAAATGCAATTGAGGGAATTTCAAAATATGATATTTCCTCTAATGATGAATATTCAATTGGTGATTTATTGAAACCCTTACTGAACCTGGCTCAAAGTGAAAGGGATAATATTATATCTGTCTATTGCATAATATGTGTCTATGGAATGGTTTAATTTTAATCCCAAATCCATGCAAATCAAAAGTGGATCACCATCAATCTGGACATAAATAGGAGAATGATCAAATGAAAAGCATCAAAACCATATGATGTGTGAAGAGGGTTAATCATTTTCAATGACATCATATCATGGAACTAAGGAATGTGTGGATTAATTTTTGTCTAAGATAAGACAACAGTGTCTGTAAACAACAATGTCTGTAAAACATCCCTACAAAGTAACAATGGACTATTCCAATTTATTATTTTAGAATAGGTGTCATATAGTGTCTGCATTAACTAATGTAATGAACCTGTTTCAACAAAGGGGTTAATTTAATATTGCACAGAAAACAGAACTCCACCAGAGAGTCATCAATCACAGTTTGACATATGAATGATAAACAAGTCCTGCCAGCCAGTGGTACCACTATCAGGCTTTATAGCATGTAGTATCTAATGTCCATAGTGATAATTAACTCATTTCAATAACACACATGGTCTGTGGGATATGTTCTCTTCAAATTCCCAGCAGTAATTACTTGAATTATAAAGGGTCATAACTCTGTTAAAATATATCGGATCAAACCCATATTCGAACTCGATCTGTATTTAGGGGTGATAAATTCATATACCAAATTGATCAGTGTTGATCAGATGAAAAATGTTTTGAGTCATAGCAGCTTGGGTGAATACTAAGTAAACATAAGAGTGAAAAGGGTTAATTAAACAATACCAAAAACCATACAGATGAAGAACGTGCTAAGAAAAACCTAGGTAAGAAATATGAGGCAGATCAGAAGAAATATGTTCAACTTATTGCATTGGATAGCATGTGTCTAAACCGATCAATACCAAAAACTATACAGGTGAGGGGTGTGTCATCATAAACCTACATATCAAATATGAACACAATCGGACAAAATATACTTTGGTTATAGCATCGGATTTTAAATTTTTTTTATTTTATTTTCGAAAAAAGGATCATAACTCCTTTAAAATAAATCGGATCAAACCCATATTCGAACTCGATCTGTATTTTGGGCTGTGAAACTCATACCAAATTTGGTTCCAATCGGATAAAAAATGTTTGAGTTATGGCAGAATGCGTGAATTCTAAGTCGAAAAAGGGCCATAACTCTGTAACAAAAATTCGGATCAAACCCAAATTCGAATTCGATCTGTATTTTGGGCTGAGAAACCCATATACAAAATTTGGTTCCGATCGGATAGAAAATGTTTGAGTTATCGCATTACTCGTAAAGTGTCTATGGACAGACAGACAGACGGACAGACAGGCAGACGGACAGACAGGCAGACGAACGAACGACGAGTGGTCAATCCGGAAAACGACACTATGTTTACCATACTATGGTATGGGTAAACATAAAAACTGGTAATTTGATAATAAAGTTGCTTTCCCTGAGGAGATAAGGCCTAAAGAGGTCCCCAATTGGGGGAATTTAGTTATCCTAGTTCACAGTTTGGGGGTGTTACTAAATTCACCCTCTGTGGACCTCAATTTGCAAATGTCCGGCACCATATTTTCAGGCCTGTATTAGAGATAGATGTAAACATTTTACTAAATGTGTCTCGATATTCATTTATCTGATAATGAAAATGCATATCGTCACTTCAGTGCAATAGTAGCCCGCAGCAATTTTTGACAGGGCTAGCATCACTAAATTCACACCCTGGGGACCTCATTCCATTCTTCTTGGGCCTAATCTTCTCTGGAAAGTATCTTTATTATCAAATTTCTATCAAAACTTCTTCACATAGATTCTATTTCTTTTTTAGTTAAGTTTCTCTATATCCCCAAATTGGCAGACGACATATTGCATAATCGAGGTTCCCAATGGGTGTACATCTCAATATTCACCGTTTGGGAACTTCAATCTGAGTCTCCCATAGCAGATGAGGCCATGCAGAATGAGGTCCCCAGAGGTTGAAATTGGTGATGCTAGCCCACTGTGTGGGATAGCATCACTAATTCACCCTCTGGGGACCGCATTCTACAAATTACAGGCACACTAAGCTCAGGCTTGCCTGTGCCCTCTTGACTAGTTTATTAGTTGAAATAATTTTGGTGGAGAAAATGGAATTTCTTTTAAAAACCAGGAAGTTTTGTTTTTAAAGATGACTTTAACCTCTGGGGACCTCATTCTGCAAATGACAGACACGCTATAATCAGGCTTGCACTGGATCAAAATATTAGCTTTCTTTTTTTGTGATTTTCATAAGGATTTAATTTAGTTTTTATAATTATTTCACCTAATTGTGAGGTATGAATCGTCTTCCTTTGAAATCGAACAAATCCTATAGTTCAGATAAGATTTCCAGTTTACTTTACAGACAAATCGGTGGTCTCAAGTCAGTCAAGCCTTTTAAATTTTTTACAGATGCAAGGAACTGATATTTCTGGGAGGGTGGAAAAATTGGCCATCTCAGCGCCATCTTAATATTACAATACATAGAGAGTAATTGGTTCCGAGAAATAAGTGAAATAATTCACGAGAGGCGAGAGACGTTGGTAAGAAACGAGAGCGTGTTAGCACACGAGTTTCTTACCTAAATGTCTCTCACCTCGAGTGAATTATTTAACATAATTTTCTGAACTAATTGATTACTCTATTTATTACACTTCTGCATCAATTTGGTTCACCAAATATGATTAAAACACACAGAATCAATGCATGAAAGTCACGATGTGGAGAAAGATTAACCACAGAAATTTCAGTCAAGAGCAATAAGCGACGTAACGTCGATGACGTAACGAGAAATGACACAATTCACTAGTGACATTGCCATTTTTAATTAATGGCATTATCAATGTAAATTGCACAGAGGAGTGTAATTAAAAGCATGTAATTTTGAGACAGTGCAAATTTGTTTGCAATTGGGTTGGATTAGAGCCCCCCAGCCCATGACAGTGAGCGCGCCTTGTGACTCAAAGTTCACCTTCATAGGCCGAGATTCAAATTCCACCCGATCCCAAATTGTTTTTCACTGTCTCAAAATTACATGCTTTTAAAAATAGGCGCCTTATGTGTTGCATAGTCGCAGACATGTTCAAAGAGCAACTCTCGGCATGTCTCGGAGACGTATATATAACATGCAACTGTGCCATATCTACTATACATTAACATGATAATCAAATGGTTAGTTGGTTATTAACAATTTATTTGCTATTGGATTCTCCCACTCACTTGCATTAGTACAGTAATGCCCTAAATAATCGACTCCTTAACCACAGCAAAATTATGGTTAACATTTCAGGATTTAGTCGGAAATATGGCTTGATGCCATTCATCAGAAAGCTCTAACTGAGAGATTTCTGATGAATGGCAACAAGCCATATTTCCGACTAAATCCTGAAAAGTTACCCATAATTCTGCTGTGGTTTAAGAGTCGATTATTTAGGGCATTACTGTATACATTGGAATGGTCTATTATTAATTTGGAAGGCTTTCAGGAAAAATAAGCAAACAAGTGATAATACAAGTACAAAAGGAGTCCTATTTATTGCAAGGAAATGTTCAGATAATAAGTTCTAAACTGTTCATTTTGTTGAACTTATTATGTGAACATTTCTTACAGGATAACTACTAGTCAATGAGTATTTAATATAAAGAAAGTGTCAATGACACTGAAGCTCAACTTGGATATAGGCTATTGTCAAATGTTACAGTTAATGGAGCGATAGGGAATGAAGAAAGTTTATGTTGATGTAATACTAAACACCATGCGGATTTAGTCATACAAAGAGTAAAATACAAGATGGCTGCTGGCAGCCATGTTCTTAACATAATTCGGAAAAAATGGTAAGCTCCCATCTAGAGGACGAAGATCCATATGAAGTTTGGTGACGATCGATGAGAGATGTGACCTGTAGGGTGTGCTAAAAGTTTTAGTGATGCAAAGAGAAAAATACAAGATGGCTGCCAGCGGCCATGTTTTTCATCCGAAAATGTTCAAATTCAATAGCTCCCATCTAGAGGTGATCCAAAACATGCCTGTAAATTTTCAAAACATTTCGCCAATAATTGTGGGCTGCATGGAATGCCGATGGATCCAAACTTGAAATCCAATATGGCCATAGGCCATAGTGTTCACCCAGAAGATAATATATGAAGTATGGTGATGAATGGATGAGGGATGTGGTCTGTAGGGTGTGCCAAAGGATTTAGTCATGCAAAGAGTAAAAGCCAAGATCGAAATTCAGAAAATTTTTATGCCTCCCATCAAGAGGTCACCCAAAAGATCCATATGAAGTTTGGTGATGATCAAATGAGGGATGTGGTCTGTAGGGTATTCCAAAGGATTAGTCAGGCAAAGAGTAAATTTCAAGACGGCTGCTGGTGGCCATGTTTTTCACTGAAATTCGGTCAAAATAGGAGGCTCCTATCTAGAGGTCACCGCAAAGATACAAATTAAGTTTTGTGATGATCGGATCAGAGATGTGGCCTGTAGGGTGTGACTCAAAGGATTTAGTCATACAAAGAGTAAATTCCAAGATGGCCGCTGGCGGCCATGTTTTTTCAATGAATTTCGGTCAAAATAAGATGCTCCCATCTAGAGGTCATCCTGAAGATCCATATGAAGTTTGGCGATGATTGGATGAGGGACGTTGCCTGTGGGGTGTGCCAAATGATTTAGTCATGCAAAGAGTAAAATCCGAGATGGCTGCTGGTGGCCATGTTTTTCATCGAAAATCGTTCAAATTTGATAGCTCCCATCTAGAGGTGAACCTAAACATGCCTGGAAGTTTCAAAACAATTATCCAATAAATGCGGGCTGCAGGGTGTGCCGATGGATTCAAATTTGAAATCCAAGATGGCTGCTGGCGCCATGTTTTTCATCGAAATTTGGAAAAATTCAATAACTCCCATCTGTAGGTCACCCTGAAGCCACATATGAAGATCGGATGAGGGATGCAGCTCGTAAGGCGTGCCGGAGGAAACTGTTGACTCATGCACACACGACAGATGCAAAACCCATGGCAATAGCTCAAACTTTACTTTGTACAGATGAGCTAAAAAGGATTAATAATTCTTAGTTTACTGCCACAGATCCTATTCTCTTTTTGTGTTCTTGACGTCTGCTATATGCTATATTTCACTCACCCAGAAAAGGCACCTTCTGATTGGTCGAAAGCTGTGTTCTATATTGTGTAGTGTTATTTTAAATTTAGCACAATACTATACCAAACAGGCATGCAAAAAGCCATGAAAAGAGGCAAAAATCTCGAAAACAGATGTACATAAATGTGTCCATCAATTTACTAAGGCTTTCCAAATGAAATGAAAACATTATTGTGAAAATCTTTTCACAGGAACAATGTCAATTTGCGAAGTTACAACATTCTGTTGAATTCACCTTATAACACAGTTTCGGGTTTTCGTGAATTCAAAACAAAACCTAACTACTGCACGTTTTGGTTTTATATTTATTGAACTTGATTTGAACACATTTTTGCAATGATTATGTTTCTCTTAAACTGTGTATCGGTAAGTTGATAATCATACAGTGTATTTGTTTTCAGTAAAATGAGTTGCACATGATTTCTTTTAACCCTTTCAGTGCCAGGTCAGATTTTTGTATCAACCCATATACCCTGTGCCAATACATTCTCTTATATATGCGAGTCGACCATAGGTCGCCTCGCATATATAAGAGAATGCATTGGCCTAACAATTTTGCATCATTTGTTATTATTTTTTACAATTTTTTACAATTTTAATAATTTTTTCTTATATTCTTTAACAGACTTATTCAAAATTATTACTATGAATACTTGGTGATAGTTTTGAGTTATAACATGCCCCTAAGGTTTTATCCAGTTTGTTTTTAAATACGCAATAGCATGCTTAAGCATACCCAAAAAAAATTCAACGCAAAAAAAAAAACAACATGTTTTAGAGCCGATTTTACAGACCGTAAATTAGAGCCGATGAGATCGGCCCCTGGCACTGAGAGGGTTAAAGTCTTATGAAGGGAATTTGAACAGTTAGACATTTGGTGCATGTTGGTAGGATATGGTTATGAAGTATGCATGCTACAAGTTTTTCAGTGAAATATAATACATAGAGCACATCTTGTCATTGACTACACGGGTATAGTGCCCAGTAGGGTGGGTATAGTTCACTCAACTTCGTGTTGTGAACTATACCCACCCCACTGGGCACTATACCCGTGTAGTCAACTCCAAGCCATGCTCTATTTATTAAATATATATGTGCGTAATTGAGAATTAAATATTGTTTACACTAACATCTTATGATCTAATTCAGCATCAATGCTCTCATCACTTACAGCTCGTTCTTTCTTTTTTCTGCTGCCAGCATTCTCTTGAAAATTGTTTTCACACGAATCCAGCTTTCTTTTTAAATGAGCATGAGATAAACTAGAATGAGCGAATTCTCCAGATGTAGTCTCTGAATGTGATGATAAACTGGAATGATTGCCTGCTTCAGATCTGATCTCCGAGTTTGAATGATTGATCACATTTTTTTTACATGCACTAACATCACTGGCTACATCTGGATTAGAGCCATTATTGCTCGTGCCTGGCATAACATTCTCCATATGCTGCCTGTTGTCATCTTTACTCATGTCTGTTCTTATATATTCCATGGTATTCTCATCTTGGATGACATTTCCTGATGTCGCACCTGCAGCCACAGCATTGATGCAGCTATCTACGTTATTTATAGCTGTCCGTATGTTACCATCTTTACTCATGTTTGTTCTTATATATTCCATGGTATTCTCATCTGGGATGACATTTCCTGATGTCACGCCTGCAGCCACAGCATCGATGCAGCTATCTACATTACTTACAGCTGCCTGCATATCTCTTTGCTCCATGGTCATTTCACACTCAGCTGGCAGCAAACAAGATTTCTCTGCTTGAATCATAGATTTTCTTAATTGACTGCTGTCTGCATCTATAAGTTAAAATTCACAGTAGTGATTATCATTAGTCTAAGCATTGTTAACCCTTTACCCAACAAAACGGCCAAAACCGGCCAAATAAGGCTTCAACAGCCTAAAATATCTTCGGTCTGTCTCAATAGAACCA
This sequence comes from Siphonodentalium dalli, assembly GCA_032622095.1. Classification (NCBI taxonomy): domain Eukaryota; kingdom Metazoa; phylum Mollusca; class Scaphopoda; order Gadilida; family Siphonodentaliidae; genus Siphonodentalium; species Siphonodentalium dalli. The sequence goes on along the minus strand of CP136062.1, from coordinate 192,173,141 downwards.
TACAAATATGGATATCATTGGAACCGGCTCCTTGACCACATTGTAATAGTTACAGTTATGCCCTGTGCCAATGCATTCTCTTATATATGCGAGTCGACCATAGGTCGCCTCGCATATATAAGAGAATGCATTGGCCTAAAAAAAATCTTTTTTTAACACTTTTTACCATTTTTTCTTACATTCTTTAACAATTTTATAATTTTTAATGTGTTAAGCCAATGCATTCTCTTATATATGCGAGGCGACCTATGGTCGACTCGCATATATAAGAGAATGCATTGGCATAGGGCCATTCTGTTGGGTAAAGGGTTAATCAAATATGACAGTCAAAGTTTTGCATCCAATATGGTCATAGGTTAATGAATAATTTGGCTAAATGGGTGTAACTATAGCAATGTTATTGAAAAAGCTGAAGCAATGTTAAGTATGTGAAAGATATATAGGATAGCTAATGATATCAATTATTTTGAGTGGATACCGAATATTATCTCATTTTTAAATTTGTGAGCTAGTGAGATAGTTCTGAGTATTCATTCGAAAACAGTAAATTTTCTTTCTATTGCATGTGTTTCCAAAGAAGATCCCAATTTACAATGATAATTTGCCTCTTAATCACTTTTGTTCGATGCACAAAAGCTGACAGCCACTGTAACTATCCACGCAGGTATTTTTTAATATAGTTCCCATATTAATCCAATGATTATCCATAAGTATATTGAATTTCGCTCACACACATGATAGTGTGTAGTAAGTGAACATACCTATATCCCACTGTGGGGGATAACGACAATTATCGAACTCAAATTTCTCTGTAGTCGGTGATAACAATTGGTGAGAATATAAATATCAAATAAATCATTTCAAATACATCTTGGAGGCATCGTGAACATGCATATATGGTTGCCACATAGCTAACACTGTTGACTCACCTGAATTATTCTGCTCAGAAACGTTTACTGATCCAATCAACCCTCGCTGCAAGTCATGTTGTGCATCTACCCCAACTGAAGAAATGTCATCTGCTGACGCCATAACATCTGCTCTATGTTCCACATCCTGTTGCTTATTCTTCTGACATCCTTGACTTTGACTTAGCTCTGCTGTAGTAGCTTCACTTTCACTTTCATCAGTTACACACTCAGTTACGTTTTGTCGATCTTTACTATAGGAATTCTTCCTTTTTTTAGAAATGCCGACTGATTTGGCATCCCCATCTACACGAAACCTTTTCACATTTTCAGTACAACAATTTTTTGATGTCCTTTTATTTGTAGAATCCTGATTCTGAGCATGAGCGGTAGCGTGGTCACAGCATGCACAAACTTGATGATGTTTCGGCATTCGTTTTTGTTTAATAATGTTATCGACGTCACATCCAGTGAGATCTCTAACTCGACCTGAATGAGACGATTCCTTAGTGGCACAATAGTCTCTCCTTTCCTTAATCAGTTTGTGGAAATTATTGGATATCTCCATTGAAGCGAGCCTGCCCAGAAACAAGCATAAACCTTGCAGCAACTTCCTTCTCCGTTCTTGGTCTACCCCTATAAAAGAAACTTATAAGACTAATAACCTGCTCAAAACTTGTCCGCCCTAAATAATCGACTCCTTAACCACAGCAGAATTATGGGTAATTTTTCAGGATTTAGTTGGAAATATGGCTTGTTGCCATTCTCACCGAGAGCTTTCCGATGAATGGCAACAAGCCATATTTCCGACTAAATCCTGAAAAATTACCCATAATTCTGCTGTGGTTAAGGAGTCGATTATTTAGGGCATTACTGTACTTGTCTGCCTGCCATTGACAGATACCTTATGGAAGATGTAAAATTGTATGTCTGGTGGTTCATTTTTGCAAAATACAGAAGAATTTAAAATGTCCAATCAAGAAATCTCTTCTGTCCTTAGACAACAACTCTAACAGAAAATGTCTTCACCATGAGGCAGCCCCCGAAATTAGGAAAAAAATCCCCAATAACTGAAATAAAACGGCACAATTTTTACAGTAAACAGGTTTATTCCATTGAAAATATTACATTTGTTCTGAACTCTATAAGAGTTGCCAACTGAAAGTAGTAATTGAACAAACAATTTTTTCAAATGGGCGTATGAACAAATATTGACAGCAGGGCATGCTAAAGTATTTAGTGATGCAAATAGTAAAATCCAAGATAATTTAGATGGCTGCCAACAGCTATGTTTTGATCGAAAATCGTTCAAATTCAATAGCCCCACATCTAGAAATGATCCTGATCATGCCTGTAAAATTTCAAACAATTCGCCAATAAATGCAGGATGCGGGGTGTGCCGATGAATTCAAATTTGATATCAAAGATGGCTGCTGGAAGCCATGTTTTTCAACAGTTTTCAGAAAAAAATTAATAGCTCCAACCTCGAGGTCACCCTGAAGATACATTTGAAGTTGGGTGACAAAAATCGGATGAGAAATGAGACATGTAGGGTGTGCTAAAGGAAATTGATGATGGCTGCACTGATGCATGCAAAGATGGACAGACAATTTATGAATGCCAACCCATGGCAATAGCTCAAATTTGACTTTGTTACAAAAGAACCAAGTTACCCATATGAATAAAAGGCCACTCGCCAGTGTCCCCCGAAACATTGGCTTCATTTGGATTGGGGGCTTTGAAGAAATATATTATATGGATAAAATTATTGTGCATTGGGCCAAAAAAAAAAAGATATTCGATTCTCAGGCAATTTTTGTTTTAAATCAATGTGGGTGTGAGGGTTTTATTTTTATTTTTTATTTGTTTTCTGCCCGTAGACTGGCATAGTAAGCATGGGTTATTATACCTTCCCAGGTCCAGAAATGTAGGGATAACTTTGTAATGGACATAAACTAATTTAATCTGATAAAAAGAGTGACAAATTATGACATTGTACTACCCATACATCATATTACCTAGAATGATATTACCTAGGGATTACCTAGAATGATATATACATGTATATTGATATTATTTTAATATCGGCACAATCATTTTAACAACACCAGAACTACATATCCGATTCATATAAAAATACGGAGCGTAAATAAGGTCGAAACGAAAAGATAAAGTGATCTTTCCAAACTATCATAGAAAGTCTTGGTTCACTTATTCTGCTGACTAATTAGAGACTGTATATGTTCGTACAATGATGGACAAAATTGCTAATTTATTGGTAATAAAACTTCAAAAAACATGGCCAATATACACCGATTGTCAAACTGAGTTTATATTGCGTTCCCGAATATGTGCTGACTGCAGATCAAAATATTCCACACAATTTACCAATAAACTTGGGGGTTTGGACACCCTGTGGTGACAATATACCCAGGGTTTCCGTTACTATGGCTCAGCATCCGTGTACCGGCCTCGTTCCCCTCGCTGATATGTTTGAGACATACATGTACATAAAGTCAATAGCAATCTATCGTAAAATGAATCTGATTGCAACAGGAGTTCGAGTGTTAAACAGAATACTGGTGAAAAGGCGGGTCAATTGAGTACAGTATGTTACCGGTACATTGTGACCCTTTGAAATAAAGGCGCCAAAATTACAATGTAATGCTTGGTGTGCGTTCAAATAGAGACGTTAATTGTAATTGTACACAGCATAATATACATATGAAAATGTCGCAGTAACATCAAAGAATGCCGGACTGCTGAGTATGGATATTTTGTGCACGGGATTTCTGTGGATGAAACTACTCACGCTCAGAGATCCCGTGCAAAACATATCCCCCAATATGGAGATAAAGTCAAAGTAGGTCAATAATAGTTTTGTTATCCCGTGTGGGGCCCCAAGCACAAACGCATAAACAACGAAGCACGTATTCACATTTCCCGCCAAAACTCAATTATATTTCACAACATGGGGGCTAAAACTATGTTCATAGCAGTGGTCCTAACTATAGTTGTTGGACTAATGTGGACTATCGGACAAGCTACACGTTCCGAGTTTGAATGATTTCGCTACCATTCATAAAAATATCTTCTGCAGTATGACGTCAAAGCACACATATAGTTTTACGATTGACAGAATATATCCTTTCAGTTTTATTTTTACAGAAGCTACCTGTTGAAATTTTTGGAAATAATTAATTAAATTCTCCTTGCTAGGTATTATTGGTCAATGCATAGATGCTTTTTGGTGTTTAAATATACCTTTTGGAATCTTATAAATTTGTAAACAATGTAACTCGTTGTTCATTTATTTAGTCTTCAATCAGATGGTGGTCTCATGTGCGTATTTTCATCAACAGAATAAATGCATCCACGGAAACGATCAACTTGCGTAATATGGATTGCTTTATGAGTATCTCAGGTGCAAGGAAATGACTACTTTTCCATGACAAACACCAAAATTTTCTCCCGACAGAATGAACCATGGTCGCCTCATCGCATTATATGTTTCCCCAATACGGCTGAATACAGACTCATTTATTTTCCCCTGGCAGAAACCCTGATATACCTGATAGTAATTGTTACCTATGGTCTTTTGTTGAATACCCACACATACCCCTTTGTATTTAGCTCCTATTCGATATTTGAAACATAACTAATTTTCATGTGACATTTTCCAATTTTCGTGTTACCGGTTTATAACTACGTGAGAATCCCCAAAATCAGAATAAATAAAATAAAATGGTCCAACGCGGGCCATTTTATTCGACGCGCCTATTCCTGAGTATCAAAACCCTTTATTTTTGGCCTTGTCTCATTAACTGTGCCTCTTACAATTAACCAAATCTGAAAATACTCTTACAAGTCAAAATATAACCTCAAATTGGCACAAAATCAACAAAATTCAAAGTTGAAAAATTATAAGTTGACAAGGCCCATAAAGCTATCACCCAGAAACCAAAATAATTGTCAAATAAAAGGTCGACCGACCACAATGTCCCCCGACATGGTGGCTAACCAGACCTGTTACTTGTCACGGATTCGCCGTGAGACTCCCGCTTTCAGCAATAATCAGCATGCATCTCACGGTGTCACGGCGACACCTCCTAATCTCACGGTTTGAAACAATCTTCTCAAACAAAACAATAATTAAAAGTTACTTTCGTTTTCGTTGTACTATAACGCAGTAAGCGAGAATATGCGAGACTACATGGGTGCGATTGTTTAGAGTCCGGTGCAGACACTGTTCCTACGCAATAATACCGCGATAGCTTGGAGTAGCTGCCAATGTGCCGCGCGTAATTAGTCTGGCAATAAATGGTTTGTCGCCAAATGTTTTAACAAACAAAGGAGGAACGAGATGAGCAACATCACGTTATATAACTAATATTAACTATCCCAGATTGTTTTCATATTGGATTACAAACGAGCTTTATGCATGACCCCTATATATAGGAAGCCCATTGACTATGGTCATTTATATATGTCTCGGTAAATTGGCGACCATACATTATATATTTTTGAAATGTCTGATTCTGTGGAAAGACCGACTAAATGCCGACGATACGATTCAAAGTTTAGGGACTCGTGGTCCCGTGAAATGACGTGGATAATGCGAAGTGATTGTGGAGAGAATATGGATAATGGCTCATTGTAAGGTTTGCAATATCCACTTTTGTATCGGTCACGGCGGCAAAAATGATGCAATACAACATGGAAATTCAGCACAACACCTACAGTTGAATAAGAATGTACAATCATCTGGGCAAATGACAATTTTGTTTAAGAAGGCAACACACGATGCAGTAGACCAGACGAGGAAGGCTGAAATTCTATTCAGTAATTTTATTGCTGAACACAACTTGTCATTCTCGGTCGCAGATCATTTTACCAAGTTAGCACCAGTTATGTTTCCGGACAGTGATATCGCAAAGAAGTACAAGTGTGGTAGAATGAAGACAACGATGATCACCAAAGGTGCAATTTCAACATGTTTAACAAAGCCTGTGATAGAAATGTGCAGAACTCAACCATTTTCTCTGATGATTGATGAATCGAATGACAGTGGGTGCAAAAAACAATTAGTAATTCTTGCTAGGCTTGCTGATGATTCACAGAATATATCATAATAAAAAAAATTAAATAATACCTGAAATTCATCTTTATTGGCAATGTTGGGGTACCGGTATTTAAGTTGTGTCCACAATCATACAATTTTGGTACACTAAAGAAATATGGAATACCATTCCTATGACTGTCACACATTAAAAGGGCAGATAACTCTTTCATATAGTTTTATGGTACCAAATATGTATGTTTTGACGACCAAATTAAATCTCACTGACAGAACCTGAAATCTCACGGACTGGCAGAGTCAATCTCCCTGACAGGAAAAAATGGGGGTCACAGGTCTGTGGCTAACTGAAGGATTGGCTATGTTCAGAATAAAAGTCATCTCAAAACCTCTAGTATTGAAAATCAAGAAAAATCTGCAAACTAAGGCCATAACTGCAGTAGAACAAGAGCACTGCCTGGCGTGGCTTAATACCCCCGTTTGGAAAGTAAATTGTTGTCATCTTTCACTTACTATCAAATAAATTGGCTATCAGGTACCAAACCCTAATTTGAATTTGACCTGTATTGTGAGGTAATAAACTAATATACAAAATATGAGTCCAATAGAATAACGCAAAATATAATCTGGCAATCAAGAATATGGAAAATTTCTAAGTTGAAAAGGCCGGAAACCAAAATGTTGACATAAAATTGAATTTTCAAGTTAAATGAAAGTGTCAATGACACTGTAGCTCAACTTGGAAAGGGAATAATTTAATGTATTACAGTCAATGGAGTGATTAGGAATGTGGAAAGTTGAATGTCTAATACTAGTTTATGGACATGAAGAGAAAAGTCAAATCCAAGATGGCTGCTGGCGGCCATGTTTTCGGCCGAATGACCCCAAAATGAGTCGTTCCATCTACATGTCATCGTTAACATCCATGACAAATTTGATGACGATCAGACTAAAGGTACGACCTGTAGCCCATGCTAAAGAATTTAATCATACAAAGATGGCTGCTGGCGGCCATGTTTTTTGGCCGAATGACCCCAAAATGACTCGTTCCCATCTACATGTCATTATTAACATTCATGACAAATTTTATGATGATCAGACTAAAGGTACGACCTGTAGCCTGTGCTAAAGGATTTAGTCATACAAAGAGTAAAATCCAAGATGGCTGCTGGCGGCCATGTTTTTCGGCCAAATGACCCCAAAATGACTCGTTCCCATCTACATGTCATTATTAACATTCATGACAAATTTTATGATGATCAGACAAAAGGTACAACCTGTAGCCCGTGCTAAAGGATTTAGTCATACAAAGAGTAAAATCCAAGATGGCTGCTGGCGACCATGTTTTTTGGCCGAATGACCCCAAAATTACTCGTTCCCATCTACATGTCAATATTAACATCCATGACAAATTTCATGATGATCAGACGAACAGTACGACCTGTGGCCCGTGCTAATGGATTAAATTTTGAAATACAAGATGGCCACTGGCGGCCATGTTTTTTGTCCGAATGACCCCAAAATGACTCGTTCCCATCTACATTCCAATTTCAACAGCTATGACAAATTTCATAATGATCCGACCAAAGGTACGACCTGCAGCCCGTGCTAAAGAATTTAGTCATACAAAGAGTAAAATCCAAGATGGCTGCTGGCGGCCATGTTTTTAGGCCAAATGACCCCAAAATTACTCGTTCCCATCTACATGTCAATATTATCATCCATGACAAATTTCATGATGATCAGACGAACAGTACGACCTGTGGCCCGTGCTAATGGATTAAATTTTGAAATACAAGATGGCCGCTGGCGGCCATGTTTTTTGTCCGAATGACCCCAAAATGACTCGTTCCCATCTACATTCCAATTTCAACAGCCATGACAAATTTTATGATGATCAGACTAAAGGTACGACCTGTAGCCCGTGCTAAAGGATTTAGTCATACAAAGAGTAAAATCAAAGATGGCTGCTGGCGGCAATGTTTTTTGGCCGAATGACCCCAAAATGTAGCGACATGTAGCCCGAGCTAAAGAATTTAGTCATACAAAGAGTAAAATCCAAAATGGCTGCTGGCGGCCATGTTTTCGGCCGAATGACCCCAAAATTACTTGTTCCAATCTACATGTCAATATTATCATCCATGACAAATTTCATGATGATCAGACGAACAGTACGTCCTGTGGCCCGTGCTAATGGATTAAATTTTGAAATCCAAGATGGCCGCTGGCGGCCATGTTTTTTGTCCGAATGACCCCAAAATGACTCGTTCCCATCTACATTCCAATTTCAACAGCTATGACAAATTTCATAATGATCCGACCAAAGGTACGACCTGCAGCCCGTGCTAAAGAATTTAGTCATACAAAGAGTAAAATCCAAGATGGCTGCTGGCGGCCATGTTTTTAGGCCAAATGACCCCAAAATTACTCGTTCCCATCTACATGTCAATATTATCATCCATGACAAATTTCATGATGATCAGACGAACAGTACGACCTGTGGCCCGTGCTAATGGATTAAATTTTGAAATACAAGATGGCCGCTGGCGGCCATGTTTTTTGTCCGAATGACCCCAAAATGACTCGTTCCCATCTACATTCCAATTTCAACAGCTATGACAAATTTCATAATGATCCGACCAAAGGTACGACCTGTAGCCTGCATTGTTGATGCCTTACATACACACGCACACACGGACGACAAAGCCATGGCAATAGCTCAAACTTTACAAAGTAAAGTTGAGCTAAAAATGGGCATAACTCAGGTAAAATTCGTCGGGCCAAACCCAAATTCAAACTTGACCTGTATTTTATTATGACTGAGCCACAAACCAAGTTTAGTTGTGATCAAATAATCCAACTCAAGTTATCATCCGGAAACCAAAATGTTGATGTAATGAAAGTGTCAATGACACTGTAGCTCAACTTGGAAAGGGAATAATTTAATGTGTAACTGTCGATGGAGTGATTAGGAATGTGGAAAGTTGAATGTCTAATTTACTAGTTTATCAACATGAAGAGATATATATATACATGTATATAAAAGTAAAATCTAAGATGGTTGCTGGCGGCTATGTTTTCCAACAATTCAAAAACATTTGATAGCTTTAGTCATGCAAAGAGTAGAATCCAAGATGGCTGCTGGCAGCCATGTTTTAATGCCGAATAACACCAAAATGACTCGTTCCCATCTACATGTCAAAAGTCAAGACAAATTTCATAATGATCTGACCAAAGGTACGACCTGTAGCCCATGCCAAAGGTTTTAGTCATGCAAAGAGTAAAATCCAAGATGGCTGCTGGCGGCCATGTTTTTTGGCCGAATGACCCCAAAATTACTTGTTCCCATCTACATGTCAATATTAACATCCATGGCAAATTGTATGATGATCAGATGAACAGTACGACCTGTAGCCCGTGCTAATGGATTGAATTTTGAAATCCAAGATGGCAGCTGGCGGCCATGTTTTTTGTCCGAATGACTCCAAAATGACTCGTTCCCATCTACATGTCATTGTTAACATCCATGACAAATTTTATGATGATCAGACTAAAGGTACGACCTGTAGCCCGTGCTAAAGAATTTAGTCATACAAAGAGTAAAATCCAAGATGGCTGCTGGTGGTCATATTTTTTGGCCGAATGACCCAAAAATGACCCGTTCCCATCTACATGTCATTGTTAACATCCATGACAAATTTTATGATGATGCGACCAAAGGTACGACCTGTAGCCCGTGTCAAAGGATTTAGTCATGCAAAGAGTAAAATCTAAGATGGCTGCCGGCGGCCATGTTTTTTGGCCGAATGACACCAAAATTACTCGTTCCCATCTACATGTCAATATTAACATCCATGACAAATTTCATGACAATAAGACGAACAGTACGACCTGTAGCCCGTGCTAATAGATTGAATTTTGAAATCCAAAATGGCCACTGGCGGCCATGTTTTTTTTTCCGAATGACCCCAAAATGACTCGTTCCCATCTACATGTCAATGTCAACATCCATGACAAATTTCATAATAATCGGACCAAAGGTACGAACTGTAGCCCGTGCTAAAGGAAATTGTTGACGAATCACGCACACACGCACACACACACGCACGACGGATACCAAGTCATGGCAATAGCTCAAACTTTACAAAGTAAAGTTGAGCTAAAAATTTAATTTTCCAAGTTGAAAAAGGTGCATAACTCCGTCATAAATCATCGAGCAGAACACAAATTGAACTTGACTTTTATTTTGGTATGACTGAGCCATATACCAAGTTTAGTTGTGATAAAACAATCCAAACTCAAGTTATCATCCGCAAACCAAAATAATATGAAAATATTGACGTAAAATTAATTTTCCATCGAAAAAGGCCAATAACTCCCGCTAAAATCATCGGGACGAACCCAAATTCGAACTTGACCTGTATATTGATATGACTGAGCCACATACAAAGTTTAGTTATGATCAAATAATCGAAACTCAAGTTATCATATGGAAACCAAAATGTTGAAAGACAGACGAATGGACAGACGGCAAGACAGATTACATAATTCGTACCGTTTTATCGAACAGGAGTATAAAAATTCATACAAATCTGGTTTTCGAACTCGTTCCAAGATATTTTAAAATCCAGCTTCTATGCCAAATGATGTTAAAATCGCTCATATATTTTGTTCAAGTTATTGTGCAAACGAGCTGAAAATCAAGAAAAATCTGCAAGAATTACGCTCGGACAAAAGGATCCCAGGATGTACGATTCTATGTAGAACGAGAGGCCGATCACGATCGGCAGATGTTTAACCCATACCTTGGCGATAGCGATCTTTTTATGAGTGCAAGAATATCAACAATTCACAGCGTACTATTATTTATTAGTTTCATAGTGGAATCAGACTTATTGAGCAACTTGCTCATTTAAACACAATAGGAACATGGATATGACATTCGATTTCAACCTATTAGGTCACTCCAACAGAGATACATGTATGTGTGATAGATTGATAAAGATAATTATGCCCAACCACAGTCAGACAGATACACCATAGCTGTTAAAGATATAATAGTTACAATATTAACATCATAATAACTCTATTTATTTACTTCTTACAATGGAACCTGAGTCATAACAGATTATGTTATTGTGTTAGCTGCATAGTAAAAGTTATGGGATGATTGAGATTAGAGACCAACAAACACCTGAACATCTATATAAGTGAGGGGTGTATAGACCTTGATATTAAATATGATTGATAATGGTTGGATATAAAATATTTTAATACAGAATTATCAGATAACTAAAGGAGAGATATGAGAAGGGTCAAATTGAAAATATTAGTCATAACATTGGATCGCCTACAGTATACCTATGGTTAATTTTATTCTAAGCTGATCATTGGAAAGATACAATGTCTGTAACAGCAGAAATATTATTAAATGTTGGGTTAATATTCTCAAAACCATTCAATCAATACCAAAATCTATACACGTGAAGAATGTGTCACGATCAACCTGAATGAGATTATAAAAGTGATTGGGTGAAAAATATTTGACCAATAAGTCAGCTTCAAGAATACCAGAACCATTATTATTATCCTGCAGCCCAAATGCAATAGAGGGAATTTCAAAATAAGATATTTCCTCAAATGATGAATATTCGATTGGTGGCTTATAGAAATTCTTAGTGAACCTGGCCCAAGGCGAAAGAGATAATTTAAAATCTGCCTATCAGATATCATGTGTCTATGGAATAGGTTAATTTTAATCATGAAATACATGCAAGTGAAAAGTGGATCACGATCAACCTGGACATAGAATAGGAGAATGAACATATAATGTGTGGAGAGGGTTAATCATTTTCAATGACATCATATGATGGAACTAATGTGTGGATTAATTTTTTTCTCAAGATAAGACAACAGTGTCTCTGTAAACAACAATTCTCTAAACAGCCATGCTCTAGAACATCCTACAAATAGACAATGGACTATTTGTATTAATGCCATGAACATGTTTCAACAGGGGGAGTTAAATTACTATTGCACACAAACTGGAGTAAAGAATCATCAATCACTTAAATTTGACAGCTCTGGGAGCAGCCAGTGGTTTAGCAGTTAGTATCCAGTGTCATTCTCTGATTCCAATAAAGCAGATTACTGTGTAAAGTCATTTGTCTTAAACTCCCACAGGGCATATAGGTAGTAAATTACTTGAATTATAAAGGGCCATAACTCTGTTAAAATATATCGGATCAAACCCAAATTTGAACTTGATCTGTATTTCGGAGTGAGGACCACATGTACCAAATTTGGTGTAGATCAGATGAAAAATGTTTTGAGTCATAGCAGCTTGCGTGAGTTCTAAGTAAACATAAGTTTGAAAAGGGTTAATTAAACGATACCAAAAACCATACAGATAAAGAACGTGCTAAGAAAAACCTAGGTAAGAAATATGAGGCATATCAGAAGAAAACATTTTGACTTAGATGCATCAGATAGCATTTGTGTGCAGGGTTAATTATTTTCTAAACCGATCAACCAATCGATACCAAAAACTATACAGGTGTGTCATTATAAACCTACATATCAAATATGAAAACAATCGGACAAAAAATACTTTGGTTACAGCATCGGATAGCTCATGCCTATGTGCGGATGCAAAGTGTTAATAATTTCTAAACCGATCAACCGATCGATACCAAAAACTATACAGGTGAGGAGTGTGTCATCATAAACATGCACATAAAATTTTAACAAGATCCGATAAAAAATATTCAAGTAAATGAATCGGATAGCAAGTGTCTACGGACAGACGACAGGCGACAGGCGGATGGACGGACTGACGAACGACGGATGGTTGATCCGGACGTCGGCATTATGTGTACCATACATGGTATGGGTACACATAAAAATGGTAATAATGGACGAGGGTCATTACTATAGTCCTCCGATGGAATTTCGGGGAACAATTATAAGTCAACAAGGACCATACCTCTGGTAAAAATAGGCGAACGAAACCCAAATTTGAACTTGACCTGTATTTCATATGAGTAATCCATATGCCAAATTTGAAAACAAACAGATAACTATAACTAAAGCTATCACCTGGAAACCAAAACAATTTGCAAATTCTAAGTCAACAAGGACCATAACTCTGCCAAAAATGGGCAGACAAATCCAAATTTGAACTTGACATGTATTTTCATATGACAAAGCAATCAGACAACTAAAACTAAAGTAATCACACGGAAACCAGAATAATCAGCAAATTTCTAAGTCAACAAGGACCATAACTACGGCAAAAAAAGGAGCGGACCGAACCCAAATTCAAACTTGATCTGTATTACCATGTGGGTAATCCACATACCGCTGATTTCAAAAGTCCCCAAAAAGAAATTTCAGGGGACAACTAACCTGTCACTTGCGATTGTTCTTGATACTTCATTTTGAGAGAATTCTTCGTCATGACGAGACCTTCAACCGCAAATTCTTTCTGGACTAATGTTAGAATTTTCCTAATTTTCTCTTTCTTTTCTTGCAGTTGAGTAGACAGGTCGTGTGCAGGTTGGACTGGCTGATCAACACTAGTACTATCTGTGGAATTCTTCGTTCTGGAGACATCTTTCTCCGCAGCAGCAGCATGGGCCAGTAATCGCAAATGAAAGTCTGGACTGTCACTCAAATTGTTGATCTCGGAATATATTTTCCTTATCTTTGGAGGGCTAGAGAAAATACTAAGATGCCTTCCATTAGCAATACTTGATGGACTAGAGATGGTTTTTTGGTCACCATCTTCAACCGTTCTCACATCAGGTCCAGAAATGTTACAAGATTGTTGTGAACATGAGTCAACTGTTGGCAATAGATGGCCAGAGGTAGGTGTGTCACGAATGCTTTCACTTGGAGTTCTCACAGACATCACGTCAGAAGAAATATCCACAGATCGTGCTCTAGAGAAGTTATCTGGAAAATATACAGGTCAATGAACAAGAGGGGAATGATGTTCCTCTACATGTAGTTAACCCTTTCTATACTAAATGGATTCTCCCATTCAGTAATATAAGTATACATTGATCTATTATTCATTTGGAGGGAAGTTCAGGTAATAAAAGCAGACAACAGGAAGGTGAAAAAATAATACAAGTGTTCATGGATTGCTATTAAATGGTGGGAAATGTTCAGATAATAAGCTATATATAATAACGACCTTGGGAACTAAGTACTCATCAATGAGTATTTAGTAAAGAAAGGGTTAAAAAATATTCAACTCGGTCAGTTATCTTCACTATAGAGTTGATTTGGCCATTTAAAAAGTTGTTTTATAACAAGGTTAGATGTACTTATCACATGATATTGACATAATACACAATTGTCCAATAATTAGGAGAAATCATAGTGCAAAACACATTTATTAGATGTGTTGTCTTACTGTGGCATAAACAGATACAAGTACTGGTACACATTGTGTTGACAGATCACCACACATGTAAATACTGACCACCTAGTTATGGGACCACATATTTCCTAATTTCTTATTTACAATTTATCAAGAGGGGTCAAAAGGCATGGGAGTGATTGTTTCAGAGTTTATTTTTGCGAGAAAGAACCTGTCAAGTCAAAGTTTGGGCAAATAGTTTGTCTAAAAGTTTGGCGATACATGTATAAGGCAATTTCGGGGTACAACACCTGGGAACAGCATAATCAGGTATAACTATGAAAATTAACCTTATTTTATCACGGGCAGAACAAAGTCTGGTTATCCCAGGCCTGGCTTTATTATGCTTGTGATTTTATCGCGCGCTTACCGCTTGCGCAATTTTAATTCCATATAGGTGTTTTTCCATGTGCCTGAATCCAGCGAAGTTCCATATGTGAGGTAGGTAATGTATTGGTTGATAGTAATCCAAGTATAGAGCATGAGTTCATTTGAGAACAAATCTATCTATAGGGGGTTAAATGAGTGCGGTATCATGCCTTTGAAGCGTAGACATCAATCAGTGACTACGTTTCATCGGTCAGAGTTCTTTATATACGGTGTAGCAAATTCAGAGTTCTTCATATACGGTGTAGCAAATTCAGTGCGCAGTGATATACATTTCGGGAATTTCCCGGAAAGTAAACGTAGTTTCAGTTTCGTTTGATTGATCTTGTATTGATTATAGTCATGGACACTGAAACTAACCGAAAGATATCTTCAGCACTCCGACCAATGACATGTAGTCACTGAAGCCATAGTATTCTAAGACATATCATAATGAATGCAAACAGGTGACAAACCGGAAGTCAAAGGTCACCTGGCACTATTACCTGTTATGCAACGTTTTTGCATATCACAAGTTATTGAATGGGATAAGGGTATAATCATGTAATCAAGCCTTGAAATAGGGTGTCTGTCATTTGCAGAATGAGGTCCCCAGATGGTGAATTTAGTGATGCTACCCCGCATAGAGGGCTAGCATCACCAAATTCACCCTCTGGGGACCTCATTCTGCTTACACCTCAGCAGAATGAGGTTCCCAGAGGGTGAATTTGGTGATGCTAGCCTGCTATGCGGGGTAGCATCACTAAATTCACCCTCTGGTGACCTCATTCTTCAAATGACAGACACCCTATTTCAAGGCTTGGGTATAATCATGTAATAAATACCGGTATTAGACGTGTGTGCTTGTTGGACGCCCTGCTTCATGCTCGTATCACCAAATACATATGTCTTCGGAGCTCCGGGCTGTGCAATGGTAGTTGTTATTGGTGGATGATTAGAAATGTTTGTTATATTTTGGCTTCTCTTCTGTGGAGTTCTACCCTCAGCCTCAGGAGTTTGTCCTTCACTTGTTTCTGAGTCAAATACACCTGATGGAAATAAAATGATGAAAACTTCTGATTTCAATGAGACATAATTTAACCCTTCCATGACTGGAGCTTCTTGAAATTTGGCGAATACCCTGTGCTCATGCATTCTCTTATATATGCGAGTAGAGGTGCCACGATTATTTTATTTTGATAATTGGTTTTCAATAATCGAGTATTATCGATTAATCGTACCTAATATTAATAACATCAGAGGAAGTATTCCGTAATATGGCCTATTGGCCAGTTGCTGACCAATAACATAATACTTCCCTTTTTTTTTTAAATGGGCATATAAAAATTCATAAAATACATCAACAATCAATCAATGATTTGGGACTAAAAAGTCTATAGAGGTTATTCAAGCATGCTTGCAAGTATCTATGGATGGACTACAGCTTGCTATACATGCAGATAAACAAGTTGATTACATAGAGGATACCTACATGCTTTGGTTGAATACCCAAATTATCTCATGAGTGGCGACAAGGAAAAAGGTCATTTCCAGCAGAAAGTTGCATTTTTGTAAAAATTTTGAATTCTTCAAAAATTTTGAATTCTTCAAAAATTTTGAATTCTTCAAACATTTTGAATTCTTCAAAATTTATCACTGTATTACTCAGTGGAATGGTTAGATACCCAAATGTATGAATCTTTTTTAATTTTCTCAATAACTGCCACCAATCCTAAGTTATGATAAAGAACATCTCTACCATTTTTTTTCAGGCAAAAAACATGATGGATTTTACCATTTTTTTGTGCATTGTGGATTTTTAACCAACTGACAATATATAGGTTACTTATTACTTCATTTGTATTTGAATATGGAAACATTACTAACAATCATTAAGGTATATACTTTCCCATACTATTTCACCCCAAATATTCACCCAGAATTTGTCCCATCAGTCACGTTTTGTGTTCATAATGTTGTGGTACACACAAACTATTGAGATACTAATACTAATTTTTGTTTTCCTACATTCACAATGGAACATTAATATAAGAAATTATGTTATCCAATGCAAATACATTCAATTGTTTTAAATGTAGCCATGTAAATTATGTCCCATCAGTCACAAAACATTCTCAAATATCTGAGTTTATGTACACATAAACACAACATTGAAATGCCACAATATATGATGTTACAAAAGAAAACCCATGCGAAAGTAAAGATTTTAGTGTTTAATATCTTGATTTCTTTGAATGCTGATGTATTAATTATTTTCACAAACTAATTTCAACTTTTTGTCGTAATACCGATATGTATATATGGACACAATCTTGTCTGGAGTCTCTGCGGTCACTTATTTTTCTTGCTAATAAACAAAAAAAAGAGGTTGCACCACGGGTGCTGGGATAGCCACATGGTGAAACTTGAAATATACTAGCAGGCAGGTCAGAAACCAAATTATGGGGAAAAAAATGAGGAACAAACAAATTACTGGACTAGTCTAACAAATGACAGATGGAAATCCAACATTTTCAGATAAAGAAAGAGGGATAACTCTTGAATGGAAAATGTGAAGAACGTCAATGAACCCTCTTTTGAAATCCCTACTGATGCCAAACCGCAAACAAATTTTAATGAGATCCGATAAACCATGGTCCATCCCCTCTATACTCACTCCCCATTGCCTCAAACATTGCCCCTTCCCAGGCTGCCTAGAAATCAATATTATTATACCAGTACCAAACAGCATAGAGGAGAGTTAAATATCTTATCTCTGCCCCTATTAGAACATATGTGAATCCCCATCTATGAGATCCATTCAACTAGTAATATCAATATTCAATATACCCCCCACCCCCATTGTTCTTTGAAAAATCAGGGTATGATTTCACCTGAATAAGTAGTGGTTAAGAAAATAATATTGGAACACCCCAGCCTGTATTTAGTGTGTCGGACCTTTGCAGAATGAGGTCCCCAAAAGGTGAATTTAATGACACTATTCCGCAAGATGGGCTAGGATCACAGAATTCACCCTCTGGGGGGCCTCTTTTCCTAAAAATGACCCCATTTGAACAAATCTGAACCCCGATCACCCAAGGTCCCTCCACACCAAATACAAGAGGTGTGCACTCGAGTGCTAGCATACCCCCACCGTGGAAAATTCAACAAATGATTGCAGAAACCCAAAAAAAGGTAGAAAATGAAACCTTAACATCTAAGATGGCTTTTGTCGAGTGTGATAGCATCCAAAAAAAAAGAAGTTTCAAATATCTATGATCAAAACTGTAGGAGGAGTTGATTACACCATGAAGGTACCCTCATACAGAGAAACAGAAAATTATAACAACAAATTTCAAAGTCGAAAGGGCCATAACTTTGGGAAAAATCATTGGATCAAACTCAAATTCGAACTTGACCTGTATTTTGATATGAACGACCCACAAAAAAAACAGAATTTCCAATTAAACAATCCAAACTTGAGTTATCATCCAGAAACCAAATAAAAAACAAGAAAAATTGAATTTTCTAAGTCGAAAAGCCCATTACCTGTATTTTGATATCATTGATTCACACAAAAACGGAATTTTCAATTAACAAAGCAAACTTTAGTTATCATCTCGAAACCAAAAAAAAAAAACAATAATTCAAGTCAATTACTCTAGAAAAAATCATCGGATCAAACTCAAACTCAAACTCAACCTGTATCATGATATGACTGATCTACAAAAAACGGTATTTGCAATTAAAGGATCCAAACTTGAGATATCATCCTGAAACCGAAAAAGTGAGAGGCAGTCCTAAGGAGATTGCATACAAAAAAATATTGAAATTGGTTCATATTTGTTCGAGTTATGAGGTCGGACGGACGACACGACGCACGGACAGCTAAACAAATGGGTAGATATGTGGCTCCGACCTAGAAATGGCAATGTGGCTTTAGTTTTTATGTGGCTTCTCAAGTAGCCATAAAATTTTATGTGGCTATCAAGTAGTAGATAGTGATAAAACTCCAGATTATGGATTCATAACATGTTGGAATTATAGCGAAGAAGCTGATTAAAACTCAAAATCTTGCACACAGCAACTGGCCGGAACAGTGGAATAGGAGAAACTGACATGTCCGTGATTGGGTGACTAGCCACATAGCTGTCCGTCAGTGTCCGACATCTCTTATTGACAGGTCATGGATGTCTAAATCTATGGACTTTTTGTTTCCAAATTTTGAGTGACTACAAAATTAAATAAGCTGATTAGGCCAAATAGATCATTTTTGAACGTCCATCTGAAAGCTGTTACGTGGCTAGCCACGCAACGGAAGTTATGCACATAAATATCCATTTTACACAATCTTAGCCATATAAGTAGTCATTAGTAAACACGGACGGACGCACGGAGGGAGAAAGCGTGACGTACAGACGCAGTCAATCCAGTATACCCCCCATTTTCTGTGAAAGTGGGGGTATAATAAGTTATATAGGGCTATAGGCCCAATGGTTCTTGAGAAGAAATTGTTTTACGGATTACTATGGAGGGAAAGAGTTATGGCCCTGACTTTGCACCTATTTGATCTGATGAACTTATTTGAACAAATCTGATTTTAAGTCACCTGGGGAACATGCACACCAAAATATATAAACACATTCGGTCATTAATATGGAGAAGAAAACAATTGTTGATAGACGCATGGATAGACATCCCAACAGACAGGGATAGAAGGACCGCCTGACAGACAGAAGATAAATTCAATCAAATATACCCCCCAATTTTTCTTCACCTGGATAAGTGGTGGTTAAGAAAATAATATGAAACAGCCAAGCCTGAATTTAGTTTGTCTGACATTTGCAGAATGAGGTCCCCAAAATGTGAATTTAATGACACTATTCCGCAAGGCAGGCTAGCATCACCAAATTCACCCTCAGTCTGATTAGGCCTCAACTGCCATGGAAAACCTAGAAACAGATTGAAGTTCTACAGTTGAAGTTGCTGATGCACACCCATTGAGCACCTCAATTATGCACCTTAATTATGCATTTTATCTTCTGCAAATTAGGGGACATACTAGTAGAAACTAAACAGAAGGGAAAAAGTAACTAAAACAAAATATCAATTTGATACTCAAGATACTTTCCAGAAGATGAGGCCTAAGCAGAATGAGGTCCCTGGATGGTGTATTTGGTGATGCCACACTCTGGGGACCTCATTCTGCAAATGTCAGACGCACTAAATTTTAATTTGATTATACCAAGCACCAGTGCTAGTGTTGTTTACACAAACCTGTCCAACAACATTCTAATCTCAATTATGTTATTCTGATCTCAATTAATGACCTGACTTTGTCTCTCTGAAGCTACCAGACTGAGTCTTCTGGCAGTTATAATACTGGCAGGTATACTAGTAATAACTGCTTCTGGTGAGAGGTAAGTTGTGAAATGATATGGGGTGAAGGGGCTTTGGTTGTGGGCAGGGTGGGGAACTGGGTCATGTGTGTGTGTGGGGGGTGATGGAAAGTTTCTGTGATTTCATTAAAGATTGAAGTTTCATAACTATGAGGATGTTAAAATGGTGTTAGTTTTTCAAATTTAATAACATGTTTTTGTTTGTTTTTTTTTTTAGTTATGTCACTGGAACCGCCCATATTCGACACAGTGACCTCATTTGAACAAATCTGAACCAGTCGACCAAGGACCCTTTGTACCAAATATGAACCCATTCGGCCCAATGAAATTTGAGAAGAATTCGTTGTAAGAATTACTATGGGGGGAAAGAGTTATGGTTCTAGCTTCGCAACTATTTGACCGGGTGACCTCATTTGAACAAATCTGAATGTGATTCGCCTAGGGAACATCCACACCAAATATGAACCCATACGGTTCTGGAGGAGAAGATCATTCTTGACGGACGGACAGACGCCGGATGAGGAGTGATGACTATAGCTCCATGGGAGACTTCGTCTCAGGTGAGCTAAATAGTGTTGCAGAGTTTGTAAACGAACTAATTAAACTGGTGACACCTTACATTAAGAAACGAGAAGTGTAAATAATGCAGACACAAACCTGAATCTGCTTCTGGAGACACATAATCTGCTGGAGTAGGCATTAATAGACCAGGGTCTATCCTCAATGGTCTCATCTGTTGACATTGAGTTGCCAAAACTTGTGAGGTTGAAGCTATGGTCTCTGAAGCACTTACATGCTTTTCAGGACAAACTTGAAGTTCAACATTCTGTGCCGATTCAATCTGACGTCCCAAATCCACACCATGTTTGGTAAAGAATTTCTGTGCCCGTTCCCGTGTGGCGAATTTGTACAGACCGGGTTTCATATACTCATTTTCAGGACACTTAATGTAAATTGTACCTTTCTCTTCCCTGACACTTATACTTTCATAAGATTTCTTTCTAAACACCCGAGGTTGATCTTCAAAGTTGATAATGGAACCACCCGAATGGATTTGCCACACAAATCCAGTCCTGTATGAATCTTCGCTCTCGACTAGAGCATGGCATAACAACCTGAGCTTTCGTAAGCTCATCCATGTGGAGTAATATCCTGAATTTGGATCGTTATTGACACGTTTGATAGTTGATGGAACTTCCAGATAGTTTGGTTTAATCTGCAGACTATTAGTCCATTTATGGAATGTAGTATGTTCGATGATAGATCTTGGTGGAGTGACTAAATCTTCACACGACACATAAGGAATACCATTAACTTTGATCAGGAATGTAGAATGGCCACCAGCCATCAATGTTCCGACATATAGCAAGATGTCTTCATAGCCGAACTGTGAATCATCATCGCCGAACTGTGAATCATCATCGTACACTCCTGATACTGATGACGATGCTGTTTCATGATCACATTCGATTGAATGAAAGATTATGTACATCATTGAAGCATAACTTTTAAATGAATGTTTATGATATGACCGACAAAACAGGCTGGTGATAT
This sequence comes from Siphonodentalium dalli, assembly GCA_032622095.1. NCBI lineage: Eukaryota > Metazoa > Mollusca > Scaphopoda > Gadilida > Siphonodentaliidae > Siphonodentalium > Siphonodentalium dalli. The sequence goes on along the minus strand of CP136062.1, from coordinate 192,151,409 downwards.
TACACAAGTGTCGGAAAACACACAACGAAATGAGATCTGTGCTCTCATTTTTAGTGGGAATGCGTTTCTTTTGCTTCAAGTACAGAAGCTCTAACGGTGCTAACTTTGACATCGTCTTTGCTTCTTTTCCGGATTTAATTTTGTCCAGTGCTTGTTCGATAATTTTATTCAGTGGACCAAATGGGAATATATGTGTATAGAAACACTCAGAGAGACTTACATAGTCTATCCCATTTCTGATGAATGTGGACAATGACTGTTGACCAATTTCAACCAGCCCAATCTCATGAGGCATTTTAACGAGCTTTGTACATTTGCGATCTCTGTAGAATTGGTCACGACGAGTGACCTTCTTGTGACAATCGCAGGTTGTCTCAATGATAATCCCTGGGTCTTCACTTGGCTGGACAAACTCAAATGTTGGTATTTCCGATATTTCATTCTCAAATTCTCTGTATTGTACCTGCAGTTTTGTCTGTTTCTTTTTGGATACTTGACAATTGTCAGCAGGTGGTTGAAGCCCAGCAGATGTGCTAGGGCATTCAGTATACACAACATTCTCGATTTTACCTTGTACCACAATTTCACCTGATTGTTGAACAAAAATTTGCTGGCCATCCACTAAAGAATCTGGATCTATATCGATAAAGTTACCTTGACCATTATCAACAGTTTGGAGATAGGATCCACCTCCATTGATATAATAGATCTCTCCTAATGACGGTATTTGAGCTTCTGTTGCCTGATTGAAACCTGTTGTTGTTGCCTGATTGAAACCTGTTGTTGTGAATGGTTGTCCATTAATGTTATCACTTAATGCAATTGATGCAGTCTGTTGAATTGGATAATAACTCTGGCTTATCGGGAGAACCGTTTGTAGAGTTTGATGTGGATATGATGAGACTTGAGAAGTTTGAAGCTGATTAACACCAACTGAGATCTGCTCATTAATAAAATTGTTGTCCCCGCCACGGTAAATCAAATCTGGATCATTGTGAACAGTGGCTGTAATCAGTGGGTCAAGGTCTTGACTCAGATATGATGTGACATCCGTTGAGGAAACCTGCGATGCAAAATGCTGTATCTGTGACGTCGGAATATCAAACAGTGGTTCATTGTTGGCCTGTGCAATCCGCCGCTGCTCAAAAATTGCACTTGATGTCACTGCAGAAGCTATGCACTGGTTCTGCTCTGCCATCTTGTTCTGCAATAAACAACAAAGATTAGGTCATGCAAAGTCAATTTCTCGACACCCTGTGCCTGCAATCGTTGGCAAAGTTTTAATCAGTACGAAATGGAAGTGGGAGTGAGACTGAACAGACTCGTGTCTCAGTACAGATTTCCGATTTATTACTTTCCGGTGTCAGGTTTATTAATTTTTATAAAAAGATTCATGATTATTCGGCGCCGTCAGCTTTATTAGTTCCTGTGCGGAATATACTCAATTACTAAGTCGGCAGAACATTGACCATGAGTGTATCGAGTGTGAAGAACAGCAACTAAATCCTGCGTACCTAGCTTAATAATCACCCAAATCATGCATACATACTAGTACTAATCCTAGTACAGTAATGCTCTAAATAATCGACTCCTTAACCACAGCAGAATTATGGGTAACTTTTCAGGATTTAGTCAGAAATATGGCTTGTTGCTATTCATCGGAAAGCTCTGATCGCAACAAGCCATATTTCCGACTAAATCCTGAAAAATTACCCATAATTCTGCTGTGGTTAAGGAATCGATTATTTAGCGCATTACTGTACCTCGAATGAGGGGTGACATCTTCAATTATCCCAAATTCAAAAATATTGTTTACTTCCATTAATGTTCACCATCACTATTATTCGGCACCATTACTTTTGTTAGTTTCATCCGAAAATGTTCTTTATCACTTTTATTTGGCCATCACTATTTATTTGGCACCAGAGAGTACTGTAATTGGTAACTGTGCTCAAACATGTGTTATACATCTAATTAATTGCGACTGCAATCAAAACGTATCAGTGATACTTGATTAAGCAAATCTTAACAAAATAAATCACATGGAATCTACAACTAACTTTTACGGACATCTCTTCGGGAAATATAATGGCCTCGGACAACTGAAATTAATAAGACCCGTAGCTGACTGATGTTGAGGTGGAATGCTTCATTGGCATGTGGCCCAGACAAATGATATCTACATAATATAGAATCGAGCATGCGCATGCTTTTCAAAATGTTGGCCTGAGAAATTGGAAAATAACTTTGCATGGCTTTAGAATCATTGGAGTTCATGTAGGTTTTCAACCCCTCAATTACTGAATGTTTTGGTTCACTGGGGTTTACGTAAAGGATAATTACCAAATGATATGGCAATCGGACGCAAAATGACTGAGGCCACAATAGTGGCTGAGTGAGTGAGTGCGTTCTGGACCGATTGCCAGATCACAAGGAAGTTATCTTACCTAAAACAGTTTTCATCTGTGTATAATTGGTCCGACTGTCCAGAGGGGAACAATAAGTACACCTTTGTAAGTCAATAAGTATGGCCTCGTATGACAATAACTATGCCTTCGTATGACCATAACTATATTTAGAAGAGAACTAGAGGTGTGACTGTCCCAATGGGACTACAGATACCCCCCTGTTTTAAAATACTAAGATGTTTCACATGTCAGTAAACATTTAGTTAAAATAATCAAATAACAGTTCCCATTGCAGGTGTACAACCATAATCCTAATCTTAAACCTATTGACCAAAAAATGTAGGAATAAAAGCTTGGACAAAATTATGTATGTTGCGAAAAAAATTATAAGTCGAAAAAGGGGAATAACTCCACACAAAAAATGTCGGACAGACGTCATAATCGCAGGTGCACAGGTTCCCATGGTACTAAATAAGTTAATAACAGTGCCAAGATTAAAAAACATTGACCGAAAAATGTAGGAATAAAAGCTCGGACAAAAGTATACATGTTGCGAAAAAAGTTTCTAAGTCGAAAAAGGGGGATAACTCCACCAAAAAAATGTCTGACAGACGTCATAATCGCAGGTGCACAAGTTCCCATGGTACTAAATATCTGCGCCACGTTTTAAAAAAATTGACAAATAAATGTAGGAATAAAAGCTCGGACAAAAGTATATACATGTTGCGAAAAATTTCTAAGTCGAAAAAGGGGGGATAACTCCACCAAAAAATGTCCGACAGACGTCATAATTGCAGGTGCACAGGTTCCCATGGTGGTTGATGTCTGTGCCAAGTTTCACGGAAATTGATCAATAAACGACTGAGAAAAACTCCGGACAAATTTGTGTCCACAGATGGATGACGGACGGACGGACAAGCTCACTCCAGTATACCCCCCCTAACTTCATTGCGGGGGGTATAATAAAGATCAGACCAAAGGTATGACCTGTAGCCCACGCCAAAGGATTTAGTCATGCAAAGAGTAAAATGCTGGTGGCCATGTTTTTTGACCGAATGACCCCAAAACGACTCGATCCCATCTACATGTCATTGTTATCATTAATGACAAATTTCATGATGATCAGACGAACAGTACGACCTGTAGTCCGCGCCAATGGATTGAATTTTTAAATCAAAGATGGCCGCCAGCAGCCATGTTTTTTGGCGGAATGACACCACAATGATTCGTTCCCATCTACATGTCAATGTCAAAGTTCATGACAAATTTTATAAAGATTAGACCAAAGGCAACCTATAGCCCGCGCCAAAGGATTTAGTCATGCAAAGAGTAAAATCCAAGATGGCTGCTGGCGGCCATGTTTTTTGGCCGAACGACTCCAAAATCACTCGTTCCCATCTACATGTCATTATTAACATCAATGACAAATTTCATGATGATCAGACGAACAGTACGACCTGTAGCCCGCGCCAATGGATTGAATCTTGAAATCCAAGATGGCTGCCAGCGGCCATGTTTTTTGGCCGAATGACCCCAAAATGACTCGTTCCCATCTACATGTCAACATTCATGACAAATTTCATAAAGATCAGACCAAAGGTACGACCTGTAGCCCGCGCCAAAGGATTTAGTCATGCAAATAGTAAAATCCAAGATGGCTGCTGGCGGCCATGTTTTTCGGCCAAACGACCCCCAAAACACTCGTTCCCATCTACATGTCATTGTTAACATCCATGACAAATTTCATGATGTTCCGATCAAAGCTACGACCTGTAGCCCGCACCAAAGGATTTAGTCATGCAAAGAGTAAAATCCAAGATGGCTGCTGGCGGCCATGTTTATTGGCCGAACGACCCCAAAATGACTCGTTCCCATCTACATGTCAATATTAACATCCATGACAAATTTCATGATGATCAGATGAACAGTACGACCTGTAGCCCGCGCCAATGGATTGAATTTTGAAATTTAAGATGGCCGCCAGCGGCCATGTTTTTTGGCCGAATGACCCCGCATTTGATTCGTTCTCATCTACATGTCAATGTCAACATTCATGACAAATTTCATAAAGATTAGACCAAAGGTACAACCTGTAGCTCGCGCCAAAGGATTTAGTCATGCAAAGAGTAAAATCCAAGATGGCTGCTGGCAGCCATGTTTTTTGGCCGAACGACACCAAAATCACCTGTTCCCATCTACATGTCATTATTAACATCAATGACAAATTTCATGATGATCAGGCGAACAGTACGATCTGTAGCCCGCGCCAATGGATTGAATCTTGAAATCCAAGATGGCTGCCAGCGGCCATGTTTTTTGGCCGAATGACCCCAAAATGACTCGTTCCCATCTACATGTCAATGTCAACATTCATGACAAATTTCATAAAGATCAGACCAAAGGTACGACCTGTAGCCTGGGCCAAAGGATTTAGTCATGCAAAGAGTAAAATCCAAGATGGCTGCTGGTGGCCATGTTTTTCGGCCGAACGACCCCAAAATCACTCGTTCCCATCTACATGTCATTGTTAACATCCATGACAAATTTCATGATGTTCCGATCGAAGCTACGACCTGTAGCCCGCGCCAAAGGATTTAGTCATGCAAAGAGTAAAATCCAAGATGGCTGCTGGTGGCCATGTTTATTGGCCGAACAACCCCAAAATGACTCATTCCCATCTACATGTCAATATTAACATCCATGACAAATTTCATGATGATCAGATGAACAGTACGACCTGTAGCCCGCGCCAATGGATTGAATTTTGAAATCTAAGATGGCCACCAGCGGCCATGTTTTTTGGCCGAATGACCCCACAATGATTCGTTCCCATCTACATGTCAATGTCAACATTCATGACAAATTTCATAAAGATTAGACCAAAGGTACAACCTGTAGCCCGCGCCAAAGGATTTAGTCATGCAAAGAGTAAAATCCAAGATGGCTGCTGGCGGCCATGTTTTTTGGCCGAACAACTCCAAAATCACTCGTTTCCATCTACATGACAGTGTTAACATCCATGACAAATTTCATAAACTTCCGACCAAAACAACGACCTGTAGCCCGCGCCAAAGGATTTAGTCATGCAAAGAGTAAAATCCAAGATGGCTGCTGGCAGCCATGTTTTTTGGCCGAACGACCCCAAAATCACTCGTTCCCATCTACATGTCATTATTAACATCAATGACAAATTTCATGATGATCAGATGAACAGTACGACCTGTAGGCCGCGCCAATGGATTGAATCTTGAAATCCAAGATGGCTGCCAGCGGCCATGTTTTTTGGCCGAATGACCCCAAAATGACTCGTTCCCATCTACATGTCAATCTCAACATTCATGACAAATTTCATGAAGATCAGACCAAAGGTACAACCTGTAGCCCGCGCCAAAGTAAATTGTTGACGGACACACGCACACACGGACGACGGACGCCAAACCATGGCAATAGCTCAAACTTACAAAAGTAAGTTGAGCTAAAAAGTAGGATGAACCTCATAATCGAAAGTGCACAGGGTCTTCGTCGGCAAGTTTGTACTTGACAAACTGATTGAAAATGACAGCAGTCACAGTGATGTTTTTGCCCAAATGGCCTTAGAATCTGAGGACGATCAAATTCAAGATGCCAATGACAATTCATCGGAATGCGGAAGTATTCATTCTGTAAATGCACAGGACAATCTGACTTTAGCATGGATAGAAGGCTATTCTATGGTACGTAGTCCAAGGCCGTACCTGATTACTCCTGAGATTTCATTTATCAAATTAAATTATCAAACCTGTCATATTCCATTACATACCTGATACCTTTATGGGACATTCAATTCTCTACTAGTACGCTATACCAGGTATCACAATTTTCCCGGGCATTAAATGGACGGGGGTCGCCTTCGTTGTAGGTTATAATTTAGAAATAACATTTAGCAAATTATGATAATTTCCTCAAGAATATACTGATAGTATAGCATAATGATGTTATGGATGCAATATTATTCACAAAACACGCTTTTTGTCAGAGAAAATTCAGGTCGTTTAGTTTCTCGCAAAAGCACAGCGAATTGTTTATAAGCAGAGTCATGATATTGCATCATTTCCTTATTTTGATTCCCGTGCATTATACGTCGGTTGCAAAACCTCTAATATGGTGCGTCAACAACTTACAACTCACAATAATATCACAGTAAATTCCTTATTTGGTATGTATTACCATATATAGGTTAGGAGAAAATATTTGACATAATTACCATAGGTTAGGAGAAAATACTAACTGGATTGAAAAATATTCACCTCTTTGCGAGAACAATTATATTATGTACATGTTTTCTCTCTGATCGTTTCCCAATCATGAAGTAACGTGGATTAGCTGGATTTTGAACTGACAGCGGGTAGAATGGGTTGATTAAAATAAAATTTGGTGTTATTTGAATATGATTGTAGATGGCGCCAATAATTTGATATTTGCGCAATGGAACATTTGAAATTGGACGATCTGGTAGTTCCGAGTGTTTGTCTATAAAAAGCAAATGGTTCTGTAACGTTTTTGATATTTGTTTACATAACAAAGTGTGCAAACGTGAGAATAACATGCAATGTACGCGATATTTATGATTGGTATATAAGAACAAAATCTGTCAATATAATATTCTTTCTGTTTATAGCAGTTTTAGCGGATGTGACTATTTTAACAGCAATACACACCACGAAGGCCACCCGTATCTTTAAGAAACATTATTATCACTTCAGAGAGTGTTCTACTAACTCATTCAGTGGGTTTCTGCTATCCGTGTGCCATGTTTCCTCTCCAGTATCATGTTTTATTTAATGTTACACCACATTCCCAAAAAACATTTTACAGACAATGCAACTGGTCGTCATAGGAACAACCTTATTTTCGATCTTTTTATTTGCACAAGTTGTTCAGCAGGTAGTCCCAGTCTGCTGGTACGTAAACCCGCTAAGATATTGGGAGAGACATACAGTAATGCCCTAATTAATTGACTCCATAACCACAGCAGAATTATGGGTAACTTTTCAGGATTTAGTCGGAAATATGGCTTGTTGCCATTCATCGGAGAGCTTTCCGATGAATGGCAACAAGCCATATTTCCGACTAAATCCTGAAAAGTTACCCATAATTCTGCTGTGGTTATGGCGTCGATTACTTAGGGCATTACTGTATGCTGTGTGTACAGCATCTGTCTATCCCAATATCTTAGCTGATTTTACATTTATTCTGAGTAAAATGTTAAGTAGGTTTCCCTAATTTTGCAGACTTTGGTGTTCGAGTCATTATCTGAGTCCTCAGGCTTTTTTTTTATTAGAGAGAGTGAGTGGTAGAATCTTCAGGGCACTGTATTGAGAACGCTTACTATGCTGTATCGGATTAGTAGCCACCAATATAGGTAATAATTAGATACTTTGAAGCTGTTCAAAATCGGTCTATCAAATTTATGCTTAATCTAAACAAATGCAAAGTGGTTGGATTCGATGAATTTTATAAAGCTTCCTCCTGATCGCACGTTAGACCAATTTTTGACATTCAGCTAACTTGTGCTGAAATGGTCGCTGTTATCCCTTTCGTTCAGGTGGGCACCCAGCTTTTTTAAATGCTCAGTTGGGTACGCATCTTTCATAAAATTTATGTTTGGGTAAGTCTTTATCACAAACCACGGAGCCATTTTGTGGCTTTAACAGGAGCATGGTACAATAGATACAGCAAATATTGCTAGGTTCTCATCTGAAAATGAACTCTGAACTAAACTGATATCATTTTATTAAAGACCAACCGAAATCAGAAAACAAAATACCTTATTATTTGTTTAAATGTGATTTATTTGTTGCCAAATAAGGTTCTAAGCATGCATCCATGTTTATTTCACATTAACATTTTCGTGAATACATTTAATGATATTTTGAAAGAAATAGCTATATTATTGTTTACGTTTGTGATCAGTTGTTTCACGAAGTAATCTCCCTTGGTTCATCACATCATCGCGAGAACCATATTTTGGGATAATGAGTATAAAATCAGATAAAAAAAATCTAATTCACGTTTTCACACAAAATTCAGACAAACTTGCATTCATACTCCATGGAACGCAAGCTAATCAACATCAATTTCTTAAATTGAACACGCAGTGATTAACGTTTTGACATTGGTGAGTACTTAAGTGAAGTGTATTATACATCAGTTGATTCAATAGTGACTTTGGCATTATTTATATACTCACAAAAATCGAATTATTATATCAAATGATTTGAATAGAACATCCAAAATAAACTATTACCATTACTTTTAAAAGTTAAGAGATCATTTCACCCATTTCCGTCTTTGATATGAGTCAAAATTCCGATGGAAATCGGCTTTTTGAAATGTAAACACAACCTAAATAATTCCATGTGACTCAATAGAGTGGTCACTTGAAAACGTTTTCCGATCATTGCACCATATCAAGTTCGTGGAACTAAATACAAACTTATTAATCAGAAATGGACACATGCTATGCTGTTTTGCATTACGAGATTATAACTGTTTTAAATTGTTATGCAAATTTGCGATTTTTCTCGGTAACCCGAGTAGGACAACTCAAAAAGGTCGAAATATTTTGTAGATCGTATCTTGAAGCACGTACGTGGTTTGTGATTCGGAGGTGATTGATTCTTCATCGATGTGGAACAAGGACAGTTGGATATATATGGGTTCGGACAATATAAAGTGAAAAATGAGAATGGTTATCTTTCATGGTATGGAGAAAATTTTTGGAAAATGATTGTCAGTCTATATTACACGGGTTGTCATAATTGTACGTTTTGAAAGCCATTTGTAACCATGATTTTCCGGACAAGTTAAGCCATGTGCAATTAGTCCATGTTTCATTTCAATGATGTGTAATTTCCAAAAAGATAGAGTAAGCCATAGTTAATTAACACCTGGCCATGGTGACACTGGTGTCAGCCTTTGCACTACCAATAATCTAACAAAATTTCAATTGAATACCTCCTACTACTATATTTCACTAATATAAATGTTTTAATTCAAACCCACAGGGAAGTCGGTAGTCGAGAGGTAGCGTACTGGTCTCTCGTGCTAGCAGACTGGGGATCACAACCTGGTCAGGGTATTCTGACAAAAATCAGAACTCGGTCAGATATAAAGTTTGTCAGGCTGAAAAGTCTCATTCGAGATCACTTAATAAAGATCCAAATGCAAAATGCCGACTTCCCCCATTACAACATTTGTCCAGGTATGTTGCCGCGGGTGCAGTATGCTGTTCGATCTGGCACGGACATTAATGGCTGACCCATGTACACAACTTGATGTGTGCAAGTTAAAGAAAGCTACTGGAGTCACCACAGTGTAATAAAGTTACTCGGCCGTGGCAGCACCTGGACCAGTGCGTCTATAACCCGAAGGTTTCTGCACTGCAATATATACAGATACTAGCAACATATAACATGATTTTTCATTTTTTAGATTTTTTGGCAATATTTTGCATATTCTAGCAATTTAGAACATAAAAAAAACAATTTGCTAGAGTTTCACAACTTAGAATTGGTCTAATTTAGAAAATTTTACTTTGAAAACATTTCAGTTTTAAGACATGAGAAATTCATATTTTGAAAAATGCTCGAATGTCGAACCCATGAAATAGAGCACAACATGCAGCTATGGAATGGGTGGAATTGTGTTTTTCTCCTACATAAGATTATATACTATTAAATCATAATGAAATATTTGACACCGCTTGTCAAAAATGGACATGTACGAGGAAACAAATGACGAAAAAAAATGAAAACTAAATATAATTGCAAAGATTGCTGGCTATATAGGGTTTCACATGCTACATGATACAGATCTCTGACCATGCATCCTAGGTTTGATACCGTCACATGATTACCCCCCCCCCAATCCACCCATGATAATCACCAAAGACAAGGTGAAATTTACAACAGATTCTTCACAAAAGCTAGTAACATTTAACCATGACATAAAATTATCGGATAGGGTTCTCTATTCCAAAGGTTCTCTATTCCGAAGGATTCGCCATTCCGAAGGTTCGCTATTCCGAAGGTTTTCAATTCTGGGCATATTTAGCCAGAAATGAATCAAGTTACACCCCCCTCACAAAAACCACACGAAGAATGGAAATACTAATATGCTAGTTTTCACATATAGTACATTTATACACCCCATTCTAATTTCCAAATTGTCTCAAATGTCGGTTATTAATGGCAGGAAGACAGTATTAGTCTATCGTTTATTATGGAAAGTTGAATACAAGATGACTTCATGACTGAAATACAATACATGTACTGTACAAAACTATCTCAATCACAAGCGTTCTATTTTTGCATTCTGGCTTATCTGCCATCTGTAACATAGCCTTATTCTTACCGGTTATTTCGAACTCTATATATAATGGAAATCTGGTGACCTTATATTCTACAAAGCAGAGAATATATAGAAACCAACAACATTTGAGTAGTCTCCCTTTCATAGAAACTTAAATCAGCCATTGCTATAATATACCTGTAACGTATATACAATGCACATACGTATGTTTTGAATTAATTTTACAACAATGTCGTTTACATTATTCATGTGATGCATTATTATGTATTACATGTTTATTTATTTGTATTATTTATCTCGTCTATTGAGTCTATTTATAATATATTCCGCAAAGTAAATATGTTTTGAGAAATAACGTCATACGTACAATGACATTAAATCTTATGGAAACCCAAGAATAAAAAAATCACATTTATTGTTTTAAAAAGTCTTCTGGATATATAACCCTCTCAATACTTTAGAATATAGAATTAACCTTTAAAGTAACAAAAACCTTCGGAATAGAGAACCTTCGGAATAGCGAACCTTCGGAATAGAGAACCTTCGGAATAAAGACATGTCCCCAACATTATCAGATGTCTAAACCACTATTTCCCTGGTTTAGCCATTGCTTTAGATGTAACGAAGTGGTTGCAAATTCAACTGAAGGTAAGTGGACATATAAATGTTCGTTCTTCTGTTCTTTTAAATAAAGATATCTTGAAAACCAATGTATCAATGTGTTTTGTATTCTATCCCAAATTCAGTGGTTATCGGGTAAATGTTTGGACATTATAACAAATCGACTCCATTGCAATTGCAAGAAATTATGGTGAGTGGATATATGTACATGTATGGCTATCCATATTAAAGGTCCATCCTCGAATGATCAAGTTTCATTAAACACTCACTCAAATTTTATAAATGGGTGCTGGGAACCTAGAAGATACTGGTATGCAGCTGTCCTTAGAATTATTAGATACATGTGCAGCATTCATCGTGCATATATACAGATCCTCCAGGGGGAAAAAGGCATGCTATTTAGAAGTAGAACACAAGTGCCAATAAGACACAATTGTGCCACCCAAACAGCATTTTAGGAACCCTCTAATTTAAGCTGATATAACCAAACCAGAATTAATGTATTTCAGGGTTGCTCTCCAAACATTATATACTTAGTTTTGTTCATATTTAAAGTTTTCGTGGTATCCTATCAACCTCCAACAGGCACTTTCAAATTTTTACTATGAGCTTACCTACCTGCTTTTAGCCCATAGGTCGCCTCGCATATATAAGAGAATGCATTGGCTTAACACATATTAAAAATGATAAAATTGTCAAAGAATGTAGAAAAATATTATAAAAATTGTTAAAAAATGTAAGAAAAAATTTATAAAATTGTTTTTTTTAGGCCAATGCATTCTCTTATATATGCGAGGCGACCTATGGTCGACTCGCATATATAAGAGAATGCATTGGCACAGGGCATAACTGTAACAATCACAATGTGGTCAATGAACCGGTTCCAATGATATCCATATTTGTATGGTGTTATTGAGACAGACCGAAGACATTTTAGGCTATTGAAGCTTTGTTTTGGCCGTTTTGTTGGGTAAAGGGTTAACCTCTTCGCTGCTAAATGACGTTATGACGTCGTGTGCTGGGCTGATGACGTTATTGCCATTTTCCAGTGGAAAAATATAACGGGAATATCGCAAGAACCATTTTAAACCTGACTCAGTTGAAAGGCTATTATCGTTCACAATCGTGGAACATCATACAATGTTTGAAACTTCGAGATACAGTTGTTCCAATGCACCAATATCTGAATTCCAGTTATGGCCTACTGCTAGTGTACCATATAACACACGACATGCTCTTTTACATCCGTAATAGTTACGGACCTCATAGCAGCGAAGAGGTTAAATAACGGTCGTGATCAGCTGGTTAGTTCACCAATCTAAACAAATCATTATTTAGACAAACAACGACAAAATGTCCACTTTACAGTTTGAATTATAATTGTCCAATGTGTAGTTTCACCCACCCCATGATAAAATGACAAAAAGTATTGGAAATAAGGAAATTAATTCATCTGTTGCTTCCAAAATATCGTGCCAACATGCGTGTCAATGAGGACCAGTGTCGCCAGAAATAATAAAATTGAACAATTATCCCCCTTGGCCAAATTAGTACTATTTATAGCCGCCATGATTAAGTTCATTTTTCAAAAATTCTGCATCGATACGGACGCTCAGTGAAGCTGATGGGGTCATTGTCGTAACTTTTTATACATAAATGCACACGGTCTCGGGTAATGTCACATGACATATCTGTAAGTTCATGTTCTTCCGTTCATCGATCAAACAACCATGCAGTTCTTTTGTTCATTGTTCAATACCAAGATCAATATATGGCCAATGATCAATTTTATCACAGTTTCGTCCTTGTACTAAAACAAATGTATGCCTTTATCAGAATAACTAGAAATTTAAAATTTCCAAATTGAAAGTTTGATATTCCAAATTGGAAGTTTGATACTTCCATAAATATTCCTATTCTGCAAACCAAACCCCATCCTCAATCTTAACCATTTCCATAACCCAAACTTAACAATGACCATACCTATCCATAACCCATAGCATAGCCTTAACCCAAATGCTATCTTGAGTCCTAACCATAACCATTGTTCTAGACATATAGCCATAACCCCATCCACAATTTTAACTCTTAATATAACCCTAACCAATTAACCTTACCCTGACTATAACATATAGCCTTAATCGTGGTTATAACCAGGGTTTCCACCAGGGGGGAATTAATGAGTCCGTATTGGGGGAAAATTTTGTTATTTGACACTGAAAAGAAGCCATTTCCTTGTACCTGAGTGTCCCACAAAGCAATCCAAAGCTACGTATATTATGCAAGTCGATCATTTCCGTGAGTGCATTAATTCTGTTGATGGTATCCAAATAGTTAGTCATTTAATTACGTACGCAAGACTGCCGTCTGATTGAAGACTATATTATAAATGAATGAGCTACGAGTTTAATACAGTGTTTACAAATTTATAACTTACAATAAGATTCCAACAGGTATATATAATGAATCTAAACACTAAAAAGCATCTACGCATTGACCAATAATACCTAGCAAGGAGAATTGAATAAAGTATTTCTTAGAATTTCAAGTAGCTTCAGTGAAAATGAAACTGACAGGATTATATATTCTGTCAATCGTAAAACTATTTGTGCACGGTGACGTCATACTGCAGGGTTTGTCTGCAGGAGATATTTATAGCGGCGAAATACGAATGATGGCGAAATCTTTCACCCGGAACGCATAGCTTGTTCAATAGTCTGTATTAGTCCAACAACTGATGACCGCAGCTATAGAACATAGTTTTAGCCAACGTGTTATAAAATATAATTGAGTTTTTGGTGGGAAATGTGAACATGTGCGTCGTTGATTATTGTGCTTGGGGACCCAGGCGGGACAACGAAACTATTATTGACCTTACTTTGACTTTATCTCCATATTGGGGGGGGGGGGGGGGGGGGGGGGGGGGGGGGGGGAGTATGTGTTCGTGTTTATCCTCCATGCATGTAATATGGCTCAAATGAATGGTGTTCTCATCTATGAATTCCCGCTATAAAGACTGATTTGGGACAGGTTCCGTATTATTGTGAAATAAATCACTTTGGGATTTTGTTAAGTATGCATGGCAATATACGCATAATAATCAACACACGTTGAGAATCACATGTATTTTTCAGGAACTTCGCTTACCGGTACATCGAACTCAAAAACAAATGGTAATACAGCAATAAGATAAATGATCAACATTGAGTAGTTTCATCCACGAAAATCCCGTGCATAAAAATATCCCCCGACTCAGCAATTGGGTGTTCTTTGATCCAATTATGTAATCGTACGATAGCACGGGGTCGTAATCGTACGATAGCACGGGGTCTTCGAGCAGGAACAGTTTCATCCATGGAATCCTGTGCACAAAAATATCCGCACTCAACAGTCCGGCATTCTTTGATGTTACCGCGACATGTATTACGCTGTATCTAATGTCGCTATTTGACATGCTCTTTCTTATTGTTTTTTCGGGAAATGGACTACACAGGTGTCAATTTCATTTTGTCAATATTAATGAAAATAAGTGTAGATATATAGCCTGTTGACACAGACAAGACTGAAAATGTTTTTAATAACGTCATTTATTTGTGTATGAGCGGGATTTCATGCAACGACCGACAGGGGGAATGGGTCCGTGGGACGGAAACGCAGCCGGCCTGGTGGAAACCCTGTTATAACATTAACCCTGCACCAAGCACTAACACTATACATAACAATCCTGACATAATCCATAACAATAACTATAAAAATATCCCAATCCCAAACCATAAATCTTTCTCTAACCCTAACCATATCCCTAAGACGGGGTATCCAGAGATTTTCGGGTTTAATTGTTTTCAGATATATTTTTCTCAATTTCAAAGATTGACTAGAAAACATGGTCCACATAATAACACTCACCAAGTCAAATGACCCCTGTGTCAATAACACTCATAAAATCATACTATTTGCTAACCACATCCACTCGTCAATAAGTACTTTATCTCAAAGTAAATCAAATGATCTAAGTGTTTCAATCAGAGTTCACGATTTTCCGACTCCGAATTTGTGCCGGTTGTTTATTTTCCGACTCGGAATTCCAATTTTAAATACTCGTCACCGATTTTCTGAAGGCATGCGCAAAATTGTTTGCTCCAACAGAACTTTGCTGTCGCTGTCGAGTTGGCTGAATAGAATGTTAATTGTTACAATCATGTCCCATGTCATACAATATTGTTGTCATTTATAAAATACTGTACGTTGTTAATGTTAATAAGTTGTTATTTTAAAATAAAGAATTAAAGTATGAACTCAACAGTCCCATTTCCAACATGGTACAAGACACGGTACGAAACGACCAAATGATTTCCTACATGGTACGAAACAACCAATTGATTTCCTATATGGTAAGAAACGACAAAACAATCCGGTACGAAACGACAACAAAAAAATGGTACGATTCGAATGACCAGATGGTACGAAACGTCCAGGTACGAAACGACCATGGTACGAAACGTCTAGAATTCAATATTCATCATCGGTTGCATATTCAGATCTTAGTACCGCACCAGTATTAAACAGGGACGAAAGAACTGCATAGTTCATGTTCTGTTGTTATTAAACAGGGACGAAAGAACTGCATGTTCTGTTGTTCATGTTGTTTGATCGATGAACGGAAGAAAATTAACCTACAAAAAATATCTAAGACTCTTTAGATATTTTTTTGCAGTTAATACTTTTTCTTTCTTAGTAAGAGTAAGAGTGTGCATTATGTAAAAAACAATGACCCTGTCACATGACACTACGCGAGACTGGTGTGCATTTATGTATACAGAAATGCACACGGTGTGCATCTACCGGTATGTATAAACATCATGACAACGACCCCATTACTGGCATAGCTGCACTGACTGGCCATTGGTCAATATTAGTTAATCTATGATCTCGCCACGGGTCGGGGTCGATTCGGTCCAGGGCTGTTTCGGCCGGGCTGTTTCGGTCGGGCTAATTCGGCCCATGGTTTGGGCCGAATCGTTGACACCTAAAAAAAAAATTATCAGTAGGATATTTGGATGTTTATATATATTTTTCTTTTGTATGTTATTTTATTATTATAATAAAGCATTTAATATTTTGATTTAAGTGTATAAAAGGGTAGCATTGCTCTAGTTTATATTATATATCTTGATCTTATGATTTGATTTAATATTCTTGTAAACCTGTGATTTGTCTGTGAGAAAGTTGACAATAAAGTTGTACATATATGTTTCTATATAGATAGGTACATGTATCTACCTTTTTACACTCAGAACGGCTTCTGACATGTTTGTTTGAACAAGATAAAACAGTGATTGATCTGAGTTGAGAATTACTCGGTTGGTGAGTTGTTTGTTTAAGTGAGGCTTGTTCATGCCATCACAACATGTTTGTTTAAGTGAGGCTTGCTCATGCCTAGATCACAACAATATTTCCATCTATTTAAGGGTAGTGTGTATGCCCCAACACCATATCCCATTACTTGGCATTAGTTCTTCAACTTGATTAACAATGAGTCGAAGATACAGTTTACGGGTATTTCCAACGGGTCCTACTAAACAACGAACACAAACGAATATAAACGAACACAGGTCCAAAAAGCGGAGTAGAAGGGCGAAATTTGGTTTGTGGTTGCGCGTGGGTCCATTCTATGTATATGTGGTGTTATTTCCAACTTTTATGACTTATTTTTTGAGTTATTAGCATTATTTTAATACAAAACTACTAAACAACGAACACAAACGAACATAAGATTAGCGGCAGTGCAAAGGCTACCATGCAGGTGTTAATTAACAACGGCTTACTCTGTCTCCTTGTTTTTACTGCAAGATGATTGTCAATTTTATCACTGATGGCAATAAAAAGACGGGGAAACATCAGAGGTCGGCGTTTTAATGCATAGCTAACAAAACATTTGAGTGAATGTGAGTGAGTCATTGTTGTCAGTCTCTGAGATGACTATATATATTTTCTCAGTCTCGGAGATCACTCTGGTAAATAGAGATTATCACTACAGTGAAGTGATCTGAGTCTCCATATCACGCCGAGTTGAGAAGGTGAGATCACGGATCAGACGAGCTGCCGCAGGCTGCGAGTCTGATCCGTGATCTCACCTTCTCAACGAGACGTGATGTAGACTCAGATCACTTCACTGTAGTAATAAAATGTTTATTATATGACCTATTGAACTTAAATATTACAACCAACATCTGAAATTGTATTACGAAAAAGGCGATAAGTTGAATTAAAATTTAATGAACGAATCGCAACAATTTAATCAACAACAACAATTTTAAGAAGAAGTGTCTCAATTGAAAATAGTTCAGGAGCCTCGTTCTGATTCAGACACGCATGATATGGAACGGATCACGATAGTATCATGATCCGATTAATCGGAAAACCATCACCAAATAATGGTGGTATTTAATGAAATTAATGACAGTCATATAATAAATGCTATTTCTGCTTGCTTTCCTGACACACGCATACGCTATATAACAGGCATCTTAAGGAGAATCTCAATCGTAATTAAAACAGACATTGATCAAACTGTCAATAAGATGGAAAAGTATTCATAGCGAGAGCGGCTTGGTAACAATAGAAAACAAAATCATTTATGACGAAGTACAGACAGACATAATTGACAAATATATGTGACAACAGACGATACCTTACATCATTTATGGAAAGACTAACAACGAAAGTTTTCAATGCTAGAAAAAAAAAATTTCAACAATTCCGAAATGTTGGACAAATAACAATTATGAAAGCATTAAAGGTGCGGGAGTCCTTGGCAGTGGGTATATGCTGTGAAAATATTTCCAACGGTCAAAAACCGACACAAAAAGAAAATGTAGACAGACTTTGTCCGTATACAAATAAGAAATATCGCATAAACAGTATGTTATTGTCATATGTTTGACCATTGTGTAAACAAAAGCATAAACAGTTACTTTCCTGGTGTTTGTTTATATTATGATGGTAAACATAAAGAGCGTTCTTTGTTGCTGAATTCCTGATATGGAACTAATAAAGAGCGTTTATACAGGGTTTCCGCTAGGGGTGGGGGGAATGGGTCCGGTAGCTGCTATGGGGAAAACCCAGTAAATAATTAAATATACCGTATGAAGACCAATTTATCTGTAATTTTGCCATTTACTGTACCGGCCGATGTATAAGTCGCAACTTTCTAACCCAATTTCCCTTATTAAAAACTTCCTGCGACTTATGGATCGGTATGTCATGAGGGGCATTTTTTATCAGGATTTTGAGAAACAAACGGCGATCACATGTATTAAAGCAACAAGACAAAATGCCGGGGCAAACTAAATCTAAAAAGATGATAAATCCGATATTTAAAAAAAAGAAATAAACAAATCTATTCTCACTGTGTCTGTGTCTTTATTTTATTCCCTGTCTCACACATTTATATCAAACTATATGTATTAGTAACTGATAATTCAACTGCAAAAGAGCAGCAAAACATTGGGCGTCCTTGACCTGACTAATAATCGTGGACATGTGCATGATATTCAATGACTGCGGTATAATAGCTTTGATTATCTCTATTATTGTGACACAGTTAACTGCAAACTTCTACTAAATGGCGTCACATCAGAATGATTATCTAAGTCAGCCCGGGAACGAGCATTTAGACAAACTCTTACTCTGAATGGGGCATTGACGCGAAGCCGCGAACTTTTGTATGTTGCACAAAGATTCTTTAATGATGATCGCCATTAGCCCAAGCGTTTTCATGCATCAGTTCGCGGCAATGAGGCAACCACTAAATTGACGATCCATTGCCCTAAAACAACAGTAAGCCAAGTCGCAATTTTATATTACTATAAATGATACGATATAAATTTGTGTGTTTCCTCATGCCTCAAATTATACACATGTTTTATACAAGTTGGAATAATGATGAATAAATTAGTACAAACGCCCCGTCAATATTCACGTCAAGATAATAAATGAGGCAGTTTTTATGATCCACGTTCCCATACTCTGAAGTAAATTCAACCAATGATATCTCCCTTGATAGGGAATTCCCCACCAATCACGTGGGGGGAATCCCGTGGAACTATTTGTGGGGTGTCACTATTTATGGTTTATTCATGCTGTTATTATTTTTTTCTGAACATGGACTGTGTCGATTCCATTTGGTCATTGTTAATGAAAATAGGATTAGATATCATATATAGCCTGCTGAGACAGACAAGACTGAACAAGTTTTTAATAACGTCATTTATTTGTGTAAGAGCGGGATTTCATGGCAAAGGTTGGCAGGGGGAATGGGTCCGGGCGGCGGACCCGCAGTCGGCCTGGCGGAAACCCTGGTTTATATCATTTGTGTGTGATTAGCAAGTAACACTGTGCTGTCTTCTGTAACAATATCAGGCTCTTGCTTAGGTAAAATATAGTAGGTCTTTATGATAGCATGCTGTTTACACGATGAACGAAACTGTATGCGTTTTAGTGTTTTTCTGTTTACGGTGATTGGAACAAATATGAATATTTTCGACAACTAATGCCTCCCGTGCCTTTAATAATATAATTAACAAAAAAATTGACTGAGTTTACAGACAATTTAAATGAAAAGTGACTGACCAAAAAAAGGAAAGAGTGAAGGCATCAAAAACCAAGACGATCATCACCAATACAAGACAAAGTTAGCATATAGTATGCAAATATACATAGAGGATCTCACATGAGTTTCTATTTTATACGGAATTTATCAACCGAGTTCACTAAATTCAATTTGAGCCGAGGTTTACCGAAGCTCAAATAGAATTTAGTGGACGAGGTTGATAAATTAGGTATAAAATAGATTGAGTTTGAGATACTTTTCATCACATGGTCGTATAATCGCTTAAATTTTATCGAAAAGAACAATAATTAACAGACAGAGCAGCGTGACGTCATTGCACGCGACGATATTACACTTGTCTATTACGCTCGAATATTACATAGGAAAATAGTGCTATTAAATCACAGGGGGGGGGGGGCGGAAAAAAACTGCAGGACACAGGGTGGAAAAAACGTTTTCTTCGGTTTGGGTACCCCCCCCAAACAGCAAAAACTGTTTTTTTCCACTGACCATTTGCCCCCCCCCCCCCCCCCCCCCCCCAGAAAAATCAAATCTACCCCAGCCGGACAACAACTCGGTTTGACCAGAAACCGAAAAAAACACCGGAGCATACAATTCACGAGAAGGTGCTTGGTAACTTAGTTTAGATTATTATGACTAATATGGTCATTGTCTACCAGTAGAACACAGATTTGTACCTCGTGATGTCATGACATGTACAAATATGTATATTGGTGATCGCAACGCTTTGTATGCACTTTAAAAATTGACAACTAGTCATTACCTCGACTTTGAAAAAGATGCAAATGAGATGAGTGAGATACCAGCATATAACTGTTTTCTGATACCATTGGAGGAGAAATTGTTTATTAAATACATGGGATAGTTCTGCAGTAAAAATTTGCCAGATAAGCGATCGCAGGGTAGAATTCTGCATTCGACTGGTAGACACTGACATAGTCGGCATTATTAAGAGGGTTAATGGGGTCAATATCACATGTAAACCAAGACAGTGGTTATCCAAAATTGTTTTAGGTGGATTGTACTACTCATGTATATATGATTTGGATATTAAGGTTAATCCATATTCTATAAAATGAGAGAAAATTGAAGTTGTGAGTCTGAAAATACATATTTGGAAAAAAATTACATGCAAATTTCTTCCGACAACCCCCCCCCCCCCCCCCCCCCCCCCCCCTAAATGAATAAGGAAAAAATTTACGTGTAAATTTTTTACGCCTAGGTAACCCCCCACCCCCGGTACGTTGTGTCCCGCAGTTTTTTTTCCGCCCCCCCCCCCCCCCCCTTGCTATTCATGTGATAAAATAACATATAGACTTCTTTGATTCATATCAAATAAGTGCATTACCGGTACTTGATTTAAATAATGCAACCTTTTGATGGAGCCATTTTCATCCAATGACTGACTTCAAGGAGAACAAACTCTGCCCATCGTTCCGCCGGGGCTGAGTTTGCTACCTGAGATCTAATGTAAAATAATATATAAATATTCGATTGTATATAAAACAAACTTTGATTCTAGTACCTGAAGCTCTACTGAAAGAGCAGTGTGATGCCAGGCCGCCGCCAGGGAAGTTAAACGAAGTCCTAATAAGACAAAATAACTAAGTCAAAACAATTCAGTGACAAAGAGACAGAGTATAAGCCATAGAGATGGTGGTAGTTAATTATTACCACTTTAGAGGGCGTTCTCTAGTAGATTAACAGTATTTTACCCGAACGGTAAAAAGCCATAACGCCCGGCATCAAACCGGATGCGGGCCGTTAACGATATTAACGGCCCGCATCCGGTTTGCGATTTGCTAGAAATCCAATCGAACGCAACCTTATTTCGGATTTCGGAATTTCTGTTAAAACAAGTTTATAGTATATTATTACGAATAAAACTGAAATTTTACTGTAGTAGATGTAAATGATGTAATAACAGACCAACAACAAGTAAGTGTTACCTAACAAGCGGAATAAATTAGATTTCTGACTGAATTTTCGTTAGATATGTCCCTATTTTCGTGGTAAATAATATAATTAGTCACGTGACAATTTGTTTGACAACGAACAGACGACACATGGTTTGAATTGTGATCGTTTTGAAAAAAAGAGTTATTACATGTATTTCATTTGACATATTGTTGCCTACTCACTCATCTATGTTCTAGTTGGGTTTCATTTCAGAAAGTGGTAATAATAGTAATAACTTGATTTTGTCGGGCGTTATGGTTTATTAACGGCCCTCCAGAAATGATTAACAGCCCTCGGGCCATTAAAGGCCCTCGACTTCGTCTCGGGCCTTTAATGAACCCTCGGGCTGTTAATCATTTCTGGAGGGCCGTTAATAAACCATAACGCCCTCCAAAATCAAGTTATTGGTATATTAACACCTTTATTAACACCTTTGCAAAAGGCTAATCTCATGTTCGTTGTTTAGTAGCTTTGCATTCAAATAATGCTTATAACTTGAAAAATAAGTCATCAAAGTTGGAAATAACACCACATACACATAATGGACCCACATGCACCAACAAACCAATTTTCACCCTTCTATTCCTCTTTTTAGACCTGTGTACGTTTATGTTCGTTTGTGTTCGCTGTTTAGTTGGACCGTTTCCAACCAGCACTGACATCGACTATCCATGTGTTCAATGTACAAAGAATGTCAGACCACGCCAACACGCCCTTTCCTGCGACAGATACGGCCAGTGACAGCACAGATTGTGTAACACGGGCATTACACAGAAAAGTTATTTTGACACCATGAAGGGGCGGTCTTCAATCAACTTTGTATGCAGCAGATGCCCCGACACAATTGCGTCAGTATTTCTGCGAGAAGACTGAAGAGAGGTGTACATATAGGCAATTTCTTCATTCGTTATCCATTAATATTGTTGCAAATAAATCGTTAAGTACAAACATAATCTCCATTGTTATAAAAAAAAACGAAAAAGCCATGGACCAAATCGACCCTGGGTCGAATCGTCCAGCTCCCCTCGCTACTCCTGACTTCGCGATGAGCTCTTCAATTTCCGGACATTTAAATTTAGTCAGGTCAGGGAGAACCCAAAATCGATGTAATAAACCTTGATTTGTGTAATAAACCTCGATCGAGGTTCTTCGAGACCATGTGACCACTGGTGATATAGTGTGGAGTATTTCATCTTACACCTATGGGAGGCCAAATTCACATTTAATAATTAATTGTGCTTTATTGCGCTTAAGCACAATTAATTATTAAATGTGAATTTGGCCTCCCATAGGTGCAAGATGAAATACTCCACACTATATCACTTACACTATATTAATTCCATTAGTATCATATTTGGTTTAGAGTGTTTCCCCTTATATCATGGGTGTATGCTTTGACCAGTGGTCACATGGTCTTGAAGAACCTCGATCGAGGTTTTTTACACAAATCGAGGTTCAGTAAATCGATTTTGGGTTCTCCCTGACCTGTTAGTTATCACATTTGCAATTCAAAATAATTAAGCACCTTTCGTCACATTACTCGCTCAAACTAAATTAAACTTGATGCACTGGTCAATTTACTGATTAAGTCTAGCAACACTGCCAACAGGTGGTTTCTCCTATTTATTCAAGTGTTCAAATGTGACGCGCGTCTGATCGTCAACGTCGGCCATCTTTTACGAAACTAACTGATAATTCACAAAACTCATTGATAACGCATTTATTTTCAATACCTCCATTTCTGGAGAAGAATATTTACAGCAAGGTATTTACAATTGTGTACATAACAAGTGTGAACAATGTACAATCTATAAGATGAGTGGCAGGGCATGTAACAGTTGGGTAAGTTGCGGTTGATGCCTGACATATGACGGCGTGTGGAATCATCTACGGCTGGTGGTCATAGGTTATCCTCTAATCAGGGAGCACACGGCAAGAAGATACGCAGCGGAGAACAGAATTATTGTATGCTTGTTCTCGATTAGATGGTGTGGTTGTCCTGGAATGTTCCCTCCAAGAATCAGTGCTGAAAGTTCTTCGTCGCTCAAAGAATCGTGCATGAAGATAAATACAGACACTCCATAGTGGTTGAGAATGGTCTCCCAGTAGCTATTACGTAATGAAAGAATAACTTCCGAAGAGCAATACCTCATTGCGTGGAGAAGTTCGTTGTTGTACTGCTGATCACAGGCACGGCATGTCAGATGGTTAATATACGTCGTCTTATTGAGTAGAATAGCAAGATTCCGAAGTTGAACTGAGCAATTTGGGTACTGTCTAAGAAGTGTCCATATCGACCAGGGAGTCATAGGATCTGTGTGAACTAGTTTAAATGTGGTCAGTGATGGGTTGTTGGCAACGGAAGAAGTCCAGAATGAGAAATAATGGTCCCGAACAGCTTTCTTGTAAATTGTTTTCCATGCAGAGTCTGACGGAAAATGTCCGGTTTGTGTGAAGATGTCAAGGTAATCGTAGAGTTTATATTGCTGAAGAATAGGAACAATGTCTGACACAAATCCAGTTGTATGTCTATTAAACAGAGTGAATTTAAAGAATCGTAAGAGGAATATCTTTAACGGCACCTGATGTCCTTGAGGAAGGTGAATCAGATGGCCGAGGAAGTTCAACTTTTTGATGTGGATTTCGGACTCAAGAGGCAGGAGTCCCAACAAGCTGAGAGCGACGTCTGTTGATGTGCGTCCAGGAAGAGTTTCTATGTGTTTAACACAGCATCGGAAAGCTCGTTCTAGTGAGATGTGTATAGAACGTGTACTGACTTGTGTGAGCTCGCATCCATATAACGCCCTAGGAAGGACAACATATTTCAGCATAAACCCCATCGTCAGGGGAGAGCACGATTTGAAGGGCTGCTTTCCAGCTAAGGCGAAGTAAGTTTTTCGCAGTTTCGTGGTTAACTCATTGGCTCGGTTGGAGTCATTTTGATACTTGTTGTGTGGAATTCCGAGATGAACACACGAGGAAGTTTCTGATATTATTTGATCTCCCAAGTACCATTTCCTGTCGTGATTTTCGTCTTGACGCTTCGTCTCATTAAAAACGACGACCACACTTTTTGTTTCTGAGAAATTAAAGCGCCATAGTCGGCTGTATCTGCAACATATATCTAGAAGACTGTCCATTCCATATTTTGATAATGATAGCAGAGCAATGTCGTCTGCTGCTGTCGGTGCGACACAATGTACAGATCCAATTGAGAAACCGCAGTTCGAAGAATTCAATTGATTCAGCAAGTCATTTATGTACACTAAGTAGAAGAAAGGGGAACACACTGCCCCCTGTCTTGTTCCTTGTTTAACTGAGAGTGTATTCGAGAGAGCCTTGTTATACAATACGCGACTCGAGCAGTCAGAGTACATGTTAGTCACGACACGTAGTATCCTACCACAGAAGCCTAGTTGGTGAAGTTTCACAAAGAGACCTTCATGCCAGACACGATCGAAGGCTTTTGCCGAGTCCAAAAAGCACACAAAAGCACGAGAATTGAGATCACCAGTATAGTTGATGAATTCTTCGACAAGAAAGGCAGACATTTGGCAGCTAACTCCTTTCTGGAAACCGTGCTGCAACTCATGTGGGAACATTGCGATGTCGGGATCACCAAGAAATCTATTGAGAAGGATATGTTCGAAAACTTTATAAATTACAGGCAATAAGGTTATGGCTCTGTAGCTGTCAGGTAGATGCTTCGGTTTGGGATCACCCTTGTGTAATGGCACGATTATTCCAGTTTTAAGAGATGGTGGTATCCATTCCAGTTGAATAAGTCCGTTGACTTCAAATATATGAGCTAACGAGTCAGGGACAAGGAAAATGAAATTGTCGAAATATTATACCATTTGACGTATAATCATTTTTATACTGGATATTTGGTTTTTGGTATGTCCGTCCGTCTGTCCGTCGTTCAGTCCGTCTGTCCGTCAGTTCATATTTCGTTTCCGGTTGATAAAGTTTAGCTCTACGGAATCAAATCAAATGAAATTTGGTGTGTAGGTGCACTACTACATAATACAGGTCAAATTCGAGTTGAAGAACCCAGGTTCATTTTATAACTTAGTTACAGAGCTTTTTTACTTTGAAATTCAAATTTTCTTGGTTTCCAAATGATAATTTTGAATACCTTTAAATGGATTACTTTGGACAGCGAGGTGACTTCGCAGTATGAATCTCAAAGGGTACAAACATCTGAAGTTGTCTAATGAAACATGCTTTTATAAATCCACTTGTGTTTCACTTATCAACCAACCCTGACCTTCATTTTAAATGTTGTTTGAGCTTAAATTCATTTGAGATATTATCAGGAATGCTCTTTAACGCAGTTGAAAGTTTTTCTTGGTTTTTTAATGTATGTCAAAACTTTAAACCCCCTGATAATTGCATTGAATTACATATTGAAACCAAATTGTGACCGATAAACATGCATGTTCAATTATGTGGTTTAAAATGCGATAAAAACCAGAACTCAAACTTTTGGATTTGTCATATTGGAAACACCCTTGTGTGGGCCCTTCAGATTCCTTTGGGGTGATTTCGGACACTAGCCCATGGTAGGCATCTTCAGCAAAGACTGCTAATATAGCCTATATTTTCTATCTCACTATAAATTAAATGTGTCCAGGCTTGTAGTTAGGTCTAAAGAAAATAACGGTACTAGTATAATTTTTATTATTTTTAAACCCATCATAGCGATATTGTGATATTTCTTTTTGTTACCCCTTGGGTGGTGTCCGAAATCACCCTGTCAACAGTGTAAATATCAAGTACATGGGTATGTGGTGGCTCTACTCGTTGAATCTTATGTCATAACAAAATACGTGTAGGCCCTAGACACGTGAAGAGTACACATACGTGTGTATAGGTCAGAATATTTCCTATCAATATACTGCATGATTTCCACACATTTATTCACACATAACTGACACAAGCATGTGAATGTCAGCATATCCCTGCATCCTTTGATGGGCCCTGAATTAGGTTACCATTGCATTCATGTTAATTTCAATGTATTTGCAATTAGGCCTTCTGCATGGGTTATAACACACCTAATTCTTCACACACTGACAGTATAAATGATTTTCCATATGCTGTTGAACGGCTCGCTCTCATTGGCAGGGTATGCCTATACTCTTGGGCTCCAAATAAACATGTATGCATGTTTATTATTTTTTTGGGAAATTTCTCCCCTGCACAGTGCTTATTTGGGTCGATCTGCACGTTTATTAATTTTGAGGCTATGAAAATTGAAATGAGCACAAACTCAAGATTTCTATATGATTCTGATATCAAAATGATGAGCTTATAACTTTATGCATGTATATATTCATGTATATGGCATACATATGAACATTTAATTAATATTGAATAAAACACCATATGACACATACATGTACTATGTTGATTCCTATACTTGACCTACTATAAAATAATTTGTTTGACCACAGTTATGTTGATGTTCTGCTCAGAGTTCCCCCTGGGTCTGCACTTTTATTAACTTTCAATGGAATTTCACCCTGCACTATTATTTGGGCCTGCACTTTTATTTGGAGCCCGAGAGTATAAATAATTATAGCTAAACTAGCTCATGGGCTATACTTATATGACCTATGCTCTATCAATGTAACATTTTGATTTAAAAAAAAATTATAATCCAGGTACTTATAGTCTGGTTCCTATGTATAATTTGGAGTTCTATTTCAAGTTATTTATACATGTAAGTGTCCAAATTCACCCCAACCCATGGGGTGACTTCGGACGAGTTTTTGGTCGTTGCCATGGATACATAAATATCAAAGGCACATGGCAGGATATTTCTACCTATTTCTTACCACCCAATATTCAATTACAAGCATAAATATTCACCCATTTCATTCATTTAAGAGATTTTAATATTAAAAAACCAATAAGTGTCAGAAATCACCCCATTTTACAGTAATTAATGTTGACTGAATGAAATGAAATTTGGTATGCAGGTTTTAAACCATAAACTACAAGTATTTGTTCAATTGATGGTTCCGTCCGCACATTTTTAACAGAGTTACGAACATTTTTCAATTTTTGACCTTTTTCGACTTTAAAATTGAGATTTTTTCTTGGGTTCATGTAGTCCAAGTCTTCTTGTACTAAAACCAGCTAAGATATTGGGATGGGGATTTGCTAAAGACCGGCACCTCCATCCCAATATCTTAGCTGGTTTTAGTACGAGAAGACTTGGACTAGGGTTCATGCAGTTAGTATTGGTTGATGGCACGAAACTTGGTATGTGGCTGAATTGGCTCAAAATACAAGCTGTGCTTGAATCGGAGATTTGTCCAATTATTCTCACCATATTTATGGGCATTTTTTGGCTTAGATTTATTTTGTATTGCATGGTTTTCGGTTGATAATTCCAAGTTATGGTATCTGTTTGAAATGTAATTTGAAACAAAGACAATGTGTGTATTGTGCCACTGTGACGGCGCTCTTATATTGTTGGCTGTTGCATAATATTTGGCAAGCCAATTTCACATTTATGAGCTATTACACGTAATTCCATATTATGCTTAAGTGTAATTAAGTTATCTTAAAATAATTCAGATTTTCCATGATGCGTAATTTAACTATGCTTATATGCGTAATTCATTGTCATGTTATGATGAATTATGCTTATTAAGTGATATTTCGCTTTAATTATTCAATTACTCTTAAATGTAATTCAGACACCCTCTCTCAAAATTCCACTCAGGTTTAAATGGTTGAAACCTTTGATATATCTCAGTCATTGAGTCAAAATAACTCTTGAAGGGCATATATACATGTAGGTGAGGCACTGCCCACAATGATACAATTTTAGATTATTTTATCCAAGGTACATGTAAAAATAGTAGAAAACCCAATTACATTTAAGCATAATTCAATTATGCTTAAGCATATTTCCATTACATATAAGTGTAATTGAATTCCTCTTATATATGCTTAAGTTTCATTGAATTATGATTAAATATAATTAGCTATTAAAGGTAAATTTGGCCTCCCATAGCATCATCACAGACTGTGTAGCTGGAGCCCCAAAATAAGAGTCTGTACCATATGGGGTATACAGTAATGCTCTAAGTAATCGACTTATTAACCACAGCAGAATTATGGGTAACTTTTCAGGATTTAGTCGGAAATATGGCTTGTTGCCATTCATCGGAAAGCTCTCCCCGCGAGATTTCCGATGAATGGCAACAAGCCATATTTCCGACTAAATCCTGAAAAGTTACCCATAATTCTGCTGTGGTTAAGAAGTCGATTACTTAGAGCATTACTGTAGGATATCACCAATGTGTGAGACTACAGGATCCATATTCAAGTCGGACCAATTTTCTTACAATTCATTAAACAGAATATTGAATTATACTTTGGCAGAGGAACTATGTCGTTTTGCGTACAATGTGATTGCACACCGCACAGTTGATGCCACAGAGAAGGTAGCGAGACTTTAATACCAATCACAGGAACCTACAGGCCGGGTGGTGATAACAAATTACTCTTACAATTCATTAAACAGAATATTGAATAAAAGGTACTTTGTCAAAGGAACTATGTCATTTCGTATATTATAATAGCACCACACAGTTGACATTGTTCACTGTGAATTTTTTTTGTCATCAACGAGCATGTTGTCATAATAGGTCTGTTTGTATTTTGTACCTACACTTTGAATCAAAACATTGCTATTTTATGTCCGATTTTAAAGTGTTTTTGCAATTACCACCAGAAATATATTAGTTAATATGAAATGACACATGTATATAACTATATATGTCAGATGCTGTAAAGAGAATGGAAGTAATTTATGGAAATTGCCCATATAAATAAATATTTTAGAGTTTCTCCAGAACTCACATGCATTCACTGTTGCCATCCAGGATATGGGTTGTTGCCATCCAGAATACGGAAACAGAAACAGCCTAATCAGTTCTGCATGTTTTTGAGGAAAAACAGGCTAATTATAAGATAAAGTGTTTAATTGTCAAAGTATCAATAAATGTTCGTTTTGTATAGTTCTGCACTTGTTTTGAGACACGTATAATGTTGACTGTTCTACGAGCACCCAGCCATATTACCTGCAGCGCTGGCTCCCACAAAACATAATGAATCCAAACCTATTTTCGCGACATGAGTACCTCAGAATATCAATGTATGAACTGTGAGGTGTGATGGTAATTTGCATGTAAGCATTAACATCCCACCACTCTTGGAAAACAGCATACATGCCCACCGACAATATGAACCAATCTGAAGGTGTCAATGTTTTTGGAATTGCCCCTTTTTTTCTTTCTGTGTGCATGGTTGCTTCTGTATGGTTAGTTGTCATTTTCAATGCTGTCCACAAAACTAATAGTTAAATGTTAATCCTTTCATTACGGGAGCTGCGCTGGTGTGGCATTAAAGATCCTGTGCCAGTGCATAGGGAGTGTTGTATATATAAGAGAATGCATTGGCTTACAAGGTCAAGGTCAATATTTTAGGCCAATTCTCTTATATTTGCAAGGCTCCCTACACAATGAGGTGATTACATGGTGTGAGAAACTGTTGTAATATAAAGTGACTAAATATTCATGAATATTCCTCCAAAAAATTCACTTTCAAATATTCTCCTTTATATCTTCTTCCTTTAAATTTCCAAATGTTTTTGAATAACACATGGGGGAATCATCTAACATCCTATTATGCATATATATTATATGTCCCTTCATTTCTTCTAGATATTACAACGATGTTAGTCACTTATTAGTTATGATACTTGTTTTATCCAATGGTCATCATAGGCTACACATGCTACAGTAATGCCCTAAATAATTGACTCCTTAACCACAGCAGTATTATTGGTAACTTTTCAGGATTTAGTCAGAAATATGGCTTGTTGCCATTCATCATCAGAAAGCTCTGTGAGAGCTTTCCGATGAATGGCAACAAACCATATTTCCGACTAAATCCTGAAAAGTTACCCATAATTCTGCTGTGGTTAAGCAGTCGATTATTTAGGGCATTACTATATAACAGCAGTGGACTGACTCGTAATTATACTTTGGATGGTTGGCAAATTTATAGCATTGAAGTTGACATATATATATCATGTATTAACCCTTTCAGTGCCAGGG
Organism: Siphonodentalium dalli; assembly: GCA_032622095.1. Classification (NCBI taxonomy): domain Eukaryota; kingdom Metazoa; phylum Mollusca; class Scaphopoda; order Gadilida; family Siphonodentaliidae; genus Siphonodentalium; species Siphonodentalium dalli. The sequence continues at coordinate 192,120,294 of CP136062.1, read as the reverse complement.
GCCGATCTCATCGGCCCTAATTTACGGTCTGTAAAATCGGCCCTAACAAAATTTAAAAAAATTTGGGGTTTAATTTTTTTTGGGTATGCTTAAGCATGCTATAGCGAATTTAAAAACAAACTGGATGAAACCTTAGGGGCATGTTATAACTCAAAACTATCACCAAGTATTCATAGTAATAAGTTTGATGCCCATGAAAAACGTAAGATTCACTGGCACTATACCTACAAAATAAGTCTGTTAAATAATATAAGAAAAAATTATTAAAATTGTAAAAAATTGTAAAAAATAATAACAAATGATCAAAAACTGTTAGGCCAATGCATTCTCTTATATATGCGAGGCGACCTATGGTCGACTCGCATATATAAGAGAATGCATTGGCACAGGGTATATGGGTTGATACAAAAATCGGACCTGGCACTGAAAGGGTTAAATAAAGATATGAAACTCAATCTGAATTCCAATTCCCTGGTAATGAATGAGCCACATATATATGCTTTATTTTTTATTAAAAATATGTAAGAAATATCTGCAATTTCAAAAAAGTACTAGTATAGGTAGTGAATGTACAAAAATATGCATAAATTATGCAGTGATTAATATTCTATATTACATTAACCCTTTCTTTGCTAAATGGATTCTCCCATCATTTATAACAGTACTTATATTCATTGGAATGGTCTATCTGGAGGGATGTTCAGGCAATATAAGCAGATGACAGATAATAATATTGCAAAAGGATTCCTATTCATTGGTGGGAAATATTCAGATAATAAGTTCATCAAATATGGCCTATGAACTACTCGTCAATGAGTATTTAGTATAGAAAGGGTTAAATGTAACTGATCAAATAATCCACAATATGTATACAGTACTACACAGTAATGTCCTAAGTAATCGACCCCTTAACCACAGCAGCATTATGGGTAACTTTTCAGGATTTAGTCGGAAATATGGCTTGATGCCATTCATCGGTAAGCTCTCAGTGAGAGCTTTCCGATGAATGGCAACAAGCCATATTTCCGACTAAATCCTGAAAAGTTACCCATAATTATGCTGTGGTTAAGGGGTTGATTACTAAGAGCATTACTGAATATGAAATAAAAAAATGTACAAATTTATAAAACAATGAAATGGCAATTGTGGCATCCAAACAATGTACAAAGTAACATCTATAAAGCTGGAAATTCAATGAGATGAGAAATGAGATGAGAAATATAATAAACATGAGGGTGTTGCTTCCACTAAAATTATTCAAGTGAAGATTGAAAATGAGAATAATTATCATAAGATGACTCAGGTAGGGATGCTTTTATTCCAGTATTATTCCATTTAATATTGAAATCTGGAATAATACTGGGAAAATGATCAAATGAAAGTTTCTTTTCCTGAGTGATGAACAAATTATCGCGACTTTTTGCGACGTTGTTTGTCTGATCTTAACCTATCTTATTTCATGAGTGTCCTTATTCTGAGTATTAATTTAATAACTAAAAGAAGAACATGATCTTATTGCTAATCTAAAATTTCATCTTGCAATTATTCATAATGGTCATAGTTTGCACTGGTATGGAAATTCATTTCGAAAAATGTTTGTCCAAATCTGAATAGTGTTTGGCCATTTTGCAGAAAGTTTGACCAAATTTAAATACCAGTACAGCTGACCAGTAACTGAAAAATCAGTAATAATATATAAAATCATTCAACAAAGTGAAGAATACAAAAACGCCAACTCTGATTCCAAAAAAAAGGAGTAATATGAGAAAATCACAACTGATAATATGAAACAATGTGAGCCACAAATATGCAGTAAAATGAAATTTAAAATGGTCATTGGCCACTGATAGCAGTGGTTTAATTCTATGTATTGTGAAATGAATAACATTAAGTACTGATGAATTTTGTGGAATGAGAGACATTAAGTACTTATGACTTAAACATCAACCAAAATGTCTCTCAGGTGGAGAACTAAGACCTAGTTTAACCCTTTACCCAACAGAACGGCCCTGTGCCAATGCATTCTCTTATATATAAGAGAATGCATTGGCTTAACACATTAAAAATTATAAAATTGTTAAAGAATGTAAGAAATGCAGGCCAATGCATTCTCTTATAATGCGAGGCGACCATATATAAGAGAATGCATTGGCACAGGGCATAACTGTAACTATCACAATGTGGTCAAGGAGCCGGTTCCAATGATATCCATATTTGTATGGTTCTATTGAGACAGACCGAAGATATTTTAGGCTGTTGAAGCTTTATTTGGCCGGTTTTGGCCGGTTTGTTGGGTAAAGGGTTAATATTATGGGAAGATGAATCTCAATTTGGCAAATAAAGTTTTTGACCCAATGCTATAAACCTGATAACAACTGTCCAGAAAAAATCAAAAAGTTTGAGATTCTGTATAGTATGAAACTTGAGTGGCTGTCATAATATTATTACACAATGGATAAGTTAACCATTTGTTAACCAGCAATGTTTCTTGACAAATCACTGTAACAGTTTTGTTTATATAACACTGGTTTCAACAAGCGAAATATTGTTATTGGAGAACTTTCCTTAAGTAATATAAGAAGACACATCTATTTCTCCATGTTATTCATAGTGGTAATGTTTTTACAGACTTCATATTTTTTGCATATTTACCCACTGCGAGTGCCTTGGGTTGTTTTAATGGGATAATTCATTCAGTAATCAAATGACTATATTAGTGAACCTACAGGCCTCAAATATGGTGCTGGTCATATGCAGAATGAGGTCACCAGAGAGTTATTTTAGTGATCCTACCCCGCACAGCAGGCTAGCGTTCCTAAATTCACCGTCTGTGGATCTCATTCTGCTTAGGCCTTATTTTTCACTCACTATAATCTTTATTATCAAATTACATTTTTAAGTTTTCTCAGAAAGTTTATTTTTATTTTTTAGTTTATCTACATGTATATCCCCAAATTAGCAGACAACATAATGTATAATCAAGGTGCCCAATGGGTGCACATCACCATCTGGGAACTTAAATCTGTGTCTAGGTCTCCCACCTGCCTCCTCATCAAAACAGTCAGCTGGGTGCATTTTATGGCCCATTAAAAATAAAAATAATCCTGCCAGTCAGCTTTCCCAGTGTTATATTTCTGCTAAAATAGTTTCTTTTTGGTTTGTTTAAACTATACTTAGGTTGTACAACAGCCTATAAATATTAAAGGGGGACTGCACACTAAATCCAGGGGCGCCGGAAGCATCCAAGGGCAGGGGGGGCGCAGAGCCTACAAAAAGGGCACTTTTCCGCAAAAAAGGGCATTTTCTCCGCTAAACTCGGGGAAAATAACCATAAATTCATTGTGGCAAAAATCCCTATTTTAATGGTAGTTGTCGGTTTTTATGGCCGTTTTGTGATAAAATTGACAAAAAATTAATATTCCTTGTGAAATTGGTGGTATTTGGACCAAAAAAGTCACATTTTGCTATAAAAACACGAGATTAAACGCACAAAAAGCATTTTCTGTCTCCAGAAAAAGGTCAATTCCTGCCCTCTCTGCCCCCCTCTTCCGGCGCCCCTGACTAAATCCGGCCATTTATGGGACCATCTCCTTTTATACTCAAAATAATATATGCAACAAATGAATGAATTTGAGCTATGGATTAATGCGAAATACACTCATGTTCCCCGTGAACAATGCAAACAACATGGTAATTATAATTAAAAATGAATTTATGACTCCAGCCATTTATTATAATTACCATGTTGTTTGTATCGTTCATAAGACACATGAGTGTATTTTGCACTAATCCATGGCTCAAATTCATTTATTTGTTGCATATATTCTGTTGAGTATAAAAGGAGATGGTCCCATAAATGGCCAAATTTATTGTACAGTACCCCTTTAACGCTATCAAATCATGATGAATCATTTATCACTCACTATGTTTTGCATACATGTAATTCGTGAGTAAACACATAAAAATCAGCATGTTGGGAAATTTTGGTCGTATTTTTAAAAAGTGGGAATAAACCCTGCTTAAGCTAGGTAATTTTGTAGATAAAAAATAACTATAAAAGCATGCCTATTTTGAAAAAAGTGTCCAAGAAACAGATAATAAAACCTGTGTGGCCTTATTCACCCCTACATCTCAATGGTTTTGTAGAAATTATACTCTGCTACATCAGGTGAGAGCAGAGCTCCATATCTAAAGAGATCACTTCGGTTGGTAGAGTAGATCAGTGCCGATAACAATTGTGTCCTTCGCCAGCTTTAGTTCTGTGCTCTGGAATTGAATCTGACCGGTCACTGGTAGAGGCATTCCCTTACTCCCCAGTGCTGTAATACATTTAAATCAACATTAATACCTAAATTGACCACAAGTGGCCTCATATGACATGTCAAATTGAAATAAATGCTAATAGTTTCACTTAAGCCCAATTAATTTTCACTCAAGTGCAGTTCTTTCAACTTAAGACTGACTTAAATAGTAAAATTTACATAATTTAACTATTTTGACTTGACTTGAATATATTGAATATCTTCACCCAATTCCATTGAGATCTGATGAACCATGGTTGAAACATTCATGTGGAATCAAGCCTTGAAATAGGGTGCCTGTCATTTGCAGAATGAGGTCCCCAGGGGGGTGAATTTAGTGATGCTACCCCGCATAGCGGGCTAGCATCACCAAATTCACCCTATGGGGACCTCATTCTGCTTACATCTCAGCAGAATGAGGTTCCCAGAGGGTGAATTTGGTGATGCTAGCCCACTATGTGGGGTAGCATCACTAAATTCACCCTCTGGGGACCTCATTCTGCAAATGACAGACACCCTATTTCAAGGCTTGTGTGGACTGACAAAATAACAATATAGTCATATCTTGAAAAAAAGTATTCTGATGAGAAGGGATTCCATCCAAGTACCAGGGGGGGGGGGGGTTACAGTTTTAAGAAATGGAATAGATCTGGCTGCCCTAAAATTAGGCAGTGTGTTACTTTTTCAAGGGTGAAAGCTGTGAGGAAATTTGCTAATTCGCTGCATATAAATAATTAATATAAAGCTAACCGACATTGATTTATGCCGGGCTGAGAGAACAAATTATAATAAAGACTCACCATTTATTTTTGGGATGACCACCGCGGTGTCCACCATAGTGATCATGAACTGCAGAGCTATGCGACTCACCACTCCAACTGTTGAGTTGACCTTGCCAATTTTAGGACTAGAAAGTATGAACATAATTTAGATAAGTAAAGCTTGTCAACTTCCTCTAAAACTTAGTACAGTAATGCTCTAAGTAATCGACTTCTTAACCACAGCAGAATTATGGGTAACTTTTCAGGATTTATTGGGAAATATGGCTTGCTACCATTCATCGGAAAGCTCTCTCCGCTTTCCAATGAATGGCAACAAGCCATATTTCCAACTAAATCCTGAAAAGTTACCCATAATTCTGCTGTGGTTAAGAAGTCAATTACTTAGAGCATTACTGTAGTTGGACTGCAACTGCTAACAATTGAACTCTTACACTGCTCATGACATATTGGCTGCTTGTGAAATAACACATGCTCGAAACATATTGTTTCCATTAATATTCAAATGTAACACAAATTGTAGTTTCAAGGGAGTCAGTTAAGTAAAAATTACTTGCTCAATAATAAATGAAAATTTGGCCTACAATATTATGAAACCAAGAACGTTACACTTGATCACTTGATAAATTAAATTCATTTGGATATAATTATCATAGTATTGATTATTCAAAAAACATGCAATAAAAATTGTTTAATTTGTGGTGATTTGTCATTAAAGACACAGGCGGCATTGGCGGTGGGTATGCTGTTAAAATATTCACCTACGTCAAAAACCACCATAAGCAGAAATAATAGTAAAATATAGACAGACTTTGTTCTTATACCAATCAGAAATATGGCATAAACAGTATGTTATTGTCAAATGCTTTACCTTTGTTATGTAAACAAAAGCAAAAACGTTACAGAACCTGGCTTTTGTTTAGATCCGGATATGGTAAACATAAAGAGCGTTATTTGTTACTGTTTTCCTGATATGGAAATAATAAAAAGCGTTTATATCATTTGTGTGTGATTAACCAATAGAATTGCGCTGTGTTATGTAAACAGAAGCAAAACTTCTGTAACACGAGCAGGCTCTTGTTTACGTACACCATCGTATATCTTGACGACAATATACTATTTACATGCCGATTATGTTTGGCATATGAACAAAACTATATACATTTTAATATTCCTTCTGTTGATGGCGATTTGAATAAATATGAATATTTCTGCAATGAAATAATTGATTATGCCATTCGGGTCATATGTATTGTGATTCTCTTATATATGTGACATATATACGAGAATGCATTGGCACAGGGTTTTCACAAAATTTCAGGAAGCCCCAGTCATGGAAGGGTTAAACTAGGGTTGGATAAGTTCTAGTTGATATCATAAACATTGATTCATTTGGTGCTTCAACACTATTGATATAGCTACAGAATTAATGGTCAATATTCTTAGTGTGAACTGTAGACATACCTCAAAGATCCAAGCTTGCCGTATAACTTCTCAGATTTCAATGTCACTGATGCATCTGCAGATAAAGTCTAAAAAAGAAAAGTGAAGTTTGATTTAACCCTTTCTTTACTAAATGGATTCTGCCACACAGTTATAAAAGTATACATCGGATTGGTCCATTATTCATATGGAGGGATGTTCAGGAAATGTAAGCAGATAACAGACACACTGTAAGATAATCCAATATAAGAAGGATTCCTATTCTTTGGTGGCAAATGTTCAGACAATAAGTTCAACAAACAACCTATGGTTGAACTTGTTGAACTTATCATCTGAACATTTCCTAAGCGAACTAGTCATCAAAGAGTGTTTAGTAAAGAAATGGTTGAAAATTGATTGCAGAGGAAGCAGTGAATGTGAAATAAATGATAGAATATGTAAACTTCGCTGATTATCCCACCCTGACAAAGTGTGAATTATAATATGTGGTGCTAATTATTTTACGATTGTCATATTAGAGTAATAACAGAAATTAGTTTCAATGTTTCAGTGTCAATTTTCCATAGCTTTACGCCTTGGTATACAATCTGCAGGAAGAGTTAATTACACTGTTAATTAATGAATCGAAACATATATTGTACATATATCATTGTCGTTGTTTTATACAATATAATGATTAAAGCAAATATTGTTGTTGACCACACTGTTGATCACGCCAATATTGTACCCTTCGGGAGAGCTACAGAGTGATGTACAGTAATGCCCTAAGTAATCGACTAAACAGCATAGTCATCTGAGAACATTGCTCCATTCATTATATAACATTCATAAGTATATTAAGCTTACCATGTCAAATCCAAGTAAGAAGACTTCTTTACCATCCTTTGATGCGTAGAAGTTAACCTTTCCTGCAAAATTGAGCATTATTTTTCCAATTTCGATGCTAACCACCGGTGGTTTTGTACTGAACATGCCCACAGATACAGTAGAGTTTGGATATTTCTTGCCAATCTGAAAATGAATATTCACTAGGTCAACAAATTTATAGTGAAATACAGTAATGCCCTAAATAATCGACTCCTTAACCACAGAAGAATTATGGGTAATTTTTTAGGATTTAGTCGGAAATATGGCTTGTTGCCATTCATCGGAAAGCTCTGTGAGAGCTTTCCGATGAATGGCAACAACCCATATTTCCGACTAAATCCTGAAAAATTACCCATAATTCTGCTGTGGTTAAGGAGTCGATTATTTAGGGCATTACTGTAACATAGGGAAGTCTTTTATCACATAAGTCATTCTTCCTGTGAAGGTTTCAGCCATCGCGGCCTTTATCAACAGTACAACGTACAAATAATATGATACATATTTGGAGACTCATACATGCACACGCGTATACATAGACAAGAGTTGGAGACTCACATAATTATGGACATAGCTCACATACCTGTGGTATGAGCTTCCCAATACACATTCCATTACATGTTGTGTTCAGCATTCCTCTATCTTTCGCTGGTAGCTGGAAATGAGAAATAATTAATCAAACTCAACAAGAGGTTGCACCACAGGTGCTGGGATACCCCCGTGATGAAAATTTAAATATGGGCAGGTCGGAAACCAAATTGTAAAAAAAAATGTGATGAACAGCCAAATTACTTGACAATTCTAACAAACGACATCCGGACAGAAATCCAACATTTTCAGATAAAGAAAGAGGGATAACTGTTGAGTGGAAAATGTGAAAAACATCAAATAACCCTCTTTTGAAAGCCTTCCTGATGATAAATCTGCATACCAAATTTCATTGAGATCCGATCACCCATGGTTGAGATGAGCGGATGGACGGACTGAGGACGCACACACGGCTATACGGACAGGAGGATGCATGTAATCCAGTATACTAAGATACTTAATTCCGCATATGTCCTTTAAAAGACTTAAATGATCATTGTCTAATGACCGCTGAAAAATCCCAAAGATGACTAAACGATACAGAGCATTCTGCTTTCCTATCAACTGATATACTATAGGTAAAAATGGCTGTTTGCACAGTTTAACCCCAGATTACCTTCTCACTATAGGTTTTTTTCATGTGCCACATCCAAGATTATGTAGCTCATCATGTCTCTAATATTTCCCTATGTCCTAACTTGTTGCTATACCGCAATGAACGAAGTGAATGGTGGGTATACTGGATTACATGCGACTGGTCCTCCATTCGTGTCAGTGCATCTGTCTGTTCGTCCATCCATCCGAGCAGATATCTCAACTGTTTGTTATCAGATCTCAATAATATTTGGCAATGATGTTGGTCATCACGGGGGCTTTGAGTGAAGTATCCAATAATGTTGATCATATTTTCTGTTCTAGAGTTAATCCTCTCTTTTCATCTGGAAATGTTGATTTTTCGTCCATCCAAGCAGATGTCGCAGCCATAGGTTATCGGATCTCGATGAAATTTGGAAAGGATATTGGACATCAGGAAGGCTTTGAAAGAAGTGTCTACTGATGTAAGATCATACAATATTTTTGCAGTAATTTACACAATCGCAAATCACAAACATAAACTTACGTCATTTGCCGTTAGGTTGTGTTTCAGGAAGCCATGTTTGTTTGCAGCATAGCAGACAGAATTGACTACGTAGTCCGACATCCAGATGTACATCATTTTACCAGCTGTGACATTCCCAGCCAGGGGTGGTGCAGCAAATGGAAACTTGGAAGCATCATTTTTCCATCTCATTTCCCCCTGAAATGAGCATTTTAATATATATTAATGTTATTTTCTACGTGGAACAATTAATTCTACTCAATCTCCATTTCAGCATTGATGATCGAAGTCGTATTACATAATCATATGAATGCTATGTTTACATGGGCAGAGGAGCAGGGGGTTTGCAGGGGCTCTATCCCCCTTGCCCTCAGCTAACACCAGTACAAATTCATACTTTACATATGGAAAAGTGCTCATTTGACGGTTGTGCCCCACTTGCTCTTCATTGATTGGCCTTCCCTCCATGTTCAGATTCAGGCTTATTAAAATCAGACTATTGAGCAATCTATGCAATCTATAGTCTAACACATTTGAACATCATTACTATTACCAATGCTATAAATAGCTCCTCCAAGCAATCTCTGCAGTATGACGTCAACGCGCACATTTCATATTTAAAAATAGTTTTATGATGGAAAGATAAGTCCTTTCGTTTCATTTTCGCGAGTAACAAATTCGATGCTAACTGTTGAAATTCTTGGAAAGAGTATTATTGGTGATTTCTCGATTCTTCATAGATGCTTTTAACATATGTTAGTTAGTTGTCGTAATCTCTAAATTTGTAAACAGTACTGTGTGAAATTAGCAATGTGACAGAAAATTTTCCTATGTTTAGCTAAAGTTTACTGTATAGTAATTTTCTGACGATCGACTGATTGGCTTCATCATTTAATTGTGGAATGCTTTTGTTTGGCTGAGACTGATGTCATGCTTCAAGGTACTCAATCCTATCAGACAGTCCCCATATCATCAAGTCACAACAACAACATTTCTTCAAAATATGCTTTAGTTATAAGAATCGATTAATTACAACAAAATAATGCCAACTACTGTCAACTATGGTATAAAATTTCCCAAAACGTGTAATTTTTCGACATGTTGTTAAATGAAATATGGCCGTATTATCACCTGATTATCACCAAATTTGGCTGTATTACCAATTGATTTTAGAGTTATCCATCTTCATCCACAATTTTGTTTGCGACTGTAGCCTTGACAAATTTTTCCAGGCTACAAATAAGTATATGTCTCAAGAAATAAAAAATTTCAAAAATCAATATCTGATCACTCTGAGCTTTGATGGGTGTGTTCCTCGACACTGATGAAATGTGTTTTACCCCCCCCCCCCAAGCCAAAGAAATAGTAACTTGGAAGCTTTATTCAGATTATGCATCTTTAATTATAATTCTTCAGCTTTTCTAGCCACATATAACCTTTCCCACTTAATTCTGTTAGAGGAAATCAATATATGTGATGTTTGTAAGATATTGCTTTCTAAAATTTCTGGCAAACTGAATTAAAAGTTCAAGATTTAATTATAATATGAATGCTTTATTATGCTGCTCTGGCCTGTTTATTAGACTGGTCAGTCTGCATGAATTGAGAGATGCATGGCCATACCTTATGCTCGGTCTGCAAGAAAGCCCCGGCTCGGAATAATGGTGCACTGATGAGTCTATAATCCAGGGTGAATTTGTGGTCAATGTCAACTGTCACTGGAAATGAAAAATGAAAATAATGTACAAGTTGAGCTTAAAAGCTGACATGTGGGAGTAAGTGTGTGTCTGGTTCATCATATGAATAGCTGTTGTGTCAAATATATCACTGAGAGCTTTCCGATGAATGGCAACAAGCCATATTTCCAACTAAATCCTGAAAAATTACCCATAATTCTGCTGTGGTTAAGGAGTTGATTATTTAGGGCATTACTGTATATCTGATCCAGATGTGATAACCCTGTCACTATGTTAGATTGAAAACAGGCCAGCCAGTCATTTTAATACTAATAGCGTGCTGATGAATTTACTTTTTACCATTTTAAAGTGTGGTGTTTGTGTATTGTGCCTGTGAAAATTGTGCATTAGACACTTAAGACCTCAATTTTAGGTATACTGAATGTAAACATTCTATGATGCCATTGAGTTCAGATGATACGTTTCTTGAACTTATTATCTGAACATTTCTTCCAATGAATTTGCATCTAAATTTCTGCACAGAGCAATGAGCAGACAACAGCTAGACAGGTTAAAAGATAATAGAAGTGCTGTGGGAGAATCCAGTCCATATAGAAAGGGTTAAAACATAACAACATCAATCTAGAATTAAAGGTACTCAATCCAATTAGATGGTCCCCATTTCATCAGATTCCAACAACAACACATTTTTTTGAAATGCTGCTTCAGTTATCAGAATCGAGTAATTGCCCAAAAATAATGCTAACCACAGTCAACTATAGTATAAAATTGCCCAAAACCTGTTATTTATCAACATTTTGTTAAATGAAATTTTGTCGGTTTGTCAAATACATGTATCTGACACAAAAAAAACACAAAATTTTAGTCAGAGAAAGTCTTCTCGTCGACTCTTTACTGGGCACTTAAAATTATCGGTGGTGAAAAATAATAGATTTCAAACATCGATATCTGATCACTCTGAGCTTTGATGGGTGGTTCCTCAACTCGATTCAAATATTTTTCATCGCCGAAGCCAAGGAAATAGTAATTTGTGAGTGTTAATTCAGATTATGCATCTTTAACATGATGAATCCTAAATAAATACAGATTTTTTGTTACTTTTTCCTTCCTCTAATTTGAAGAAGATAAAATGCATAACCGAGGTGACTAATGGATGAACATCACCAACTTCAACTGGGGAAATTCAATCTGATCATAGGCTCCCATAGCAGTTAACCCTTTACCCAACAGATGGGCCCTGTGCCAATGCATTCTCTTATATATGCGAGTCGACCATAGGTCGCCTCGCATATATAAGAGAATGCATTGGCTTAACACATTAAAAATTAAAAAATTGTTAAAGAATGTAAGAAAAAATGGTAAAAGTGTTTAAATTTTTTTTTTTAGGCCAATGCATTCTCTTATATATGCGAGGCGACCTATGGTCGACTCGCATATATAAGAGAATGCATTGGCACAGGGTATAACTGTAACTATCACAATGTGATCAAGGAGCCGGTTCCAATGATATCCATATTTGTATGGTTCTATTGAGACAGACCGAAGATATTTTAGGCTCTTGAAGCTTTATTTGGCCGGTTTTGGCCGGTTTGTTGGGTAAAGGGTTAAGGCCTAAGCAGAATGAGGTTCCCAGAGGGTGAATTTGATGATGCTAGCCCACCATGTAGGATAGCGTCACTAAGTTCACCCTCTGGAGACCTCATTCTTTAAATGACACACACACTATTTGCAGGCTTGGTACTAACTTGGAAGCTTTGCCAGTGATTTCTCTGCATCAGTATTCACAGCTTTTGTGGCTTCCTTGCACATCTGAATAAGATAAGAATTATCATTTCAGGCCTGTTGGTTAACCCTGTTTCCTTTTATTGCATTTATTTTTCATGTACAATTTCATTTTGTATCAATTTGTGTAACATACTGGATTGGAAATAATTTTTTTTACAATAATGATAATTTCAGCTATATTTAATTTGGATTTACATCTCAGAAAATGTGAAATTATGTGTTCCCAAAATGCAAAACAAGGGCTTTATGGCAGAAATGTTGCCACACTTTACGATTTTGCCACTATTGGCCATTATCCATAAAACATATAACTTTAAATATTGCTATAACCTCTGTGTGGCTATATGGGAGATCGTGAGTCATTAAACCTTACATGACGGGAGCTGCACAGGCACAACATTAAAGACCCTGTACCAATGCATTCTCTTATATATGAAAGTCGACCATAGGTAGCCTCGCATATAAGAGAATGCATTGGCCTAACAATTTTTTATCAATTTTTCATCAATTTTTCATCAATTTTTCTTACATTCTTTAACAATTTTTATAATTTTTTCTTACATTCTTGAACAATTTTTATCTTTTTTTTATAATTTTTTCTTACATTCTATAACAATTGTTATCATTTTTTTTATCATTTTTTCTTACATTCTATCTGATTCTAGGCTATAACAAATTTATAATTTTTTCTTATATTCTTTAACAATTTTACCGGTATCATTTTTTATCAGTTTTTCCTACATTCATTATAAAAATTTTTTTTTTTTTCTTACATTCTTTAACAATTTTGTTATCATTATTTCTTACATTCTTTAACAATTTTTTATCATTTAAAAAAAATTATTTTTACATTCTTTAACTCATTCGCTGCCACCCGCCATCACAGACGTACCCCCCCCCCCCCAGTGCCATGCATCCTGTACATATATCCATGTATTTCAGGTATATATGGGTAATACATTATATCTCAAGCAGTTTCTAATATAATTAGTTGAAACTTCACATGTATATAGACATAGGTATACCCTGTCGAATGCCGCCGTGGAGACGCCCACCAAGGTCACGTGACATTGGCGGCCATCTTGGATTAGTGGCTATTTGCCTGTATATGTACAGTTTGTGTGTGTATGAATGGGTGTGTTGTTTGTTTTCTAATTTTCAACCCAATTATACGATGACCAACAGTAAGGTACACGGGAGTAACCTATGTGAACCCACTTTGGACATAAAATAGGTCATGTGACCTTGGCGTCCATCTTGGATTTATGCAAGTTGCCACCTATTTGTAGCAAAATGAGATACAATGGCGCACTTTGTTGAGTTCGTGCTTTTGTTGCTTGAATATTCCCTGATAGGTACAATTCCAAATATACATGTAGATATATATAATATAACCATACCCATATGTATATATACCAGCAGGGGGACATATGACCCTGCTCCGCCCCTTATAAGTCACGTGATCTTGACGGCCATCTTGAATTTCAGGAAAATTGGGTTTTACGATGATTTATGTGAATTATATGGGTCACGCGGGCGTACGCATGGTTAACTCACCAGCATTATTAATTTAGTTGCCTGTTATCACCACTGGAAAACGACACAATAGACGAGGGTTGTTCAAAACCAGTAAAGGTGTATTATAAAAAATAGGTATAAGTATCTTATGCGCCGCAGGCGCCCCTCGATCATTAGAGTATAGAGGTTAGTTACCCACCCACCACCCCATCCCGCCACCCATAGTATCTTATGCGCCGCAGGCGCCCCTATAGAGGCTTCTGCCCACATAAATAATAGGTATAAGTATCTTATGCGCCGCAGGCGCCCCTCGATCATTATAGTATAGAGGTTAGTTACCCATCCACCACCCTATCCCGCCACCCATAGTATCTTATGCGCCGCAGGCGCCCCTATAATAGAGGCTACTGCCCACACAAATAATAGGTATAAGTAACTTATGCGCCACAGGCGCCCCTCGATCATTAGAGTATAGAGGTAATAACAATAACTTCTTCAGTACTGAGTCTTTTGCGAGCAGCCATTTTCGACTGATAACCACATGCTAATAACAATGACGCAATATTCCGACTCTGACTGTACCTCCATAACGTCAGAAATAGCATGACCTTGAGGACATTGTCGCTTTAAATTGTTCGCGCGCAACAGTACTACAGATAAATACATTGTACACTGTCAAACATGCCGGAAAGAATAGAGTTATATCCCATACATTAAACTACATACCAAATTCACGCAAAAATGCGCGATTGGCAGTGTCTACGAAGTTCGCATTTATGCGCGTTTGGCAGCGAAAGAGTTAACAATTATAAAAAAAAAAAAATTATAAAATTTGTTAGGCCAATGCATTCTATTATATATGCGAGGTGACCTATGGTTGACTTGCATATATAAGACAATGCATTAGCACAGGGTTTTCATAAAAAAATTCAGGAAGCACCAGTTATGAAAGGTTAAACCTTTCTTTACTAAACAATCATTGACAAGTAGTTCCCTTTTTAGAAAGGTTCAGATAATAAGTTCAACAAAGTGCATTTGTATAACAAATACCAAAAGATACCTGAGATACAACACATTATCCACATACACCCAAACGTACATGTATCATGAATGCTTGACACTGAGGGGTGCTGATTAACAGCAGTTAACATATGATGGTGACTTAAAATTATGTTGCTGGGATAGGAGTGTCAACCTTCATTGATACAAGAATGTGACATAATGTAGAACTTACTATGCTTCTCAACTGATCTTTGATCATGCCCTCCACTTTACCACGGAATAGATTGTAAATCCATGCAGCACCTCCATGGAATTTCACCCTCACTGATCCAGGGTCACAGGAACATCCAGCAGCAGAAATGGTTGGGCGGCCATTACCATCCTTCCCTTCAAAGAGCAGAAAACAAAAAGTTTTATCTTTGAAGGAACCAACTAAATTCAAACCATGACACTGTCAATACAAAACTTTATCACTATTTCCATAAATATTCAGTAAATCGATAAAAATTCCAAAAAATTCCATACACTTCCAACTTATTTAGTAGAAGTAAAATGAAGCAGTCTAATTATAACTAGACCAAGGTTTCATTACAGTCAAAACTCAGTCTAGAGACTGCAGCACTTAAATTGATTTCAGAGATGAACGGGGAATCACCAGCTGGCGACAGCACATTAATATTCATGTTTCAAAATGGCACGAATACTGTTTTGATTGACATGCGATAATGCCCACATGTGCTAACAACAATGGCCGTAACCTGTAGGTAGAATAGCTAAAACGTCTTTTCTGTGGATATAAATAAGCTTTGTAGAATATTCTCATGTTCTGGTTTCAGTGAATCATGAATGCCTATTTTATGCAATACATTCTTAATTGCAATGTCGAGAATTTCAATTTCGCCAAGTTCAGCCATGATGGATTCGTACAGTCTCACTTTATCCATCATTTCTGCTTTCCATAGTACTTATTTATAACAACAGTTGGTGGGGCTTGTGAAGAAGTGACAAAGTGTGAATAATTATTGGTTTTGCAGGAAGCTATTGATTGGTCGAGCAATGCATTCTTCGATGTGCAAGTAATTTCATTGGCATGATTTCTCCTGTTTGAAATAAGTTAATCCATGGAAGACCCTAGAACGTAAGTCGATTGAAATGAAAATATGGTCTAGTTTTAATTAGACTGATAATGAAGGTGACTAAATATCAAATAATGTTCAGATTATTCACCATATTTGTAAATGAGTGAGTTTATTAAGTCATAAAACTCAGGAATAGACACACTAAATAATGGAGCCCTATTTCTGATTTCAATTGAGCGCTTTGTGGTTATGCAAAAAAAAAAATTCTGGCAAGGGTTGGGGTGGAGCTAATTAGAGATTGTATGCCAATTTGAATAAATCCTGGTAATAACAATGATCTAATATCAATAATATTTTTGTTTAAATAGTTAGATATCTTCTGTAAACGTTCGGGTTAATTAACAAGTTATCTTAAATTCAAATTTAATAAATCCACCCATAAACTAAATTACAAATTTCCATGTACAAGATGTAATCAAGCTAATTGACGGATAGTGGATCGGCAATGCTTGGCACACATCATGTAAAGAATTATGTTGATATGGTGCGTGAACTCAAGCCACTCACTGACTATATACAATAACATTTAATAAATTAATAAGTATCTGGGAATATTATGCATATAATATAAAATTTATTTTATACATTTGCCTGAAAACTGTACATATGACGAGCGTTCTATTTTTGCATTCAGGTTATCTGCCATCTGTAACATTAATTCATACTCAGCAGACGGTCAAATAACGGAATCTTGTTGCAGAGAATATAGAAACCAACAATAACTTTTGTGTACAGTACATTAAATAATACTTATAATTGTAGCTCACCAAGGTTGACTGCTAAGCTGAATGATAGCCCGGAGACGCTAACATCAAATGACCCACTATCTGATATAGGAATACTGTAATAGAGATTTAATATTGTGTTTGTAAATTTCCCTGTCAGAGATGAACATATAGAATTTAACACATTAACCTTTCATGGCAGGAGCTGGTGCAGCATAAAAGATCATGTGCCAGTGCATTTCTTATGTATGCAAGTCTCCCATAGGGATCCTCGCATATATAAGAGAATGCACTTGCTAATAATGTCAAAGTAAATATTGTTAGGCCAAAGCATTCTCTTATATATGCAAGGCTCCCTATGGGAGACTCGCATATATAAGAGAATGCATTGGCACACGGTTCTCACAAAAACTTTCAGGAAGCTCCAGTCATGAAAGTGTTAATACATTTTGCCTAATCACAAACACATTTGTATGGTTGAAAAAAGAAAAAATTTACATCACCCTTGGGATCCAAATAAATATAGGGGTAATAAATTTCATTAGAAAATCCTCCTGTGTGCTTCTTATAATTTGGCCCCAATGGTAATTCAATCTTGGCATATTTCAACTGTGACCTCTATATATATATGAGGGCCCCTTCCCCCTCCCCCCTTGAGTCCGGAATCCAGTTTTAAAATGACGCTGGAATCCGGAATCCAGCTTCAAATTGACCCTGGAATCCGGAATCCAGTTTAAGAAACAAATACCGATTTCACGTCCAGTTTACATGATATTATAGATTAGTTTTGTGATACCCATAATATATGAGCAGGTCCCACATATAAAGGCACCCCCGTCTTGAACCCCGGTAGTGGAAACTTCACCAATGAGGTTCAGAGCAGTCTACCTTGCGGCAGTTTACAAAAATGTTAGGATAAGAGTAACAAAGGTATAGAATATGCGTCTAGACTTCCTTGGATTAACCGATCTTTATCACATTCCAGTGTAAAAACTAATAAATTAAACGCTCTTTATATGGGCGTGATATATTGACCCAGAATTAATACCCCGATGTGATAACACATGTAAAACCCTCGGGTGGACTCCAAACTCGAACCCAACCTGCACCGGATCAGTAATCCCAGTAAAACCAGTTTGGACTTACCAATGCCCTCACATGGGGACGCACATGGAAGGAAATCCCAACAAAAAAGGGGGACCCTATTCTATAGCGGAAATTGGCCGGCGGTCACCGAACACGTGGTCTCGGCCTGCACTCTGTGTTAGAAAACCCAAATACTAAATTAAGTTTAGAAAGTTGATACGTATCTTAAGCCACCACACATAAACCAATTCCGAATGATGGATGGACAGACGGTCGGACAGATCAATAACATAATGCGCACGCTCCACTAGAAAATGGGGGATTAATCGATGATTACATATTGATTTTTGATATATAAATATATGCATGTAGCACGGGAGTTGGAGCTCCCGATAATATGTATATATCCACTGGTAGTCAAACAATACACATCCATGTATTTGCATGCGTGTATATGGCCGCTTGGGTCCCAGATAATAATATTAACAATCATGTTTAACACATCGCATGTAAACCGCCAAACAAACCACATTTGAATTAATGTGTTTGATGATATAGCAAAGTGTCGGAGAGTAAACAGTTTTACATATAGCATGGTTGAAATCCACACACTATCCTGGCAAGGTTATATTGTTTTAACTAGCCATCGGAGGTACCGTTGTTTATATGTTGATGGTAGCCCAATATAACATACATATTTTTGAATTGTGGGTTAAGTTTATGCCCACAGCGCATTTTCACGGAAATATAATTGGCAGTCCATCATCCAAATTGTTTCGCTATGTCTTTGGGGCAATTTTTGAGATATGTTGTCGCAAATAATGACCGGAAAGATAAAGAGCACCGTATACAAACGAATATATACGGACTAAGTCCTATAAGAGTGTGCATCAGATTGGATCCCATATAAAATTCATGATATTATGATCTATTATGACCAAATGAGGAACCAAATCGCAATATTTCACCCGAAATGGAATCCGTTTATATAAATACATGAATCCGGAATCCAGCTTAATTTGTGTCTTGAATCCGGCATACGGGTCCAAAATGGGTCGAATCCGGCGTACGAAAAGGGGGGGGGAAGGGGCCCTCATATATGCTCTATATAAAATTTTCAAGATATAAACAGGAGAGAATAAATTAAAAGTGGGCTGTCCCAATGGGACTAAGGATACCCCCAATGGCAGCTAGTGGCAGAAATGTTTTACACACTCAAGATATGCTCTGGAAAGGTAAGTCAGACACTCACATAACTCCACACAAAAATTGGACAGACCTCATAATTGCAGATGCACAGGTTCCCATTATACTAAATATATGTGCCAATCTTTAAAATAATTGACCAAAAAATGTAAGAATACAACGTTGGAAAAAATTATGCATCTTGAGAAAATTTTCTAAGTAAAAAAAAGGGGGATAACTCCGCAAAAAAAAGAAGTTCGACTGACCTCATAATAACAGGTGCACAGGTTCCCATGGTACTAAATATATGTGCCAAGCTTAACAAAAATTGACAAAAAAATTGAAGTTGTGTCTAATAATATTATGCCCCAACAGACGCACAGATGGACGGACAGACAGCCTGACAAGCTTTAATATACCCCCATAACTCAGACTGATAATTTGTTCACTTTTGTAAAGCTAGTTACAATACATGGAGTTAATAATGGAAATTGCCCTGAATAAAGTAATACTTACAATGTATGGAGTTTGTAGTGGAAATTGCCATGAAGAGATATTCCTGTTCTGCTTGCCTGCCATCGTAGTCCATTGCTCAGGATACTGAGTGTACTGCTTGGTTTATTGAAGCCTGTTACACGAAGGCTGGAAATCAAAACAAAAATCTTATTATCGCATTATCAGTTTTTCCCATGCACACATTCCTCCATCTATGGTGGATCAAACTAATCCAGGCTGTATGAATTTTTCATTAGGATATTCAAATTTTTCCTACATATAATCAAACAATGAGAGTACCATACTTTCTTTTAAAGATGCATAATCCGATTAAGCGTCCCTCAATTACTATTTGTTTGGATTCGGGGGTAAAAAATATTTTGATTCGAGTCGAGGAACCCACCTATCAAAGCTCGATATCGATTTTTGAAATCTATTATTTTTCACCATCAAGAAATAATTATTAGTGGCCGACAAGCCGATGGTCTCAGACCAAATTGCGAATGAAGATGGATAACTCTAAAATCAAGAGGCTCTCTGTTGATAATAAGGCCAAATTTCATCGAACAACATGTTGATAAATCACATGTTTTGGGCAATTTTATACTAGAGTTGACAGTGGTTAGCATTATTATTGGGCAATTAATCCATTCTGATAACTGAATAGAGCATTTCTTAAAATGTTGTTGTTGTTGTTGCTGTTGGAATCTAATTATATGGGGACCATCGAATCGGATTGAATACCTTTAATTAATTCAAGTTAGTTAAAAAGAATTATTACATTCCTATGTGTGATTTACCTTGATTTCTCGAGTGATTATAAATGATAATTTCACTAGTGAATTATGTTGCTTTAACTAGCAAGTTATTTATTCATACGCCCTATAGAAATGTATGTGTCATGTGAATAACGGCGGTATTATTCAGATTTATGGTAAATCAGATGTTTATAGTGGAATATAATAAACAGAATAATCACTTGATTGAACTGGTGATGTGAAATAATAAATTCAAGGCAGGGACTATTTTGTAAAACACTCGAGTGCAATTCACTCTCGTGTTTGTACAACATCCCTGCCTCTCATGAATTATTACAAGTCACCAGTTCAATCAAGTGATTATTCTCTCTATAAGCCAATTTTCCACCCACCAGGAGTATAAAACATGAAATTGAAATTCAATCAATGTCACACACCACAAATTTGCACCATGAAAACCTCATAATAATACCAGTTTAACGCCTTCTAAAGTAATGCCCTAAATAATCGACTCCTTAACCACAGCAGAATTATGGGTAACTTTTCAGGATTTAGTCAGAAATATGGCTTGTTGCCATTCATTGGAAAGCTCTCAGTGAGAGCTTTTTGATGAATGGCAACATGCCATATTTCCGACTAAATCCTGAAAAATTACCCATAATTCTGCTGTGGTTAAGGAGTCGATTATTTAGGGCATTACTGTATACCAAATACTCATTGATGTGTAGTTCCCTTAGGAAATGTTCAGATAGGTCATTTGTTGAACTTATTATCTGAACATTTCCCACCAATGAATATGAATCCTTCTGCTCTTGATTTATCTGGGTTTTTTTTGTCTGTCGTCTGCTTTATATCATGAACACCCCTCCAAATTAATAATAGACTATTTCAATATACACTGTTATAATTGGGTGGGAGAATCCATTTAGTATAGAAAGGGTTAATAATAATCAGTATAACCATTTATTTGGGAACATTCATTAATATTCACCGATATTAATGGGTAAGGAAACCATACATGCTCTTTAATTACCATAGGTTATCTTTTTTAATTTTTGGGCGCGTGACAAAAATTCAAATATGATAAAATTGCCTCTTTTGAAAGTCGATAACTGATAATCAAAATTACCTACATGTATGTATATATGGACTAAAACGATGGACTAAAATGATCAACCTCATTATTGTCCCCAAAAAAAAAAGTTTGGTATGTGGATGACTCACATGAAAATGCAAGTTACTTTTGTAGGTCTGAAGCGACCATTTTTGTATAGAATTATGCCCCTTTTCGACATTATAGAATATGTTGATTAGTTATCGTGCCCCTTTCGACTATGCCTGATTGCTATCAAATTTGGAATGTGGATCATTCACATGGAAATACAGTTCAAGTTCAAACTTTTGATTAAGAAATTCCTGATTATTTCGGTGTCCAAAAGATAACTTTATCCTTCCAGTTATTGGATTGCTTTCAGTCAAGCAAACAAGCTGTGTTAACCCTTTACCCAACAGAAGGGCCCTGTGCCAATGCATTCTCTTATATATGCGAGTCGACCATAGGTCGCCTCGCATATATAAGAGAATGCATTGGCTTAACACATTAAAAATTATAAAATTGTTAAAGAATGTAAGAAAAAATGGTAAAAAGTGTTAAAAAAAGATTTTTTTTAGGCCAATGCATTCTCTTATATATGCGAGGCGACCTATGGTCGACTCGCATATATAAGAGAATGCATTGGCACAGTGCATAACTGTAACCATCACAATGTGGTCAATGAGCCGGTTCCAATGATATCCATATTTGTATGGTTTTATTGAGACAGACCGAAGATAATTTAGGCTGTTGCAGCTTTATTTGGCCGTTTTTGGCCGGTTTGTTGGGTAAAGGGTTAACAGGAGGTACAGTTCAAGTTCAAATCAAAATTTATTCAATGATTCTTGCCATAATTGAAATTTCTTGTTTAAAAAATAGCTAATGGTTAAAAAAGGCCTTGGCCTAAAAATATGGTACCAGTCATTTGCATAATGAGGTCCACAGAGGGTGAATTTAGTGACTCTACCCTGTACACAGCAGACCAGAAACACTAAATTCACCCCCAGGAGACTCATTTTGCTTAGGCATAATCTCCTCTGGAAAGTATCTTCATTATCAAATTAGTTTCCATATCCCAATCTCTTATATCACAACATTAGCACAATACATACGATATGCTCAATGGGTGCAGCACCATCTTCAACATCTGGGAACTTAACCCTTTGAGTGCCAGGTCGATTTTTGTATCAACCCATATACCCTGTGCCAATGCATTCTCTTATATATGCGAGTCGACCATAGGTCGCCTCGCATATATAAGAGAATGCATTGGCCTAACTTTTTTTTTTTTTCTTATATTCTTTAACAGACTTATTTTGTAGGTTAGGGCCGATGAGATCGGCCCCTGGCACTCAAAGGGTTAAACCTGTCCCATAGCAGATGAGGCCATGCAGAATGAGGTCCCCAGATGGCGAATTTAGTGATGCTAGCCTGCTGCCCCCCCCCCCCCATGTGCAGGGTAGCATATCTAACTTCACCCTGTGGGGACCTCATTCTGCATATGTCCAGCACCAGGCCTGAAAAGGCCAATGGTACAGAAAATTTAGTTGTATGGCATCAAATGGGATGTGGCATCTTTAAGTTTATCCATATTTTGTTAATTTTTTTACATACCTTGTTAGGTCATATGACACCTTGCCACTGCGCCCATGCACATCAGGAATCTTGAGGGTTCGAATCTGCTTAGCAAGTTGGTCTATTGCAACCTGATCAGCTGAAATATGGGAGAGACAAATATTAAAACAATTTCATTCTTTAATGACCTATTAAATTGAGCAGCGTTTCACAACTATAGAAAGCCAAGATATTAATTAACTTTCGGGAATAATTTACTTTATAAGAATTTTATGAAACTTTTGGCAATATCAATGCAAACTATCTATCTAGAATTACCTGTCAACTCCCTTTTTGGGCATTACAGACAGGGTCCAGGTCTCGACTGTGGTCAGTGCTTTGGTGGGCTACTCTAACCTACAGCCGGGTTCTTTAACGTGCACTATAGTCACCCATGTACACGGGTCAGCCATTTATGTCGGCTCCCGATCCGACATAGTGTACCGCACTCACGACAACATACCTGGACATGATGTCGCCATGAAGGGAAGTCAGTTTTGTATTCAGATATATATTGTGTGATCACGAATGAGACTTTTCAGTCATACAACGTGGTAATCTGACCAAGTTTGGATTTTTTGTCAGAATTCTGACCGGGAATCAATCCCCGGACCTTTAGCACGAGAGACCAGTATGCTATCCACTCAGCCACTGACTTCACCACAGATCAGCATGCTACACCACAGATCAGCATGCATTCAGACCAGAAGGGGGTGGAGAGAGATGGCCTGATGAGTTATGTTGGCATCATCCATTGATTGTTGACCTTGACACAAAATTTGGAAATTCTTGGGAAAAAACAACGAAAGTTGTAAATTCTAAATATGAATAGTCTCGAAATTGTTTTAAATAATGTTTTGATATCTATAAATGCTATAATTTACGTTATTTCTAAAAGTTATATGTCCAAAGTATGAAAAATTCATTTTTGGTCTGAATTTCATTACAGCTTATAAATTGTTCTTAACAAACCAATGATTGTGATTTTATTGTTCTATTTTTATAAAATTCAGAAGAACATGACATTACTATAGGAAGGTATAAAGTCAGGGGTCCACAGGGGTACTCAATGGTACACAGGGGTACTCAAGGGTGCACAGGGGTTCTCAGTGCTGCACAGGTGTCCTTGAACTTTTAAAAATTGTATTATCTATTACAACAAGGACCTTGGTCCCATTTATCAAGGTAATCACAAGAATTCTTAAAAACTGTCTTCCAAAACACTATTTTTCAAAATGTCAATTTTGTTGAGAGCACTATGCCTTCCTTAGATATTATTCTTCAGAACTAAATTCCATAAAATATAATAAGGCAAAACAATAGCTTGAGAAAATCTAATCCCAAATTAAAAACCTGGTCCTTTTCTCAAAAATGTCAATTGTCAAGGGTGAAGATGAATGGAAAAACCTATTAATGTTGGAAATCCAGCAGGTTCGTGTTTCAGTGGAAATTCAATAGTGGATTCCCTTCTCCACCCACAATAGATAACATATAGGTACATCCCTACTTTAGTCTCAATACAAATTCTCAAATGCATGTAAGAATAAAGACTTTACTTCAAGTCTGAGTTTAGTGTGCCTGTCATTTGCAGAATGAGGTCCCCAGAGAGTGAATTTAGTGACGCTATCCCACGTAGTGGGCTAGCATCACTAAATTCACCCTCTGGGGACCTCTTTCTGCTTATGACTCATCTTCTCTGGAAAGTTTCGTTATTATCAAATTTCTATAGAAACTTCTTCACATAGATTCTATTTCTTTTTTAGTTTAGTTTTTCTTTGTCCCCAAATTGGCAGACGAAACATTGCATAATCGAGTTTCCCAATTGGTGTACATCACAATATTCACCATTTGAAAACTTCAATCTGAGTCTCTGTCTCCCATAGCAGATGATGCCATGCAGAATGAGGTCGCCAGAGGGTTAATTTAGTGATGCTAGCCTGCTATGCAGGATAGCGTCACTAAATTCACCCTCTGGGGACCTCGTTCTGCAAATGACAGGAATGCTATAATCAGGCTTGCTATACTTGAAGTATTCTTACCATAAGTCAATCCTTTGGCTGTTATTTGAGCTCGAAGGCCTGGATTCTCAGCTACTTCAGCTGCTGTCAAGCATGCACCAACAAACAATAGCATCAATGAGTTATTCATCTTCGATACTCTGTTTCACCTGTGAATTGTTCCAAAAAAATACAGTAATGCCCTAAACAATCGACTCCTTAACCACAGCAGAATTATGGGTAATTTTTCAGGATTTAGTCGGAAATATGGCTTGTTGCCATTCATCGGAAAGCTCTAACTGAGAAAATTACCCATAATTCTGCTGTGGTTAAGGAGTCGATTATTTAGGGCATTACTGAAGTTAAAAGGCCCACTTAATTTTCGAACCCCAGATCACATTATATAAAATATGCCATATTATATACCATTTGAAACAGGAAGCTCCAAAGCATTGTATTTTCAACTTATTCGATGCAATAAACTGTGAACATGTTGTTTTTGTTGAGAAATCGATGTCTGTTCTGTGCTAAAGTTTCTACACAAAAGTTGATTATTTTCAATGGAAGGGGAATAACTCTATATATTTAGATAGAGTTATTCCCCTTCCATTGAAAATAAACTAGTTTGAATTATGTTGCATTCTGGGAGCCATAACAGGGGAAACGATATTATGATTTCAGCTATTTTTTCTATATTGCTCTTCTGAGTCACAGACGTTCCAAATGGTGATGAATTATAGTATTTTAATCATATTTTATGGCATAGATTGTTATTAAAACCGTATATCAAGGCACTATAAACAAAATAATTGGTGACTCGAAAATTAAGTGGGGCCTTTAAACCTTCTATACTAAACATCATTAAATAAATATGGCTCCTTCTGCACTTTTATTAATCTGTTGTCTGTTGTTATCACCTTAATATTCCTCCAAATTAATAATGGACCATTCCGATGTACAGTTTTTAACTGGATGGGAGAATCCATTTTGTATAGAAAGGGTTAAACAGACATGGCTTATTTGAACCTCCAGATAATGTGTATGTAATTTGGAAGGAATGATATCCTCCGAAAAAATCTTGCCGAAGTCATGGCAATTTTCCAGCTATGTTCAAATTTTCATACAAAGCTGACACAAATGCTCTTAATTTTTACCATAACAGAAATAGATTAATGAGAATTAGTCTTTATTATATGCTTGCCTTCTAAAATAGCAGAAAATTACCAAAATGTAGGACGCCATATGTATCTCTTATAAGCCGCAGTGAAATACAATTTCATTATTTTATTGTAGCTTGCCAGCGACCAGTTGTTTCTTTCCGAGTATTATTCAATTTGTTGCACTATTAAAAGTGAATAACTTTGAGCATTAAAGGTACGGTTGGCCTTGGCGGTGGGTATCCTGTGAAAATATTTCCACCCGTCAAAATCCGCCACAAACAGAAAGAACAACAAAATGTAGACAGACTTTGTCCGTATACAAATAAGAAATATCGCATAAACAGTATGTTATTGTCATATTTTTGACCATTGTTATGTAAACAAAGGCATAAAAAGTAACTTTTCTGGTGTGTGTTTATATTATGATGGTAAACATAAAGAGCGTTCTTTGTGGGTGAATTCCTGATATGGAACGAATAAAGAGCGTTTATGCCATTTGTGTGTGATTAGCCAGCAGCATTGTGCTGTCTTCTGTAACACAATCAGACTCTTGCTTAGGTGAAATATAGTAAATCTTTATGATAACATGCTTTTTACGCGATGGTCATGGTATATATGAACGAAACTGTATGCGTTTTAATGTTTTTCTGTTCACGGTGATTGGAACAAATATGAATATTTTCGACAACTAAGGCCTCACGTGCCTTTAATAAGGTGCATAAAATAATAAGATTACCTACAGTTTTTTGTTTGAATGCCTGAAACATCTCATTTGTGGCTGGAAGGAAATACAAATTTTCACTCACGGCCACTTGTGAAAATTTGATATACATGTAGTTTATATATAAGTTATAATAATCAATGTTCCATATATGTGGCTTTTCCTTTTTTGTTGGGAAATTCGATTTGACATTTTTGACATCCAATGCGTGTATTCCTGATATAATAGGTGAAATAAAACACTTTTTAGGTCAGTCATGTAAAATAACTGTGTTGTCGAATATCAAAGCCGAAAACCTTTCGCTTTTAAAGCAATTTGCACTTTTCTGTTTTCAGATAGAACGATTTGTGACGAATTCGCTATTTCAGTTTCATGCTAAAATGGTCAAGTACATAGAACAATTAAGCATGCGTTCAATGACCATTTTCATTAGGTCTATTGTACATATAACAGCATGCATTTGATATGTTATCTCAATATATATATATTATGTATATAACGGTGATATGTTCACAATTAGACCAGTGTATTACGTATCTCGCTGCATCCAAATTTAAATATGTGGTCACCTGATAACATGCAGTTACTATTATTGTGAAATCATTTGTCGTGCAATGGTGTATGTGGTGTCTGGTATGATTATGCAGCAATTAATACAATAATCAATTAACGACCATGGCTTGGCACAGTCAGTCACTGGTCTTGTGAATAGTCCCCCCATTTAGTTCACCAGACTGCGATATTGCCCTTTATTTATATTTTTTTATAGAGAGTATTGGGGGAGGGGGCTAACCCCAGGACTCTCGAAAAGAGCTGATAACACTAACCCCTGAAGTATGCACGTCTCTCCTATAAGTACAAGGAGTGTTCATTAAAGGGCGTGTCAGATCCAGTATACTGCGTTGTTAGTAAGGGTGTACTACAAAGGAGAAGGAAAATGCCGTGTGAACATTATGACTTATTGGGCAGGTTATTGATTATAGAAAGGCAAGCAATAAAACTCTGAACAATGTATTTTAACTAATTTTAATCAAACAATTAAAACACTAATTAGAAATTAGAACACATGCACCAATATGTACATGACTGCTGTATATCATAATAATAATCAATCCAATTAATTACACGAATGCGACAGCGAATTAGTTTCAATGCAAGGGACAATTATTACCCTGAACACTGTACTGTTCCCTGGGGACAATGTGAATAGGGGTTTCATGTGATCTACATTAATATATTTTGGAACTTCTGTCAGTCTGTCTGTATGTATGTGTCTTATAGACTCAAAAACTGCTCGACCGATCCCACTCAAATTTGGTATGTAGGCCTAATTTGATCCCGGGAACAATATGGGTGGGTCCAAATTCCAATTATCCTTGACCTTGACCTCACTCATATACGCTCATATAGGCATGTTTCTGGACCTCAACAGATCCGACTCAAATTTGGTATGTAGACCTACTTTGATCCCAGAAACAATATGGGTGGGTCCAATTTCATGTTCGACCATGTCCTTGACCTTGACCTCACTCATATAGGCATGTTTCTGGACCTTGACCGATCTGACTCAAATTTGGTTTGTAGGCCTACTTTGATCCCGGGAACAATATGGGCAGGTCCAATTTCATGTGCGACCGTGTCCTTGACCTCGCTCATATACGCTCATATAGGTATGTTTCTGGACCTCGACCGATCCGACTCAAATTTGGTAGGCCTACTTTGGTCCTGGGAACAATGAGTGGGTCCAATTTCATGTGCGGTCATGTCCTTGACCTTGCTCATATAGGCATGTTTCCAGATGCTGTATATTCTGCCCAGAAGGAGTCGACCACAAAGAAATCCCTAAATAGCCCGGACGAAGTCACATCAGCTAGTATAACATATTTATCAACCTATTTTCATACCACAATCCCACTGGGGTGTTTAACAAAAGCGAGCATAATTTTAGGTTCCAAACCACTGCAGGGCTTTATACACATGACAAATAATAAACATCCTGAATGTTCATCTCAATCATTCTACAATTTATAGGCTACTCAAATATACATGTCTGATAAACGAAAGATGCTGGAGAAACACAGAGTGTAATGACATTAAACTAAACAATATTACTGGAACTTTTAACATTTCCATGACTGGAGCTTCCTGAAATTTTGTGAAACCCTGTGCCAATTCATTCTCTTAGGAGCCTCGCATATATAAGAGAATGCATTGGCCTAACAATATTTACATTCACCTTGTAAGCACAGTACAGAATATTTAATGCTGCACCAGTGCAGCTTGATCTTGTCATGAATGCATTGGCACAGGGTTTTTGCAAAATTTCAGAAATCCCCCAATCATGGAAGGGTTAATATTCAGGGATGTCAATCCACGATGTTATAAAATTGTATGAAGTATTCAGTATTCACAAGTTTTCAGTAGAGGTATATATATAGCAATAAAACTAATGACTGATTATTACTTACCTTGAGAGTTAACGTATGTGCTCCTCAGTCCCTGGTAGAATCTTCAATGACAGAATAGATACAAGACAGAAATGAATCAGGAAGCTTGATAACTTTTAAACTGTGACAAACCAGGAAGCTTGTTCGAAATACGATAGCTGCACACTGTACTGTCTAGGCAATCAATATTCTAGTCAATAAATTTTCACACAGTGTGCCTATATATAGAAGAAAAAGTTTGGGGATTCCCCTCACACAATCTCTATCTTTCCCCACAAATTAAGATATTCCCCAGTTTACACAGAAATTTAATGAAATAGGTTTTCTGATAACTTCCACACAGAAACAACTGCTTGATTTGACAGGTGTTATAATACAACATATATCTCCTGATGCATAATGCAGTGCATGTAATATACCAAGAAGAATGAAATATATTTATAGCTGAAATAGTTTAGTATGTTCTGGTCCATTTGATTTGCACAGTGGACACAAACAAACACCTCATATCCCAAACATTGTTGACATGAAGTGATATAGTATGGTGCTTATCTTTATGAAGTAAACAAGCAAGCTTACAATAACAATATGACAATCTATAATTAGTTATAGATATTATAGTGACCGCTCAATTACCCACACCATATTAGTGAACAGATGATTCTATCATGTTGATAATTCATACATATTATGGTGTGGAGTTTGAACTTTGAACCCTTTATGAACCATTTGCTACTGACGTTTACTCTTTCATTTATTTATTTATCCACTTGTAATGATATTAAGATAACACCTCTGGTCAAGTGGCCCTGGTAATTTGCTATGTTGGTGGGGACTGCTGATTTAGCTGTGATATTGGTATCGCAAAGTGATACTGTTAAAGTGATGTGAAACACTCCGATCAAGTTATTTTCATAAATTTGATATCCAAATAGCAGAAAACAGTGTCAATGTTATAAACGAATTACATGCAGTGACTATTATTCATGCAATCAGTGCCATAATGTTTATGTCCAATAATGTGTCCCGAATAAATTAGAAAATATTTAAATTTGTGTGTAGTTCAACCGTTGTGTTTTCTGATATATTACAGTCGATATGGTTGGATTTTCGACAATCTTAGTTCATATCTACATTCTTCCAATTGGGATAATGTTCGGACACTAACTGATTGGTTTTATTCAATGAAATAAGTCCACAATATGTCTAACCCTTTACCCAACAGAAGGGCCCTGTGCCAATGCATTCTCTTATATATGCGAGTCGACCATAGGTCGCCTCGCATATATAAGAGAATGCATTGGCTTAACACATTAAAAATTATAACATTGTTAAAGAATGTAAGAAAAAATGGTAAAAAGTGTTAAAAAAAGATTTTTTTTAGGCCAATGCATTCTCTTATATATGCGAGGCGACCTATGGTCGACTCGCATATAAAAGAGAATGCATTGGCACAGGGCATAACTGTAACTATCACAATGTGGTCAAGGAGCCGGTTCCAATGATATCCATATTTGTATGGTTCTATTGAGACAGACCGAAGATATTTTAGGCTGTTGAAGCTTTATTTGGCCGGTTTTGTTGGGTAAAGGGTTATTAGAGAGTACCTTTATTTATTTTTCCAGTTTTTGGCAAATCAGAGTGATTAGAGGAAAAGCCAGTATCTGCATGAAACCATCGAGAACATATATATTCTAAAATATTTTAACCCTTTCTATACTAAATGGATTCTTCCATTCAATTATAAAGTATACCTTGGAATGGTCCATTTATTTGGAGGGATGTTCAGGTAATAAATATCGACCAAAAAAATGACTGTAGGATAATACAATCGCAGAAGAATTTATATTAATTGGTGGGAAATGTTCAGATAATAAGTTCAAGAAACATTTATTGAACTTATTATCTGAACATTTGTAAGCGAACTACTCGTCAATGGGTATTTAGTATAGAAATGGTTAATACTGTTGCAAAATGATCGGAAGAGTCATCTTGATTATGGTCAATTTGCAACAACCAATGCAGATATGTTTTATCCATTTCATGACAAGAGCTGCGCTGGTGCAGCATTAAGATCCTGTGCCAGTGCATTCTCCTATATATGTGAGTCAGGGAGGCTCTCATATATAAGAGAATAGATTGGCCTAAAAATATTGACCTTGTAAGCCAGTGCATTCTCTTTTAAATGTGAGGCTCCCTATGGTCGACTCGCATATATAACAGAATATTTACACTCCCACATGCATTCACGCTGTGGAACATGAATGCAGGTTGTTGGTTGGTCGAAATTACATCGTGTAGACGCAACTTGCAACGGGCTACAAGAATAACATTGGAAATGAGTGCTGAATGTTCTTCTAATCTGCCAGTTGACTCGGTTGAGTGTAAATATAAGTAATGGATGGTGATTTTGTTGCATTCCATTGAGTATGGATGCAAGTTGGGCTGACATTTTTATGTGTGAATGCGTTCCACACAAGATGTCAAACCACTTGCATCCATACTCTATGGAACGCAAGCAAATCATCATCCATTTCTTACATGTACTGGCAGTCTGGCACTGGATATTTAATGCTGCATCAGCGCAGTCATGGAAGGGTTAAATATTCTTGACTGTTTTATACAATGTATTTTCTTCGATTCATTGTATTAGTCAAAGACCTATAAATTGACAATTTATGAAAAATATTAAATGATATTTTTTCTTAAAGGCACGGATGGTCTTCATGGTCGATATGCTGTTAAAATAGTCACACCCATTAAAACTGCCATAAACAGAAAGAATATTAAAATATAGACATATTTTGTTCTTATACCAATCATAAATATTGTGTAAATAGTATGTTATTGTAAAGTTTGTATGCTGTGTTATGTAAACAAAAGCCAGGTTCTGTAACCTTTTTGGCTTTTTATACATGACATAGAGTATGAACTTGACAATAACATACTATTAACGCAATATTTATGTCTATATTGTAATATACTTTCGGAATATGGCGGTTATAATGGATGTGACTATTTTAACAGCAATACCCACCACGAAGGCCATCCGTGCCTTTAACATCACTATTTTCCCACCAACATCATAGCTAAATCAGTAGGACCACACCAACATCATAACAAATCAGAGGGATCATTTAACCAGGGTTGATAATAGGAAACAATTAACTACCCATGAGTTAGTATCAAGTGTATCTTTTCTTTAACCCTTTACCCAACAGAACGGCCCTGTGCCAATGCATTCTCTTATATATGCGAGTCGACCATAGGTCGCCTCGCATATATAAGAGAATGCATTGGCTTAACACATTAAAAATTATAAAATTGTTAAAGAATGTAAGAAAAAATGGTAAAAACTGTTAAAAAAAGTTTTTTTTAGGCCAATGCATTCTCTTATATATGCGAGGCGACCTATGGTCAACTCGCATATATAAGAGAATTCATTGGCACAGGGCATAACTGTAACTATCACAATGCGGTCAAGGAGCCGGTTCCAATGATATCCATATTTGTATGGTTCTATTGAGACAGACCGAAGATATTTTAGGCTGTTGAAGCTTTATTTGGCCGGTTTTGGCCGTTTTGTTGGGTAAGGGTTAATATTTTTGTATTGATTGAGTATAAAATAATAATTTTGAGTCAGAGAGACCAGTTAACAGGAGCTTCCGTCATTAGGAAATATTTTGGGACAAAAATTGTGGCTATTTTAAAGTAATGTGAAACACTCCACTGATGTGTTCAGAGCAGAATAAAAAAAGACTCAAGTAAAAATATGTCATTTTCATAAATTTGATCAACATTTCTTAGTCTTTGGGTATAAACAATATTTTATTTGAGTTGAGGAACCCACCTTTCAATGCACAGAGTTCGTTTTTTGAAATCTGTTTATTTTCTATACATCAAATTCCATATGTTGATGCCTGATTTTAACTGGAATTCTCCAGCATGTGTCAACACAAATGTAAACAAACATTTTCTTTCACGTGTGATTGGCATGGTATTATAACATGTCAATTTTAAGATATAAAATATGAAAACTGAATCTAGAATAAGTATAACTATGTATACAAATGAACTATTACAACGATGCTGTTAATTTGGGTTTCTGGTGATTATTTTCATTATCTATTAATCCGAAATGCAACTTTGAAGCAACCATGAACCGGGGCCTTGCGTGCCCTTCCAAACTCTTGCTTCGGCATCCACACATATATTTCTGGTAGAATTTTTGCTAGACTGTTCGAAGTGGATAAAATAGAGATTTTAAAAATAGAAATCTAATGAGCTTTGAAGCATGGGTTCTTCAACTCAAATCAAATATTTTTTTACCCCATAGCCGAAGAAATCGGATGGGGTATCTTAAAGTCTTATAAGAGTAGATACATCCTGTATATTAATATTTTGTGTGTTTTTGACCTATTTTGATCACAGGGACATGAGAAATATTTATGTTTAATTTGATGCACAAAGATTAAAAGTCATTTTAATAAACAAGTTGGACTCAGATTGATCGGCTATAACTTTGTCGAATTGTAGTACATATGTGCTGCCAACAAATTTGCCTCACACAAAATCTGACTGCCAATAATAGTGAAAATAAAAACATGATTTTCAAAACTTTATTCAGTAAATAAAACACTTGATAAATATTAGATTATAGAGATATGTAATTATATCAATAAAGGTCCTTTTTCTGTAAAATATATTACAAGATTTCCGAAGAAAATATCACAATAATTGAAAGACAAATAATGATGATAAAATTTACAAGAGTATGTAAGAACATGAGAAAATTAATATTTCTGCAGTGCCAAGTAACATCCGTACTGTGTACAGAGGTCATATGCATAATGCATGTGCTGTTTCCGCAATGAGTACGGACCTACTTCAGTCAATACAATCAAGGTCAGTTGTAGCTAATTTGAAATAACTAACCAGCAGTAAAGAGCTTATTCCAGCTAATGCAAACTAAGTGTTATTTGTCAATTGAACTGAATGTGATACGTCCATTCCTCATATCAAAAGAGTTAAACAATGAAATGTGGGATGGAAAAAAAATCACTTATTTAAGAGAATACTGTGTGGGATTGTATTACTAAATTCACTCTCTTGGGACTCATCCTGCAAATGACAAGACACACTATTTTCAGGCTTGACAATACACTTATGAGAACAGGTATCAAATTTTAAAATGTGAAGGCATGATATGTGGAGAATAAAGTTAGTGGAGTTTGTGACAATGGATAAATGATGTAACCTGAGATTCATGTTCAAGCTCCAGGGTTGACGCTGTCGTGGCTGAATTTGGTCAATGGCCAAGCTTTTATCAAAAACAGCCTGAGAAAATTCCATCTGGCAAGACATTTTGTCCACAAAGTTTTAACCCTTTACCCAACAGAAGGGCCCTGTGCCAATGCATTCTCTTATATATGCGAGTCGACCATAGGTCGCCTCGCATATATAAGAGTATGCATTGGCTTAACACATTAAAAATTATAAAATTGTTAAAGAATGTAAGAAAAAATGGTAAAAAGTGTTAAAAAAAAGATTTTTTTTAGGCCAATGCATTCTCTTATATATGCAAGGCGACCTATGGTCGACTCGCATATATAAGAGAATGCATTGGCACAGGGCATAACTGTAACCATCACAATGTGGTCAAGGAGCCGGTTCCAATGATATCCATATTTGTATGGTTCTATTGAGACAGACCGAAGATATTTTAGGCTGTTGAAGCTTTATTTGGCCGGTTTTGGCCAGTTTGTTGGGTAAAGGGTTAATCCTATAATAAGCAATCACCTCTCAGAATATCACCAGATCTCTCAAACTCTTACACTCATCAACCCTTCTATGACTGGAGCTTCCTGAAATTTTGCACAAACCCTGTGCCAATACATTCTCTGATATATGCGAGTCTCCCAAAAGCAGCCTTGCGTATATAAGAGAATGCATTGGCCTAACAATATTTACCTCCTTGTAAGCCATGGGCCAGTGCATTCTCTTGTATATGCAAGGCTCCCTATGGGAGACTCACATATATAAGAGAATGCACTGGCATGTGATTTTTAATGCTGCACCAGCACAGCTCCAGTAAGGAAAGGGTTAATGACTAATCAGTATTTGCACGTCCGTGTACAGTAATGCTCTAAGTAATCGACTTCTTAACCACAGCATAATTATGGGTAACTTTTCAGGATTTAGTCGGAAATATGGCTTGTTGCCATTCATCAGAAAGCTCTCGGCGAGAGCTTTCCGATGCAACAAGCCATATTTCCGACTAAATCCTGAAAAGTTACACATAATTCTGCTGTGGTTAAGAAGTCGATTACTTAGAGCATTACTGTATGTCTGGATAACAATTTACCAGAAGTCACACATGTTTATTTATCAAAACAATGATTATTATCTGCAATTACCAGTTTAACAGTGGTTTAATGGTATTTACAGTCTATTGGTGCACATGTGCATAGTCAATTTTCTCTTCTCGAAATTCATCAGTTATTTTTTTTTTGGAAGTTCGCTTTATTATCTTGCTTTGGTTTTTGTCTACTGTTTTTTTTTTTATTCAGTTATTTTAGTTTTGATTTTCTTACTGACCCGATATCTTGGTTTTTCAATTTGGCCAAAGAATTTTCTGGCCAACACGAACCCTGTTTTGAACGGCGATTTGAGTCATGATATGGTTGCAAATTTTTCCTATTCTATTAGATTAGATTAGGTTTGCACACACATGGTTTGTTGATAAAATAGTAACATGTAGCATCCAGGCAACTGTGTTGCATTGGCCTGTTGTATTGGATCCATTAATCAGTTTACATCCGTCCATTGCGTTGTAATGCACAGCTTCCGATAAATTTAATTCAAGCAGAATGAGTTTCCCAGAGGGAGAATTTGGTTATGCTAGCCTGTTGTGTGAGGTAGCATCACTAAATTCACCCTCTGGAGACCTCATTCTGCAAATGTCAGAAACACTATTTCTAGGCTTGATTGAAACCAATTCAAGTAGAAAAAACAGGCTCTCTACTTTTGGCATGTATAAGGTTTGTAAAATACATAAAGATGATATAATAATCATTGAGTAAAAGTATCTTCAACAGTCACTATGCTAGTACACAGGTACAGTAAAGCCCTAAACAAGAAATTCAATTAATTGAGGAAAAACACCCACTGTCCTGAGTGGTATTGATAAGCTATCGGGGAGGGGGGTCCAACAGCTTGAATTTGGGAATAACCCACCATTTATGATAGATATTCAACCAGGCTATGCTTAAGTTTCTCAATTGATGACTGATGTACATATACAGTACACACAAATAGTAATAACAATTAACGTTATGATTTTGAAACTAACCATGCTAGAATATTAACGGTAAGGTGGTATTAACTACTACGAGCACTATTAATAATAATAGTACTATTCTATTATAATATATGTTGGCATGATGTATGGAAATATTAAAGGACAAACCAATAGTTACAATACAATTATAGCTTCTTTTTTTTAATTAAGCGCAAGAAGAGATAATTGTGCTTAAGCACAATAAGGGATGTTCCTTATTACGCTTATAAGCTCAATAAGGGAATCTCTATTGTGCTTAAGTGCAATAGGGGAATATTTAATTTCAGGATTTATTCGGAAATATGGCTTGTTGCCATTCATCGGAAAATTCTGCTGTGATTAAGGAGTCGATTATTTAGGGCATTACTGTATATGTTACGCACACAATTTATTCTAATAAAAGATGAGGTATAAAGGAAACATTATAATGAAAATAATAACAATATCAGGATGCGGTAAAAATGAAACATTTCAATGTAAATAAGTAAAATATCAGGGATGGTGAAATCTATGAAGCATCTTCTGCACAGAGGTCAAGCTGCATAAGAATATATACATGGAATGTGTATATTGAGTAAATATGTGGCAAGTATAAAATGTTTAACCCTTCGATAACTGGAGCTTCCTGAAATTCTGAGAAAAACCCGTGCCAATGCAATCTCTTATATATACGAGTCTCCCATAGGGAGCCTCGCATATATAAGAGAATATATTGGCCTAACAATATGTATCTTGATCTTGTAAGCCAGTGCACTCTCTTATATATGCGAGGCTCCCTATGGGAGACTCGCATATAAAAGAGAATGCACTGGCACAGGATCTTTAATGCTGCAGTAGTGCAGCTCCAGTCATGAAGGGGTTAATCTTTAAAAAAAACTGACATATGCCTGTTGGCTATGATCAACATGGACAATTTATCATTAGATGCTTGAGAGCCAGACAACTATAATGCTAGTCTCTGTATCTAGGTGTATTATCCCTCTATTATGATCAATTCCAATTTCTATAACTCAATGTGGATAAACTAAAGTTATTATTAGTACACGTTTTTACTGTATCGAGGTGGAGAAAGTGAAAACTAGCTGCAACGATGAGCAGAATTATGTTATTTTATCAAAAACTCTCAAAAACACTGAAATATGCTTTCCTCGTACCGGTGGTATTATAAGCCCTATTTCTATGCCAAATTTGTCCCATATATGGGTACAACATACTTTTTTAACAGTCCAACAATGAACAAGGAGCACGGAAAAAGGAGATCTGACTTCATGGCATGTAATGCCAATAAATAGGTTTTGGTGAAAGTTTTACAATGGAAATAAACATACTCTGTTTTGTTGGGTATTCAGGGATTTGAGCATGGAAATCAAGCCTGAGTTAAGTGTGCCTGTCATTTGCAGAATGTGGTCCCCAGAGGGTGAATGTAGTGATGCTCTCATTCTGCTTAGGCCTCATCTTCTCTGGAAATTTCTTTATTATCAAATTTCAATAGAAACTTCTTCACATAGATTCTATTTCTTTTTAGTTTAGTTTCTCAATATCCCCAAATTGGCAGATGACACATTGCATAATCGAGTTTCCCAATGTGTGTACATCACAATATTCACCATTTGGGAACTTCAATCTGAGTCTATGTCTCCCATAGCAGATGAGGCCATGCAGAATGAGATCCCCAGAGGGTGAATTTGGTGATTACCCAACTATGCGGGATAGTGTCACTAAATTCACCCTCTGGGGACCACATTCTGCAAATGACAGCCACACTAAACTCAGGCTTGATGAAAACAGTTGGTGAACTCGCCAGCTCATTTACAAACTGTTCTCATGCTCGATTCCCCCAATATCCAAGCAAGTTATTTTGTTTCAAGCAGCTTTCTTGCTCGAATCCCCTAACATCCAACTATTAAAACAGAGTATGTTTACCTCCTAATTCAGTTATAAATTTGTCAAACCATGTTAACATTCTGTAACTGGTCCAGGTTGATGGGCTGTCATGTGCAAAAACCTTTTTTCTGTCAGCAACTGCCAGTAAATTTGATAGTAAAGATTGCCACAGCTGCCTTATAACATCACTTCTCACCAATAGAGAATTATGTTGAAGGCACAATATCTAGAATAAAACAAATTTGTGACATTATGGTATGTTATGAACCATTGGCTTGAAATACAACTTATGATCCCTTTTTTCTTCAGCTGATTTCGGTTTGTAGAGTAGATCGGTCCCGATGACAACGGTGTCTTTAGCCAGCTGCAGTTCTGTGTTCTGGAATTGTATCTGTCCTGTTACTGGAAGTGGCATACCTTTGCTCCCAAAATCTGCGAAAAATTAAAATTAGAACAAATAATCAGCAAACAATTTTTGAACTGATACATTTATTATTATTGGTAACGACTATAGGGCCAACGTTTGTGGTATACTTCTTTCAATCAGAAAACCCAGCTTTAAAACAAAAATCAACCTGGAAAGAACCAAAATTTTTTAAACGAAAAGTTCTTATTGGGCTAAAAAGAAAATTTGATTAACATACCATTTATCTTGGGGACGACAACCATGTTATCGACCATATCTATCATGAACTGTAAGGCACCGGCACTGACTTCACCAACAGTTGAGTTCACCTTCCCAACCTTAGGACTGGAAAGAATTGATAAAATGCAACATAAAACAGCTCATTGTTTCTTCCAAAGTAAAGTGAACATGGGTAAGTAGGAACCCAAAGTCTAAAGTGACGATCCGAATACCCCAAAATCAGAAAAGTTGAATTCAGATGTCATTTATGCTGTGACAAATCAACTGTATGCATAAGAAATTTCCTGAGCAGACAACAAGTTTACTAAAAATTATTGAGTTAGCGTTCTATCAGTGTTAAAATCATGAAAAAGGGCCATAACGCATGTGCAAAGTTGGGACAATAATGGTTTTTAAACTCAATTTGAGATATTGTGGCAAAGAATTTGTATACTAAAAATAATTGATAATGGTTTAAATTTTGAGTAATCTCAGTTTTAAAAATGGAAAATTGACAAAGTAAGGATCTTAGTGGAATATGACACAAAAAGGATAGAGGGACCAACTCAGCTGTCTAGAAATGTCATTGTATACCAAATGTTGAGAGGGACCTCTGTAATTCTCTCCTCCGTAGGATCAGTAATTCAAATAATGGTTAAAAACATCAGCAGAAGAGCCGGACGGACAATAATCGCAAAAAATGGACAAACTAAGGGCCATAACTAAGGCAAATATATCAAGATAAACCTGATATTCACATTAATTCGAGAGAGTGTGGCGGCAAGCAACTTTTTTCACAAAAATTATTGAAATCGGTACATATCTGTTGGGAGTTATCAAGCCGGACGAAAACAAAGCGGAGAAAATTGATGAGCAAAGGGCCTTATAATTAACACAGGCAAAAAATTTGGGATAAACCTGGTTTGCTCACTGAATTGAGATATTGTGTTAACCCTTTACCCAACAGAAGGGCCCTGTGCCAATGCATTCTCTTATATATGCGAGTCGACCATAGGTCGCCTCGCATATATAAGAGAATGCATTGGCTTAACACATTAAAAATTATAAAATTGTTAAAGAATGTAAGAAAAAATGGTAAAAAGTGTTAAAAACAGATTTTTTTTAGGCCAATGCATTCTCTTATATATGCGAGGCGACCTATGGTCGACTCGCATATATAAGAGAATGCATTGGCACAGGGCATAACTGTAACTATCACAAATTGGTCAAGGAGCCGGTTCCAATGATATCCATATTTGTATGGTTTTATTGAGACAGACCCAAGATAATTTAGGCTGTTGCAGCTTTATTTGGCCGTTTTTGGCCGGTTTGTTGGGTAAAGGGTTAAGCAACTTGTATACAAAAATTATTTAAATCTTTTCATATTTGTTTGAGTTATCAAGCCAGATAAACCAAAATCGTGAAAATTAACAACTATGGTCCATAATTCAGGCAAAAAACTCATAACAAACCTGGTTTGCTCTCTGATTAGAGAAATACTGTGGCAATCAACTTTTATTCCAATAATTATTGAAATTGGTTCACATTTGTTTGAGTTATCAAGCCGGATGGACAGCTGGATGTACAGACAGACAGATGCCCCACCAGGCGGACAAACACAAGTCAATCCAGTATACCCCCCAATAAAATCAGTACATGTATATAAACTTTACTGGAATAAACAGTAAAATATCTCAGAAATGTCTTTGCTAAATATTAATTCTGAGATCATCTAATTTTGATCTTTGACAATATTGTCAACATTTTACAAACAACTTACCTCAAAGAACCTAACTTCCCATATATCATCTCTGATTTCAGGGAGATTGTAGCATCTGCAGAGAAAGTCTGAAAAGTAATAAAATTTTATTGTTCCCATCTAGAGGTGATCCTAAACATGCCTGTTAATTTTTAAAACATTTCTCCAATAAATGCGGGCTGCAGAGTGTGCCGATGGATTCAAATTTGAAATCCAAAATGGCTGCTGGTGGCCATGTTTTTTAACAAATTTCAGAAAAAAATGATGGCTCCCATCTAGAGGTCATTCCAAAGATCCATATGAAGTTTGGGGATGATCGGATGATGGATGTGGCCTGTAGGGTGAACCAAAGAAAATTGTTGACGCAAGTACGGATGATGATTGTCAACCCATGGCAATAGCTCAAACTTGACAAAGGCAAGTTGCGCTAAAAATGAATGGTTGATCATTTCTAACATTTCAGACCTATTGTCACCAGTAAACATGAACACTGAGAATTTATTTTGTGGTTATAAATAGAGAACATTTTGGTCATGAGAAATGAGATAACCATACAACCTGTTTTCATCTTTTTTCTAGGTTGATATATAGAGGGCATGAATTCTGAGAGATAATTTTTTCTACATCCACTAGAAATATTTGTCTTGTAAATGTGGTTATAGCAAAGATTATTATTTTCCAACAATTTCTTTGTATTGCTTTCACATTTTCTATCAGGAGAAGACACTTAAAAATACTTGTGTCCTGACATTGCAACAACAGCACATATTAATGAGGCATAAATCAAATAGTATATGGGCCTTAACATTTGTTCCATTGCAACATGGGGTAGAACTAAACGGCTATATGAATGTAGGTATCAATATTAAGCTGAATCATCATGCAAATTTCTACAAAAAGACAAAAAGAAACTCACCATGCCAAAACCGAGCAGAAAATATTGCTGGCTGCCTTTGGTTGCATAGAAGTCGACAACTCCCGCAAAGTTGAGCAATATTTTCCCATTATCGACATTAGCTTTTGGTTCTTTCGTACTATGCATGCTGACAGACACCACAGAGTTGGGATACTTTTTGCCAATCTGAAAAAAGAACATCAAAGCTAATGGGTAGGATTAGGGCAAACTAGAGGTGGGACTAATCCAAAGGCGACTAAAGATATCCTACCCATCACAGTGCAATTTGGCTACATTAAGTGTAGCCATATTAACATATTTGTTTTTGGAAAAACAACACAACGAACACAAGCTCGGAAAAAATTATGCATGTTGTGAAAAATTTCTGTCGAAAAAGGGGGATAATCCTCTAAAAACAATTTGGAACTCAGAATCACAGGTTCACAGGTTTCCATGGTACTAAATATCTGTGCCAAGTTTTTAAAAAATGCCTGAAAAATGTAGGAATATCAGCTTGGACAAAGTTTTTCTTATATGTATTATTCAAATAAATCCAGTAGGAAAATTTCATATTATTAAATAACATGTTTTATTTTAAATCTATTCCAGTTTCCCGCAGTTCCATCTCAAAGTTGTAAAGTCAGGCCTAAAACATAAAGACATCAATAAGGACCGTTTTACCATGTTCCAGCAGAACAGCCCAGGCAGTGACCCTTCTAGTGGCTCTAGCTGAGAAAGATAAACAAGAAACATAGATTACCTCTGGTATGAGCTTTCCTATACACATGCCGCTACATGTTGTGTTCAGCATACCTCTGTCTTTAGCAGGTAACTGGAAGTAAAGAATACAGAAAAATTAACAGCTGTAAATATGTTCTAAATGGTGTATTTCAAGCTTCCTATGATCGGCTTTAAACAAAGCATTGCTTTAGAATTGCATGAAATTCTAGCTTTTCTATGGTATTGCCTTTTGCCCTAGCTAATTTCATGACCGTGACAAATGTTTATAAATAGACATTTGTCTCAGTCAATCATGAAATAATTTTTGGTATCCACTAAAAAACACTAGATAGCCTCTATGTATTTTATATAGGAAGTAAAAATATAACAGAGGAAGTAAAAATATAAAGGGAAATCTGCTGCTGTCGGCTATTGGTGTTTAAATTTGGGTCAATGACGTAAATGATGCCAACCCACCAATATAGACGAAAGTCCAAACAGGTTTGTTAGGTGTGGGCACATCACTGTGATATTCGCATTGTTCGTAACTTAAGATACTCTCAGATTCATACTGCTACTAAATATTGTTAGGCCAATGTATTCTATTATATATGTGAGGCTTCCTATGGGAGACTCACATATTTAAGTGAATGCATTGGCACAGAGTTTTCGCAAAATTTCAGAAACCTCCAGTCATGGAGGGGCTAAATTGTGATAAGATATCCTAATTATACTTACATCGTTCGCAGTGAGGTTATATTTGAGGAAGCCATGTTGGTTTGCAGCATAACTTGCAGAGTCAAACACGTAATCAGATATCCACAGGTACATCATTTTACCAGCAGTAAGATTCCCGGCCAATGATGGTGGACTAAATGGGAATTTGGATGCATCATTCTTCCATGTGACCTCACCCTATAAGAGAATCAAATACATATTATAGAAGAATAAAGGATAATTAATTATCTTAACCCTTTCATGATGGAAGACCCTGTGCCAGTACATTCCCTTATATATGAGAGTCGACCATAGGTCACCTCGCATATATAAGAGAATGCACTGCCTTACAAGATGAAGGTAAATATTGTCAGGCAAATGCATTCTCTTATATATGCGAGGCGACCTATGGTCGACTCACATATATAAGAGAATGCATTGGCACAGGGTTTTCGCTCGTCATCAAAGGGTTAAATATGTTTTAAATATGTATACATTACAGGTACAGTAATGCTCTAATTAATGGACTCCTTAACCAGAGCAGAATTATGGGTAACTTTCAGGATTTAGTCGGAAATATG
Organism: Siphonodentalium dalli; assembly: GCA_032622095.1. NCBI lineage: Eukaryota > Metazoa > Mollusca > Scaphopoda > Gadilida > Siphonodentaliidae > Siphonodentalium > Siphonodentalium dalli. Next base: position 192,076,278 of record CP136062.1, on the reverse strand, counting down.
GCTTGTTGCCATTCATCGAAAAGCTCTCGTCGAGAGCTTTCCGATGAATGGCAACAAGCCATATTTCCGACTAAATCCTGAAAAGTTACCCATAATTCTGCTCTTGTTAAGGAGTCGATTAATTAGAGCATTACAGGTACATCACAGGGACCAGTCTGTAAGGCGATTTGGGAGACATCTTCTCCCTGAATTGTGCCACTTCTCCCTATTTTTGTCCCGGGGAGTACTTCTCTCTCATATAACATTATGCATATGTCCCAACAGCATATTTAAAGCATATTTACTGATTATAATGGGGTTTTTAATCACTATATTGGATTTATAAATGGGATTTTGTCTGTTTAATATTTATTGGATCGTAGAAGGGTGATGTCGGTGTAAATTGAATTTCACCCATTGTTACTTCTCCCAGATAACAGTCCACTTCTCCATAATAACCAAACAGGGAGAAGTGACTTCTCCCAATTTAAAACCTCTAGGCTAGTACCTGGTCCCAAGTTATCCCAACCCATCAGAGAATGCAGTTGAGACATGACCACTTACAATTTCTTCAGAATTTCAAATTATGACCACCTAATATATCAGTGGGATGGACAATAGTCATGTGGATCCCATTTTAACATGGTAGTGGGTCTAGATTGAGACCAATAATGAAAATACATGCGACAAGTCTATTTTAAAAGAAAATTTATCAATACTTTCTGTTTTATACGGACAGTTAGTTCAGCTGAGAGTGAAGTGAATAACTATGGAGATATGCATACATATCATATAGTTGTATTACATTGCATAACTGATTAACAAATCTGAATTTAATTGGTTTTGGCTACAATGCTGGATTCAAATTTGGGAGTAATAACATTATCTATTAACCCTTTACCCAACAAACCGGCCAAAACCGACCAAATAAAGCTTCAACAGCCTAAAATATCTTCGGTCTGTCTCAATAGAACCATACAAATATGGATATCATTGGAACCGGCTCCTTGACCACATTGTGATAGTTACAGTTATGTCCTGTGCCAATGCATTCTCTTATATATGCGAGTCGACCATAGGTCGCCTCGCATATATAAGAGAATGCATTGGCCTAAAAAAAATCTTTTTTTAACACTTTTTACCATTTTTTCTTACATTCTTTAACAATTTTATAATTTTTAATGTGTTAAGCCAATGCATTCTCTTATATATGCGAGGCGACCTATGGTCGACTCGCATATATAAGAGAATGCATTGGCACAGGGCCCTTCTGTTGGGTAAAGGGTTAACTGATTTTATATAGGTTTCAAATTGGGAGAATTTCGCTGGGACACCAGTCATCAGCTCACCAATCACAGCTTTACATGTTTCATTAATAACATAGTTAGTATTTTTGTTCTCTCTTCCTCTCTCCTTAATGGGAATATATCTTGTGGCACTTTTTGATATTGTCACTAACTTGCAAACTTGTCTAAGTTTGCCCACTATTACTTATAGTGGTGTCACAATTAATATTCATTTAGATAAATCTTATATATTGGTAACATTTGAGCCTGCATATAGGTAGAACCAATATTGAAAACAAAGGCTGATTATATTTTACTTAGATACCTCTCGAAAGTACATTTTGAAATAATCAAGTTACACGGACCTTACTAAAGGGAGACTGTACCTAAATCCATCCATTTATGGGGACAACTCCTACTGAAAATATGGAACAAATTAACTAATTTGAGTCAGGGATGAGTGCCAAATACACTAACGTACTCTATGAACGATGTAAAACAAAATGGAAATTATAATGAAATGAGTAAATGGCTTAAGGTTGTGATACATGGTTCTTTGTGTACGTGAATGCAGTCAACTCTCATTCTTGACTCACATTCATTCATTTGTAGTATATTTTCTGTTGAATACAGTAGTAGGTGGCCCCATAAATGGCTGGATTTAGTTACAGTATCCCAGTTTACTAGGTCTACAGTGTTTTAGGATTTAAATTTCCAACATTTTGGAGGGCTTTATTAAATTTTGCAGCAGTGGCTTACTCACTTAATCACTATTAAATAATCAACTCATCATACGTTCACTCCTCACCATGTGTATTTTGTATATTTATGTTTGCAAAATATAACATATTTTTATTGGCAATAAATAGTTCAAGTTCGTATACATGTCTTCACAGACATCAATTAAAACAGAAATATGTTCTAGACTTGTTCAATTTAGACACGTTTGTATTTTTGAGAAAATGCTTTTTGAAAGATTGATTGCTACAGATATACAACATAAAATTGATTTAAAAGAAATATTATGAAGTGAAAACTTGCACAGAGTTTTTGAACAGTGTAGTGTTCTAAACAGGCCTCAAAATATGGTGCTGGACATTTGCAGAATGAGGTCCCCAGAGGGTGAATTTAGTGACACTACCCCGCACAGTGGACTAGCATGACTAAATTTACCCTCTTGGTACCTCATTAGATAGAAAGGGTTAAACATGTTTCTCCAGGTACAAGACACTACTAGTAGTAGTACAAGAGTGAACATCGAAAATGTTTTAAAAATTGTTAACACTACGGCTATCTCTGGCTGAACACATAACTAGTTTTCCTGTAAATGTAGAATCAATATTTCTTAATTTTATCTGGGTAAAAGTAACTGTTTTGTTAAAATTTTCTGATAAATCATTTACGTCAGTAGCAGATGAATGTCTGTCCAAGGTGCCATTTATATATCAAAGTCGAGCAAAACAAGGCAGATCACACAAAAAACAGTACCAAAAATATCTGCATTATGCTAGTGAGTATATTTACCTTGTGTTCGGTCTGCAAGTATGCGCCAGGACTAAATATAGGTGCATTTAAAAGTCTGTAGTCCAAGGTGAATCTATCGTCAATTTCAACAGTCACTGCAAAAATAACAACAATACTACATTGTTAACCCTTCTATTGGATCTTTGCGAAAACCCTGTGCCAATGCATTCTCTTATATATGCGAGTCTCCCACAGGGAACCTCGCATATATACGAGAATACATTGGCCTAACAATAATTACCTTGACCTTGTAAGTCAGTGCATAAGCGCAGCTCCCACCATTAATGTTTCGAGTTGGAGAAATTGTGTAATTACTTTGCGAAGTGGGTGTGATGCCAAAGTTGGGCTATCATTTGAAAGCAGGTTGGCAGAGGTTAACTACGATGTAGTTCTACTGTGGGTATAAATGTTTAACCCTTTACCCAACAAACCGGCCAAAACCGGCCAAATAAAGCTTCAACAGCCTAAAATATCTTCGGTCTGTCTCAATAGAACCATACAAATATGGATATCATTGGAACCGGCTCCTTGACCACATTGTGATGGTTACAGTTATGCCCTGTGCCAATGCATTCTCTTATATATGCGAGTCGACCATAGGTCGCCTCGCATATATAAGAGAATGCATTGGCCTAAAAATTTATTTTATAATTTTTAATGTGTTAAGCCAATGCATTCTCTTATATATGCGAGGCGACCTATGGTCGACTCGCATATATAAGAGAATGCATTGGCACAGGGCCCTTCTGTTGGGTAAAGGGTTAACCAACAAAGTGCCGCTGAGACACTTACACCCACAGAAGAAGTTTATTCCTGTATTTGGAAGCTTTATCCTCACAGTAGGGTTTAAAGCAGAAATTTACCAAGTATGTGTTAAACACACATAGCACAGCATAGACACTTGTGGTATCAAATAATTGAATACATACTGGCAAGTTTTAAAAGAGCTTTCTGAGCATCATTGTTTACTGCATTGGTAGCTTCTTTGCAAATCTGAAATTTAAATTCAAAGTAAAGGAATGTGGTGTGATGATAATATAAAAATGGTCAGTTTTATATACGGTAACAATCCGGAATATTAATAAATTTGACCCATGCATTGAGACATTCTGTCAGCCATTCTGATCATAATATTGCCATTTCGGTAAGAAATGAAAATTTGTTCATATATATGCAAAGCGATTAACAAATCATACTGAGACACTGCCTCCATGCATTCTCATGTTGGATCATCTCTGGAAGGCGTTACACACTATATCTCCCATAACTTCTCACCATGTTTGTACCGTCATCTTGATCACATGTGTGTTACAATATTGTATTAGGAGAGAGGCTTCATAAGTTGCAAAAACTTGTGCCCCAATCCCTTTTGTATATTTTGCAAATAAAATATGTTTCAAGTCAAGTCTGCATGCATTCTGATATTATTGATATTATCTGACACTGAATTGGTTCAATAGACGTATACATATATGGATGACAAATACACACCCTGCTAATTCCTATAGTACCCGATTTTTTCGAGAGACAAATATTTATAATAATCGACCCATTTATATAGTGCGTTATACAGTGAATTAGTTTCAATGCACTATACATCAATTATTTCCTCGGTCATAGGGGACATGACACAAACGTCACTCCCATCCTCCAATGAGGAAGCAATCCCAGCTGCAAATAAATTGTGTGCCTATCAAGGTTTGAATACTGACGTGATCTGTCAACACTCAAACTGAGTACTCCCTTAACCCTTTACCCAACAAACTGCCCAAAACCGGCCAAATAAAGCTTCAACAGCCTAAAATATCTTCGGTCTGTCTCAATAGAACCATACAGATATGGATATCATTGGAACCGGCTCCTTGACCACATTGTGATAGTTACAGTTATGCCCTGTGCCAATGCATTCTCTTATATATGCGAGTCGACCATAGGTCGCCTCGCATATATAAGAGAATGCATTGGCCTAAAAAAAATCTGTTTTTAACACTTTTTACCATTTTTTCATTCTTTAACAATTTTATAATTTTTAATGTGTTAAGCCAATGCATTCTCTTATATATGCGAGGCGACCTATGGTCGACTCGCATATATAAGAGAATGCATTGGCACAGGGCCCTTCTGTTGGGTAAAGGGTTAACCATGAGTTGTGCCAAGCAGTCACAGTATGAACAACCTTTCTCGAGGCTCACAACTAGGCATGAGATTTGAACAACATATAACTCTACAGCCATGCTCTGCTTAACTCAAAACCTAACCACTGTTATGAAGCTAAGCAGTATGCCGATGAGGCTCAAGCTCATAATCTCTGTGTGGACAGTGACTGCAAGTCAAAACATTATAGTCATGCATCTACTGAGAATTATCTCAACAAGACAGTCAATGACTGTGGGGTCGCTCACCAGACTGCAAAGACTGATAAGACTGGGACTCTGGAGACCAAAACAGTCAGAACTTTTCATAATCACTTTAAAAGAAGTAGATCTAAACAGGATATGTGGCCAAATTACCAACTGTACCAACAAGTCCCCTCCCGACTGGGCTCCAGACTCCCAAATCTTAAGTTGGAATTACACAATTGACATCTCAAACTTTCCCAATTGTTGGAAAATTCCAATCTCACAAGCGCCTTTTTATAAAATAGACCTGATGGTCCTTGTGAAGGAAGCATATTAAGAAGGAAACTGTCCTTCGCTTGGCCCCTATTTTTCCAGGTTACCCCATTAAAAATATATGTATTGCAGTCAAACAAGAACATTCCATGCTAAATAAGCCAACTAGTTCTTGGCTCTTCCATACATATTTTAAGAATTACTATGTTGTGAAATAGTTATGTCTCTGGCAATGCCCTTATTCGACTTTCTGATGCCATTTTCACAAATCTGTCACCCAAGGTAATTTCATACCAAAGATAAGCAAAATAGGCCATTTCATTCTTGCATAGAAGACGTATCATGAATTACTATGGAGAGAAAGAGTAATGTAGCTGGCCTTGCACCTACTTGACCTGGTGACCATGATTAAACAAATCTGAATCACACATCGCCAAAGGAGCCTCAATATTAAATGTGAACTTAAATAGAGCTGGTGGTTCTTTCAAAGAACACTTTTCAAGTTTGCCAAATATGTTCTGGTGAAGTGGTGGGTGTGGGAGAGTTAAATGTCCTGTTGAAAGATTTGAACAATACATATGATAGATTGATGTTGTATTTGGGAATTAATGACCTCTAGCAGATCTCCAGGAAATGATTATAAAAATGTCAGACTTCACTTGCAATTTTTAATATTTTTTGGAGTTATGTCCCTGGCCCTGCCCACATTTGACCCAGTGACCTCATTTGAACAAATCTGAATGTGAGTCACCTAGGCAATATCCACACCAAATATGAACCCATACGGTCTTATGGTTCCAGAGGAGAAGTTTAAAGAATTGTTGACGAATGGACGAGGAGTGATGACTATAGCTCCACCGGAGGCTTCGTCTCAGGTGAGCCAAAAACTACTGAAATTATAGAATGACCCCCCCCCCTATGGATCCCAGAATGCAACAGAATTCAAACTGTTTTAATGGAAGGGGAACAACTCCATCTTTAATATATAGAGTTATTCCCCCTGCATTGAAAATAATTTAGCTTTTTACTGCAATCTAGATGACAAAACTCTTTGGCAACTCAATAAAAACAACATGTCCACAGTTTATTATACTGGATAAGTTGATAATACAATGTTTTGGAGCTTCCTCTTTCAAATGGTATATAATATGGCATATATTTTATATAATGTAATCTGGGGGTTAAAAAATTCAGTAGTTTACTATTTTATATTTTTATTTTAGTCTAAATAATTAATTTTGAGAAAACAAATTACATCTCATTGAACAAATCTGCTAATTCCACCCCCTCAACCCATGGGGACATCCCTGCAAGAATAGGACATCTGTGATTTATTTGGATGCTTGTCTACATTTGCCTAACAATATTTCCTTAACCTTGAAAGCCAGTGCATTCTCTTAGGTGAGGCTACCTATGGGACACTCACATATATAAGACCCTGGCCCTGGCTCTGCCCCTATTTGACCCACTGACCCCATTTGAACAAATCTGAACATCAGTCACACAAGGACTATCCATACCAAATGTAAGCTAAAACGGTCAAATGGTTCAAAAGAAGAAGTCATTCTAAGAATTACTATGGAGGAATAGAGTTATGGCCCTGGTTTCTCAACTAATCAACCTGGTGACCTCATTTTAACAAATCTGAATGTGAGTCAACTAGGGAACATCCACACCAAATATGAATCCATACGGCCTTATAGTTCAGTAAAAGAAGTCATTCTAAGAATTACTATGGAGGAATAGAGTTATGGCCCTGCTTTCACAACTATTTCACCCAGTGACCTCATTTGAACAAATCTGAATGTGATTCACCTAGGGAACATCCACACCAAATATGAACACGTTACGTCTTACTGTTCGGGACGAGAAGATGATTCTTGATGGACGGACGGACTAACGGACGGATGGACGGACAGAAGACGGACGAGGAGTGATGACTATAGCTCCACCGGAGACTTCGTCTCAGGTGAGCTAATAAAAACCATACTATACAAATAGACTATATATTTATTTTTTCTGTAAACAGTTCTGATTCAATCAATGATGAACAACACAGAGAAACTAACATTTTCAATGCTAAATGTATTTTCCCCATTGAGTTATAAAAGCACTCATTGGATTGTCTATTATTCATTTGGAGGGGCGCTTAGGTAATAAAAGCAAACAGACAGAAAAACAGATAATGCAAGATCAGAATGATTCATATTCATTGGTGGGAAATGTTCAGATAATATGTTCAACAAACGACTTTGAACTTATTATCTGAACATTTCCTAAGAGAACTTCTTGTCAATGAGTATTTAGTATAAAAAGAGTTAATTCAGTATATATTATATACATGTAGTATATATTCAATTCAGTATATATTAAATAAATACTAATGTCAGAACTGTTTCTTAATGACATTCGACAATGTGAACAGGAAACATGCGTAGGGTTTATGAGTACCCTATTAGATGTTAATAAGGAAATCCATAAGTATTATTCCCCAAATTCTTTTCAACTGGTTTATTTTTTTAATATGGACAGAAACCCTAAATAGCTGTTATCCATATGAAAAATCTATAATTTACCATATTCGGTATTTGTCCCTTGATCATCTTCTCAACTTTGCCTTTGAACATATTGTAGATCCATGATGCTCCACCATTAAACTTAACACTGACAGATCCTACACTTGCAGAACACCCAGAAGCTGATATACTTGGCTGCCCTTTGGCATCTTTACCTGTAATGCATTAATAAATAAAGCAAACATGATTCACACTTAGATGTAGCAGGATTTGAGTGGGTTCTGTCTAGATATATAGTCTCTTTAAAAAGCCCATGATAATCTATAAGATTTACATCTCCAGAATTACGATTGAGATATGATTTCTGTAATGATGGGATTCACTTCAATCCATTGGTCTGACTGGGCACTCATTGGTTAGTGATTAACAGCGCATTACAAAGTGGAATCCAGTATTCCTAAAAAGCTGACGACAATTACAAATACCGCTTTATGATTGGTTCAATTTAAATTGTGAGAATGGAGGTCAATTATGTGTTGACAGGTTTCCCACGTATAGAGAAAATGACAATAAAAAATTCAGAATACAGCCACAGGCAATATATTCATAACTGAATGTGATAAAAATTACTCATCACAATCTAGGAGACCGTATCTTTGAGTTTGTATTGAGTTTGTATTGAGGTTTATTGAGTTTGTATTGAGTTTGTATTGAGTTTGTATCGTATCGAGTTTGTATCGAGTTTGTATCGAGTTTGTATCGAGTTCGTATCGAGTTTCGTATCGAGTTTCGTATCGAGTTTCGTATCGAGTTTCGTATCGAGTTTGTATCGAGTTTCGTATCGAGTTTGTATCGAGTTCGTATCGAGATCGAGTTCGTATCGAGTTCGTATCGAGTTCGTATCGAGTTTCTATCGAGTTTCTATCGAGTTTCTATCGAGTTTGTATTGAGTTTGTATTGAGTTTGTATCGAGTTTGTATCGAGTTTGTATCGAGTTTGTATCGAGTTTGTATCGAGTTTATATCGAGTTTGTATTGGCCAATGATATTTGTGACCTATGGTCGACTCGCATATATAAGAGAATGCATTGGCACAGGGTATATGGGCACTCAAAGGGTTAATAAGTTCTCCTGAATAGTACGATTCTCACAATAATTTACTTAACCAGACTTGCGCATATTTGGAAACAATTTATTACGTCATTGGGAAAGCCCCGTCGTTCTGTAAATAGTATCGGGACAAGAACTCCAAGTAATGCCCTGATTACATAATGTAAACAATATTAGTAACTTCAATCAATCAATATTAGTACCTTTAATCAATCAATATTAGTACTTTCAATCAATCAATATTAGTAACTTCAATCAATCAATATTGTAAAGAGTTTGATTCAAGGTTGTCCCATACAAGTATGTGATAGATAAATTAGTGTTAACCCTTTGGAGAGTATCTGTAACATCATATACATGACGTCATGATTAAATTTAACGTCAACGTCATAGCAATAATTATTAACAAGTTCGGTCAAAAGGGCCCAATAATTTGTTTTAATTTATGTGCATTTTTTTTTACGTGTGTTATCATAATCGATTGCACTTATACATTTGGGACAATATATTGATAAAAATAACTCCTATACAAATCATTTATAAATCAGATGATTTATTGAAGTTATGTCTACATAAAATAACACTTCCTGAAACGAAATATATGTCGTTCTAGTTCTCAACCGATAGACGACATATATGTCGTTCTACTCGCCAAAGGGTTAATAAAGATCTATTCTGGGTAGGGCTCTCCAAATATGTGGTTCACAGCGAATCAAATCTGGAATCAAATCAGAGGTGAGATTCGCAAATCGAATCATAACGAAACTCAAATATATACAGCTAACCTTGGTAACATAATACCAGTTTTGTGAACCTTTGTAATGATGGTACAGAACAAAGACACTGGAAGCACAGCAGTTTTTGTTCTATGTCAGATTTGGACTGTGATTGTGCATTGCTTCACCATGCAGTCATTTAAAAAAAAAAAAAAAAAAAAAAACATGAGTTTAACAGAAACATACGAATAACTGCAGAAAACACTGTCACCGCAGAAAACATTTGTATCTGTAAAATGTTTTAAATATTTCTAGTGACTCCCTACATTTAGGTGATCGGGTGAGAAATACACTGTATTACTCTAAAGCTGTTGGTAGGTATGGTACAAATCAATGCAGCAAACTGCGATTTAGGCTAAAATATTAGGCGTTATTCTAATAGACATATAGTTATAGATTTGAAATTTAGAACAAGGAATATTCAACATCATGTTCTTTTTCATTATATAATTTCTTATACAATTATATTTACATACTGAGTGTGATTATCACTAAATCCAGCATTCCGATTGGTCGGCGCCCACGTGACTAGTTGCAATTATTTCTCGGTGAATGCGCAAGAGGGTCATAATTGCAACCATAATTACATCGACACGTCATTGATTTTGGAGAAGAAGAACGTGTAATGTTTTGGGCGCATTTGCACTCGCGCAGGATTGACTTAATAAATAATCAGGTTTCAATATAAAGACCCTCGTTTTGAAATTGTTCTCAGCTGGTTTCTGGTCGGGTGCTATGGGATATTTTGGGCTGGTTTTATCACGATACACTTTTCGATTTAAATACATTTACAAAAGTGGCTTTTTTGCTAAATGTATATAAATATAAGGATTAACTGTCATGTGGACTGTTTTTATGAAGATGTAACAGTGAGGTAAGTGGTCATAACTTGTATGTAAAACCCGAAAGTTATGACCACTTACCTCACGGTTCCATCTCCATAAAAACAATCCACATGACAGTAAATCCTTAAATATCCGCTAATCGGAATAAGGATCAGAGAATAAGGCTTATGTAAAATAAATAGAGTAACCTATATTGATGGTGGCCACAATATAGGAGAATTGCAAATTTATTTTACAGGCTAATCAATTGATATGGGCCAAATAATGGATATATCCACATACATAGATATATCACTTAACCACATGCATGCTGTATACTTACCAAGTTTCATAGATAAACTGAAACTCAGTCCTGACACGCCAGCATCAACTGATCCATGGCCAGATATATGGATGCTGAAATGTAATCAACAGATCACTAATTTTATAGACACAGTTACTTATACATAGACATTATATGGCTATTATAATTGGGAGTATAAAGAGTTTCTTGAGTCTGAGAACAGTTTATAGTTGTGTCCTACCATTCAAATGTTACAGAACTGTGCATGAAATTGTTTTTTTTTATGGATTTAGATTTTTCCGTTGTGTACAATGGGAGACCCTAACATTACATCCAGGAACTTAATGAGAGGCTGATCATGATTGGCAGATGTTTAACCCTTACCTTGGCGATAGTGATTAGTATTTCAGCTTGGACACTAAAATCCATAACATTCAATGTTAATCTTGAAAGATAAAAACATTTGTTTTTTCAAAATGGCCTTAACTCCATTAAAAATATTCTGATCAAACCCAAATTTGAATTCTATCTGTATTTTGAGCTGAGAAACAAACTCACATACCAAATTTGGTTTCAATCAGATAAAATTTTTTTTAGTTATTGCAGCATGCGTGAATTCCAAGTCAAAAAAGGGCCATAAAAAACTCTGATCAAACCCATTTTCGAACTCGATTTGTATATAGAGCTGAGATACACATATACAAAATTTGGTTCCAATCAAATAAAAAATGTTTGAGTTATGTGTAAAGTGTCTATGGACAGACAGACAGACAGACGGATGGGCAGACAGAAGGATGTGCGAACGAACGGCGAGTGGTCAATCCGGACGTCAAAACTATGTGTACCATACTATGGTATGGCTACACATAAAAACATCTGTAAAGTATCAAAATTCACATTTAGCAACAAGAGCATCGTTAGGGCATGGTAAAATATTCCCATGGTAATTTCAACAAAGGGCTATACATGTAACTCTAGTGAAAATTTGTGAATGGTACCCAAACTTGAACTTAGGCCAGTAAACTCACATTCCAAATTTCATTCCATTCACTTTTTTGCACATACCACTATATAATCAGTCCGATATTTTGGGAACAGGAATGAAATTTTCAAGTCAGTGACTAAATAGCTAATAGTTCTGGTCAATCAAGAAATATGCTGCAGGTTGTTTGTCAGAAACATGATTGTTGTATTAATTACAATAAACAGGTGACATACAATTTCTTTAGCGTGTAGTGGAAATCTCCATGCATAGACATTCCCGTTCCAGCGATATGCCATTTCAATCCATTTTGTTCCAGATCTATTCCACATGTTGGCTTTTTGAAGCTGGTTGCATGCAGACTGAAATGGAAGAAATATTAGTAAACATCAAGCCTGAATTTAGCGGGCTAGCATAACTAAATTCACCCTCTGGGGACCTCTTTCTGCTTAGGCCTCATCTTGTCTGGAAAGTTTCTTTTTTTTATCTAATTTCACTTAGATTTTATTTCTTTTTTAGTTTAGTTTCTCTATATCCCAAATTTGGCAGACGACACATTGCATAAGCAAGGTTCACAATTGGTGTACATCACAATATTCACTATTTGGGATCTTCAATCTTAATCTATGTCTCCCATAGCAGATGAGGCCATGCAGAATGAGGTCCCCAGAGGCTGAATTTGGTGATGCTAGCCCGCTATGTGGGATAGCGTGACTAAATTCACCCTCTGGGGACCTCAATCTGAAAATGACAGACACACTAAACTCAGTCTTGGGGAAAATCCATCCAGATGAACAATAATAGACCATTCCATTGTATACTTTTATAACCAAATAAGATAATTATTTCAGTATAGAAAGGGTTATCGCATCGTGAGCAGTGAGTCATCGCAATTTCTGCATCTGACACTGAATTGATAAATATAGGAACTAGTACTACCATATAGTATATCATCGAGCCTACAAATAGTGTCTGTTATTTGCATAATGAGGTCCCCAGAGGGTGAGTTTAGTGATGCTATTCTGCACAGCAGAACAGGAATTTTTCCAAGCCCTTTCTATTATGAAAATGTGCGCCATAGATGCTTATAATTTGGAATATATAGAGAAAATAGTAACACAAATTTTTTGTTTGCGAAACTCAATGTAATAAAAAAGTTTAATATGTCCCCAGAGGGTGAAAGTAAAGATGCTATTCTGCACAGTGGGCCAGCATAACTAAATTCACCCTGCAGGGACCTCATCCTGCTTTAGAAGCGGCCTCATCTTCTGGGAAATATCTATATTCTCAAATTAACATTGTTTTTAGTTACTTTTTTTCCCTTCTGGGAAGTTTCTATATCACCTAATTTGCAGAAGATAAAATGCATAATCGAGGTGAGTAAAGGGTGAACATCACCAACTTCAACTGGGAAAATTCAATCTGATCTTAGCAGTTGATGCCTAAGCAAAGTGCGGTCCCCAGAGGGTGAATTTAGTGACAGTAGCCCACCATGTGGGAAAGTGTCACAAAATTCACCCTCTGGGGACCTCAATCTGCAAATGACAGACATATATACTGTTTGCAAACTTATTTAACCCTTTACCCAACAGAACGGCCCTGTGCCAATGCATTCTCTTATATATGCGAGTCGACCATAGGTCGCCTCGCATATATAAGAGAATGCATTGGCTTAACACATATTAAAAATGATAAAATTGTCAAAGAATGCCTGAAGAATGTAGAAAAATATTATAAAAATTGTTAGAAAATGTAAGAAAAAATCTTTTAGGCCAATGCATTCTCTTATATATGCGAGGTGACCTATGGTCGACTCGCATATATAAGAGAATGCATTGGCACAGGGCATAACTGTTACCATCACAATGTGGTCAATGAACCGGTTCCAATGATATCCATATTTGTATGGTGTTATTGAGACAGACCCAAGATATTTTAGGGTGTGGAAGCTTTATTTGGGCGTTTTTGGCCATTTTGTTGGGTAAAGGGATATATCATGGCAGCAAGAATTATTTTTACATACATGTTGTTATTCTCTTTCTTTGATTAGCATTATTTTATAGTTTTTCAATTTGGCCAAAATTTCTGAAGAATGTTCTAATGGCCAAAAAAATCAGAAATGGCAATAAATTGGTCAAAATAATTTTCTGGCCAACACAGCCCTGCTTGAAAGTTGACTATGGATAGATGCAGGAGAATGTTTCTGACTGAATTACTTAGACTGACTTGACAACAATAAAACTTACTTTGTCAGATCATAGGATAAAGATCCACTGGAGCCATGCACATCCTTGATTTTTAGAGATTTAAACTTTTCAGCGAGCTGATCTATTGCAACACTGCTAGCTGAAAGCAAAAATAGTATTATTAAAGATGTATTCAAGATTCACGGCGCTTTGTATGCAGTTTCTGATATATAAAATAAGAATATTGACTCAAGGCCAGATAGCCATACTATATGTATCAATAGGACATATTTTTATTACCACCCCCCCCCCCCCCCCCCCACCAAAGACAAAATGAACCCTTTTTTCCTAAAGTTATCCATCTTCATCCGAAATATTGTCTGAGACTCAAGATATAACCAACTTCAGAAATCAATATCTCATCACTCTTGAGCTTTGATGGGTGGATTCCTCGACTCGAATCAAATATTTTTTACCCCTGAAGCCAATGAAATAGTAATTTAGGAGCGTTAATTTGGATAATGCATCTTTAAACAAGCCATGTCCGTTTATTGGTTCAAAGAACAATAAATTTTTTTTAATGAAGCCACATAATATGATCGCACGTGACACGTAGTGGAGCAACCACACAAATACATCAAACTGTCATAACAATTTCAATCTATACACGTAGTTTCCAACTGTTGCTGTGTCATGGCATGGGATTTCAAAATGTTGAATATTTTCACCAAAGTTGAGGGGCGGATTCCGCACAACACTACAGTACAACCACCCTGCCACCACGTATCTCTTTAAAGCAACTCATACACCTCCATGCCAAACTAAACCTAGCAATTTCCCACATTTATCTATTACAAATATAAATGACTACATGAGCGCATTATCCCAAAATATCACTGGCCAAATCTTTCGCACGAACAGTTTCATGGGCTCTTGTCAATAGAAAACATCCCTCGTTTGAATCCAGTCTGTATTTTTTCTAGAAAATGGTCTTTAGAGACGTCACTTATTGCATTTAAGTGTATACATTGTGGAAGGCAGCTGAATTAGCTCATGCCTGCAGGTCAAAAATTCAAACTGATAGTCAAAAGGACATTTGAAAACATGATGAAGAATACAATCTTATATATACACACTAGGTCAAAAGAAGAACAAACAAAAAAGGAACAATGAAAACCAAACAAACAAACAACACGTTTGTAGGGAGGGATCCAGGATCCCATATTTATTGTGTGCATATTGTATATAAAAAGTTGTATATGTGTTATGCGTGTTACTCATTAATTTGTGTCGTTGTAATAAAGCTTTGATTTGCGTACTGGTGACTAAAAGACTTATCAAAGTCAAATATACATTATATATGCTGTTTCCTAACTTCTAACAAAAGCGATTATATGCTGTCAGATAGAGCCTCTATTTATGTCCCGTGTTAGTACGGTCAATAAATCGTGTATGTGTATATATAAGGCCGTGGCTTAAGAGCAGTATATCGCTCTTTAGCTATATGGACCTGACACGCTATACCGTTCTTTAGTACCAAACGCTAAAGAGTGGTATACAACTCTTCATCTTTATGGGTCTGATATGCTTAAGAACGGTAGGCTATACCGCTCTTTATCGGTTGGTAGCAAGGAACGGCATGGGCCTACCGCTCTTCAGCGATGGCACTACAGAACGGTATACTGCTATTCAGTGACAAACGTCAAAGAACGGGGCACAGGAGTGGTGTACATCTGTATATACCAATATTTAGCTATACATGGTCCTGGCGCGATAAAGAACGGTCTTACATTATCATCCGTACTGCTCGATCTCCAGTGTCCGACTATAAAGAGCCGTATACCGCTCCTTAGCCCTCATCGCTAAAGAGCGGCATGCCGTTCTTGAGCCCTCAGTGCTAAAGCCACTTCGTATATATAATTGTGTCTATAGTCTAGTGATGTGAAATCAGTGTTTCCGGTAGAGACCAAATGTGTCTGGATTCTGGCCCACAAAGCCAAATGACGTAATTGACGTCATGGACCATGTCATGACGTCTTCGCTGGTTTTCGTTCAGCTAACCAACGAAATTGGTCAAAATGAAACTAATCTATAGGCCTAAATCACATAGGAATTGTTCAGAAAAACTGAAGTTGGTAATTTCATAACCATCCCGTTGGTCCACTTCCGATTCTGTGATTTCACCATTTCTTTTGGGAAATTATTGTTCCCATGATGCTATGCGAAAGCGGATGTGATTTTTAACCCATTTTTGTGCGCCGTTTTTCATCGCGTCGAAATTCTGTTTCATGGTATTGTAAAAATTAATGACGTCATTCACGCCTAAACTTGAAAAGCAACAACGCGCCTGCGGCGCGTTGTGGTTGCTATTATTCAATGAAATTTAGGATCAGCTTTAAACCTTTACAAAATACTCATTGACCAGCAGTCGCCTTAGGAAACGTTTAAAGGCCATTTGTTGAACTTATTATCTGAACATTTCCCACCAATGCATAGGAAACCTTCTGCTCTTGTATCTCTGTCGCCTGTTAATGTTTCCCTTAATAACCCTCCAGGTGAATAATAGGACATTCCAATGTATAATTGTATACCTGAGGGGAGAATCCATTTAGTAAAGAAAGGGTAAAGACTTCTGATCGCATCTCCTGATGAATATACAGTAATGCCCTAACTAATCGACCCCTTAACCACAGCAGAATTATGGGTAACTTTTCAGGATTTAGTCAGAAATATGGCTTGTAGCCATTCATCGGAAAACTCTCAGTGAGAGCTTTCCGATGAATGGCTACAAGCCATATTTCTGACTAAATCATGAAATGTTACCCATAATTCTGCTGTGGTTAAGGGGTCGATTATTTAGGGCATTACTGTATATGGTGCCATCTCATCAAGATTGTTCTACACTGGTCACCTATGTCACCAAATTAGAGTATTCCACATCACATTAAATGTACTCCATACCATAATTGAAACCCTTTGCTGTGATTCTTGCTTGTAGTCCTGGGTTCTCAGCTGCTGATAGGATAGCCAGGCCCCAAACACATACCAGCAACACTGTCACACCCCTCATCTCTCTGGAATTACACTTATTATAGTTGGCTGCAGGACAAAACATTAAGAAAATTAATGAAGGCCAAAACACACAGCATATGACATGTTGAATCAGGGACAGGAAAATACCTTTCATTAACCCCTTCCCCACCCTTATGCACCGTCACTATAAATACAGTAATGCCCGAAGTTAATGACCCTTTAACCACAGCAGAATTATGGTAAATTTTTCAGGATTTAGTCGGAAATATGGCTTGTTGCCATTCATCGGAAAGCTCTCACCAAGAGCTTTCAGATGAATGGCAGCAAGCAATATTTCCGACTAAATCCTGAAAAATTTCCCATAATTCTGCTGTGTTTTAGGGGTCGATTCTTTAGGACATTACTGTACTATCATGGTAACTACTTAGCTATGGGAGGACAATTTTACATTAAATAGCTAATTAAGCTTAAGCATACTAGGTTTTCATAGCCTTACTACATTAGATATATTGTATCATCTAAGGTAGATATATATTAAAAGTTACTAGCATCAGTAATTGGCTGCATCCATTTCAGCTCCAGGAGAGTTTTGAGATATGGAATTTGAATTACGATTAAGCGTAATGCCATTACCGTATGCTTAAGCGTGATACAAATTCCATTATGCTTAAGCATTATGGTATTACGCTTAAGCGTAATGGCAGGCATTATGCTTAAGTGTAATGGCATTATGTTAAGCATAATGACATTACGCTTTAAGCGTAATGCCATTATGCTTAAGCGTAATGGAAATCTGAATTACCTTAAGCGTAATGGCATTATGCTTAAGCATAATGGCATTACACTTAAGCATAATAGCATTACACTTAAGCATAATGGAATTAAGCTTTTAACCCTTTGAACCCTGACGCCTTACCACGACCGACACCCTGACCCTGGGCTCCTCGTGGGATTTTCCTTTAAATTTTATAGTGTCTTGTTGGATGATGTTGGTTATGTTTAATTTGTGACACAGGTATGAAACTTTACAGCCCCCCCCCCCCCCCCCCCCCATTGATCACTGATCATTATAAAATCGGAAGACTTTGCCATGCGGCAGCGTCTTGGTAACGGTTGCTAGGCAACTACCCCGAATTGACTGGAAAAGGCAATTATAGCATGGTATGTCATAACTCAATGCCAGTGATTGCGTTTTTGATGACGATAATACCCTAATGTGAAATTTGAGATATATCCGACAAGAATTTAAGAGAGATCGAATGAAATTAATTAGTTAAGGTAGCAACGGTTGCTAATCAAGTACCACAAATGAACGGATGACACCACTGCACTAACCATTAAGTGGTAGTGTTCCCTTAATTTTACAATAGCTATAATGCTGTATATTATGTTCAATGGTGGCACCTGTTTGAAACTGTGCATACATATGTATGTTATGCATGGACCATTCTATGATCATTAAAATATAAGGACACTTTGCCACCCAATCTCTCCTTAGTAACGGTTACCAGACAACTACCCGGCATTAGCAAGAAACTTCAATTATGATGCAGCTATATGTCCTATATATAACACCACATTTCGCTTAAAACGCATGTTTTTGTCATTTACAACCTATGTTCTGCGCATGCGCATATATTCCTACCCGATACTAGAGCGGGTAGACATTCCATATACACACCCTGACCACCGCCGATGTCTATGGGGCCATTTAAACATATATTAGTGGGTATATGTCGTGCATAAGTACGCTATAAACCATTTATTTCGCATTTCGCTGCTCTGCGCATGCGCGAAGAAATCAACTTGATATGCGATCGAGGCCCTTCACAATATAAATATAATTTGAACAGGCTTTTTATATTTGATATATATAACTAGAGTTTAGACGTCGATTTGTTATTGAATCGCATAGCTATAAACTATAAACACGTGGCGGTTGTTATAATGGCCGGTTCAGCGGCCGGTAGGGTATATGGAGGTTCACGCAGCGGCCGGTATTCCGGCCGCTGGGGTTCAAAGGGTTAAAAGCATAATGGCATTAAGCGTAATGGCAGCGTAATGGGATTACGATTAAGTGTAATGCATTACACTTAAGCGTAATTGGTTATTAAATGTGAATTTGGCCTCCCATACTGCTCAGCATAAATATGTATATCAGTAAATGTATGTATACATGGATTGTTGACAGTATGGTGTGTTACAATCTCCTACCCCGCTGGACAAAACAAGTGTCCATTGGCACCGCGGTGTATTTGCCGTTCGGCTGCGGTGTCAGAGTTTGTAACTGCAGTTGAGCACCGCGGCCGAACGGCAAGTACACTGCGGCCAAACGGCAAGTTCATTGCGGCCGAAAGGTAACTACCCTCGCGGTCGAATGGCATGTCCACCGTGGTTAGATTTCTGGTTTGTATTCTCTTTTTTCAGTTTGATGAAAGTACACCGTAGCAACTACACCATGCCGAATGACAATTACACCGCGGCCCAACTGTAGTTAGCCGGTGGAGCCGCGGTGTAGTTGCATTTCGGCCGCGGTGGCAACGTTAACCGCACCGCAGTTAAGTGGACAATTGTTTTTTCCAGCAGGGTATATTGGGAAGTCAGTGATGAAATTTGAATGGTCCAATATTGGATTTTGAAGCCAAACCAAGCAACCACATTACCTATACGCTATATACATAGTTATTTTTAGCCCTTTATGTTCTTTTAATGTGGGTCAAAATTTGATAACTTATTTTGATGTAAAAAGGCTTATGTAACAAATTATTTTAGCTGAGTTATAAACTTGTTTTCTGTCTGATGGATTACTCACCACCCCGACCTACGTGTCAATTGACCCCCCTTCCCTTGACCAAAACGCAAGTAAAACTTCATATGCAGTACAGTACATGTAATTCTCCCTAAAACAGTCTGGAATTTTCAGAATGAGGTCCCCAGAGGATGAATTCACCCTATTTAGACATCATTCTGCTTAGGCTTCAACTGCTATGGGAGACCTGGGATCATACATGTATTAACTCGTTTAGGACAGGAAACGGATATCGGTTTTCCCAAAACATTACCCACTTCTTGCACTTGTTTAATATCAGCAAATGAATCTTTTATAATTAAATGTTTTGCACATAGTATTATGTATTCAATTCAATATAGGCCGATCACTCAGTGAGGGGTCCAGGAAGATGTAACCTATTTTTGGCGTCACGTGGGGGTCACGTGCCATGATTCGTGACGTCATTGTTCCAAAATGGCGGTGCCCAGTAGCCTAAGCCATAGATGCGTAGACAAGTTTTCAGTTGACAAACACCATGGTAGGTGAATCTTGACCCCTTCGGCGGAAGGAACAAGAAGCGAGAGCAATTTAAGTACCGTATAATCCTGGATCCTATTTTTTGGAAATTAATTACATTTGATTCAAAATGCCGCAAGCAGACATTTCGTAGAGCGAAATTACAGCCCCCCCCCCCCCCCCCCCCCCCCAATGCATAATTTTCCGAAAATCGGTTGCCATGTCAACCGTTCGCAATTTGGTGGTATCTACCCAAAAATTTTGGAAGATTTATA
This sequence comes from Siphonodentalium dalli, assembly GCA_032622095.1. NCBI lineage: Eukaryota > Metazoa > Mollusca > Scaphopoda > Gadilida > Siphonodentaliidae > Siphonodentalium > Siphonodentalium dalli. The sequence goes on along the minus strand of CP136062.1, from coordinate 192,055,586 downwards.
GACCACGATGATCACCCATATATTATGAGTTGTCACGTGGTGAATTCTGTCATGACAAATGGTCTGACCCAGCATTAAATTAGTGCATACATTGCTATAAAAGTAAGCATATTTACGTTAGAAAACAGGGGTTTGTCGGCCATTTTGAATGGCGTCCTCTGTCGGTGATGGTGATTTTCAAACAAGGCTAGTTCCAGATGTTGGCAAAATATTCCTGGATCATTTAACTTGGGAAATCATTTATATTTGATTCAAAATGTCGCAAACATATTGTCATATAGTGAAATGACAGCCCCAAATGCATAAATTTCTGAAAATAGGTTGCTATGGCGGAAACGGGCCCACTCGCCCCAGGGCCAGCTCGCCCCAGTCGACCTGGGCCAGCTCGCCCCGAGCCAGCTCGCCCCGGGCCAGCTCGCCCCAAGGGATAATGTCTTATTTAAGTTGTCGTTTTGGGGTCGTTTTGCTTGCTTTCTCTGGCTTACAGTCAAGTCAACGGAACATATTTGTGGTTATGATGTCAGATAAATATTACATTGCTTATATACGGTATGTGGTCGGCATATGAAAGTGATTATCTATCACACTGAAGCCATCTCATCCTCTGAAGTGTGAGGTGTGATTAGTCGATTGGTTACTGTGTAAACAACCTGCTTCTATTGTTTTGATAGGATATGAATGGGGATATAATAACGGCTTCTAAGGGTTTCCCAAACTCCAGAGATAGTGAGATGAACTCAGAGAAACTTTAATATCCAGAATGTGAAAACAGTTCGCCGGTTCGTCGTTCAAACCAACTAGTGTGATAAACTGCATGGCTATTATCTTTGCTAACAAACGTGCCTAAAGTAATCTAAATGTCAAAATTGATGGACATAACTCTGAAATATATCATAATCTGAACTTAAGAAATTAATATATTAATATATATTAACTTATTTACAACTTTAATACAAATGTAATACCCGGGCCAGCTCGCCCCTGAAAGGTGGGCCAGCTCGCCCCAAAAACGACCTGGGGCGAGCTGGCCCTGGGGCGAGTGGGCCCGGATCCGCTATGGCTACCGGTCGCAATTGATGGTATCTACCCAAATTTTTTTGGAAGATTTATAGACTACGGATGATCACCCATATTGTATGGGTTGTCACGCGGAGAATTCGGCCATGTCAAATGGTCTGACCCAACATTGAATAAACGCATAAATTGCTATAAAATTATATAAAAGTAACGTTTCTGCAAACAATCACGTCTGTGAGTAATATTTTCTCAAAAGAATCACGTCCCAAATGAGTTAAGTCTCCAGTAGAAGTTGGTGATGTTCAACCATTAGAAACTGAACAAACGGTGATGATACTGATAGATAGAACGATCTACGAAGCCCGTTCTGAATGAATGGACTATCGTCAGCTGATAGTAGAACCGAATATTTACGTTTTCAAAATGCAAGATAACTCAAAGGTGCCGTTATTTCGTTAAATATCTAAAGATTCACACCACAAAGAGACGAATTTCTGGAACAATATTCCATACATGGCGTCGTAATCGTCACCAATCCATACATAATACGTTTACCTGTTGACTCTTCAATTATTTTAGTTAATTAATGCAGAGAAACGAAAACCGTTTTGAGGTTATTTTCTCAACCCGGAAGTTAATGAATGGTAAGTACTGAATGATGCCCCAGGAAATATTTTCCCAACCGTATGACGTCATACTGTAATCAGTTCATTTCGTAACCAAATTTCCTTAGTTTATACACGTTTACAATCAATTAAGTCTTCATATTATGTGGGAGGGGCATTCTAAACTTCTCAACCCTTCGAAAAATCGTATGTTCATACATGCAGGTGTCGGTTGACTAGCTGGTTAGTTGCCTATCAAGGTTTAGGAAAATGTGTTTTGTGTACCCAGCTTGTACATCATGGGAGGCTCTTTTCAGATTTAATCCTTGTACTTGAGATGTAAGCGAGATCACTGAGTGGCTCCATATTGGATTGATCCAGTCCCGTTCCGCGCATTCGTTGCAACAGGTCAAAGTTCTGGAGTAGCATTCTTGAATATTCAAAACTCCATATATGCATGGAATGCATCTCCAGAACTTTGACATGTAACACTTAAAAGTACTGGATCCGATTCGATGGTCCCCATATAATCAGATTCCAACAACAAACAACAACAAAATTATTTGAAATGCCGCTTCAGTTATCAGATTTCATCGATTAATTGCCCCAAAATAATGCTAACCACAGTCAACTATAGCCTATAAAATTGCACAAAACGTGTTATTTGTCAACATTTTGTTCAAAGAAATTTGGCCGAATTGTCAAATATCTAACACACAAAGCCACATGATTTTAGAGTAATCCCATCTTCATCCGCAATTTGGTCCGAGAAAAAAAACCAATTACATATGTCGTGAAATAAAAAATTTCAAATATCAATATCTGAAGTTCTCGACTCGAATCAAATATTTTGTTTTACCCCCGAAGCCAAAGAAATAGTAAGCATACTTTCATACACGCTGACCTGGAAACACCAATCGATGCATGTATGTGTTAGACAAAATTAATGCCTACCAGCCAGGGGGGGGGGGGGGTCGGAAAAAAAATTCAGGCACGTATGATGGGGTGGGTGGGTGTCTCTCGGATCCGAAAAGCAGTTTTTTCCATGTGCCAATTTTTTTCCCCTTTTCTGCTATTGAGTCTTATTTTGATGTGTTTTGAACAGAAACAGGTCATATATAGTTAATAGCAATGCTATACTATATATATAAGGTAATCAGAAGTTGGATCAGTTGCACAATGGCCAACAATAACCCAAATTCAACTTGATAGAACAAGAAACTGCGCTATTGGAAAAATAAAATTTAATCAGGATTCCATCTACTGATACAACAAAATAAGAATAACTGTGCAGAACTCAGCTGAAAATAAGCAATACAATGAAAGCACACTTGACCATATGTGACATGGAAATAAAGATATAATAAATAATGGAATAAAATAGACTTTTGACAACGTAAAACATAAAATCTTAACATTAAATTGAAGGCCAGCTGGGCCAGCTTGAACAATTTCAAATTGTTTTCCAAGTTAATGTGGATTAGCTTGTAATGTTAATCGCAGTAACAAAGATTTTATCGTCACTGATATCGTGAGCAAAAAAAATGAGATTGGGCTATCCATCCATATGTTATTCCCAATTATTACGAAGCCTATTACTTCAGGCAGTGGCTACCAGCCTGCCATTACACGCTATAACATGTTTACCCAGTTCTGGTTTCTGAGATGCCCCAAGAAGAGTCATGCGGGTATATCACGGTTAGGTTTGGTATTAGCGAGTTTGCGATACCCGTTCGACGGGAACGGGTACGGGTAAATCTGTGAACATCGTCACGGTCACTTGGGTACTTTCAATGCAGCACATAAAGCGATAGCGAATTGAAACGGGTAGATTTGTCCCATTGACCGGTAGCCTTTCACTACGATTTTCTCAATCAAAGGCCCATGAATTCCACGAAATTCCAGTCAGCTATGCGTTAACCTATTTATTGAAAGATTTCATGGACAAATATTATTGATAAAGTTGACATTTTAACCCAGGATTTGTGTTCAAATTCTCGAGGCGGCTTCTAGCACTTAGATAAATACGGAAGGCCGATTTTTTTCACTAACAACTTTGTTCACTGCATTAATGACAGGTTGTGATTAATAGAGTGAGTAGATGGTGCTATAGACGCACATTGCAGGGACATGGCTATAGATGGTATGTGCGTTAGGAACGGTGTCCACCTTCGAATTTCTAACTACACATTTCGAACCATATCAAATTCACAAGTTTGGGCGTAAATCCACCCCTCCCCTTGGCTGGCATCAAGCTTTCCAATTGTTGGAAATTTTGAGACCTGACAAGCTTGAACAATTTCCAACTGTTTCTGACAGCCATTTCAGTCCAAATTTTTTTTAACAAAAATAGGGAAATATGTAAATGTTGGTCTAAAAACTACAAATTATGGGGACTGATTTCTCATTTTAATATATATTTACTATCTGAACGGACATGGCGCATTTGAACCACAATACTCGTGTATACTGTAGTGGGGATAACATAGGTCGCCAAATACACGAAATACCTATACATACTCTACAAAATCTAAGCATTATAAGCAGAGCGAGTTTCAGCTGTTTTCTGTGTTTCGCACAGAAGTGAAGCAAACGCTCTTTATTCAATCCATAATAAACAGACTACATTTTGACACCTTTTTTGTTACCAAGTTAAACATTTCAACCTACCTCCGGGTTTAGATCCCGACAACAATCCCAATTCTTGGGATAAATATTCCCTTGCCCCGACGGGCCGACCCTTCGATCTGTTGAAAGATTCCAAACAAGGGTTTACTTAAAGCTACTCAAACCGATCAGACGGTCCCAATATCATAAAGTTACAACAAGAACATTTCTTCAAAATACGCTTTTGTTATCAGAATCGATTAATTACAACAAAATAATGCTAACTGCTGTCAACTGTAGTATAAAATGTTGGCCGCATTACCACTTGATTTTAGAGCTAAGCATCTTCGTCCGCAATTTTGTCCGAGACCGTCAGTTGATGACTCTTTTCTGGGCCACAAATAATTACACAATTCAAGAAATAACAAACTTCAAAAATCGATATCTGATCACTCTGCGCTTTGATGATGGGTTCCTCGATTCGAATCAAATATTTAGTTTTACACCCAAAGCCAAAAAAAATAGTAACTTGGGAGCGTTAATTCGGATTATGCATCTTTAATATGACTAAATATTCCCCAACTAAAATAAGGGACAAATGCGGTATTATATCGAACTGAAAGTACATGTAGGACAATATTAGACCCTTGGTCTAACACAATACATTTTACACCGAATATTGGTTGGACATTTTAACTATATATAACGTAATTGTATATTTGAGCTATTATAATCTATTTTCTAAGTTTAAAAATTCCAGCCGATTTATTGTCAACACTCGATCGGTCTATGACTTGTAGAATCCAATTGTTGAAAATGTTACCAATATGAGTGAAAGAAAAGCAACGTCCTCTTCCAACTGCCACCTAGCTCGTCCTTGGTGAAAGCAACTGATTATCATGGGGCTCATCTAACCTAAATACATATTTCCAACAACCCATAACGCTAAGTATAACATAGGCCAATAACGCGAATAACAATCTATATCATAATATCTTTTTTGTTGCAGTTGGCTCACCATACATTACCAGTCGATGTGATGAATTCTACCGGTAAAACAGTTTGCGATTTCAAAACGTGTACCGGTACGGGTAGCTACCCGTACGCGTACCGGTACCCGTACCGGTTTGAAATCGCAAACTCGCTAATTAGCATTATTCTTCAAACTGAGATGAACTGCATGGGATGAACAGTTGTATTTCCACATGTTTTGATAAACAATTTGGTTCAAGCAATATATCACATAGCAAATATCAAAATATCAAATAATCTGAAATGTGTTGTACCATGTAGTATAGTCTGTAGAATACTCAAATGTAATTATGTGACTAGGTCATGTGACTATATATTATGAAAATGAATGTTAATAAAAACTTTGTCACTCTGCCTATCCCTAGAAATGTGATTATGTTGACACATTTCTTGATTAATGACACTTATATGATAAATTCAAATAGTATCGCTATCTTCATTATGCACTGTTCTATTAAAATCTTGCGCAATAAACTATTTAGGGGGTGGGTGTCCAAAATTGCCTGGAAAAAAAGGCCGGAAACTGAAGAAATTGGGTGGGTGGCCAGGGTGGGTGGGCCGAGGCCGGAAAAAATTAAAATGATCATACGTGCCCGGGGGGGGGGGGGGCGGGGTCGGAATTTGTTTTCAGGCACGTATGGCATTTTCCCCCTTACGATCATTTTTTGTACCCACCCACCCCCCACCGCCAAATTTTTTTCCGTTTTCGGCAGTTTTTTCCGACCATTTTTTGACACCCACCCCCCCTTTTAACACTAAAACAGAGATTTTCGGGGGGAAATTCACTGTAAACAGCTGTATATGAATTTCTGTGCATATTATTTATCATGGATGTTAACATGGACATGTAAATAGGAATGAGTCATTTTGAGGTCATTCGGCCAAAAAAACATGGCTGCCAGCGGCCATCTTGGATTTCAAAATTTGCAACAAAATACAACACGATAACTGCCTGCAGTCAATTTACAGTTAGAATTACATTATTTCTCTCATTCAAAGTGGTTTTGAAGCCCAACTCATTGCCAAAACACTAAAAAACAAGCAGGAATTTTTTTTTTTAGTTGCGGAAAAAATTGCTTGTCGGCGCTCGCCATTACAGTCATGTAACCCAATGTAAAGTAACTGAAACGACACAAGACAGACATATGTCATTCTGGTCCCTAGCCATGGTTTCTCAAGTTGTAAATTATTAATACGAATCAAATCAAATCAAATCAAGTTTAATGATCTGAATCCAATAAAACAGTATTGCATACACACGGTCAATACAAACGTTAACACATAATACTGAGTACGAAAATTGTTAGCGATCAGGAGGAAAACTTTTGATCCCTTCCTTCTAGTCTACTCGATCTTCAAGAAACGCTCACCTGCCCGGTCAAAGCTGCAAAACGTAGATTAAATCGAACAAAAAGGTAAGTGTCGACAGTTGACATATACCTGTTCTTCATGTGATTATACGGGATTTGCTTGCTTTCTGATATATGACTGCGATTTCTGAACTTTTTAAAAATCACGATGCAACAATGCCAACGTTTTAGTGGGGTACGACGAACAGTCAACAGGAAAAGCGCCAATCCGACAATCGCCCTTGCGTCAGCGATTTCGACAAAATTCCAATGTAGTATGGTGTCAATGTCATAACGTTTTATACATAAATACACAGCACTATTGCTAATGACAGGTGATATCAGGAGACCAAGCCCGTCCCTGTCCCCTCCCCACCCCCACATGCTGACATGGTCCATCCTCACCCTTATTGGTCCTGCCCCTTCAATATCTTCCAATTATTTAAAGAATATGCCCAACCCAATGTTTAAACCACAAGCATCAACAGACTTATGGGAGGCCAAATTCACTTTTAATAATTATTTGCGCGCTTAAGCACAGCGCTTAAGCACAATTATTTGTTGAAAATTTGTGCTATACAGTACTAGTAATGCCCTAAATAATCGACTCCTTAACCACAGCAGAATTATGGGTGAGAGCTTTCCGATGAATGGCAACAAGCCATATTTCCGAATAAATCCTGAAAATTACCCATAATTCTGCTGTGGTTAAGGAGTTGATTATTTAGGCATTACTAGTACTCTAATTGTGCTTAAGCACTATTATTTGCGATTATAACATAAGCACAAATAATTGTGCTTAAGCACAAATTATATAATTACGCTTAAGCCAAAATAAGCTATTTATGCTATTGATGGGGAATGAAATGTACATATATGAGCTTAAGCACAAATATTTGAGCTTAAGGTAAAATATTTGTGCTTAAGTGAAAATGCTTGTGCTTAAAGGGGTACTGTACCCAAGATGTTGTTGTTGGTTTCTATAATCCCCGAGTCGGAGAATAATGTAACAACTTTTCAATTTTTTGAAAGTTTGTTGAGTACGAAGTATTGTTACGGATGGCAAATTTACCGGAATGCAAAAATACAAATTGTCGTTGTCGAGTAATTTTTGTAAAGTTTTCAACCAAATGAATCAAATAAACATTATATTATATGGTTAGTAGTCCCATATACTCATTTAAGTTAGTGTACCGTCACTAGTCAATGAATGGCTTGGGTTTTCTCCCCGTATAAGCATAATGTTTCAAACGATCGTGTGTGCAATTGTTTTCCTAATCCGGTATCCCTCAATTATAATTTGATTACGTTTTGTACACGGAAATTAGAATTTTAAGAGACGCCATTTTATGGCTGGAGCCATAAAATCAATTTATATTAAATTATTAACTTTTAAATTATTAAATTTTAAGATAGCCTATTAACCTGAGCGTTTACAGAATACATCTTCGACTCAAATTACTTATATTTCTATATAGTATCGATAATAGATCGTTGTTATCACCGGGAATTTATTGAAAATGGCGTACAGTACCCCTTTAAGCTAAAATATATCTGCTTAAGTGCAAATAATTGTGCTTAAGCGCAAATATTTATGCTTGAGCATAATGTTTTTACACATAAGCATAAATAATTCTGCTTAAGCACAAATAATTGCGCTTTATTTAATAAGCACAAATAATCATTAAAAGTGAATTTGGCCACCCATACAGACTTGTAAATACAGTGTGTAAAGAAACAATCAGCTCTTTCACAAACCATTTTGTCTTTATTTGAAATCATGAAGTAGGTCTGTACATGGTCACAACGGAAAATTGAAGTCATTCATAGACATTATGAATATTGTTTTATTGGACTTGTCACTCCCTTTCACACAAATCAGATAAAATTTTCAAACATGGCAGGGTTTCCGCTGGAGTTAATTCAATTATATTCTGCATCCTCTACCCCTAAACCTCTCAACTTAAGTCTCAAGCTTTCTCACATCTGTCACGGTCTGATCACCAACCCTCCATTGGCTCCAACTGGCTCACTGTTTGAAATCAAGGTACATGTATATCCTGATGGCGTCGTAAAAATGCTGGCACAGCTCAAACCAAACAGGGCATTTGGGTAGACAACATCTCTCCTCATTTCCTGAAAATGGTACACAAGGAAATTGTGCCTGTTAATGCATATCTCTTCTCTCACTCACTACGCACCGGTCATGTACCATCAGACTGGAAGAAAGCCATAGGTTCCAAATCCAAAGCAGCTAATTACTGTCCTATCTCTCTGACCTGTATCCTCAGGAAACAACTCGAACATATCAATGTCTCCAAAACCATGTCATATCTTGACTCCAATCACTTCCTGACATCAAACCAACACAGCACCCATCGAAATTCAGTTGTGAAACCCAACTTATCTCATTCACACAAGAAAGCTTTGAAAATATGACCAAAGGAAAGCAGACCGATGTTGCAGTAATGGATTTTTCAAAAGCATTTGACAAAGTTGATCACCATTGAAAGCTAATTCTCAAACTTAAATGTATTGGTATAAACAACCAAACTGTAAATTGGATTAAAGACTTTCCCTCTAACAGAACACTGAACAGGACGAAAATAGTTGTTGTAAATGGCTATGACCGTCCTTTCCCTCACATTTTTTCTGGGGTTCCATAAGGCTCCATCCTTGGAACCTGTCTCTTTTTCATTTACATAGATGACCTCCCGTCTTCCCTGTTATTCCATTATCACCTATCTGCAGATGGTACAATAGTCTACTGCACCATATCCTCTCCCTAAGACTCCAATATCCTTTGAACAGCAGTACTTTATACAACCTGAAAAGTGAGAAGATTTCATTACAGACAAGCGTGAGATAATCCATATACAATGGAAAAAAGAAACCATTATCCATGACTCACCACAATCACAAACTAAAGAGCACAGAAAAGGCAAAGTACCTAGGAATTACTATCTCCAAAGACATGTCATGGAACTCACATATAAACACCATCACAAACAAAGCTAATGCCTCACTAAGATTCATCAGAAGAAACATCAGGACCAACAATCAAAAAGCAAAGGAACTAAAATACAAAGCATATGTCTGCCCTAAGTTGGAATATTGTTCCACAATCTGGCATCCATGGCAAGTCTACATAAGCCACCAAATAAAAATTGTCCGAACAGAGCTGCCCAGTACACAACAAACATATATAACTACCGGTAGCCTAGCAGTGCCTCAGACATACAACAACATCTAAAATGACCCTCTATAACAGCATCGCTTATATACATCACTAGTCCTGTTTTACAAAACAGCATATTTTCCCCCATCCATACATGATATATCACTTTCATTTAATATGTGAACTACCAGTAGACATTGCATAAGCCCAGAGTTAAATCAAAGTACCAATGCATGTGTAATCTAATCCTCATTATGTTGTCGGCATTGTGTTCTGTCAAGGACATCATCGATTGTATTTCCTTTGACGTCGCTCAATTCTCTTTGATCTTGATTGATGTGTTTAACGACATTGACAAAATGCAGCACATGCATCTCGCTTCTACATGTACAATGTCAATACAATTGAATGGTCAATGCTGAAACATGTAGTCAAGATCAGTGCGATGTCACGTTTAAAAACCAGTATGCTCCGTTACACTAGAATATATCATGCGCGTGCATTCGAGGGTGAATGAAACGCGGTCGTAATGTTACTCCACTGTGGTTGCAATTTTCCTCAAAACAGTGAAGATAACTGAAAATGCAACATAACACGGTGGAGGTGAAACGAAATGGAACAGTGCCTTGAATTCCACCAGCGATATGTCGGGACGTCTTTATGTTGGCCTGACATGCCTGTTTTGTCTGCCGAAAGATATGACGGCCAAATTTTTATCTGTCTTGTTATAAAATGCATTAGTTTATTATGAAACTGGCCACAGGTTCGTTTTATTTTTGAGTAAGATGTCCTCGTTTGGTTAAGGTCCTCATGTTATTTCAAGTAGGTCAAGCAGCTTACGTACAGTGCGTTAAAAAATTCCTAGAAAAGGCGTCCAGGTGCTTGTATCTATATTGTACTTCAAGTCTTCCATATTTTGGAGCTATATCCACGTCCATAAATATAAGTCAATATATAAAGTGATGTGAAACACTCCGGTTGGGTGATCAAATAGAAATTGAGAAAAAATCTCGCTCAAAGTAGTTATGTTTTATGAATATTAATCCAAACTGACAACAAACACCGTCATCTCTAGAGCTGAAACGGTTGACCCATTCTTCTAAACCGGTTAACCATCGGGGTTAACCGGATTTCAACCGGTTAACCGCTAAATTTCTAGCGGACTTCTCTCTCACTAATTATGTCGACATTATGCCATGCTCCAGGGACAAACCTAGGTGAGAAGTGGTAGCTGAAATAAAGACCTTATTCACGCATTTAACGATATTCAAAAACACGCATTCACTGTTCTTTTGCTGGCTCTCGTGATGGGGAATGAGCAAGTGAAATTTGTGAATGGCAGGGGAGATCGCTTATTTGCCGTGATCAGCATATGTTTGGGCATTTGTAAAACGAGTAAAATAGTATGGGTATTGGTAAAACGAGTAACAAAACTATATATTAAAGATCTGTAATATATCATTATCATCATTGGTATATCCTCCAATGCATTATATATAAGACAAGAATTTAAGTAATAACTATAGAACAAAAAGGAAGGTCAGTTAGGTCAGACTCGCAGTCCTATTCAGTATTCGAGCTATTGGTCGGTATCATGATAGCGGACACTAGTGTTGGGAGGTTATATAATTTACGTTTCGGTTTCGGTTTTTTTGGTAAAAAAAACCCTCGGTTTTAGTATGCAATCACTTAACATATAGCAATTACTGCCAAATTGAGTGTTAATTAGTCCCACAGGCACAACCAGTTACAGAGTAGCATGGAGCATCAATTTCCTTGATAAAATTAGGGAAGATTATTGAAGAAGTTTCGGGTTGCTTCAACTACGATGTCTGTTTGGTCACTCAATTGAATTGATCATATTAAATCACAACAGGGAGGAAGAACGGGAAGAGTGAAGACATTGTGCAGCTGATCTCAATCCTCAAACTTTGTCGACTTACATAGTTTTTATAAACCCCACTGTAAAACAGTTTTATATATAGTATGTCGTGGTGTGATTCCAATTTGAATCCATGTTGCTTCGTGCAGTATTAACTATTGAGTTACGAAAGCACGCGTTGCCACACAATGCCACTTTTACGTTGTCACTTCCTTGAGTGCATTCAGACTTGATACACAGTGACTGCAGACGTGCTTTTGTCGGAAGAAAACTTCAAAGGGTCGGAATTGATTGATGGTCGCCGACACTTCCAGACAGTTCGAGAATTGCTACTAAGTATCTGATACTACCGCGTGTACCAATTAATGCTTGCATTGCACTCTACTATCGGTGACACGGGATTTAGTATTAGTTTTGCATCATTTAACCTAATATTTTGAGGATTATTCACGTTCACATTCAACTGACAACGGGATGCGGTTACGTCCGGTTCATTTTTTTCTAACCGGTTACGTCGCTAACCGGTTAACCGACTAACCGTTTCAGCTCTAGTCATCTCTTATATATTGATTAAATGCAATGACTGTCGATGGCGAAATCATTGTGTTCCAAACTACATGTATCTTCAGGGTAACCACTAGATGGGAGCCATTAAATTCTTTTGAATTTTGTTAAGAAATATTGCTGCCAGCAGCCATCTTGGATTTTACTCTCTGCATTACTAAATCATTCGGCACACTCTACAAGCCACATCCCCCATCCGATCGTCTCCAAACTTTATATAGATCTTCATGGTGACATTGAAATGGGAGCCACCAATTTTTCCCCATATTCGTTAAAAAACATGGCCTCCAGTTGCCATCTTGGACATTACATTTTAATTCGTTAGAGTACACCCTGCAGCACAGATTCACATTTGTTGGAGAAATGTTTTGAAAATTTACAGGCTTGTTTACTAGGTCTGAATTCCTGCTTGGCGAGGGGAATGAGGCCGGTCAATGGCCGGCCAGTTGCATTAGTGGAAACTCTGCCTATATGCATGTCCCGTGTTATAGTAATTGAAGTGTGTCTGCAGAAATAGGTCTCGTCTAGTTGTCAAAGTGAATTCAGTTGTCTGGAGACGACATGTACAGTCTTGTCTGGATTCCTACCCACAGAGCCAAATTACATTTTGACGTTGTGAAACATGTAATGACTTCCTGGTTGAGAGCTTTCCGATGAATGGCAACAAGTCATATTTCCGACTAAATCCTGAAAAATTACCCATAATTCTTCTGTGGTTAAGGAGTCGATTATTTAGGGCATTACTGTATTTTGTCTTTATTTGAAATAATTCCGTTGTAAGATGAACTAGGGACATAGTCACATGGGGAAATTGAAGTCATATCATACACATTAAATTGTTTTATTGCACTTCTTACTCCCTTTCCACTTTCCCATAAATCAGATTCAATTTCCAAACATGATCAATGTCCTTTAATTCTCTTAAAAGTTAAATAATGCTATATGTACATGAAGAGACAAAACAATTCATATGTTCATTATATATGAAACACAACAGTTTTTAGCTCTTCAAAAGACCGATGTGTAGACTAGGCAGTTAAAAATAGTTTGTCGGGTTTGCAGAAACAATTTTTTTTTTTAAGACTCATCTGTGATTTAATACAATTATTAACACTTTCATGATGGGAGCTGTGCTGGCGCAACATTAAAGACCCTGTGCCAATGCATTCTCTTATATGCGAGTTGACCATAGGTCGCCTCGCTTATAAAAGAAAATGCATTGGCCTAACAATTTTTATTATTTTTTCTAACATTCTTTAAAAAAAATTATCATTTTCAAAAAAATGTTGTTACATTCTATAACAATTTTTATAATTTTGTCTTATATTCTTTAACAATTTTATCATTTTTCTTACATTCTTTAACAATTATAAAAAATAATATAAAATTCGTTAGGCCAATGCATTCTCTTGTAAATGCGAGGTGACCTATGGTCGACTCACATATATAAGAGAATGCATTGGTACAGGGTTTTCGCAAAAATTCAGGAAGCTCCTGTCATGAAAGGGTTAAATGGTTAAATAATTTCCAGGATCATCACAGAAATAAACAGTCTGAACTGCAAACCGCCAAGCTGTCTTATATCATTGAATTTACCTTTGGTTATTTATCTGATGATGGTCTGTAGATTTGAATTTGCTGCCTTGATAGGTCCCCTATCTGATACAAGCAAGACTAAACACATGCTTTTTAACCCAGGTTAGCTTTCTAGTGTGATGCGCCTCTGTCTACAGGCCACAGCCTCTATCTGCCACATAGTTTTCTCTGTCTAAAGAAAGGCCATCCACAAAGAACTGCACTTTTTGCCAAAAAGAAGAAAAGAAATGTGCTTTATTATTCAGTCTACTTGGGGAATGCCTGTCCATAATGATGTGTCTTTAGAGTTTCATCGGTTTACTGATGGAAGCGGAATAACTATAGTATGTCCTGTGGCACATCTTAGAATGACACAAAAAATTTCAGGTCAATCGATACAAGACAAATCTGAGATATAATGCATTTCCCAAAGGTAATCAAGGCGATATATTTACTGATATAATGCGTAAAAGATGATATAAGACGAACGCGGTTTCACGTTCAGTGGCATCTGTGCCAAAGCTCTGCGCACCTTTTGCCTGCTTTCTTTATATCGTTATCAGCAGTGCAGCGGTGACGATATTTTCCTGCACATGTTTGTCACCCGTCATATTTTACCTCAAATGAATTAAAGGGGCATACATGAGCAATACAGAGCATTCCTTATAAGCTTAGAAGATACATGTACATGTATATAGGAACATTGGAACATTAGTATGTACACATGGATATGTTCACATGACCAGGGGAACATCATGGGATAGCCGCCTTGGACATCAGATGACTACTTTATAAAAGGGGACTAACAAATCGCATGATCAATACAGACCATTTACTATCAGCTCAGAAGATTATGTGGCAAAATTGTTGCTCATATATAGGTAACATGACACTGGGAATGTCACAGGATAGGTGATATTGACCTCAAATGACTTAAATGGGCACTAATAATTAGCAATAAAGAGCATTTTAACGCTTTGAGTGCCAGGTCCGATTTTTTGTATCAACCCATATACCCTGTGCCAATGCATTCTCTTATATATGCGAGTCGACCATAAGAGAATGCAATGCATTGGCCTAACAATTTTTCATCATTTGTTATTATATTTTTCAATTTTAATATTTTTTTCTTATATTCTTTAACAGGCTTATTTTGTAGGTTTAGGGCCAGGGAATCTTACGTTTTTCATGGGCATCAAAATTATTTTATTTTTTTTAATGTTTTTTTTTTTTTAGGGCCGATTTTACCGAACGTAAATTAGGGCCGAAGCGATCGGCCCGTGGCACTCAAAGGGTTAAAGAGGGATGGTTTTAAAGATGGATGGTAACTTTATCTGGAGAGCATCATACAATAGGTGTTGTTTACATCAGGTGACTGATACTTGAAGGGGCAATAATTTACTAATTCTTCACACGATTTTCCTGCATGTTATGTTTGTCACCCGTTATTTTTGGCGGACAACCCCATAATATTAAATAAAAGTCATTTCGAGCAGTGCTCCATACAAGGGCCATGGGCTTTAAATTACAGGGCTTTTACCAAAGGCCAACTGCCAATGCCAAACACAGGGCTGTTTACAGGGGAGAGCTTTCCGATGAATGGCAACAAGCCATATTTCCGACTAAATCCTGAAAAGTTACCCATAATTCTGCTGTGGTTAAGCAGTCGATTAATTAGGGCATTACTGTACACTAATTAGACTTTTATGCAATTCTAAAGCTTTACTGTACAAGAAAAACGACAATTTCAAGGGATGAATTCGCTCTTACATGTAATCTACTATCACTTTGCTGTAGGTCCCTATCTCTGATACAAGCAGAACTAAACACATGCTTTTTCACCCCTGTTAGCATTCCAGTGTGATGCGCCTCTATTTACAGGCCACATACTTGTCTCTGTCTAAAGGAAGGCCATCCACAAACAACTGCACTTTTTGCCAATAAGAAGAAAAGAAATGCACTTTGTTATTCAGTGTATTCTCATTAATTGGGACTGATGGCAAAACGCAAAGAAGCAGGGAAGAAAGTACTGCTTTAAAAATAGCATTTTTTGCCATGTTCCGCATAATGATGTTAATCTGTTTACTGCAGGTAGGAATCTATCAGACACCTGGGCTTTAATACCTGAGGTTACCTGAGGGTACCTGTTCATAGAATCATCTTTGATTGGTTTCTGTTTTCCTGAACTGGATCAGAGATCTGCATATGTTGAGGCACTTGACCTGTGGCATCATGTTAACCCTTTACCCAACAGAAGGGCCCTGTGCCAATGCATTCTCTTATATATGCGAGTCGACCATAGGTCGCCTCGCATATATAAGAGAATGCATTGGCTTAACACATTAAAAATTATAAAATTGTTAAAGAATGTAAGAAAAAATGGTAAAAAGTGTTTTTTTTAGGCCAATGCATTCTCTTATATATACGAGGCGACCTATGGTCGACTCGCATATATAAGAGAATGCATTGGCACAGGGCATAACTGTAACTATCACAATGTGGTCAAGGAGCCGGTTCCAATGATATCCATATTTGTATGGTTCTATTGAGACAGACCGAAGATATTTTAGGCTGTTGAAGCTTTATTTGGCCGGTTTTGGCCGGTTTGTTGGGTAAAGGGTTAATATGTGAATGTTCAAGTCTGGAAATAGTGTGTCTGTTATTTTCAGAATAAGGTCCCCAGAGGGTGAATTTAGTGATGCTATCACGCAGGGTGGCCTAGCATCACCAATTCACCCTCTGGGAACCTCATTCCGCTTAGGCCTAACTGCTATATATATGGGAGACCTTGGATCAGGTTGAAGTTGGTGTTCACACATTAGTCACCTTGATTATGCATTTTATCTTCAGCAAATTACTGGGATATAAAAACTGAACAGAAGGGACAAAGTAACTAAAAACATTGTTAATTTGAGACTATAGATACTTCCCAGGAGATGAAGCCTAAGAAGAATAAGGTCCTCAGAGGGTGAACTTGGTGATGCTAGCCCACTGTGCAGGATAGCATCACTAAATTCACTTTCTGGGGGACCTCATTCTGCAAATGACAGAACAATTTCTGCAAATGACAGACACACTATTTGCAGGCTTGTGAATGTTTCTGATCTGGTACCTATAGGTAGGAGACCAAGCCTTGAAATAGTGTGTCTGTCATTTGCAGAATGAGGTCCCCAGAGGGTGAATTTACTGATGCTACCCCGCATAGCGGGTTAGCATCACCAAATTCACCCTCTGGGGACCTCATTCTGCTTACAACTCAGCAGAATGAGGTTCCCAGAGGGTGAAGTTGGTGATGCTAACCCGCTATGCGGGGGTAGCATCACTAAATTCACCTTCTGGGGACCTCATTCTGCAAATGACAGGCACACTATTTCAAGGCAGGTAGGAGACTGTGTGCTGAAAATTACAGTAATAATTTATCCATTCCTTGAGATATCATGATAACCCTTTGAGTGCCAGGGTCCGATCTCATCGGCCCTAAACCTACAAAATAAGTCTGTTAACCCTTTACCCAACAGAACGGCCCTGTGCCAATGTATTCTCTTATATATGCGAGTCGACCATAGGTCGCCTCGCATATATAAGAGAATGCATTGGCTTAACACATTAAAAATTATAAAATTGTTAAAGAATGTAAGAAAAAATGGTAAAAAGTGTTAAAGGCCAATGTTAAAGGCCAATGCATTCTCTTATATATGCGAGGCAACCTATGGTCGCCTCGCATATATAAGAGAATGCATTGGCACAGGGCATAACTGTAACTATCACAATGTGGTCAAGGAGCCAGTTCCAATGATATCCATATTTGTATGGTTCTATTGAGACAGACCGAAGATATTTTAGGCTGTTGAAGCTTTATTTGGCCGGTTTGTTGGGTAAAGGGTTAAAGAATAAATTATTAAAATTGTAAAAAATTGTAAAAAAAAAAAAAAAAAAAAAAAAATGTTAGGCCAATGCATTCTCTTATATATGCGAGGCGACCTATGGTCGACTCGCATATATAAGAGAATGCATTGGCACAGGGTATATGGGTTGATACAAAAATCGACCTGGCACTCAAAGGGTTAAAGGACCAGTCAGGTAGAGGTTTTAAAGATACAGTACCTGGTCTGATTCTTGGGTCCCTGTATCACCCAGTTACAACAAAAGTGGTATCTCATCCATAAGCAGCTTTGTTTATCAAATTAGTTTATTGCCTGTAAATACTCATAACAATAGATTTATTTATTTGTATACCCCCTCCCCTGGCCATTATGGGGGTGGGGGTATATTGGAATCAGCTTGTCCATCCTTCTCTCTGCCCGTCTGTCCATAGATGCAGTTTTGTCCATGCTTGTATTCTTACAATGGGAGCTTGTTGAGGTCCGTTTGACTTTTTTTTAGTGGAGTTATCCCCCTTTTGCAACGTAGAAATTTTTCCCAACAAGAACAATTTTGTCTGAGCTTGTACATGTATTCCTTAGAAGTGACTTAGAAGTTTTTTACAACATGCATAATTCTATCCAAGCCAATCCGGCCATTTATGGGACCATCTCCTTTTATATTTAACAGAATACATGTTTATGCAACAAATGAATGAATTTGAGCCATGGATTAGTGCAAAAAACACGCATGTGCTCTATGAACAATGCAAACAACATGGTAATTGTAATGAAAATGAATTTATGCCTCCAGTTCTCATGTGGCTCACATGGTGGGATGTGTTTTCTACCACTGTGACACTATAATGTTTATGGGGTTGGGACAGGTGTGCAGGGTTTATATGAAAGTCTGACAAAACGAAGCTAAAAATAAACATGTGAGTCATGAATTTATGACTGGAGTCAATGTGAGGGGAGCCTTGCATATATAAGAGAATGCATTGTCACAGGGTTTTTGCAAAATTTCAGGAAGCTCCAGTCATGGCAGGGTTAAATAAAATATGTATCTCATTAAAATTTGGATAAAGATTTCTCAAATTGCCTCTCATCATATTCTCATGGCTCTTCCTTTAACCCTTTACCCAACAGAAGGGCCCTGTGCCAATGCATTCTCTTATATATGCGAGTCGACCATAGGTCGCCTCGCATATATAAGAGAATGCATTGTCTTAACACATTAAAAATTATAAAATTGTTAAAGAATGTAAGAAAAAATGGTAAAAAGTGTTAATTTTTTTTTTTTTTAGGCCAATGCATTCTCTTATATATGCGAGGCGACCTATGGTCGACTTGCATATATAAGAGAATGCATTGGCACAGGGCTAACTGTAACTATCACAATGTGGTCAAGGAGCCGGTTCCAATGATATCCATATTTGTATGGTTCTATTGAGACAGACCGAAGATATTTTAGGCTGTTGAAGCTTTATTTGGCCGGGTTTGGCCGTTTTGTTGGGTAAAGGGTTAAAACCTGGGGTTGTTTGTTTATTTTAAAAGAACTTGCTGACTTGTTAAGACATTAGATTTCTATATATAATTTCTCACTTGGCTGAATGTTCTAACTCCCATCAATACCTTTCAATTAGCCACCTTAAAATGGATTGATCTTTTGCTAGCTGATGGTTGCCAATAGGCCCTGAGAACTTGGTATAATGCCAAGCTGCTTAAGAATTGGGTGTATGTACAAATAGTGAATTGCCACCATTCATTGATCCTGCTTGTAATGCCCTCACAACATTAACAATGACCCCCATTAACCAATCAATTGATTGCTCAAAAGTGCATTGAGTGCAGTTTAATTACAACTGGAGCGATTTCAAACTACCTACTAAGGAAAACGCTACTACATTGTCACATTGAAGTATCTGCGCTATACATTACAGGAACTGTGCAAATATTGGTATAAAGCTATATCTTGTTGGATGAGTAAACAACTCATCTAAATATATGCATTAATTATCTGGGAGTGCAGCAAGACAGTCTGACACATAACTGTCACAATTGAATATACAACTAGTCCTTGTCTATTGTGTAAATCAATGTGAAAGCCTTGAAATAGTGTTTGTCATTTGCGGGCTAGCATCACTAAATTCACCCTCTGGGAACCCCATTCTGCTTAGGCCTCATCTTCTGGGAAGTATCTATAGTCTCAAATTGACATTGTTTTTTCAGTTCTGTTCAGTTTCTATATCCCCTAATTTGCAGAAGATAAAATGCATGATCAGGGTGACTAATGAGTGAACATCACCAACTTCAACTGGGGAACTCAAATCTGATCCTAAAGGTCTCCCATAGCAGTTGAGGCCAAAGCAGAATGAGGTTCACAGAGGTTGAATTTGGTGATGCTAGCCCACTGTGCAGGATAGCATCACTAAATTCACCCTCTGGGGACCTCATTCTTCTGCAAATGACAGACAAACTATATCAAGGCTTGACAATATGTGTACTTTTCATGTACCAGCATATATAGTCAACATTAGTTTTATCCTTACCTACAGTAATGCTCTAAATAATCGACTCTTAACCATAGCAGAATTATGGGTAAGTTTTCAGGATTTAGTCGGAAATATGGCTTGTTGCGTAATGTGTTCACCTTTCACTTTCACTTTCACCTTTCATACACAACAATAATTATTTTGTGAAGTTATAATAATGACAAAATTGCTTTCACGCCATTCATCGGAAAGCTCTCACTGAGGCATTTGAATGGTCTATTATTTATTTGGAGGGGTGATCAGGTAATAAAAGCAGATGACAGATATTCAAAAAGATAATGCAAGAGCAAAATAATTCTAATTCATAGGTTGTAAATGTTTTGATAATAAGTTCAACAAACGACCTGAACTTATTATCTGAACATTTCTTAAAGGGGTAATGTACACTATTAATCCAACCATTTATGGGACCATCTCCTTTTATACTCAACAGAATATATGAATAAATTAATTTGAGCCATGGATTAGTGCAAAATACACTTGTGTGCTTTATGAACGATGCAAACATGGTAATTAAAATGAAAATAAATTTATGACTCTTACCCAGTTGAAGTTGATGATATTTACCCATTAGTCACCTCGATTGTGCATTTTATCTTCTGTAAATTAAGGGATATAGAAACTTCCCAGAAGGGAAAAAATAACTAAAAACATGCACTGTTAATTTGAAACTATATATACTTCCCAGAAGATGATGCCTAAGCAGAATGAGTTCCCCAGTGGGTGAATTTGGTGATGCTAGCCCACTGTGCAGGATAGCATCACTAAATTCATCCTCTGGGAACCTCATTCTGCAAATTACAGACACACTATTTGCCGGCTATTTGCACATTGCGATGAAAACTTTAGTTGATGAACCTGATATTTGACACTCCATAATAATAAATGATGAACAGTTCTACATTGTAAACATGTGAACCTTGAAGCTAATTTTTTTCTATAGCTATTTGTTACAAATAGTGTGTGTCACTGTGTGATAAATCCACAGGGCAACTGAAACAGACAGGTTTACATTCTGAATTTCTGATTGGACCAAAACTTGTTGGTTGAAAGAAGAAATGCTAAGTCTGGTACATGTCGGAGTAGGAATCTGCTGCTGCTATCAAGCCTGCAAATAGTGTGTCTGTCATTTGCAGAATGAGGTCCCCAGAGGATGAATTTAGTGATACTATCCCACACAGCAGGGCTAGCATCACCAAATTCACCCTCTGGGGACCGCATCTGCTACGCCTCATCTGGGAAGTATCTATATTTAATCTCAAAATTAACATTGTTGTTATTTACTTTTTCTTTCTGGGATGTTTCTATATCCCCTAAATTGCAGAAGAAAAATGCATAATCGAGGTGACTAATGGGTGAATATCATGAACTTCAACTGGGGAATCTGATCATAGCTAGGCCTCCTATAGCAGTTGAGGCCTAGTTGAATAAGGTTCCCAGAGGGTAAATTTGGTGATACTAGCCTGCCATGCAGGATAGTGTCACTAAATTCACCCTCTGGGGACCTCATTCTGCAAATGACAGACACACTATTTGCAGGCTTGGCTGTTATTCAAAACCTGAATCGTGATGCATCATGGTTGCAGCCCTAGTTCCGGTGTTACACCGGTTTAGTCTATTGAAGTTATAATTTTGAAATTGGGAATCAAGCCTGAGTTTAGTGTGCCTGTCATTTGCAGAATGAGGTCCCCGGAGGGTGAATTTAGTGATACTATCCCGCATAGCGGGCTAGCATCACTAAATTCACCCTCTGGTGGCTTCATTCTGTTTAGGCCTCATCTTTTCTGGAAAGTTTGTTATCAAATTTCTATAGAAACTTCTTCACATAGATTCTATTTCTTTTTTAGTTTAGTTTCTCTATATCCCCAAATTGGCAGACGGCACATTGCATAATCGAGGCTCGCAATGGATGTGCATCACAATATTCACCATTCGGGAACTTCAATCTGAGTCTATGTCTCCCATAGCAGATTAGGCTATTCAGAATGGGGTCCCCAGAGGGTGAATTTAGTGATGCTAGCCTGCTATGCAGAATAAATGTAGCATCACTAAATTCACCATCTGGGGATCTCATTCTGCAAATTACAGACATGCTACAATTAAGCTTGACAGGGATTTGGCTAGAATCTCTGATGGAGGTGTTCACCTTAGAATTTCCAACTGTCCCCCCTCTCTCACCAAACAGAAAATTTTGAGTCTGACAAATTCCATTTGCACCCCTCCCATCTTGGTTGAAAAATACTGCTTTTTAGTCCAAAATGAAGAAAAATGACTGCCAACATACTGTTGACACCCCCCCCCCCCCCACCCCTCACCATATCCATGGGCTCATATCCAGGGTGCATGATTAATTTGTTTGCTCTGAGTTGAAAAAACAAATAGTAGCTGGGCGGATATATATAGAAAGCACTTAAGTATTTAATATACTACATGGTAGTTTTCACATGTTGTAGTTTAAGCCTATAGCTCGTCTAAGTTCTGAATTGTATATAGTCAATTACATGTACTTTGATCACATAATTAAGTTGATAATTTGATTACATGTCCTCAGGTTATATATACAGTAATACCCAGCAATTTGTGGGAATTATTTAGATCATCATCCTTTTTTATTCACAGGTCACTTTTGTTGTTTATCACCAATAAAAACAAGAATAATTTCTGCTGGTCTTTCTTGGTATGTTAATGTTAACTATTATTATACCCCACTTGAATATTAGGTGGTATACTGGATTACATGTGTCCATCTGTCCGTCCGTCTGTGCATCCTTCCGAGCAAATACTCAGCCATGGCTTATTGGATCTCAATTAAATTTGGTATGGTGGTTAGCCATCAGGATAGTGTGTCTGTCATTTACAGAATGAGGTCCCCAGAGGGTGAATTTAGTGATGCTATCCCGCATGGTGGGCTAGTATCACCAAATTCCCCCTCTAGGAACCTCATTCTGCCTAGGCCTTAACTGCTGTGGGAGACCTACATGTAGGGTCAGGTTGAAGTTCCCCAGTTGAAGTTGATGATATTCACCCATTGGTCATCTCGATTATGCTTTTTATCTTAGGGGATATAGAACTTCCCAGAAGGGAAAAAGTAACTAAAATCAATGTTCATTTGAGTCTATATATACTTCCCAGAACATGATGCCTAAGCAGAATGAGGTCCCCAGTGGGTGAATTTGGTGATGCTAGCCCACTGTGCAGGATAGCATCACTAAATTCACCCTCTGGGGTCCTCATTCTGCAAATGACAGACACACTATTTGCAGGCTTGTCTTTCACCCTCAGTCGACACCCGGATCATGATAATGATAATATCAATGCTTTGAGTCTATAGGCTGGTCTCTGCATGTCACTTAGATTATGTCATGAATCACTACTGTGGCTAACACCCTTAGAGATCATATTCCACCAGTACAAAACCTGGGTACTTTATCTCAAAATTGAATGTTTTTCTGTGACTTTTGTGAGCCGATATCGCAATAATCATTGATTTAATTACCCAGAAGAAATTCCATAATTATACACGATGCAAAGCAAAATCGCTCACAAAGTCACTTAAATCGTGAAATTTCGAGTTGGGACCTTCACCCACAGTACATTATTGGAACAGATCATAACAAAGAAATATTTCCCGATCGATTATAAGGTTCACTGTCAAAACGTCTAAAAGTTCCCAGGTTTTGTAATGATGTACATGTACATGTACATGTGACTGCAAACATAGATACATTGTATTTTTAATAGTGTCCTGAAGTGCACAAAACTTGAGGGTTAAAATGCCTCAACAGAACTATTTTTGCTGAATACATGTGATTTTTTTAAGTTGACCTTTGGGTGTGTCTTTGAATAATTATTTATGGCATACCGGCATGTAGGCTGATATTTGTCTTCGTTTCCGCTCCGCCTACACAAATTTAGCTGTTAAATAACAGCCGTTAAAATGCTTTACTAATCTCATAGTGTGTTGCTCATGTCCCCAGTTGATACTTATATTGACTGGGTCTCAGTTGCTATTGTGAACCGATGGCAGTCCTCTTTATGTACTACACTATAGGAATACTCTCTAACCCAGTGATGCATGATCTTGCTTTCAAATCTGCTGACAAGCAATCTAGTTTGAATAGATATGTCATTATTATATAAATAGACTTGAATGTTGTTGAGGGCTTTTCCAAAGTGAGCAATAACCACCACCACTATGGTTTGAGCTGACGCCTGTAAAATTTCCCAAATACAAAAAAATAATTTAGAGCGGCAAAACTATTTTCATTTGGCAAAAGTAAGTTGTGGGTCAGCGTTAAGCCGTAAAGTTGTAAACCCTGACAACTACAGTCTGACCAAATCTCGTACTCAATAGATTCTATACAGAGTCTTCAATGATTAACCTTTCTATACTAAATACTCATTGACGAGTAGTTATCTCTTATTATCTGAACATTTCCCTCCAATAAATGAAACTTTTTCTGCACTTTTATTATTTGTTGTCTGCTAATTTTACCTGATTTACCCCTCTGGATGAATAATAGAACATTCCAATGTATACTTTTATAACTGAGTAGGAGAATCCATTTAATAGAGAAAGGGTTAACAATTGATTTCACTTCCATGTTGACATAATAACACTGCCCAACCGATTCACAGCCTCTCAGTTCAAATGTAGAGGATCTCTAATACATCACAATTCACAAAATTTATTAACCTCGTCCACTTTGATTCGAGTCAAGCTTTATCGTATAGAATTATGACAAATTTGAGATCCATTTTATCACATAATCACATTTTAGCAAGGAAAAACAATCGTGAAACGGCTGGGGTTCAACAAAATTAATATTGATTTCTTTATCACAACCAAAGAGGAAATAAAGACACCTTCAAGGAAAAATATAGTTCCATTTTAAATTTTTCTTTTCATGTTGACAAAATTGTTCATCACTAAATAAAGCAACACAAATCAGATAACATAATTATATTTTAATTAACCTAAGTAATAATAAAGTTCCGCCATTGACATCATCATCATTACGCTGAGCTCTTACATCACTGCAATTGCCGATGATACACAGATGTCTTACTAAAAGACATATGAGTCCAGATTTAGGGGCTAATCAAGCCTTGAAATAGGGTGTCTGTCATTTGCAGAATGAGGTCCCCGGAGGGTGAATTTAGTGATGCTACCCCGCATAGCGGGCTAGCATCACCAAATTCCCCCTCTGGGGACCTCATTCTGCTTACACCTCAGCAGAATGAGGTTCCCAGAGGGTGAATTTGGTGATGCTAGCCCGCTATGCGGGGTAGCATCACTAAATTCACCCTCTGGGGACCTCATTCTGCAAATGACAGACACACTATTTCAAGGCTTGTGGCTAATTATGTGATAAAAAGACCTCTCAGTATTCTACATAATCCTCTCCATGCAATTTGACTTTTTTTCATAAAATATAAACATTGATAGGATTTATTGTGGGAAGGAATATATGAATGGTTGCATTTATCTATTCGTGTGGTCATCTGGTGATGTCCAGTTCATGTCTGAGTTTAGTGTGCCTGTCATTTCCAGAATGAGGTCCACAGAGGGTGAATTTAGTGATGCTATCGTGCATAGTGGGCTAGCATCACCAAATTCACACTCTGGGGACCTCATTCTGCATGGCCTCATCTGCTATGGGAGACATATACTCAGGTGCCGTTTACACATAGCCGGTGAGCGATCTAAGCGGCGAACCCGTTAACCGGCGAAGGTTACTGCAGAGTCTTTACACATCGCCCCGGAAGATAGGCATTTTTTAGAAATGTCGAAATTATTAATATCCAACTCAAACTTTCAGGTATTGCTATTGGTAATTTTAAAGATATTTAAACAACATTGTTAAAGGTTTGTTTGAGTTCATAGACAATCTGTGAAGTGAGTGTCGCACCAAAAGCATGATCATTGTCAGTTTTGAGATCTTTTTGTCGCATACATCTACAAATTGGTGTCTAATCATTCGGATTGGATTTTATATTATATACTAGCAGGTGACCCGACTTCGTCCGGGCTTTGACCTTGAATTGACCATTTTGAAGGTCAAGGTCAGGTCGGGGTAACGATTTGACCCGTCCAAAACACTCCCCCGACAAAAGTATCCATAGGGATCAAATTTCGTCGAAATCGGTTAATTTTTTAATTTAATTTGAGTTAATTCTGCCTTTTTAATCAAGAGAAATGATGGTACCCGTCCCGTGATGGTACCCGTCCCTAAAAGAGGTACGTTTGTGGGTACCCGTTTCAAGGTGAAGATCACCTCGGGCACACGCTCATGTCTGGATACAGTCACGCTCACGTGTGGACCCAGACGTAAGAATCACATTAGACGCATACGCTCTTTATCAACGACACTGCGGATATGAACGCTCTTTAACTATCAACGCAATTAACCCCACCGTGCCAATGGCGGTCATTTTTGTGACTGGGAGTGGAGAATGGGTGCTCTGAGCTTCTCCAAAACGGCGGTAAACACTGCCCGTGGGTTTTTAACCTTAGATTGGAAGTTTGAGCTCAATCGGTCCAGCCGTTTTCCCAGCCATAGCTAACAAACAAACAACAAACAAACAGACAGAAGTTCCAAAATATATTTTATCACATAATTTGGCCATAAAAGCAGTTTCATAATTATCGGTAATAGACACGTTTAATATCAGCGCGTGCGATGACGTCACGGCGTTCTTCAAATAACTTGTGATCGCTGTAGTTTATGATTGTTGTTTTCGATGAATATTGCGCGTTGCTTCGGGTTTATTTGATCATGTGATAAAAGGTATCTCAAACTCGTTCCATTTTATACGTAATTTATCAACCTCGTCCACTAAATTCTATTTGAGCCTCGGTAAACCTCGGTTGATAAATTCCGTATAAAATAGAAACTCATGTGAGATCCTCTATATATATTATATATATAAGTTTCAACATCGCGAATCAAATGTGACACATTTTCCATTTGCACATTATACAATAAAATTAGTTTTTCATTTTACTTGGGCGTTCACCATGTCCATGTATACAGGGCCGTGGCAATGGGGGGGGGGGGGGGGTGTCTCATCCCAACGTTAATCAAAATATTCAAAAGCTGGAAATTTCATACCTGACACGACATTAGTTGGAAATTTGACATCAACAATATGTTGAAATTTGTTCTCGTACTTTGATTTTCCAACAATTTATTAGTGGTGATTTTTTTTAGGCAACATTTGCTTATTTTTTAGCCAAATTGTTGGACTGAAATGGCCATTAGTTGGAAATGATTCAACCTTAGAGGTGTGTCAAGTTTGGAAAATGTCCAACAATTGGAAATCTTAAGGCAAGTCTGAATCCTAGGATTTAGCAATTTTCAGATTAAAAAGAATTCTCACACATGACCATAACCATGATCGATAATATTTTGTCTTGGTCCCGCCCCCGTTGTCAGTTAAACAGCTATCTAATTTAACTGAATCAAATCGGGGTTCAAGTTGCTTGACGTCAGACCACTAAACATGTTAGGATTGGGCAATTTCCAGGTTTAGACACAGGTTCAGATCTAAAGGAAATTGCTCAATACAGGGCCTCCTAGAGGATTACTGTGAGTGGAAAGTTAGATCAAAGCCCAATGTGGTGCGTACATGGATTTACGCGAACTTGTGCGTTTGTTGAGATTCAAGGTTTGGTGCAGTTGGAAATTCCAAAGATGAACAGTCCCACACCGCCAAATCAGGCCCTCTAGACCCGTCCCTGTGTATATATGTCCACGGCGCACTCAGATTTAGATTAATCCATTGAAACGTACCATCCCATTTCTTCCATATATATATATGAACATACATGTACATGAACACGCACATTTAATTCCCTTGAATGCGCTACAAATGTACCATGCACATGTAGAGTGCATGTACCATCATCAGTTAGTATTTATAATAATAGCTTATAATCAAGGTGTGTGACCACCGAAGGACAGCTGATTAGAGATCATCAAACTGGTACACTGACCCATATGTACACAGGTGAAAAATGGGCTGGTCTATTAGTGATTACACAATAATATTGTTCGAGTTAATTGTTGAAATGAAATCATCCATGACGGCATGATCCCAGATAAACATCTAACTTAACTGCAGAGCGAATTAGAATCCATACATCAATCAGGTGCTTGTACTAAATCATTTTATCCAAAAGTTGAAAACTGTATAGCTGCGTATCCGGATACCTGTAATTCTTATCCGGCGAAGTATAAACACTCTATTGTTATCGCTAACTGACTAAAGCGAATAGGATCTTCGCCGGCTAATGTATAAACACCCCCTCAGATTGAAGTTCCTAAATGCTGAATATTGTGATGTACACCCATTGGGAACCTCGCTTATGCAATGTGTCTTCTGCCAATTTTGGGATATAGAGAAACTATAACTAAAAAAGAAATAAAATTTAAGTGAAGAAATTTCTATAGAAATTCTATCCGGGATAGCGTCACTATAAATTCACTCTGGGGACCTCATTCTGCAAATGACAGGCAAATTAACCCTTTACCCAACAAACCGGCCAAAACCGGCCAAATAAAGCTTCAACAGCCTAAAATATCTTCGGTCTGTCTCAATAAAACCATACACATATGGATATCATTGGAAACGGCTCCTTGACCGCATTGTGCTAGTTACAGTTAGCCCTGTGCCAATGCATTCTCTTATATATGCGAGTCGACCATAGGTCGCCTCGCATATATAAGAGAATGCATTGGCCTAACAAAAATCTTTTTTTAACACTTTTTACCATTTTTGTCTTACATTCTTTAACAATTTTATAATTTTTAATGTGTTAAGCCAATGCATTCTCTTATATATGCGAGGCGACCTATGGTCGACTCGCATATATAAGAGAATGCATTGGCACAGGGCCTTCTGTTGGGTAAAGGGTTAAACTCAGGCTTGGTTCAGTTCGTTTGGGCCATATACCGGGGCATTGTGATTTGTGCATAAAGCAAGAAAATAGCACTAACTGATAGGGTTGGGACAAAGTTTCCCAATACATGTATGTGCATTGCAGTGGGCTTAATTCCTTAGCCTAAGTTTTAGTACTTTCAATTTTAATACATTGTTGATACCTTCCGCTTCCATAATTTTGAATGTAAATTATCAAATTCTTTCATATAGTAAAAAGTATAAATATAATGTGCAATGATAGGGATCACATTTGCTGCCTCAGTGAATATTTCATCAAAATGTCAGCTGAAAAACTGGGGCCCGGGATCTTATCTGTGCATTTTAATTTCTGAAGGATCATTCTGCATGTCTCTTTATGAATAGCTACTATAAATAGTGGAAAACCTCATAAATATTCCTTGGCAATACCTAACTCATGTTAGTTGTTGCTTTGTATTTTTGTCTTGGTGGATTATTTAAAATGAATGTGACATTTATCTGGGTTACTCTTACACTAGAGTTCAGCAAATCGTGATTTTGCATTTTGCATCGAATCACTGTCCCGAAATTGACTCAAATCATGTGGTGTTTGTTTACTCTGTTTTCTTCATACCCATTTTCGGCCCGACCATGGAGAAATTTTTTTAAATTTGACATCAAAACAAATAATTTCCTCGCATTTGAGAGTTAATTCATTGCCTGATAAAAGAAAACCTCAATTTTTTTTCTTAATTACAATGGATGGAAACTTTTTGAAATTTAAGCTGTGAAAATATTTTTAAGTTTTCTTGAAGCAGGGAAACTCATATTTTGGGCACAATTTCGTAATTTGGGTACACTGTTTAATGGCTCTAATTTGGGGGAATTTAAAATCCCTGACTTGTGTGTTGTTTATTCTGAATATGGCCCTGTAAGATGTATCTGGAGAAAACTATTTTTATGAACTATCTTATTGATAGACCTTTATTGTGGTTTCAAACCACAACGACTCACTTCCCAGATGAACCACCAGCAGCCAGCCCAGTTGTACTTTATTGAATCGCCTGATGGGGCAGGACAGCTAGATGCTGGTGCAAACTTGGCTGCAAGGGTAGAATAAATTTTCCAACCAATTTGAGCAACATGTGGGGGTATTTTATTGCATTTTGATGAGAGATTGATGCTAAGGGTTTCCATCATATCACCATCATCTGCAGACCTGGTAATTTACAATGGTCCTGCAGACTCCTGTTGAACTTGATGATTCTAACAGCTGCTGTGCCTTGACTGATGTAAGCACTGGTGGATGGCAAAATTCCATAGCAAACACCAGTGCAACAACATGGTTCAAACCACATAAACCTGTTATAAACTTGCACTGAATCTCTTGGCACTGATGCCATTTCAATATTTTCTAACTCCTTAAGTGTTCTGCAATAACTTATTTGATCTTTTAAATTAAGTACTATATACTGGCATACAAAAATAATTTTACTTCTGCCGATGTGACATATATTTATAAAAGTATAATACCCTTCAGCATGGTATAATGGTACCAAATCCCAAGATTTTCAACAACAACAAAAGTA
The DNA here is from genome assembly GCA_032622095.1 of Siphonodentalium dalli. NCBI lineage: Eukaryota > Metazoa > Mollusca > Scaphopoda > Gadilida > Siphonodentaliidae > Siphonodentalium > Siphonodentalium dalli. The sequence continues at coordinate 192,024,869 of CP136062.1, read as the reverse complement.
TGGCTTAGTCCTCTTGAAAAAATAAAAAAAACAATATGCCAAAAATTAGGTGATGTCGTTGAAACAAAAACCAGTCCACGTGAAAGTTGAATGTCTAGGAAAACCTTCCTGGTGAGATTCAACACTTTGATGATGGGAGATGCGCTGGTACAGCATCAAAGATCCTGTGCCAGTGTATTCTCGTATATATGCGACTCTCCCATAGGTAGCCTCACATATATAAGAGAATGCATTGTTTTTTAAGGTCAAGGTAAATATTGTTAGGCCAATGCATTCTATAATATTTGCGAGGCTCCCTATGGGAGACTCGTATATTTAAGAGAATGCATTGGCGCAGGGTTTTCGCAAAATTTCAGGAAGCTCCAATCATGGAAGGGTTAACACTAACTACTTATATGAACACTAACAAATTACTTTGGCATTTTTTGAGGTTATATCATCATTTGTCAAATTATTTTCATAGTTTTGCTCTAAATCTTCATACATTATGAATATAGCTTGGTACAAAAATGTACACCTGACACTATAATTATTATTCTAGTAAGATTGTATGGGTACACCCCACTGGAAACCGAGTAGTATAGTAGTATCTATAATCATTTTATTAACAATATCTGTATATATCATTTGGTATCTATCAGGGGTGCCGGTAACATCCAAAGGCAAGTAAAAAAGAAATAGACACCTTTCAGATTCAGAAGGCAATCATCAATGTTAACCCTTTACCCAACAAACCGGCCAAAAACGCTCAAATAAAGCTTCAACATCCTAAAATATATTCCGTCTGTCTCAATAACATCATATAAATATGGATATCATTGGAACCGGTTCATTGACCACATTGTGATAGTTACAGTTATGCCCTGTGCCAATGCATTCTCTTATATATGCGAGTCGACTATAGGTCACCTCGCATATATAAGAGAATGCATTGGCCTAAAAAAAAAAAAAAATTACGCTTTTTACGATTTTTCTTACATTCTTTAACAATTTTATAAATTGTTCTTAAATTTTTTATAATATTTTTCTACATTCTTTGACAATTTTATCATTTTTAATATGTGTTAAGCCAATGCATTCTCTTATATATGCGAGGCAACCTATGGTCAACTCGCATATATAAGAGAATGCATTGGCACAGGGCCGTTCTGTTGGGTAAAGGGTTAAGTGTCAATAAAAAATAGAAAAGTACTGTTAGTAAACCCAAATTTTCATTATATTGTGCACACCTGTGTATGAATAACAATATATCACATGCTTAAATTTAACAATGTTGTTTGATTAACTGCAAAAGAGTGTACACTCTTAATCAAATGACAATACTTTACTGTTTTGTGGTTTCAAAATAAGACACTGTAGGCCTATCTGTGCTCATTTATGTTGACACAGAGTAATGCCCTAAATAATTGACTTCTTAACTACAGCAGAATTATGGGTAACTTTTCAGGAAAAGTCAACATAGTCAGAAATATGGCTTGATGCCATTCACCAGAAAGCTCTCATTGAGAGCTTTCCAATGAATGGCAACAAGCTATATTTCCGACTAAATCCTAAAAAGTTACCCATAATTCTGTTTTGGTTAACGAGTCGATTATTTAGGTCATTACTGCATGTTGCCGGCTAGACATATTTAAGATTTTGCAGTTTCCATCCGTGCACATTTCCACCATCACTTGTTCAAGTTCACATTTGTCCAACTCAAAATTTATCAGTTATATTTGTGTGTGTTTCTTTATATTTTTGTTTTTGTTAATTTTTTTCTCAATATTCCAATATTTTGGTTTTTCAATTTGGCCAAAGTTTCTCAGAAATGGCAAAAATATTTGCCAAAATAATTTTTTGGCCAGTGTGAACCCTGCCCTGGTTGCACTATCTACTAAGAGTTTAGTACTACTGTACTGCATTCAGTTTGCACAGTGAATCACAACTTGTTTTCAAATTGTAAAATATAACCTGCAATTGTCAGCATAATGCTGCCATTTGCTCCAAATTACTGCTATTGTAGAGAGCTGAATGCCCAGTGCTACTGTGCAGTGATAAGATTTGTATGGGTCAATCAGTTTGCTGAACAAACACATACCTTGTACACAGCACATTATAATGACTCACTGTACTCTTCCGCACCAATCACTCCACTTTAAAAACAGGCCTGTGGTAAATTCCTGCCCAGCAAAACACGCTAGCTGGTGATCGCATGATTGATTATAGATCTGTATTCACCCGGCTTTCATCTATGTTATTATTTTCGCTTACAATTTGATGACTGTGAGTTAGCTGGTAACATCCTCTCTGCATCGGATTTATAAGTGCTCTGGATATACTAGTATTATCTTTTTAAATTGAACATTTGGGTATGTACATTTTGCATGAGTGTCATTACAGTGTTTTATATTATCTGGCATCTTGTTTTTATCTGCATCAATTCAAGGTTATTTGTCTGCTGTCTGTCTATATGTGATTAACGCTGTATTCAATTTTAAAATAGCTGCAGTACCCAGTTTAAGTCTACTGTTATCAAAGTTGCTCAACAACATTCCCCGTCTATGAATTATATATATTGCCAGTTGCTGCATTTTAAACTCTATTTAATGGCAAAAATTTGATTAATGTACACAGATTGAAATAAGTTTTAATATGCATATGAATTGCCTCTAGATATCATTAGTAGTTCGGAAAAGTTTTGTCACATAGTGTTACAATGCAAATTGCACCTGCACATGGCACTCGTGTTACAATGCAAATTGCACCTGCACATGGGCACTGAAGTGCAAGGAGCGCAATATTTAGAGTGCATTTTTGCAATGTATTGTTACAGGGGCACTTAAGGGCAAGGGTGCAATATTTTTCTAGAGTGCATCTTTTGCAATGTATAATTACAGGTGGCACTTTAGGGCAAGGGGTGCAATATTTTATTAGAGAGCATTTTTTGCTATGTATTTGGTACAGGTGCAGACCAAGGAATGCAGATATATATGAGTGTTAGAAGCCACTTGCTGCGGAACTTGTAAACATCCATTCAAATACATTTAATATATATATTATATCAGATTTATGTAGACACAGACTCTGTATGAGTGTTCATGGCTTCAAATGTGCTTGCTTCAGTGAGCGTGAACAAATCCTCATTTCTTATTGAAATGGACATGTATCGATTGGAATGGCACATTGAGATGTCCCTGAACTCAGATCAAGCTCGAAAATCGCTCCCAATATTTGGCCATGTCGGGGCTTGAACCTGCACGACCTCGTCTCAACCAGACTGCGATGATCTTATCCACGACCCAACCACCTCAGCTATGGGGACATCCTTAAAAAGTAAGCCCTTTCACCAAGAGTTGGGAAGTGAATCAGTCCAAACATGGATTTGAATATTGACACAGAACAGATCTGCCATTATATTGGAACAGCACAATGCACTTCCTCCGAAATTATATCTGACCATACGATTACTGGTACTGGCGTATAGATACAGTAATGCTCTAATTAATCGACCTCTTAACCAAAGCAGAATTATGGGTAACTTTTCAGGATTTAGTCGGAAATATGGCTTGTTGCCATTCATCGGAAAGCTCTCGGGGAGAGCTTTCCGATGAATGGCAACAAGCCATATTTCCGACTAAATCCTGAAAAGTTACCCATAATTCTGCTTTGGTTAAGAGGTCGATTAATTAGAGCATTACTGTATATCAGATTTATGGAGGCACGGACTCAGTATCAGTGTTTATTGCTTCAAATGTGCTTTCATGGCAGGAACTATGTATGCTTGTGCAGCATTAAAGATCATGTGCCAGTGCATTCTCTTAATTATGCGAGTCTCCCATATATAGGGGGACTCGCATGTATAAGAGACTGCATTGGAACAGGGTTTTCGCAAACATTTCAGAAAGCTCGAGTCATGAAAGGGTTGATCAACAAAGATTTAAATATGTTTTTACATGGATATGCATTCTCTCTGGATATAATTTAGTACTTTGAAAACGTTTTGTCAGCTAGTGTTAAACAATGCATGTTTTCCAGGGGCACTGCAAGCGTTGAAAGGCAAGGGGCACAATCTTTAGAGTGCACTTTTTGCAATGTATATTGTAGGGCTGTGTAACTATATATATATATATCAGGAATGAAGATTATTCCTTATAATTACATATCAGTAATGCATTTTCAATTGGACATATTAAATAGTAGGAACTTTATAGTGATGTTGCCACGACGACACATGTTGCCATGGCAAAATTCCTACGCTCAACGTTCATTTCCACCGTAATGTAATTATCCTATTTAAACACATTAGCTTTTTGGAAACTAATGGCAAAAATACTATAGATATGTATGTGGGTGTAATTATATATAGAATATCCATATACATGTAGTTTGAGATAAAAGCTTAATTTTCGCGAGTATGATTCAGCAAATGTGGGGACTGAGCATTAACTATATAGATATTTGTTTTTATCCATCGCCAACCATTGTTTAAAAGTTGTTAACATTGATTAAATCTTCCTTATATGTTTATCTCCTATATCCTTCCCAATATTGACTTGTACATGTAAGATTATTTACCAAACATCAGCAAACATGAGCTTTTAATGTTGATTGCTGACTTAATATCTTCTGAATGGCAATGTTAATACACTTTAAAACCAACAAGTAAAAACATAAGAAATTGGTTCTAAACAATTTCATTTTCTGCTACAAGAACATCAGACATATTTCGTTGATGAAAGGTATTCCCACCATAAAAAATGCATCCAGGCTTTCAACGATAATTGCTTTGCTAAGAAAAAAGTGTAGGAGAACTGTATGTTATATAACTTTTATCAAATTGATTAGCTGTTTTATCATGATACACTTCAGAAGTCTTGTTTTCTGGCTCACTGATAAGCTGCTCATGCCATGAATTACATGTCAGTTTATCTACTATTTACACAACTCTTCTGTTACGTCAGTACCTAACCTTTTTAACTGTGTATTCTAATATTGCAATTTCCTCAGTACCCATGACCACACAGTTTGGGAAATTTAAGTTAAAGATGTAATCACAGCTTCAGAATATTTTTTTTTACATTGCTTTTAGTTTTCATCTGAAAACGAAGTTTGGCGTAGGTGTGGGGGGGGGGGGGGGGGGGTGGAGTTTGTAGAAATGTGATTTGTGCATTTGTTCATACTCATAACAAACTTGGAGCTCTCTAGCGTAGTCATCATTTATAGAATTTGAATGACCTTTGGTATGCTCAACAACCACCATGGCGGAAGTGAGTGAGGGGTGTACAGTAATGCCTTAAATAATCAACTCCTTAACCACAGTAGAATTATTGGTAACTTTTCAGGATATAGTCGGAAATATAGCTTGTAGCCATTCATTGGAAAGCTCTCTTTGAAAGCTTTCCGATGAATGGCAACAAGCCATATTTCCTGAAAAGTTAGCCATAATTCTGCTGTGGTTAAGGAGTTGATTATTTAGGGCATTACTGTATCTGTTATCAGTTGAGTGAAAGGGAGGTCCAGGCCAACATGAATGGGAATAGATCAAATGCACTGGCTTTGGATGGCAGAAATATGAGACGGCAAAGAAATATGAGACAGCAAGCTTCTGCAAAGAAAATAAAAGAATATGATGATTTATTGCTGGTGAAGCCAGATGTGTTTACAGTGTTTAGCATCTTCTCAACAGTCTCGTGAAATATGCATTCATTTGCTTTGAAGCACCTGGCATGTAGGTAAATGGGTTTGCGGTTTATAACAAGGCTTTATACATATTGTAGACTGATGTTGCTTTGATCAGCACAACATGGTTTCCTCAGTGAGAGCTTTCCGATGAATGGCAACAAGCCATATTTCCGACTAAATCCTGAAAAATTACCCATAATTCTGCTGTGGTTAAGGAGTGGATTATTTAGGGCATTACTGTAGCTTGGTCTGTGGCTGCATGACATACAAGCCTGAATGTAGTGTGCCTGTCATTTGCAGTATGAGGTCCCCAGAGGGTGAATTTAGTGATGCTATCCCCGCATCACCAAATTCACCCTATGGGGACCTCATTCTGCATGTCCTCATCTCATGATCTGCTATGGGAGACACAGACTCAGATTGAAGTTCCCAAATAGTGAATATTGTGATGTACACTCATTGGGAACTTCAATTATGCATTGTGTCGTCTGCCAATTTGGGAATATAGAGAAACTAAAAAAGACATAGAATCTATGTAAAGCAGTTTCTGATAATAAAAAAACTTTCCAGAGAAGATGAGGCCTAAACAGAATGAATTTAGTGATGCTAGATAACTATGCGGATGTAGCGTCACTAAATTCACCCTCTGGGGACCTCATTCTGCAAATGACAGGCACACTAAACTCAGACTTGATGACATACCAGTATAACCAGCTGCTGCATGTGATGAATGGAGTATTGATGTAATATTTAATTATGTAATAGCACATGTGACAGTGCATTGGCACTGCAGGATAATACTAGTAATGCTCAGCACTGTCTTGTTCACTGTTTATATCTATGTTCTGCTGAGGCTATTTTTATATTATTTGGATGTAGGATAACATTGTTCACATATAGTTTTCATTAAAAGGGGAGTAACCCTGGTACACAATAGCCACCTCAGAATAACTTGGTAAAAACTGTCCTTGCACTTACTGGACACATAATTGAAGATATTAAACTTGGAAATATCCAAGATATACATGAAATGGCCTTGATATTCTGAATAGAAGGCATTGAAAAACCTTTAATTAATGTGCGAAATGGCTGGGATTTCATAATTTGCCCCATGATTATACAGTAATGTCCTAAATTATCGACCCCTAAACCACAGCAGAATTATGGGAAATTTTTCAGGATTTAGTCAGAAATATGGCTTGCTGCCATTCATCGGATATTTTATGTCCGTGTACCTTCTGGTCAAGACCTTGGTCATTATCTCTTTAAATAATTCGAAATTAGATTCTGCCATTATAACATATACATGTAGTCATAGTCTGACATGGTCAGTTTTCATTTAGTCTCATGCAATAGTCATGTATACTTCCAGACCTCCAGTTACATTAACATATTTAAAAAAAAATCCAATTTACCCTTGATTTCGCTCTATAGAAACATTTTATTAAAGACCACAAATAGCATGTACAGTAATGCTCTAAGTAATCGACTTCTTAACCACAGCAGAATTATGGGTAACTTTTCAGGATTTAGTCGGAAATATGGCTTGTTGCCATTCATCGGAAAGCTCTCCCCGAGAGCTTTCCGATGAATGGCAACAAGCCATATTTCCGACTAAATCCTAAAACATTCCCCATAATTCTGCTGTGGTTAAAGGGTCCATATACTTCGGGCATTACTGCAAGCTACATATGACAGTTGTGGGAATTGAAATAAGCAAAGACTGTTGATGGATATATGGTAGACCATCATGACCATGGTACCTTGTGGCTGTGTATTTTATAGGATTGGGGATAGGCCCATTAAACTTGTCTAATGTCTGATTACTAGAGAATTTTATTTGCCTCTAATAAAATGAGAAAGCCATTTATAATAATAAGTCTGCTGGTAATGTGTATTTCAGCTGAGAGCTGTACATTGTTTAGTACAGTGTACTTCAGTGATCAATAATGTAATCGATTGAGATAGGCTGATAGCGATGACATATTGGATGAATTATCAGCAGCAGAAATAGACATCATGTTTATTACAGAGCTGCACTGTAATATTTGTCTGGTGTCTGTTGGAAGATTGAAGGAAACCGATTATCGATTATCTGAGGAAACGGAAGATTTATTTCGGGATCAAGATAAAGAAGCTGATATCCAATACATTATTATTACTTTGCAATATTGCATATAGATTTCGTTTGAAGAATTTTCCGTCTGTCAGTCGGCTTTATTAGTTAGTCTGAGTTAAATTGAGTGCTCTTGACTTTTTTCCAGGCATGATATAAAAAAGGTTATTGCGACCTCGTATTTCATTTTTCATACAGGCATGGTAGATCGCTCGGTGAATATCTATTGCTGTCATAATTGTGATTGGGTGGATGGATCGTAATCATGAATTGATTGGAAATAATTCCAACCTCATATCAGTCAGGACCTGTGTAATTCCTGTTATGATTGATTATATGCAAGCCTGCAAATAGTGTGTCTGTCATTTGCAGAATGAGATCCCCCCAGAGGGTGAATTTAGTGATGCTATCTCGCACAGTGGGCTAGCATCACCAAATTCACTCTCTGGGGACCTCATTCTGCTTAGACCTCATCTTCTGCAAAAGTATCTAAGTCTCAAATTAACATTGTTTTTAATTACTTTTTCTTTTCTGGGAAATTTCTATATCCCCTAATTTCCAGAAGATAAAATGCATAATCGACGTGAATAATGGGTGAAAATCACCAACTTCAACTGGGGAACTTCAATCTGATCATAGGTCTCCAATAGCAGTTGAGGCTAAGCAGAATGAGGTTGCCAGAGGGTGAATTTGGCAATGCTAGCCCACCATGCGGGATAGCGTCACTATATTCACCCTCTCGGTACCTCATTCTGCAAAGGACAAACTCACTATTTGCATGCTTGAGTGCATGGTGGTCTTTTCTAATTATACTCCCACTTTTCATGGATTAATGGAGTGTAGATTGGATTGACTTTGTCTGCCTGTCCATCGGTCCTGGTATATATCTCAGCCATAGGTTATCGGATCTGAATGAAGCTTAGTATGGTGGTTTGTACTCAGGAGTAATTCAAAAGATGGCACATTTTGTTTGAATTTTCTGTTCTAGAATTACATGCATCCTTCTTTGATTTTCTTTCCATTTGATTTTCTGTTTGTCTGGGTATATATCTCGGAGCTAGGCTTTTGGATCAATGAAATTTGGTTCAGAGGTTCATGATCTGTGCTTTCAAAGAGAGCCCAATGTGCTAAATGTTATTAACCCTTTCATGATGGGAGCTGTGCTGGTGCAACATTAAGGACCCTGTGCCAGTGCATTCTCTGATATAAATACAATATATAAACCATTTATTTCGTCATATTCTAGAAAAGAAATTTCTATGAGAGAGGTAAATCTGATAAGATTATCATTAGCTTTTCAAAGAGATCTGAACCCCAACCAGATACAGTAATGCCCTAAATAATCGACTCTTTAACCACAGCAGAATTATGGGCATTACTGTAGTTTCTTTTCTTTGGCCTATGATTTATATTTCTTTAGAATACCCTCGTTCATGTGAATTGGGGTGCTTTGTGAGAAGCATATTTCTTTTGAATACCCTCGTTCATGTGAATTGGGGTGCTTTGTGAGAAGCATATTTCTTTAGAATACCCTCGTTCATGTGAATTGGGGTGCTTTGTGAGAAGCATATTTATTTAGAATACACTCATTCATGTGAATTAGGATGCTTCCTGATTAGCTTTTGCCATCACCTGATCAGCATGCAGTTAAATGCATCACAGATGTGCACATGGACATATCAAGTGTCTACAAGGTCCTGGCTTCTGTGCTGTACTGGGAATAAATTGCTGCACTGATTACCATCTGCATGTACCCATATTTATATCCACTCCCAGGCCTGAGTTTAGTGTGCCTGTCATTTCCAGAATGAGGTCCCCAGAGGGTGAATTTAGTGACGCTATCCCGCATAGCAGGCTAGCATCACCAAATTCACCCTCTGGGGACCTCATTCTGCATGGCCTCATCTGCTACGGGAGACATAGACTCAGATTAAAGTTCCTAAATGGTGAACATTGTGATGTACACCCATTGGGAACCTCAATTATACAATGTGTAGTTTGACAATTTGGGGACATAGAGAAACTAAACTAAAAAGAAATAGAATCAATATGAAGCAGTTTCTATAGAAATTTGATAATAACGAAACTTTTCAGAGAAGAATTGAGGCCTTAGCAGAATGAGATCCCCAGAGGGTGAATTTAGTTATGCAGGATAGCGTCACTAATTTAACCCTTTGGGGACCTCATTCTGCTAATGACAGCCACTCCTCTCCATCATCATTATCTGTGATTGGTACATGTTCAGTACACAATACAATAATCTATATAAAACAGTGTTTCCAGCTGGTGTTTCAACAAGAAACAGATATGGCAGTTTTCAATTGTACTCCAGTGCCCCCCCCCCCCCCCCACAGTGGCTCTCAGTTGGTAAGGTAAATGGTGCATTAGGCCAATATAAGCTGTACAATGATATGGAACCTGGTTTCAATCTTGATGAGCATGAATTTATAATCCACCAGAAGATGATGTAACCTGATTCGTGTATCTGGGCAAGTTTGTAGGCAAGCCTCGAAATGGTATGTCTGTCATTTGCATAATGAGGTTCCCAGAGGGTGAATTTAGTGATGCTACCCTGCACAGCGGGCTAGCATCACAAAGTTCACCCTCTTGGGATCTCATTCTGCTTAGGCCTCAGCAGAATAATGTTCCCAGAGGGTGAGTTTGGTGATAATAGCTGCTATTCTGGGGACCTAATTCTGCAAATGACAGGCACACTATTTCAAGGCTTGCTTGTCAGTTGGTGGCACATTTAGGTCCCCAGAACAAAAACTGACCCCACCCCTGACAATAGTTAATCCTATAGGTTTAAGTTTTATTGGGGGTGGGGTCAATACTGGGGACCTGTGGTTGGTGGTTTTTATGTGCACTGGAGTGAATTCCCCGCGAAATTAACCGTCTGCAGTCTTTCCTCACCCATAAAACTGACAGCATTGTGATGTGGTCATGTGGCTGGAACCACCAGCCAGCGTAGCTCCCGTCATTAAAGGGTTAACCCTTTACCCAACAAACCGGCCAAAACCGGTCAAATAAAGATTCAACAGCCTAAAATATCTTTGGTCTGTCTCAATAGAACCATACAAATATGGATATCATTGGAACCGGCTCCTTGACCACATTGTGATAGTTACAGTTATGCCCTGTGCCAATGCATTCTCTTATATATGCGAGTCGACCATAGGTCGCCTCGCATATATAAGAGAATGCATTGGCCTAAAAAAAAATCTTTTTTTTTACCATTTTTTCTTACATTCTTTAACAATTTTATAATTTTTAATGTGTTAAGCCAATGCATTCTCTTATATATGCGAGGCGACCTATGGTCGACTCGCATATATAAGAGAATGCATTGGCACAGGGCCGTTCTGTTGGGTAAAGGGTTAAATGAGATGACCACAAGTTACCAAAATCAGAAAGCCAGATAATGATCAGTTAATACATGTAATGCCCTGAATAATCGACTCCTTAAAAACCGCAGAATTACGGGTAACTTTTCAGGATTTAGTCGGAAATATGGCTTGTTGCCATTCATCGGAAAGCTCTCACTGGGAGCTTTCTGATGAATGGCAACAAGCCATATTTCCGACTAAATCCTGAAAAGTTACTAATACTGCTGTGGTTAATGAGCTGATTATTTAGGGCATTACTTTATATCTGCCCCAAAACATACAAACTACTTTAAAATTCTACATTTTAGCCTCCAGGAACAAATTCTTGAGACTTCAATTAAAAGCATCTGTTGCTCTTGGAGGCAGGAACTGTATGGAATGGTTCTTTGACTCATTTATGGTTCCCTAACCTTTCATTAGTCAATAATTGTTTGGTCTCTATCCTTGAGCACCAATTAGGCCCTGTAAATTGTTTATCCACACTTTGATCTGAGCCAGCTAACTCCACTCTGATCATTGACTTGTTGATTGGCTTGTTTCATAGATGCCTCAGGTGTTACCATGTGTGTGCAAATATTGTACAGAAAACTTTTATTCTGTGATAAATTACATCTATATTTTGTTATAGCTTACATCACTGTGTCATCAGTTCAAGTATTCAAAAAAAAAAAAAATAAGAAAAAAATACGTAAAACTACAGATAGGTTCAATAGCATTAAAGGTATACATTTATAATAGACTATCAACTTGTTTACTGAAAAGATTCTGTTCTTTTGTTTTTCGATTTTATAATTATATACTGATCTATTCAGATTTATTCAGATAAAAAAATATCTCTGATATACTTTGATTTAGTGAAAAAACATGCATTTTACCGAAAATAAGTTAAGGAAGTTATCAGTAATTTTGCGGGATTGAAAACTTCTGATGAGCTTATTTTTTGTTAAAAATGCGTGTTTTATCAGTTAACTATGGTATCTGAGCAAGCTCACTGTAGTCTTCTGGTTGACATGTTGATTGACTGATGTTTTATAGATGATTCAGGTGTTATCATGTGGTTGCGAATATTGTACATAAAGCTTTTATTCTTGTAAATTACTAAATAATAGATGGATCCATCCTAGTCTTACCAGTAGCTGGTTAAAACTGATGCATATTCTAGTATGAGAGATTTATTTAGTGGAGGAGACTTAAGTGCAGCCATCATTGTAAGAGTGGTTCTGTTTACCTGGTATATAAAGTTCAATATTCCTCTCTTCTGTGCTATGGGAACTTATGTAAGCATTGGAACCACATGTGCCTCGTATGATTATCTTAAGATGGGGGCGTGTGGGTGAAGGTCTTGAAAATTCTCCAGAATTTTTCTGTAACTGTAATTGCTTCCTGTGGTCGCAGCTCAGGGGCGTTTGAGTACACAAATTGAGAGGGGACCCAGCCATCCTTCCACTCCCCTCACCTCACCCACACAAGCCTGCAAAAAGTGTGTCTGTCATTTGTAGAATGAGGTTGGCTAGCATCACCAAATTCACCCTATGGGAACATCATTCTGCTTAGGCCTCAACTGCTATGGGAGACTTAGGATCAGATTGAAGTTCGTTCCCCAGTTGAAGTTGGTCATTTTCACCCATTATAGTCACCTCGATGATGCATTTCATCTTCTGCTAATTAGAAGATATAGAATTTAGAAACTTCCCAGAAGGGAAAAATTAACTAAAAACAATGTTAATTTGAGACTATAGATACTTACCGCTGTGTGGGGGTAGCATCACAAAATTCACCCTTTGGGGACCTCATTCTGCAAATGACAGACACACTATTTGCAGTCTTTGCACCCATGCACTAATTTGGACCTTAAATTGTGCAAGTATATTTGTTGGCATACAACAGCTTTGTCTTCTAATGCATCAAATGCTTCTAATATACCTTATTGTTGACTAAAGTCATGGTTGTGGCCATGCATTGCAGTAATTTGACAGAGGGACAAAGTTTTTTGTCGCCACATCCAGTTGTAACAAGTAATCTGATTGGGTTTTACGCCACGTTCAAATCATCATGTCCCACTTTCACCCTTAACAGCAGGGGCTTGAAGAGAACGTTCACGAAACATCATGGGTATATGAAATCGTGAAACATTGGGGGTATATGAATGACCCTTGAACTGTTAGTTTCCACCAATCATGACATTGCTCTAGCATGCGGAGTTTGACATCACCGGATGCTGGATCCATAGGTCAACATCTGAATTTTATTGGTTTGAGTTAATGTGAGAATTTATAAAAACAGCACTTACATTGAGGCTATAGGGTTATTGTTGTGGGGACAAAATAGCTATCTCCGGCAACATCATGGGGTTCATGGAGATTTGATACCTGCATTTCTCTTTTTGAACCCTTCTGCTCCGCTCGGGATTCAAAATCGACATCCAGGTATTAAATATCCATGTTTCCCTGATGGTGCCGGTGATAACTTATATTATAATAATTTGAAGATGAGATTACTCTGTCATAAATTAACAGTCGCTCTTTTCAAGTGAACAATATTTTTTTACCTAAAATCATATCCTTTTGATACTGCGCAAGATGATTTTTAAAGTGATATGAAACACTTATTACAAGTATTTCAATAAATTTTGTATTATATTGCTGGCACGCAATGCCATTTTATACAGTGAAATAAGCATGTAATATGTCTTAAAATTTAAGTTGATGAATTAAAAAAGATATGCCTGTTTATATTTAATTCAAATTTATGTATTTGTGTCATTTTCTTGTAACGACAGTAGTGAATTTAATTTCATGTTCGTTTGCTGTCTGTAAAGAAATTTTCTACATTGTTTTTATATCCATGTATTTTTTATGTGTTTGCACAATGGTCACTCTCTGAATGCTTCTGACCCCAATCGAGCATGCACACTCTGATTTGGGTGTTTTTATTTGAATATATTTTGTTCAGTTTGAGCTTAAATCACTGTTATCCCTGTAGACATTTGCTTCGCTTGTTCTTGATTCTGGATCTCTCAGTCATCATAGGGCATAGCAGCTAATGTGACATTAAACCCTAACTAAACAAATAGTATGATTTTGGATCAAAATTGTACCATGCTACAGTAATGCCCTAAATAATCGACTCCTTAACCACAGCAGAATCATGGGTAACTTCAGGATTTAGTCGGAAATATTGCTTGTTGCCATTCATCAGAAAGCTCCCAGTGAGAGCTTTCCGATGAATGCAACAAGCCATATTTCCGACTAAATCCTGAAAAGTTACCCATAATTCTGCTGTGGTTGAGGAGTCGATTGTTTAGGGCATTACTGTATTTATGCTACCCTTAAGCCAGAAAAGCAGGAAATCTTGTTGTCATAGGACTGAGGCATAAATTAGGTATTGATGAGGATTGTGAAGAGGGTTATTTTTTAAGTTTTTATCATATCGTATTGGATCTACTGGTTGCTTAAATTGATCATAGACTTACTGTATCTCATTGATGGCATGGAGTTATTTACCTTGTTGTCTGGTCCACCAGAGTTCCCATGATTGAATGATATTTTATTTGGCATGTTTGGCGGAATCAATGACTCAGGACCCTGGACATTTTAACTGGTGTCTCAATGGGTTACATGTCTGATCCAAGTGACCTTGTCATGCAACATCTTCCTGGATATTAAAGACTCAGATATTGCTATTGAGTTCTGGCCATGTACTCTCGCTATGCAAATAATACATGTACATGTAGTACAAGGCAGAATAATAGCACAGGATGGAAATTTCCTAATATTTCAGAGCAGAACAATAGTACAAGGTGTCACATATACAAGTAGAATGAAACATACCAGCCATACTATACTTGACATATGCTACTAGATGTAAGAAAATTATTAAGTTCTCCATCCTGGATACACTTTAATTACATTTCAACTCTATTATAGTACTTAATTGTACTGGCCAAACTTTTACCCATTGGACGATCACAATTGTTTTCGTGGAAAGAAGAAAGCTAGTAATAGCATTTGAATTCCTCTGTACATATATATATATGTATATATCATATCAATCCATACTATAAAATTGCAATTTTTTCAAGAATATATTAAGGCTGGTAATTTTTCAAGTCAAACAAATATTTCCAGTTATATGTAGGTTGGATAACCGATAATACATGTTTTTTTGGGCCTATTGGACATTCTTGCCGTCATTGAGGGATAACCAAGCCTGAGTTTAGTGTGTCTGACATTTGCAGAATGAGGTCCCCAGAGGGTGAATTTAGTGACACTATCCCATGCAGCAGGCTATCATAACCAAATTCACCCTCTAGGGACCTGATGGCCATGTAACACAATATAGTTCTTCTATATCTAAATCTTTGAGAAAATCATCATCCCATTGCGTGCATGTATATTTGAATTCATTGGGGCCAGCTGCAGGTGCACACAGAAATCCGGGGAGTTACAAATTGAGAGCACATTGAAAATAATTGAATCCTTAACTAGCTATAGGCAACATTTTCATTTTAGTCAAGTTTATATAACTTTATAGCTGTTTATTGATGGATTCTGCCATTTTATTGGTATGCGTGTAAATTATCATGTGTGACAGCTGTACACAGAAAATTGGTCCGCCCCGACTTTCTAACCAGAGTTATGCCACTTGTTAGCTTGGTAACTTCACCTGAATTCCATATATATTGGGTATAACTATATGAATCTTTCACAACAATATCTCAATCAATTTCGAAAACCAGGTTTGTCTGTTTTTTTTACCTGAGTTACTGCCCCTTAATTGTCGATTTTTAGCAATTTTGTGACCGTTCGTGCGAAAACTTGAACAAATATCAACTGATTCTTTTCACATTTGGGTATATGGATCTTTCACAACAAGATATTGATCGAGTTCAAAAACTAGGTTTGTCCGTTTTTTTATTTACCTTAGTTGTGAGAGCTTTCCGATGTATGGCAACAAGCCATATTTCCGACTAAATCCTAAAAAATTACCCATAATTCTGCTGTGGTTAAGCGGTTGATTATTTAGAGCATTACCTTTAATAAAGCCACCATACAATGTCAAATGTTTTTTTTGCTTTCTGCTCTTTTGATGAAACAGGACTATTGATCTCACATAACTTTGTCTGGAATGTAGGAGTGACATTTATTGGGCCGCACATATATTAGACCCAATCAAAGTTATGGCTGCATGATTATGGAGATAGAAATGATGTAAATGCCATTGGGATGTGATAATTTCATGATTATCAACAATCAATTCCATTAACTGTCAGTCTGACCTATATACTGGTACCTCACATGGTGACATTATGCCGTAATGGGAATTATATTCTAGTCTGCATCCTGTCATTGCTTCATTAGCTGAACATTTACTATTTAAAATGATTATTAACACTGCTGTTCAGTAGATATTAATAGTCAGCTATATTTATCTTGTTTAGTTTGTCTGATAGATCTTCATTAAAAAAACTAATTTGGGTAACTTAGAATGGCAGTGAAAACTACAGAATATAGGCTTATGAGTCAAATATGGGTGCTATGGGAAGAAGAAATCCTCTTAGGCCCCTTCTCCCATTCCACTCTTTATCCCAGAGTGAGTCATGTCTGGGTTCCTGCCTTTTGTTATTGGGATGTTATGCTGCATTTTGAAATAATGTTTGCAGTGCATGTGGCATTTTAACAAGCTGTCTTCACTTCATTATCATCTCACCTTTATCAATGCTTTTAAAACTGCAAAATTCTACAAGATTATTGCATCGTAAACAGTCTATCAATCTGTTTTGCCACACAATTTTGCCACAATATAAACATTTGGTATTGCACAACTATCTGGCAAATTTCAATCAAATATCGATTGTATGTAATGTGTCAAAAAATACAGAATAAGTCATCACTATCAGAAATTTAAGTGTCAGTTTTTACATTTTTATGTAGCGTGTGCTTGGGAAGAATTCTGCCTTGCAGTACGTTCGCACTGGTAGAGATTGGTGGCAGACATTCAATGCAATCTTCGACAGGGCATCTTTTGCAACAGTTATGTAACTAAGCTTCTCTGAAATCTATCATAATGCAGTTGTTATGGAAATTCTCCTGGCATCATAAATGCCAGAAGATCATTCCGAGCTGCACCTAGACTTTCATTTACTGCTACCTGTTCATAATCTTATCTGAATACATCCACATTACCTGCCTATAAATCTACCATCATAGCTATTGTTATTTTAATACATTCAGCTCTACTGAGCAAGACCCCGTTTTAGTATGTATTAATGTGGCGATTATGTCCGCCTTCCAGCTGTAGTCCTGTTATTTCATTCATGCGAAAAAAATCCTCTAATTGAATGCAGATAGTATATGGTTGTTTGGTGACTTGTAGGACAGCTATCTTTCTAGAAGGCCATTTCGGGTTGTACATGAGCTGGATCTAAATTTGGATTGAATTACTCTTGGGGAATTACATGTAGGACTTATTTCTCGTTTTATATTGTAAGTCAAGCTGTTCATGCTATCAGAAGGATATTTAATACATTTCTTTCTTTAAATTAAGGTGACGTACTGGTAATTCGCTATGTTGCAACTGTTGATAAATGATTCACATCCTGTTATTTTAATAATTTTTTGGGTCGTACATGAGTTTGATCTAAATTTGGGGAAGCATTGATTTACACTTGCAAACCTATTTCTTGTGTTAAGCTTCATATTTATAAATGAAAACGTTCGCATATTTGTTGAATATGATTATATAGTACATTTCTCAAGGTTAAGTATCTCTTTGTTGTTGTATGATTGACATCCTGTTTTTAATGGTAGTCATATATTTGGATGACCTACATAATATACTTAGGTGACGCTGTATAATATTTTGAGTGTTACTTAAATAATTCTAAAGATATTTTGTGCATATTTCTGTGGGGGAGGGGTTACGCAATTTTGTTGGTTATAGTTCTATATAAACAGCACTGTCAGATAAAACTCTGGCATATTATGTTGATATTCCTATAAAACTTTTCATTATTTTTTCCCCCTTTATAAGGGAACGTGAGTTACGTGACAGAGATCATCATGTTCATGAGATCATCCTACAGCATTTCCGCTGCACAAATTGTCCAACAGTATATATGATAACATCAGATCCTCAAATCATTTCATGATTACACACACAAAAATGATTCCAGATATATTTCTTCACTTTATGTTATATCTACTTGCATTACATGCAGTTTTGTGCGAGGTTAGGTAGGTAAAATGCAGGTGGCTAGGCTGATTAGATCTCCTGGTGATTCATAGAATGTGGGTGGTATATATCATTCGGCACATGCTGGCTGTGATTTTTAATCTCACTCAGGAAGTTATCCCAAGACAGACCTATCAATACTTATTTTTCGTGTTGATGAATTTTGGATCAAAGATCCAGGGCATTAATGTATATGATTAGACAGGGAAATAATATGTATGTAATTCTATCGAATAATTAGATCAGGTATTGAATCAATATTTTTCTTTGTTATCACGTTCAAATGACTGAGCTATCAAACAATGAAGGGTTCAAGTCTGGATATAGTGTGTCTGACATTTAAAGACCCTGTGCCAGTGCATTCTCATATATCTGGATCTTCCATAGGGAGCCTCGCATATATAAGAGAATGCACTGGCTTACAAGGTCAAGGTAAATATTAATTGTTACGCCAATGCATTCTCTTATATATGTGAGGCTCCCTATGGGTTTTTAACAAGTTTAAAAAAAATTTCAGGCAGCTCCCGTCATGAAAGGGTTAAATGTTGTAGAGACAGCTTGCTTGACACAACTGCACTGAAATATGCCATGTTACATTGAGAGAATCTCACCAGAGCTTTTTACTCAATTATCAGTGTATGCAGTCTTTGTTCCTGCTGAATAGCTGCAAGAAACTAATCGATCATACAATCTGTATGCAACGTTGCATAATTCTAACACTATCTCAATCTTGAGTGGGGTATGATGACAACAATGTCTGTATATCCAAATGATTATTTATTCGGATCAAATTCTATCAATTTAACATGGACGTGTCTGCTATAAAGTCTGACTATCAGGTTAGAATTATATGTTCTAACCAAGACTCAGATAGGATTAAATAAGTACAGTAATGCCCTAAGTAATTGACCCCTTAACCACAGCAGAATTATGAGTAACTTTTCAGGATTTAGTCGGAAATATGGCTTGTTGCCATTCATCAGAAAGCTCTCCCCGAGAACTTTCTGATGAATGGCAACAAGCCATATTTCCGACTAAATCCTGAAAAGATACCCATAATTCTGCTGTGGTTAAGGAGTCGATTATTTAGGGCATTACTGTAGCTTGACACAACTGCACTGAAATATGCCATGTTACATTGAGAGGATCACACTAGAGCGTTTTACTCAATTATCAGTGTATGCAGTCTTTGTCCATGCTGAATAGCTGCAAGAAACTAATCGATCATACAATCTGTATGCAAGGGTGAATAATTCTGACACTATCCCAATCTTGAGTGGGGTATGATGACAACAATGTTTGTATTTCCACATGATTATTTATTCGGATCAAATTCTATCAATTTAACCTGGCCGTGTCTGCTAAGCCTTATGTTACAATAAGATGTTCCAACCAAGACTTAGATAGGATTAATTAAGTACACGTTTCAATATACACATACTATAGTCACACATAGTGTTCCAACTTTCAGTTTTTGAGATATTATTTTCATCCAAGCCTTGAAATAGTGTGTCTGTCATTTGCAGAATGAGGTCCCCAGATGGTGAATTTAGGGATGCTTACCCCGCACAGTTAAATTGTATAAATTGTATAACTGATTGGAGGATCCATCTATTATAGAAAGAGTTAAAATTGGGAGTGTTCGTGGTGCTGGTAATAATGTGAATGATGTTGGAAATAATTCTCCGAACATTATGCACACAACGTTAAGGTTTCATATACTACAGTAATGCTCTAAGTAATCGACCTCTTAACCAAAGCAGAATTATGGGTAACTTTTCAGGATTTAGTCGGAAATATGGCTTGTTGCCATTCATCGGAAAGCTCTCGGCGAGAGCTTTCCGAAGAATGGCAACAAGCCATATTTCCGACTAAATCCTGAAGAGTTACCCATAATTCTGCCGAGAGCTTTCCGATGAATGGCAACAAGCCATATTTCCGACTAAATCCTGAAAAGTTACCCATAATTCTGCTTTGGTTAAGAGGTCGATTAATTAGGGCATTACTGTATGTTAACTCTTTCATGATGGGAGCTGCGCTTGTGCAGCATTAAATATCCTGTTCCATCATTCTCTTACATATGCGAGGCTCCCTATGTATTCTCTTATATATGTGAGGCCCCCTATGGGAAACTCGCATATATGCAGGGGCGCCGGAAGAGGGGGGGCAGCTGACCCCCCTGCCCTTGACCAAGGGGGCGAGCGGGGGCAGGACTTGCCCTTTTTCTGGAGACAGAAAATGCTTTTTGTGTGTTTAATCTCGTGTTTTTATAGCAAAATGCGACTTTTTTGGTCCAAATACCACCAATTTCACAACGAATATTAATTTTTTGTCAATTTTATCACAAAACGGCCATAAAAACCGACAAATACCATTAAAATAGGGATTTTTGCCACAAAGAATTTATGGTTATTTTCCCGAGTTTGCGGAGAAAATGCCCTTTTTTGCAGAAAAGTGCCCTTTTTGTAGGCTCTGCCCTTGGATGCTTCCGGCGCCCCTGCATATATGAGATAATGCATAGGGAAACTTGCATATATAAGAGAATGTACTGGCACATGATGCTGCACGAGCTCAGCTCCCATCATGAATCAGCCCTCTTAATTCAGATCGGTTGGCTTCGGCAATCCGCTACGGCAACCCTGTGCCGTGGCCCAGTTTGCTTCAGCAAATTGCTTCGGCATTGCTGATTGCCATAGCCAATTATGAAGGTTGTGAATGCACTGGCTTACAATGACAAGGTAAATATTGTTAGGCTCCAGACATGGAAAGGTCAACAAATGATGAATTTTTATTGTTGTATACTATATTATTAGAAGGTAACTTGATCAGGCTAGACTGTCCTTGTCACACCTTCTAATCTAGGGTCCTTAATCATAGTTGTAGGCGGCCGGGCTACGCCTTGTTCTATTTGCACAAAGTTAACATGCATGCCACCCTGAGACGTAACTGTGATTTATATCACGGTGTTCGTACGGATCGTAGTTGTTTGCATTCTGATATGGGTATTGATCCCCTCATTTTGTTCTCAGTGTCGACAGTATTTGACGCTGTAGATTGCCGAGTCTCATTTCCATTTGTCAATATATTCTGAGGATTACCACTATCATCAATCACCGGTAGGTAAATATTTTATGTCCGCGTACCTTCTGGTCAAGACCTTGGTCATTATCTCTGTAAATAATTCGAAATTAGATTCTGCCATTATAACATACATGTAGTCATAGTCTGACACGGTCAGTTTTCATTTAGTCTCATGCAATAGTCATGTATACTTCTTTCGGGATTCCAGACCTCCAGTTACATTAACATATTTAAAAAAAAAAATCCAATTTACCCTTGATTTCGCTCCATAGAAACATTTTATTAAAGACCACAAATATCATATACAGTAATGCATGCTCTAAGTAATCGACTTCTTAACCACAGCAGAATTATGGGTAACTTTTCAGGATTTAGTCGGAAATATGGCTTGTTGCCATTCATCGGAAAGCTCTCGGCAACAAGCCATATTTCCGACTAAATCCTGAAAAGTTACCCATAATTCTGCTGTGGTTAAGAAGTCGATTACTTAGAGCATTACTTTATACATGTATACTAGGCTTATAAATACCAAGAAAAGGTCATTTTATTGCAAAGTTTATTGTTATAATTGTTAGTCTCCCTCTAAAGAAGTTTAATTTGTGAAAAAAAATAGACTCAAACTCCCGAATACTTGAAAAGTGTCATATCTTTTTCGTAGGCAGACAAAAACTACATATCTGTGTTCACTGTTTATTCGACTGGATAAGTTGATAATACAATGTTTTGAAACTTCATCTTTTATATGGTATACAGTATAATATAGAATATGTTTACATAATGTGATCTGGAGATTTGAACAATAAGTGGGACTTTAATGCATGTGGCATTTCCATATCTTAATTAATATATATTGTAGAGTCTTCCTTTACAGACTTGCTATATGCCCTCTGACCCAGAGATCCAGAATAATCGTAATGTTTGATCTTCACACATATATCCAATATAAATTCATGGCTTTATGAAGCTCCCAATTAATATTGACCTGCTGTATTTTTCCCAGACACAGAAATCCCCGATGTTTGTGAATTGTGAGGTTTGATCTTCGCAATTATTTACAACGTCACCCTCATAGATATAAAACGTTTTGTAGGATTAATTACCCAATCAATCCCTAACTGTCATACACTTACAAGGGCTTGTAACAGGTGGTTTTATCACTATATGTTATCACACATGACAAAACACTGACTCAGGTAGATCACATGTGTACCTGTAATTATCACACCTGTCTGTAGCATGCAGGCACACCTCACAGATCCTGATTAAGTGCAGCCAGGTAAGACATGCTCTGGTTAGATGAAGGATATACAGGCAATTTAGCATCACATGGGGTGAACCAGAGTTCAGAGTTTGCTAGTAGAACAGTCCCTCTATCAGAGGAGATTACTCTGGGGATTGCTGGGTGTTTGCTTTAACAGACCCTAGTATTTTAACCATTTGATAACTGAATATTTGTTGATGAGTATATACACAGAATGACAGGTATGTGTTAACACATTCACTGCCGATTACGAGTTATCTCATACCTTTTACATGTAATTGCATAGGCATCAGCAGTGAGTGTGTTAACCCTTTAGCCAACAAACCGGCCAAAACCGGCCAAATAAAGCTTCAACAACCTAAAATATCTTCGGTCTGTCTCAATAAAACCATACAAATATGGATATCATTGGAACCGGCTCCTTGGCCACATTGTGATAGTTACAGTTATGCCCTGTGCCAATGCATTCTCTTATATATGCGAGTCGACCATAGGTCGCCTCGCATATATAAGAGAATGCATTGGCCTAAAAAAAATATTTTTTTAACATTTTTTCTTACATTCTTTAACAATTTTATAATTTTTAATGTGTTAAGCCAATGCATTCTCTTATATATGCGAGGCGACCTATGGTCGACTCACATATATAAGAGAATGCATTGGCACAGGGCCCTTCTGTTGGGTAAAGGGTTAGTGGGTTTTTTATGTTTACCCATACCATGTATGGTAAACATAGTGTCGTTGTCCGGATTGACCACTCGTCGTTCGTTCGTCCGTCCGTCCGTCTGTCCGTCCGTAGACACTTCACGTGTAATGCGATAACTCAAACATTTTCTATCCAATCAGAAGCAAATTTTGTATATGGGTATATCAGCCCAAAATACAGATCGAGTTCGAATTTGGGTTTGATCCGAGTTTTTGTTACAGAGTTATGGCCCTTTTTTGACTTAGAATTCACACATTCTGCCATAACTCAAACATTTTTTATCTGATTGGAACCAGATCTAGTTCGAATATGGGTTTGATCCGATTTATTTGAAAGGAGTTATGACCATTTTTCAAAAAAAAAAAAAATTGAAAAAAAAAATCGATTTAAATTTTTTTTTTTTTAAACTTTTATAATAATAATACAAAAAATGTCATTGACTTTGTCATTTGTTTTCATTTAGATATTGATGATTATGATACAAGTTGATAAAAAGATTTCCAATGTGTCCCTTTAATTTTTTAATTAATTCACCAATTGCATTTGGACTACTTAGCTATTGATAAAGCTATATTATTTTCTGATGTCTCTTATGCCAATGTGCAAATAATCTGATAAAGAAGGCTATGGTATCTAATTTAAAATAAGATTCAACAATAAACATCACATGATATTAACAGTAGACTTGGACATCTGTGCTGCAGAGTTATATCTTCAGATGGTCTGATATCATTATAATTGTTATTGGTTTAATAGAGGTCAGTGTTCAACATAAACAATTCCTGTGATTTTTTGACAGCTGTGCTATATAATTGATATTAATGGGTCAGAGGTGAGGTTGCTTATCTGTATACTAGGACACATTATTATTGTAAACTTAAATTGGACTCTCTTAACCCAAGTATTCCATGTCCAGGTCACACCTACACATTTAACCCACGGACTTGCTGGCTGTGGTGGTTTAGCATTACAGATCCTGTACCAGTGCATTCTCTTATATAAATGCCAGTGACCCATAAATTCCAATAATTTGTGTTATGTACATTTGTCTATAATAGTACATAACAGTATACTCTATAATTCAACACCAAAACTCTCATTTATCCGATCATATTAAATTTTTATCGCCAAGGGATGGGTTAACATCTGCCGATCGTGATCGGTCTCTCGTTTATACAGCACGAATGCCAGTGCAGCCTCTAGTTCTATCCTTCCAGGATGGCATAAGTGCCGTATCAACAAACGCATGTGTGGTTCTGTGTTTATCACTCGCCACCCATCCTAGAATCTGTGAATTAAAAACAAACGGGCTTATAAGGTTTATTCATGCACACACATACAGCATGATACAGAGCTGTTTTTGTCATGTATGATGATGCTTTTATTTTATATTTCACCCAGTTTCATTGTTGAGGCAGTTTCAGTGTTAGGCGAATGTCATTTGTGTGGTATCATGTCAAAGACATAAGGATTTGTAAATACCATTCAGCCTGAACACTAATTCTAGGAATGAGCATGGATTCTTATGAATGTGCCACCCGCCGGGCTATCTTGTCATAATACTTCAATGAATTTACATGATGAGTGGTGCTGATGATAATATAAGTTTACAAACTAAATATGTTTTTATTTGAAGTCAAATATTAGATTCCTGAGATCCCTAGTTCGACATTATATATATTGCAATATAATTATTGTAATATAATAGGAAGATATTCAGTTATGACTTTCTATCCAGTCAGAATTATTCTAATGGATTACATGGAAGCTTACTATAGTCTTTGATATTTACCCCCCATAACCTTGTTATGGGAGGTGGGGGGGGGGGGCATACACTGGAATCAGCTTTTCAATATATTTGTCCATCTGTGGACACAACTTTGTCTGAGCTTGTTTTCCTACATTTTCCAGTAAATATTTAGGAAACTTTGCATAGATATCTACCACTATGCGAACATGTGGACCTGCGATTATGAGTTCGATCAGACATTTTTTAGTGGAGTAATCCCCCTTATTCGACCTTAGAAATTGTTCTCAACATACTTAATTATTTCCGAGCTTGTATACTTTGTGGTTTTTTTTGTTGTTGGGGGAAAAACAAATATGTTATTATGGCTACCCTTAATATAGCCCATTTGCACTGTCTCACCTCTTGTTTAGTTTTTACCAAAATAAGGAAATAAAGAAATGAAGCTGAGTAAGGTTCAATTAAGTCCTGGATTATATTGCGGGGCATTGGGTAAGGGGAACAGAGCCTTCAGTTCGGCAAGTCACAATTCTATGTATTGCACTAACACTGACTTATACATATACTGTTACAGTTATGCCCTGTGCCAATGCATTCTCTTATATATGCGAGTCGACCATAGGTCGCCTCGCATATATAAGAGAATGCATTGGCCTAAAAAAAATATTTTTTAACACTTTTTACCATTTTTTCTACATTCTTTGACAATTTTATCATTTTTAATATGTGTTAAGCCAATGCATTCTCTTATATATGCGAGGCGACCTATGGTCGACTCGCATATATAAGAGAATGCATTGGCCTAAAAAAAATATTTTTTAACACTTTTTACCATTTTTTCTACATTCTTTGACAATTTTATCATTTTTAATATGTGTTAAGCCAATGTATTCTCTTATATATGCGAGGCGACCTATGGTCGACTCACATATATAAGAGAATACATTGGCACAGGGCCGTTCTGTCATGAGGGGCAATCACCACCAATGTCCCTGCATGCCACCCTGTCCCTTCTCTGGTATCTCTTATCCCAGTCATCACCAAATTATTCCCCAGAGCTTTCCATGGTAGATAATGGTATGCATATTTGATGAATGTTGGGTGTAACTAGCTTAAGGTTAGACACCAATAATTGAACTCAGGGCTTTGTTGGCCTGTAATGTAGATATATAATCTCCACTCAGACACATGTGGGATTAGAGTAGAAACACCTCAACAAAAGCCTTGTCTATTATCTGTTTTGTGATCTTAAAAAAGTTGGACTTTATATTGGAGATAATATTTAGTCAAAATATGTAATTTTCAAATCAACTGTTTCTTATTTCAAGTCAAATATTAGCTTTCACAGTCCCCTGTTGGACATTTTTGAACCAGTTTATAATGGTTGGAGGGGTACTATAATCCCCTAAATAATCGACTCCATAGTCACAAATATGGCTTGTTGCCATACATCCTCTCACTTTCCGATGAATGGCAACAAGCCATATATACGACTAAATGCTATGGAAAGAAGAGGGACAACATTCAGACAGGGACATGGCAACAAGGGGGGTTTGGGGTCAAAGTTTTCAGCAGATAGGAAATTTCATACCTGACACAACATTTGTTTGTGGACATATCACCCCAACAATATGTTGAAATTGTTCTTGTAGTTTTTATTTATTTGGGGGGGGGGGGTGATTTATTGTTTTGGATCGATATTTGCATATTTTCCTTGTTTTGTTCAAAATTTTGGACTGAAATGGCCATGTGGACATTTTCCAACCTTAGGGGGGTGGGGGTGTCATGTTGGAAATTACCTGGTCCCTCCCCCGTGGCCAGTCAAAAACTGCTAGTTAATTTATGAAAACAATAATTTCCTACATTTGGTCAAAATTGTCATTGGAATTGTCATCAGTTGGAAATTTTCCAAACTTAGCGGGGGTGTCAGGTTTGAAATTTCCAACTCTAGGAAGGCTTGAAGCCTTGAGACTAGCCTAGATGCTAGGATATTGCGATTTTATTGTTCAGATTAAAACATTTTCTTACGCTCGTCTCTCGCCCGTAGTCTTGTGCATTTGTCTGGAGTCAGACGTCTACCTGTTAGGTTTTATGCAATTTTAAGGTTGAAATATCTGAATGTTCTCATACCGGCTATATAGAACCATGGTTCATATGAAAAGGCTACTAGGCATGATCACTGAAGTGCATGGGGGGGGGGGGGGGGTGCGTGAATGGATGCAAAACCTGTGTTTGGTCTGATTTAAGGGGGGGTGCAATAGTTGGAACTCCTAAGGTGGACACTTCCCCCGACAGAGACCCTCTAGCCACGTCCCTGCATTCAGATGGGCTACTCCCAGTATGACCGAATGCAATCAATTGCACTACGGCCAACTGAGGGCAGGACAGGACGGACATGATGGACTCAGCATACAACCCTATCTTGGTATCTCTCCTTATCTGAGTCACCACTAAATTATTTCCTGATATCCCTGAAGTTGATAACAGTGCATATTTTGATGAATGGTGGGTGCAACAGTACTCCTACTGATATAGTAAAGTGTTAGACACCAATAATTGATTTTGAACCCAAGGCTTTGTTGGTCTGGGATGTAAATATATAATACCCACTCAGACACCTATGGGATTACAGTAGAAACACCTCAACAAAAGCCTTGTTTGTTATATATTTTGGGATGGCGAAAATGAAAGGCCTGCTATTTAGAATTGCTAATTCTCTCTTCCAGTTGCACTTTATTTTAGTCAGTTTGAATAATAGGATGGTTACTGGGAGGAACAAAGAATATATTTTACATACATTGTTGATATGACATCACTTTCACTCATATCAGGGTAATATTTAGTGATAGATATCCGTCACACAGTTTGAACAAGGGGTTCCATATTTCTCCTATGATTCTCTGCCAAATAACAGTGTTTGAATGTCAGTGATCTGATTGGATGAGTGTTACTATTAAAGTGATATGAAACACCCTGGTAGGGTGATCAAATAGAAATTGAGAATAATCTTGTTCAATGTAGTAATTTTTAGAATTATTATATCCATATAGACAATACACGTCGTCATTCTTATATATTAATTAAATGCAGTGACTCTCGATGGCGAAATCGTTTTCGTTATATATTATAGTTTATCACCCAAAGATGTGTCCCGAATCAAGTGGTATATATTTACAATTTAGCGTTGTTCAAACGATATTTTCTATGGAGTGGGATGGTCGATTTGCTTCAAATTTTCGGCGATGTTAGTAGAATATTACATTCCATTACATTTCTGCTAAGTAAAAGCCATTGGAAAAATGTCAGAGCTTTCCGATGAATGCGCATTAAACCTTCAAAAGCTGACCAGTGAAAATAAGGTTATTTCAATTCTATACAAAAGTTAATGGATTTCATCCACGCAAGTAGAGTGTTTTGTATAAACCTGGTTTTTGTATCTGGGCAAGTGCTGTCAATTGGCTTCTACAGTGAGGACAGTTTACAATGAAATTAACCTTTTGCTCAGTATTTAACACTTCCATGACTAGAGCTCCCTGAAATTTTGCGGAAACCCTGTGCCAATGCAATCTTATATATGTGAGTCTCCCATAGGAAGCCTTGAGCATATATATAAGAGAATGCATTGGCCTAACAGTATTTACCTTGACCTTATAAGCCAGTGCAATCTCTTATATAATGCGAGGCTCCCCATGAAAGACTCGCATATATAAGAGAATGCACTGGCCCATGATCTTTAATGTTGCACCAGCACATCTCCAATCATGAAAGGGTTAAGAACTCCACCAACAAAACTGTCTTCATGATAACACAGTAAAGAGTAGTAATATACCATTGGTTAACCCTTTACCCAACAGAACGGCCCTGTGCCAATGCATTCTCTTATATATGCGAGTCGACCATAGGTCGCCTCGCATATATAAGAGAATGCATTGGCTTAACACATTAAAAATTATAAAATTGTTAAAGAATGTAAGAAAAAATGGTAAAAAGTGTTAGGCCAATGCATTCTCTTATATATGCGAGGCGACCTATGGTCGACTCGCATATATAAGAGAATGCATTGGCACAGGGCATAACTGTAACCATCACAATGTGGTCAATGAGCTGGTTCCAATGATATCCATATTTGTATGGTTTTATTGAGACAGACCCAAGATATTTTAGGCTGTTGCAGATTTATTTGGCCGTTTTTGGCCGGTTTGTTGGGTAAAGGGTTAATCTTAGTACTGTTCAGTGCATAAAGTTAAGTATAGAGGGAAAGTGTACAGTAAGTCAGACATGAGATCAGGCTACTGAATGTGATATAATGATCTGTGAGGTCTCAAGGTTGGATGGCTGACAGTTAATCTGCTCCACAGGGCTGACTTATAACTGACTTATAACCAACACTGAGATTAGTTGTCAGTGCTGCCAGTTTCTCTGTACCAACATAGGTCTGTAAATGTCTTGTAGACTGGATGTGTCATGTTTGTATTATCACAGTATATCCTTGGGTCATTACAGAGGTAATCCCAAAATAGTAGCCCCCCTATTAAAAGTATATAACATTCCGAAACAAACAGTCAGAGGGTGAAGACCTTGTATGCCAACTACAAAGATTTCTTAGCTTTGATAGAGTCGATGCCAGGATGCAGGTTGTTTGTTCAATATTGTACTCATCTGTCTGTCAGATAGATTCAACAGATACAAAACATGTTATTTATGTTGGAGAGCAAGGACAATACAGTGGGTGTTTGGTGATGTAATTGTTTCATGGATGGGGGTCCGGTAGATGCAGTGAAGGGTTAAGGGGGTGTCTCCCATAGGGAGCCTCGCATATATAAGAGAATGCATTGGCTTATATTGTCAAGGTAAATATTGTTAAGCCAATACATTCTCTTATAATATGTGAGGCTCCCTATGGGAGACTCGCATATATAAGAGAATTAATTGGCACAGGGTTTTTTTTCCCCAAATTTAAGGAAGCTCATGGAAGGTCTGCCCAAGATTTAGGAAACTTTTAACTGTTTCATTGAAGATAGTTTTTTTGTCTTTTTCAGGATATCTTAATGAACTAAAATGCAGGCGCCATCAAACTTTGAGCCCGTGAACATACTGCATCAGCAGCAGGGAGTGCCGAAGCCCAACAGGTCAAGGTTTCGGAAATGTGACGTATACAGAGATGTGGCTATGTTCAAATACACGGACAACCATGCAGTACAGGTAAGAACTGATTCTATGATTATACATTAATGCCCTAAATAATCGACTCCTTAACCACATCAGAATTATGGGTAATTTTTCAGGATTTATTTGGAAATATGGCTTGTTGACATTCATTGATGAATGGCAACAAGCCATATTTCTGACTAAAAATCATGAAAAATTACCCATAATTCTGCTGAGGTCAAGGAGTCGATTATTTAGGGCATTATTATATATGTGCCCAGAAAACATCCTAATATTTTTTATCAGCATCCATGTTATCATATCTGTGCACCTTGTTTAATCCTTTCTATGCTAAATACTCATTGACGAGTAGTTCGTTTAGGAAATGTCAGATAATAAGTTCAACAAACGACCATAGTCCATTTGTTGAACTTATTATCCAAACATTCCCCCTCCCCCTAAGAATATAAATCGTTCTGCACTTCTCTGTCTTTTATTTTCAGAACTTCCCTCAAAATGGACAATAGACTGTTCCAATGAATACCTTTATAACTGGATGGGAGAATCCATTTTTTTTTTAGTATAGAAAGGGTTAAGAATATAGTACTCTATCAGCTGCCTACAATTGAATTCACGACAAACTGTTTCCGTTCCATGATTTGCTGTGGAAATAAGTAAATAGAAAGACACAACTTGCTTCAAATCCCTTCTATATAGCTTGTTGTTCACATGATTCATAATGAGTGCAATACACTTGTTCCACACATACCATAGGATACAATGGGCATTAACCCTTTGAGTGCCAGGTCCATTTTTGTATCAACCCATATACCCTGTGCCAATGCATTCTCTTATATATGCGAGTCGACCATAGGTCGCCTCGCATATATAAGAGAATGCATTGGCCTAACAATTTTTTTTTTTTTTTTGGACAATTTTTTACAATAATAGTTTATTCTTATATTCTTTAACAGACTTATTTTGTAGGTTTAGGGCCGATGAGATCGGCCCCTGGCACTCAAAGGGTTAGCAGATAATATAGGATTTACGTGATTCATCATCAACACCGCCAACTGAAGTTGCTCACTCTATTAATGATTAGTTTAATTTGTCTTTTGCAATGACACAAAATGATGAAGATACAGTAATGCTCTAATTAATTGACTCCTTAACTACAGCAGAATTATGGGTAACTTTTCAGGATTTAGTCGGAAATATGGCTTGTTGCCATTCATCGGAAAGCTCTCGCCGAGAGCTTTCCGATGAATGGCAACAAGCCATATTTCCGACTAAATCCTGAAAAGTTACCCATAATTCTGCTGTAGTTAAGGAGTCGATTAATTAGAGCATTACTGTACAATGAGAACAAACAAACATGGTCAGGCAATTTATCTCAAATGAGAAGATAATATTAGTCATGCAACAATTTGATTCACACCACAATACTCTTGGGGAAATAGCAATATAATTTCATGGAAATCTGCCACTGGTCTTTTACAACGAATCAGATCGATACCACCGCTGTGGCCAACATCTGGAAAAAACACAATTAGTTTTTATGTACGCCATTTAAAAAAAAAGGGATTTATTATGTTATTGGTCCATCCGTCTGTCAGGGCGTCTGTCCGTCCGTTAGCTTTTGGCTTTCGGATGATAACTTTAGATGATCTCATCTGAATAGAATGAAATTTGGTATGTGAGTTTACTTGCCCCAAAATACAGGTCAAGTTCAAATTTGTATGCATTAGGATGATATCAGTTTCAAGTTAATTGATGTTCAATGTACAACATATATCTTTATGTTTGAATATTCTTTTAGTAATACATGTATCCAAATTTTATTCTTTCAGGTTGCTCAAACACAACACAACTCATTCAAAGACTTGATTTGGCATCTGGTATTCAGTCAAAATTTCCAATCAGATCTGGAGAAAGCAAGGTTGTTTACTTGTATTTTTTTTTCAAACAATAATTTCTCATTTTAATTACTTTGATTTTTGAGAAAAACAGCAAGTACAATTAATTGTCATGCAAATCAGAATGCGGGTGTAAATTATGTTTAGATCCTTTTCAGTTTCAAGTCAGTTATGAGCATTTAAAGTATAATTGGGCAAATCAGAATACGGGTGTAAATCGGCCCATAATATACACATTAGTTCGTTTTGTTTATTCTCAGACAATATGTCATTCTGGATAATCCAAGAGCCCAATTATACTATTACATGCTAACTACTGAATTGAGACTGAAATGATCCTAAACTTAATGTTAAATAGTTCATTAGTTATGCAATGATTACAATCCAAATACCATAAGCATTTTCGACAGGAGTGACGAATGAAAATTTTAGCTCCAGTAAATTGAAATTACTGGTGATTACATTGTGACTGCAATTGCACCTGTCTCCTGGGAAGGACAGGGTCAGATTGGTATTCACAGACAGTCCTAACTATTATGTAAATCAAATATGATGGGAAAAGATTAAAAGTAAAATTTGCTATGAAATTAGAATATAATGATAAAAGCGTTATTAGAATATCGCTAACAAATGATACACAACTCATTGTGCGAGAGAAAAATGCTAGCCAACGTTATCACAATGTGTTCAGGCTTCCGTTAAATAGCCTTACGAATTTCCTATATTACCATTTGTTATTAAATATATCTCTCCCCTGAACCATGCACATCCAACAATAAAAAAGTTCTATGAAACTTGTTATTAAGACATGTTTGTATTGTTGTTATGAACAATTGACCTAAAAGTGTGTTATAAGATAGATTTTCAATAAAAACAATTAGTAATATTCTAAAAATAGGCACATTTTGTGTCCCATTTTGTGGAAAATAATTTGGTAAAACTAATTATTTCCTAGTGACCGATGCTCCTCTTTACTTGTCTCTGTGACTCAAAAGTAATATTTTATATCCCTGAATCTATACAGAAATTTCAGGGAAGAGACCCACCATCTTTAATTTCTGCTTTATTTGATTGCAGGGCTATATTCAGATGGATGACATCTACCAACATGTACACCATCAGCTTCAAGAACGTCCCCAAAAATTCACCAGAAGAGATCCTCCTCTCATTCAAAAACAAGAAGGGAACATACGCCAGGATATTTGAAACTCTTTGTGGGTAAGAATTCATTGTGTTTCGCATTTTTAACATGTTGACTGCCGACTTTTTGCATGTAATTGAATTGGAGTCAGCAGTCAACATGTTAAAAAACAAGGCATATTATGTTTTTGGGGTGTCTGTCCATTTATCTGTCCCTGTTATCTTCATTTTCGATTCCGGATGATTATATATCCAGATGTTATAGCCTTTTTCTGAGATTCAAATTGAAAAAAGTCAAAATGATACCAATTATCACGAAAAGCATGACATATGAATACGCAGCATATGGCTTGTCAATAGAAAAGATTGTACATGCTTTGCTTGGGTATAGGTCTTGGCTACTCAAGTTTAAAATACACAAGCTTCATACATACGATAAGTTATTTATTGTCTCCTTGTGACATTCTACTTTTCTTCTCAGGCACATTCATTTATTTACTTAGTTTGTGGTTAATATTACATTGCAAACTTTGAAAGTTTCAGTCCAGTTATCAAAGGTAACTTAATTTCCTAATTTACCATGCAAATAAAATTAGAATCGGGTTTCGCACATGAGAACTGTTGAAAATTACTAAATGGCATGAGACTGGTGTTCTTGCAAAATGTAATACTGTAAAATCCTTTTAATTTGTGGCAGTCTATTATTTGTTGGTATTCTATTTCATGGTTTGGCCCTATGAAATTCATGCAACCTCCTTAACGATCAAGACTTCTAGTCTGATATAAAGAATATAAATATGTGACTGAGATTAATAGCGGGTGTTTATTATGGGGGAGCTGGCTCAGGCTAACCTGGTTTCCTATAAGGTGCGTGTTAACCATTTCTTCACTGAATGGATTCTCCCATTTATTGAAGTATACATTTGAATGGACTATTATTCATTAGGAGGGGTGTTCAGGAAAAATGAGCAGACATGAAAAGATAATACAAGTGCAGACGAATTCCTATTGATTGGTGGGAATTGTTTACATAAAAATAAGTTCATCAAATGGCTTTTACTGTGGAAAAATAAATCTTGTTTTTGCAACATGTGCATGAAAATAAAAATATCATGACAAAACTTCATAGCATGTATGAAAATAAGGTGTTAAAACTTGATAAATTTGTCTTTCTCTAGGTACTCTGACCCATTCTAGCTTTTGCCATATAAACACTGCACGTGACTTGATGACGAGTGGTTCACTTGATGAATGTTCAGATAATAATAAGGTTTCAAGCCATTTGTCGAAGATATTTTTTGAACATTCCCTATGTTATGTTTTCTGCATCTTCACCTTCAACACGCCCCTCCAAATTAAAAAAACTAGACCATTCCATTGTATACTTTTATAATTGAATAGGGGAATCCATTCAGTAATGAAAGGGTTAATATCTCATTTCATCATGTCTAATTGACATTGATTGGCAACCCTGCAAATAGTATGTCTGTCATTTGCAGAATGAGGTCACCAGAGGGTGAATTTAGTGACTATCCCGCATGGCAGGCTAGCACCACCAAATTCACCCTCTGGTGACCTCATTCTGCATAGGCCTCAACTGCTATGGGACACCTTGGATCAGATTGAAGTTCCCCAGTTGAAGTTCATCCTTTAGTCGCCTCGATAATACAATTTATCTTCTGCAAATTAGGGGATATAGAAACTTCCCAGAAGGGAACAATTTACTAAAAACAATGTTTATTTGAAACTGTAGATACTTCCCAGAAGATGAGGCCAAAGCAGAATGAGGGATAGCATTACTAAATTCACCCTCTGGGAACCTCATTCTGCAATGACAGACACACTATTTGCAGGTTTGTTGATTGGTATTATTCCTTGCAGTTATGCTGGTGTTTTCTGTACTGTTCTCACCGGCTTTGCTAAAGGTCTGGACTACCGCCCAGGAGATATTTTCAAGGGCACTGATTTCAACCACAGCTGGAATGCAGTTTACATTGATGGTTACTGGTACTTGGTGGACTCTCATTGGGCAACGAGATATCTCATTTCTGAAAAAAATAACCCTGAAAACCTGGTATGTATCATTCTCTGGCAGAAAAATATGTTTCCCTTATTTATTTTCACACTTATTTTATTTAGTAATTAGCACTTAACGATTTTAGCAATTTTCATTTTTATTGATATTGTTATACTGAATTTCTTTGCAGTAATGCCCTAAGTAATCGACTCCTTAACCACAGCAGAATTATGGGTAACTTTTCAGGATTTAGTCGGAAATATTTCTTGTTGCCATTCATTGGAAATCTCTGTGAGAGCTGTCCGATGAATGGCAACAAGCCATATTTCCAACTAAATCCTGAAAAGTTACCCATAATTCTGCTGTGGTTAAGGAGTCGATTACTTAGCGAATTACTGTATTTATATTCTAATTGGTGATGGAGATTGAATAGATTCTAAGTATTAGGCCAGTGATAGAAAGTCCATGCAAATTTATATACTATTTAAAAGCTATTAGGGCTCAACATTTTCAGTGTTTTTTCAAAGTTACCTTTGAATTTTGAAAACTGTTTTGTTTTTTCATCTATTAGACTCATACATCATATTCTGAACAGTCTGTGAATGCACAGAATACACCCAAATCTTTTATGACTGTGCATTTTACCAATGAGTGTTGATGAGAGCAACTGAATTGTTGAAACCCCCAATACCATACAAATGTTTTGCAGTTTTTTTTTTTTAATTTATTGCCTTTGTGTGAAATTAGGAAAATACTTCTATTTTATAAATACCAGTCAACATTTTCATAAATGTAACAGCAAATTGGATATTGGAGTTACTTAATTTACATAATGAGATGTATATCTGGTAGTATTTATGGGTTGTAGATCTAGATTAGCTCAGCCTTAGTTAATATTGTCTCCTGTAATACTATGAATTTGAGGATCCTGTTATTATGTTGTTGGGGCAAGGTGATGCTGTTAAGAAATGGTACCGTTATTTATTTATTTTTTTATTTTCATTTTTAAAATCTTTGGCTGAATGATTCAACAAAAAGCCATTATCGTCAGGGAGCATTTCAGTTCATAGATATAATAAAAATTAATATTTTAATAATGGTTGCATGAATTTTTGCAAACCAACCCCAATATAAATGGATCGTATTCCATTGGTTTTGCAACAATAACTATATATTTTATTGGATGTTGCATAGAAATCGGCCTTTTTTTCTGGATTCGTTCAGACTGCTAAAATGGCATTTAGAGAAAAATAATGGTACGTTTTCTTAAAGTGATATGAAACAACCCACTGAAGCACACAGTGAATAAATTTGTTCAACGTAGGTGTTTTAATTATTTTGTATCCAAATTGGCAGCGCACAACATCATTCTATCATATAAATCAAATATAGTGACTCTCGTTAGCGAAATCATTGTCGTTTGTTCATCGACAATTTGTTCGGGATGAATGGCAGACTATTCATTTAAATTTTTGCAGAGTGCAGATGCTATGTTTTACAATAAGGTACATCCATTGTTGTTGAATGTTTTAACTATACATTCATCAATTCTTCAAACATTTGAAGAATGTATCG
Organism: Siphonodentalium dalli; assembly: GCA_032622095.1. Classification (NCBI taxonomy): domain Eukaryota; kingdom Metazoa; phylum Mollusca; class Scaphopoda; order Gadilida; family Siphonodentaliidae; genus Siphonodentalium; species Siphonodentalium dalli. Next base: position 191,987,879 of record CP136062.1, on the reverse strand, counting down.
TTTTAAACTTTAACTATTATTGTTAAAAAATTCAACAACAATGGTGGAAAGCTTACTGAGACCATTCCGATGAATGGAACAAGCCATATTCCGACTAAATCCTGAAAAATTACCCATAATTCTGCTGTGGTTAAGGAGTCGATTATTTAGGGCATTACTGTATGTCTTTAACAATATTACTTTTCCCAGCCATCATCATAGCTAAACAGCAGAAAAACTTAATGAGGCTGAGGACTCATGATCTGATGCAGCTTTGCTACAGTTTATTGATTATGGATATAATCCATGTACGATTACGTCAGTGAAATCAAACGAGCCTCTGATCTGGTATTCATGTAGTGACAGTCTGATTTCCCCGAGACAAAAATCAATCAATCTTTGAGTTATTAGACATTCATAGACATGGATTTAATATCGTAAACCGCAGGATGCCACCATATTAGTAGATTGTCAATTCCTTGTCTGTGAGCTTGTGTACTGACATGGTGTAATTAATTCAGATAAGGAAAACTTTGACTCCCATTTGATGACTGTGTGGTGAAATTCACTGAGAAAACCTCACTAATTAATAAGATTAGTTGTCTAAGTTTATTGTCTCAACCAGCCTAGAACATTGATTGTGGCAGATAATAACGTTTTTATAAACAATTACTTGCTGTAGGATGCTTTTAAACATTACAATATTATTCCAGTCATTTCTACACTCATTTCTACAATCTAATCAATGAATCGGCTGCAGTCATTTGTACAGATGCTGCTCTACAGTAATGCCCTAAATAATCGACTCCTTAACCACAGCAGAATTATGGGTAATTTTTCAGGATTTAGTTGGAAATATGGCTTGTTACCATTCATCAGAAAGCTCTCACTAAGAGCTGTCCGATGAATGGCGACAAGCCATATTTCCAACTAAATCCTGAAAAATTACCCATAATTCTGCAGTGGTTAACCCTTTACCCAACAGAACGGCCCTGTGTCAATGCATTCTCTTACATATGCGAGTCGACCATAGGTCGCCTCGCATATATAAGAGAATGCATTGGCTTAACACATTAAAAATTATAAAATTGTTAAAGAATGTAAGAAAAAATGGTAAAAAGTGTTAAAAAAAGATTTTTTTTAGGCCAATGCATTCTCTTATATATGCGAGGCGACCTATGGTCGACTCGCATATATAAGAGAATGCATTGGCACAGGGCATAACTGTAACTATCACAATGTGGTCAAGGAGCCGGTTCCAATGATATCCATATTTGTATGGTTCTATTGAGACAGACCGAAGATATTTTAGGCGGTTGAAGCTTTATTTGGCCGGTTTTGGCCGTTTTGTTGGGTAAAGGGTTAAGGAGTCGATTATTTAGGGCATTACTGTAGTTTGATTAGAACATGGTCTGATACTCACTAGTATGACAAGTTGATTAGTACTCATTTAATGCATGAGTTGTGCAAAGCCATCACAGTACGAGTGACCTTGCTCAGGTGTCACAAACAGGGGCGAGATGTGAACAGCATATAATTCTACAGTCACACTACACTTAACCCTTTGAGTGCCAAATAACAAAATAAGTCTGTTAAAGAATATAAGAATAAATTATTAAAATTGTAAAAAAAAAAAAAACAACAACAATTGTTAGGCCAATGCATTCTCTTATATATAAGAGAATGCATTGGCACAGGGTATATGGGTTGATACAAAAATCGACCTGGCACTCAAAGGGTTAAAGACATATTATGTACTTGTTCGGGTGCATGAAACTGATGAGTTAGTGTTCAGGCGCTATGCCACCTGGCGGAATGTAACATTCTACTAACATCGCCGAAAATCTGAAGCAAATCGACCGTACCACTCCATAGAAAACATCGTCTGAATTACGCTCAATTGTCAATATTTACAACTCGATTCGGGATGCATCTATCGGCGATAAACTAACGAAAACGATTTTGCCATCAAGAGTCACTGCATTTAACTAATATATAAGAATGACGGTGTGTGTTGTCAATTTGGATATAATATTTATAACAATAACCAGTTTAAACAAGATTTTTCTCCGTTTCTATTTGATCACCCAACCAGAGTGTTTCACATCACTTTAACTCAAAACCTAGCCCCTGTTATGAAACTCAGTAGTTCAGCGACAAGCAACGTGCTCATGTCAACACAGCGACTACATTTGTAGATTCTGCCAAAGATAAAGTGCCAACCATTTATTCACTGTTACCCTACTGGTATGCTGCAATAAAATTTTCTCATTCTAATGCAATCTGTACATTTCTACAATTGGAATCATGATTATAGATCATAACATACTATGATCCTGCTATCGTTTTGTCTACAGCCGGATTTCCCCAGACAAAAATCAATCAATATTTAAGATATTAGACATTCATGGACACGGATATAATATCGCAAACCGCAGGAGCAGCCATATTAGTAAATTGTTAATTCCATGTCTGGGAGCTAGTGTATGGACACGGCGTAATTATTTCATAGACGGAACCTTTGACTCCTGTTTGATACATGTATGTGAAATTCTCTGTGATAGCCTCACCATTCAATAAAATCACCCGATCAAGTTTCCTTTGTCTCATATCTACAGCTTGATAGGTAGATGCTAGCACAGTCAACAAACCATTTGACTTCTTTTATTACAATTCATAAATAATATTTCTTGTCTTGCAACATTGCTCTTAAGTGGCTAGGTGCACTCAGGATCAAAGAGCCGCGAAGTGTCAAGCTTTAGATTTCTTTTGTAGGCTACCAATAGTGTTTTGGTAATTATCCTGTATAGAGTACATGTATATCAGTATAACACTTCTCCCACTGTTTATACTTATTGGCATCAGAGTCAAATGCTAGTTAAAATTTTGTTACCTGTGAGGTTAAAGGCCCCCTTTAAATATTCAAATCCCGAGACCACATGATATACAACATATTCTATACATATACCATTTGAAAGAGGAAGTTCCAAAACATATTATCAGCTTATCCGGTCGAATAAACTGTGAACATGTTGTTTTTGTCAAAGTACCAACGCATGTTATGAGTGGTTCTGCACTTAATTTTTTATATGCGAGTCTATTATTCTCGAAGCTGGAGGAATAACTCTTATCTTTTAGTTTTGAATTTTAAGTATATAAGGCGGGGGGGGGGGGGGGGGGGGGGGGGGGGGAGGGGGAGGTCTTGTATGTGAATCTCAGAAACTCTATCACTTGGACCTGGTAGATCCTCCTAGGCCACATGTTATGTATCCTATTGAAATATATATACAGTAATGCTATAAGTAATCGACTCCTTAACCACAGCAGAATTATGGGTAACTTTTCAGGATTTAGTCGGAAATATGGCTTGTTGCCATTCATCGGAAAGCTCGGGGGAAAGCTTTCCATTGAATGGCAACAAGCCATATTTCTGACTAAATCCTGAATAGTTACCCATAATTCTGCTGTGGTTAAGGAGTCAATTACTTAGAGCATTACTGTATATAAATATATATATGGTGTTATTTCATGCCAACAAATTGATATGACACTTTTTTCTGGTGCTTTCCGATGAAATGACACTTTTTCTGGTGCTTTCCGATGAAAACTTTGTCTACATAGTAATCAGCAGGAATACCTATAGCTAGACTTATCTTAAATTTATTTCATGCCATTTTCAAGCCTTGAAATAGTGTGTCTGTCATTTGCAGAATGAGGTCCTTAGAGGGTGAATTTAGTGACGCTACCCCTCATAGTGTGCTAGCATCTCTAGACTCATCCTCTGGGGAACTCATTCTGCTAAGGCCTCATCTTTGGGAAGTATCTATAGTCTCAAATTAACATTGATTTTAGTTACTTTTTGGATTCTGTTCAGTTTCTAGATCCCCTAATTTATGCGAGGTGACTAATGGGTGAACATCGTCAACTTCAACTGGGGAACTTCAGTCTGATCCTATGTCTCCCATAGAGGCCAAAGCAGAATGAGGTTCCCAGAGGGTTATTTCATGATGCTAGCCTGCCATGCATGATAGCGTCACTAAATTCACCCTCTGGGGACCTCATTCTGCAAATGACAGACACACTATTTCAAGGCTTGGTCATATTTATATATGGATGTTTTTCTAACACTGTTATTTTAATGCCCGGTGTATGATAGAACTGGCACAACTGAAATCAGTCTGATTAACAATTGAATATATTTGTTTAATAGATCACATAAATATGGTGTAAATTTTGAGCCCTGGATATGATCATACAAATCTTCACTGAATGAGGCTTTCAATGGTGTATAATACTAATTTTCACTTCATTTCATACCCTCAAATAAGACATATACAGTAATGCCCTAAATAATCGACTCCTCAACCACAGCAGAATTATGGGTAACTTTTCAGGAAATATGGCTAGTTACCATTCATTGGAAAGCTCTCACTGAGAGCTTTCCTATGAATGGCAACAAGCCATATTTCTGACTAAATCCTGAAAAGTTACCCATAATTCTGCTGTGGTTGAGGAGTCGATTATTTAGGGCATTACTGTACCTCCCACCCCTATATCTAATTTTGAAGTAATTTTCAGTGGCCAGATTGTATTATAGTCTCCACACTTTATCGAGCATGAATCTTGAACCCAGGTTTTGAACAGCATCATACATTTAAATCAGTTGAAACATTTGAATGTTAAGTTTATTGGCATTTGGCTCTAATGTCTCCAAGAAATGTATATAATTAGTATTAAACTGTCCTTTGTGCTTCATTCTCACTAAAAGCATCTATCTCAAAGACTCAAGTAGTTCTATATTAGAGAGTGGAAAATTACTCTAAATCATACATAACCACTCCTGGTTCAGTGGTCCTGCTAATTTGCTATTATGCTGGTGGGACCTGCTGAATTGCTAAGTAGATGTTTTATTTACACCCTAAATATTACAATTAATACATAGAGGATCTACAACGAGTCCCCAGTTTATAGCGGGATTTACAAAACGAGTCCAGTAAATTAGGTCTGAAGGCTCGGCGAGGTCCAGACCTAATTTACTGGACGAGTTTTGTAATTTCCGCTATAAACTGGGGACGAGTTGTAGATTCTATTTATTACATGATCCAAAACATCGACAAAACATACTTAAATCAACAAATGGGACGCGAAACTAACATCGGCTTCTATAAGACATGCGATGACGTTTTACGTAACTATTCGTTGTTTGCCGCGTAAAGAAATAGTCCTAGATGAAAATAGATTCTTTGGCGCATATATTGGCGTATTTTTAATGATATAATTTTTCAAACTCTTCATTCATAATAGTTTGTTGAAAAAATATTGGAAGCCATAGTATTTTGAGACGTAGCTTATGGAATGTTAACAGACCACAAACTGGAAGTCAAAGGTCACCTGGCACTATTTCCTGTTATTAAACGAACGTTTAATATCACAATTTATAGAATGGGTTTATTGAGTGGAATAAGGGTAGAATCATGTAATAAAATATAATAATGCATACAAAACAATTTAAAGGTCAATCATATTTATTGTGCGTGAGTGGCATAGCCTGGTTAGGCTGTCTTCCTTTCATCCCCTTATAAGTTTCACAGATCATTCATCAATGACTTCTGATTTTATATTTAGTACTTTAATATTTAACAAAAAATGGCTTCTAGTGATTACATGTTCGCATGTGCAAAGCAAATAATGACAGTATCAGGATGGCAGTAGGATGTACTTGCTATGATACTGTTCAGTATCAGGATGGCAGTAGGATGTACTTGCTATGATACTGTTCAGTATCAGGATGGCAGTAGGATGTACTTGCTATGATACAGTATCAGGATGGCAGTAGGATGTACTTGCTATGATACAGTATCAGGATGGCAGTAGGATGTACTTGATATGATACTGTTAGGTCAAGCTGATGCTGTTATTAAAATGTACTGTTAATTTCCTGAAGTTGTCATTTTGCAATGTTTCGTGAATATGAGCGATTTCAGAAAAAGCTAGTTTATCAATGAAATATTCATGGACATTTATATTTTTAAATATTTTTATCGTGGCTGCTCGGGTATATGCAAAACCTTTTTGATTATGGTCAGTTTTCAAACAACCAAAAGTGTCAATATTTAAATAGGTTCCCAGCTTTTACAGCTTTTACAGCTTCATGCAGTTTGCCCTTCAAACATCATAGAAATTCAGCAGGACCTACCAGCATCATAGCAAATTAGCAGGACCACTTGACCATGGGTGGTGACTTATAAGGGCACTATATGTACAAACGAATCACTCTGCCCAGGTGTCATACCATATCATGACTGGAGCTTCCTGAAATTTTGCGAAAACCCTGTGCCATTACATTCTCATATATATGTGAATATCCCATAGGGACCCTTGCATATTTAACCCTTTGAGTGCCAGGGGCCGATCTAATCGGCCCTAAACCTACAAAATAAGTCTGTTAAACAGCCCTCATAATTGGCTACGGCAATCGGCAATGCCGAAGCCATTTGCTGAAGCAAACTGGGCCACGATAAAGGGTTGCCGTAGCAGATTGCCGAAGCCAAACAATCTGAATTAAAAGGGCTGGTTAAAGAATATAAGAATAAATTATTAAAATTGAAAAAAATTGTTTTTAAAAAAAAAAAATATATATATATATATTGTTAGGCCAATGCATTCTCTTATATATGCGAGGCGACCTATGGTCGACTCGCATATATAAGAGAATGCATTGGCACAGGGTATATGGGTTGATACAAAAATCGACCTGGCACTCAAAGGGTTAAGAGAATACATTGGCCTAACAATATTTACCATCACCTTGTAAGCCAGTGCATTCTCTTATATATGCAGGCTCCCTATGGGAGACTCGATCACATATATTAGAGGATGTACTGGCACAGGATCTTTAATGCTGCACCAGCGCAGCTCACGTCATGAAAGGGTTAATGGATTGAGGAAGATGGATAAAAAATTATAATGTTGTTGAAAGATACACTCTGTTTCTCTGAATCTCTCCTATTCATACAGGGAAATCATTTCATTACAATAACACAATAATCATAAATCATTGTCTGAATACCAAAATAAAAACATGGTGTGACCTAGGCACTCTCCGTCACTTAATCAATGCTATAAATTAATAACCCTTTTTAATTTCTAATCTAAATTACTAAAGTCTTGGAATTTCTCTTAAATTATATTATTCATATTCATAGCAGATTCAGAAATGTGACATTTAAACAAGATCATTATCCTGCTATGCATATACCTTTACTTAGATAGTGTAACAATGTAAAGGTATCTTTCATAGACACCATTCTCTCTGCATGTCTATCAAAGGAATGTAACTCTATATATAATAGAGCAGTAATGCACAACATTTTTAACATGGAGTTATTCCGTGTTGATTAAACCTGATGTTTGCTTGTTAGTTCACAGCCTCAGTGAGGTGTCTGCCTCAAAATTTACATATTGCACATCCCTTCCCATATTAACTCAGGGCAATTTCATTTGGGTCAGATTTTTGAGACAAAATATTATCAAAATTCAGAAAATATTAAACTCTCAAATATATAAATAACCGAACAATTGCAATCTATTTTGTAGTTTGAAATTTCAAACTTCTGGTTTTCACAGGACAGTTCAGGAATGATATTTCTAACTATTAATAACTTTGTCTTGGATAGTCTCGACCCTTTCTTATGATATTAATTGTAATTTGAAGTGATGTATGACAATATTTAAGTCATTACATGTTAAAAATGTAAGTAAATCTATCCTCACATTCATAGATAATAAAACAAAATAGTGTGAACTTTGCTAGTATTTATGACAGTCAGTTTCTTTTCAAGTTTTTTTTCATACATGCTGATGCATCATGTTTGTTTTTATAATGTAAGATTAAGAAATTAACTTTACTACTATTTTAATATATTTGTTATGTTGCAATTGAACTGAAATTTGTTAAGTATCTTGGGTAATGACATCATATCCCCTGCTTGTATCAATAAATGCAATGAATATATAGCATGAACATTTGTATTTTATTATCTTGTCTATATCTACCTTTCTTGTACCTTATTAAATTTGCGTAATAATATATATTTTTTTCAGTTTTAAATTTGCTCACTATGAGTTCATGCTTTCTGGCCACAAATTTAAATGGCAAACATTTCTATATGCAGTCTCCTATCTGGTGGTATATTACTTCTCCTTCAAGCCATCTTCGAGGTAACTTTGAAGATATAAGATAAATGCCTGTTGACTACATAATTTTCAAATAGATTGTGTCTTCCAAATATTGCTTTGTTTCAATGTTGACATGAAGAATTTTCAACCAACTATAGATCTGAAAACTTGATGACTATGATCATTTAGGGGTTGATAGCTTCTCATTTGCCAAATGGAGAATCATGAATCCAAACAGACACATTCAATTCAACTGAATGACGTCCACATTGAAACTGTAAATTCTTCAGTCAAAATTAATATTATTTATCCAAAAGTCACATATCAGCACTGGTGTTTTTTTTTTTTTTTCTATACATGAACATGTACATTGATGTTTGTCCAATGATTCCTAAAAATTGAAAGTCCATAGTCCTTAAAACATATGTTGATATTAGCACTCTAAACAATCTGAAATATCATATGTGTATAAAACAGTAAAAAATATCTAAAAGCAAATCTTAATATTATTCTTGATTAGGCGACACCAATTTAATTAGATGGTTTACAAACCTACCAAATTTTTTTTTACCGAAATTGCAACAAAGAAAAAACAAGTTTCTTGCTCCCATGGTGATCAGTTTGTGTAAGATTTATCACCAAACCATTCTATCAGTCATAATAGCATGGGGAAAAATTTGAATAATTGAGATCTTTAATATATGTGTTGGTTTTATTATTTTTATTCGCAAATAAATGATTTCAAGTAAGTATTACAATGTATCTTGGTTTTTAATAAAACATATTTCCCTCCTCCATCTATAGATTTTTCCCCTGATTGTTCGTAAACCATCTAATAAAATTGCTGTGGCCTTATGTACTTTTCAATGCATAGGTGAGTAAGGTGACCTCATATTTGGAAAATGCAGAAATTTATTTATTTATTTTGATGAATGATTCTTTTGCATTTATCCAGGGACAAAGTGTTCGCAGCAGAACTGTTTCAGTAAGCAAGTGTGTTGCCAGGTGTTGCTAGTTAAATTTGGATTTGTGTATCATGTTAGGGAATGTAAAATAGAAATTCAAGAGCACAAGAATGTAGATCCTTTTTATTTCAAGCTCCATTTAACAACTGCAGCAAATACACGAACAGGCAAAATGAAAATTATTATCCATTGTAACATCAGATATTTGCTGACTCAAACGTGTGGAGATACATGTAAATGGATGGTTTGAATTCTTCAGTGAATTAATACTATTCCTCATCGTCATTTTTTTGTCGGATAGTCCAGCACATTTAACTTATTTTTCAATCGGATTTGTAGTTGCCTGATTAAATAGCCTTCCATATCAGATAGCAACACTATCACTACAAATAGCAAATTAATATGTCTTCACAATTCGATGACACTTATGAGCATGTGAATCAGCATGGAATTTGGATTCATATCCTTAATCCTATTTAACTTTCCTGTCTTATCTTTTCATAATTCTATCATATATTCATTTCATCATGTTCTTGGCTCTGAATTTTTGTCGAGTGTATTTTCAAAGGAAAATGTAAATGTTGATTTTGCCTTTTTTCCATGTTGTTTATCAATCAAAATTGCATTTGAAGGATTTACCTTGCAAATATAGCTATGAATGTTTTCAAGAGTGATTGCACTGTTTTCATTATAGCAGCATTGTTTTTTGTGTAAGACATTTATGTATGAATTTAGCATGAACAGACTCAGCTACTTTTTGCATGATTTTAATGTGATAAATATCTTAAATCAGACTTCTCTTTGAAATTGTGTGCAAATATTGCATAATAGGCTGCAGATTTTAGCTAATAGACCGGTTCAACTGCACCTACATGTAACTTGTAACGTGTGTTGCCAATTTGCCATTGCCAACAAAAGTCACCTGACCATTTCACCTACATGTACACACTCATTCCATTTAGAAGATTTGTGTCTAATGTGTAGCATATGGAACTTGTAGCTAAGAGGAATAATCCAATTTTCCAATAACCGATTGAGTAACCAATGCTATGCAGGCAATGGGAGAATGGGATTTGCCTGCTCGGTTAGACCTTATTTTGTTTGAAGCCAATTATTACAGTGCATCACAATACTCAATGGCCAGTAACATTCATTACAAATTACATGTATGTGTGTCTAAACCTGGCTAATATATCTAATCAATTTGCTCAAAGAGATGGGCTCAGTTTGAATAACAGAAACCCAACAAAAGAATAAAATTAATACCATAATTTTGTATTGAGGATACTTCTCATGTGGGCAATTATCTAAGTCAGCAGTACATGTGTACATGTATGTAAATGCCATTTTGTTATTGAAGAAATTAGCACTATAATTTTTGCTGTCCCTCTAAATCAATCGAAATAGACAAAAAGATAGCATATTTCAGGTATTGTTTTGTATTTAAAACCTGTTATTTTATACAATTGAGTAAAAAAAAACCAACATAAAGAACCGTGAATAAATTTTTAATTGGGATTCAAGTGAATTTGAGAAAATCAATCAACAAATTTTAGATCAGGCTCTTGTGATTCACATAGGCCTGAGAATAAGGTGCATGTCATTTGCAGAATTAGGTCCCCGGAGGGTGAATTTAGTGACGCTATCCCGCACAGCAGGCTAGCATCAGCAAATTCACCCTCTGGGGACATCATTCTGCTTAGTCCTCATCTTCTCTGGAAAGATTCTTTATTATCAAATTTCAATAGAAACTTCTTCACATAGATTCTATTTCTGTTTTAGTTTAGTTTCTCTATATCCCCAAATTGGCTGACGACACATTGCATAATTGAGGTTCCCAATGGGTGTACATCACAATATTCACCATTTGGGAACTTCAATCTGAGTCTGTCTCCCATAGCAGATGAGGTCCCAAGAGGGTAAATTTGGTGATGCTATCCTGCTGTGTGGGATAGCGTCATTAAATTCACCCTCTGGGGGAACCTGATTCTGCAAATGACAGGCACACTAAACTAAGGCTTGGATTCACATAATTCTATTTTATGTTCACAGGTGTACGAGTATGATGACTTCTACTTCTTAACTGATCCAGAACAACTTGTCTTCAGTCATTGGTGTCAGAAACCGGATTGGCAACTCCTAGCCCAGCCTATCACTCTCAACCAATTCGAAGATCTGCCATTGGTCAAGTCCTATTTCTTCAAGTGCGGCATGTATTTCGTGTCACACCAGAGAGGCGTCATCAAAACGAACAAGGGCAGAGTTGCTCTGACGGTCGGGTTCATCAAGCCAACTAACTTCACATACAAAATTGTCACTTGCGAAACTAATGACGAGACGTTCAATGGAACAAGACTGAAGAACTACGCTCTGCAGGAGACGGGGGATAACCTTGTTACATTCGTGATGAGGTCGCCAAAAGCTGGGTCTTACTACTTCACCATTTTTGCACAGCTTTTGACTGGTGATATCGGCATCAAGAATGTCTTCACTGCTGCGGCAGAGTACAAGGTTGACGCTGATACCGCAGCAGCAGATGCTGGCATTTTGCCAAACTGCTCTGACAGCAACTGGGGTCCCGGAGTTCCAGTCGATCAACTTGGACTTGATGCGAGCGTCCGAGATGCAGTTATACCAACAAGCGACGGGAAAGTCCATCTCGAGTTCCGTAAAACCAAGCCTGCTAACATTCTCTGCAAGCTGCGTAAACCGGGAATGAAGGACGACCAGTTGGAAAGATGCGTGTCAGACAAGGAAACGGGCGACAAAATTGTGGTTGACGTTGACTTGCCACAGAAGGGTGAATATGGTTTGGAGGTTTATGGCAATGATCCAGCTAAAGACGGCGATACGTACACCCATATCTGCCAGTACTTCTTGCACTTTGCTGATCCGAATGAACAGAAGAAAGCATTCTATCAGGAAGTTCCTGATCGTCTCATTCTTCATCCAGGGCAGAACGCCACAACGACGGGTGGGCAATACAATCCAGATGCCGCAGGGGTATGTATTTTCATATTACATATAGGGTCTCTGTCTGTCCTGTTCTTTTTATATAATTTTTGCTTGTGGTAACTTTCCAGTGTTAAATAAATTTCAACAGCTTGATACTGTTTCTAAAGTATCTTTTTTTCCAAAGTGATGACTTCAGACAAGGGCAAATCTCTTTATTATTTATGACAATTTTGAGGATACAAATGGGAAATAGCATTCCCTAAGAAACTAATTATCCCATTTGTCTGGCCTTAAAATGGTTGAGAAAATCCGTCTAGCAGGAAGCATTCACTTCATTCCAACATGCACTTGTTAATTTTAAAATAGATAATGAGTATGGATGTAGGTAAAATGTCACCCTGTGTTCTATACATCTGCACTGAGCACAGACCTACTTCAGCACACTAGTAGTCGGACATTAGTCATACTGGAACTCAGAGATTGGTGCATCAGGACTATTGTATCTCAAAGTTTGCAACAATGTATGATGTTCCAGGATTGTGAATGAAGTTTAAGAGTTTTCATGATATTCCTGTTATATTTTTCCACTGGATAATTGCCATAACATCAACGACCCAGCACACCAAGTCATGACATCATTCAGGAGCGAAAAGGTTAAGAAAATAAAAAAATGTTAGAATGTAGGGTATTTTCAACATAAAATAGGGTGTCTCTTGCAGAATTGGGAATAACTAAGAGAAAATCAAGGCTTGAAATTGATGTCTTATATTCTCCTCATAAACTGTCACCTTTCGTTGAATGATTGTTAAGGATAGTTTGATTCAATGTCATATAACCATATCCTGATATAAATTTCCTTTCTATTCATTTAGCTGAGTCAAGGTATGGTTAATCTGAAGATAGGTAAACCAGGAGAGGCCATTGAAGTTGACTTGGAGAACCTGCCTCCACCACCACCAGAACTGCTCTCCCAACAGTACTTATATGGCACAGTTCCCGACAGTCGTCAGCAGGTCCAGTTCTCCAGCTCGGCTTATCCACAGGCTCAGGGCCATCCTGCCTTTGCCCCCGCTGAGGGGGATGTCATTCCAACGCCACAGAAAGCTGGTCTCGTCAATGTGCCGCCCAGCAAGCCAATCGCTGTTGAGAAGAGAACAATGGGACAGCAACCTCCATCAGTACCTGCTGCATTTGATCTCGCTCCACAGACTGTCCATCGTGATGAAGCCCCGCCCCCTGCTCCCATCGCCATCGACGACCAGAAGATGTCATTGGATATGCTTGACAAAAATGTGATAGAGAGTGTAGATAACCATGCTATCCAGGTAATTTTAAATGATTAGTATAATCTTTACTAGCAGTCTTCAAAGTATGGTGCTGGACATTTGCAGAATGAGGTCCCCAGAGGGTGAATTTAGTGAAGCTACCTTGCACAGCGGAGACCTCATTCTCTTAGGCCTCATCTCTTCAGGAAAGTATCTTTATTATCAAATTAGCAAGTTTTGTAGTTTCTTTAGAAACTTCTTTAGAAAGTTTCTTTTTCTTTTCTAGTTTAGTTTCTCTATATCCCTAAATTGGCAGAATACACAATGCATAATCGAGGTGCCCAATGAGGGCACATCCCCATCTTCACTATCTGGGAACTTAAATTTCCCATATCAGATGAGGCCATGCAGAATGAGGTCCCCAGAGGATGAATTTGTGGACTCTAGCCCGCTGTGCGGGGTAGCATCACTAAATTTACCCTCTGGGGACCTCATTCTGCAAATGTCTGGCACCACATTTTGAGGCCTGTTTTCTAGTATTGACTTTTTATCCATTGCCCATGTGATCTTAGCTTATTGGTTAGTGTCCATCTGTACGAACATATTACCTTGTAACTTGGGCATTAATTATCAGATTTTGTTGTACTTGGGTATGGTATAGCACAGCTTGGGGGGGGGGGGGGGGGGGGGGAAGATACCCACATACTAAATATTTCGTCCATTTCTTTTTGCCAGATTTACGGCTTTTTTATACCCCCATCCAAAAGATAAGGTGTACACAGGATTACATGCGTCATACGCTCCATGTGTCTGGCTGCTGATATATCTCAACCATGGGTTATTGATCTCGATGAAATTTGCTATGCAGATTTGGCATCAGGAGTGCTTTCAAAATAGGGTTCATTGATGTTGTTCACATTTAGAGTTCCAAGAGTTTTCCCTCTTTGTTTATTTGAAAATGTTGGATTTCCGTCCGTCCACTCATATATATATCTCAACCATGGATTATCGGATCTGGATGAAATTTTGTATGCAGTTTTGGCACCAGGAGGGTTTTCAAAAGAGGTTTGAGTTATGTTGTTTGCATTTTCCGTTCAAGAGTTATCCCTCTTTGATCATCTGAAAACATTTAATTTATGTCCGTCAGCTCATATATCTTTTTAAATTTGCCCATGTTTCAATTGGCATTATGGTGGTATCCCAGCACCCGAGGTACAAACTTGGAAATTTGTGAGTTTTGTGTCCGAACGAACATTTCAGCTTGTAACTCAGGCATGAATCATCGGTTGCGCTTTGGTATGGTGATAGCACAGCTCGGGGAAAGGATACCGACTTACTACAGGTTTCTTCCAGTCATTTTTACCCGAGTTACTGCTCTTGTTTGACTTGCAAATTTGTTCATTTTGTCTCTGTACAAACATTGCACCTTGTAACTCGGGCATGGATTCGGTTGTGCTTTGGTATGGTGATAGCCCAGCATGTGGTATCCACATACTGCGGGCTTTGTCCATTGGTTTTTACCATAGTCTTCTTTGACTTGTGAAATTTGTGACCGTATGAACATTTCAGCTTGTAAGTTGGCCATGGATCAACTGATTTGGTTGTGCTTTGGTATGTTGACAGCCCAGTTTAGGCAGAAAGGATACCAACTTACTAAGGCATACTACCATTCATTGTTACCAGAGTTATGGCCCTTGTTTGACAAAGAATTATATTGAATTTTCACTCTGTACAGCCATCTTGCATTGTAACTACAATAGCAATGGTCAGACTTTTGGAAATAGCAAAATTCTCCATCTTTTCTTTACATCTAGCATTGTTACTCAAGTACCAATAGATGGATTTGAATATCTTTGGAATAAGCAAAAGGACACACTGGATTTTATCCATTGATAACTTCAGAGTGACGGACGTTGTAGGGATGGAACAAATTTTGTTTTCTAAATCGAAGAAGGTCCATGACGGATTTAGAAAACAAAATTTGTTCCATCCCTACAAATATTTAGTATTGCCCACTTCAATCAGTAGTTATCCAACTGCTTTCAAAATTAGTATGTAGATTACTCATATAAAAAGACTTGTATGCCCCTTTTTGACAAAAAAAATCACTGATTATTTTGTCCAGATAACGTTACAGCAATGTGATTGACTTTGAATTTAGTATACTTTAGTCACATGAACAAAATATTAATCGAATTATGCTTCTGACTTTTGGCAGTGCATAGTGACAATGCCTTTCCAGCATCCTGATATTGATGTCAGATAGTCAGGGCACTTTATTCTTTTCTTCATGAAATGGATTATCAAATTCAGTTTTAAAAGTATGCTCTGGAATGGTCTAATTGATGTGGGGGATCAGAGGTTATCCTGTGTATTTTGGGAATGGGTCCAGGCCCCTACAATTTGTAAACATTGCCCAGTGATGGATTGAATGGGGATTATTATTACATTATTATGCACATTAATAATTACCTTCTGATTCAACCTTTTAATATTTGACATGTTCAGCCCAGACTCTAAAAGAGTTAATTGACATAAACAATTCCTATGAAAGTGCTAATATTTACATGCTCACTTGTCTGTTATATAGAAAAGCAAGAATATAACAAGTTTATCTCTGTGCCTTGCAGGTATCGAAGAGTGACCATACAAACTTCAGAGACCTAGTGTGGGATTTAATCTACTCCAAGAACCTCACAAATGAAATTGAGAAAGTCCGGTAAGTTTGAATTTCAATGAGGACTAGCCCTCAACCATTTAACCCTTTCATTGTGGGAACTGCACTGGCGCATCATTAAAGATCCTGTGCCAGTGCATTCTCTTATCGCATAATTAAGAGAATGCATTGGCACAGGTTTTTCTCAATTTCAGGAAGCTCTAGTCATGGAAGGTTTAAATGCATGGAAGCCTTACCAAACAACGTGCAACCCATGTGACTGACCAACTGCGAACATGAGCTACTCCTGGTTGGCATATTCATACTTTTCATACTTACCCTGCCCATGCTCACAAAATTAAGAGAATGCATTGGTGCAGGGTTTTCGCAAAATTTCAGGAAGCTCCAGTTATGGAAGGGTTATATGGTATTGTACATTCAGCTGAATGGTGAATGTTGTTATTAGTTTGCATGTTTATGTGTTGCAGAACACTTTGATTGTAGAAATAACCCTTTCAGTGCCAGGGGCCGATCTCATCGGCCCTAATTTACGGTCTGTAAAATCGGCCCTAAAAAAAAAAAAATTTGGGTATGCTTAAGCATGCTATAGCGAATTTAAAAACAATCTGGATAAAACCTTAGGGGCATGTTATAACTCAAATCTATCACCAAGTATTCATAGTAATAATTTTGATGCCCATGAAAAACGTAAGATTCCTTGGCACTGAACCTACAAAATAAGTATGTTAAAGAATATAAGAAAATATTATTAAAATTGTAAATAATTGTTAAAAATAATGACAAATGATGAAAAATTGTTAGGCCAATGCATTCTCTTATATATGCGAGGCGACCTATGGTCGACTCGCATATATAAGAGAATGCATTGGCACAGGGTATATGGGTTGATACAAAAATCGGACCTGGCACTGAAAGGGTTAAAAGAGTGAAATGTTCAGAAACTCAGGGCAATTGGAATCAGTATTGGAGTTATGGAAACAGACCAAGTGCTCCAGAAATCAGAATGGGATATATGACAACAGTATTTTGCTGGCCAATTTGCCAACATGTTCAGCCAGTTTGCATCTTCGGAATATCATATAAAGATTTGTGATAATTATTTTTATTGCGCAAGTATGTTGCCAAGAGTGAGGCATATATCGAAAATGTGAATGTGGATGGTAACATCAACAATGCATGCATGTCCTGCTGTATAGTGACTGATTCTTCCAGTCAAAAACATTTCTAATACCCAATGATAAGATAAGAACTAATACAGGGTACTGTATTTAATTGATTTGTGATGTAAATGAATTCATGTGTGGTATGTTATAGTTCCATTGGGAGTTGCACTCTCAGTTATTTTCCCCCCAATATTAAATAACACTATATTGACGGCTATGACTTTCTGTTTGATCACTTTCTATTTTGCATAGGTATTCTACACTTTAGACAACCTTGTTAATATACTCTTTTAAAACACTCTGAATTTAGAGGTTTCCTCAAAAGTGTGGTTGAACCAGTTATAATGTAACTTATGTATTCTATGTATACACTTATTATACATGCATTCAAACTTTATGTTCTACCAATATTAGAAATAACTTTTGTTATTTTGTGATGCTGGGGTGATCATATAGGATTGTAATTCAAGAATATTTGTCTCCGAAACATGCAATCTGATAGGTGGAGAGTTGCTAAACTTAATTTTTTGACTCACCAGAATCGACTGCTGATCTGTTAACAAATTTTGAGTGGAGCGGCGTGTCATGACAATGACCATAAAATATGTTGCCTTGCAGCCAGGAGTCTTGTAATCGAGTCAACCGCTTACAGGTGTTTACCATAGATAATGTTGAAACGAAGATGTTTGGGCACTGTTCTGAATAAACCCATGGAACATGATTTGATCACTGAAGGATATCTCACTTTTTGGCATGTAATGCCGATAAAAAGCACATTTCATACAGTTTCTTTAAAAAAAATTGGTGGATTGAATTACAATGGAGATAAATGTACCCTGTTGAGTTGGATATTCTGGGATTCAATCATGAAAACAGTTTGTGAACTCACCAGCAAGCCCACTGAAACTGTTTGTGAACTCACCAGCAGGCCCACTCAAACTGTTTGTGAACTCACCAGCAGGCCCACTCAAACTGTTTTCATGCTCGAATCCCCAAATATCCAACTCAACAGATTACGTACAGTAATGCTCTAATTAATTGACTCTTAACCACAGCAGAATTATGGGTAACTTTTCAGGATTTAGTCAGAAATATGGCTTGTTGCCATTCATGGGAAAGCTCGCGGCGAGAGCTTTCCGATGAATGGCAACAAGCCATATTTCCGACTAAATCCTGAAAAGTTACCCATAATTCTGCTGTGGTTAAGGAGTCGATTAATTACAGCATTACTGTATATCCCATAAATAGAGAATAAATTAGTTATCAAATATTTTATATCCATATTGTCTATCAGCGATAAATTATTTACTATTGCGCGTATTTCAGAGGTTGTGTTTTATGAAATGGTACAATTGGTGTGGTTGAAATTTTCAATAATATTACAAATCGCGATATGGTAACACAAACATTTCTGACGTTCATCAGGCAATAACTGAAATCAGTACTTCTTAAATAGTGATGAACACCTATGTCACTTCAGGCCGATCATGTGCACGTGCTCGCTGCATGTTGTTATTGGGAGACTGTGTTTGAATTTGAATAAAATATGTTACTTACAATTGTTGCGGTAGCTTTGAAAAGTTGTTCAAATTATTAATGTTCTATTAAAATGTACTGGTATATGATTATAAGAAATGACTTGCAGATCGATTGGGGTTATAGGTTTTAACCGTTAGTGTAATTTAACAAAGTTTGTGTGAATCCCTTTGGGATTCACACACTTTGTTTAATTACTCTACCGGGATTCACACACTTTGTTTAACCCTTTGGAGAGTATCTGTAACGTCATATACATGACGTCATGAGTAAATTTAACGTCAACGTCATAGCAATAATTATTAACAAGTTCGGTCAAAAGGGCCCAATAATTTGTTTTCATTTATGTGCATTTTTTTTTTACGTGTGTTATCATAATCGTTTGCACTTATACATTTGGGACAATATATTAATAAAAATAACTCCTATACAAATCATTTATAAATCAGATGATTTATTGAAGTTATGTCTACATAAAATAACACTTCATGAACCGACATATATGTCGTTCTACTCCTCAACCGATAGACGACATATATGTCGTTCTACTCCTCAACCGATAGACGACATATATGTCGTTCTACTCGCCAAAGGGTTAATTACTCTACCGGTCAAATTCCAATGCCCCAGTCGATCTGCAAGTCATTTCTTTAATAAAAACATATTTTGACAATAATGAGTGATCGGGGACAGCATAACCAAGAAGGCTGTCTTCCTGCCATCCCCTGGGTAACCATTACCAGTTAGATATACGGAAAACATACTTACATTTCTTTAATTTCTAGTATTGTTATATTTTACAGAGTTATCTTCCGATGGCTTGCAACTAAGAATTTGAAGGAGATGGAGTTCCACAATGTTGAGAAGGGAAGTCCAGAGGAAGTCTTAATGGGATTGAAAACTGGCAGAACAACATATGCCATGGTGTTTGAGACAATGTGCAAGTAAGTTACTACAAGATAATATTAATTTTCGTAGCATGTGACTCCTGTGGTGTATGATCTCTTCAAGTTTGGTTTTTCGTTGTTGGCAACCTTTCTAAGATTAATTTTCTTTTAATACTGAACATATAAACCAATCTCGGAAAATCTGTATCACATTTTACCGTTTTCATTACTAAATGGATTCTCCCATCACTTATAAAAGTCTACATTGGATTGGTCTATTATTCATCTGGAGGGATGTTCAGGAAATTTGAGCCGACAACAGATTATACAAGTGTAGCAGGATTCATATTTATTGGAGGGAAATGTTCAGGATAAATAATTCCACAATCAACCTTGTTGAACTTATTATCTGAACATTTCCTAAGGGAACAACAACTCACCAGTGAGTGTTTAGTATATATACTAGGATCTCACATGAGTTTCTATTTTATACGGAATTTATCAACCGAGTTCACTAAATTCGATTTGAGCCGAGGTTTACCGAGGCTCAAATAGAATTTAGAGGACGAGGTTGATAAATTACGTATAAAATAGGACGAGTGTGAGATACCTTTTATCACATGATCAAATAAACCCGAAGCAACGCGAAATATTCATCGAAAACAACAATCATACACTACAGCGATCGCAAGTTATTTGAAGAACGCCATGACGTCATCGCACGCGCTGATATTAAACGTGTCTATTGCCGATAATTATGAAACTGCTTTTATGGCCAAATTATGTGATAAAAATAGTTAATAGAGGTGTCCTCCTGTCAAATTAATTTCTGTTCCAACTTTATGAAATTTATGTGATTGTGATATATATGCGACTGCAATCTTTGAGCATTAAAATGGGATGTGGACTTTCTGTTGGGCAAAAAATATGCAATGTTAACCATTAGAATTAAGCAACCTTCTTATTCACGATCAATCTGTCGGGGGAAACTTTTATTGGTACGAAATAATTTTGGTATTTTTTATACAAACATTCCCGATTCAAATTTCCAATTCATTACTATAATTGGTAACCCCACGCATGCTTCCCAAAATGTGTGTGCCTGAGAAACGGGAAATTGACTGTGTGGTCTTATATGTAGAATATGTAGCTAGAGCCGTTGCTTAAGCTGTTTATGTCTGTGAGGGGCATTTGAGCATCTATTGGACACGGCTCTGCCGAGGCCCATAGATGACAATTCCCCTGAACAGACATAAACAGTTTAATTTACAGCATACATATATTGATTAGCTACATATTTTATTTATCCACTGCACATAACTTGCTTTTTGTGGGGGAAATCTGTCATTTTCCTAAATTTTACATTCGTTACTTTGATGACTGCCTTACATTTATGAGGTCAATCGAACTAATTAGTATTCATGACATGGGGGAAAAGCGTAGTGCAGCTTAGCTTGAAATAGTTTGTTGGTTTTATTTATAGTTATTCTAGACTGGCATTGCTCTAATGGTTTATAGATGTTTTAGAGCAAAAACACATAGCCGTTTATGAATTTTTGTATCAATTGCGGTGAACTATGGACGATAAAAACATTCCAAAATCACAATGAGATCACAACTGTGTTTTAACTCAGATAATAACCTTGTGAATGAGCATTTGGCAGAGAATGCACTATGCCGAACAGTGGCCTCGTATGTTTTGTGTCAGAATGTTCTCTCACTCGGTAATTATCCTTTACGGAGGAAGCCATGAATCAAGTTAAGGGGTATTTGACTAGAAATTGTTAACTCTATCTTTTCATTTCCAGTCACTCGGGCCTTCACTGCAAGATCATCAGTGGATTTGCCAAGGGAGCTGACTACAAACCAGGCATGAAGTTCACATCAGGAACCAACCAGCACTCGTGGAATGCTGTGTACGTGTATGGCACGTGGTGTCTGATAGACTGTCACTGGGCCGCCAGGCGAATCGTCGGCAAGCAGGCATCGACCGAAGACTTTACATACCAACTAGATGAGTATTTCTTCTTGCCTGACCCACATCAGCTGATTTATACACATTTCCCCGACGAGTCCAAATGGCAGCTGTTGGAGAGACCCGTCTCGCTGGAAGAGTTCGAAAACATGCCACACATGAAGCCACAATTCTTCAAATATGGGTTGGAGTTCGTCAGCCACCGGCAGGCAGTTATAAATGGAAGGGGAGAGAGCAATATCCGTCTGAGGTATCCATCTCACAGATTTGCTGTAGCTTTCAACTTCAGCATCCAGTTCGAGAATGGCGATGAGGAATACAAGGGTGTTAAGCTCAACCGATACGGAATGCAGGAGAGCGTTGGAGGTATTGCATCATTCCTACTACGACTGCCCATCAAGGGCTCGTATATTATATACATATACGCCAAAGAGGACACTCCTGAAAACAAGGACAATGTATACGCACAAGTTTGTGAGTACAAAATCGTGCAGGAAGGTGTTCAAAGCCCTGAGCCAAAACCCTTCCCAGCATGCTCGTATCTCACATGGGGACCAGGTTCAGCATTTTACAGATATAATCTTTCAACATACCAACAAAGTGCTTGTATTCACACAAAAGAGGGCGCTGCAGAACTGCAGATAAAGATTCCGAAAAACATGCAATTTATGGCAAAGTTGAAGAATAACGACCGAAGCGATGGCGAGCTAGAGGGCTACTGTATGAATAGAATTGTGGGAAATACAGCCTATTTCAACGTCAATATGCCAGGACGAGGCGAATATGGGTTGGAAATTTATGGTAATGATCCTGATGCAGAGGGCACAACACTGTATCACGTTGCACAGTATATTATCAGATGTGATGAGGATGTCACTGCTGTACCTTTACCAATTCTGCCACCAGGCTATTTGGGTCCACAAGCAAATTTCAGTAATTTCGGTCTTAAAACACACAGTCATCATGACCCTGTGATTCATCTATTGACCAATCAGCTGGAGATTATGCTTGACACCGCCCTTCCAGTCAGGGTCACTGCCAATCTGATATCTGTCGAAGAAGAGCGTGATTACCCTGAATATGTCTTCACACAAACGCAAGGTTCAGTCGTAAGCTTCGTCATCAGTCTGCCAAAAGAGGGCTTCTTCAAGCTTCAACTGTATGCCATCCCAATGAAGGACCAGAGCCAACAGCTACCAGGAGTCTACAACTACCTAATCAATTGCCAGAAGCTGACGAGAAGAGTTTATCCATTCCCGAAACAGTACGCCCAATGGAAGGAGGGTTGCTACATGTGCGAGCCACTCGTTCTGCATGCCGACCTTCGACAGCCCAAGGTCAACTTCCGATGCTGCGTTCCCAATGCTGCTGCGGTTGCAATTGTTGCTGGTGACGATTGGTCGCCACTGGAATCGAAGCAGCCAACAATGTGGGAGGGAGTGGTTCCACTTGCCGATGCTTACGGCAAGAATGTCAAGGTTACGCTGAATGCTAACTATGGCTCGGATCCTACAGCTTATGCCACGCTGCTTGAATATTGTGTCTAAAAATGTCGATCATTAAGATGATTCAGATTGAATTTAAATGGGTATGACAACCATTGACATTCATGTTAAAGACCAATAATCTAATCTTACATCTCAAGACATTACATCTCAAGACATTGCATCTCAATTTTCTGCGTCAGCTAATGTTAATATTGACAAGAGAAGCCATACTTATTGTGCACATATCAATAGATATTGATTTTTATATTCGATGGTCATATCATTTGACTCAATTGAGTATAAATTTGTTGCCGAAAGTTTAATTTTATTCTTGGCCTAACTGGAAGAACAACAGTAATATGGTTGTGATAGTAAATGTACGCCTTAATTAAACAAATATATATCATAACAACTGATAGTATTTGGGAATGATTTACTAACTTATTCATCTTAAAAGGCCTTTTGAATGATGATAATGATGTAATAGAAGTTTGCAGCAGACACATTTACAACATGTCTTTGACTTATTTCAATCTTTAGTTTTCCATCACTTGTTTTAATAGTAATGAAGATGTTAAAGATGAAAAATAATTTTCATTTTACAATAAAGCAGTTTTATATTGACATCTGATGCCATGTTTGAAAAAATATTATCTTAATCAATGATGCCCTAAATTATTCCACATGTCTGATGGTTGTTGTACTCATATAGCTATCTGTGCTTCTAATTGTTATTCAAAAGTAATTGTTTTTTCTTGCTCTGGGAACTTAGGGATTCTTGATTGTTCCTCTTTTGGAATACTGTTGTTGCTGTTTGGAAATATTGATTACGAATTTTACAGGAAACCATTCTTATCTGAGATTTGTTGAGAAGATATCAAGCAATTTAAAACTAATACCTTAAAGCTCTGCTTGATTCTATAACAAACATTTTTATCTTCAAAGTGCACTTGTTTTTGATAACTCCTTTTTAACAATATACAAATTCTGTAGCCGTTTATTTTTTCTTTCTTAATCCAATATATTTGAAACATGACACAACATGCTCAGTTCTTCACATAAGATGAAAAACATTGTCACATTTTACTGTGATTTCGGAAGTCAATGCTAGCTTGAGCCATTATTGGAATATATTACTAAATAACATCATCTGCCAGACTAAGTACATGTGTGCATCATATGTTATGAAATCTCATTAATGATGGCCTATCTCTTCCCAGCAAGTTTTATATAGATTCCAGGGTATAAAATAATATATATGAATCAAGGACACCTCTTCGGGAAAGCTTCTATCAATTTATATCAATTTTAGTTAGAATTTCTCATGACATTCATGGGACAGTTTTAGGGGCTATTCTTAGAACAGAAATTCGCACGAGAAAGGAATAGACCATCTTTAAGTGATTGCCCATTTAAATCTTCATTTAAATAAAATGACTACCTTTCAGAAGACTCAAGTACAATTTACTTATATAATTAAGGAATTGTTTAAAATTGGTCATTATTTTTATTAAGTAATATTGGAATCTCCAAACATAAATGTGATGTGATATGGCCTGGCTACTGTTAAGACCCTAAAATCCGAACAACCTACCAACCAGCCTTTATGTAAACGATATTCTTATCAGTTGAGGTTCAATTTTCCTCAGAGATATTGTGGCTTTTAATTCATTTCTCACAGTATATTTCAAATGATATTAAAATCAAATGTTGATTTTTGTATATGAAGATTTTTTTGTGAATTTTGACTTAACGATTCTTGCTGAGCAAAATCTGTTTAGTTTATTATACTTGTTAGTGATCTGTGTTTACTATGCTCTACTAACTGTTGTCTCTCTTTTTATTTACTAGCTGGATGTGCTTTATATATTTCTAGATCAATAAATTATACTCTGCTTCACTGCAAGATGAGTTCAATTTAATCCCAGACTCAAGTTTGTTCCCTTCCATGGCTAGAGCTTCCTTAAATTTTGTGAAAACCCTTTGCCAATGAACTACCCTGTGCCAATGCATTCTCTTATATATGCAAGTCTCCCATAGGGAGCTTCGGATATGTAAGAGAATACATTGGCTTAACAATATTTACCTTTACCTTGTACAGGACCTTGGCTTTAATGCTGCACCAGCTCCTCCCATCATGAAAGGTTAAACACCTCTAAAAATTAATTCCTCCCAAATAGTCGGGAATTTTTCTCCAAATAAATATTGGGGTTCCTTTATTAAGATTGGTGCAGGTGTTGTCTGTCTGAAAACAGACAACGGGAACGCTTTGGGTCGTATATAGACTATATCTGATTTTGTGACCGTCACCAATTATTATCTAATACGACGCAGCTGTTTTGAATTTCGCGAGCGCTTTTGTCGCACAGTAGATCGGTGGGCATAAAGCATTAATGTCGTAATCGGAAAATCTTGTTACTGAGTCTTTCGATTACTGGTATTGCAAATGAGAATTATGAACATTGAATTACAATGTAAGTTAATTCGTAGTGTTAGTTTACCTTTTATTGAGAAAATAAGACAAATTAAATAACGACACTCTAGTAACTACAGTCTACACACATCGAGGCAAGTGAAAAGTGATCGAAATTCCTGATGTGAAATATAATAAGAATGTCATCACGAATTTACCGTTCTACTGTGCGAAGGTGGCATTTAATGTACAGCACTTGGCACGTTGTGGTACTCTGCGAAACGAAATAATATATATTTAATAAGGATTTATTGTTATCATAAGACTAAATAGTACATACATGCATGTGATAATCCATAAATATACTATTTTCTGGTATCGAAAGGAACACATAGTTATGAACAAAGCAGAAGATACATTCAGGCGAACTCGGCCAATGGGGAAAGTTACACGATGACATTGTTCTTCGTTTTTCGTTGAAATCGACAGTGACACCTTTGAATGAAATGAACAGCTATGAAATGGACACGCTTCTCGGTATAGTATCTCCGCCGCAGTGCTCACCCAGCATCAAGAAAAGAAATAAATTGGTTAAATTCATTAAATATGTTCCCGTTCCCCTCTCGACAAGGTATAACTATTTTCACTTTGATGTTGGTACTATTAGTTTATAACCATGAATAGTCTAGCTGTCGATCAAGACTACCCGGAAGTACGATTTGCCTAATTTATACTCGAAATTACGATTGGGGTCAATTCATTCGACGAACCCACGAAATATAGCCTTATGTGAATCTTATTTGGAGGGAATACCGGAGAATCTATAAACTGATTTTGATAAAAAAAAAAAACACAGCTACCCTCATATGAGTGGTTTTGCTTTGGTTCGTTCATTACACTGGTGTATGCTCATATTACAATACAATGTTTACTAGCTACCCTCATATGTGTGGTTTTGCTTTGGTTCGTTAATTACACTGGTGTATGCTCATATTACAATACAATGTTTACAGTGTTTTTCTTGTATGAGTCCAGGTTGTGGTGAAAATTAAGTCATATTGGACGAGGCGCATATCGAGAGTCCAATATGACTTCACCACAACCTGGACGAGTAAAAGTTTAATTAATCCAATAAGATAACAATGTTTAGTCAATTATGAATTCTTGACAGTAAACATTGGAAAATGTCATAATCATTGAAAAATATTCTGAAACTTATCATATCCACCCCAGACTAAAATATTTTTCCGCTTACTATACAATTAGCAATGTTTGTTAACAAATCAGTGTAACAGTTTTGTATACATAACAATGGTTTCAACACGTGAATATTTTTATTGGAAAACTACAAATAACGGATATAAGTTTATCAATTTCTTTGTGTTCTTCTTACTTGGGATGTTTTACAGACTTTTATATTTTTTGTACATTACCCACTGAGTGCCTTGGGTCGCTTTAAGTATATGGGACCCTTACCAAACATGTCATGCATATATGCATCTTTTATCAATTGTGAATGTGAGCGACTTCTGGTGTGCACGTTCTTACTTAACCTACCCATGTGTTCAAACCAGATTCACATGATAAGTGGGTATATTGTTCCATTGTGTTAAAGACCCACTTAATTTTCGAACCCCCCAGATTACATTAAAACGAGCCGGACGCTTTGGTCGTATATAGACTATATCTGATTTTGTGACGTCACCAATTATTATCTAATACGACACTGCTGTTTTGAATTTTTGCGAGCGCTTTTGTCGCACAGTAGATAGGTGGGCTTCAAGCATTATAATGTCGTAATCTGAAATAAACGTGTGCGTCTTTCAATGGCCAGCGTTCCAAATTGTGGGGAGTTACTATCGGAATTATGCACAGATTTTACCCCGTGTAGTTATATATAGAACACATACTGACAGCACGATTTTATTTCTCGTATCATTTGAGAAGAACGTGTATGAATTTGAAGGTAATTGATACTAAACATATTTTTTATCAGTTTTGGTGACACTCCCGTCCCTATTTCGGACTCAAGCGGCGCCACATTTGTCACCATTAAACCACACACTTAGACTCATTATGGAGATGCATATATATAAAATTGGTGTAAAATTGGCGAGTATACAAATTCGTATCAAATTTAAGGTCCACATATATCTCACCCAAAGGGCACCAATTTGGTGTATCTAAACCCCACGATTAGATTCCTCGTATCACGGAGAAGAATATGTATCAATCTGGTGTAAATCGGCGCTAAACATATTGTGTATCAATTTTGGTGCCCTCTCCCTTTCAGTGGACCCCCTGACTAGAATGAGGGTACTTATGACAGATTTAATCCACACCATTAGACTCATCATACCATGGGAATGATTTTGAATAAGTGTGGTGGCAATCGGCGACTAAACCAATTCTTATCAAATGTAGTGCCCCCCCCCATCTCTCATCCAAACCACACCAATTTTACGTCATTAAATCGCACAATTACATTCCTTGTATCATGTAGAAGAAAATATATCAATTTGGTGGAAATCGGCGCTAAAATTAGTTTTATCAATTTTGGTGCCCCTCTCCCCTTCCGTTCATCCCTGACTCGAACGACGCCACTTTTGACATATTTAAACCACACTATTAGATTCTTCATATCATGGGGATGATTATATGTAAGTTTCGTGGCAATCGCCGACAAAAAAAAATTCTGCTCCTGACAACAACGGCGTCACTTTAGAAAATTCTAACCCGCACCATTATCTTTCTCGTAAAAAGTTACCCCTAGTAGACACCTTTGCTATCATCTAGATGGTACCCTGTTGAATTTCTACGCTAAACATATTGTTATCACTTTTGTGTCCCTCTCACCTCTGTGCACAACTGACTCGAATGGCCCCACTTGTGACATCCTCAGACCACACTATTACACCCCTGATACCATGCTAATCGGCGACTAAACAAATTTTTATCAAATTTGGTGCCCACCCCTCCCCATCTCTCACACAAACAGCACCAATATGGCGTCTTTAAATCAAACGATTAGATTCCTCGTATCGTATGACCTCTTTGGTATCATCTAGATGATCCCCTGTGAATTTCTATAGAACAGACAGACAGACATTCGCAAATATAGATATAGATGAAGTGGCCTAAAATATAAATGTAGCGTGCAATTGGAAAATCTCAATCACTGGAATCGAAATCGAAATTCGTGATGCAAGCAAAAGTTATTATATCGCGTTTAAATTATCATAATATTACCGAGTAAATACGTGAATGTACGGTGATAATCCTCAGATATCCTTCTACTTCCATGAATCGACAAGAAATACATACTTATGAACAAAGCAGAAGATACATTCAGGTTATCGCAAATTCGGTCGATGGTGAAAGCTACATGATGACGTTGCTCGTCGAGTTTCGTTGAAATTGAAATGATGACATTTTTATGAATGAAATGGACATGATGAAATCGATAAGCTTCTAAGTATAGTACACATCTCACTCGGATTGCGCACACATCCAGCATCAATAGTATAATGGTTTAGTTCATGGGGGGGGGGGGGGGTCATTCTATGATTTCAGCAGTTTTCTATTTCTATTTCTCTGTGGGCATCTTCTGAGACACAGATGTTTCAAATAGTGATGAATTATAGTATTTTAATCATATTTGATGGCATAGATTGTTATTAAAACCGTATTTCAAGTCACTATAAAAAAATAATCAGTGACTCGAAAATTAAGTGGCCTTTAAATTACCCACACCAATGCAAATCCCATGTCTGCAAGCTTAGGAGTGTTGTGGGTATTCGTAAAGCTCATCGGTAATTGCCTCAGCGGGGTTAAATGTCGTAAAAGGTTCTGAGTTGTAACTAGCGGCATAAGAAATGAGTGTTATACAATTCTCATCACTCCACGTCTGTGGTTCTGTACTTATTACACATTAGCCATCAATATCCTGCGATATCAAACAATTGTTCGTTTGGTTTCATGTTAGTTAGTCTTCTACTCAACACAAATGAGGTTGCATTATTATTGTAGTACCAGTTGGATTGTCATGAAGGAAGCCATTTATGTGTGCGAAAACAATCAGATAGCTGAAGTGCATTTGTGTGCAATTAGCACACAGGCTGGAGCAATGTAACAAACAGAAGATAGCAATAGGTGTGTATAAAAATTATTTTGCCATGCCTGTTGGTTAAAGGATTTTAACTGGAATTGTGTATTTGGGCATGTTTGTCATTTGACTACAAGGTGCTTATCAGTTCTATGTGCAATGGTTTGATTTAACAGTGAAAAATACCCCTCCCATCACAAAAACTGACAGTATTGTGGTAGCCATAGCAAAAAGACCTCGCATATTATTTAGTTGAGCTCACACGACGACACACCACTCACCTGTAAATTCTTTGGTATTGATTGGTTGAATCGTTTAGAAATAATTAACACTTTCCATCCACCAATAGACATTCTATCCGATGCAATAACTCATGTATTTTTGTTGGATTGTGTTCATATTTTATCACAGAGGCCTGTAACGCGCTCCGCTGTCCGCACCCCCCTTTTGCACTGCCCATATACGCCGCTCTATATACGCGCCTTCTTCGCGTTAATGGAACATTATATAATGTTCCATTAACGCAAAGAAGGCGCGTATATAGAGCGGCGTATATATATGGGCAGTGCAAGGGGGGGGGGGGGGGGGCGGACAGCGGAGCGCGTTACAGGCCCCTGTGTATTTTATGTGCATCTTTATGACACACCCTTCACCTGTATAGTTTTGTTGGCATTGATTGGTTTAGAAAAGAATTAACCCTTCACGCGCATTACATAAACACTTGCTATCCAATGCAATCATTCAAATGCTTTTCATCTGATCTTCCTCTTATGCCGTATCGAGGTTTATCTTGCCACACTATGGATTCAGGTATTGATTGATTAGTTTGTTTTGAAAATTATATTAATTTTTCCCACCCATGCACCATGTAAACACATGCTATCAATATAAAACTCAAATATTGGCTAGTGAATATCAATTATCTGTGCAATGTGCAACAAGCAGATATATATACATGTCTTAGATATGGCTGTACTGTTTCAACGAGGCAGAAAGTTATAAATTAACCATTACACTTCGAACCAGGTTAATTAATTAACACTATAAACCACCTATTGAATATTCTTATATAATTAGAGGTGCTGTTCTGTTTTTGAAAAGTCCTATGTGCTTGTGCTTCAATTGTCCCCCGGCATTCCGTCGGAGGACTAAAGTAATTACCCTCGTCCGTCCGTCTGTGTAGCCGTCCGCGCGTCCGTTCAGAACTTTTGTCCCAGCCTGTATTTCTTTAATTTTCTAAAACTTGGCACATATATCAACCAGCATGGGAACCTAAGCACCTCTGATTTTGAGTTCGGTCGGATTCATTTTGGCGGAGTTCTTGCCATTTTTCGACATTGAATCGTACATCCTGGGATGCATCTTTTGTCCAAGCCATTCCGTCGTTTTCCAGCCAATTTATTAAAACGTGGCACATAATTATGTCAACCAGCATGGGAACATGCGCACCTGCGATTATGAGTTCAGTCAGGTCATTTTGGTGGAGTTATTGCCCTTTTTCGACATAGAATCGTACATCATGGGACGCATCTTTTGTCCGAGTCTGTATTCCGTCATTTTAAAACTTACCACAAATGTCAACCAGCATGATGGGTTGCGCAACTGCAAATTTGAGTTCAATCGGAGTCAATCGGAGTCAATCGGAATCATTTTGGTGGAGTTATTGCCATTTTCGACATAGAAATGTTTTATGTTTTTATATTAGAGTTATTGACCCTTTCTTGACACATTGAACATGTGCAAACATATTTAGTGAATATGCACTTTGTATCATATTGGTGTAATCAATTCATCCTACAGTTTGTTGTATAGGTATCTGAAACACATAAATCCTTCAAACCTGCAACCTTCGTCGGGGAGACATTTTGGTCAGAGAACTTTTATCAATGTTTTGTTTGACATATTGCCCTACCCAATGCGAACAAGTTTGGTATAGGTAGGTCATTTTTTTTTTACTTACGAAGTTTTCAAACGGAATTTGATCTAAAAGAAAATCAATATCAGATACATGTATATTATCTTACACCCCAGTTTATAATGGTATTTCAAGATATTCATAGAAACCTGCCACCTTCGTCGAGTGACATTTTGGTAGGCGATCTTTTATGTAAATAAATTATGATGTGTTTAGAAGATAATGGACCATAATGTGTAATCGCAAGCCCCATTGCATGTAGAGTTTTCAATTTGAAGAGCTATAGTAAATAATATGGTATTTTTAACATATTTTGAACTTTTAGCTTTAATGGTCGATTTCAATTTGAAGAGCAAAAGTAAATAATCAGGTATTTTAACATATTTTTAACTTTTAACTTTAATGATCGTCTAATAAAGAGCACAAATGCTTTGTTTCCCAAAATCGATAGGAAATAACAGTTGTCGCCCGCTGTCGAGTGAGATATTGAGATTTGTCGAGTGGGTGACAAATCTCAATGTCTCCCGAGAAGAAGGGCAACAACTGATTTGTTTTCCGATTATTACAGGCAAATTCCTTGTCATTCAACGGGCCTGTGGTCAGACCTAGATGAAAGTAAATTAAGTAATGAGACGGAGTCTGGATATTTATCAGACTGTTCGCTACCATGATGTTTGATTAGGTGTCTGAGTAAATGTCAAAGGATGTTTCGCAAACCCGTTATTTGCCTTCAAACACAGGTGCCCAGGATAATTAGCTTTCTTCAAAAGAAAGGACGTCAATTTGCTTTTCAAACATACCAATGAAACAACATATTTCAGACGCCGTATATACAGCAATATAATTAGGATAATGAGAACACGCGTGCAAGTACAAAGTTCAACAGTTATTTTTGGCTTCTTTTCAACATTTTTCGAAGATTTTAACACTTATCTTGCGAACATTATTCTATAAGGATTATAACCGGAAGGAGTTTGTTTGTAACACAAGTTACACAACACAACATTACCAGACATCCAGATGGTTAAAGGTATATTATGGACTTGTTCGGGTGCTTGAAACTGATGAGTTAGTATTCAGGTGCTATGCCAACTGGAGGAATTTAGCATTCTACTAACATCACCGAAAATCTCAAGCAAATCGACCGTACCACTCCATAGAAAACATCATCTGAACTACGCTAAATTGTAAATATTTACTACTCGAATCGGGACGCTTCTATCGGCGATAAACTAACGAAAACGATTTCGCCATCGGTAGTCACTGCATTTAATTAATATATAAGAATGACGTTGTGAGTTGTAAATTTGGATATAATAATTTTTTAAATAACTACTTTGAGCAAGATTATTTCCCTTTTATATATTATCACCCTATCGCAGTGTTTCACATCACTTTAACTGTTTACAATCAAATAGCTAACTATTTAGATCGGGTGCGGTTACAACAGCTGTTTCTTCGATGAGGATAATGTACTATATGACCAGAAAATTAATGCAAGGTCCGATTCGTATATAATTTTCAGTTTAAAAATCGAGTCCAAATCGGCTTTGCCAAAAGCAGAATCTATAAAGGGGTTGCAAGTGTGTCGGTCGATGACCATTTGACTGGACCGATATATAGGCGAAATCGCAGATGACGAACTAGTCATTTAGACCTTTCGTCTAGAGTTTAAATTTAGATTTAGTTGTCAAGCTACGGTTTGAATCAAGTGGTTTCTTTAGTTGAAATCGAGTGGTTTCTTTAGTTTAAATCAAGTGGTTTCTTTAGTTTAAATCGAGGGTTTTTTAAAAGGTAAAATCGAGTGGTTTCTCTAGTTAAAATCGAGTGGTTTCTTTAGTTAAAATCGAGGGGTTTTTTTAAAGTTAAAATCGAGTGGTTTCTCTAGTTAAAATCGAGTGGTTTCTCTAGTTTATATCGAGGGTTTTTTAAAGTTAAAATCGAGTGGTTTCTCTAGTTAAAATCGAGTGGTTTCTCTAGTTTATATCGAGGGGGTTTTTTAAAGTTAAAATCGAGAGGTTTCTCTAGTTAAAATCGAGTGATTTCTCTAATTTAAATTGAGGGTTTTTTAAAGTTAAAATCGAGTGGTTTCTCTAGTTTAAATCGGGGGGTTTCTCTAGTTTAAATCGAGGGGTACCTCTGATTTAAATAGAGTGATTTCTCTAGTTTAAATCGAGTGGTTTCTTTAAACCAGGTTAAACTGAAGATGGCGATCCGACCAATTTGTCAAGATCAAAAATGGATTATCTCTTCATATAACACATTTGAAATAGTATTGTGCCGTGGGTATACCATAATAAATATCCTTATCCGGAAATGCTTCTATAAATTAATATTGATTTTAATTCGAATATTTTCTGATATAATGCGATGATTAAACGGGACATTTATTTGTTCTATTTTTAGCTATATCAGATAGGGTATATATTATTAGAGTACTCCCATTGCTACGCACCGAACGTCAACTGTCTCAGATTGAGTGTTTGTATTGTTGTATGATGTTACAGTTACAAGCGATAATGAGTATAATTAACGTTTATTTGTGACAAAATTACACAATGAAATGTATGGACCCTGTTAACAGTAACCATTATTGGTCGTTAGCTGTAAACGATCACCCAGGGAGCTTCGAATCATATCTAGTATTTTATACCCTGAAACTATATAAAACGTGTTCACAAAGAGAGACCATCTTTAAAAGCCGCACTATGCCCAATGCACCACGGTGAGGTAGATTAGCTAATACTCAACATCTAGCTAAGTCGGCTTCTTGGTAACTTTGATTTGGCGAACTGCCTTGCAAGGACGGCCGCCAAATAAGGTAATAAAATAGTCAACTGGGGGCTGAGTATTAGCTGGAACTACAGATCAGCTGTAAAGTGGTTAATCGCTATCAACAACATGCCCATGCACCAAAGAAAACAAGTGAAACATCAATTAGTGATGTCAGATATACGAATACCAGACCCACCGAATTAATTAGGCAAGTTCTGCAAGATACGCGACACCGCATCTTCCACATCAAAAATTACCTAGTAGCGTGCTAAGGTACGAAATTTCTCCTCGGTAAACAACGAGATGTATCAGGCGGATGCCTGGCATTTGCATTGGGATACAAACGCAGAAAGTCTGTGTAGTTTCTCATAGTCTCGTGGCTTGTGCGAAGTCCAGCCCAATTCGGGAGTATTTTTAGAAACAATAAGCAATTTGTTGCAGGATTTCTTACGAATTAAGACGGCGCAGGTATACACACCGAATTCCGCTCTGCAGTGAACATCACTGATACCCGTCTAGGATAACCTGTACCTGTGAGTGTTTTTGTCTTCAGTTGTGAATTCAAGGCCGCAAAATGGAGATCGACTTGGATGAAATTCAGCCTTTGGTGCCTTTCAAGATAACCGAGGGATATCTAGGGCCGCAGGCGAAGTTTGAGAAATATGGCCTAGTTGCTGAAACTCACCCGAGTCCGTTCATGGTTATGGATACCAATGATGTAGAAATCAAGTTTGGCTTTTCTGCGAAAACACGATTTACTCACAAGTTGCTGTCTGTGGACCCAAAGAAGGAGATCAACACTCATTGTCTAGCACAGTGCCTCGGGAATACTATGTGCTACAGGATCGTTTTACCGAAAACTGGATTCTACAAGCTTCAAGTTTATGCTCTGCCTTGCACAGAAGCAGGACCAAATTTCGTCGGAGTCTTCAACTATATTCTCTGTTGTAATCAACTCATGAGAGCACCAGTTGCTTTCCCGAAGCAGTATCCTCTTTGGAAAGAAGGTTGCTTTCTCTGGGAACCTCTCGGTCTAACTCCTGGTATCAGAGAACCAGCTGTCCCCTTCAAGATGTATATACCACGTGCCCGGGATGTGCAGATTAAGGCTCACGAGGAGTGGACAAAACTCGAACAAACTGAACCCGATGTTTACGAAGGCGTGGTCAATTTCAGCGCCGGATGTCCCAGTGGCGCGAAAGTGAGACTTAATGTGAAGTTCGGTGGTGCTAAATTCGACACCATTTTGGAATATACGATTTGATGGGGACTCTAGGACACTTAAAATTGGTGGAGTTCTTCAGCTTCAGAAATATTTTAAAACACGACGAGACACACCGGACGCGATGCTCCTCTCTTCTGGATCCATAATAACAACAACAACACCAACAATAAGAACAAGGACTTACTGACCTATCCCACCATTCTTGGATGCTGAAATGTTGAGCAGATGGATTTTAAAATGCTTTCGCACTTTTTTGAGTTCATCGTGTTAACCCCTATCTCCGAATCCCAACCCACACTCCGCTGGTGCTATTGTATTTAACTGGACGTCGACTTATTCACCTCAGGGACATTAATTGAGCCAGACACAAGTCGGACAATAATATATATCATGATCACAAGAGTGATAAAATGGATATGCTTAAAGGCACGGTTGGCCTTAGTTGTCGAAAATATTCATATTTGTTCCAAACACCGTAAACAGACAAACATTAAAACGCATACAGTTTCGTTCATATATACCATGACCATCGCGTAAACAGCATGCTATCATAAAGACTTACTATATTTTACATAAGCAAGAGCCTGATTGTGTTACAGAAGACAGCACAGTGTCACTGGCTAATCACACACAAATGATATAAACGCTCTTTATTAGTTCCATATCAGGAATTCAGCAACAAAGAACGCTCTTTATGTTTACCATCATAATATAAACAAACACCAGAAAAGTAACTTTTTATGCCTTTGTTTACATAACAATGTTCAAACAAATGACAATAACATACTGTTTATGCGATATTTCTTATTTGTATACGGACAAAGTCTGTCTACATTTTGATGTTCTTTCTGTTTGTGGCGGTTTTTGATGGGTGGAAATATTTTCACAGGATACCCACCGCCAAGGCCAACCGTACCTTTAATATGGATATTAGTCACACACCACCATTCGCCGGTTGCTATGGGCTGATCGTTTTTCATCGTGCAGTTTTCTAGTTGTTTATACGGTCGTTTGGTTCGAGGCGGCAGCTGGAGGAAATTACTGTTACATGTGTCTGATTTCTCTGGGAACATCATTATAGGTCGTTATATCGGCTTTGTGAATAAACATTTGGCGATCTTTCTAATTACAAACACACCCTGTGCTTAGCGTAGCAATCCCATCAGCCAGAAGAGACATATATTAAATATGCTGTAACGACCCCTTAATGATTTAGTACAACTAATGTGCACCTGCCTTGACAGCCGGTTTCCTTTATTGCTATAAATATATACATACAGTCCTACATAAACTGAACCCCACACACCATGCAACCGATCGACGTTCTGTGCCACTGTACATAATTGTTTTTTTTTTAAATATTGTTTTGTTTTTAAATAATTTTGAAATGTTATTTCGAAACAGATTCACATACATGATTGTGTGCATGATTACTACATGCTGCCGATGCCAGGTTGGAAGAACAAAAGTACATTGTACAGTCATTTGGTGCAGATTAGGTTTGCGTGTACGCATCGTGGTACAGACATTTAAAGATATGTGATGAAGCTCCCCGGTAGAGTGTTCAAATAGAAATTAAGAATAATCTTGCTCAAAGTAGTTATCAAAGGTACTCAATCCGATCAGACGGTCCCCATACCATCAAGATACAACAACAACAACATTTCTTCAAAATACGCTTTAGTTATCAGAATCGATTTATTGCTGATTGATTGATGGGGGTTTATTGTCGCTTTAGCAACTAAGGCCACATCACGACATTGCCAGTTTTAGTGGTGGAGGAAATCCGCACACTTGCGACTAATCTAACAGTGATTTCAATGGCTGATAAACTAGTCAACCGTGTGCGGCAAACCACCGGCGAGTAACTGGTAACTCCACCAGATAACGATTTCGAGTTACAAAGTCCACGATGGAAACATGTGGATTTGAACCCTTATCGCCAGCGCTGGAGGGCGAAACGGCTTGGAGTTGTACCCCTAACCGATTGAGCCACCGAGCCCCCCCCCCCCCACGATTTATTGCAACAAAATAATGCTAACACCTGTCAACTATGGTATCTAATTTCCCAAAACTTGTTATTTATCAATATTTTGTTCAACAAAATATGGCCGTATTATCACTAAAGTATCACATAATTTGGCTGTATTACCACTTGATTTTATAGTTATCCATCTTCATCCGCAATTTTGTCCGAGACCCTCCGTTTGACCACGTGTTTCTGGGCCACATATTATTACATATCTCGAGAAATAACAAACTACAAAAATCGATATCTGACCAGTCTGAGCTTTGATGGGTGGGTTAATTCCTCGACTCGACTCAAATATTTTTTACCCCCGTAGCCAAAAAAATTGTAATTTAGGAGCGTCTGATCGGATTGAGTACCTTTAATCCAAATAGACGATACACACGGTCATTCTCATATATTAATTAAATGCAATGACTCTCGATGTCGAAATAATTTGTGATACATTTTCGCCGATAGTTGCGTCACGAATCGAGATGTAAATATTTACAATTGGGCGTAGTTCAGACGATGCTTTCTTTGGAGTGGTATCGTCGATTTCTTTGACATTTTCGGCGATGTCAGTAGAGTGCTGCATTCCACAGGTTGGCATAGCGCCTGAGTACTAACTTGTTAACTTCACGCAGCCGATCAAATCCATAATATGTCTTTAAATTCAGCTTCTACTTTAATTGTATATTTCTTGTATATGTGAGTTGTCATACAGACGTGTGGGTATCAATGTATCTGAACCTACAAATTATAGCATTAGCACATTCTATACGAAATGGTTTCCTAATGCACTCAGTTATAACTTATGCATGTAAAAGTGTACACTGAAATGGTATATTATTCATTTGGAGGGGGGTGTTCAGATATAAAAGCAGTCGACAGACAGAAAAAAAGATAATACAAGTGATGATGGATTTATATTAATTGGTGGGAAATATTCAGATGATAAGTTCAACACGTTTGTTGAACATATTGTCTGAACCTTTATATGGGGAACTATTCGTCAATAAGACTTTACATGTAGTAAACCGAGGATTAAAGATAAAACACACACACTGTTATATGTGGCAATACAGACATAACCTATACCCAGCACCCAACTGTTATGCAACTACGTACATGTATGTTCAATTTTTGTTCAATTTATTGGTTATAAAATATGAATTTATACTGCAAATAGTGTATATTCGTTCACGTCCGACGCCGTTTGGACAAACGAGCGCGCCCCTTTAACAAATGCATCCCCATTGCCATAATGCTATTATATATATATTTATATTCTACTCGCTTTCTAAACGACAATGTGAAGTTTAAAGATGTGTTCAGAGTTCCAACAACAACAACAAATCTAACCTAACATCGTTTTCTTTTATCTTTTGTGGAAAAATGTTGAATATTATTTTGTTATTGAAAAATTACCAAAATAACTTTTGGGCTCGTATTCAGGCACCAATTGGTTTTATTTTATAAACCGGGTAGTTTATTTGATAGCAGCCGAAAGAACAATGGCTCGTATTCTCCAACTGGTTTTATTTTATAAACCGGGTAGTTTATTTGATAGCGGCTGAAGGAACAATGGCTCATATTCACCCACTGGTTTTATTTTATAAACCGGGTAGTTTATTTGGTAGCGGCTGAAGGAACAAGGTACCTTCGCCATCGTTCACGAGACACATTGTTGGCGAAATTATCCAACCAATCAGATTTACCATTTATCAATAGACACCGCCTCACGACTACATTGCAAACACTCAGCGGATACCATCCGCGTGTTTCTTACTCATAGCGGTAAAGAGACTCATTACTGAATCCTTCTGCGGAATGAGTTTTGAAGATATAATTCCTTTCGTCAGTTGTGTATTTTGTTCCACGACATTTCTTGTAGTTGCTTATGATTGAAATGAACCAAACACATAACTGTGTACTGCAATGCGCATGTTTTATGTAACATCCCAATAAATGTATACTCGTATTCAGCCTTTACAGCGACACTGTCTCTCCGATCGACGACTACATATAGCTTCGCATTGAGCCCCAGCCACTACCTGGACTAAATCTAATACCAGTTATAGTGAATACGAACCCCGCTGGTGGGTGTCCCTTTAAATTGACACTGTACACTAAATCCGGTCACCATCTCCTTTTATACTCAACAGAATATATGCAACAAATGAGTGAATTTGAGCCACGGATTAGTGCAAAAATAAGCTCATTTGCTCTATGAAAGATGCAAACAACATGGCAATTATAATGAAATTGAATTTATGACTGGAGTCATACATTCATTGTCATTACAATTACCATGTTGTTTGCATCGTTCATAGAGCACAATTGCGTATCTTACACTAATACATGGCTCAAATTCATTCATTTGTTACACATATTCTGTTGATTATATAAGGAGATGGTTCCATAA
This sequence comes from Siphonodentalium dalli, assembly GCA_032622095.1. Classification (NCBI taxonomy): domain Eukaryota; kingdom Metazoa; phylum Mollusca; class Scaphopoda; order Gadilida; family Siphonodentaliidae; genus Siphonodentalium; species Siphonodentalium dalli. Next base: position 191,947,943 of record CP136062.1, on the reverse strand, counting down.
ATGGCCGGATTCAGTGTACTGTCCCCCTTTAACCCTTTACCCAACAAACCGGCCAAATAAAGCTTCAACAGCCTAAAATATCTTCGGTCTGTCTCAATAGAACCATACAAATATGGATATCATTGGAACCGGCTCCTTGACCACATTGTGATAGTTACAGTTATGCCCTGTGCTAATGCATTCTCTTATATATGCGAGTCGACCATAGGTCGCCTCGCATATATAAGAGAATGCATTGGCCTAATTTTTTTTTAAATTTTTAATGTGTTAAGCCAATGCATTCTCTTATATATGCGAGGCGACCTATGGTCGACTCGCATATATAAGAGAATGCATTGGCACAGGGCCGTTCTGTTGGGTAAAGGGTTAATAATATTTTGTATTATATGCTTGCCTATAAAATAGCGGAAAATTACCGAAACGTAGGTCGTCGTTTGTAACTTTGTTATCTCATAGAACCTACAGTGAAATTGAAATACGTTTTCGTTATTTCACTGTATAGCTTTCGCTATTTCACTGTATCTTGCCGACAGTTTACGCGAGTGCGAATAAATATGTCCAATACACATAGGACTCGACCCTGCTTGTAAACACTCACATGTGCCGTTTAATTAAGAAGAGTTAATGATTTATTTAAGTAAGAGTTGATTTAGCAACTTTGAGCATTAATAAGCCGCATATAATAAAACAACAAAAATTATATCTACAATTTGTTTGTTTGAATACCTGAAACATCTCATTCGTGTCTGGAAAGTATTATCGAATTTTCACTTGCGGTTTGCAGCCTCTCGTAAAATTTCTATATTTCTTTCCAGACACTCATTTTGGTATTCAAACAAAAACTGTATAGGCATTCTCTATATTTTTCCACAAATTTCCAGTGTGCTTCCCATGTGGATGTTGGTATGATATATAATTATCAGACTCGATGAACGCAACATAGATTACATGACCCCTGCACATTGATTAATATATATAATTGTAAAATTCCACAGACACTATACTCTGTCATCCAGGTAGTATACATTGTCGTTATATTGATCATAATGAAGGGGCAAGTGACAGCTAACTAACTATAAGTATACTAGATTCCTCGTCCAGATTAAGACTTCGCACCGACTTCGCTAATTTGCTCTCTCACTCATCGGTTGTGTAGACGAAATTTGCATGGAGATGCTCAAGGTGTAAAAATAAATCTCTTGACGCGAGTTATTGACTGCTTTTCACTCTTGTGTTGTCTATTCCAGTTTGCGGACGCGGCGACTTTTAATGAAGGCGTTATAGCCTCTAAGGTATTCGTAGAGGGTAAATTAAAAAAATCATAAACGTTTGTATAACCATTGTCATTATAAGAAGAGCTTGAACAAATAGGTAGAAATTATTTTTATGTTTATCAGTTATAACTCGTCAGTGACGAAAAGTCGTGGTTTAAAACCTTTGTTATGTAAACATTACTGTTACAGTGGAATTACCGATAAAAGTCCAATTAGTCCATTAAGATATGAAAACGACGGTAAACATTGAAAACGGTCAAAGCATTGAAAAACATTCTGAAAATCATATTCAGACCTAAATATTTAAAGGCCCACTTAGTTTTCGAAACCCCAGATTACATTATATAAAATATATGCCATATTATATACCATTTGAAAGAGGAAGCTCCAAAAACATTGTATTATCAACTTATCTGGTGTAATAAACTGTGGTCATGTTGTTTTTGTTGAGTTGCCAACTCGTTTTGTCATCTAGATTGCAATAAAAAGCAGTATTATTTTCGATGCAGGGGGAATAACTCTATATATTAGAGATAGAGTTCTTCACCTTCCATTGAAAAAGTTTGAATTATGTTGCATTCTGGGAGCCAATGGGGGGGGGGGGGGAGTCATTCTATGATTTCAGCAGTTTTCTATTTCTCTGTGAACTATCAATAATTATAAAAGAACAAAGTGTATTTATTTCATGTTTTTCTTGGTGATAATTTTTACATATTTTCCCCACTGTGAGTGCCTTGGGTTCCTTTAATTGATTAATTTTATCGCCCATCATATTCGCAAATCAACTGTCCTCACGATAGACTGCCCGTTTGTGTACCATTCAAGCCAATAAACAGCTAATAAATGCAATACACATTATCGTCGTGGACCGAATTTAATGGCGCGTTCACATGTGACATACTTGACCAATGAAACAACATAATATGATCAGACGGAGACATAGCACTGCTATTTTATCGCAATTGAGTGATCTGTGTTCCCCTTGTTGTGTTGTCATTGGTATCCGTTAAAAGATACGGGCGGCGTTGGCGGTGGGTATGCTGTTCAAATATTCACCCCCGTAAAAAACCGCCATAAACAGAAAAAATAGTAAAATATAGACAGACCTTGTTCTTATACCAGTCAGAAATATGGCATAAACAGTATGTTATTGTCAAATGTTTTTCCTTTGTTATGTAAACAATAGCAAAAAACGTTACAGCACCTGGATTTTGTTTAGATCCGGATATGGTAAACATAAAGAGCGTTATTTGTTAGTTTTCCTGATATGGAAATAATAAAGAGCGTTTATATCATTTGTGTGTGATTAACCAATATAATTGCGCTGTGTTATGTAAACAGAAGCAACACTTCTGTAACACGAGCAGGCTCTTGTTTACATACACCATCGTAACGTCTTGACGACAATATACTATTACGCGCTGATTATGTTTGGCATATGAACAAAACTATACATATTTTAAAGGCACGTGAGGCCTTAGTTGTCGAAAATATTCATATTTGTTCCAATCACCGTAAACAAAAAAACATTTAAACGCATACAGTTTCGTTCATATATACCATGACCATCGCGTAAACAGCATGTTATCATAAAGATTTACTATATTTTACCTAAGCAAGAGCCTGATTGTGTTACAGACGACAACACAATGCTGCTGGCTAATCACACACAAATGGCATAAACGCTCTTTATTCGTTCCATATAAGGAATTCATCCACAAAGAACGCTCTTTATGTTTACCATCATAATATAAACAAACACCTGAAAAGTAACTTTTTAGGCTTTTGTTTACATAACAATGGTCGAAAATATGACAATAACATACTGTTTATGCGATATATCTTATTTGTATACGGACAAAGTCTGTCTACATTTTGTTGTTCTTTCTGTTTGTGGTGGTTTTTGACGGGTGGAAATATTTTCACAGGATACCCACCGCCAAGGCCAACCGTACCTTTAATATTCATTCTAATGGCGATTTGAACAAATATGAATATTTCTGCAACGAACGCCGTCTGTGCCTTTAAATAATACCAAAGAGGTATGATCGTAACTGTTCACACGCTCTGGTTATAATCCATCAATGATATCGTCTGTTTTAACAACTGACTTCAAATCCCATTTTAGATGGGTTGTCGATTCGCTGAAGTGTTATATGCATATATGTGCAGGGACGTAAAGGGTTACGTTGACGGGGGTGTCGGCCCTGTGTGAGAAAAGTTTGGAAATCTGAACCTAAAAACTGCAAAATCCTAGCACCCGAACTGGCGAGCTGGAATATTATCCGGACCTATATAATATAGACATGCAACTGTTTGTATAAAAACAACAAATTCCACATGCATTACTGGTTGGAAAATCAAATTACGTATAGTACGTATACGAGAACAATTTCAACCTATTGTTGGTGTGAAATTTCCAACTAATATTGTGCCAGATGTGAAATTTCCAACTGTTGAAGAATTTGATCTTAGTTGGGGTGTGAGACACACCAAGCCCCATGTCACCACACCCTGTATGTTTGGTAGCCATGTAAAATTGAATAAATTCTAGTCCCCTTGTGGACACCTCTGGTAGCCTATAGCGAAATTATATGCTGACATTGACCTTGAACTCAAGGGCATACCGGAGGGGAGGGCTGTCAGTTTGTGTCTCGCTTTTAACTGAACACCCAATGTATACTCTATATATGTGTGTCAATTATCATGATTGTATCCAAATATACATGCACATCGTCCATAAACCGATCAGCGTATGTTGCTACACAATTCGTTGGGATTATTGGGGTTTATCTTCGTTTCAGCCGCCGGACCATATCAAGCCATTATCCGTCTTATCGATATAGGAAAGATCACACAGAAGGTTAATTTCGTCAGGAAATATACAAATACGTCAAGCACCTTACCTACTGAGCCACCCGGGCGGGAAGGGGGGGGGGGTACCGCATAATAGTTTTGTAGATAGTACACTTCGCGAATTATTATAATTTTAGCATCTTTACCCCTTGTTCTCATCACTCATATTCTCATCACTTCAAAATACAGGAAACGCGCCGGGGTTTTGAGAACGTGGGCTGGAACCATTTACTGGAAACAAACGTTTTTCGACGAATTAAACCATTGAATCCCAGTGGTATCAACAGAGATTTATGATTCTATCAGTAGAGAGTCCACGCATACAATTGCATGCGACAACAGTTACTTATGCTCTCAGTTGATTGCTTTCACCTATAATACGCCAGCCAGACAGGACTTAAGTTATCAATGTGGCATAAAGATGGCCAATATGCCAGAATTAACTGATTTGACAATTTTCTTCAACAAACAAAATCACCCAGAAATAAAGCTGGGAAGTTAAATAGACATTCGAATGTCATATTAGTGTCTAGACTCTAAGTAATTGGGAAGGAGGGATAAGACAAGTCGATGAATACACGAAATACCGATATGCATGCTTTATATGTCTACTCTGGCAAAGATGGGACGAAGTCATAGAACCATTCGAGCTGTTTTTCTTCATACAGAAGCGAGACCACTCGATTAACTAACAAGTAACGCTCTTTATTGTCCCATGCAGAATAAAACTTTATGACTGTAATGCATATGAAGTCTGCATAATAGTATTTAAAGCCACTTGGCGGTTTGCGCTCTAAAATACCGGTAATAATATTCGTTTTTAATTATTCCAGATATCGAAGTAGGTCGATAAATACTTTAGCTACCTCTACGAGCTTTATATGTCCCAGAAAGACGCATTGAAGTCATACCAAATACAAATTTGAACACGATGTTTGGGTCCCAAACAAAAAACAGCATGGAACAGAAAAGAGTGTTCAGTGTTTTTCTATTCCCGATATATGGTAGAAATATAAAGAGCGTTTATTTCACTCTTGTACGAAAAATTGAAATCAGCGAATACCGGTGGCCATGGCAAGAATTTTTCAGAGCATATGAAGCCGTTATATCAATATTTCGTGAATGTGTCCACGTATCTCCTTCCAAACTACGTAGACAAAATTTGGAAGCTCGAATTAACCATGTTCGTTTGGCAGCTAAATGAGTGAAGTTAGGTTGCGAGACCAACCCCTACCACCGCTTTCGCGACCAAATTGCTCTACTTTCCTCACAAATCTACGTGTCACATGGACATGCTGCTATGCATTATGTATACAATGTGTAGCCTTGGAATGGTTATGGTCACCTATATCATTTGTATTATTACATGTTGAACGTCAAAATTGGGAAAAGTGGCTGAAGATCTTCTATATAAATATATCATAATTATTTTTTTTGGTGCTATAGACATTTCATAAAATTATATTGGAATGTCATTATATCCTGGAATGACCTACACACTTGCTTAAGTTTAAATATTGATATAAAATGTACGCACATAGCTGGGAAAGATGTCCATTGTATAAACGGGATACACGCCCATCCAGCTAAGTACCACAAGTTTGACCAATCTGGATAGTTACCACAACAAATCCTGATCTATAAAATAACTTTTATTAGCAATTATTGCTATATTTTTCAATAAAAATAACACTCGCCTACACTCAAGTTCAAAGATAATCTATGTACATATCAAATCATCGTCCCTTCAGATGGCGTTAAGGTGACCACCACTACCCTATTTCCTTCAGAATACTTGGTAACCAACCTCGAACAGTCGACTCACACTGCTATAGACATGCCCACCGCTATAGATAACCCCACCGCTATGGACAAACCCGGATGCAGGGGGTGAGTATGCGTGTAAGTTTTGTAAGCAATGTTTCCAATTCATTCATGAGTAACTGTGTTCTGTTTGCTTGTAAGTTTGTATTTGTGGTTAGTAATGTTTCCAATTCATTCATCGGTTCAGCTAATAAGTGCAATAAACTGCCTAAGGCACTATGTGCATCTTATTATGAGATCACACATACAAAGTAATGAACGGAGACACATAATGATAGAATTAATTTACAAATAAACGTGAATATGCATTAGATAATCTAGTATCTGAATTTCAATGATAAATAGTTTTAACAGCGGACCTATCATTGTGTGACCTCCCAGCTGGAATAAATTCTGGAGTCATAAATGTTAATCAACCCATATTTACAAGTGGATGTGTTAAATTACCAGTACATAGAACATCAATTTCACAATTATTTAAGGCTTACAATCTTAGACTATGACAAATTCTAAATAAAAATAAAATAATTGAAAGTTATATCCGTCCGAAATCGCTTAATCGTCCAGTGCGCAATCGCCAGGCTCCTGTGCGTTTACCACGTGTACCATGCCCAGAAATTGAGCCCAGGGAGCGTTATTGTGAGAAGTTTATATAAGAAAATGATGTGTCCCTCTCAATAAAATGCAATTTTATGTATGTACAGTAATGCCCTAAGTAATCGACCCCTTAACCACAGCAGAATTATAGGTAACTTTTCAGGATTTAGTCGGAAATATGGCTTGTTGCCATTCATCGGAAAGCTCTAAATCCTGAAAAGTTACCCATAAATCTGCTTTGATTGTGGAGTCGATTACTTAGGGCATTGCTGTAAGGCAATTCTTGGTCCGCAGGATTCAATAAACCTGAAATTCTTTGTATTTTTCCCAGCCTCATCATTTCCAGTGCTTTTTACTGTGACAAATCCGAGTGAAGCATGTACTAAATTTTACTACAAGTACAATCATCGGTTTATTGTCATCTTGGTATTGTTTTTAATTTTGCCGATCAAAATCATTGTCATGTGGGGATCGTAAGTTTGTTAAAACAAAGTTTATAAAATATCACGAAATGATGCCTTTGCGATAACAAGCTGAAATCGTCACCTCAGTGTGTTTTCATGTTGATTTCGATGCTTCACGGTTTCCATGAAGTTATTTTTGCTGATATGAAGGGACGTGGCTCCTGGGATATTACCATAGGGACGTGGATACAGGGTGGGGTTGAGGGATCTATCCCTCCAAGTGGTCAAAATATTCAACAGCTGGAAATTGCATGCTCACACAGCATTTGTTGGACATTTTACACCACTTATAGGTTGAAATTGTTGGTTGGTTGATTTTCCAACAACTAATTAGTGGGACATATGTTGTTTTAGACAACTCTATCAAATCTTTTCTATATTCAGACAAAATTTTGGTCTGGAATTGTACAATTAGATACAATGTCATTATGCTCGCCTATAATCTACTAAATTCTCGATGAATTATGTGCAATATCGAAAATATTTATCGTGGGTGCGCACTGGAGCTTATCATTTTTGCTCGTTTTCGAACTGGAGCCGTACAAGTTTCGCACTGGAGTCACATGTGCTTGTCTTTGAATGTGCCACATGTACAGATTTTTCGTGTATATGTTTGCATTTTCGTGTCCCCGAAATAACAAACTTACCAGAAAACTATGGTTTGCCCATTGGAATGTCCCATTTCTGGTCTAAAAACAACTTTATCGCCGAAGGTTACGGTAAAATGTCGAAAACGAAGTGATAAACACCATAAACTCCTGATTGTTCAATATTCCGTGAGCGCTACAAATTAAATCCAACACACACGGCTACAGATGGTGATATTCGAAAAAATCACAATATTCAATTTTGAAAGAATAATTTTGATTTTTAAGAAAATACTTAACATTTTAAGTGCCCTCACCGCGGGGGTTTGTCTATATAAAACTGAATACAAATCTCCCGAAACAAAAAAGACTATATTTAATATTTTTGGCATTATTTTGTTAGCATAATACAACTGTTAAGAACACGGGCTAATTGTTATATGGGACTAAAGCAATATTATGTCAACATGATCGTGTCAATGTGGTAGGTATATTGTTATCAGTCGTTGGACCCAATGATTACAAAAAAAATTATATTATATTTTTATACCCTAATTATAATAATAAGATTACATTCAAGCCATGTACCTTTATATTGCATGGAGCTCATGACAACGCGTCAAACCTGTGATATCTCATCCTTCCAGACACCAAACCATAGTTTATAGCATACTGACTGGCTCTGGAGCCCCGATCAGTCACGACATTGCTACAAAATACGCATGAACCTAGAAGTCACCTGGTTTTAGCACTGGATTTTACAAAAATATCACGCTCAAAATTATGTTGATGGGGTTAGATTTGGTGTTTAGGCAGGTTTATGCAGTTTGTTTCAGAGAATAAAGTGCCTTACCTATATTAATATACTTGAAGCAGATTGGGATAGCATTGTTTCACGCCATTAATTTTTATCAATAGTCAATAATAATGGTGAAGACTAAATGGTATGGTAGGATGGCACATATATTTAGTAAATTTTAGTGACTTGTAAAATAGATAGTGTAACAGGATTGGAAACAAGAGTGAACAAGGGATACATTTGGGATGGAATTCCCAATAAAAAAAAATTAGTAAAAAAGTATTTAAAAGTGTCAAATATGGGATATGGGGTGGGTCACACAGTTTGCCGAGGTGGTGGGTACCTTGAGGTAGGAAATTATATTTTTTGAGCCTCGTGTCTGCAATTTTTTTCCAGACCACCCCTGATGTCACGCTAATTTTTATAAAATTGCAGAAAGGGCAACTTTGCATTTATCGATGCGCACTGGCCGATTATGCGATTTCGGACGGATTGGGCAGGAGCGGTGCTCCTTAATGGCATGCCTGTCCACGTGTTACAATAAGAAACTTCATGGTCGTTGCATGATGATAATGCATCGGCATGCATGTCACGACTCACGAGTGACGCCATTAGATTTCCGGTCGTGCAATTTGTACTCGGATCTGTCATCTGATGTTTTTCTCAAAATTCTCACGAATAACAAATCTGCAAGGTCTAGGAAGGACATCAGGGTTGTCCCGAGCAGAAGTCCGAGAGCGCCACCTATGTCGCAGAACAATTCGTACTGAGAATATGCCTTTCTCGTGACGACATCTTGGTACACAAGATTTTGAAAGAAGACGAATAGCATAAAGGCTGGAGCATCTCTGTTGGTGTAACCTGTGAACTTTTGCAGCGAATATTGGGTGTAGTCACAACTTATCGGACACGACATTCTGCACTTGCTTTCAGAGAAAAGTTTGGTGACGTAGTATTCGTATGCCTGCTTTGAAAATGTTGGCAAATCACAAGCTCCCAGCTTGTGTATTATTGGAATTTTATCAGTATCACACAGCGGGAGAGTGCTATTTTCCATGATGTTCTTTATTCTGCAGCCACATTGATTTTCCATGTAATCGCGGAAACAGTTTATCATGCAACTCTCCCGGCATATTCAGTTGAAGGGTTGCATTTACTGAGTTCAGGGTTCATGTGACGTCTGCGGGTAGCTTCAATTCTGATTTCGATGTCATTCTTGTTGTCGTAGATCGGAACGCTGTTGGCCTCTAAAAAGTAAGCGTTTGTCGGAATCTTCGACGGTTTTACCCACACCTCGAATTGTTTAGGAAAGGACAGGTTGAATTCCTCAGGTGGTCGAAAGTGGTCTTTGTAGATAGAAGAGAAGAGGTTGGAGTACTTCCCTGCGTATTTAGCCTTCCATGCCCCGTCTGTGTTATACTGTATGCATTCTCCTTGTAAAGTGTGGACCTTTTTGTATTCCTCAAATAACACGCTCAATGTATTGAAATTCGACCAGATCCAATCTTTACCGCCAAACTCCAACACGTCTTCGTCACTTGATCTGACTGGGCAGACGGTAATAGTTGGAACATCCATGCTATCATCGTCTTCAATGCTGATACTAGTTTCTGTTTCATGTCGGAAGTACATTTTAATCTGGATGCCTATATGCTCCACCCAGTAAACGATATTGCCCCTAGGATGAGAAGGCTCCACGCGATCTTCCTAAAACTTCCAGCATTTGGATCCGATAACACATGGATACCAGGCACGGGTGTACGCTGAGCTACATGTTCTGAGAGAAATTTCCATCTCAACTTTACCTTCTTCGTATCGTCGATGTCTATGATATCCAACGTTGGTGGGGCAGTTCCATTCGTGTTGATGGGTGGTAAAGTAGACATTGCTGACTGGAAGATACAAAGAAGATGTCATTGAAAGTAGAATGACTTAATCCTTTCTAAACTGAATGGATTCTCCCTCACAGTTATAAAGATATACATTGAAATGGTCTATAATTCATTGGATGGATATTGAGGTAATAAAAGCAGAGGAACAGAAAATACAAACTGGTTTCTATTAATATTGGTGGCAAATGTTTAGAGAATATGTTCTACAACGACCCAGGATCATCTGTTCAACTTATTAGCTGAACATTTCTAAGGCAACTACTCCTCAATGAGTATTTACTAAAGCATACGCTAAACGTACATCGTTCCCCTGAACCTCAAAAGTAGGTATTCATAATTTGGTAGGATGGAAACCAAAAACACACCAACACGAAATATTGACTATGACTGATTATTTATTCATAACTCAATATAATTTTTTATTTTTTTACATAATTAATGTATACAAACAATGAGTTATTGGGAACGGCATAATCAGAAAAGGCTGTCTTCCTGCTGTCCCCAAAACCGAATGATATCAAGAATTAATAGAATTAGTTTAATTATTTAAATAAATATAGAATGTTTACATTTGCTTCGAAAAGAAGAAACATACTAGTAATATTCGTCCATCACTCAGCTAATAACATAGAATGTATAATATATCTGTGCAATGTTTGGAGGAGATGAGGTCATAGCTCGTTCATGATTGAGGTTCAATCTGAGATGAAATGGAATAAAATTGTAGGAATTGGGGGGACGGTAATCATTTTTAACGAATCAATATTCAATTAGTACTAAATTGTTAAACATAATTAAAACGGATTACTCACTGAGCAGTCAGAACATTACATCTCTTGCATGTACATTTTGGTTTCATTTGGAAAGTAGATAGGATCGTTCGAGAATATGATTACGATCTTTAGTCGTATAAGGAATTGATGAAAATGACCCAAATTTCTTTTTAATGTGCCAATTTATATCATAATTCCAATACGTCTGTCCGATGCGTACATATCCATTATAATTAAGGTATTCCCGTATCCACGGATCTGTTTTGATCACCAGAACGGGGCAGGACTATGACAGAGGCAAGAATTACAGGACGTACATTTAAATTGTATAATTTTTTACTCCATACCACACGAGCCTTTAATGGCCATGCAGACGCGCGTTTGCGTAAATCCAGACAGATTGCAAGCCATTTTCAAGAAAGAATTTCGCTGGATATATTCGCCGAATAATCTTGATTTTCACACACCATCATCTCCATTGAATATAGAATCTGATAAATTATTTAAGAGAAAACAAAAACAATGGATTTTAATACATTTGTGATGTTAAATTATCAATATCGCTATTGTCGCTTTATGTTCCAATAACAGCTGGAATAATAAATAATTTGACACAACAATCCAATCACCAAATATCGCATTAATAATTTCACACAACAATCAGGTCACCAAATAGCTCATCGCCTTGACTCCATGGGAGGAAGATTCCGTTGTGTCTTAATGCTAAACTAAATTTTTATATGACATAACTTTGATTGAATATATAGGCTTTAAGTTCGTTAACGTCAGAATTAGGTAGACAAAACTATTATAACGAAGCAATTGTGTGTATATATAAAGCAGACAGTCGATGAGACTAAACAAAGTATTGTATGAATATGACGTGAGCCGTTATCAATGCGTCAAACAGTCAGGTGGGTGACACAGAATGTCATCCTTCATTCAACCGGAAGCGTCGACCATCAAATACGGCAAATAACCTCGACATCGCGGTTCAAACTTTATTAAACACCTTAATGTGCAAACCTACGCTGCAAAAGTAACATGTTGTATTATCACTACATATATAGAAGGCGAAGACTCGCTGAGCCACCGACCCACATGATGACCCCCCCCCCCCCAATAAAGTGATATATCCACCGCTATTGTCACACTCGCGACTATATCATTATATTGTTATAAGTGAAAAGATGTTGTACATATGAATTATAATGTTTATGTGTGATTATATTTTATGTTCATTTTGTGTAATACAATTATGGGGAGAGAGACCATTTGTAAGTTGTAAAACTTGTGTCTCAATCCCGTTGCGATATTATTATGCAATAAAATATGTTTACACTAAATACTGTTTGGGGTCATTCAAAGTTAATCAATTATCTTGAAGCATTGTGTCAAACTTTCCAAACTAAAATATCAACCTCTGTTTTTGAGAGTGTGTGAGGGATTTTGGCGATGTTTCAGAGTAACAATCTAAGCTTGAGTAGAATGTTCTGGAACAGAGACTATAGATATATCTCTTTCGCCAGGGTCGATATCGATATATTGACTACGTTTAATTGTCTCTCCACCTGAGTGCTCACAGTAGCGCATGTTACTGCGGACATAACGGCAGAAAATGTGCCATGAATCCATCGACGGTCGAGGTTCAGCAATGTATGTTCCGAGTGTTATTGTATGAACATTGCTTCTCAGCTTTAATTTTCTGTACCTTAACCCTTCCATGACTGGAGCCTCCTGAAATTTTGCGCAAATCCTGTGCGAATCCATTCTCTTATATATAGAGGATATCCACACTTTTTCAGTGGATATGGGTTATATCTCATGAGTGATGACAAAACATTGAATTTCCACTCGTGGCTTTAGCCACGAGTGGAAATTCAAATGTTTTGTCATCACGAATGAGATTTAACCCATATCCACTGAAAAAGTGTGGATATTCTGTTTATTATATACTTTAGTTACTTGCCTATGACCCCCAATGCATGTCAATACATCAGAAATTTCACCAGTGGGATATCACTTATATCTCACTAGTGGGATATCACTTATATCTCACTGCTAAAACCTTATAATTCATGGGCAAGTATATAATAAATGCGAGTATCCCATAGGGAGCATAGCATATTTAAGAGAATGCATCGGCCTAACAATATTTACCTTGACGTTGTAAGCACTGCATTCTCTTATATGTGCGAGGCTCCCTATGGTGCATGGTCTTTAATGCTGTGCATGCGCAGCTCCCATTACGGAAGGGTTAAATTCATAGGCCCAAATGGGATATGAACGATCTATTCCGGAGTTGTATCGAACAAGTTTTGACAATTTTTAGATGTGAGAAATCCGTAAGCCTGAGGCAGAACCCCCGTACACATTTGATGTCTGTGTTCTTATAATTCTCTTGGCCATGGTCATACTTTTGACACCCAAAACTCCACAAAGGAGATGGCACACATGTAGTCACTATCAACCTCCAACTCCGGTGGTGTTGAGACCAGTTGAAGATAGCTACCTAATAGTATTTTATTACCACCAACATAAACCATTCTAAATTCTACGAACGTATGTGACTCCACGTGGAGCCAGCTCAGCCACTATTTCATACTCAGAATAATTAGATATAACACGGTATCTCAACACAGTCCTGCTGCTACCCAAGGTATTGTGAGGTGTAACCAGCACATGTGTGCAAGAGATGTTAACTGAGGAAGTGCATCATATTGAACTTTCTTTGAACATTTAACAAGAGACATACTTACTGGCACAGCCCTTATTGGCTTGACATATTTCATTTGTCGAGCTATACTTTTGTTACAGAAGGTCTTTTAACATTGGGATCAAAACTAAGAACCAAGTACTGAGGGTATACCTCAGCATCGTTGGGATTTAGCATGTCATATTTACTATGATCAATACGTTGTTTATTGGTTTGAGTTGTCATATGAAAAGCAAATTATCGACATCTAGTACAAGCAAAACGACTTTTGATATCGATAGGAAAGCAGTTATATATATATATATATATATATATATATATATATATATATATATATATATATATATATATAGTTAATAACTCGCATCTCTATTGTGGTTTACCATACAACAATAACCAATCACCGAACAATAACATGATAGAAGGGTTGCTTCATCAGAAGGGCGCATCACAAGATGATTAGCTATGTAAACACCACCACCACCACACCAAATTCGGGTAATCCCTCAACCCACGATACTAATGCTATCAGATTAACTTCATCTTAATAGAGGTGTTGACTGTTCCTAAACCATATAAAACACCACTAATCTAATTATATTGTAAGAGTTTCCTGAAATGAATGGTATTGATTATCATTATTTTTCAACTTTCTTGAGGAATTAAAAAGTGACTTGCCAAAAACTTTTGCCAAACGAAAATATTTTTTGCCAAATGTGATATATTTTTGCCATTGGCAAATGTGGCAAGTGGCAGCGCGAACCATGAGTACACCAGCCGCCTCGGACTAACCTTCGAAATATGGTCGGGAAAACACTGGTGCACAGCCTGAAGCGGTGACTCGTTTAGCCACTGCATATTACAGCCTCTCGATACATCCACACAGTGAGACAGATATAAACAGTACATGATTCAAAATTCAGCAATCATGAAGACGGAATTCAAAGAAACAATGGACAACAGAAACAAATCATACACCAATAAACAGAAAACAAAAATGTATGCAGAAAAACAGATCACATAAATTTGATATGAGACACTATGCAGAGGCGTAGCTAGCCGATTGATTGGGCCGGGTCGACTCAACCACCCGCCTTATAGAGATGTAAGACCTAATTGGAACATGAGCTTAGCCGTATCCGCAGGTCGGTGGTTCACGTCGCCCTAATTTCACCAGAACTCCTACACCGCACCTCACGGAATGCATTCCGTGGTAAAACAGGGTGCTATATTATGGGATGTATACCCATCGCAGTGGGGCGGTAGGCCCATTCTACTGGGTGCTTGATATAACATCATACCCCAACATACCACAGCGAAGAATAAAGCAGCCACACATATATTATAACCAATGGAAACAAATGGTATGCAGGCTAATCCACCCAAGCAGGGTGCATGAATTGGAAATATGCCAGTGTATTAAAGATAACTGGTCAGGTGGGGATTTTGCTATGGACATATGACCTAACACTAATCTCAGCCCAATGTGTCATTGATTAGCAGGCATATGACAATGGGTGGTTCTCTTTCTAAAGGAAATAATTATGAAATTTCTCGAATCAAGACAAAGTATGTTTTCCCGCATGATCTTCATATGGATATAACTGCAAATTTGAAAATGTTCCATTTTACGGCAGTTCGTGGTACGTGAAAACAGCGAAATTGTAAATAATGTTCATGCTATAAAAGTATTGTAAATGGGGTTATAAATTCCAATGAGTTGATGTTTCTTAAATATTGTGTCACAATGATCGTTTGTACCAAAGTTGAAAAAGAAATTCCAAACAGATTTTGATCAAATCCAATTTGATATATTTTGGCAGAATGTGCATGCGTCTGATGATGGACTCTGATCGTTAAAGGCACGTGGGCCTTAGTTGTCGAAAATATTCATATTTGTTCCAATCACCGTAAACAGAAAAACACTAAAACACATACAGTTTCGTTCATATATACCATGACCATCGCGTAAACAGCATGTTATCATAAAGACCTACTATATTTTAACTAAGCAAGAGCCTGATTTTGTTACAGAAGACAGCACAATGCTACCGGCTAATCACACACAAATGGCATAAACGCTCTTTATTAGTTCCATATCAGTAATTCATCAACAAAGAACGCTCTTTATGTTTACCATCATAATATAAACAAACACCAGAAAAGTAACTTTTTATGCTTTTGTTTACATAACAATGGTCAACCATATGACAATAACATACTGTTTGTGCGATATTTATTATTTGTATACGGACACAGTCTGTCTACATTTTGATGTTCTTTCTGTTTGTGGCGGTTTTTGATGGGTGGAAATATTTTCACAGGACACCCACCACCAAGGCCAACCGTACCTTTAATTAAGCATCCGAGTATCCAAAAATGAATTTATCTATTCGCCAAGATTGTAAACCTGTGTGGATTCTAATTATCGTGAGGGTACTTAATTTATTTCTAATTTAGTTTTTCATTTTCATGGGAAATTAATTGTCTTGATATTTTTCGATCTCGTGGTACTGACGGGCGTGTTATTGATTGTGGTTTTGAATATCTCTGCACTCGCATTTTTTACGAATTCCACACATAGTTGCAATACATTGTTATAAACTCTCCCGACCTTTATTAGTCGAATTAAATTAGCGACCAGCATCCAGATGATGATGCGGCGAATCGAATCGAACGGTTCTCGTTTTATCATCGCGTTACAACAAACTCGTGCAATGACGTTAACCAGTACTCACGTGTGTCTCGTTCTATCAATTTGTCACCATTTAGGTGTTTTATTTCACATACATAACATTTCAAACCGTTATAGTCTACATACATCACAGGTATGTTCAATTAAATAAACAATATCGACTTAAATTTCAGTATACTACAAGCTGAAATCTTGAGTGTTCACTCAATACTCATTTGTCGTTCCGCGAAGTGAAATACAAACCTAAGGCTCACGCCATGCCATCGCACAACAAGTTAATGCAATGACGTTAACCAGTTCACTCAACTTGTGTTATATCTATTTCCTGTCCAAATTAAAATTATAACAGATTAATTTTTCTCCCGACAGGTCTTTTTATGACACACAAGTCATCCAAAAACAAGGGCAACGCCAAGCGTGGGACAATGCCCCGACTGTACGCTCAATAGTGGCTATATTTAGAGAGAAAATGAAGTACTAGTCGGGGATTTCTCTCAGTTTAACCCCGGGTCATAACTGCAAAGGGCCATAACTCTGCAAAAAAGTACGAACAAAACAAACTCCGGGTAATAACTCTGGCAAAGTGTTATAAAAAATCTGGAAAAAAGTGCGGACAAACAAGCACTATGAAGGACGGACGGATGAAGGTCTCCACTATATCCCAATCCTCAATTCACAAATTTTCAAGTCGAACAAGCGCCGTAACTGTGGTAAAAATTAATGGATGAAAACCGTAGTATGTGGGTATCCTTTACAACAACCTGTGCTATCACCACGATAAAGCCTAAGACAACGAAATCCGATATCGAACACCCGGGTTACAACTGAAATGTTCGTTCAGACATAAAATTCACAAATTGCCAATTCAAACAAGGGCTGTAACTGTGGTAAATATTAATGGACGAAACCCGTAGTATGTGGATATCCTCCCCAAAAATATGATGTAACCATGCCAAAGGATAACGGAATCCGATAATTAACACCCGAGTTACAAACTGAAATGTTCTTTCGGACCAGAAATTCACAAATTTCCAATATAGTCAAACAAGGGCCGTAACTCTGGTAAACATTAATCGACGAAACCCGTAGTGTCTGGATATCCTCCCCAACCTGTGCTATCACCAGACCAAAAGGGCAACGAAATCCAACGATAAAGACATCCACACCATGTTTGTTATGGATGCGTTGACGCGTATTACACTAAGTCCAGCAAAAGGCCATAACTCTGGAAAAAGCGTGTGGACGAAACCTGCAGATCCTTTTCACAATGCTGGTCTACCGATATACCAAAGGACATCCACATTTGACTAACGATACTTGAGCTGTGTTGTGAAATGTTTGTTACCGACGTCCGGACGCACAGACGGACGGACGGAGGTCTCCACTATATGTATACTAACACGTCTCTCCCTATCGCCTACCATCACATGTAACCCGACCGTTAACGGACGTATGTGGTTTTCTGTGCCCCTACATAGTGTTTTTTTGGAAACTTAGCCAAGATATTTAACCCTTGGCAGAACTACATTTGTCACCATGCGGTTGGCGAGTGGAGCGACAATTTGTTTCAATAGTTTTATTTGCGCACACACACAACGTTGAAAATCAGCCTGCTTAATGAGAAGCATTTCTATATATGTGTGCAACGCAAATACGCACCAAATCGACCTATAATGTGAAATAGGTACATAATGTGATTATTATAAATAAGCAGATAATGGATCATGTAAGTTATTTCGTTTTGTGGCGCGGGCCACATTGAAAACACATGTTTAAGATCGCACACCTGAAAAGTCGTGAGTTGGCTTATTTGTATCATTGTTCGCACTTAATGTGCTTAGAATCGCCTAATTAGAAGTCGATAATATGACTAAAACGATCTCATTTTCAGCACATTATCGACTCAAAATGAGGCGATTCTAAGAAGATTATCTACCTAAAACAAGTTATATTATAAGCAGATAACGCGCGGGTTTTCGGGAGAACAGGCTGATGTGTTTGTTACGCAAACCCGCTTTTAATCGCAAGTTAGTTCGGTGCATGTGTGCACGTACAATTTGTGAGCATGTACAAACTTTTTAATGACGTTATTATAAACTGACCAAAACGGACACGCCCATTTAAATAGAGCTGTATTATGTAATCATCACGAATACGAGAAACTGTCTAATTTGCACTTTTGGGACCGCTCGATTGTCGAATATCCAGAATTATATTGCAATTAATAATATACGGTATAACTCAAATATATTCACACACGGGTCTGACGTTGTATATTGGATATCGACCCGGGAAAGTGTTAAAACTTTGCGAACCTGTGCACCCGAGATTATGAGCTCGATCCAACGTTTTAAGTGGAGTTGTTCCCCTTTTTCGATACTTAGAAAGTTTTCACATCAAGCATAATTTTGTCCGAGTTTCGAAAAAAACACGTATGTTAATATGGTTACCCTTACTGTAGTCCAATTTCAGTACGGGGGTATACTTGTAGTCCCATTGGAACAGTTACACGCCTAGTTTTGGACATTTAAAAGCCAGAATAGGAAGTGAAATAGATACGTTTAACGCTTTCATGAAAGAAGGTAGAATTACTATGGTAACATAATTGGGATATTTTGTACAATAATTTGATTACCTTAATCAGTTGGAATATTCCCAGCAAGGTAAATTCGATTACGTAGTCAAGGCACACGAAAATAATAAACTACTGGAAATATCCCGACTGTTCAAATGATCATAGCAAAGAATTGAATATTATTTTAACCTGATAATATTTCCGCGTGACACCGGGAAATAAGTTTCAAGATGATGTTTTCTTATTAAAATGTTGTTCACATTTCATTCAATTTGTGTCATACTCTTCCGTAACACGAGTAGTGAATTTATTTATTTGTTATCTGACGTTGAAGCAGTTTGGAGATGAGACCCGGGAAGATTTGAAAGAGTTGTCAGCCCTCTCACACAATCCACTTTGTATTTGTATTGCCGCTGAACAGCGAGTGTAAGGATTGTTCACAAATCCTTATCGACCCAGACACAGTAGTTCTTTGCCAACTGTGTATGGGGTGCGTACCCCCACAGCAAGAAGCGAAGCTTCTGATATTGAAGCCGGTTTTATATTGACGTATTTTTAGTCGAGTTTTTTTCCCCAAACTCGACTTATAGTTTGATGAGGGGCGGTGGGTGGGCGGGCGGGCGGGCGGCGGACGGGCGGCGTGTTTTGCTTATAACTCAACCGTTTATTGACGGATTAAAAATTTGGGATATAGGTGTCTCCCAAGAATATCTCGGACGAGTTCGAAAACCGGCCTGGTCCGATAAAATTTGATAGAGTTATGGCCCTTAATATGTCATTTTTCACGAATTTTCAGCTCGTTAGCGCGATAACTTCAACAAACGTTATCCGATTTTATATTGAAATTTGGTATATAGGTGTCTCCCAAGAATATCTCGGTCGAGTTCGAAAACCGGCCAGGTCCGATAAAATTTGATAGAGTTATGGCCCTTAATTAGTCATTTTTCCCACAAATTTTCAGCTCGTTAGCGCGATAATTTAACAAACATCATCCTATTTGATTGAAATTTTGATATATAGGTGTCTCCCAAGAATACCTCGGACGAGTTAGAAAACCGGCCCGGTCCGATAAAATTTGATAGAGTTATTGTCCTTAAGTAGTCATTTTGTACGAATTTTGAGCTCGTTAGCGCGATAACTTCAACAAACGTCATCCGATTCAACTAAAATTTGGTATATAAGTGTCTTCCAATAATATCCTGGACGAGTTCGAAAACCAGCCTGGCCCAATAAAATTTCATAGAGTTATGGCCCTTAATTAGTCGTTTTCGTGAATTTTTAGCTCGTTAGCGCGATAACTTCAACAAACGTCCTCCGATTTGGTTAGCGCGATAACTTGAACAAATATTAACCGATTTTACCTATTAATTAGTCTACCGATACTGATGCACACCAATTGGCGGTAGTCACCGGCGGTAAGCCACCGAAAACGAGACACAGCATCTCTGATGCCACCTCTTGTATAAGTATTAAATTTGCATCATGGTAAGTCTCGGAATAGTTCGGGCCCAATCCAGCATGTACACTTTGATTATGTGGTTTTTTGTATATATTTTGTTCGATTTCAGTCTAATTCACTGCTATATAAACACAGTTGCTTCGCTTGTTCTTGTTTTAATCGCTGCTAGTCGTGATATGGCATAGCAGCTAAAACGACATTAAACCCGAAATGAACAGACCATTTCATGACTGCAACTTAGAGAGAAACATGTACCGGTACTACAATGTGTGGCGAAATAATTGTCTCTCTACCACTGAAATTGAAGTGGACGAATTGCAATGGTCTATATGGGAGATTTACAAATGACAGCAGGGTATAATATGGACAGCTCAAATCAATGGAATATGTTAAACAATTTGATTCTCCCCTGATATATGATTCAACAGAAAAAGGGTGACTTTGATTGCGAAACATTCCTAAAAAGAGAACAAATAATAAAATGGGACATATTTGTTCAGCCTGTTCTCAACATTAGCACGTTATGGGCTTATAATATGATTTGTTTTTATGTATAATCGGTTTAGAATCGCCTCATTGGAATCCACAACAAACTGAAAACGAGAGTGTTTTAGGGCCATGGTCGATTCATATAAGGATTAACTGTCATGTGGACAGTTTTATGGAGATGTAACCGTGAGGTAAGTGGTCATAACTTGTGTAAAACCCGAACATACAAGTTGACCACTTAACCCACGGTTACATCTCCATAAAAACAGTCGACATGACAGTTAATCCATATATTTGTATACATTTAGCGAAAAAGCCACTTTTGTAAATGTATTTAAATCGAAAAGTGTATCGTGACAAAACCAGCCCAAAATATCCCATAGCACCCTTGGCAAAAGTTAACAGGAACAAGTTCTTTATATTGAAACCTGGTGATTTAATTTAAGTCAATCCTGCGCGAGTCCAAATGCGCCCAAAACATTACGCGTTTTTCTTTCCGGTATCGATGACGTATCGATGTAATTATGGGGTTGCAGTTATGAGCTGTTGCGCGTTCACCGAAAAATAACTGCAACTAGTCACGTGGGCGTCGACCAATCGAAATGCTGGATTTAGTGATAATCACACTTAGTATGTAAATATAATGACTTATTGTTATAGTTATAATGTAGTTACCTGATGTACGCTCTTTAAAAAGTGCCTTCATTGTAACCCGCGCCATAAAACGAAATAACGGGTATATAAGTCTACTGCTTATCTCAGTCTTTCAGAATCAAAGAATGCAGCATGAACCTATATATGTGAATATTATAGGTCGATTATGAACCTATTTGCACGAGAATCTGTTGATTCGTTCCCAGCCATTTTTTACACGACACAGCCTACCGACGTGGTGTTGCTCGACCACTAATATATATTTACACACTAAGTGTTGTCATCACTAAATCCAGCATTCTGATTGGTCGGCGCCCACGTGGCTAGTTGCAGTTATTTCTCGGTGACTGCGTAACGCCTCATAACACCAAGCTAATAACACAATCGATACGTCACTAGGTTTGGAAAGACGAACGCGTAATGCTTTGGGCGCATTTTGACTCGCGCAGGATTGACTTAATACATCATCGGGTTTCAACATGAAGAGAAATTGTTCCTATTAACTTTTGCCAAGGGTGCTATTGGGTATTTTGGGCTGATCTTGTCACGATACACTTTTCGATTTAAATATATTTACAAAAGCGGCTTTTTCGCTAAATGTATATAAATATAAGGATTAACTGTCATGTGGACTATTTTTATGTAGATGTAACGGTGAGGTAAGTGAACATAACTTGTATGTAAAACCCTTCGGGTTTTACACAAGTTATGTCCACTTACCTCACCGTTACATCTCCATAAAAACAGTCCACATGACAGTTAATCCTTATATAACTGTATATATACAGTGATTTAATCGAGGTAAACTATACAGACGGCTTTCGTGGCACCAAGAAGCTTTGATAGCGGGACTTATTCTTCGCAAAAATATCGTGCCGTGGTCGCTTTCTTCCAACGACGTATACGTATAGCATATATTAGCCTTTCGTCCGTTTAGCACCGATCATATCGGGGAGTTACAATTACATCTTACCTCAGGAAGCATGATAAAATGACAATCTTACGCTTAATTTTAACGTGGTTACGGACACAATAAAGACGGACAGCAGGTAGCAATTACACTGCTATACTAACTGTGTTGGACGCTGGTACCCCTTGGCGTAGTGGTGCCCAGTTTTTATCCACAAGTTTTCCTTTACCAACCTAAACTGCAGAGGTGCCCCCCCCCCATCATTTTCACCACGGAAACTAGACAAACGCTGATCGAAGGAGTTTGCCCAACATTCACAGAACATTCTCATTTCCGACATGCATGTTAAACATACCAAGGTCACCTGGTTTGCACTGTTTTGTTTGACCTTATATTTCCAATGATGTCCTTCAATATTAATTGGTCAGAAAGATTATTTTACGCGCAGACATGCTGGTTTGCTGGTTACGAATGCTGGGGTACAGTGGTCCAACAATAAGTTTGTTTAATTTCAGTTTTCTAATCCTGGAGACAAGTGATAAAGGGGTGATAAGTGATATGTATATATGTTCAACTTTTTTGGTGGTCTTGTTGCTTTGCCATTACTACTTGTTTATTTGTCAGTGTACTAACATATGGGAGATGGGGTACTCAAAAGTGAGCTAGCACTTGTCATCCAATCCCATAAACAAATGTATGTGTTGTAGTTCATGTGTTATATAAATTAGACAATTAAATATGTTTAAACTAAACTAATAAACTCAAAGCTGCGTTTCAAAAACTAAAGCTGGCGAGTGACAGCGGATGGTTTGTCCCCGAAAGCAACCAGGAAGCCACATTGTGTTCCATTCGGATCCCACCGAAGTGTTTATATCGGATATGGAACTGGACAGGTTCATTCGACTACGGAAATACAGCACGAAGACGTTACATCGATAACAAATTTGGCGATGGACGTTGCCTCTTTAAACAATTCTTTACGAAATGCTCATTGACGAATAGTTCCCGGAGGAAATGATCAGACAATAATTTCAAGCATATATATGCCCTATGTTTAGCTTATCATCTGATCACTTCCCACCAATTAATAGAAATTATTATAGAACTTTGAACAAAATAGCGGCACTTTACAGCATCAAGTTACCCTATATACGAGCACAATCACGCCGTGTAATCACATCATTGTAATGTATCCGGTTCTCGGTAGTTTTTCTCCAATCTTAGTGTTGTTTAGCTTTGGTTGTGTTAGATATTACCTATAAATACATGTAATTGGGGCACAAAATTGGGATTTGACTTACATTTAAATAGATTCGATCAAGTAATTTGACAATGCTGGGTGCGGTAGCAATTGGAACTTCAAATCACCAGACACGGTTAAATGGCAATACTCTGGTGCTATATATTTATATTTGTTTTATTTACCTATGTAATCCAGTCATGTTCTGTTCATCAAACGTTCTGTTTTCTCGGATTTTCGAATAACCTCGGGAATCTTGGTATGGTTGTCTATCAGCCTTTATACTATTGCGCAAAGGCAACTTTCACATAGCCCATGCAATGGCGTACATGTCAAATTGCTATATTTTTACTTTATCATTTCAGTGCAGATATGGAGGGCTGGGATGTGCGCCATTGCAATCGGGAGATGGGGCCGGAAGAAGTGGTCAGCGAACCGGAAAGAAAACGGAAGGGGAAGTGGATGACGTGGCTAATCGAGTGGACACGAGTGGAAGGACACGGGAGAGAATAACAACAACACACAAGGGAATTCACTTCAAGTGTAAAGACCGTGTAAAGACGTGGCTAATCGGGAATTCACTTCAAGTGTAAAGACCGTGACTGTCTTAGGCGCCACCACAGAAAACATGACGGGACTTTTGTCCCATGCAAAGCTTGTAAACACAAATTTATGATAAATACGACCTGAAAAAAAAATACGGGAACAGCCCACAAGGGAAAAGTTAATAGATGCAGTCATGAGGGCATCAAAAGATATGGAACTGAACATAAAGGAACAGCACGTCACAAGCATATGTGGCAAGGGATTCAGCTATAGTAGTCTCTTTTCTGACCAGATCAACAAGCAGGACAAGATAAGGTCACATAAGTGCACGAAATGTGATCCGACTTTCGCATGTGAACGTACATACAAATTCCATACCATTATTTGCGAGAAAATCGCCAAGATCGAGTACGATGTGTGGGACGTGTTTAAAAATTAAAATCGAAAAAAAATACATCTGGGGCATCGTCATGTCCACATCTCACACATGAAGTACCATTGCGACCGATGTGGTAAGTCATATTCCCCCGGTGGAGGGGGGGGGGGGCTAAAGAATAATCTGATGAGGAAACACTCGAGGTGAATTTGACGGTCTCTGCATGTCATCCTCCTGGTCCGCTACATACACATATCTGACTCAAATTGATATACTATACATCTGTCATTTATTTGTTTCGATCGATACTTGATTTTGAATAATTTATTGGTCCATTAAAAATCCTTCCCATCTTTGTCAACACTCAGTGATAATCATTTGAGAGGTTTCAAATTAAAAATTTCGAGCTTTCAACTCAACAATTAATATGAGAACTTCGCGTCATCATATTAGATTATGCTGTAAAAAAATAACTGACGCCATCGCTAGGTGGTGAAGAGTAAATATGAGTTTGAACAACACAACCAGCCTTCTAACTTCAAAACTTGTACGGGTTATGTAAATTTGTGTCATACAATTGCAACTGTCACCTATGCTATAAGTTAGAAGTTCAAATCGCAAACACTATGTTGTTTAAGCATTCGCAGTTTGTTTCTAGTCCACTATATTTATGATAAAAAAGTGCCAAACCTCACAAAAACGAAATGCAACACAATGTTTCTTAGCAGGAATAATTATATTAACTCATTTTAAACAACACACTAAAAATAAAAAAGGATCAAGAAAGGCGAAATTGATAAATTTGTGAAATAAATTTGGTAAAATACTCCATTTCTCAAGCCCTTCCATTTATGTAGAAATATTTTCCATATACGTTGACTATTTTACGGGTTAACATTGGGAGTTTGTCTAATTTCGGAGGCTCAATTTCTAAGCATTAACTTTATGATCTAGTATTTTTAAAACAGAGAAAAATGAAGGAGGGATATCTTGATGTATTAATTTCCTCACTAGATTGTGCACAAAAAATGATTACTTTATCGATGAATATATGATCGAGAAGACAAAAATATTCTCAAACAAAATATGTGTTCCATTGTATGGTCAAATTAGCCTTGTGACACAGAAATGGTGTGATGAAATACCATATTTGAGGTCATACAGCTCAATGAATTGATATCCACATGCCCTATATTTTGCATAACCTCTTAAGTATACTAGGTTAAATACACTGTGCAGGAATTGCTGAACACATTTATGCCAAAACGTATGGCCCTATGAACCCTTAGTATTGACTCGTTTAAAAAAGTGCCATTTGGACGTTTTTGGGGGTTTTAATTAGTCCATTTTAAAAGGGTTTTTTTGTGCACACAAAGTAAACAACTATGAACACAATCGGTGTTTAATGTGCAAAATAATTTGAACGTTCCTCCTAAAATACGTAGTGTTGGAAAAATAGGATTGCGTTGGTTATGCCAATCAACAGTCATGGATTTCACATATTTGTGAAGAAACTGACTCCAGATTTGAACGTTGATAATGGGGAAGGTGAGATCACAAAAGTCTATGATCTTGTAACTGTAATATAGTCATTGGAGACAAAGGGTTGTCTGATTCCAGTCTGTTTAGGCTATTCTTGCATATTAAAATAAACAAATAGAAGGTGGGGTTACATATATTTTGTATAAACATTCTTGAAAAGCCATAAAATGAGTATCTTATCACATTTTGACAAATTTATTTCACAAAATTCATCAATTTCGCCTTTCTTGATTTTTTTTTATTTTTAGTATGTTGTTTGTGATGTGATAATGTACTTATTCCCACTGAGAAACTTTGTGTTGCCATTAGTTTGAGGTGAAACAATAAATGCACTGGACTATTCAGCCTATGTTGTTAAATAATTCTCTGGCAAAACTATTGATGACTTGTATAACCACTCACATATGGCAGATTTGGGTACGCCGAAAAACATCAAGGCATTTGTACCCTGCTGTTACAGCCCTATATTGTCATCCAATTAGTGCGTATGTATTAAATGCACCTACTCATATTATATATTATTGTACTGACAACTATTCTTAGAAATCCTAGGTACAAGGCTACATTGGGGTACACATTAAAACAAAAATTGTCTGAACTTTAAATTTAAACTCAATTTAAAGTCCATGTGTACACCTGGTTACGCGAGGGGAAGGTAATCTGAGTTATGGGTGTTAAATTTTATCAGTTGATTACTGAAGGAGAGGGTCGGTGGTTTATATATGCAGGGGTTATTTCAGTGGGATTAACCATCTGTACGATCTTTTCTCGACCGGTAAGATTGATAAAATATTGCCTAATAGTTGAAAGGACAACATATCGCAATAAATCACAGCAAGTTTTGTCAATGTAAAGACATTATGATAAAATATGATAAATTGGGTTTATCTTTATAAAACTAATATAATTATTACGAAGCAACGAAACTGGTCCGATTACACATTGATCCAGCCAGAATTGTCAGCGGCCTCACGCGTTCAGTATCAGATACAGACATTATGACAGAAGTCGGCTGGCCCCCGCTAAGAAAAAGGCGCGAACTTCATACATTACAAACTATGTATAACATTGTAAATCAGAGGGCCCCTACTTACCTCACTAAAATAATACCACACAGGATAGCCGATATATCCGAGTATGAATTCAGAAACCCCGAAAATTTGTACACATACTTCAGCAATACCGAGCACTACAAAAAGTTATTTTTTCCCTCAACAATAAAAGCGTGGAACGACATGCCTTCCGCAATAACAGAAGCTCTGACGATTTTCGATTTTAAAGATTATCTTAGAATAATTGATCCCACCGCTAGACCACCAATATATTTCTATACAGGTCGTAGGAAATATAATGTATTGCACGCCAGACTAAGAAACTATTGTAGTGATCTTCAGTCTGACAAATTTCAGAATTATATTGCAGGAAGCCCACGTTGTACGTGCGGCAACCAGTGTGAAGATGCCTATCACTACTTCTTTATGTGTCCCCACTACCAGTCAGAACGAACTGAGATGTTTCATATGCTACACAGAGAAGGAATTAAATTAATGCACATGAACAATCTACTTGCTGGCCTCCCGAATGCTCATAACAAACAAAATGTGAAATTGTTCAAAATAGTCCAGCATTTTTATCGCGGAGACTAATCGTTTCTAGTTGAATTTCAAGATAAGAAATTAGTTTATCAATTATCACATGTTTTCCTTTCGCCTCAGCATAGAATGCAACTCGGTGTTGGCACCCCCCCCCCCCCACCAATCACTCTCACTGACTCACTCTGATCCTTCCTCAATGATGTGTTACAATCTGCCATCATCATCTTTCTCATTTACCACGTGCAGCTGTAAATAAAAGTTACTTATTGTGCCATTTTGTTAAACAAATTGTTTGTATCAATGTATACCGGAGAGGGGCTCATTAAGTTTTGTAACTTGTGCCCCAATCCATTTTGTATTATACTAAAAATAAAATATGTTTAAAAAAAAAAAAAAAAAAAACGAAACTGGTAGGAAAACAGTATGCTCATGATACCATACTAATGACCTCAGAGGAACACATTTGTTATTCATCCAATGCGTAAAATATATATACTCAACGGTAACTGGTAACTACATGTACTTGTAAGCCTGTCATGAATATATCTTCAGTGTAAGATCAAAATTGGTATGATTTGTGTATAGAGACGGGTTGTTGACAATTTAAGGCAGCTATGTAGACTGAGGAAGGACGCAGGGACGTCATTGTCCGCGAGCATCAGCTCCATTATTACGTTATTACTAACACAGAAGTTAGTGAAATCGTAGGGCTAATAGTGTCTAATATTCAGGTGTAAAAATCTCTAGTTGGGGGATCTCCAAAAAATCGCCGGATGTAAAACAAAAACGGGATACCTTCCTGCTTTTTTGTGCACCACCCCTTGACTTTACCGCAAATAAGTCCCCCACTCAATATATTGGCTGGTGTCGCACGTACTGCAGTAGTGGTGTCATTACGCCACATCGTGGTGTTGCTTGGTGGTTACACTGGTGTAAATAAGGTTCCGAGTGACATCTAGCGGATGCGGGAGGAATATATAGGAGAGAATAAAATAGACACTGGGCCCTGATTGGTCAATAGCCTTGTGTGCTTTTTACATAAAAAAAATCATCACACCTCTTCCCTATGATTTCCCATAGGTAAAATAACCATTGGCACAGGAATTAACCCTTTGTAGTGAAGTTTGAATTTTTTGGTGTGGTCTAAAATATGACTGTATTGTTTTATGCGGTTCTGACACTAGTTACGAGAACATAAGATTTAAAGGAGAATTCCTTGCTAGACAGACATGATTTTTTTGTGTAAAAAGTTTCCCAAAATGTCAATTTTTCAGATTTAAAGAAAATTTTGGACCCAACATTTATATTGCCAACACTATACGCTAAAACGTCAGCACTGAGGCCTATGGAAAACATTTACACCAGTGTAACCTGGTACGCAGATTTTCATGTTCGAGCGGACGATCGATAATCCACTGGGTGAATGTATTATGGTTAGGTATTTCGTACTTGAGTAATATCGTTCCGATAGAGTGACGATAGTTCAACAAAGATTAGCACATGTGTTTACGTCACCAGTGTAATTGTGGGGACATGTTTCTATAGTGAAGGTTCGCTATCCCGAAGATCCACTATTCCGAAGGTTCTCTATTCTGAATCACGAAGATTCTTTTCATGGAGTGTGCGCTCACATCCGAACTGATCCTGCGCGCATACCGATACAGATACATGGGGAAATAACTTAGAACATTAAATGTGATTTTGTTTTGTTTTCGCAGGTTTTCTTGAGATTTAATGTGATTACGTGGGCCCATACCTTTGAATTCTTGGCATATAATATGAATGTTGTGGTATATATGGACCCTTCTGCATTGGGACATGACACAGGTACTGTTGACTTAAGTGCTGTTCTGTGCGGTTCAATATTTTAAGGGCCAAATTTAGAATTTTATGGGCCCATACCTTTGAAATCTGGACATATAATATGAATATTGGGGGGCATGTCTCTATTCCGAAGGTTCACTATCCCGAAGGTACACTATTCCAAAAATTCTCTGAATGTTCGCTGTTCCGAAGGTTCACCAATCCGAAGGTTCGTTATTCCGAAGATTCTCTAGACCAATGGTTTTTGTTATTTTAAGGTTAATTCTATTTTCTAAAATATTGAAAGGGTTCATTATCACGAAGATTCTTTTTATGAAGGAAATAACTTAAAGCATTAAATGTGATTTTGTTTTGTTTTCGCGGGTTTTCTTGAGTTTAATGTCATTACGTATGACCTTATTTCTCATTACATATTCACGCCAAGCAGCCCACACAATTGCTATGTTTCCTGCGATTTAATGTCATTACGTGTGACCTAATGTCTCAATAATCTGCGGCAAGAGTACGCCTGCTAAAGGCGAATTATAACAGTGGGACTATAACGCTCAATGAATACTGGAGGCTATAACAAACTTCGCAGCAGGATATCGCTGAATTGACGAGTATCAGATGAGCCTAACTGCAATTGTGACTTTGTTTAAAGGCCCACTTAATTTTGGAGTCATTCATTTTTGTTATATTATATACGGTTTTAAAAACAATTTATGCCATAAAATTTGAATAAAATACTCTAATTCATCACCATTTGAAACGCAAAATACTTCTATCTCCTAGTTTGAAACACCTTTAAAAAACTGCGACAAGTCGTGCGTTGTATATCTAGCAAGTGGCAACTAACATGTCCTCTTCGGCTTTCCATAGATTTCAACGTAATTTGATACTTAGGGGTATTTGTGTCCGGGAAGTGTTTTGGACGGGTCAAATCGTGACCCCGACCTGACCTTGACCTTTAAAAATGTCAATGCAAGGTCAATTTGGGTAAAACGGACGAATTTCGCCGAAATTTGATACCTAGGGATAATTTTGTCCGGGGAGTCGTTTGAATGGGTCAAATCCTGACCTCGGCGTGACCTTGACCTTCAATGTGGTCAATCAAAGGTCAAATCGGGTAAAACGGATGGCTTTCGACGAAATTTGATACCTATCGGTACTTTTGTCGGGGGAGTGTTTTGGACGGGTCAAATCATGACTCCGACCTTACCTTGACCTTCAAAATTGTTAATTAAAGGTCAAGTTGGGTAAAACGGACGGATTTCGACGAAATTTGATACCTAGGGGTACTTTTCTCCGGGGTGGGGGTGTTTTGGACGGGTCAAATCATGACCCTGACCTGACCTTGACTTTCGAAATAATCAATTCAAGGTCAAATCGCGCCTTTCTCCGGAAATCAGATGGGGAAACAGCCCGGACGAAGTCGGGCCCATCAGCTTGTGTAATAAAGAAGACAGTTTGAAGAATGTAATGTATAACACGAGAAACAGGAAAACTTGAAATATGGAAGTATGGAAATTTCCCACATAAAATTTGAAAGCTAGTTTATAGTATAATTATATTATAATTTATATTTATGGCAAAAATATGATCTTGGTGGCGTTACCATTTCTGACTATGGTTTTCTTGTAATACATGTGCTGCCTTGCTATGGTGAAATTTAGTGACAATTCTCCGTCATATACTACGGTACAATCAGATATGTCGCCCCTAGTTCACTCGCCCAATGAGTTTGCATACCAGTGCCTGACTCATTAACTCATAACGTCCCACGTGTGGTTGATTTCTACTCAACACGCGCCGATATATAACATTTTCTTTTCGTAGATAGTTCACCAATTTGACGAATGAGGTACCTAGTTGCATGGTGGCTTGGGATTTTACCCAATCGTAAACAATCCCAAATATCATATGACTAAGGTGATACACACAGTCCGTGTTAATTGGTATATATATGAGTGCAATGGAGGTCCAGCTTAGTTTCTCAATTGACGTACATGCACGAGTGATACAAGAAAACCATAGTCAGAAATGGTAACGCGCTCAAGATCATATATTATATACCCATGATTGTAATTATAGAATCGTTTTCATTTCTGTTATTTGTAATTGGCATAGCTTATCACAAACCAAAAATCAACATTATTGACATAATTTAAACGCAAATAAACGAAATTGAAATTCTCAAATACCTTTTACCGGGCTCGGCCTCGGACTAAAGCTCGACCTCGGGGTCGCACTACAACTTTTAATGTGTCCCAATAATTAACATTCTATAAATAGAACACCCATGCGCTATGGCAGCGCATAGGCGAAACAAGAATTTGTACATTATAGTATACACGCGGCGCGCGTAATAATACAACAAACCAACCTACCGAGTAAACGTTTGTGAGCATGTGAAAAATATAATAACTAGGGATACGCATTGGGCGGGTAGAGCGGCGAGCGACACTCTTAACTATGACATAGTATCTACGCTCTTAGAACAAATGTGTATAAATTCTACACAATATGTTTTAAATTTGATCTTAAACAAAATTGTGTAGAAATGACACATGACAGAATTATGTGCCGGTGGAATTTCCTCAACTTTGAATATCAATGAATATGTGAGTGTGTCATAGTTATTAGATACTATGTGTTCTATTGTAGACACAAAACTCGCAAAGGCTACCGCAGAACAAAACAATTTGTCATACACTGTCTTTGTGTAAAAACTGAACAGCACATAAGTGTGTAGCACAAGTTTTTAAGCTGCTGTAAAATGTTTAATATATGGTAGCTTTTACGATGTTTGTGTCTCTAATAGAACATATTTCATCTACTAACTATAACGTACTCACATATTCACTCATGTTCAATGTTGAGAGGGGCCTCGGTGGCTCAATCGGTTAGGGGTACAACTACAAGCCGTTTCGCCCTCCAGCCCTGGCGATAAGGGTTCAAATCCACATGTTTCCATCGTGGACTTTGTAACTCGAAATCGTTATCTGGTGGAGTTACCAGTTACTCGCCGATGGCCGGTGGTTTGCCGCACATGGTTGACGAGTTTATCAGCCATTGAAATCACTGTTAGATTAGTCGCAAGTGTGCGGATTTCATCCACCACTAAAACTGGCAATGTCGTGATATGGCCTTAGTTGATAAAGCGACAATAAACCCCAATCAATCAATCAATGTTGAGAAAATTCCAGACACATATGTCATGTGTCATTTTTACACAATTTTGTTTAAAATCAATTAAAAACATATTGTGTAGAATTCACCCAATTTGTTCTAAGAGTGTATGGTGGAAACACACCTATCATCGATAGTGTGGTACGTGTGACTTCGGCCATTCGCAATGTCATATTGATCTCGAGTTTACCAATAAGTCGGGCCAAACGCAATAACTTTTTAAGTACTTGTGCGAACCCTGGCATTATTCAATGTCTACCTTGTTAGTACATAAACTAATCGTCGATAAACATGTTATCAGCACGAGAGAGTAATTGCCTCATTCCAGACAACGGTTATCACGACGTATTAGTGGAAGTGAACAGTGTGTCCGTTAACCAGTTAAAAAAATGTCCACCTCCATTCGTTTATTTTTGCGACATACAGCAAAAAACAGAAGGCTGCAAAACGTTCAATAGAAAAGTCTGTCTTGTTCTCGGACAATGCAGACCGATTACGTTGATGACGTCAATTGTCAGGAAAAGATCTTCACTATGATGACATATATTAATATTTTTACCTACACAGAGTAGTCAATTGGTTTCGGTGATTACGTGACACGAGTCACGAGGGGTCCTGGTAAGACACGAGTGAGTGGAGCTAACAAGGATTTTTTACCAATATGACCAACCCCAAGCGTGAATAGGATATAATTATGGCACGTGATCATCGATAGGAAGCTTCCACTTGTATTTTTTTTTCGCAGGAAATGAGAGAAACGCTCCTTGTCACCACCGTATCAGGAATACTCTAGCAAGAAACGCTCTTTATTATTCAATACGGAAGACAACATGAATACCGTGAATAATTGGATAAGCATATCGGTGACCCATCATAAACCCTTTGAACCCGGTTGGCCGTCCAACAGACAAACGGGTATAATCCGATTGGCCGGAAAACCAGCCAATCGACATCCTGAAAAAAGTTGTGGTTCAGGTTTAATTCATGCTATGTCCAGGTGGGAATTTGAACTGATGACTAATACTGTTGCATAGGGAAACCTGAGTATAACAGTTGGTGGGCATGATGGCATAGCAAACCCAACTACTGAATACACACTCGTTTATATATTATAAATAGTAAATGTTTAAAATTAAAAACCGGAAAACTGACCAGCTGATGATGCCATGGCGTCTGAAACATCTGACGTAAGTGCCGAAAACAAAATGGCGTCAATAAATAAACTGTTCCTTTGCACAGGAAACATGGTGATATAACTGTTGGTGGGCGTGGGTTTTCTGCGAGGATTCAAGGGTGATACAAAATCTAGGGTAACAAACCTTTCGTGTTATTGAAACCCCCCCTGGGCTCCCGGTCTAACACTTGAGCTATCGAGCTTGGTAATCGGACTCGCAAACAATATCGCTCGCAAGTCACGTTTTGCCGCAGACTTGATCAATCCGACTGAGCTATCTGCTATAACGTGACTTACCACCACCGGCTGATAGCACACGTGACTTACCATCACCAGCTGATAGCACACGTGACTTACCATCAGCAGCTGATAGCACACGTTAATTTTTTATTTGTTTTACATTTTCTGCCTCGGTTATTGTTTTAATCGCCGCGGCCCTCATGTAACGATTTTTTAAGTCAAACAAACAAGGTTATATACACGGAAGCGCATTTGATTGGATTGACTCGCAGAAGATAAACAACGGTTGCATTATGACTCTGGTCGAGTTTTGTTTGCCCATAAGAGTGAATCTGTTCGACCGATAATCATTAACAAGAACACCATAGTCAGAAATGGTAACGCGCTCAAGATCATATATTATATACCCATGATTGTAATTATAGAATATAAAATATATTGGTTTCACGAATGACCAACTCATAGAATTAATCGCCTTGCACTTCTTGGTATCCGAATAACAATTGAAATTGAAATTCCCAACTACACCTTTTACCGGACTCGGCCTCCGGGTCGCAGTTCGACTTTTAATCCGTCAAAAAATTCCCATTCTATATATAAAACGCCCATGCGCCCACTGTAATTAAGAAACAGCGAAACATTATAAACGCGGAGCGCGGAACAATGGACGAACCAAAGAAATAAAGGTAAATAAAACAATCGGACAAGCCTGGTTTTCAAAATCGAGCGAGATATTGTTGTGAAAGATCAATATACCCAATATAAATGGAATCGGTTGACGTTTGATCAAGTTGTCACACTAACGGTCATAAAATTGCACAAAAAAGAAGTCAAACTAAGGGCCATAACTCAGGTAAAAATAAATCGTGTTAAAATAAATATGACAAACCTGGTTTTGATAAAAACTCAACTAAAATCGTGATGATATGAGAAAGCACGTGTTTCAGTGCTATATTGACGAGTTCGGTTGGACATATTTCGTGTTGGTGCGTTTTGATATCCCTCCTACAAAATTATGAATACCCAATTTTGACATTTTCTTGTGTACAGCTTTTGCACAATTCAATTAACTCACATACCATAAATTGTCAGAATCCATTTTAAACGTCAATGTTATATGTTTGTTGTCGTACGCCCGCCCGAAAACCGCCCCTCACCAAATCATAAGTCGAGTTTTGATAAAACTCGACGTTTTATCAGTCTTTGCTCAGCAATCTGGCTTTCGTACCTGAGCAACCTGTCTCGCAAATCGACAAAATATCAAATATGTGATCCGCCATATCAAATCCAGTCGTAAGTCGGGATTTTTTTTACCCTGTGCCAATGCATTCTCTTATATATGCGAGTCGACCATAGGTCGCCTCGCATATATAAGAGAATGCATTGGCCTAACAATTTTAATAATTTTTTCTTGTATTCTTTCAACAATTTTATAATTTCACCCGCACAGAGCCCCAGACAAACATGAGCAGACGACACTCTTCTATATGCTTCTATATATGTGTGGGGCTCCATGCAGGGTAATGGATGTTTTTTATTTTATGTCCTAAAAATTGTATGAAACATTTATTTAAAAAAAATGATAAAAAATTGTTAGGCCAATGCATTCTCTTATATATGCGAGGCGACCTATGGTCGACTCGCATATATAAGAGAATGCATTGGCACAGGGTAAAAAAAAATCCCGACTTACGACTGGATTTGATATGGCGGGTTACATAATGCTCAGAGCAAGATTGTTCAAGCTATTTTGGTCTGATTTATTGATTTATTGCAAAGTCACGTATAATAGTGAAACAAGCAAAACATGTATACAGAATGTACAAACATTCGGATATCTCTTTCGTCATTGGTCATTCCATATACGTACGCATATGCATAAGTATATATACCAGCAAGTAAATTAGATTACACACTAAGGCCCGTTCCAAACGACGGATTTTTGTCGACTCGAATCTAATTGTATTAAATCCGTCGGTGATGCGTCTGCGGTCGATTTTGTTACAGACGGACGCATCTTTGTCGCGTCGAATCTAATACATCGGTCGATTTGTTTAAAGGTGGATTCCCGGTTACCGTCAAAATTGGTCACGCGTAGATATAGAGGCCTATATATACCGGTATATGTTATACATATATATACTAAAATACAGTATAAATTATGTATATATATATATATACGCGACTGCAGCGCGAATATATGTGCTCATGTATATATTACATGCAGGTATATAATATACTATAATAGGCGCTACAAATAAATGTTATATCGTGCAACCAATTGCCATCTATATAGCCTATGTGTATACCATGCATGTAAATACCGGTATACAAGAATTATTATAAATCAGAGACTACCACCCCCTACCACTTATAATAAGGATTACCGGAATATATTAATTATTATAAATCATAGGCTACCACCCTATATCCTTTATAATAAGGAATACCGGTATATAAGAATTATTATAATCCATAGGCTATTATCCATACCCCTCATAATAAGTAATACCGGTTTATATGAATTATTATAAATCTGAGGCTACCACTCTGCCCCTTATAATAAGGAATACCGGAATATATTAATTATTATAAATCATAGGCTACCACCCTATATTCTTTATAATAAGGAATATCGTTATCTATGAATATTATAAATCATAGGCTACTATCCCTGCCCCTTATAATAAGTAATACCGGAATATATGAATTATTATAAATAAGAGGTTACCACCCATATACCTCTCATAACAAGTAATACCGGAATATATGAATTATTATAAATAAGAGGTTACCACCCATATACCCCTCACAACAAGTAATGCCGGTATATGTGAATTATTATTAATCAGTGGTACCACCCCTACCCCTTATAATAAGTAATACCGGTATATATTAATTAGTATACACCAGAGACTAC
The DNA here is from genome assembly GCA_032622095.1 of Siphonodentalium dalli. Lineage (NCBI taxonomy): Eukaryota > Metazoa > Mollusca > Scaphopoda > Gadilida > Siphonodentaliidae > Siphonodentalium > Siphonodentalium dalli. Next base: position 191,910,751 of record CP136062.1, on the reverse strand, counting down.
CACCCCTATCCCTTACAATAAGGAATATCGGTCTATATGAATTATTATAAATCAGTTGCTACAACCCATATCCATTATACCGGTATATATATGAATTATTATGAATCATTGATAATATATCCATTATAAGATGTGAGTCAGTGACATGCCGTTCGTTGAGAAATCAAACTGCCATAATAATTAAATTTTTCACAATGTTACCTAAGCAATTCTTATAGATATATCTTTCTTTATAACAAAGAGAGCGTGCGACAAATGACGTCATGTGGGTATTTCCGCAGATAAGGGGATCTCCCTCATTGTTTTACCATTATCATAGCATTTGCATTCGTTATTCGGCTCTTTTCGTCACATGTATTAGATTCGAGTCGACAAAAATCCGTCGTTTGAAACCAAGACGGATTTAAGACGCATCACCGACGAAGATTCGTCTGAATTGGACGGAGATTCGTCTGTGGTGCGTCTGACACGGATCTAATTGTTTCAAACGTCGCATTTTAGACGCATTTAATACAATTGTGGATCCGGTATTAGATTCGAGTCGACAAAAATCCGTCGTTTGGAACGGGCCTAAGGCCGTCCAATTCAGACGAATCTTCGTCGGTGATGCGTCTGAAATCCGTCTTGGTTTCAAACGACGGATTTTTGTCGACTCGAATCTAATACATGTGACGAGAAGAGCCGAAAGTTTCCGAATAACGAATGCAAATGCTATGATAATGATATGATAATGGAATAATAATGAGGGAGTTCCCCTTATCTGCGGAAATACCCACATGACGTCATTTGTCGCACGCTCTCTTTGTTATAAAGAAAGATATATCTATAAGAATTGCTTGGGTAACATAGTGAAAATTTTAATTATTATGGCAGTTTGATTTCTCAACGAACATGGCATGTCACTGACTCACATCTTATAATGGATATATTATCAATGATTTATAATAATTCATATATACCGGTATAAGGGATATGGGTTGTAGCAACTGATTTATAATAATTCATATAGACCGATATTCCTTATTGTAAGGGATAGGGGTGGTAGTCTCTGATGTATAATAATTAATATATACCGGTATTACTTATTATAAGGGGTAGGGGTGGTACCACTGATTAATAATAATTCATATATACCGGCATTACTTGTTATGAGGGGTATATGGGTGGTAACCTCTTATTTATAATAATTCATATATTCCGGTATTACTTATTATAAGGGGCAGAGTGGTAGCCTATGATTTATAATAATTTATATATACCGGTATTTTACTTATTATGAGGGGTAGGGATAGTAGCCTATGATTTATAATATTCATAGATAACGGTATTCCTTATTATAAAGAATATAGGGTGGTAGCCTATGATTTATAATAATTAATATATTCCGGTATTCCTTATTATAAGGGGCAGAGTGGTAGCCTCAGATTTATAATAATTCATATAAACCGGTATTACTTATTATGAGGGGTATGGATAGTAGCCTATGAATTATAATAATTCATATATACCGGTATTCCTTATTATAAAGTATATAGGGTGGTAGCCTATGATTTATAATAATTAATATATTCCGGTAATCCTTATTATAAGTGGTATAGGGGGTGGTAGTCTCTGATTTATAATAATTCTTGTATACCGGTAATTACATGCATGGAATACACATATATAGATGGCAATTGGTTGCACGATATAACATTTATTTGTAGCTCCTATTATAGTATATTATATACCTGCATGTACTATATACATCCTCATATACATGAGCACATATATTCGCGCTGCAGTCGCATATATATATATATATATATATATATATATATATACATAATTTATACTGTATTTTAGTATATATATGTATAACATATACCGGTATATATAGGCCTCTATATCTACGCGTGACCAATTTTTTACGGTTACCGGGAATCCACCTTTAAATAAATCGACCGATGTATTAGATTCGACGCGACAAAGATGCGTCCGTCTGTAACAAAATCGACCGCAGACGCATCACCGACGGATTTAATACAATTAGATTCGAGTCGACAAAAATCCGTCGTTTGGAACGGGCATAATAGAACGAAACAAGTAGGATAATTCAACATATCCTCATGCAATCAGGTTCATATTGGACCTAAATATTCGCATGGGATTATATTGTTGTTATTCCATTCGATGGCGCGGGCCACAGTGAAAACACATCATAAAGAGCATTAGGAGCGTGCATCTGGAAAGTCGTGAGTTGATTTATTCGTGTTATTTTCCAACTACCTTACTCGTATTTAAATTCGCGCACTATTTTTTCGCGCACTGATAGGTGCACGAATTTAAAACTGAGCGAAAAATAGTACGACTCCTGTGATTATACCAAATCACAGGGGAAATCAGCTATGTTATTGAGTTACATGCACATTAATTACAGTTGGAATGAATATAGACAATTATGTTGACATGTGGGAATAACCATTATTCACTGTGATAAATAAATCATAGTAAAGTCTTAGATGTTGCAATACTTGAATAAAATACACACATTTCCATACGAAAGCATATCTCCATATCCACACCATGGAGTGACAACATGGTCATGCCGTCTGATCGAGTTAAATATGTCAACCCAGCTTTTTGAAACACTCCCAGCCACATGTTGATTTTCTCTTAAGTCAGTCGCATATGCGTGCATGGCTGTTTTACATGTATTTTTTTTTAAGTTTACTTCATTGATGTCCATAATTATGTGAGTTGTCAGAATGATTATTTTGAGCACATAACCACCCATCTTCTCGACAAAATGTTGATGCAGTTACAATTTACTTGATGCGAATTGTCGTTGCGGTTGTCTTTAAGGTTTAACCAAACCAGTCCAATATGGCCTCCAGGGATGTGTTTTTCAAATTTAAAAATTGGTATAAACGTATCAAAAACGTCACAAAATTCAAAGAAAACAACAATCAATGTATCATATGTAGTTAACAACACTATACTGGTAGCAGATTAAAAAATATATGGCCCATATTTACCAAACACTCTCTTGACTTTGTGCGCACGTACAGACAAAACAGTCAGCTAATTTCCTTAAAAGAAAGTACAACAGGATTCAGGAGAACTCCATAAGAAACGCTTTGTTGAGAAATCCACATTTTATAGTAACAAATCATATTTAATTTAAATTTTCCGAAGCCAAGGTATGTGTTGTGGCTCAACTTCACCAGAAAGCAAACAGCTTTATTTGACTATGACTGTAATTATGCAAGGTCAGATTCCCTCAGCAAGCCATGCAGCTTATATTTTAACATGGCCAGCCTGGTCCAAATCCCAATCAGAATTAATCAAGAGATTACTCAATGAATTCCCACCAGCAAGTTTACAATAGATACAGTCATTGCCAAATACTGCTGTGTGATATCTGGTTGTGTCATTTCAAAATTTGATCACTCGCTTCAAAAACATGAGAATTAAACCATGTTTTGTGGTGTAATATATGGATTTCTCAACAAAGCGTTCTTGACAGAGAACTCCCCAACCAGGATTCAGTTTTGTTTGTGGAAATTTCTCAACAACAGACCCTGTAAGTGTGCACAAAGTCAGATTTCAAAACTGAGCGAAAAATAATACTGCGCTAATTTAAATACGAGTAAGGTGCATGTTACCGTGAACATAAGCAGGGGCTTATTTCATATTGATCAACACGGAGACAATGCTCGGGCGACAGATTTAAACGGGCGAATGTCTCGATAAATACTGAAATTACCGAGCTAGATGCTTTATATACTGTGAACATATCATCAAAGTCAAAGCAAAGTTCCAGTTGTTTAAATAATTTCTATAGAATTGATATGAGCGCTCTTTATGTTTGCCATATTAGGAAGAGACTAACAAGGAATGCTCTTTTTTGTTGAATGCTGAATCTAGATTTTTGGGCTAAATTCTGACTCGAACAAGCCTTTATGAACGGTATATACCGCTCATATGGCGAAAGGGTTTTTTTTATTTTAGATCTCAATGGTGTAACTAGAGAATGACCATGTAATTAACATATGCTTAATAAATGTTATTTAATATTTTGGCAAGGTCGATTTGAATTTCTTCTAAAATATATATCTGGGGGGACGGTTTCGCCAGCGGTCGCCACGATTACACTATATCATTATCCATATATCCTTCTGATTGGCTGGTGCGTTAACAGTTATTCGATTTATCTCGGGAACCATACCTGTGTCATTAGAATGCAATAACACAATTTCGTCCATATATTTATCCAGAAGTTATTTATATGTTTCGAAAATGTAAATGATCCTCTCAAACAGGTTATTTCCACAATATTTAGATCAGAAAAATGCTACGAGCCATATAGTATAGCAGGATGTGACACCAAATCGTCAACTGGCCAGACGGAACATTTGTTTTCACTGTGTCCGCTTCTGGAAGGCTGTGATTCTCGGAAGTGAGTAATGATACCTCTCTCAGGAACTCGGGTGTTTCTCCATCTGTTCAATGATGGCACCGGAAATGATTCCAATGTCAGTTGACGTTTTGTCTTGGTCTTATTCACGTTTCGTGTATGTATACCTGAAATTCTATGAGCTAAACAATTTATCTCCCTGAAATAGAGTACAACACCCCGGAAATAAGCCGTGCAGTATTGAACACTTGACGAACAGACATCTTTTCAATGTCAGTCATCGCCTGTGCTGCAAAGACAAGGCCATGATGAGTGAATCCATATGACTTCGGACGACGCTCAAGTTTGCCAGTTTTTAAGGAATGTGGCATCTGTTTCGATGACTAACATATCGATCGAATCTACTGCCACTGTTGTCTTGACTTGTTCAGTCTGCACAATTGTTTCGCGTTAACCACATTGTATGGGTTTTTCCCAGAAATCGAAATAAAAATCAGAAACTCCTTGGCAACGTTTTCAAGTTCTGTAAAACAGTGCATGTGCACTGGGTGACGCCGATGAACGTGCTGGGACATGTGCATGGCACAGGCTGATATAGACGTACAAATGACCCCCACCCCTGCAATAAATGCCAGCCTCGCCAATGGCCACAAACCTGTCTGCAGAGAAATGCTCCCAATTTGGTAAACCTTGTTCGGCACTGTTTGCTAATTTGGAATGAATGCCGATACTGATCCAAACGGAAGAGTGCCTCATCATTATACTGAATTTCTATTGTTTGGTTTGGGATGAGAAAAAAGGTCACATCCTGAATACTTTCGAGGCAGCAGAAGGTCCCTGTCTCCCTTGTGTGGTATATTTGTTCATCAATATTGATACTTTGCTATGGGGTGAACACGTGCCAAAGTTAAAGATATTCCCAGTGGTATGCGAGTGGTATGTAATACCGCATTTAAATATTATTTTTTTGGTATAGAAGCCAGCAAGTAAAATAAAAGGGTCAGTTATTTCTAAGTGAAGGAATAGTCAATAGTATGCCAGGGTTAATGGACGAGCTACTGGACATTCGTAACTAGATGGACGAGACCGTAGGCCGAGACCACTTAGTTGACGAATGGCCAGTCGCGAGTCCATTAACCGACTTAAAACACAGTTTTATAATACACAAGGGGAAATTATATTATTTATACAGATGAAAAATTCCGATAAATCTCGACAAATGAGACGTTTACGAACGTTTTTTTCTGGAAATAAATCGTCCTTGGCTGACAATAAAACACGTGAGTGGAATTTGTCGTTAACAGAACATATGTAGCACAATACCATGCGGTACAAATTTGTTAGAAAATAAACGTTAATATACGCAAACATAATAAAATATCTGTTGTGTGATGTACATACATGGAGCATAGTATATACGTAATATATACTGTCGACTCAATTACGTGTATCTCTATTTTGGGCATGTATGCATTTTAGGACAATTTTGACTCAATATCGTTGTTTCCAGAAGAACAGTAAATATATTAGTGGGGTCTCTATTGCTTCAATATGATAGGAACCCATTGCAAATTAGCAGGACACCTATATTGTCTACGAAATGAATTACGTGGTGTTAATAAGCAGTATGCAGTTGTTATCGTGGACGGGTGTAAGCAGCGAACTATTTTTTCTGATAGCGGTCCCCGCGGGAGTTCGTTGTGCATACACTGAGAGACATGGCCATTCTATATTTACTAACGTCGACTTGTGATATGATATAAAACATTTTATAAAGTGCTCATTTGGAGAAATATATGGTTGAGGTAGAACAAAGGATCTGGGTTTTAAAGGCACGTGAGGCCTTAGTTGTCGAAAATATTCATATTTGTTCCAATCACCGTGAACAGAAAAACATTAAAACGCATACAGTTTCGTTCATATATACCATGACCATCGCGTAAAAAGCATGTTATCATAAAGATTTACTATATTTCACCTAAGCAAGAGTCTGATTGTGTTACAGAAGACAGCACAATGCTGCTGGCTAATCACACACAAATGGCATAAACGCTCTTTATTAGTTCCATATCAGGAATTCACCCACAAAGAACGCTCTTTATGTTTACCATCATAATATAAACACACACCAGAAAAGTTACTTTTTATGCCTTTGTTTACATAACAATGGTAAAAAATATGACAATAACATACTGTTTATGCGATATTTCTTATTTGTATACGGACAAAGTCTGTCTACATTTTGTTGTTCTTTCTGTTTGTGGCGGATTTTTACGGGTGGAAATATTTTCACAGGATACCCACCGCCAAGGCCAACCGTACCTTTAAATGTACATATTAAACGGAAATGGCTCGTTCGAGCTTCCAAATGTCTTCGTAATTTTCACAGGTTGATAAATGCATGAAATGTTATTAGTTTCTGTTCCATGCCGTGCATATAGCTGTTTTGTGTTTGGGACCAAAATATCGCGTCCAAAGTTGTATTTTATATGACATCAGTGTCTTTCTGTGACATATAATGCTCGTAGAAAGGTAGTTTAAGTATTTATCGACCTATTTCGATTAAAAAACAAATATTATTACGTGTATTTTGGAGCCCAAACCGCCAATTTGCTTTAAATATTGGAATCAGAGTTATAGGCATCTTACAAGATCGAGACGTGAAGAGAAAGACGTTCATTATAAAATTAACAGACATTTTACAATATCAATTGTTAGAAAACTGAAAATAGCAAATGACTTTTCAAAAGATCACTTTCTGGCTCAATGGCTCAAGGTATGAACTTCAAGCCCATTTTGGTTCAGATTTCATGTTAAAATGTGGGGTCAATATAGGGTGTAGTCTGCATTTGCATTCCCACTGTATATTACCGTTTGAAAGGTACGGTTGGCCTTGGCGGTGGGTATCCTGTGAAAATATCTCCACCCGTCAAAAACCGCCACAAACAGAAAGAACATCAAAATGTAGACAGACTTTGTCCGTATACAAATAAGAAATATCGCATAAACAGTATGTTATTGTCATATATTTGACCATTGTTATGTAAACAAAAGCATAAAAAGTTACTTTTCTGGTGTTCGTTTATATTATGATGGTAAACATAAAGAGCGTTCTTTGTTGGTGAATTCCTGATATGGAACTAATAAAGAGCGTTTATGTCATTTGTGTGTGATTAGCCAGTAGCATTGTGCTGTCTTCTGTAACACAATCAGGCTCTAGATTAGGTAAACTATAGTAGGTTTATGATAACATGCTGTTTACGCGATGGTCATGGTATATATGAACGAAACTGTATGCGTTTTAATGTTTTTCAGTTTACTGTGTTTGGAACAAATATGAATATTTTCGACAATTAAGGCCTCCCGCGCCTTTGAATGGGACGATATGACAATTTTCACAGTGCGATAGGTGTGTTATGTGTAAATTCACTATTCTGACGCCTACATAAGCAACCAGTTAGGTATCGCGATGCGGCGATACAGCAGCTCATCTACATATGTATACATTGTGTGTGGGGGTTAAGCATGTCGCGATGTAACGTCCCATGTCTAATTACCCATGTAAGTGACCCGGTTACTGGATTCTCCCTTTTTTCAATATCGTCTTCCTGACCACTAAATGGTACACTGAAACGGATATTTCTTCCCTGGCCACGCAATAGAAATCTAAAGAATCTTGAACAATTCCCAACCAATGTAGTTAATGGATTCTTGTCACATATCGAAATATAAATGCAACAAATCATGATATTTATGGCATTCAATTCCATAAACTTTTTCAGACTCGAAGATATGTTCCATACATAATTTTAGTCACATTATGTGACGTAATCACGGTAATGGCAGCGAAACCCAAAACCTCCAGAGAAGTATGAAAATAGATCTCATAAGGAAAGAAAAACACAATTATAAAATAGGCGATGTATCAAAGATACAGTTCTACGAGTCAGAAAAAACAAGCCGATAGATAGATATCCTCCAAACAACCCAACATCCCCCGAGGCATTTTCGAGCACTGCCACACGTAAGAGAACCATCTTGTGCGCAAAGCAGACTCCCGAAAAGTCCAGCCAAAAGAAGATCAGAAATTAACCCTTTACCCAACAGAACGGCCCTGTGCCAATGCATTCTCTTATATATGCGAGTCGACCATAGATCGCCTCGCATATATAAGAGAATGCATTGGCTTAACACATTAAAAATTATTAAAGAATGTAAGAAAAAATGGTAAAAAGAAGATTTTTTTTAGGCCAATGCATTCTCTTATTCTATTATATATGCGAGGCGACCTATGGTCGACTCGCATATATAAGAGAATGCATTGGCACAGGGCATAACTGTAACTATCACAATGTGGTCAAGGAGCCGGTTCCAATGATATCCATATTTGTATGGTGTTATTGAGACAGACCGAAGATATTTTAGGCTGTTGAAGCTTTATTTGGCCGGTTTTGGCCGTTTTGTTGGGTAAATGGTTAAAGTGCTTTGCATTTGAGATGTCGCAACAACAAAAAAATTCTTCTTTGAAGACAAACAGTATGACAACCATCGTACCAGCATAGCTACTGAAATAATACATACTGTCAAAGAATTTTACCAACGTGATGACATGTCCCGTTAGGCTCCATGCGAACGAGACATACGCATAGTCAGGAATGGCTGTGAAAAACAAAGTTCAGAAACTACATCGTCAAATATCTATAATGGAAGTGTATATCCTGTTCAAAAGGAAAACCCAGTAATCAAGAGAGGCAAGTCATTTTTTTTTTAAACGCCGTCCACAAAATGTTCAATTAAGTTCTCATCTGCCAAGAAATGTGTGTGCCTGTCGATTTCATCGGCATTTGTTTCTGATGCTGAAAGAGCTGAACAGTTATGACAAGAACATTCCGTTGTACAAAGACAACATCACTCGATCACTTGTCTGCAGCTCATGTGACAAAGAGATCTGTTGGTTTAACAAATGTGACCTGTAAAAATTCAGCTTTATTTAAAACATTTCCTCTTGATTAAAACATGGATAAGCAACAGCAAGTGAAATGGTATCAATGGGAGAAAGTTGTAACAGATACAAATGAAAGGCTGAACAAAGTTGAGCACAAGGAAAGTATTACTACTCTATACAATGAGTTCTGCAGCTCTCTTTCATCATTCTTGGAACACCATTTTATAAAACAAACAAGAACAATTCTTCCAGACAACAACAGCTGAGATTCAAAGTAACCACGACATTGCAATGCTACAAATACATTTCTCCGAGAACTACTCAAGCTTTATATCAAGATGAAATTCAATCAGCTCATGGGGACAATAACCAAGTCACCGTTTTCACATGAGTTTTTGCATGGAACAGAATATAAATCTGCAGTGGTGGTTTCTGATACCAATCATGATAATCAGGCAGTTGTGGCTTCACTGGATTGCATGTTAACAAATATCATGGACGGTTGTGTTGCCACTATACATATACGGTTTGATGGACCATCAAATCAGTTCAAGAATAGACACATAGCCTCACTCATCGGAACATTGAAAGTTCTCCTCAACACTAACATTATTTGGAACTTCAGTGCAGCGTCTCACGCTAAAGGGCCTGTCGATGATATTAGTGGGACTATAAAGCGAACAGTTACCAACAACGTTTAGCAAAGGAAATCAATCGTTCAGGATTCGTTAGATTTCTATTCTGCGGCCAAGGATGAAACATCAGTTTCGGTATACCACGTTAGTGTTCAGAAAGTGGAGGTTGTCACCAGGGAACAGGGATTTGACGTGGTATTTGAGAAAGCACCGGCCAAATCTGCAATATTTACTGCGCATCAAGTTATTAATGCCAATTCCAATCTAGTAATGAACAATTATTGTGTTCAAGCAAACAGTTCGAAGCTCCGATACCGGGTCTCTAACTAGTAATACCGATACAGTCAGTCGGGAACTTAAAATTACATGTGGTTCATTTGTGATTATTCCATACAAATTTGAAACCAGCAGAGGTCTGATCAGCAAACGTCTACCGGTAGTTGTGACGACGAGTGTGAATGGTAACAATGTGTCGGTGACTTAGGCGAAAAGTCTTGGCGAGAAACGAGTGCAGATAAGCAGGACATAACTGCTCCCACAACCTGTCCTGAACCGGGACAGCTTTGAGGATGAAATATATGTGGACATGTTTACTGATTAGAATGAAAATCTTTGAAAACTGGCAATGTTAGTATTTAATATGGAGCTTGTAGTCATTTAGTGAATATATAGCATTAGTCTTTTCTACACTTTTAGAGAATATTCTAACCAGTTTTTTGTCTCAGGAGAATTTGCACTATTATAATAAATGCTTGCTCTCCAATTAATATAGCAGACATGACTATTACTGTCGCTTGATCTCATAAGTGTGTATGGCACCTGTATATATGGATTACTGTCGTTTTTCTGAAGACCACCTGAGATACATGTAGACCACCTGAGATACATGCAGTTGTAAGAGTTACACATCACATTGTCACAATATGTGAACACTGTATACATATCACTGAACTTATATACGTAAACACGTAGATGTCTACAAACTCCATACTAAGTTCAAGTTATCAGCTAATCTGCACCATGGGTTCCTGGAATGTGCTAACTATTTTGTGACTTGATTGTCTTGATTGTCAATACATTACAGTATTGATGTCAAAGTACTAGATTTACAAAACAAAAAAGTCAATAAATTGTCACGACGGAATCGCGCTATTACGCTTTATCGGCATTTTCGTATTTATTTCGGGAAAAAGTATTTTAACTTTATTCTAAAGTAATATTCAAGTTTATTTCATAGTTTTTGCCGCCAAAAACTATCGCGCGGCAAAAACTATCGCACGGTAAATTGTGCAAGGGTGTGGCCATTTTGCATGTGACGTAATATGTAGGCATTACCTGGGCCTCGTGTGAGAGTCCTTGACCATCAGTATTTCACACGCTCTGTGGAAACAAATAGCTCCATATAACTTTGCGAATAATTGTGCCATATCATTCACTTTCATCAATATCATATTAATGAATTCAGCGAAAGCTGTGAATTTCAACACTCAACACAAACCTTTGCGGAAAAGAAAGATTAATTTGGTTATTCTACAAGGAACAAGTATATTATCTTTTCCACAATTGAACCAGAAATGCTTTTATTAGATATCTATGGAGGAACAAGAGGTGTGAAATTATGGAAATATAAAAATTATTGTGCTCGATGCAATAGCTATGTAGTGAAATCCAAGTGTAAAAAAATTGATAGCGTTTTTGTTAGAACGGACTTGCTGAAAGTGCCATGTTTTTATATTATGTCAAGTTATGTGTGCTCGTTCAGAAAGTGAACTAGAAACAGGTTTCTGATCAATATTAACCCTTGTTTCCAGTATAAATCCAAGATGGCCGCCAAATTCAATCATTATTTCACCATGACGTTCCAACTGGTATCAAATTTAAGGCACATGCCTAATAAAGGCGTCATTCCATTGTCATATTGTGAAGGTAGAAGCAACCCGGGCCGACCAAATTTGAGATTTATGCATTTTGGATCAAAAACATGAAATTTTGTCATAAAATCATTCTCGTTTCAATTATTTCGGACTAATAAACGGACAATTTCTCAAAACTGTTTCAGTGTAGATCAAAGGTTAATATCTTAAATATGTGCAAATAACACATACAACATCTGGGACAAATTCGTTACCATATTTTAGAAATGTTGGATTATGTTACCCCTCACCCCAAAAATTATGAATTTTCTTTGTTTGATACACATCAAATAGCCCATGAGTGAGAGTCTATAAAGGACACTATTCAATCGCGTTTCAAAATACTGTAATGGCAATTACATACACAATGACCAAAGTTGAAATTTACTAATTTTGCGATTAAAACATATGTAATTTTGTAAGAAAGTCCTCGTCATTTCAAATATTTTGGTCCAATAAATAATCATTTACTCATAGGATGTTTGCGATAATTCACAATGTTTGGTCTTATACGCTTTGAACATATACTGAAAACAATTATACATTTTATGTGGCTAATATGTAACAGCGTTTCAGAAAATGTTTATGTAACCCCTCACCCATAAAATCACGAAAATGTGACTTTGTTGTGAGGATTCAATAAATCTTTGGTTAAATCTTATAAAGTGAGTTTGTCGATCGCAGTTCGTCATAAATCATAATGTAACAACCTCATTGTCAGTATACTGTTGAAAGTTACAATTGTATGCCTAATAACAATTACATTTGATGGTAAAATATCCATCATTTCAAATATTTTCAACCAATATAAGAGCAATTTCTCAAACATTTCCAAGATACTATCAAATATGCTGTCTTAAAAGTTTGTAAAATGAATGTCGAATACAACACACATAAAGGTGTAACCATGTCATGTCTTGGTGAAATGGAATACAGTTCAAAAAATCTACTATACCATCAATAGATATATTTGAAGGTATTTTCCCAATATTAACCCTTTGAACCCGTAACACCGATATTTAGGTGCAAACGAACCGTGACTATATCCCGTAACACCGATATTTCGGTGCAGCGACGACATGATTCGGTAGCAAATTTATATATAGTAATACGAGCGTCAGACCCACTGATTTATATTTAAATTGCCACCACATATGTCAGCGGCGCCCATGGTGCGTATGGAATGGTTGACCGCTAGTATCGGGTAGAAATATATGCGCATGCGCATAGCATATAATCTACAAAAACATACGATATTTTAAGCGAACTTTGCCGCTATATTTACGGCATATAATTTCGTGTTCCCCGTGTGTGTACAGAACAGACATAATTTAGACAAACAATTTCAGTTTAAATTACCCTCGCGTATATTAACCAGTGTTCTGCTACATATGGGGAAGGGTCTATCGCATATGAAGTTGATTTATTCGCGCATGCGCAGACTAGCGCAATGACAAATAAATGGTTTATAACGTACTTATACACGACATACCCACTAATATATATATTTAAATTGACCTATTGAAGTCAGCGCTGGCAAAGGTGTCTATATGGATTGGCTGCCCGCTAGAAACGGCTAGGAAAATATGCGCATGGGCTCAGGCTATAATTCATTTTTTTAAATGCGTTTAAGTGAAATGTGGCGCTATATATGACATTTTGTTGCATGTTTCACATGTGAGTACAGAAGACACAATCTAGACAGCTTACTTGAACAATGGGGCCACGATATGTTACGGGAAATTACGTTGTTTCTGGTCTCTGTAATATCAATCTCTGCTGTGCCACATGCAGCAAAAAGTCTATCGCATATCAAGTTGACTTACTCGCGCATGGTCAGGTATATCTTAATTTCACATTAGGATATTGGTTGCATCGAAACGCAATTCGCTGATGTATAATTACAACGTTATAAGCTAGAATTCGTTTATCCTGCAAATGTCGGGTAGATGCCTAGTAACCGTTTCTAAGGCGAGATCGGGTGGCAAAGTCTCCCGATCTTATAATGATCAGTGGTCCGTGCATGCATATATCATGCCTGCACAGTTTCAGGTAGGTGTCCCCTTTCAACATAACCAACACCATGCATGCGACTAGACACTGTCTAAATTAAGGCAAAACATACCACTGAATGGTTAGTGCAATTATGTCATTCGATCAGTTGTGGTATTTGCTTAGCAACCGTTACTACCCTTAAATGGGATATTTGGTTCACTATTATGGTCGGGTATATCTCAAATTTCACGTTAGGGTAGTACCTGCATCAAAAAACGCAATCACTGAGGTTGAATTACGACGCTATACGCTATATTTACATTTTCCAGTCAATTCCGGGTAGTTGCCTAGCAACCGTTACCAAGGAGTTGCCGCGAGGCAAAGTCTCGCGATCTTATAATGATCGCTGATCCATGGGGGCCAAACCTGTAAAGTTTCAGACCGGTGTCGCAATTTGAACATAATCAACACCATGCTACTAGACACTGTCTAATTTAAGCGGACATACCACTGGGAGCCCCGGGTCAGGGTGTCGATCACTGTGGGGCGCCAGGGTTCAAAGGGTTAACTTATGTAATCTAGCATACAAGAGGGCTGTGCATATATAGACATGTATTTCATTTCAGATCATAAGCTTGGCCTACTTAATTTTAGTCACTATATATGGCTCAATACTGCTAAAAAAATCTGTCTGAGATGTACTAAACGAATATCAAATAACTTTATCCATAAACTATTTTGTATTATTGTCATGGCCCTTAATGTAAAAGGTAGGGCGGGTCTTGGCTCCCAAATCTATGCAAATTTATGTTTTCATCCTCCTGATAAGAATTTATCAGATTCCAAACCTGTTTTTATTTCATTAATTGTATCTCACCATATTGAACTAAGTTTGGCCACAATTGACACAGAACATTCTCAGAAATTGATGACCATAAATGGATATTTTGAGGTAGGGCAAGTGTTGATCTATGAGTAAGGCAAGGGAAACTTGGTCTCCTTGCCTTTAGTCAATCTGCATGTGGCTCAAAACTTGTAAAGAACTGTTTGAGATGTGGTTCTAAAGGAATATCAAATAATTGAGTCCATAAATTAGTTTGTATTATTGCCATGACCCTTAGTGTAAAAGTTAAGGCATCTCTCAGCTTATGATTGTTACTGCCTTTAGTTAACTCATTATACTCAATATACTCATTATAAGAGACAAGGAAACAGTCTGATATCAAGTTTCTAATTAAAATAGCAATATATTAGACATATCCGACGAATAATAACACGCTATCACTTTTAGACTATTAATATGTGTGCTATAGCAATATATTAGACATATCCGACGAATAATAACACGCTACACTTTTAGACTATTAATATGTATGCTATAGCAATATATTAGACATATCCGACGAATAATAACACGCTACACTTTTAGACTATTAATATGTATGCTATAGGCAGTGAGAAGCAACCACGTTATTGGACGCATTGTATATTATTTTGACATGTCTACCAGATGTTTACAATTTGACATAGGGCAGACATGTCTGTTGCTCCCGTCGGGAGCTTACCGTCCCTCAGTTATTTGGTGGCACCATATGTCGTCATAATTTGGAAGTGCGTTGGTATTGTCATAAATACATTTGTAAATTGTAGACGATAACTTTCATATTTCATCAACTAGTTTTTAATTTTTAAAACCTGATTTTCAGAATTTAAAATGTAGTTACAAGTTTCACCAATGAGGTTGATAGACACGTGATACTGTTTATAAAAACTACCGGTATTATATTTAAGTTTTAATTATTTAAAGTTGCTGTATAATTTTAATTTTCTCAATTAGAACTTAGAAATAGGGAATTTTACATTTGAAAATAGCATTTCACATTCTACAATATACAAGTTAGAACTAATTTCTGTCATTTGACAATTTAAAATAACTTTTACTTTCTACAATATACAAGTTAGCACAAAATTCTGGCATTTGACAAATTGACAATAGCATTATATAAGTTAGCACTTGTAATTGTGACCCTAATTACCCTCCATATCTGTCATGTACATCACCTTATCATCACCTATAACGTGATATGATGCTTTACTTGTCAGTAATTCATATAGTTCAAGCTTATTGTCAGAATCACGGAGCCATTTTTTTCGGAATCTTAGTTAATTGGCCACCAACGTATCGTCCAAAATGTGTACCACGATTCTTACGAGTGCTGCCTTTTGTGCTGCTTTCAAAACACCTGTCCCACACAGCCTATATGACATTCACACTAGTTCGTAGAGTAGAAACTTTATTAGTGACTGTGGAATCAAAAGTAGATCCTATCGCAGGTACAATTATATGCACAAGAGCGCCTCCATAGACTATCTTGCACGTACATCCCATATTTTATTTCTGGTAGTAGTGTGTTCGAACAACATTGGGCAGTTCAAAAAACCCGAAATCGCATCTCTGCTATTCCAATCGATCAAGTGCATGAACAAGAGAACATCAGATAGAAGGAAACGCAGTGTTGATGAGTTTAACAGAGCCCATCAACAATAATGAGATGGCTAGTTGTTCCCCCCAAACCAATTGCGTGATGGGGATCCAGACGTGCATTTCTCTCATGAGAATCAGCTATTTCTCCCTGCCTTATCAACAGGATGTAAATTCAAGAAGGGGGCAAAATCTGATTTGTTGGGATGTATCTGGCAAGCAACTTGAGATATACCAGACCCACCAAAAATGTTCAGTACAAGATAATCGATGGAGGGGTTCTTGTGCATACGATTGTACCTGCGATAGGATCTACTTTTGATGATAACGCACAGCCACTAATGAAGTTTCTACTCTACGAACAATGAAATGTTAATGACATATATATTGTGTGTAACAGGTATTTTGAAGGCAGCACAAAAGGCAGCACTCATGATAAATTGATAATCGGGTACAGGTCTTGGATGAAAAGTTGGTGCCCAAACTCAGATTCTGAAAAAATGGAACGACTTCCTCCGTGATTCTGACAATAAGCTTGAACTATTTGAATTCCTGACAATTAAAGCATCAGAACATGTTACGTGTGATGATAAAGTGATAAAAAATATCTACATGACAAGATTCGTCAACTCTATTTTGGACTGTTGACACAGCTGTCCTGGTAATTCTCTCTCAGTGGACTGTTGACACAGCTGTCCTGGTAATTCTCTCTCAGTTTTCAAAGTTTACCGATGCTAACAGTGGTGCTGATATATGGGTTTCTCTAGGAACAGGCAAAACGAAAAACTTAACCACGTCAACAGCACATTTTACGCTCTGGGTCGACAAGTGTTTATCTCTACACATTTTGCATTCAATATCTGGTTGTGATACGACTTCCTTCCGTGTCAGGTTAAACATTTTTGGATGGTATGGAAATATTACCCCTCGATCACAGATACATTTCTTCTATTGGCGAATCAACCTTTTATTCAACTAGAGTCTCCTCGGATATTTCCAAAGAACTCGAACGTTTCATTATCATTACGTATAATAAAGGTTGTCAAAAATTTCTGATTAACGAGGCACGAAGAGAATTCTCCAAAACTTGTCGCTCAATAGAAGGTCTTCCGCCCACACAAGGGGTTTTAATACAGCTTGTGAAACAGCCGTCTACCAGGCACGATTGTGGTACACTTGTCATGACAAGGTGCAGCTGTGTGTTCAGAACTCATTAAGTGTTGTTGCAAATTCTAAACTTGTAAAAGATGCAATGTGCAAAAGATGGTTTACCACGCAGAGTTATGTTGATGTAATTATGATATTAAGAATGCCTAAAATATTTGTTCACTGTATAAACACTGACAGGCACCGGTGATTATAACATGACAATCCATGAGTTGCTATCTATTGGCTGGTTTGATCAGACTGTGAACATTATAGTTATAGAACATTAACAAACATGAATTTAAGAACGCAGTATAAACAAAGATGGGCCATCTTTGTTTTGTATTATTGATGGACAAATTAAAGTTATGATTTGAAATATTCCCCTCTTGTATGCTAGATTAGATAAGTCAATGATATTGGGTCAATACCTTCAATTATATCTATTGACTATAATAGGTGTTATTATTTTCATTCTATTTTACCAATACATGACATATATGAACCTTTAAATGTGTTGTATTCGACATTCATTTTCAAAACTTTTAAGACCGCATATTGTATATTATCTTGGGGAATGTTTGAGAAATTGCCCTTATATTGGTTGAAAATATTTGAAATGATGGGTATTTTACCATCAAATATGTTATTATGCATACAATTGTAAATTTCAACAGTATACTGACAATGAGGTTGTTACATTATGATATATGACGAACTGCGATTGACAAACTAACTTTATAACCACATATTAACCACATAAAATGCATTCATTGTTTTCAGTATATATGTCCAAAACATATAAGACCAAACATTTTCAACTATCGCAAATATCCTACTTGTAAATTACCATTTGTTTAGTGTAAATTTGAACTTTAGTCATTATGTATGTAATTGCCATTACAGTATTTAGAAATGTGATCGAATAGTTTCCTGTATAGAATATCATCCATGTTCTATCGGATGTTTATGACAAAAACAATTCATGATTTTTGGGGTGAGGGGAAACATAATCCAAAATTTCAAAATATGGTTACAAATTTGTCCCAGACGTTATATGAGTTATTTGCAGTATACATTCCCAAATTTTAAAGATCTTCACTGAAACAGTTTTGTGAAATTATCCGTTTATTATTCCGAAATGAAAAACATAAAAAAAATTGTCCAAAAAGTCATAAATTTCAAATATGGTCAGGCTGTGTTGCTACTATCTTCAAAATATGACAATGACGGGTGGAATGACGCCTTTATTAGGCATGTGCCTTTATTTTTATACCAGTTGGAATGTCATGGTGAAATAATGATTGAATTTGGTGGCCGTCTTGGATTTATACTGTGAACAAGGGTTACTATTGATCAGAAACCCGTTTCTAATTCACTTTCTGAAAGAGCACACATAACTTGACATAATATAAAAAAAATGGCACTTTTGGCCAGTCCTTTCCAACAAAAACGCCAAGTCACTCTACTGCTTTGTCATTTGTTGAGCATATGACACCGGAACCAGACCGGGCAGGCGTGTTTCCCTCCGAACTTCTTAGCACTGAACGAATTATCAACACCCGTTTGATGGCTCCGGGTGACAGCTCACAGCGGCGAATCTAGCACCTGCATAGTGACGCGACCTTTGATACAATGCTAATCGATGACATCCCGGTGAGAAGTTTTATTTCCATAATCCCTTTGCACTGTTAATATCTCGACACCTTTTGAATCAGCTTTGGCTTCTAGGTTTTCTCATTTATTTCAACAATGCACTCTTGATCTGACAGCTACTTCTAAACTCAAAATAAAACTCCCACCAGTATTCAAACTCAAAATATCCTCTGGCAGGGAGTGGAGCGAACCAGTCGTGATTGCTTCGGCTCTATTAGTTCCTATGCTGGTATCCAGAGATCTCAGGACAGGCACGTCAATGCCAAAGCCTCCCACCGTCGTATGAAGACCAAGGGAGAGCCTCCGAGGAAGAAGACACCATCCAGACGGAGAAGGGACGCCGCCAGACGTGCGAAGTGGAAGAAGAGAGTGGGGGTGACCGTTGATCTGCCGATCGCCCCTCCCCGTGTGGTTCAGCCGTCCAGCGTCACAGTCGGTAGGTCGGAGTTGTCTGAGAGACGCCCAGACGACCCGACCTGTATGGAGACAGGCGACA
Organism: Siphonodentalium dalli; assembly: GCA_032622095.1. Classification (NCBI taxonomy): domain Eukaryota; kingdom Metazoa; phylum Mollusca; class Scaphopoda; order Gadilida; family Siphonodentaliidae; genus Siphonodentalium; species Siphonodentalium dalli. The sequence goes on along the minus strand of CP136062.1, from coordinate 191,891,084 downwards.
TTGCACACCAGCTAGCAGGGACTCCGTTGATCTGCCGGAGGTCCCTGCTGTCGTCGTCGAGGCGAGCGGAGACAGGGACGTGGACACCACCCCAGATGTTGCTGCCGCCAGCTTTGACTTGGAGTTGGACTGTCTTCCACCTCGGACACCGGAGTTTCATCTGATCCCGGTGTCCCCCAGCTCCACCACCACCAACAACAACTATTTTGAAGATGAGGATGAAAAAGAACAACAGAGAGCCATGCATCAAGCAATAGCTGAGCAACAAGAAAGAATTGACAAGACTTTAGCAGAGTCCAGCAGAGTGCTCCGCGAGTCCAACAGAGTGATCCGAATGTCCAACATCCCGGTCAAGAGTACCCAACACCGATCAACAATCAAAGGCGCAATCAATATCCTAAACCAATTGTAACGCCCGTAGCCAGCCGTAGACAAATATACGGGCGGCGTTGGCGGTGGGTATGCGGTTAAAATATTCACCTCCGTCAAAAAACCACCATAAACAGAAGGAATAGTAAGATATAGACAGACTTTGTTCTTATGCCAATCAGAAATATGGCATAAACAGTATGTTATTGTAAATTTCCCCCCTTTGTTATGTAAACAAAAGCAAAAAAACGTGACGTTACCTTATTTTAAGTCTTATTTTAAGTCTTCAGTAACCGTTCTTGTTATTCAGCTCTATTTGTAAATCTTACCTGGTAAACTTCTTTGCCTTCAACATTTTCTTGTCACAGTGCTCGACAAACACTCGAGGCCTGTCGGTCAGCCACTCGGGGATGGAGTTGACATACAAACTTCTCTGGCTGGAATATTTTGTGTTCTCATCTATGTACCTTTAAAAAGACAAATTTACAAGTAACTAGTTGATTGGTATTTCACACCATATAATTACACCCACTGCATTCCCTATAGTAAATTACCGTTGAGTTTATCAAAGCTAATGTAACTATATCGGATAATTACATTAGGTCGAGATTTTATCAGTGGAACAAAAACGACCCAAAAGTACTTGCGCGCAATGATATTTGCCAATAAAAGTAATAAATAAATATCCAAATAAAGACAATGCCCCAATTAAATAAACATTCCCAAGCTGTTTGCATAGTATAAATTTGGTCGTATTTGCGACATTTCGACCCAGTCCCCTAGATCATGCCATGAATCTCTACTCTGGCTGACGCCCGTGTCTACGACGTCAGCCATAGTAGAGTTTCATGGCATGATCTACCAGTCCCCGTGAGAAAACCACAACTGATTTTTACCCATTCGTCCCATGCAGCATGTTTCTTCGCCGCGTTTCAGTGTAATGATATATTGCAAAGTGTTACGAAGTGTAAGTTGTAACCGGTTGGTGTTACAAATAATATAAAGTCCCCATAAGAAAACCGCAGCATATTTTATAAACTCATCTCAATTCAGCGATATGCTACAAAATGTTATGAAGGGTTACGTAAATTATTTCTGAGATCCACAGAGACCGCTCGTAGACAGTTGTTACAAATGATATAAAGTCCATGTGAGAGAGAACCGCATTATATTTTTTTCATATCATCCGAGTGTAGCGATAAGTTATGTTACAAAGTTTTACGAAGCATTACGTTATGTGATTTCTGAGATCCGCAGAGACCGCTCGTTGATGGGTGTATGCAAATGATGTTTTTGATAAATAAATCATCTTGAAATTACTTAGATACCATGATAGTTTATTCTTCTGAAAACTTGTTTTGTGTACCGGCATACAACTGTGGAGCGAAAAATCGAAATAGAAAAATATTTGGCTCAAAGCCGCCAGATAGGAGATTTCCTATAAGAATATGTTCACTAAACTTAGTGATTATCGCCTAATTTTGTCCCAGCTTTTATTCAATCAATAAATTTAGGATTAGAGTTAGGGGTTGGGGTTAGGAGGTTTAGGGTTAGGGTTACCTGTTGAATGACATAATTTCAGTATCAAATGTATGGCAATGGCTACTTCATTCGAATAACATTTTGAATACGGGGGTATTTCTTAGTCCCATCTGGGACAAGCCCATCTCTAGTTATTTTCTGAATCTTCATATCATGGAAGTATTCCTTCAATAGGATGTCCACTATGAAGCTGACACAGTAACCAGTCCTCGTTTCTAGGTAGTCATACTTCAGCTTTCCATTTAATCTTTCCACACAATTATATGTCCCAATCCTTTCCAAGCATTCCTTGCGATACACCCAAATCCATCTTTGCGTTGAAAAATTGTGATATTTGGGCCTTGGTTAAATAATCTTATGTAAATATCCTCATTGTCTTTTTTGGCAGAAAATAGTAACTAATTTGATTAATTATTGGTACATTGTCCAGGCCTTAAGATTCGACAAGAATAACTTTTCAATTTTCAATGTTTTATGACTAACTTGATTCAGCATTTGATTCTTGTAAAATTAAATGTATTTTAAGCCCTCTTGTCCCTTGTGTAATTTCAAATAGTAACACTTAATTTCAATAATTTTAGTCGATCACATAAAATGAATCTGTTAGAACAAGAACAAAATTGAATCACCACATTTCGCTTCAATTCTCAGAATCCTGAATGACTATAAACAACTCAATTGACCATGGCCTTGTTTTTTAACAAAGTAATAAACCACACAACTCGCATGAATGTTGGGTGAATATTGAAATTTTATGCAGAGGTCTTGGACAAAGTCTACTCTGTCAACAGCAGCTTGGGATATCTATAGAAATGTTAATATTTTATATGGAAGTGGATGCATATATTGCCACATACCGGTAGGAGTATATACAAGTAGAGTCGAATGTGAACTATTACATCTGAAGTCGTTCTATTGCCGGTTGTTTATTTTAAAAAAAAACTCAATATGACATATACTAGGGTGACAACTGACAAGTCCCAGTCTTGACAGTCCGGTGAACATATCCAGTCATTGACTCTTGTTTTAATAAAATAAAATATTTTAACCTGCCTCCAGACCCTAATTTTTTCAAGCCTGTTAGCGTAAACCAAGGTAATTTTTCAATTAAAACAAATTGAATGCGCGTTTCCCGTAACGAGCCCAAAAAAATAGGGGCGGGCGGTAGGCTTTTCATTTCATTTATTATGGTCTCGTGTGGGCCATGCCTAACCACCATCAAACACCATACAATGACCCAGTGCAACCAACAAATTGGTGATAAAACTGATATATTGAGTGGAAACATAAAACGGATAACGGTAAACAGTTTACTAAATTTACTTTAATAAACCAGAATGCGGGTTTATATAAATATATCAAAGATATCGTTTATCTCGCGAGGTGAATCGGATAGAATAGGGGGTTTTGAAGACGGGCCGGTCTGGTTACGGGAAATACGCATTCAATTTGTTTTGGCTTTATGTCAAACCTCTTTGCAACTCATCCATTTTGACGAGAACCATGATCGAAAATTCTCATTTTCTCGCCATTCTTCCGAATCCTCCAATTGCTTCTGGGCTTCCGTTAGTGCTTCCGGTGTTGATGCACATGCAATACCCCTCAGAAGCGTTAGAACGATCTCTTGTCACTCATATTGTTTTTTCATTTGGTGAGCCATCTGCTCCAAGCTTGCTCTCCGGGAAAATCAGAGAACTTTTGTCCCTGAAAAAATATGTATATAGAGGGAAAAAAATTTTTTTATGGAGTTATTGACCTTTTTCGACTTTTATAATTTTCTGTATGAGGGTACCTTCGTGGTGTAATCAACTTCTCCTACAGTTTTGAAACTTCAGAATATTGTTACCCATATATCGGAGATGTGCAACATGTATATAGATGACGGATTTTATTTTTTTTATGGAGTTTCTTTAACAAAGCGGCATAGATTTGCCACGTTTTCGGGGGACGCTGTTGTCTGCTGACCTTTTATTTGTATTGTTGATCGATTATTACACACATCCAAAGCAATAAGTCAAATACGTTTCTTCTTATTTACCTCTTCTCATAACTGGGTTTTCCTTATCACACTCTTCATCTGTATATATTTTGATTAATTACCCTTATACTCTTGAACCAAGGTTATCAATGAACACTGTATTTGGTAGTTTTCAGAGTCCCAGTCCTGTCAGTCATTACATTTACAGTCTGGTGAGTGACTCGGTCATTGACTGTCTTGTTATGTGTACCCATACATCCGGATTGACCACTCATTGCAGGGCTTATATTTCGGCGAGAATCCAAATCTAGATTCTCGTAAATATTCTCGAAAATTACCCTGGATTCTCGCGAAAAACTATGTTTGGATTCTCGCAAAATCAGATGAAATATATGCCCTGCATTGTTCGTATTTCCGTCCATGGACAATTGATGCATAAATCGATAACTGAAACATTTTATATCCGGTTGTTACCAATTTGTTTATATAGGTTTCTCGGTCCAAAAGTTGGATTATTGATTTGATCCCATTTGTTTGAAGAGTCGAGATAATGGGTTGCAGCCAGGAAATATACAAATTGAATACATACATGTATATGACCACACGGTAGTCAAAATATCACAAGTACAGATTCGAGCGCCTCCAAGCAGGTGTGAAAAATAAAATTAATTCACATTTCAATCAAGATGTGCTTACATGATCTATTACCATTCGCTGTTTACAACTCATTTGATAAAATATTATCTATTTATTTATTTAATATGATGCGGGTTGTATTCTGTATATCTTACCTGTAAACACACTCTCACATGCTGCAATCTCTTGCTCACAAAAGCCTGTTATGAAATGTTTGGGTTCCCAACCCTCGTTCCATTCTGGAGCAATTTCAATGCATTTGAGATGAAGAGGCAAGTTTCATCTAGAATGAAGGCAGCCACTACCACATACAAAACATTCGTTTTCACCGCAACAAAAAATAATGGCAATGCATATTTTGTTGTCTTATAGGTTGTGTCTAATAGGCACACATTCCCACCATATTTTTTTATCATTTTCTTCTGCCATTCCGATTGGTAGACAAATGTGAAATGGTCTCCATTTGTGTCATCATATGCTCTGAAGATTGAAAAAAATATAATCTCTCATTTTATTTTATATATACGCTCTACACTGTGAAGGGTGGTTATTTGAGAACTTGACTTGAAATAAAAATATTTTTCACTCAAGAATAATAATTTAGAACACTGCTCTCATACATGTATGTATTGTGAGCATTTAAACCTCCGTAATATTAAAAGGCTCAATATCCCACTTTGTTCATTTAAAAGAAAATTAAAATGGACTGAAAATATTTCAGTGCAATTTCAACCTGGTTGAAATTAATGTAATGTCAGCCATCCATATTTGGCTGCAACCTGGCACAAGACACCGCAGTAAGATTTTTGTCCACCGAAAAATTAATTTTCGGGGGACTATAGAAATGAGGTCCGTTCGTTCGTCCGTCAGTCACACGTTTGAGTATATTCATGGTGTAATAACTCCTACAGTTTTCATCATAGAGATTTGAAACTTCAGAATATTGTTGCCCATATATTGAAGATGTGCAACATGTATATAGATGGCGGAAAAATTATTTTTTGACAAAGTTATTAACCCTTTTCTTTTAATTTCTTTAACAAAGCGGCATCCACTTGCCACGTTTTCGGGGGACACTGTGGTCTGCTGACGCTTCATTTCCTTCTTTATGTGATTTTTTATTGTCACCTTCTTTGGATTGAACCGTCTGTTCATTTCAGATGGGCTCTCCTCAAAATGTTCCGTCACATTGTTTCAGCATGGCCTGAAATTTAAATTATTGTAATGGTTACAGGTACACAGAAGTCTGTTAGTATTGTTAATGATTCATATAAAAGTTTATTGGCATTTATGTCAAAGCCGAAATGTAAAGTCCTCTGTATATACTGGTATATGGATTACTAGCAAGCATGCATTGGATGGCTTTTATGTAAACTTTTTGTTCTCATGCCTTAATACCATCAAATAAATTTCAATTACCGATTATCAATTTATCGTTGTGTACCCATACCATGGTATGGTACACATACCGGTAGTGTCGACATCTGGATTGACCACTTTACGCATAATGCGATAACTCTTTAACATTTTCTATCTGATCAGAACCAAATTTTGTATATGGGTTTCTGAGCCCAAAAATACAGATAATAGTTTAAATATGGGTTAGACAGCGTTATGGCACTTTTTCGACTTAGAATTCACACACAAGTTATGGCAGTTTTATGTGGGAAAAAAATTGATTGAACTCCTTTCTCAATTACATTTTTTTTTTTTTACAATTTCATTTATACATGTATTCATTATAATTTATACCCCCCAAGTTGTGGGGGGGGTATCAGTTTAGCCGTCTGTCCGTCCGTGGATATAAACCTAGCATTTTTTTTATGTTGGTCTGTGTTTATATTTATATTACCTGAAGTTTTCCAGTAACCATTCTTAACATACTCCCGTATCTTGGATGACAATTCATCGTCGATTGGCTGAGAGAGGAGATTAATCTGTGGGAAAAAACATAATCATTATGGTTTGAAATGAGTTAAATATCTGCTCACAAAAGCATGCAATCTCGAGATGGGACCACCTCCTACCATGAAATATATTAGTGAAGAATAAGTATAAACAAAGAAATATATTCCCTGCCTTGTTTGTTTGATATGATAAAGTTCGCTGTCAGAATGGGTCAGAATATCAATTTTGCATCACAGAATTTCTCCCAGCTAATTATTTCAATGTTATTGGAGTTATCAGCTCACAAAAAGCATACAATCTCGGGACAACTCCCTACTGTGCAGTACATTATTGAGGAACAAGTCTGAACAAGAATGTATATTCGAGATTTCAAATAGCCTTTTTGTGAAGAAAATACAGATAAAAGTGAAATTTGTAAAGGCATATTGAAATGGTTTATTTCTCATGCAGCTGATAGTAATTTGCAGTGAACTCTCAGTTGAAATTAATTCCATGAAATTCCAATTCTAACAATAGCTCCCTTTCCTGTCCCACTAGTAGCACAGGTTCCCAGAACAAAAATTGACCCTATCCCCAATAGTATTTAATTATATAGGATTAAGTGCTATTGGGGTGGGGTCAATTTTTGTTCTGGGGACCTGTGACTAGTAGGTAATCTTACGAAAGATAAGATTAGTTCAATAATTGGATGAACCAACTTGTGAAAACAGAAGAGAATTGAACTTTTTAAGTGTTTATCTTACATTTGATTGAATTCATGCCTAGCCAAATATGGAAATATTAAAGATGCTCTATCTCTTCTGATAATGAGTTTAATATTTTTTGCTGGGTTTGAAATAATAAATAAGAATTGAAGACCTCTGTCCAGATAAACTTCTATCAATTAATATTGATTTTATTTTGAATTTGCTGGTAAAATATATATGGAATCAATTTGGTATGTTTGTTCGGAGAGAGTCATATGAGACAAACTCTATCTAAAAGAATAAAAATAGTAATGATGAAATGTACCAGTAGATTATTGGATTATATTATTTTAAATGTTGATATAAAATAATTATTAATTGATAGAAGCATTTTCGAACAGGTATCCTTGACTCAAATTTATTATTTTATGCTGCTTTGACAAGTGTCATAATCAACATTTACGTTTTTTGCATACAGTTTTTAATTTCATTGGTCTTGATGGTAATTCGGCAGCAATTTTTTTCGTCACTTTCTTGAAACGACTCTGATGGAATTTCACAGCTTCTTCCTTACTGATCCTTGTCCGGGTACTACAAAGTGATGGAGGAACTTTCAGGCTAAACTTGGCATTCTTTTTGTTTTGAAAAAGAGCCAGCACCTCTTTTACACAGTCATCCACATAATCTGAAAAGCAATCTTATTGTATAATTGTTTTGCAATTGGATCCTCAAAGTGATTTGTCAACAATCTGTATTTTAGCTACTTGACAACTAAAAACTGAAAGATACTTCATTAAGTTGTAGTGTACACGCATCTGGAAAATCCCAAGGAAATCTGAAACTTGCAGATACAATGTTATATTCTGTTCGACTTGGAAGAATATAGAAGCTACTTGGAAGAATATAGAAGCTAATTCTGGTGCAGTGTATGTTCGTTCGGAGCGAGTCATATGGGACAAACTCTATCTAAAAGAATAAAAATAGTAATGATGAAATGTACCACTAGATTATTGCATTATATTATTTTAAATGTTGATATAAAATAATTATTAATTGATAGAAGCATTTTCGAACAGGTATCCTTGACTCAAATTTATTATTTTATGCTGTTTTGACAAGTGTCATAATCAACATTTACGTTTTTTGCATAGTTTTTAATTTCATTGGTCTTGATGGTAATTCGGCAGCAATTTTTTTCGTCACTTTCTTGAAACGACTCTGATGGAGTTTCACAGCTTCTTCCTTACTGATCCTTGTCCGGGTACTACAAAGTGATGGAGGAACTTTCAGGCTAAACTTGGCATTCTTTTTGTTTTGAAAAAGAGCCAGCACCTTTTTTACACAGTCATCCACATAATCTGAAAAGCAATCTTATTGTATAATTGTTTTGCAATTGGATCCTCAAAGTGATTTGTCAACTTGTTTTGAAAAAAATCTGTATTTTAGCTACTTGACCCTGACTTGACAACTAAAATCTGAAAGATACTTCATTAAGTTGTAGTGTACACGCATCTGGAAAATCCCAAGGAAATCTGAAACTTGCAGATACAATGTTATATTCTGTTCGACTTGGAAGAATATAGAAGCTACTTGGAAGAATATAGAAGCTAATTCTGGTGCAGTGTTGTACCAAATGATAGCCTACAATTGCCCCACAAAGCTTACTTACTGTATGTTGAAGACTCCATTATCGCATTTAATGTATGACCATCCTTGAACTTTGGATATGATATCGTCCACCTTAAATTGCCGTCCTGCGTCCATGCCTGCATCCTTGAGGAATTTTCATTGTAATGAAGCGCTGCTATCATCGTTCTGAAATAACAGTTCAACAATTTGTATGCTACATTATTTTTATATGACATTCAAAAGCCACATGTTTATGGTCTGACTTCATATATTCATCCATGAATGTTGTTGGTTGAAACAATTTATATTTTAGAATCTTCCAACTCTATACTTGCTGAAGGATTCCTTCTCGTTCATTTTAGAATAGCTAATAATGCACACAAACATCCTCAGTCTGTATGTTGAACTTACTATCTGAATATCCTTAGAAAATAAAAAAAAACACCACAGGCTGTATATAATACCAGCTAATACCCTTTATTCTGATGTGTGTATTTATAAATGCATGGGAACATGTATGCATGAGGAAATGGATGTAGTTTATATTAAATCATATTACTCACCTGGATCTCATTCCAGCATAGGAGAAATGAAGCCGTTTGGGTGCGTAGTGGTTCAACAATCCATTGAAGTTTTCCAGTCGACTTGTTTGGCCATAAGGTGACATTTTTTTTACTTGATTTACAATACGTGTCTTTGACAGCAGCGCCTCCAACTCCCCAGCTGGTTTGGATCCTAAAAAATAAATAGTGCCTCAAGTAATTAACCCTTTGTACACTAGTACACTAAATATTCATTGATGAGTAGTTCCCGTAAGCAATGTTCAGAAATCAGTTCAACAAACAACCATATGTTATTTGTACTTACTATATGAACATTTCCCTCCAATGAATAGGAATCGCTGTGCACTTGTATTATTTTGTCTGCCTGTCCTCTGTTACATTACCTGAATATCCCTACAAATGTATAATAATTCTTACCTGCCTCTAGCCAATCCTTTTCTTTTCCATATGTTCCGTGGTAACAGTTTTGATGGATGTTTTGAATATGTTCAGGACATTATAGCCACTTCTTTTCTATTGCCCGAGTCTCCAGCTTCTGTTGATGCCGCACACCAGTACATGTGAAGGGGTGTCCAAATTCAAATATCCAATTCCACACCCCACCCCAACCTTAAACCAGATCAAACACACAACTTCACAAGCTTGTGTGATTCCAATTGCACCTCTTGGGCCTGGATATTTTTCTGATCGGTACCTCATAGGCCAGGATGTTAAGCTATTCTGGATTGAGTGACCACCTGGCCAGGGAGTGAACAGGATCCACTGGATCAACCCTGGTTTGGACTGAAAATTATGAAATCTGAACATGAAAATTGTCAAATCCTAGCATCGAGATAAACTGGCTTCAAGCTTTTCCAAGACTTAGCAATGTCCAACCTGACACACCCCTTAATGTTGGAAAATTTCCAACTGATGGCCATTTCAGTCCCAAATTTTTACTAGAAGTTGGAAGATATGCAAAAGGTGATATAAAAGCAACAAATTCCCCACTAATAAATTGTTGGAATATCAAACTACCAGAACAATTCAACCTATTGTTGGTGTGAAATTTATGAACTATAAATGTTATGCCAGGTATGGAATTTCAACTATTGAAAATTATGACCCAATTTGAGGGGGTGAGATAACCCAAAACCATGTCATCAAATATGTTATTATTTGAACCAGTTCTGTGTTGAAGATTTTATTCCTAACCGTGTCCATCAACGTATAAGTACGATATTTGGCTGAGTGGCCAGGGGAATCATGACGGCCGTCACCACCAAGAATAATTGGTTCAGCTGTTCTCCGGTATTGCCCCAGCATTGTTGTCTGTGAAGACTTCCACACATTGTGAATGGCATTGTGGATATATCTTGACTGGTACCGGAAAAATTGAGACCTATGCATGCACTGTATACCTAAAAATCTGAAAATAAAGAGCCTTTTCATCATTAAGGGAAATGCTTATAAATGTAGGCATGTAGCATTCACAGGTAACCAAATTTTGCAGGAACCCATGATATCTCATGAAAAATGTTTTTACTAAAAATCTGCAAGGGAAGTTACTATTAGTATTGTATGTGTACCGATACTATAGTATGTTCATCCGTCCGTTTGTAGACACTTTTCGCATTGTGCGATAACTCAAACATTTTCTAACCGATCTGAACCAAAGTTTGTATATGAGTTTCTCAGCCCAAAATACAGATCGAGTTTGTATATGGGTTTGATCCGATTTTTAAAAATAGAGTTATGGCCCTTTTTCAGCTTAGTATTCACATGGGAGAGATAGGGATTCATCAATTTTACTTCCATTAATCTCCTAATCTCACAGTGAGTGATAGGTCCTTGGGTGAATAGGGACAGAGTTATGAGATTTAAAACTACTTCTTCCCTACCCCAAATACATTAACCCCTTAAGACAAATTGTTTGAGCTTATTGATTTCAAGTTGGGTACTGATATATGGATTCCTGTGATCATATCTTTAACAAATTATCAGTTATGGCTAATCGCTATTGCCAAGGTATGGGTTAAACATCTGCCAATCGTGAATGATCTCTCATTTGTGATCATGACCAAATTCCCATTATAAAATTTGTAATTTGATTTTCTAATCTTTCTTTAGAATCCTAAAAAACCTTTTAATTTGTGCAAAATAAAATATCCATACTTGGTTAACAATACATGATTGGGAAGGTTTATATTGCCTTTACCATATGTAAATGATTGGCATGAATATCCGTCTGGTTAGATATATACATATACATGTATATATGTAACTATATTGTCCTAAAGTGAAATGAAACACTCATCTGGGGTGTTCATAGTATGAACTTCATACAGACATTTAAAATAATAATTTAACAATGCAATGTCACTTTATAGTGCAGACTTTGCCTTTACCTAAAAAACCGTAAAATTTGTCCTGGTAAGCCTCCAGTCATAAGGATAATCGTACTCAGGAGCAGATTCATTACTCCCTTTAATTTAGGCTGGTTTTGCCATCGGTGTTTGTGACCACAAGCTGTGCAAATTGACACAACCACCAGCAGTGTCCCATATTGTCGCTTCTTCACCTAGAATTTAAATTATTGAAGCTAGCATCCAAACATCAAAAAACAAAACAAAACTCAATTGTACACTGCATCAGATATCATATGGAAATCAGATGGTTTTCTGGTGTGATCAGAATGGAATAACAAAGAATCATGTCAAAATAAGTTATTTTCATAAATTTGATATCAAAATAGGCAGCAAAAATGCTTTATTGTAATCAATAATTACATGCAGTGCATATATGTAGGCGTAAATTGTCGTAATGTTTATTCCCTAATTCGTCCCGAATAGAGTAGTAAATATTTACATTTGTGCATAGTTCAAACATTGTGTTCTCTGAAATGTTACAGGAGATGTTGTTAAAGTTTTGACACTCTTTAGTTGATTGATACCGGTACATTCTTCCACTGGAGATATTGTTTCTTTACTGTATTTATTATTCACTAAAGTAAGTCCATAATCAGGTCAGAGTGAACCACCTATTGATCAATAATATATTGTCCGACCAGTCTTCCTGACATAGTGATCACTGTTGTAAGAGAAGGAACTCTAAATTTCTTGAATATTTAAATTTTGTTTGTTTGAAGATTTGTACATGTTTATATTGAATATTCTCGGTAAATAATTATTCCGTGTCTTTCATTAGTTTCAAAATAGATCAGAATTAATTGTTTCAAAGAATTGGTTGAAAAAAAATTATAGAACAATTTAGAATGTCTCCCGTTATCCCAGATGCCTGTCAGTGGAGACCAATAGGTCTATTTTAGCCAACTTGGGCTAATATAGATCGATCGGTGGTTCACCCAGACCAGAATATTATCTCTTTAAAATATGCTATACATACATCATTCAATCCTTTGCAAATTCTACATGTTTCAAACAGCTCTAAAAGAGCTGACTGAAAAATAATGAATTTGGTTTGCTTTTGGTATGGAAGATCTTCTTCGTCACTGAAAATAATATACCGTACTACTAGTTAAACAACCAGTTGCCAAGCGGGAAAAGTTGGGGATGGGAAATTTCAAAATATGCTAGAAAATAGTTGAAATCAGTTAATATCAGCTTGAGTTTGGTTAATATTAGTTTGAGTTCGGGATTTAAATTTGAATTGCAAAGCCGGGCCTAGTAACTCTGGTGAAAATGTCCAGCCAGGTCTCGTTTGCGAACTCATTTAAGATACTTCCCTTGTGAACTCATATACCATAAGTCTTTGAAATCCTTTGACAGATGAATGAACAGAACCCACTCCTATATTAAAAATTAGTCAGATTTCAAATAATTTATCTATATCCATCTTTCATCTGAAATTGCTATATTGCCATTGTAATTTCAAAAACAACAGTTATCAATCATATGGCATGTACTCTATTGTCACACACCTCTCCCAATTTCCAACCTTATACCCCTAGGGTTTGAAATTTTGCATCTGATGGCAGTTACAGTCCAAATTGTGATCGAAAGTAGTAAAATTGTCAACTTTCTGTCAAAAACACTAATTGTAAAATCAAACTTTTAGAAAAAGTTCTTATTGTTAGTGTAAACATTTCAACTGTTGTGTCGGCATGGAATTTCCAATTTTTAGAGAATTCTCATCTCTGGTAACAAAATTGCAAAAGAAAACAACCTCATTTCATCAAATCTAATCACCCTGTCCTCCTCTTCATCATCTGTATCACTGTCAGGGATTGGTACATAATCTTGATCATTAATCTTGAGATCCTTTGTTGTTGGACAGGGTACAGCATCTTCAGTGGTAGTGCTGTCACTAACACAGAAAGTCTTAGATCCTAGAATATATGAAAACACATATTTATCCATTGTCCACATCAGAAATTAATTTTTTATCCCATTTCATTGAAAATAAAAGGTCAGCAATCACGTACACCCACCCTGAAAAGGGGAATAATAAATGGTCGCCCTGACTCAACGTTATTATTTATTAAACCCCAGAACCTATACAGGTAGCTCGAGAATGAGATATGTATTCATTCCTTCCCATTCTCATACACATCTGCATTTTAAATTCATGGGTGCTAACATATGCACTCGTCCCTCTTATCAAAATGAAATATTCACCAATAACATTTTGTTTGAGAAATACCCAACTCCGTATATTATGGGGGCAATTAAACCCATCCTATAAAATGCGGGAGAAAATAGGTGCTCTCGCTGTTTTTTCATCATGGCTGGGACTGATGATACATTATCTCTAAAACATATTTTGCCTATTTATGTTGTATCATATGATTGATGGAAACAATAACAATATTTCCCGATAAACAAAGAAGGATAACTCTGATGAAAAATCATCATTGTTTTCAATTTTGAAAACAGTCATGGTGGCTTACCTCAATACCAAATTTAATTCAGAACCAATGACCCAATATCGTGGCTGAAATACAATATATGCATGGATGACTTGTTCGCAGTTTACCTGTTAGGTGATCATCCACTCTTTTTCTTTTCCTTGAAAACTCAACCTGGATCCCTTTACTTTGCGTCTGTGACTGGATTTGTGTTGCCTTTGACTTGTGTCGAATCCGCTTTTTTTAGCTGCACTCTCACTGCAGAGCCTTTTATCATTTTCAGTTTGGTAGAAGTATGGCGCTTTCTTCTTGGCTGCCAACTAAAAGTCTGGATTTCTGAAAATATGTTCTAAATTTGGATAGGTATGTTAACATACCACATGTAGTACGGCAGTTCACATGTCCCTGCCACAATAGACCACAACCTCGTGGTTGGTTATTTGTGTCAGGGACCTGTGCGACAGCTGTCACATTTTATTTTGAACGGTTCTGTGTCTGTTATCATTTGAAATGACCAGGTTCTTTACCAAATGCTTCAGAAACCGTCCCCAGCTTCGCCACCACTTTATCCAACTCATGACAGCATTTACATTCACAAGTTGAGTCCCATGCTTTGCATTTGCTACATGAACACCTGAAAAGACAAGAGATGTAATTTTACAGAACAATTTATTACATATTAGATCTGGGACAGTGATACCGAACCAATATACAAAGTGTTCACTGGTTTGGAAAAATCTTCTCCCGACAGGAGGGGGGGGGGGGGGTGAATGTTATGCTATATATATAGGTGCTGTTTTGATTGGTAAATGCTATTTACAATGGAGTGGGTTTCCATTTAGTGGGTCTCTGAAACCAAATTCTGCGTATTGATCACTATAATTTGGGGCATGTTATAACTTTTGTACGCAAATGTGGTCAAACATAAGTTCACCAGAGAGTATTAATTTAAAATGTTGTTTTTTAAAGTGTGTGTTGTATTTAGAATGTTTTTATTTCAATGATAAGTGCCTTGAACAATAAATGCTCATTGTTTTTTATTCAAATGGTTCGAATATAATTTGTTGAACGATTATTGTTGTAACTTGTATTTGTTGAAAGTCTGTAGTGAACAATATATCTTTATAAATATTAAAATGACAATAGACTATAATATAAATTTCATTTATTTCAATGTGCTTAACCGTTCCATAACTGGAGCTTGCTGATTTTTTTTGAAAACCCAGTGCCAATGCATTTCTGTATATATGTGAGTCACATCATCCATATGGAGCCTTGCATATAAATGAGAATGCATTGGCCTAACAATATAGTTGCCCAATTTGCCTCTTTGTTTGTGTGTCTATTTTGGTCAGTGCAATGAAGTTTGACAATAATTTAACTTTAATGAACAAATCAATCATTTTTGATTTTTATAATCTACCGGTGTCAACTGGAGTGTGATTGTCGAGATTGGAGAAACAAACAAATTACATGGTAACTAAAACAAAAATACTGTTTTTAATAGTTTCCTTAAATAGGGGTGGGGAGAATCTTAATTTTAATTTTTGTTTTATTATATTGTTCAAAAGTTAAATAACTGACCATGATGAGCCATTATGAAGTAACAAATTATAAATAGAGAAATTTACAATCTTAAAGTGATGTGAAACAATCCAGTAGGGTGATCAAATCGAAATGGAGAATAATCCTGCTCGAAGTAATTATTTTCACAAATATTAATCCAAATTGACAACACCCACATCGTCATTAATCAAATGCAATGACTCTCAATGCCATCCATGCATGATGACCGTGCAGTCTGTACGTAGCCTAATGTTAGTGTTATTCTGCCCTGTACTGTTATTTAGTTTCGCAAATGTTCACACACTAGACTTATGAATTAACTAGTATTCTACCCTTAGATCATGCCATGAATCTCTACTGGCATGATCTATTCTACCCTGTGCTGATATTAACTTACTTGGTACCCAAATAGTCTGCTCACAACTGCATGGTACTAGTATTGTACTATTAGGCACAACCAATTGACAAGTTGCAAGCCACGCGCCAAGAGGGAGTACTTAGCAAAACAATGTTTTTCAGGTCAAGTGATCGTGACAAATTTTAATGGTAATATCTACATGTATGCAAATCCCAGCAGCAAAAGTTTTTCATGTATACATGAAGCTGTTTTCTGTGAACTAAAGCAGCAATATTACTATTTACTAAACAGACATAGCAAGCTAGCTGGTGATTAGTTTGGTAAATTGTTGCTATAATTATAAATTTATTATTGAGATTTTACATGTACCGGTACAACACTTCACCTACATGTACATGTACTTTTGAAAAAAATAAATATACACCAACTTCTATTGGAACAAATTGAAATCCAAATGAATATATATTGTTTCAATACCACACCAAGTCAGTCAAAGTATAAACCCACACCCAGAATCTTCAGAACTAGGCTAGTTGCAACTGTTGTAACTTTTGCTGAAGAGATAAATTTGCTTGGAAAACATGAATCAAAATTACGTATATTGAGTCACTTAAACTCCCCCTTAATCCTAGTATTTATGAGCCGATGCATTTTATAATAATTACATCTAAACGAGTCAGTCGCCACTACCTAGTGCATGTTTATCGTGTTAATGTATTCTGGTAATAATACTGGTATGAGGAACAACGATCATTCACCAATCACCAACACGCTGTGTGTCTCTTCGCTAATCCATATCTGGCTAGTTTGGAGGCCTCAATCCAACATTATGACCGTTTGCCGCTAACTCCGGTTCGTGGAGATAAGCTCCAACTTGAACATGGGAATCATCTCCCCCCGACGAGTCGGAAACGGTTGAAAAACCCGAGGAGTCACCTTCGTCAGACATTTTGAAAATTAGTTTGGAATGCCGGTGCCTGGAAGTCCTGTCGGTGTGACGTCATCGGGCTTCTCGCAAAATCATTGGTTTGGCCAAATCGCTGACGATCCGGGGTTTCCCCAAGCATCCAGACGTAAAGACTCGTAACTTTTGTACATTGGGGAAGGTTTTATGCAAAGAGGGTGCATAACTGAATCAGAATGTGAATAAATTTAGGATTTTTCGCAACAAACATACGGGCGGCGTTGGCGGAGGGTATGCTGTTAAAATATTCACCTCCGTCAAAAACCGCCATAAACAGAAGGAATGGTAAAATATAGGCAGACTTTGTTCTTATGCCAATCAGAAATATGGCATACACAGTATGTTATTGTCAATCCCCCCCATTTGTTATGTAAACAAAAGCAAAAAACGTTATGTGGATTTTGTTTAGATCCGGATATGGTAAACATAAAGAGCGCTATTTGTTACTGTTTCCTGATATGGAAATAATAAAGAGTGTTTATATCATTTTTGTGTGATTAAAGGTACGGTTGGCCTTGGCGGTGGTTATCCTGTGAAAATATTTCCACCCGTCAAAAACCGCCACAAACAGAAAGAACATCAAAATGTAGACAGACTTTGTCCGAATACAAATAAGAAATATCGCATAAACAGTATGTTATTGTCATATGTTTGACCATTGTTATGTAAACAAAAGCATAAAAAGTTATTTTCTGGTGTTTGTTTATATTATGATGGTAAACATAAAGAGCGTTCTTTGTTGATGAATTCCTGATATGGAACTAATAAAGAGCGTTTATGCCATTTGTGTGTGATTAGCCAGTAGCATTGTGCTGTCTTCTGTAACACAATCAGACTCTTGCTTAGGTAAAATATAGTAGGTCTTTATGATAACATGCTGTTTACGCGATGGTCATGGTATATATGAACGAAACTGTATGCGTTTTAATGTTTTTCTGTTTACGGTGATTGGAACAAATATGAATATTTTCGACAACTAAGGCCTCATGTGCCTTTAACCAATAGAATTGCGCTGTGTTATGTAAACAGAAGCACAACTTCTGTAGCACGAGCAGGCTCTTGTTTACGTACACCATCGAACGTCTTGAAGACAATATACTGTTTACGCGCTTATTATGTTTAGCATGTGAGCGGAACTGTATATATTTTGGTGTTCCTTCTGTTGATGGCGATTTGAACAAATATAAATATTTCTGCAACGATCGACGCCCGTGCATTTAATGGAGAGAGGTGTAAAACAAAAGGGAAGCAAACTTAACAAAAGCCCTTTGGAATAGGTTCAATACATAGGGACATGACAATCTGCGGGATGGGATGGGATATGGGACAAAACGACAATCTGCGGGACAGAATTTCAAATTGCGTGGGACGGCCGATATCTCGAGGAATACAGGGGGGCGCATTTTGGTGTCTAACGAAAGGCCCACATTCGCCCTATCCACACATATTAACCCCGCCACTGACCGGACACCAGAAGTTGCATTATTTGATCGACAACTGACCTAACATGGGGTGGAATTTGGGATAGCATGACAATCTGCGGGACGGGATTTTCAAATTGCGTGGGACGGCCGATATCTCGAGGAATACAGCGCGTAGAGGGTTCCTTTTGGTGTCTCACGAAAGGTCCACATTCGCCCTATCCACACATATTAACCCCGTCACTGACCGGACACCGGAAGTTACATTATTCGGTCGACAACTGACCTAACATAAAATGCCACAAACACGAAAAACTGCGTTCGACATTAATGTTTAGAATTTAGATTTATCGATGAATACGCTAGCAAACAACAAGTTTTGGGTATCAAATAACGCAGTGGAATACTGTGCATTCGTTTTTAGCTACAATATGGCTGTGTTAGTGCGAATATTGTAATGGCGAACACGCAAACACGCGCCGATAAAACAGCTAAAAATAGACTCGATGTTTACAATTACAGGATCGATTTCAGCTGGTATATTCAATATAATGGGACGTATGGTATATCAAAATGTAGGATTAGACACAGGGAATGTATATATTTTTAAATGGGTCCCACCAGGCGGTGAAATTGTTGCAGAAATTCGCTCCAAGATATTCTCACTTATTTTTATTTCAGTTGTGACTAAAAGCCCAGATTCCGGAGCCCAGCGATTAAAAGCCAAGTTACAAAATAGATCAACTGGTTTGAACGAATGAATATGTCAATGGTAAGATTATTCAAAAGAATATTCAAATCAAATAGTGTTTATAGACTTAAAAACTTATGTGTCCGCCATTCATATGCGGTGGAGGTTCTCATATTATCTGCCAGTCATACGCGGGGGAGGTTCTCATATGAACATATTATCTGCCGGTCATACGCGGTGGAGGTTCATATTATCCGCCGGTCATACGCGAGGGAAGTTCTCATTTTATCCTCCGGTCATACATGGGGGAGGTTCTGATATGAACATATTATCTGCCGGTCATATGCGGTGGAGGTTCATATTATCCACCGGTCATACGCGAGGGAGGTTCTCATATTATCCTCTGGTCATACGTTGGGGAGGTCCTCATATGAACATATTATCCGCCGGTCATATCCTCCCTCGGGTGTGACCGGTGGATAATATGAGAACCTCCCTCGCATATGACCGGCAGATAATATGGTCATATGAGAACCTCCACCGCGTATGACCGGTGGATAATATGAACCTCCACCGCGTATGACCGGCAGATAATATGTTCATATCAGAACCTCCCCCACCTATGACCGAAGGATAATATGAGAACTTCCCTCGCGTATGACCGGCGGATAATATGAACCTCCACCGCGTATGACCGGCGGATAATATGTTCATATGAGAACCTCCACCACGTATGACCGGCGGATAATATGTTCATATGAGAACCTCCACTGCGTATGACCGGCGGATAATATGTTCATATGAGAACCTCCCCTACGTATGACCGGTGGATAATATGAACCTCCACCGTGTATGACCGGCGGATAATATGTTCATATCAGAACCTCCCCCACATATGACCGAAGGATAATATGAGAACCTCCCTCGCGTATGACTGGCGGATAATATGAACCTCCACCGCGTATGACCGGCAGATAATATGTTCATATGAGAACCTCCCCTATGTATGACCGGAGGCTAATATGAGAACCTCCCTCGCGTATGACCGGCGGATAATATGAACCTCCACCGCGTATGACCGGCAGATAATATGTTCATATGAGAACCTCCCTTATGTATGACCGATGATAATATGAGAACCTCCCTCACGTATAACCGGTGGATAATATGAGAACCTCCCTCGCGTATGACCGGCAGTTAATATGTTCATATGAGAACCTCCCCATCGTATGACCGGAGGATAATATGAGAACCTCCCTCGCGTATGACCGGTGGATAATATGAACCTCCAACGCATAAGACCGGCAGATAATATGTTCATATCAGAACCTCCCCCGCGTATGACTGGAGGATAATAAGAAAACTTCCCTCGCGTATGACCGGCGGATAATATGAACCTCCACCGTGTATGACCGGCAGATAATATGTTCATATGAGAACCTCCCCCGCGTATTACTGGGAGATAATATGAGAACTTCACCGCATATATGAATGGCGGACACATAAGTTTTTAAGTCTATAAACACTATTTGATTTGAATATTCTTTTGAATAGTCTTACCATTGACATATTCATTCGTTCAAACCAGTTGATCTATTTTGTAACTTGGCTTTTAGTCGCTGGGCTCCGGCATCTGGGCTTTTAGTCACAACTGAAATAAAAATAAGTGCGAATTTCTGCAACAATTTCACCGCCTGGTGGACCCATTTTGGGAAAAAATACATTCCCTGTGTCTAATTCTACATTTTGATATACTATACGCCCCATTATATTGAATATACCGGCTGAAATCGATCCTGTAATTGTAAACATCGAGTCTATTTTTAGCTGTTTTATCGGAGCGTGTTTGCGTGTTCGCCATTACAATATTCGCACTAAAACAGCCATATTGTAGCTAAAACAAATGCACAGTATTCCACTGCGTTATTTGATACCTAAAACTTGTTGTTTGCTAGTGTATTCATCGAGAAATCTAAATTCTAAACATTAATGTCGAACGCAGTTTTTCGTGTTTGTGGCATTTTATGTTAGGTCAGTTGTCGACCGGACAATGTAACTTCCGGTGTCCGGTCAGTGGCGGGGTTAATATGTGTGGATAGGGCGAATGTGGACCTTTCGTTAGACACCAAAAGTAGCCCTCTATGCGCTGTATTCCTCGAGCTATCGGCCGTCCCACGCAATTTGAAAATCCTGTCCCGCAGATTGTCATGCTATCCCAAATTCCACCCCATGTTAGGTCAGTTGTCGATCAAATAAAACAACTTCTGGTGTTTGGTTAGTGGCGGGGTTAATATGTTTGGATAGGGCGAACGTGGGCCTTTCGTTAGACACCAAAATGAGCCCCCCCCTACGCCCTGTATTCCTCGAGATATCGGCCGTCCCACGCAATTTGAAATTCTGTCCCGCAGATTGTCGTTTTGTCCCATATCCCATCCCATCCCGCAGATTGTCATGTCCCTAACACATATGAACTTATTTCAGCGAGAACAGGCTGACATTATGTGTACGCAATTTGGAAGGAGGTATAATATATGTTGACAAATACACGAACTACCGATATGCTGGTTTCATATGCTCTGAAAAATACTTTCCAGTTTTAAAAAGCCATTTTCAATTTTCTCACAGAACGTGAAACAAACGCTCTTTGTTGCTACCATATCGGGAATAGACAGACACCGAAAGCTATTTTTGGTTCCACGCGGCGCGCGCAAATGGTTGTTTTAAGATTTGGAAGCAGATATATCATTAGGTGTTCGTTAACATTTTGATTTCCTTCGAATAACTCCAGTTTGGATTGTCTCAACCAAAGTTGGTATATGTCCTCGGCCAAAAAATATAGGCCAAGTTCGATTAGTTTCTGTTCAATATATTCTGCATGTTCTGTGGCCCATCTACGACTTGCACATTGTCTAAATTTGATATTTTGGTTCACGATCATTAACTCCGGGTTGTTTTATTTGATAGGAACTGAATTCCTCTTGTTCACTGCGGTACTGTTACGGTAAAGTAAGCTTGTCGCTGTGCGCGTTATCATAAAGCATAATATGCTTGGGGTTTGTCCTTGTCATGCTCGTATGGCTTATTTTCAATAACTTTTAGTTTTTCTTTTCAAGCTAATTACCAATAGGTTGAACAAGTAAAATTTGGCAATTATTTGCTATGCCATGCGTGCCGACTGTGACTCTTCTCGACTAAATGGTACTGAAAGAGACATATGACCATTTGGATGTCACATGCGTGGTGTCTCGATGCTACCTATATCGCATGTGGGGGAGTAGCTCCGCCTTGTAAATCTTAGAGATCCAACAACATAATGCTCGCTCATGCTTGACGAGGTAGCTAGAGGGGCCGAATAATAGTTGGTACCGTAAACCGGGGTAACTTTGAACACGGGTGTAACTTTGAACGTTTTTTACAAAATAAAGTTTTCAGTATCATGTTCCGATAAATAAAAAATATTGAAAGTAAATAGCATGTCCATTTGTTATGTTTTTGTTCTGCCTTGAAATGTTTCATTTCTCATATTTTTATTTCTCATTGTGTATAATATGGCCAAACATTTTCTTTTGCGGTAAAATGTGATTTTTTATACCTTTTTGAAAAATGTTATATCCTGGAAACTTTTATGTGGGCAGTTGATAATTAATGGCTTCTGTCACTCACCATTCACACAATGATCGTAACAATAGCGCTCCCACTGTCACTAAGGGCGCGTACACATGAAGCTGCAAGAAAATATCTGCAAGAAAATATCAGGTAAAATTGCACACTGATATTTTCTTGCTGCAAAGATTACGCCCGTGAGAACGCGGCGGTTTAGACGGCGTTGATTGAGCTCAATCAGAATAGTAATAGTCATGCTGGTTCAAGTTCATTGCGTCCGGTAAATAACCTATAGTCCATTTTGGCAATTCATAGCTTTGTGAAATTTCCAACTGTTGACATGTATTACCGAAGTCGGGTGGGATTAGACACCCAACAACCTGTAGCAACGTTGCTGATCTCATGCATAAAGACCTTCTGCATAATGAGAAAGTGGTCACGTTATTTGGAAATTTGGAAATGCTATAATTTCATAGTGCATGTATATGTGGGGTGACAAATGTTATTATGGTTTTGTGGCAAATCGGATGACCCCACCCCCATTGAGACCCCAGCATATGAAGTTTTCAGGATATTGGTGCATGGGGCTATGGTGTACATTACGTTACCGAACTTACATGGGTGCATGTGGGGACATGAGGACAACTTGGAAACAATATTAGTTGGAAATTTCACACCAACAATGGTTTGAAATTGTTCTTGTAGTCTGATTTTTCAACCATTACTGTATGTGGAATTAGTGGTTTTAGACCAACATTTGCATTTTTCTTACTTTGGTCAAATTAGTGGTTAGGAATTTATTCTAGGCCCCTTCCTCCCCGGTGTCCAGTCAAAATTCAAGGTATGTGAGGAAATTCAAAGACGATGGGTGGTGTGCAAATTCAAGTATGTGATCTTGGGTCTTTGGCCCGATTCAAGAGGGGATGCAGTTGGAAATCCTCCGTCAGCGGAAACCCTCAAAAAGATATATGTCCCCACACATATCCATATAATAGCTCAGCGATTATGTAAACAATCCAAAATGTAATTACGAAGTCAATTGTTGAAATAGGCGATAATATTGATGGATCATAACTCGAGTGAGTGAACGGTTACCAGCGTGTCCCTTATAGAGATTAGTAAACGGATACCGATGGCCACCAATCAAGGTGAACACATATCACTAACTGGCGATAAAAAATCAGCGCGCTGCCTTCGTCAGATATTTTCCGGTATTATTTATTTGATTGGTCAAGTAAGTCACATGGGGCATACATGATATTTTCTTGCCCGCCATGTGTACGCGCCCTAAATGTCGCTTTTTACAATATATTAACTTGTTTATAAGATATTTGCAATTTAAAAAAAAATGGTGTAGTCTTTAATAGTTGGGGGTAACTTTGAACGCTGACTGCTGTTTCTCCTCATTCTAAATATTTTGACTGCTTTTGTGAGGCATGGTGGTGTTTTCAAGTTTACATCATCTCATTCTGGTCACAAATCTAATATATATTGAATAAAAAATGCTGTGGACAGATTTAACCCGGTGTGTGTGCGCTGATGCAACGGTCAATAAGTCTGAAATCTGGTTGTGAGGCCTGTCTGTCACCTAAATTCGTAATTATAAACCTGGCTATTCGTAATCAATTAGGGTTTCCTAACAAATCATTAAAACATGTTTATTTGTTGTCAGATTTAATGATCTTGAATTATGTTCGCAATGTTTTAAGATGAATATATGCATTGCACTGAGAGTGCGTATCCACAACGTTGTGTTTTTTCTAAATTACATTGTTCATAATTGTCAGGCATTGACAGTGATTGTGCCGTTATTGAAACCTTGCTATTTTAGCTCAAAAATGTATACACATTGTGGGGACGCCGTTCATATATGTAAGAACCATAAGTTCAACAGCATGAAACATCTCGAGTATGTGTCACAAGTACAACGAGGACAGCTTCTAAAAACAGATTATAACCCCTCAGTGGATGGAGGTTTTTGCAACGAGGGACCATATATTATGTGTTTAAAGAAAAATATGAAGACAAAATTAAGAAAATATTCGTGATTGTTGTGTGTATGCCAGGCGCGTAGCTAGGATCCCCAAATAGAGGGGGCCTAATCATTATATGGGGGGGGGGGTCCAAGCACGATATGCCGAAGGCATATCCCGAAGGCCGCAGGCCTGAGATGGGGGAGGGTCCGGGAGGGGGTGCCCCCCCTATATAGAGTGGATTTTTTTTTTAATGTTAAGTGCTCTGAGAGCGAATTTGGCGCCTCTTTATGCATTGCTGGTGTCTTTTCTATCAGAGGAATCAAAAGAACTTTTCAACATCCATATGACACCCCAATAACGAATTCAGGGTATCTAATTCTGTTAGATCATATAATCCACGGTAGTTTCAATCCAAACTCCAGGCGTGTTACCACTACAATAAGGATACTATCAAAGAATTTCTTACATACATCATCCCCCCCCCCCGGAGTCATCGGATTTATTCATGGATGAAGCCGGCTAATCGTTTTACGAGTCTACCCTCTCATGGTGCTCGGTTTACGGGCGAGTCCCTCGCAACAACTATGGTATGAATTCACTTGTCGAAGTGACTTCTTACCATATTTGTTGAGGCGGACATACTAGTATGAACGAGGAATACCATAGTCACCATATGATGCTTTATACGTTTTAGATATGTGGAATGATCTCAGCCAGAACACATTAAGTTATTCTGGTCTATTGACGGAAACATGATCATGGTTAGTCGTGATCATTTAGTCGAGGTTGAAATAGACTTAAAGCCGCAAACGCCAGAACATTCAGCATGTTCCCCCTCAATACTCCAATTTTCCTGGTAGTGATATAAAAAACAAAACACTTTGTATGGACAATAATGACCAAACTCATGTATTAAGATATATATAAACGAAGTTATAACGAACTCATTTCGAGAATAAAAATGTTGGCTGCACCTATATAATGCGCACGAGTGTAGACTATAAACGATATCTGATCCTACGGAGGATAACATAGGTTTTGATATGCGATCTTTATCTGTTTTTAGTGATTTTATATGAAGGGTAATAGCTCTATAAATAATGTTCTTGACGAAATAACGGCGATTTGTATGAGAAATTTCAACACCACAATAGATCAACTCTTGAGAAATATAAGTCAAATTCTTCCCTTGGGTGGGTGGGTATGGTGGTATGTCCGTTATTTCGTCAAAAAAAAAAAACCTTCAAATATCTCCGTTATTTAGTTACTAAAAATATTTTCTTATTTTAGATCACATATCAAAATGAGAGGATATGGTGACCCCCTTTTCATGGGATTACCATATTCTCTCATTTTGATATATGATCCTGTATGATCCTGCCTTTATTGAGCTACGAGTGACTCCTGAGACGAGGATCTCATATTATATGATACCCTATCGGCCTATACTATATACGGAGGATCACATATTGTTTCATATCTACACCGTGCGCATGGCCTGAAATGTCACAGTCCTTAATAAGACGACCAAAACTGGCTGAGCGTGAATTGGCGGATGCACTTGATAACGATGGCTGAGTATTCAGAAGACAAGTCGACGCGGCTTCAGCTTAAATTCGTCAACGATGGCATCGTGATCAAGGGTATCAGCCAATTCATGATCAAACGAAAGCAGTGATAAACTCGATAACCGCGCTGTTAACATGCTTGCGCGTGTTTTGGTCTTGATGCGATTAATTGTGGAAAACATCCTCTCAACGCTGCAACTAGTCATTGGGAGGGTAACCATTTATGTGTATAATGAACGGAAACTAGGGAATGTATCTGGACCAAGTATAGGAATAATCCCCAAAATACAGTCGAACTCATCACCACGAGCAATTCGCCTGTCGACGAACTTTTGAAGTGTTGGTATTTCTGTATCGTCAAGTTCCACATTCGCTTGTTTGCAAATATCCGCGAGGAGACCAACTTGCAGAAACGAGGGAGATCCTGGTCTTAGAGCCATTGTACTTTTCATCAATCCTGTTTGTACTTCACCGAATCTATTTTCGATCTCTGAGATAATAGTCTCCAAGGCACAAACCCATTGTCTCTTCAGTTTCTTGTCAAAATCAGAGATGCGATGACCACATCCTTCTAACATTACAGATTGGTCGAAATGAGACGGAATGTTTATCTTCCTTTTGCTTGCTGTTGGATCCTTTTCGATGCTGTATTTAGTGCATAATTTGTCAGACAGATTTTTAGTCTTCTTAAAGCCAACGTTCTCATCGTTTTTGAACGAAACAAGTGTTTCTTTTGCAATACATATCAAGTCAATCGTTGTATCAACTGTGTTTGTGACTTTCTGAAGGCTTTTCGTCGCTTGATCAGTGCATTGGAAGATCCTATTAAATGCGACCAACAGGAACATAAATTCAGCGCTGCGGATTTGTGCAGATAGACCGTGTGCTTTAATGCGTGTTTCTGTTTGTGTGTCGTCCTTAAAAAAGTCCAGAGCCTCCGTAATAACACAAAAGAGCCTAAGGACTCGATCGGCCGCGACGGATCTCGATGACCACCTGGTATCACATGAATGCGCCAATTCAAGTGGTGCTGAACCTGGCCGAAGTTCCTTCTGTAGGGAAACGAATTTCGCGTGCGTTTTGTAGGGAAACGAATTTCGCGTGCGTTTTAGAACCAGTAAAAAATGTGTCCAATTCATCCAGCACATCAAACAGTTGTTTCAACTCGACGTCACATTGGCAGACAGCCGACATGACCAGGTTTAGTCGGTGACTATTGCAATGGGTATATATTGCGTTCGTGTAAGTTTTTTTCAGAGACGCCTGTACACCATTTTTGCGACCCGACATGACATTTGTCCCATCGAATGATAACCCGACACATTTCTGAGGATCAAGAGTGAATATTGCAAGTGTTTGTAGAATTTTCTCGGTTAACGAATCGGCACACAGACTTTCAGTTTCAACAAACCCCACGGCCCGTTCTTTTAGTGTTCCATCGTAATAATAACGAAGAGATATTCCAAGGATCTCCCTCTTCGATGCGTCTTTGCACTCATCTGCCATGATAGCATAATATTCGGCTTCTAACACCTCCTTCTTAATTCTGTTTAGAAGCACATTGGCTGCACAGTCTAGCATATCGTTTTGAATGTCAGGACTTGTCATTTTGGCATTGTTTGGAAGGCTATCATATTTCTGCTTTAGTTCAGGTGAGAATTTGAAGATTAGTTGCAGTAGCTCAAGAAAATTCCCCTGATTGGCACTATCAGCGCTCTCGCGGTGGCCTCTTAAATGTATATCCTGTTGGGCACAGAATATTACTAAGTCCAGTATGCATTTTAGGACCTCTCTGTTTCTCTCGACGAACATCGAATGGGAGCCAACAGGATCTATCTGATTGACAATCGTGCCGCGACCGGAGTGAATACTGGACCGCATCTCTCTGAGGACCACAGCTGCGTCCTTATGTGCATTGGAAGAGTTGTGTTTTTCTAATTTATCGCCAATCTTTTTCCAATTTCGAAAACCAACGTCTACAAATGCCTTCTCTTTCTCTTGTGGGGCAAAGAAGCGACACGGTTGACAAAAGACAGCATCTTTGCTGATGCTGTACTCAATCCACGAATACTTGGTGTACCATGATTTTGTGAAACATCTGTATTTGTCTGTTAACCGCGATGTTGGAAATGAACCCAGTACTGGTTGGCGTGGGGGTTCGGTTGGCGAAGTAGAAATATCATGGATATCGATATCAATGTTAGTAGTTGGAGTAGGCCTATCGGTTTCGGGGCTCTCACTTCTCTCAATATCAATATTATCAATAATATCATCGTTGGTAATCGATCCATTGATACTGGCTACAACGTTATTGGCATCGCGCTCAGTTGATGTGTCGGAATTGTGGTTCGTGACCTTTGAAAGAAAATTGTTTATGGTTGGTTGCCCATCAGGCCGCGGCTTCTTCTTCTTCGGAGGTTTTGTGCTCATGACTTTACTATTCAATTTCAAACAAACCGTGCTAAATACTTGTTTACCCTTGACCTTCTAAAAATAACAGTATTTGCAATTTACGGAAAAGGCAACGGATACGACGTAAACAAAATTCCGGTCGACGTCATAAACCAAATTCCGGTCGCGCCGTGCACACTGGAACGTAGATCAAGTTCCGACATACCTGCCGACGTCAAACACATATTTACTATATTGAATATTGTATATTCGCGCTTGTATAAATAGCAGATGATGGCGTTTAAATCTACATTTATATTGGTCAGTCGATGGCTATGATAATTAGATATGAAAGACTATTTTTGGGAATTTTGTTGGGGGGGCACTGGAAAGTTTTTGGGGGGCACGCCCCCCCCGTAGCTACGCGCCTGGTGTATACACGAAGCAATGTGCGAATCTTTCCTATGGTGTAGGTAAAATTTGGTCACATAGCGTGCAAACAATATATATGCATAAAATTTAAGCAAATTAATAAATTAATGTCATCACATTAAGAAATGAGGAATACTCTTATAACAGGTTGAAAATGATGCTTTCACATGACACCTTCGCGAAAACAGACAGAGTGTTCAAAGTTACCCCAAACGTCGGGGTAACTTTGAACACCATTATTTTAAATATCCCTGTGTCATCAATGTGCATACACATTAAAAAGCCCTTTGTTTTGAGAAAACTACTTCTTCCCATGTTTTTGGAAGCATTCAGATCTTACATAATATAAGCTTTTAAAAAATATCGACAGAGAAACACAAAGTGTTCAAAGTTACCCCGGTTTACGGTATCGGCTCTTAAGGGCGCTTTCACATGTGTTATCGGTGGTTGAAGAAGGAAAAATTCTTTGAAAAAACAGTTGACAGTAGGATTTCGTAATCAACTAGATATAATTCTTCGCCCATTTACGCGAGGAATATGTTTTCACCCATCCATGCAGGTTATTGACTTGATAGGAAATACATAAAGAGTGGTTATGTTTTAGTATTTGATAATGGTGTACGATACAATATGGTGTCTTTGCCCATGTCGCTTATTATTAGGGTAATTATTATTATTGTACTTTATTTCAGACTCGAGGTCCATATATGAATTTGAAAGTAAAACAAAAAACAAAATAAACTAAACATAGTTTCGAATGAGTCAAGTACAATGCCGACTAGTTAAATAGAATTCTCGAACTAAGATGTCCGTTGGCCATTCGTTGGATTCAGTATTATGTTCTTCGCGATATAATTTGAAAAATCAACTCTGAATGACGAGTAACTTCAATGCTTTGTCGAAAGTTTCTCACAGTCAGTAACGCGAATACCAAAACTACTCAGTATGTAGCGAATTATATCATTTGTGGTAGTCTCCGGTGTCAATCTGGAACTGAGGTTTTCTGACGACGAGCCATCGGTTTCAATTCCGACACACACTACTCTGATGTTCCATGCACTATTCTTTTCCGCGGATATACTCCTCGATTGGGTCGATTCCGTCTTGATGGTTCAAATTCTTTCACTACCTGGGTTTGCAAAACCTGTGCATATGATGCTTTCTCCAGTGGTTTGGTAGACTCTATATCTTGTTTATTCGTTTTCAGAACTTTCTTTTCAGCGCACGACAACTCACGAAGTGGGGCACGATGGGTCTCGGCATTATTAGATATATTGTTTTTCGATGACTCATCCCTCTTCCTTGATTTCAGATTCAGATTTAGTAATACGTTTCTTTGTTGGAAAAGAAACAAATAAGACTTATTTTATTCTGAACTAAACCCACAGTGTACTTATTTATTCCATTTAAGTGTATATTCGTTAAGTCGCGAGTTTTTTATTGTTATTTTCCAGATAAAATAAGTGCAATACGGCTTATTTCATATTGAAATAGTCCCACATCGGGCTGTTTTAATAACCAGCGTTTACGCCCATATTGGGCTTATTTCACATCTAAATAAAGCCATTGCGAGCTTATTTCAGCCCTTTGGAATAGGTTCAATACATATGAACTTATTTCAGCGAGAACATGCTGACAGTATGTGTACGCAATTTGGAAGGAGGTATAATATATGTTGACAAATACACGAACTATTGATATGCTGGTTTCATACGCTCTGAAAAATACTTTCCACGGTATTAAAAAGCCATTTTCAATTTTTCTCAC
Source organism: Siphonodentalium dalli (assembly GCA_032622095.1). Classification (NCBI taxonomy): domain Eukaryota; kingdom Metazoa; phylum Mollusca; class Scaphopoda; order Gadilida; family Siphonodentaliidae; genus Siphonodentalium; species Siphonodentalium dalli. The sequence goes on along the minus strand of CP136062.1, from coordinate 191,860,190 downwards.
AGAACGTGAAAAAAACGCTCTTTATTGCTACCATATCGGGAATAGACAGTCACCGAACGCTCTTTTTGGTTCCATGCCGCGCGCGCAGATGGTTGTTTTAAGTTTTGCAAGCAGATATTATTAGGTGTTTGTTAAAGGTACGGTTGGCCTTGGCGGTGGGTATCCTGTGAAAATATTTCCACCCATCAAAAACCGCCACAAACAGAAAGAACATCAAAATGTAAACAGACTTTGTCCGTATACAAATAAGAAATATCGCATAAACAGTATGTTATTGTCATTTGTTTGAACATTGTTATGTAAACAAAGGCATAAAAAGTTACTTTTCTGGTGTTTGTTTATATTATGATGGTAAACATAAAGAGCGTTCTTTGTTGCTGAATTCCTGATATGGAACTAATAAAGAGCGTTTATATCATTTGTGTGTGATTAGCCAGTGACACTGTGCTGTCTTCTGTAACACAATCAGGCTCTTGCTTATGTAAAATATAGTAAGTCTTTATGATAGCATGCTGTTTACGCGATGGTCATGGTATATATGAACGAAACTGTATGCGTTTTAATGTTTGTCTGTTTACGGTGTTTGGAACAAATATGAATATTTTCGACAACTAAGGCCAACCGTGCCTTTAACATTTTGATTTCCTTCGAATAACTCCAGTTTGGATTGTCTCAACCAAAGTTGGTATTTGTTCTCAGCCAAAAAATATAGACCAAGTTCGATTAGTTTCTGTTCAATATAATTATTCTGCATGTTCTGTGGCCCATCTACGACTTGCACATTGTCTAAATTTGATATTTTGGTTCACGATCATTAATTAACTCGGGTTTGTTTTATTTGACAGGAACTGAATTCCTCTTGTTCACTGCGGTACTGTTACGGTAAAGTAAGCTTGTCGCTGTGTGCGATATCAGTTAAGCATAATATGCTTGGAGTTTGTCCTTGTCATGCTCGTATCGCATATTTTCAATAAATTTTAGCTTTTCTTTTCAAGCTAATTACCAATATGTTGAACAATTAAAATTGGGCAAGTATTTGCTATGCCATGCGTGCCGACTGTGACTCTTCTCGACTAAATGGTACTGAAAGAGACATATGACCATTTGGATGTCACACGCGTGGTGTCTCGATGCTACCTATAACGCATGTGGGGGAGTAGCTCCGCCTTGTAAATTTTCGAGATCCAACAACATAATGCTCGCTCATAATTGACGAGGTAGTGGGGCCGAATAATAGTTGGTATCGGCTCTTAAGGGCGCTTCCACATGTGTTATCGGTGGTTAAAGCAGGAAAAATTTCTTTGGAAAAAAAACAGTTGACAGTAGGATTTCGTAATCAATCCCAACTAGATATAATTCTTCGCCCATTTACGCGAGGAATATGTTTTCATCCATCCATGCAGGTTAATGGCTTGATATGAAATACATAAAGTCTTTATTAAAGAGTGGTTATGTTTTAGTATTTGATAATGGCGTACGATACAATATGGTGTCTTTGCCCATGTCGCTTTATTATTAGGGTAATACGTTTCTTTGTTGGAAAAGAAACAAATAAGTTAGACGAATATCTTCAACATAATTATACTCTCGTAATAATAGCTTCATATTGTACCAAAACTAATCAGATAGGTTGATATTGGACTTCTTTTATTCTGAACTAAACCCACAGTGTACTTATTCCATTTAAGTGTACATTCATCAAGTCGCGAGTTTTTTATTGTTATTTTCCAGTTAAAATAAGTGAAATACGACTTATTTCATATTGAAATAGTCCCAAATAGGTCTGTTTTAATAACCAGCGTTTACGCCCATATTGGGCTTATTTCACATCTAAATAAAGCCATTGCGAGCTTATTTCAGCCCTTTGGAATAGGTTCATTACATATATGAACGTATTTCAGCGAGAACAGGCTGACATGTGTACGCAATTTGGAAGGAGGTATAATATATGTTGACAAATACACGTGAAAATTACTGTCCACAGTTTTAAAAAGCCGTTCTCAATTTTTCTCACAGAACGTGAAAGAAACGCTCTTTATTGCTACCATATCGGGAATAGACAGACACCGAACGCTCTTTTTGGATCCATGCCGCGCGCGCAGATGGTTGTTTTAAGTTTTGGAAGCAGATATCATTAGGTGTTTGTTAGCATTTTGATTTTCCTTCGAATAACTCCAGTTTGGATTGTCTCGACCAAAGTTGGTATTTGTTCTCAGCCAAAAAATATAGTCAAAGTTCGATTAGTTTCTGCTCAATATATTCTGCATGTTCTGTGGCCCATCTACGACTTGCACATTGTCTAAATTTGATATTTTGGTTCACGATCATTAACTCGGGTTTGTTTTATTTGACAGGAACTGGATTCCTCTTGTTCACTGCGGTACTGTTACGGTAAAGTAAGCTTGTCGCTGTGTGCGATATCAGTTAAGCATAATATGCTTGGAGTTTGTCCTTGTCATGCTCGTATGGCTTATTTTCAATAACTTTAGTTCTTTTCAAGCTAATTACCAATATGTTGAACAAGTAAAATTGGGCAATTATTTGCTATGCCATGCGTGCCGTGCCGACTGTGACTCTTCTCGACTAAATGGTACTGAAATAGACATATGACCATTTGGATGTCACACGCGTGGTGTCTCGATGCTACCTATAACGCATGTGGGGGAGTAGCTCCGCCTTGTAAATCTTCCGAGATCCAACAACATAATGCTCGCTCATGATTGACGAGGTAGTGGGGCCGAATAATAGTTGGTATCGGCTCTTAAGGGCGCTTCCACATGTGTTATCGGTGGTTAAAGCAGGAACAAATTCTTTGGAGAAAAAAAACAGTTGACAGTAGGATTTCGTAATCAATCCAAACTCGATATAATTCTTCGCCCATTTACGCGAAGAATATGTTTTCATCCATCCATGCAGGTTATTGGCTTGATATAGGAAATACATAAAGAGTGGTTATGTTTTAGTATTTGATAATGGTGTACGATACAATATGGTGTCTTTGCCCATGTCGCTTTATTATTAGGGTAATACGTTTCTTTGTTGGAAAAGAAACAAATAAGTTAGACGAATGTCTTCAACATATCCTCTCGTAATAATAGCTTCATATTGTACCAAAATAATCAGATAGGTTGATATTGGACTTATTTTATTCTGAACTAAACCCACAGTGCACTTATTCCATTTAAGTGTACATTCGTCAAGTCGCGAGTTTTTTATTGTTATTTTCCAGTTAAAATAAGTGCAATACGGCTTATTTCATATTGAAATATCCCACATCGGGTTGTTTTAAACACCAGCGTTTACGCCCATATTGGGCTTATTACACATCTAAATAAAGCCATTGCGAGCTTATTTCAGCCATTTGGAATATGTTCAATACATATGAACTTATTTCAGCGAGGACAGGCTGACATTATGTGTACGCAATTTAGAAGGAGGTATAATATGTTGACAAATACACGAACTATCGATATGCTGGTTTCATATGCTCTGAAAAATAATTTCCACAGTTTTAAAAAGCAATTTTAAATTTTTATCACAGAACTTGAAAAAAACCGCTCTTTATTGCTACCATATCGGGAATAGACAGTCACCGAACGCTCTTTTTGTTTCCATGCCGCGCGCGCATATGGTTGTTTTAAGTTTACCCTTACAATATATGTGAGAAAAACTAAGTTATGTGTCTTTACTGTTATCTCAATTGGTCTTTGGGCTCTTTCACTTTAAAGGTTGACAAAATTAATTTTTCGGATAGGACGGAAAATTATGCATTTTTCATTGTGTTAGGAGTGTCTTAATAATATTTCTATAGTACTCAACACACAGCCCAATCTGCAGACAAAATTTCACTACTACATTGGAAAAAATAACAAAATTATAGGGTGATGGGTACCAATTTTGAGTGGCCAATCATTGCTGTGATGATTTTGTTTTCCTTATATTTATTTTAATTTATGGGTTTGCCAAAAATGTGCTCATTTAACCTTTAGCTTATGTCTGGTTGATCTTGTGGTGAAATTTTTTAGTGATTTCATGCATTCAGTTTGATTATATTTGAATTTGAAGATTATTGAGATATTTCATTAAATGATTTATATCATGTGAATCTAAAATAAACCTTTTCATAAACACAATTTACAATAACCATGGATCAGGAATATAGTTCAGTTGGACATTATTTCATGGTATAGAAGATTAATGGTAAAATTCGTTTTCTGTGGATTAGTCTATTTAATTTATATTCAATTCTCCAAAATATGTGCACAGAAATTCCGTTAAAACCTGTCCTCTCCGAGAATCTTTGTCAACTGCAAATATTAATTAAATGAGAAAATCACTTTGTATTGTGGGTAAACTCATTGGTATTGAGGGTGTATAAACTTTAAATGGTGGGCTGAACCATCACGATTTGGTACAGCAGCTCATTAAATGTTAAAAAAAATGTCCTCTCCCGAGAATTCAAGCATGGAGCTCAGAGATTTTCTGGAAGACATTGGTTTATATTAAACTATAACCATTCTGTTAATGAGAACGGGGTGTAGTAATAATATACTATATTAAAATACAGTTTTTTGCAACATGCCGTGTCCAATTTGAGACACTAATGTGTCATTTCATTTATTTCCATTGAGGCAATTCATGTCTGCTCAACTGAAATTGCGTGAGTAAATTGTCAATCTGAAGAATTTCTTGATTATTAATAATCATGTCAGTGATTATAAGTGGTTTGATGGAAGTGTTGTTCGTAAATATGTTTCTCAATAGTTAAATATAATTGTCTTGAATTATCGGAGAGGACGCATTTTTTAACAGATTGCAGAGTATCTGCACTTACTTGCAATATTAAAGGAATACTCCATGTGTGTGTGTGTGTGTGCATATAATAACATTAGAATACCATAGGACCCGTAACCTGAGATAAATGAACACAGTTCATACCATGGTGGTCTGTATAGATCTCAATAAAATAGTTTAGACCTTACCTAACAAAAGTATTATCCATATATTTGTACAGTCATAACATGATGATGATTCTGCCCCAATGACCCTCGGTACACTCAATACAGATTACCACAGTTCATATAACAAGACAGTCAATGACTGGGTCGCTCACCAGACTGAAAAGACTGGGACTCTGAAGACTACAAGAGTCAGTATGTGACAATATCACTTAAGCCAAGTAGTTCTAAACATGGACACAGCTGGAGGTTCTCCGTTTTGCACATCCCTCTTAGGTTGAATCTTACAACTGGTACCAGTACTTCCAGTTCTCTCTCAAACGTTTGAAAATTACTAACTCCATAAAGTTAAAATGTGTGGCCAATTTGGTCCAACAGTTTAACCTGAAGTAGGAACATATGGACTGTTGGTATAAAAATATACATGTTGGAAAATAAAACCAAACTATGAGAACAATTCTAACCAATTTTTTATGTGAACATCTAATCTACAACAGATGTTATACCAGGCATGAAATTTTCAACTGTTTAAATTTTGATCAAAGTAGGGGGTCAAAACCCCCACCATCTACACTCCTTCCCCTTATTATATGACAATTCGGATTGAGTTTGTTGCCCACTTTGAACAAGTCCCAAAATAGATTTTCAGGTAAGACAATTCTTTCCCCTAAATTAAAAATGTTCTGGAGTACAAGTGTAGGTCAATTAATAGCCCATGTGGTCCATACAATTTGAAAACACATTTTTGAGGAAAAGTTGACCGACTTTTTAACCTATTTCGAGTATCCTGAATACATTCAAGGTGCCTTTCAAGCTGTGATACCTATATTTAACCCATCAACTTGGTGCCAAATTTGGTCAAATGATCATGTATATAAAACCATGGAGGAATATAGTTATGGCCCTGTTTTTGCAACTAATAGACCTGGTAAACTATGTCTTGTTCAGTTTGTAACTGCATTATTTTTGTTAAAAGCTGACACTTGTACTCAAGGAAATTTTTATATTATTTTAGGGGTAAGAGTTGTCGTCCCTGGAAAATTGGATACGTTATATAATGACGTTTAATTTGAAATATAAAAAGCTTTACTGGAAGGGGGGGGGGGGTGCAACAAATTGTGTTTTTAAATCTGTTTTTTTTGCCCATGTAATACAAGGAATCTGGGATTCTTATGTCCCTATTGCCGGCTCATGTTATCTGATTTGTGGTGATGTTAATATTGTCACTAATCAAACGGTTGAATAATTTCAAGTCAACAACAAGTATTAATCAAATTTCAAAGGAAATGACACACATTATATTGGGTTGTAGCTGCGACTCAGCTATTGGCTGGTCTGCCCTTGACCGAGTATCTGCTACGATGTCAGGACCCAATATAATTGTATGTGTCATGTCTTTTTCAATTCGAGGTCTAGAGTAAAGCAATATTTATGGACTGACATTGGCTAGACGTAAGAAAAAATAAAATAAAAAATATCAACCACCCATACACCCTGTAATTGGACACCGACCAATCAGAGGAGAGAGTGAGATAAGGCTCTCCTGTAATCATTTACTAGTATAAATCAGTTCCTTAGAAATAGGTCACTTACAAAATGTTGCTAACATCAGCAAAGAGCGGCATCTTCTCTGTGCTGTTGCTATCAATAATTTCAAGAGACCTTTTACTTTGGTGCTGATTTATAACTAGCTTGTATGACTACTAGGCTTTAACATGTTGTTGTCCTCTGACTTTTTTCATTACCCATGTCATCAACTAATTAAGTTAGTATCTCAGAAATAAGGTAGCCAAATGAATCAACACTGTTAAACTTTGATTGATGCCATTACAAGTTATCATTGTTGAAAATAGGTATTGGCAAGATGTTTACAACTAGGGGCACCATATTCATTTTGTCCTCCAAATACTGGTGTCTAATTTAGGCATGTATCAAATTTCAAAGGAAATGACACGCTCGTTACATTGGGTTGTAGCCACTCAGCTAGAGGCTGGTCTGCCCTTGACCGAGTATCTACTACGATGACTTGACCCAATATAAATTGAATGTGTGATGTCTTTTTCAATTTGAATAGGTTCTTTAGAAAATTTATGACAATAAATGAAACTATAGTGAAATGACGTATCAACAAAAGGCATATGTAGTTAAAGGGACATAAAGCCTTCGCATTGAGAAAACATTTCAAAATAATAAAACCTTTATTATGTAAACAAGAATGTTAAATTGCTAGCCATATGATCAACAAACAGCTTTCCAACATAAATTTTGATTTGCACTATCAATGGATGTTTCTAGATAAAAATGACTGGCACTGTAACAGATACTGTTTACATAAGATTGTTCTTGTTATTTCAACAAGAACAATCTTGTCACTGGCGAGTTATCACTAAGAACTAAGTCAATATATTTTCCATGCTCTTCGTAACGGTGATAGTATTACATAACCTTTTTGATTGGTCACATTTACCCACTATGAGTGCCATACGTCCCTTTAAAGAAACTTATTAATTTCAACAAAAGGCAATGCAAAAAATATTGATGGCAAGGGAGTAAAACATATTTTCCTTTAATATCAGAAATTGGGCAGACATATTCTGATTTCAATTGTTCAACTTTAAATATCATGAGAGTTTGTGAATTGAGAGGTTCAGTGAAAAAGCTCCATAAATCTGAAATATTTATAAATAATTAAAATTCCACCATCTCCCTTCAAAATATTAAATACTTGACAGACTCTATTACCAATAAGAAATGTTTTATCTTTAGCTGAGGAAGAAACTGCAAATTTATCAAGTTTTAATGTCTTATACTGTTCATAAGATCGATACGTATCCTGAAAGACTTCTTATGATCTGAAAAAGAGGTGATGTTGGTTTACGAATCATGCTTTTCAATTTATGCAGATAATTCTCAAAAGGAAATGCTGATACGTTATCAAGAGAACCAAATTCCTCAGCATCAGCAGCTAAATGTATGAGACTATGTACATTATATACCATTTTGTCTTCACCATAGATCACCTTAAAGTTTTGTACAAAGGTTTTCAATAAATTGTTGGCATATACATTTAAGATTTTGCACATAGAGTTGTTCAATAAAAATTCTGATGCCGATAGATAGTGTCATGAAATGTTGGTATAATGTATCATCATGTTCCCGGTGGAGAGCTACAGGACCAGTGTATAAAAGAAACTGGCGGAATTATGTAGCCTTCCATCGGTCAAGGTATGCAAGTGAACGAGGTCTCCCTGCAAAATCAGTAGATAAATAACTATTGAATAAATTAAGTTTATCAGAAATTGTTTTGATAACACGAGGTGACAGTTTGAATTCTAGTCCGACAGTCCATAACTTTAACAATTTCCCCATGACACCAAGGCAAACCAGATGCATATAATCAACAGGGAAACAAGTTATCATTCCTATCCTAGTCCCTTCCAATGGTGATGGTCCTTTATGATAGTTTCCATAACTTCCATGCTTCCAACAAATGCTTCATCACTTCGAAGATAAACCTCAATATCTGGATATGTCATTTTGCCACACCATTTTCCTCGTTGAACACATTTGTCACAACCATGAGCTATTGTAAGGGGATACATTCTTCACAAAAGCACGAGCTGGAACATCACACAAAATTGCACAGCATTTGACCAAGAATTGTTTGCCACAGAAATGTATTCCATCATTCACAACCTTTATGTATTCAACTTTGATCGGATTCAAAAATGAAACAGGATCATCTGGTTTTTTTTCCCATATAACTTGCCAACCAAGAATGGATATCCTTTTCCAATGTTTGAAACTCTACCCAATATGGGCCAAAACTGGAAACCAGAACTCTTGAAAATTGGGAGTCCATCAATACCCATATGAAGTAAAATGGTCTTAATATTACCTAGGTTCACAGAATCATTCACACACTGTTGAAGATAGGATTTGATACTTGTTGCAATACCAAAATGATAGTACTTTCCAACACATTTGAGATACTCCACCAGCATATTTTGTATCTGTTGCCAATAGAGTGCGGGGGTCCTTAGGCAAATCAAGAAAATATGGTCTTAAAATGCTCAATGAGGCTCCTAGGGCTACCAATGATATATGATATTTCACAGCCCAACTTGCCAAAATTGCTGGGAAATTTGTCTCTGAGTTTGTAACATCACTGTCAGTATTTACATATGCATCTGGTTCTATTTCACCGAGAGGTATGAACTCATTTGAATTCATGTCTAATTCGCTGGAATCAGACATGAATTCTAGTTCAGAGAAACAATCTGAATCATAATTACCATTGATATCATGGTCTGAAATGTCCTGAGCATTTTGCTGAATCTCTACATCATTTTCCGGGATATTAATATCATGATCACCCTCATTCTCAATCTGTTGAATTTGTCTGTTCACAGAGGAATTGATTTGGCGTTGTTTTGTCCAATATGATATCTCAGACATATTTGATAAATCTAGTGAAATCTTGATAATTTTATGTCATAGGATACTGAATGTTTAAGGAATTATCAATTTTATTGGAATTTATTAATATTCACTTTGCTTTGGTGGTTGATATCTCCATCACAGTGGTGGAATATGCTGTGTTGAGGTGGAAATGAAGTACCCTGGAACGGAAAATAAGAGAAATAAAAGGTCAGTCGACCACACTGCCCCCCCCCCCCCCCCCCCGACAACATGGCAAGTCGATGCCCTTTGTTAAAGAAATAAAAAAAAATGTTGAAATGTTATCTTTGAAAGTTTGTTAAAGAAAATTAAAAATAAAAGTTGAATTGTTCTAAGTCGAAAGGGTTAATATTTCTGTCAAAAAATATTTTTCATAACTCCTGAACTGTCAAAAAGTTTTTCGTCATCTATACTCCATGGAAATACAGAAATCAAACATCCATTTCTTAAATCTTTTGCAGATCATTTATGATATAAGGTGGTGTGTCTCTGATTAAACATGGTTAAACTTCAAACTTTGGATTAAATTAACATGCATAATCAGGGGGGGGGTCTGGAAAAAAATTGCACATATAGGGCCCAAAAAGTTTTTTTCCGACCTCGAGGGACCCGCCATCCCATTTTTGCAAAAAAAATATTTTTTTCCTCCAAAATTTTGGGGACCCACCCCCCGTTTCTCATGTTTTTATCAAAATTTCAGGTTTTTTTTTAGCCGTTCTTCAATAACTGTGTTAACTGCCTGACTAATTGGTAAACACAGATCAGAAAAACGAAAAATATACTGTATTTCCATGTGTTTCCTGGTGTTTTCAGTATCTAACAACAATATTAATTAAGCATTGTGTAGTACACTATATGTCACAAATTGCCCTAGACCCCATTATAGCCTTAATATATCGAGTGTGTTGTGTCTGACAGAGAACACTGGCCAGTGTAAATAGTGGTAAACAGGTCAGGGGTTCCACAATTATATGTGCATGATCAAAGAACTCTTTAGTCTTATCCGATGGGGTGGGGAGGGGAATTGTTTTTTGGTTATGTATACACATAGATATATGGTTATTATACTGCCCGATATTAGTCGGCGGGTATATAGTTGACGTCTCGAGCTGTCCGTACAAACATTTTGAATTTTAACTCAAGTGTCAGTTGTCATATTTGATTCCCTATGGCATGGTGACGGACCAGAAATGGGGGACGAATATGCATAATATCGCGGGTTGTGACCACCAATGCCTACCAGAGTTATGGGCCCTGTTCGACTTTATGAAATTCAGTCCATACAAAGTTTTTGCAATATAAGTTAAGTGTCGGTTGTCAAATTTGTATGTGGTTTGGTATGGTGATAGACCAGAATGAAGAATTGAATGTCATTTCTGAATGCATCACATTATTTCAGTTCATCTATTTGTAAGTGATAACAGTATACAATTAGTATTTTAGTTTCGTCTTGTTGAGCAGTAAAGCTACCAGATGTATTAAGTTCGGAAATTCAATGAGAATAGCGTCACCTTCATTTGGGCGTTTTGATCTGTTTTTTTTTCTTCTCGACTAAAATCAATTGAAGTTAATAGTATCGCGATCGACGGTTGATCGCCACATAAGTTATGATGGAAGTTCATAGAACGTTTCAAACATCATCTGATCGTTGGCAAAACATGCCTAATTGAGAATGCAACACACATGTATAATTCGATTCGATATTAGATTCGATCAAAATCTCAAATTCACAGGACTCAAAAAATAATTTTTCCGTCATCTAAATACATGTTGCACATCTTCAATATATGGGCAACAATATTCTGAAGTTTAAAATCTCTGGGATGAAATCTGTCGGGGGAGATGATTACATCATGAAGGTACTCAAAAGTGTGATGGATGGAGCCCGTTTCTATAGTCCCCCTTTTCTTTCAGAACGTCGGGGGACAAATATTAAATTGATGTGAAACACTCCGCCGAGGTGTTCTAAATGGAATATAAAATAATGATCATTCTAAAATAAGTCATTTTCATAAATCTAATATCCAAATAGTCAGAAAAGAGTGTCGTAAAATATATTTACTCTCGTGTCTGGAATAAACGTGCATGCACATTTATTAAATTTCAGATTTTTCACCCTGTGCAAGGCTTATTCCAGTCTTTATTTAATTTTGTGTATTGTAGTAATTTTGGAAGACAGGTCTTGACAGGCCGATTTTGTTAAATAAATTGGAGATATCTCTAAATGAATTGAAGATATCTCTAATTTTTCTTCTTCTTTTGTGGATATATCTAAATGATTTGAAGAGATCTTCAAATATTTAGAGATATCTTCAAATTTATTGATGTTCTAAATAATTAAGGTACGATTTGGAGAGAGCCTCAGATGTCTCCAAATCGATTTAGAGATATATGCAAATGATTTGAAGATATCTCCAAATGAATTCGAGATATCTCTAAATATTTCGAGATATCTTCAAATGAATGGAAATATCTCCAAATATTTGAGTACTAGTATATGCTAATTTGGCTGCCCATATGGGATATCTGTCAACTGCCATGAGCTTAATTTGCAGGCTATGTTTGAAATTAAATATAGAACAATACCAGCAACTTTGCCGGATTGAGTCCTAGCAAATAGTTTGATATTTCCAGATATATATCTGGATACTGTATCTAAACTAATACAAATTAATGCGCCAAGTAGAAATGGCAGAACATTTCGAGATGTGCTTGAACTTAAATCTCCGAGTTCTGGGTGGACTTCTGAATAATTCTAGTCTATTGAAATCAAAATCCGGACACTATAGTGATGTGCGGTTTTATGGTTTATTGGTTTCCTTTCTGTTTTATTAAAAAAAAAACCACAACCGATATATTAAATAAAACCAATTCCTCCAGTTTCAATTTAATAACCGACAATGCTGGTCACTAAAACCTTTTCTGCAAAAACCATACTGAAAGCAAAAACCAAAAGAATTTCAAAACCGAACATCACTACTGGACACACAGATGCATGGACATGCTAATTAAAATATATCTCCGAAACTTTTTCGATAAAAAAGATTTGCCATCTGATTTGACACCATAAAAATACTGTTAATTTTTAGCCTACATTTACTACACCGTTATCAAAACATAATGAGGTAAAACTGATGAGCCTAATCATTACATATTTTTATGGTCAGATATTGGCTTTCAAAAATAAAAGAACCAGTTGTACCAGGTTTTGAGTTTTGGTCAAGCTGTTAAAAATTCAAAGATAAAAAGCATTTATGGTATTGTGTCCCCCCCCCCCCCCCAAAGTGGATATTGATGAATCTTGTGAAATTACTCTTGGGCTCCAAATAAACATGCATGCACATTTCTTATTTTCTTGAAAAATCTCCCCCACTCACCCGCAGTGGTTATTTGACTCTGCTTGTTTATTAATTTTGAGATTTCTATATGATTCTGATATCAAAATGCTATATTATAACTTTATGCATGTACTTGTATGGGCTCTTTCACATTAAAGGTTGACAAAATGACGTTTTCAGATAGGAGGGAAAAATGATGCATTTGTCATTGTGTTTGGGGTGTCTTAATATTTCTATAGTAGTGACACGCAGCCCAACCTGAACTATTATTTGGGTCTGCACTTTTATTAACTTTCAATGAACTATTATTTGGGCCTGCACTTTAATTTGGAGCCCGAGAGTATGTTTTCTGTTGATTATAATTCTTGTTTTTAATTCAGCCCGTATTTATAAGTGGATACTTGTCTTGTCTTGTATTTGGTGTCAAGTCACATTGAGCACATCTTTAAATAACTAAACCACAGCCCTGAAGTCTGTATAAGAGCAGCGATTCCTTCTTTCTTGTCTTGATTCCATCTTATGCAAGTCTGTTTCATCTTTTTGGCATTTGTTATTAATATTTCTATTATATACATGTCAAATCACAAAGCATTGGCAATGTGAGAATAGATACGACAGGTGATACATATTCATGATATTGGACTATATTTATTGTTTATAGCAGCACTTGAAATTGTCGTGGCCAATTTTGAGGAAAGAACATTTTACATACATGTATTAATGGTCTTAAGGAAATGATTTCAACAAGCAGTCGCAGACGACGGTATCCCCCGTACAGTTGGGGAAGTGCATTATAAATAATGCTTGCATTCTCAGTATGTGCTAAACAAGAGGTGGGATTTTGTCAAAAAGCCTGATTTGCGAATTCTTTTTAGGTACTGACATTTGTGGAAATTAGCCATGTGACGTCTTCCATTTGCACCAAAAATAATAAACCAAGTCCAATAACTCTGCTGAAAATATCCTCCTTAACCCTTTCTATACTGGAACATCATTTATGAGTAGTTATCCCATAGGAAATGTTCATATAATATTTAAGTTCCAACTAATGACCAAAGGGTCGTTTTTTGAACTTATTATCTGAACATTTCCCTCAATACATTTGACTCATTCTTAGCTCAGAATTCTGTTTCCTAGGCCCCAGAAAAAAAATGGACAGCATTTTGTTTCTAGGCGCTTGCCAGGATATCTTGCCACACCCGTTCCCAAAATAAATCACCAGTAGTAATGGGGGGCACTATGCCCATGTCTGGGGGGATACTGGGCCATAGTGCCTATGTCTGGGGGATACTGGGCCGTAGTGCCCATGTCTGGGGGGATACTGGGCCATAGTGCCCATGTATGGGGGGTACTGGGCCATAGTGCCCATGTCTGGGGGGTACTGGGCCATAGTTCCCCCCTGAGGATAGATGTTCCTGTCATTGATGTGACATTTCTGATCGAAAAAATGAAAATGGACTTAGAATTATTTTTTTCAAAAGGAAAATCTCACTTTGGAAAATATCAATTAGCTATCAAGAGTTTCTTTTCGATCACTTGGTGGCCCTGAAAAGGGCCGTTTTATTTTTGTTATAGTTTAGAATCCGCCACATTGAACTTCTTTGTTCGACAAAACTTCAATTGATTTGTCTCCTCTCCTCATCCATATTTCGCATTCACAATAATGCTCGTGGCAAGCGTGGGGGATCCACACTAGAGGTATTGATGACTTGAATCTTGGTGTTGATTTGTAGCCGCCTTTGGTAGCATCAAACATGACGATAGGTCGCTGTATAACAGTCGCCGCTAATTCAACCATCAATCTTGATTCGGCCAAAAGTGGTGAGTGCCGTAAGTCTTGTGCCGACGCACCAAGTTCGTCCCTCTCTGTGTAGTACAGGTCAACTACCGCATCTCTCAGAACCATCCATCGGTCGTCCCGTAAACCCCAATGCTGAGTGCCCTCCAAAATAGAGATATTTCTTCGCCGTACACTGCTTTACAGTATACCCCACGGACCATCATCTCGTCAAGATCGGTTATGTTTACAGCAGTCATCTTTGAATGCAGAATAAATTGTTCGCTGCCGTGCTTGAACATATATCATGATTGCGCGGGCGGTAGAGAAAGCACATAATGCTTTGACGTTAAAAATGACAAATGTTTCCTGACGTTGTGTTTCTTTTCAGTGCATTATCTGTTAGTTTCACCATTTCGATATGTTATAGATTAAATTCATGATAGTATATGCAATTAATTAAGATGTTTTAACATATGAATTCATCTTCGTTCATAAACGATGACCAAGTAAAGTTATCAAATGCAATGATCAAGAAATATGTTCAGTATGTTTCTTGTGTTCAGTTTTTTATGTATAAAATATGTACAATTCCAAAACAAAAACTAGAAAAACATTCCATATTTTCCTAACGAGGTAAAAAATATATCAAATCATGTGTACCAAATAATAGATAATGATCTAACGAAATTAAAAACATTTGTTTGATCGCTATACAATAATGATCAAGAAAAATATGCATGTTGATCCGTCTCTGAAAAAACACAACTTGAGGAAATACTTGTCAATTTTTAAGTTCAATGAGTTGTGTTTTCATTGACGCCCGTGTAACAATCTTGTGTTCAGTTTTTTATGTATAAAATATGTACAATTCCAAAACAAAAACTAGAAAAACATTCCATATTTTTCCTAACGAGGTAACAAATATATCAATCATGTGTACCAAATAATAGATAATGATCTAACGAAATTAACGAATCCCCTGTAACATTGTATGTTTCTGAAGGTATTATCAGTTCGACTAATGCAACTTCCCATTTTCTTTATCAATTTGAATTGGTTTTGGTAATTGTACAGTAAAACAACATTGAGAATTGTTTGGATACATTACCATTGAACTGTCGCTCGGAATTGTAATGTAGAAAGAATTCATACTTTCAAAATTTCTGCCGACTGATTTTTCAAATATTTCAAACGCGGTGTTGGTAAAATGTATCCCAAAGAACTACTGAGTAAAATTAACCACAGTTCGTTATTTTCACTTTGTAAACTTAAATGAACAATTGCTGTAGCGATTATACCAACAATTCTAATAATTTGTGTAAAATATGTTACTTGATTTTTTGCAATTTTTTCTCCACAGAATTGAAATTGTGATGGAGCATCCAGACCAACTGAACCATTTTGAGACATGTTAAAAGTTTTATACCAAATTTGTGGCAGGAATCCAACTGTCAATTTTTTTAGGATAACCAGCCCAATGAACTTTAATTTCTCTAACTGATTTACCAGCAACTTTTCTTGAACGTTTACCAACAACTGATTCAATTTCGTAAACTTTATTATCTTTTATATGTTGAATTTCTTTACCATAAAATGATCCTGCGATGTTTTCACCATCTAATCTACTAATTTGTAAGTGAATGGTGTACTTTTACAAACTCTACTAATTTTGAAAATTTCTTTTGTCCAATTTGGAAGATATCCTTTATCAAAAGTTCTCTTTGTTTTATTTATTCTAACAAAATCTCCAACTTTCAAGATCTTATCTTTTTTCGTTTTTAACTTTCCATAAAGATTTCTGGAAACTTCAATTTCATTTTCTCGAGTTACTAAAACTGGTGCCATCTTAATACTTCTATGAAAACTTTTGTTGTAAGAATTCACAAAATCGTGCAAAACATCATTGTATTTCAAAGTTTGATTATGTGTAAAATATTTCCACATCTTTGTTTTCAATGTCCGTTGAAAACGTTCAACTATACTTGCTTTTGTCTCTGGATTCTCTGTTGTGAAAAAATGAATTTTCTTAGATTTCAAAAATTGTAAAAATAATTTATTTTTGAATTCTGAACCTTTGTCAGATTGAAATGAAACTGGTTTTCGTTTTGATGATTTGAGAATTTTCTGAAATGTTTTAACTAAAGTTTTACCAGTTTTGTCTTTAATTTTTTCAACCCATGCAAATTTTGAGAACACATCAATAACACAAAGTAAATATCTGTCATTGTGCTTTTGCAAAGTTTGCAAATCTGCCAAATCAGCTTGCCACTGAATATCAATTCCTGCAACAATAGTTTTATGTCTGCGAAATTTCCGAACAATTGGTTTGTGCAAAGTGTATGTTTTTTGCCATTGTAACCATTTTTTAACATCTGAAAGTTTAATTTTGTTATTTGTTTCTTTCGCATTTTTAAAAAGTTGATTTGCTCCACTGAAACCACCAACTTCTTTTGGATTGTAGTAAATTTCAGTTAGAAGTTTGTCAAATTTTATGTAAGTGGGGCCCATCCTTTCAAAATAGATTTTCTGGTTTTAGGAAAACATTGAGGTGTGAAAATATCAACTGAACGTTTTCTTGACTTGTCACTGCTAGGAGTTGCATGAGGTGTATGAAACTCATCACCAGTGTGACCTTCTTTTAAATGTCTTTGTATCCACAACCATCGATTCCTGTTACCTACATAATCTTGTGGTACATTAAGTTCCCCCAATCCACGTAGGAATGTTTCATAACCAACTGGGTCAAAACCTTTTCGGTGACGAACAACATCGTTTATCAAATCAATTATATTTGATCCAGTAACTGTTTCTGTTCCATAAATTAATTGTCCACGATCATCCCATCTAAGTTTAGGATTAGTTGACAACAATGTTAAAATTTGTTGTGCTTTACCACTAAGTTTAGATGGCACACTTTCCAATATATGTTCACTCATTTTCCCAAAGTTTTCAGATAACTTTTGTTCAGGTAAACTGAATTTTGAATTTAAAGATTTTTGTGAAGTTTTCAATTTGTACAAATTTTCTCCAAATAACTGACTTTTCTGATTCAGAAATATTTTTATCATAAACTGATTTCAATTCTTTGTAAGAATCTGAAACATTTGAAATTGCAGGATCAGGAGGTAATTGAGGTTTATTCATTTCTGACATTTTCCATTGTTTGAAAACTTCCAACATTCTGAATGGTACAATAACCATTTTCTTCATATTTATTTGAGATTTAGTTTTTCAAAATATTGTTAACAACTGCACCTAATGTTTTGCTAATCAATGGAGCAAGAAATAATTATGGTAAAAAGCCACCTTTTTGATTCAAAATTTTCTTCTTTTGTTGCAAAGGTTTGTTCTTGTCTGCAAGCTATCTGATATGTTTACGCTTCGAATGTAACTTGCGGTTCTGAGCTTCATTCAGTTTTACATTACCTTTTAAAAGATTTTGACAACATTCTGAAATGCAATCCATCACTTGTTTCGGAGCATCGTTGATCATTTTCTTTTTATATGCAGATGGAACTTTACTCATTGCAACAATCAACTCACCATATTTTTTTATCAGCGGTGCTTTCCTGCTCTTAGTTTTTGAAGGCATCTTCACAGTCTAAGTAGTTGTCTCAAAATGAGCAGAAAAATTATATGTTTTATCTTTTCTGATTGAACCATTCTAAAGCTTCGATGCATCAGTCAACGGCATAAATTTTGAAAATTCAAGATCAATAACTGGGTTTTTTTGTAACGGTTGATGTTGAGGGTTCTGCTGAGAAGGTTTAGCTGTAAATTTAGAATGTTGATTTTGTTGAGTTTGCATCGGTGTAAACTTTGAATGATTTAGAGAAAGCTTTGTTTTACGTTTAGATTCTTTTTGACTACCCCTTTGTTGTGTTTGCATCAGTGTAATCTTTGAATGTTTTGGAGAAACCTTTGATTTACTTTTAGATTGTCTACCAGTTTGTTCAAATGAATTTTTCAAAAGACTTCTAATTAAAACTCCTCAAGGAACCCACTACCACCTCGTTGTAAAATTAATTTGCGTTTTGTTTCCATATCAGTTGATCGATCAGAGATTTTTTTAAGAACATTTTTATTTCTCTGAAAAAACTTTTTTGTCTGTGATGGTAATTTCCAATCATTTTCAAGAA
This sequence comes from Siphonodentalium dalli, assembly GCA_032622095.1. Classification (NCBI taxonomy): domain Eukaryota; kingdom Metazoa; phylum Mollusca; class Scaphopoda; order Gadilida; family Siphonodentaliidae; genus Siphonodentalium; species Siphonodentalium dalli. The sequence goes on along the minus strand of CP136062.1, from coordinate 191,841,514 downwards.
ATAATTCAGCTGCAAAAGTGAAGAAATTTATAATTTGTGACAGTTCATCATGACTAAACATCTCGGCGGACGACATGGTTCTAAAATGAGAAAAGTAACAACAACTGAATTTATACTTTTGAATAAATGACAGGACCTCGGTCGTTAGCTGTCAACCATTTATGGAAAATATCAGTTCTAATTCGCAAATAATTTTCTGTTCTAGGATGAAAATCTACTAAAATATATCCATGATTTATTGAAGTTGCATCTTCGTATGCTTGTTTCAAATGATTGGTTTGCATTTGATGAGACAAAACTTTTATTTGATTTTTATCTCGAACGCTTTGAAATAAAACCATGTAGTGTGCATTCAAACTTATAGTTCTGCTACTTTTTGATTTTTGGAACATGTTTTGAGTAATGTAAATTATTGAAGCATTTCGATGGTGACCTTTTCTAGTAAACCAAAGCATTATTTTGTCTTCATCTTGTTCCCCCATCATGTCATCGAAAACAACAAGATGAGGAAATGATTTATCTGATACAATTTCCTCATCATCGTCTGGAATACCATCGATAAACTCAACGTTATCAATTTCTTTTATACGATTGTAGGTGTCTTGCCATTCTTTGTAACACCAAACTATTTTCTTTGGTGGTGTTTGGAATAAATCGTGTTTAAATTCAATAACTTTTTAAACAAATTCTGTTTTACCTGATCCACTAGGTCCGCTGATAAAGAAATTACACGGATATTGGAAAAGTAAAGATTCTTCCATGTTGTCACTTTGATGTCTAATCAGAGAGTGAACTTAACGACGTGTGAATTTAGTTTTTAAACAGAAATCTCCATAGCTGTAAATATTTCCAAACATTTCAATAATCCAAGTATTATAGTCTTCTATTCTTCTGTTTGTTCTGTAAACAAAAAAATCATTTCCTATAATGTTTTTAATTTTTGCATATGTTGACATTTATTTTGTTAACAAATACCCATAGATCCTAGGAACTGATTTAAAGGTTCCCCTAGCAAGAGGATAATTATCTTCATACTTTGTATAATGAATATAGTCATGTTCATCAAAAGTTTCTAAATCTAAATGGTGTTCATCACCACCAAATATCCAAAAATCAGATATTCTTTCAATGAGAATTTTTTTTTTGAATTTAATAAATGATTCAATATATTTTTGAGAGAAATGAGAAAATATACTTGTGTCAAGATAGTCCAATCTCTGTAAACATTCGTCGACATCACAGCATCGTAGTATTGCTTCCTTTTCTCTTTCAAACCAGACTTCTTGTAATTCCTTCTTTATCTCTGGAATAAGTGTTGACTGTGCCACCAAATATCCATAAATCTTCTCAGCAATTTCTGGAGGTACTACTCCTGTCAACATCTTGACATGAAATGACTCAACATCTCCATCCGTATGGATATGTGTGAATACCATTGACGAGTTTTCGTTTTGTGTACACCGATCTGAAAGTTTTGATTTGACACTCACTAATCAGTTGATGGTTCTTTTGTCTTTTAATTCTGGAAGGATACTCAACAACAGTTTTGAAATTTTCACGATCATTAACACATTGTACCATTGTTTCAAAATTAACTTTTTGACTTGTGCTGTAATCAAGAGTGATACCTTTTACCTTACATTTGGTGTATCTTCTCCCATCTTTGATGTATTCATATCCGTAGTTCTTTGGCCCAAGTCCAACAAATTTGACAATCTTTGCATCTGGATGTTCGTCGCTCCATTTCCCCAATCTTCCTTCGATAGTTTTGATGTTCTTCTTTGATGGATCACTGACATACATACAGCTGTCTGTATCAAAATACAGCACTCTATCTCCAAGTTTTTAAAAAACTTTATTCAATTGTAATCTTGCATACGCTGTAACAAAAGAAGCAACAACAACATTTGCTGAATGATGAGGTTCAATATTATCTAAAATATCAACATAATTTACCAGAATGAATTTGTCACCATCAAGAAGTGTAACATTTTGAACAATTATATTGTTACTAGTAAGCAATTCAAAATAACGTGATGGCTTATCCACATACTCTGTTTTTGACATAAGATTTCTTTGTGCATTCTTACCCCATATACAACTAATCATAATTTTAGATATTTTGCGTTTTTCCTGGATTCTTCTCGATGTTCTCCAATGTTCTCAGCTGCATAATAATCCTGTACAAACTTTTGCTTCTGTTCTTCTGTCTCAACATCAAATGGATAACCACTACATTCCTGTTTGATCTTTAGATGTTTGTCGATATAGGATTTGTATATTTCATCTGTCCAATCTGTCCAATGCCAAATTTGGTACACATCAAGTATTTTGTAGCCAACATCCATTGCTTTGAATAATTCTGGCGTGGTCCACACTCCGGTTATAGCTCGATCTTCTTCTGAATGGTTACATGTCTCGTCCTCATTGATGGCACAAGTGGAACAATCGTGTTTTGTTTTTTTCAGCTATGAAAGAGTAACCTTTTGGGAAATGTGTGTGGCCCTGAAAAGGGCCGTTTTCTCTTTTCCAGGATTCATAAGAATTCTGACAAATCAGGATATATCCCGTTGGGATTAATTGTCACAGACCAAATAGGATTTGATCTGTGCGCCGCACCAACCTGAGCAAAGCTGTCAATCGCTGCATTGCACAGATCTTTCTTCTTGATCTGTGACAAGATCTCCACGAGATCAAGATTGCTTGATTCTTGAACATCACATACTTTAGGCAATGGTCGTCGGCGAGCCAAAAAATCTCTTATCATCTGCTTCTGAACCCTACTTTGTTTAGGAGAATCCTGCCATTTCTTATATCTTCTTATTTCCGTCTCCTCTGACGAATCTCTCTTCCTCCACAACTTCTTGAGAAATTTCTTTAAAGACGGCATAATGAATGAAGTTCACTGAAAAAGTGAAAATATTTTATACATTTGACACGGGCGACAATGAAATCACATGTCGCGTTGGCGTTAAAATTGACAAATATTTCCTGACGTTGTGTTTTTTCAGAGACGGATCAACATGCATATTTTTCTTGATCATTATTGCATAGCGATCAAACAAATGTTTTTAATTTCGTTAGATCATTATCTATTATTTGGTACACATGATTGATATATTTATTACCTCTATAGGAAAATATGGAATGTTTTTCTAGTTTTTGTTTTGGAATTGTACATATTTTATACATAAAACTGAACACAAGATTGTTACACGGGCGTCAATGAAAACACAACGCATTGAACTTAAAAATTGACAAGTATTTCCTCAAGTTGTGTTTTTTCAGAGACGGATCAACATGCATATTTTTCTTGATCATTATTGTATAGCGATCAAGCAAATGTTTTTTAATTTCGTTAGATCATTATCTATTATTTGGTACACATGATTTGATATATTTTTTACCTCGTTAGGAAAATATGGAATGTTTTTCTAGTTTTTGTTTTGGAAATGTACATATTTTATACATAAAACTGAACACAAGAAACATACTGAACATTTTTCTTGATCATTGCATTTGATAACTTTACTTGGTCATCGTTTATGAACTAAGATGAATTCATATGTTAAAACATCTTAATTAATTGCATATACTATCATGAATTTAATCTATAACATATCGAAATGGTAAAACTAACAGATAATGCACTGAAAAGAAACACAACTTCAGGAAACATTTGTCATTTTTAACGTCAAAGCATTATGTGCTTTCTCTACCGCCCGTGCAATCGTGATACAAGTTCAAGACGGATCTTCAGACTTATTCTATTGTTCTCAACATATCTGCAATCCCCGAACCCTTGATGGCGATACTGAGAGGAACTATGGGTATGACACCGCAGATAATGTGGGACAGGTACGCAGGAGAAGTGACCGCCCGTTCAAAGCTGATCATGCAAAAAAGAACAGCAACCATACCAGCCGAGCCTAGCTGTCCTATTTTATCTGAGGCGGGACAACAAAAGCTAAATTCTCACTCTGAGAAAATTGGGAAGTGAATTTGATGTCGTACAAAACGGCCCTTTTCAGGGCCAAAACAAAAACGGTCCTTTTCAGGACCAACCAATTTTTTCAAAAAGAAAAACTTTTAGCATTGCTTAAGAACTAATAATGTTCCTTGTACCCTATGTTTCGTTTTGAAAAAATCACGCCACGAATAATTTAAAACAAAATATACTTGCAAATATTTGTTGTTGAATAAATTATGAATTGAACAATCGTGTTTTGTTTTTTTCAGCTATGAAAGAGTAACCTTTTGGGAAATGTGTGTGGCCCTGAAAAGGGCCGTTTTAAATTTATCATCTGACTTTAACACCGTTTTGTGTTTTTCTTATATCTTGACATATCTTTCCCATGAGAACCGAGAGCTTTTGCGAATTCATCACATTTCTCTGTATCTCTAGATTCTTTACAAGGAAGATGAAATCTGACTTTTGTCTCAGTAGAAGCCTTCATGATACTCTTAGGTTGTTTTTCTTTCATCGCCGATGATTTTGCTTTTTTGATCTGTTTCGGCTCTTTCGATCTCTGAACATCATGAACCCTGATTGGGATATCTATCTGTTCTGCAACGAAACGAAGACTCACTTTCACTTCATGATGCGTTACTTGCGTTTTCACGTCAATATCCCTGCGAAGACATCTCAGTTCATCTGAAATCGCTTTTAAAATGAGTGTATCACCACCTATAGTCATTGTCGTATTAGCTTGGACTGTTGACTGTGGCGCAGGATATGTATTCTGTGCAACAGGATCACTGTATATCTCACTCTGAAGAAATTCTGTTAACGGATCCATCTCTTGATAGCAATGCAATGTAAGGTTGATCAAATTCGAAAATATTTGTATACATTTGACACGGGCGACAATGAAATCACATGTCGCGTTGGCGTTAAAATTGACAAATATTTCCTGACGTGTTTTTTCAGAGACGGATCAACATGCATATTTTTCTTGATCATTATTGCATAGCGATCAAACAAATGTTTTTAATTTCGTTAGATCATTATCTATTATTTGGTACACATGATTGATACATTTGTTACCTCGTTAGGAAAAATATGGAATGTTTTTCTAGTTTTTGTTTTGGAATTGTACATATTTTATACATAAAAAACTGAACACAAGATTGTTACACGGGCGTCAATGAAAACACAACGCATTGAACTTAAAAATTGACAAGTATTTCCTCAAGTTGTGTTTTTTCAGAGACGGATCAACATGCATATTTTTCTTGATCATTATTGTATAGCGATCAAACAAATGTTTTTAATTTCGTTAGATCATTATCTATTATTTGATATATTTGTTACCTCGTTAGGAAAATATGGAATGTTTTTCTAGTTTTTGTTTTGGAATTGTACATATTTTATACATAAAAAACTGAACACAAGAAACATACTGAACATTTTTCTTGATCATTGCATTTGATAACTTTACTTGGTCATCGTTTATGAACGAAGATGAATTCATATGTTAAAACATCTTAATTAATTGCATATACTATCATGAATTTAATCTATAACATATCGAAATGGTGAAACTAACAGATAATGCACTGAAAAGAAACACAACGTCAGGAAACATTTGTCATTTTTAACGTCAAAGCATTATGTGCTTTCTCTACCGCCCGCGCAATCATGATATATGTTCAAGCATGGCAGCGAACAATTTATTCTGCATTCAAAGATGACTGCTGTAAACATAACCGATCTTGACGAGATGATGGTCCGTGGGGTATACTGTAAAGCAGTGTACGGCGAAGAAATATCTCTATTTTGGAGGGCACTCAGCATTGGGGTTTACGGGACGACCGATGGATGGATGGTTCTGAGAGATGCGGTAGTTGACCTGTACTACACAGAGAGGGACGAACTTGGTGCGTCGGCACAAGACTTACGGCACTCACCACTTTTGGCCGAATCAAGATTGATGGTTGAATTAGCGGCGACTGTTATACAGCGACCTATCGTCATGTTTGATGCTACCAAAGGCGGCTACAAATCAACACCAAGATTCAAGTCATCAATACCTCTAGTGTGGATCCCCCACGCTTGCCACGAGCATTATTGTGAATGCGAAATATGGATGAGGAGAGGAGACAAATCAATTGAAGTTTTGTCAAACAAAGAAGTTCAATGTGGCGGATTCTAAACTATAACAAAAATAAAACGGCCCTTTTCAGGGCCACCAACTGATCGAAAAGAAACTCTTGATAGCTAATTGATATTTTCCAAAGTGAGATTTTCCTTTTGAAAAAAATAATTCTAAGTCCATTTTCATTTTTTCGATCAGAAATGTCACATCAATGACAGGAACATCTATCCTCAGGGGGGAACTATGGCCCAGTACCCCCCAGACATGGGCACTATGGCCCAGACATGGGCACTATGGCCCAGTACCCCCCAGACATGGGCACTATGGCCCAGTATCCCCCAGACATGGGCACTATGGCCCAGTACCCCCGGACATGGGCACTATGTCTGGGGGCACTATGTCTGGGGGGTACTGGGCCATAGTGCCCATGTCTGGGGGGTACTGGGCCATAGTGCCCATGTCTGGGGGGTACTGGGCCATAGTGCCCCCCATTACTACTATCACCCCCCCCCCCCCCAGAAAAAAATGGTCAGAATTCTGTTTCCTCTAGGCGCTTGTCAGGATATCTTGCCCCACCCATTCCTTTAAACAATTATTCAACCCTTCCCCACAAAAAATTGGACAGCAGTCCGCTTCCCATGATATTTTGCCCCACACGATTCACCAGAAAAAATCAACCCCACCCCCCCCCCCCCAGAAAAATTGAGACACAATTCTGTATCCTTGCCCCCCCCCCCCCCCAAAATGGACAGCATTTTGTTTCCTAGGCGCTTGCCAGGATTTCTTGCCCCACCCGTTCTCAAACAAAAAAAATAACTTTTCATGTTTGGACCATTTTTGTCAAGTAAAATGGAACTATCTTTAGTATCAAAGGTTCTTTTTATTTTGTTATGCCTTAAATATGGCATAGTGTGGTGCTTTAGACAATATTACTAAAAATGACTTGCAAAATGGCAACCAAATTTGGTAAAAAGTTTATATTCCGAACACTGTTCTCTGCTGTTCCGAAATGGTAGCAAATTGTGACCCACTTGGTTATTAAACATGCTACTTAATCAACTGACAACTTAATCTTATATTATGGTTGTCCCAGAGAATCTTATGAGGTACGACAAATTCATTTATTTCCACCCGTCAAATACCACCACAAACAGAAAGAACATCAAAATGTAGACATACTTTGTCCGTATACAAATAAGAAATATCGCATAAACAGCATAAACTTTTCTGGTGTTTGTTTATATTATGATGGTAAACATAAAGAGCGTTCTTTGTTGGTGAATTCCTGATATGGAACTAATAAAGAGCGTTTATGCCATTTGTGTGTGATTAGCCAGTAGCATTGTGCTGTTTTCTGTAACACAATCAGGCTCTTGGTTAGTTAAAATAGAGTAGGTCTTTATGATAACATGCTGTTGACGCGATGGTCATCTATTATATATTTTGGAAGGTTTGTGTGTGTGTGTGTTCGCGATGGACTCGAACACGGCTGGGCCGATTTCGACCAAACTTGGTACGGACACGTAATTCGACCCGGGAACGAACATGGGCCTATTGATTTTCAGATCCGATGTCAACTTTTCACGTGCCGAGGTCAAATCTGTTTTTACGCTGTGTTACGGGACTTTCATTTGAGTTCGGTGCTTACAAATCGATTCGAAACAGCGCGAATAATAAAATGCCAGTCATAATAATGACACTGTGAGAATCTTTCGTGTTTCCTCTTTCCAACGATATATAATGCGTATGTATCCGTTTTAGTTATCTGCCTCAATTATCAAGAAGAAGTGGTACCATCTTCCATCAGGATAAAAACAATGCGTAACTTCTATGACGTTGTTAGAGGTCATAACGTTAGATCACGTTAATGCTTAACCGGCCGATGCATTTGACTGTTTCAGACGTCTTGGCGATATCTCGGGCACCGATGGTAATTTATCTTTACGTTGAAACTTGATAATTAATGAGCGTGTGTATATGAGGCGCGTTTATATACTTGAGTGGAAATCAAATCGGGTTAAACTGGCGGATGTTTACGGACGAAATTTGATGCATAGGGTATCTCGGTATCCGCTGGGCCGATTTCCCGGTATCCGCTGGGCCGATTTCCACCATTTTTTGGGGTGTTGGTGTTTGACCCCACCTGACCTTGACCTTCAAAATGGTCAATTCAAGGTCAAAGCGCAGACGAAGTCGGGTCACCTAGTAGTATATATGAACGTAACTATGCATTTTAATATTTTTCTGTTTACGGTGATTGGAACAAATATGAATATTTTCGACAACTAAGGCCTCACGTGCCTTTAAGGGATGCGGTATGGATTTTGCCGAACACCTCTTTTGGGATTCTGTCCATGTTTTTTAACGTTAACGGACATAACGTTGAAACTGAACTGAAATGTATCATGTGGCTACTCTGGCCTATTAGGATCAAAATTGATTAACTTATAAACTATTGTCAGGTAAACCGTTTTCTTCACATTGCATATAAAATGCAATTAATGTGGAGAACACTCTGATATTACCCCTATCGATTAACATATCCTTGAGTTATTGTGGAAAGCGATAGTCACACAAAGGTGCACCAGTACAAATCACACATGAGCATGCAGTCACTCCATATATACATGGACACCACGTAAATGGACATGTGCCACTCGCTGTATAGACATACACCCCACCATTACCACATAGCCACAATTGGGTTTACCCATACATCAACGCGTGGCCCTATAGCCATGAACAACCATGCAGACACACCAGGAATACTCATACACCTCACATGACCTGTATACATATTCACTACATATATGAACACAAAGTAACCTCTTGTATACCTATTCGCCTAACCATAGGCCATACAATCACTCCATGTATATTTATTTGCCACATGCATAGCTATACAGCCACTAAAGATATACATATACACCTCATCGATGACCATACAGTCACTCCATACATGTTCGCTACGTCCATGACCATACATCACTTGTATACCTATTTGCCTCACCAGTGGGTATACAGTCTCACTCCCTGTATATATACATATTTGCGAGACCCGTGGCCATATAGCCACTCAAGATATACATACACACCCAACCCAAAACTATAGTGTCCTCCAGGTATATACATATATACCTTACAAAAGTGGCCTTAGGCTTACAGCACCTCTAGATATATCAATGTCTCGTACCGCGCATACCTCCATTCATACACTCCAGACTTGCATATAGACCTGACCCATGACAATTCAGCCTCTCTCTGTATACGCAATGGATCACTTACATTGCACAGTTGTTCCCACTTCTTGATGAAATATGATTAGAATCTTGGGGATCTTTTGTGAAATGTTATACCGTGTTTGTAAAATCGAATTTTTGACTGATCGGAAGGGGTGTGGACCCAACGAACAGCTTATTTCATTGCTCCAATGGTCAGTTAACATGCTAAATACAAAATAAAGTCACAATTCTCAGCCAGTTCCAATTTTGGCACATAAAGGTGGCGTGATGTCTTAGCTTCATTAAAATGTGTATACATATGACAAGAGGTTCTCACTATAATTGCATCAAGCTGACTTATAGGAAAATGGCAGCCATCTTGGACGCCATCTTGAATTACAAAAAATGCTCAACGCGGATTTTGGATATGTTATGGACGATATATTCCTCTTCAAAATGGTATACAAACCAACTTAGTGCAAATTTTTTCTAGGTCAAACCTTTTATCGACCAGACTATTGAGGAATATTTGACAACACAAAGCTAGAACTAAATATTGTCACAATCAAGACGGGAATTAAACTTTCTTCAAATTTCTGCTTTATACCAGACAGTGGGTCTATGTCTGAAATATTAATAATATTACATGATTACTTATCATGGTAGGAAAATCGGTTCAAGTACATGGAATGACAGTCAATAATATTTAAAAGTCCATTGTTTATTATGAGGCCTAAAACAATTATCTGTGTTTCTGCTAACCCGACAACCCATGACAGAAACCGCCCACTTGCAAAGTTTTGTGCAGATTTTATTTTTAAAAAATATAGTTTTTTGTGTTCATTTTGTTTCCTCCACATATGATATCTATCTATACAGAAACATAATAATCTTAAATGAAGATGTGTTGATGATTTGTGATATCTCTTGGTCAAGATTTCTATATTTAAAAAAAAAACTGTTTGCCCAAAATAAGTTGTAAACAGTTTATATATAGCATACAGGTCTCACATTCGCAGGGCTGAAAGAATGTTATTGAAAACTGGCCAACATATCCTTTTAGCTAGATTCTCGTAAATATTCTCGCAAATTACCATGGATTCTCGCCAAATCAGATAAAATATATGGCCTGTCTACCCTTGAGCTAAGCAGAAAAACTGATAATTTTTTAGACCTAAATTATTGTCAGTTTAGCATCAGTCTTTAATTTTTCTTGGAACTATGGAAGTATTGTGTTCTTGGAAAAATGTACATTTCACGACCATGTCATCTGTCACTAATTATTTAATATAAACAACACTGAATAACTGGTCTCTGTGTTTTGAATTCTGACAACTCAACTCATAAATAAAATCTTTGAAATGATGCTAAACTGAAAATAACAGTAAGGAACTTACATACGTTTAAAGTCCCAAGAATCTTTCATGTACTCATTTTCACTTCCAGTTTCAATCTCACTTTCACATAAATCACTCCTCGCATCTTCATACTCACTTTCTGACTCACATTGCATACTTTCATAATAGACAGCCTCACTATCATGCGATGTCTCACTTGCGATCTCACAATCGTCATATTCACTGCCACACTCAACATAAACCACTTCACCATCTTCTTTCTGCATATTTTCACAACCTTCACACTCAATTTCACAACCTTCATTCTCTTTCATATTTTCTCTTTCGATTGCAGGCGGACTTGGGACATTTACGTCAATGAGATCACCTATAACCACCTTCATCATGAATTTGAACCATTTGCACTGCAACATTGTGTTTGGATGAATGCCATCATATAAAGAGATCGACGAAAATTTGGTGACCAATCGACCACTCTTTAGACCATTAGATTGGACCTTGGTCCTTTCCGACGATCTTTTTACATCAAGGTGCCACATGATGGGACGGACATGATGATAACGATTCAACGAAATTATACATTCGTTTATGATGTCAAGATCGTGATTGAGCTGCATTTGCATGTTATGTATTCTGTCTGGAGGATTAACTGGAATGGTTTTCTTTGTTATGATGAACTTCTTTAGATCTGTTGGTGCTATTGTCACAAATTTCAACGATCGTATGTTCTGACGCAACAATTTATGCCGTGAGTTTATAACTTCGTTTGTGATCATTGTTGGTGGAGTGTATTCTACCTCCACACCACCTGCATGCTTGAATCGTCTTGTTAAGTCGCATATACCGGCAGCCCTTGACCGAGTATCTGCTACGATGTCAGGACCCAATATAATTGTATGGGTCATGTCTTTTTCAATTTGAGGTCTAGAGTAAAGCAATATTTATGGACTGACATTGGCTAGACGTAAGAAAAAATAAAATAAAAAATATCAACCATCCATAACCCTGTAATTGGATACCGACCAATCAGAGGAGAGAGTGAATATAAGGCTCTCCTGAAATCATTTACTAGTATAAATCAGTTCCTTAGAAATAGGTCACTTACAAAATGTTGCTAACATCAGCACAGAGTGGCATCTTCTCTGTGCTGTTGCTATCAATAATTTCAAGAGACCTTTTACTTTGGTGCTGATTTATAACTAGCTTGTATGACTATTAGGCTTTAACATGTTGTCCTGACTTTTTTCATTACCCATGTCATCAACTAATTAAGTTAGTATCAGAAATAAGGTAGCCAAATGAATCAACACTGTTAAACTTTGATTGATGCCATTACAAGTTATCATTGTTGAAAATAGGTATTGGCAAGATGTTTACAACTAGGGGCACCATATTCATTTTGTCCTCCAAATACTGGTGTCTAATTTAGGCATGTATCAAATTTCAAAGGAAATGACACACTGGTTACATTGGGTTGTAGCCACTCAGAGGCTGGTCTGCTCTTGACCGAGTATCTGCTACGATGACTTGACCCAATATAAATTGAATGTGTGATGTCTTTTTCAATTTGAATAGGTTCTTAAGAAAATTTATGACAATAAATGAAACTATAGTGAAATGATGTATCAACAAAAGGCATATGTAGTTAAAGGGACATAAAGCCTTCGCAGTGAGAAAATATTTCAAAATAATAAAACCTTTATTATGTAAACAAGAATGTTACATTGCTAGCCATATGATCAACAAACAGCTTTCCAACATAAATTTTGATTTGCACTATCAATTGATGTTTCTAGATAAAAATGACTGGCACTGTAACAGCTAATGTTTACATAATTGTTTCAACAAGAACAATCTTGTCACTGGCGAGTTATCACTAAGTCAATATATTTTCCATGCTCTTCGTAACGGTGATAGTATTACATAACCTTTTTGATTGGTCACATTTACCCACTATGAGTGCCATATGTCCCTTTAAAGAAACTTAATAATATAAATGAAAACTTAGTCAAATTCTATATCAACAAAAGGCAATGCAACCAAATATTGATGGCAAGGGAGTAAAACATATTTTCCTTTAATATCAGAAATTGGGCAGACATATTCTGAATTCAATTGTTCAACTTTAAATATCATGAGAGTTTGTGAATTGAGAGGTTCAGTGAAAAAGCTCTCCATAAATCTAAAATATTTATAAACAATTAAAATTCAACCACCTCTCTTCAAAATATTAAATACTTGACAGACTCTATTACCAATAAGAAATGTTTGATCTTTATCTGAGGAAGAAACTGCAAATTTATCAAGTTTTAATGTCTTATACTGTTCATAAGATCGATACTCATCTGGCAAAGGACCATATGAATGCTGAGAAAATAATGAATATTCACGGACAGGCTGATCAAACAGTATCATTCACCATCACACAATCGTATTCTGAAAGTCTTATGATCTGAGAAAGTGGTGATGTTGGTTTACGAATCATGCTTTTCAATTTATGCAGATAATTCTCAAAAGGAAATGCTGATACATTATCAACAGAACCAAATGCCTCAGCATCAGCAGCTAAATGTATGAGACTATGTACATTATATACCATTTTGTCTTCACCATAGATCACCTTTAAGTTTTGTACAAAGGTTTTCAATAAATTGTTGGCATATACATTTAAGATTTTGCACATAGAGTTCAATAAAATTCTGATGCCGATAGATAATGTCATGAAATGTTGGTATAATGTATTATCAAGTTCCCGGTGGAGAGCTACAGGACCAGTGTATAAAAGAAACTGGCGTAATTCTGTAGCCTTCCATCGGTCAAGGTATGCAAGTGAACGAGGTCTCTTTGCAAAATCAGTAGGTACATAACTATTGAATAAATTAAGTTAATCAGAAATTGATTTGATAACACGAGGTGACAGTTTGAATTATAGTCCGACAGTCCACAACTTTAACAATTTCCCCATGACACCAAGGCAAACCAGATGCATATAATCAACAGGGAAACAAGTTATCATTCCTATCCTAGTCCCTTCCAATGGTGATGGTCCTTTGTGATGATAGTTTTCATAACTTCCATCAACAAATGCTCCATCACTTCGAAGATTAGCCTCAGTATCTGGATATGTCATTTTGCCACGCCATTTTCCTCGTTGAACACAATTGTCACAACCATGATAGCTATTGTAAGGGGATACATTCTTCACAAAAGCACGAGCTGGAACATCACAAAATTGCACAGCATTTGACCAAGAGTTGTTTGCCACAGAAATGTATTCCATCATTCACAACCTTTATGTATTCAACTTTGATCGGATTCAAAAATGAAACAGGATCATCTGGTTTTTTCCCCATAGAACAAGACAATCAAGAATGGATATCCTTTACCAATGTTTGAAACTCTCCCCAAATATGGGCCAAAACTGGAAACCAGAACTCTTGAAAATTTGGAGTCCATCAATACCCATATGAAGTAAAATGGTCTTAATATTACCTAGGTTCACAGAATCTTTCACACACTGTTGGAGATAGGATTTGATACTTGATGCAATACCAAAATTATAGTACTGTCCACCACAGATTTGAGATACTCCACCAGTATATGTTGTATCTGTTGCCACTAGAGTGCGGGGGTCATCTGGCAAATCAAGAAAATATGGTCTTAAAATGCTCAATAAGGCTCCTAGGGCTACCAACGATACCTGATATTTCACAGCCAAACTTGCCAAAATTGCTGGGAAATTTGTCTCTGAGTTTGTAGCATCACTGTCAGTATTTACATATGCATCTGGTTCTATGTAGAGGTATGAACAGAATTCATGTCTAATTCACTAGAATCAGACATGAATTCTAGTTCAGAGAAACAATCTGAATCATAATTATCATTGATATCAGGGTCTGAAATGTCCTGAGCATTTTGCTGAATCTCTACATCATTTTCCTGGATATTAATATCATGATCACTCTCATTCTCAATCTGTTGAATTTGTCTGTTCACAGAGGCATTGATTTTGCGTCGTTTTGTCCAACATGATATCTCAGACATGTTTGATCAATCTAGTGAAATCTTGATAATTTTATGTCATAGGATACTGAATGTTTAAGGAATTATCAATTTTATTGAAATTTATTAATATTCACTTTGCTTTGGTGGTTGATATCGCCATCACAGTGGTGGAATATGCTGTGTTGAGGTGGAAATGAAGTACCCTGGAATGTAAAATAAGAGAAATAAAAGGTCAGTCGACCACACTGTCCCCCCGACAACATGGCAAGTCGATGCCGCTTTGTTAAAGAAATTAAAAACAATGTTGAAATGTTCTCTTTGAAAGTTAAAGAAATTTAAAAAAAATGTTGTTGTGTCTCTGATTAAACATGGTTAAACTTCAAACTTTGGATTAAATTAACATGCATAATCCTCTATATCCAACTGTTCCATAAATTAGACCTCCCGCTACATTATACACTGACCCATTCAAAAGCTTATTAATACAGTCATTAATTCAATGACCCGATTCATTCTTGTATCAATGACATGTTTCCCTTTAAATCCATTGTGGACCTTCATCAATAACAGCCATTTAAATTCAATTGTTTTCCCTTTAAATCCATTGTCTACCTTTAAATATAAACACGCCTTAACAACACAACATAGCAACGTGTGATGTAAACATTGGTTCCACGGTTCCACCTCGGGTGGGGGTGGGACAAATCTATATATACTACTTGGGACATTAATTTTCAGACAAAAACCCCCCCTATAAATACCAGATTTTGGAAAATAGACAGACCACGTCCGAGTACAATTCTGACCCAGCCCCCACCTCGTGGGATCAGGCCGATGCTGACCCATACCCGGCCCACATTTTGGGCGTACGCCCAAGATGTCACTATCAGCATGGGACAGCATCGGTGGGAAAACCAGTGTCACTATAAGTGCAGAAATGCATCTCGGACATGAACTAAAAACAACCTCAATTATGATTTATCTGTCAGATGGTAAAATTCTCTGCTTTGTGGTTTGATTGTATTGTAATATTTATCTGATAATTAAGCCCGGACTTAAATATAATATTAGTTTTTGCTCAGCTTAATTCAAACCTTTGTGTGCCGACATTTGTTATTGATCCACTCAAATATTTTAAAATCACTGACAGCATTCAGTTCGGGGTATTGCATCATGAGGTGACCAATAACAGATTGAAGCTTCACAGAAACAAGTTGAGCTTTCCCCCCAATCCCACGAGAATTTGAATTGGCAAGCTGTTCTTTTTAGAACAATTCAGTTAGAAGTTTCAATGTCATCTGTGATGGTGTTTTAGCCAGTTTAGACATTGTTCGATATTTATCGACACTTATATGGACAGCGTGTGATGGGTCTAGTGACCCCAGTGGCATTAAACCATTGATTACCACTGGTATGTAGGGGCAGCAATTATTTTCATTCATGTTTAATGAAGATGCAGTACTGCTGGTGTATGCAGCTAGAACAAGTGCTGGTGTAGAAATACCAGTAGCTGTACTATTTCAGATGTCGCCAAGGCCAACTTATGAATCTCCCCCATTCTCTTATCCATGTCATGCAATTTTTTTTAATTTGCATTGACAAATTATCGGGAGAATAACTATCGTCATGCTCCCATGTGGAACCGGTGTGTGTATGATCATTATTTTACATGTATTTATAGATGTATCAAATAAATTATTGCACATCTCCCCATCAAAATTGCACACACCCCTGTCATCGGAATTTAGCACATTGTAGGCACTTCCTAGTACAGCCGACAGTGGCACAGCCTGATTTGTAGAATCTCTCTCACTCTGCATTTATTGATCTTGACAAATTGCTAATGACATGTTATCTTCATTTGTAAAATCATCTGGTTCGCCTGAAATGCAATTCCAGGATCTTATTATAAGTAAAACTTGCTGCTTTATTGACAAATATAAAGACTTAATATTCACTAACTCTTAAAGAAGCCATAAATTTTATGTTTTTTTTTTAAAACAACTGTCTTGTTTTTATAACTTTCACCTTGAAATTTTGATTTTTTTTTTAGATCTCTTCAATAGCTCCAAAAATAATCACCAACCATCATGAAATTTGGGATCGATTAAAGCAAAAGGCCCAACTATTGCAGTAATTTACAAACTAACAAAGTTATTATTTATCCATAGAAAAAGTTTGAACTTAATTATCATCTTGAAAGTTAATGGGGAGGTCAAGTGCACAATTTTAAATGGGGGATTTCCATGCAAATCTGCGGAGCAAAAGTTACAGAATTGCACATACTTCTGAGTGTGACTTGATGTGGTAAATTTTGCACTAAATTAAATATATTTTTGACCTACAGTCTTGACCTACATTTGAAAAATCAATATAAAATACACCAACATTATAATTGAACAAGTTCCAAGCGGACCCACTAGATAAATACCTGTTCAAGTGTTGTTTTCAATACCACATCACACTCAGAAGTATGTGCAACTCTAACTTTTGCTCCGCAGATTTGCATGGAAATCCCCATTCAAAATTGTTCTCTTCACACCCCTCTTAAAATAACTTGTTATTCATTTAACTTGTTATTCATTTAATTTAATAATAGCTATCAGCGATATTTTTTTGTTGAATATAACATATTGATTTGACAGGATGGCATCTCAAGAAAAACATCAAGTCGATTCAAGAAAAGTGCTGTCGAAGATCGTTTCACAGTGAACGAACACGTGTTTAATAGCAGCGAAGAGAAATTCACGTGTTCAGTTGCAAACAAAAATACGAAGGCGTGGAAATGCGGAGCTTACAGAACCAATTAAATTTGAGGAAATAACATCACCAAAACAAAATGGATAGCGGAACTTAATTGAAGGTAAATATCACATTGAAATTATATACTATTGTAGCCTAGCATTTGCAAATTCTTATTTCAATAACTGACATTTGAGCCCGGCAGCTGCACAATTATTGCACGGCATATTGTTGTTTTTATTCTGAATGCTATCTCAATCCCAACTCGGGCTTCTGCGCGTTCCGCCGCCATCAACTTCCAAGCACTTAGTTCTTCCACCATCCCACTCCATTTTGCTGGGTACGTGTATTGAACTGCATATTTATTGGACGACATGATTGCTTTCTTATCTCAAGTTATCTGCTGCAAGATTCAGTGACGTACATCTATATCGCGCGCTGTGCGTAGGAACCGATGTGCTTAGTTACTGCTAATTGGCATTGGACGAACTAAATGTTGTAGTCGGAGTCCGAATTTGATTTCATTAGCATTGCACATTTCCTCAGAAACCATCGCATGTATGTATGGTTCCCATGACTTAGCTTTGTGGTGGGTCTATCACATTATTCAATGGGTAAAATAAGTGTGTGTGTGAATCATACAAGTGCAGTGGGGCCTTTGTAGTCTGGTAGATAAACTCAAATTTTAGGGTCAACCTAGAAAAAATTCGCACTAAGTTGTTTTTTAGCTCTCTATAACAACATATCCAAAATCCGCTTTGAGCATTTTTTGTAATTCAAGATGGCTGCCATTTTCCTATAAGTCAGCTTGATGCAATTATAGTGAGAACATCTTGTCATATGTATACACATGTATACATTTTTGTGAAGCTATGACATAACGCCATCTTTACGTAACAAAATTGGAACTCCACGTCCAAAATGGCGACCGGAAGTGGAATTTTTAAGTTTTAAACTAATACTCTTAAGATAAGTTTCTGTGGTTTGGAACTGGTTGAGAATTGTTACTTTATTTTGTATATAGCATATTAACTGACCATTGCAGCATTGAAATATGCTGTTCGTGGGGTCCACACCCATTCCGATCACTCAAAAATTCGAGTTTACAAAACTCGGTATAACATTTCACAAAAGATCCCCTTTGGGATTCTGGTCATATTTCACCAAGAAGTGGGAAGAACTTTACAATGTAAGTGATGCATTCTATATCTTATTGATATTCGAACTCAATGGTACCAAAATTGTCACTTTGGTTCAAAATGGCCGCCAAAATATGGAAAATGGTAATTATTATCCCAGCGTGCCATGCAACCGCTTACAAGTTGTGATGATGTACACAAATGACTATTCTGTCTTATATACATTGAATACCAACATTTCTCATGCACCTTGATTAATTTTTACTATTCTATTACCAGAATTATGGGATTTTTCTATCACAAACAACATCAAACTCGGCACAAAAAAAATAACTTTTCATGTTTGGACCATTTTTGTCATTTAGTATCAAAGGTTCTTTTTATTTTGATATGCCTTAAATGTGGCATAGTGTGGTGCTTTAGACAATATACTAAAGATGACTTGCAAAATGGCAACCAAATTTGGTAAAAAGTTTATATTTCGAACACTGTTCTCTGCTGTTCCGAAATGGTAGTAAATTGTGACTCACTTGGTTATTAAACATGCTACTTAATCTTATATTATGGTTGTCCCAGAAAACCTTATGAGGTACGACAAATTCATTTTAAGGGATGCGGTATGGATTTTGCCGAACACCTCTTTTGGGATTCTGTCCATGTTTTTTAACGGAAACGGACATGACATTGAAACTGAACTGAAATGTATCATATTATGTGGCTACTCTGGCCTATTAGCATCAAAATTGATTAATTATAAACTATTGTCAGGTAAACCGTTTTCTTCACATTGCATATAAAATGCAATTAATGTGGAAAACACTCTGATATTACCCCTATCGATTAACATATCCTTGAGTTATTGTGGAAAGCGATATTCACACAAAGGTGCACCAGCACAAATCACACATGAGCATGCAGTCACTCCATATACACATGAATACCACGTAAATGGACATGTGCCACTCGTTGTATAGACATACACCCCACCCATTACCACACAGCCGCCATTGGGTTTACCCATACACCAACGCGTGCCCCTATAGCCACGAATAACCATGCAGACACATCAGGAATACTCATACACCTCACACGACCTGTATACATATTCACTACATATATGAACACAAAGTAACCTCTTGTATACATATTCGCCTAACCATGGGCCATACAGTCACTCCATGTATATGTAATTGCCACATGCATAGCTATACAGCCACTAAATATATACATATACACCTCATCGATGACCATACAGTCACTACATACATGTTCGCTACGTCAATGATCATACATCACTTCTTGTATACCTATTTGCCTCACCAGTGGTCATACAGTCTCACTCCCTGTATATATACACATTTGCGACAACCGTGGCCATATAGCCACTCAAGATATACATACACACCCAACCCAAAACTATAGTGTCCTCCAGGTATATACATATAGACCTCACAAAAGTGGCCTTAGGCTTACAGCACCTAGATATATCAATGTCTCGTACCGCGCATACGGCCATTCATACACTCCAGACTTGTACATTAGTCTGGTCGATAAAAGGTTTGACCTAGAAAAAATTTGGACTAAGTTGGTTTTTATTCCATTTTGAAGAGGAATATTTCCTCTACAACATATCTAAAATCCGCTTTGAGCAAACTTTTTTACAGAGATTTTTTAAAATGCTCATTTTTCGACCTTGCGAAGTACGTTTTTCTACAATATCCCTCATCGGCGACACCAGAACGCATTAATCCTCCTACCGATATATACCAGTTTGTGTAAAAGAGTATAGGGGGCGAATAGAGTGACAAGGACAGAAAACAATGCAATCGCGGCGATGAAATGGCTGTCAAAATGGCCGCAACTACAATCCATGCTACGATGAAAGCAACATATTGGATAACCCCCTATAAGCGAAATACACATTTGTAATTTACAAGAATGTTGTTATATATCTTTAAAGGTACACTTATAATTAAAACAGATCTATCTGAATGATTTATCGATCACTGCTACGCACGTTAACCCAATGATTTACGTTCGGGTTTTCTTATTAGAAAACATCCAACAGTCGGACCAAAAACAGTTATTTTGGGCATGCAACATACGAAGTAATATTTTGTCACACAGTGCGTGGTAGTTTCCTTTTGGAATGATGATTAATTATTGAATGTAAAGCAGAAACTGAAGAGCCCACCCTATCTGTGTAAATACTAGTTATATTTCCAGAATTTTCAACACTCTCCGTGACAATAAACCATACACGTATGTCGTAATGCTGATTATACTGTCAAGAAACATTTATCTCTTCAACAGAATAGTACCATATCTCACTATATCGAAGAGACTGTACGTCGTACATTTTATTTAGTACTAATTTTCATGGTGCTCCCAAACCGGTTTCTTAGTAGACAATTATGTTCAAATTACTTCAATCGGCACTTTACAACATGAATATGTACCCCGCAATACACACTATTAGTTATCAGTATCTTGTTGTTTGAAATTATATTACCATTGCCACCCACAGACTTGCGCTAAATATCAGGTCATCAGCGTTTACAGTTGTTAGTTCTGCGTTTACCATTCACTCAATGTTGCTATTTATGGTTTTGTATGCAGCAGATATGTGTAACATTAGGGAGAATGGGTAAACGCGGCGATGCGGTTGCAGAAAAGGTCGTACGTTTCGCGTATATGTGGCCTTAGTGCATTTAAGTGCACACAATTTCCAGGTATAAAGACAGTCTCTGCCATAGAGTATGTAGGCAAATTGGGTTATGTTGAGAATTTATTGAAGATAGTCTATTGTAATCCTTTGTATTTTGATAAATTGCGTTCATGGTATACCACCATGTATTTGTGTGATAAAAATGAAATATTCGTGTTTAATCACTTGACCGGAGGCAACTATGACTACTATTTTAAGACACGGGCAATAGGATCTACACATTTTACCCAGTACCATATGAATAGCTCTCATACTGTTCTATAGTAGTGAATTTTGGCAGACTGTGTTGTAGATTCAAAAATAAATGATTATCGGTCACATTCGTGAGACTGTTTTCATTACATATATTTCTGCTTCTAGAAAAGGTCACACAATGAGTACATCCCTATTAGATCACATTTAAACTGTTTTAATACACATATATTACACGATTCAAGATAAACAGTACAGATAAAACTGCGTTATTCTTATATTTCTTGGCGCCCAAAAAGTCCACATTCAATCGTATGAGACCTGGCTTTCGGTTGCTCTCTCGCGAGATACATTAGAGAGAATTCTTACATACTATTATCAATAGCTCCCATTATACTCTGAAATCATTCTTCCTCGTATAATTCGACGGCCTGTTCGTTCTTGTATAACCAGCTATTCAATTTTTCGCAAATTGTAAATTTCATTCGATTTTGTCCATTTTGGCGGCCATTTTGGACAGACATTCTAGCGATATGGTTTACGACTAAGGATTGTTTGTGTGGATTTTATTTTATTACTAATTTGGTATTTGTTGGCGCACCTACCAACGAAATTCAGGATTTGTCTATACCAACTGCCATCATGGACGCGATCTTGTATTACAGAAAATGCTCAAAGCGGATTTTGGATAAGTTATAGAGGATATATTCCTCTTCAAAATGGAATAGAAACCAACTTAGTCCAATTTTTTTTCTAGGTTGACCCTAAAATTTTAGTTTATCGACAGACTATATAGACCTGACCCATGACAATTCAGCCTCTCTCTGTATACGCATAAACCACATTCGTGATCATAGTCACTCCTTGTATATCAATTCACCCCACCATTAATTTTGCCATACCTATGTACATATTGTGCAATTTGGCCGTGCCATGGCCATGTAGAAAGATATAGAATGGATCACTTACATTGCACAGTTCTTCCCGCTTCTTGATGAAATATGATTAGAATCTTGGGGATCTTTTGTGAAATGTTATACCGTGTTTTGTAAAATAGAATTTTTGAGTGATCGGAAGGGATGTGGACCCCACGAACAGTTTATTTCATTGCTCCAATGGTCAGTTAACATGCTAAATACAAAAATAAAGTCACAATTCTCAACCAGTTCCAAACCACAGAAACTTATCTTAAAGATATTAGTAAAAAAAAAACGTAAAAACTCCACTTCCGGTCGCCATTTTGGCGGCCAGAGTTCCAATTTTGGCACATAAAGGTGGCGTGATGTCTTAGCTTCATTAAAATGTGTACATGTGTATACATATGACAAGAGGTTCTCACTATAATTGCACCAAGCTGACTTATAGGAAAATGGCAGCCATCTTGAATTACAAAAAATGCTGGATTTTAGAGGATTTTTGATATGTTATAGAGGATATATTCCTCTTCAAAATGGTATACAAACCAACTTAGTGCAAATTTTTTCTAGGTCAAACCTTTTATCGACCAGACTATTGAGGAAATATTTGACATAACACAAATCAAACCACAAAGCTGGAAATAAATATGTCACAATCAAGACAGTAATTAAACTTTCTTCAAATTTCTGCTCAATATCAGACAGTGGGTCTATGTCTGAAATATTAATAATAATATTACATGAGATTACTTGTCATGGTAGGAAAATCGGTTCAAGTATATGGAATTACAATATTATATACTAATATTTAAAAGTCCATTGTTTATTATGAGGCCTAAAACATTTATCTGTGTTTCTGCTAACCCGACAACCCATGGCAGAAACCGCCCACTTGCAAAGTTTTGTGCAGATTTTATTTTTTTTTAAATAGTTTTTTGTGTTCAATTTGTTTCCTCCACAAATGATAGCTATCTATACAGAAACATAATAAGCTTAAATGAAGATGTGTTGATGATTTATGATATCTCTTGGTCAAGATTTCTATATATTTAAAAAAAAAACTGTTTGCCCAAAATAAGTTGTGAACAGTTTATATATAGCATACAGGTCTCACATTCGCAGGGCTGCAAGCATGTTATTGAAAACTGGCCAACATGTTTTGGCTAGATTCTCGTAAATATTCTCGCAAATTACCATGGATTCTCGCCAAATCAGATGAAATATATGGCCTGTCTACCCTGGAGCTAAGCAGAAAAACTGATAATTTTTTTAGACCTAAATTATTGTCAGTTTAGCATCAGTCTTTAATTTTTCTTGGAAGTATTGTGTTCTTGGAAAAATGTACATTTCACGACCATGTCATCTGTCACTAATTATTTAATATGAACAACACTGAATAACTGGTCTCTGTGTTTTAAATTCTGACAACTCAACTCATAAATAAAATCTTTGAAATGATGCTAAACTGAAAATAACAGTAAGGAACTTACATACGTTTAATGTCCGAAGAATCTTTCATGTACTCATTTTCACTTCCAGTTTCAAACTCACTTTCACATAAATCACTCCTCGCATCTTCATACTCACTTTCTGACTCACATTGCATACTTTCATAATAGACAGCCTCACTATCATGCGATGTCTCACTTGCGATCTCACAATCGTCATATTCACTGCCACTCTCAACATAAACCACTTCACCATCTTTCTGCATATTTTCACAACCTTCTTCACACTCAATTTCACAACCTTCATTCTCTTTCATATTTTCTCTTTCGATTGCAGGCGGACTTGGGACATTTACGTCAATGAGATCACCTATAACCGACTTCATCATTAATTTGAACCATTTACACTGCAACATTGTGTTTGAATGGATGCCATCATATAAAGAGATCGACGAAAATTTGGTGACCAATCGACCAGTCTTTAGACCATTAGATTGCACCTTGGTCCTTTCCGACGATCTTTTTACATCAAGGTGCCACATGATGGGACGGACATGATGATAATGATTCAACGAAATTATACATTCGTTTATGATGTCAAGATCGTGATTGAGCTGCATTTGCATGTTATGTATTCTGTCTGGAGGATTAACTGGAATGGTTTTCTTTGTTATGATGAACTTCTTTAGATCTGTTGGTGCTATTGTCACAATTTTCAACGATCGTATGTTCTGACGCAACAATTTATGCCGTGAGTTTATAAATTTTTGAACAACTTCGTTTGTGATCATTGTTGGTGGAGTGTATTCTACCTCCACACCACCTGCATGCTTGAATCGTCTTGTTAAGTCGCATATACCGGCAGCTAACACGCACATTATTTGCGGTTTTTCGCAAAAGAAAGATTTTGCATTTTTGATTGCTTTCACAATCTCGTTTCCAAGTCTTGCGATTGTGCCACCTGGCACCACAATGACCTGATACATAATATCGAAATTTCTCAATGGCTTGTGACGGCTCAAGTAATTATGTAGACCTCTTCCCCTGGAGTCTGCTGCAAATATAATGTGGCTGGACATTTCTAAAAAAATTCATATAAAAATTTTGTATAAAAAAATCATGTTTAAGGGGGATGTCAAGTGAACAATTTTGATTGGGGATTTCTATGCAAATCTCTGGAGCAAAATTTATGTATGAAGCAGATGTTTGGGAACCAAAATAGGCATATAATTAAGCATAGGTGCACTAGGTAAATTATAAAATTATGCAACACAAATGTTTGAGAATATTTTTCTGTAATTACATCACATGACTTGCATTTGAAAAATCAATATAAAATTTAAAAATCTATACACCAACATAATGGAACAAGTTCCAAGCCCGACAAATAAATATACCTGTTGTTTCCAATACCACCTCACACTCGGTAAGTATCTGCAATTCTTAACCTTTGTTCTGCAGATTTGCATAGAAATCCCCATTCACAATTGGTCACTTGACCTCCCCCTTAACAATTGGAAACAATTACTGAGCGACTACCACGCCACACAGTATTAAAGGACACCGCTCTGGAGTTTGGAGCTAATCAATTAAAAAGTGTATTAATGAAGTCAGACTAATATTGCGTTGTTTATTATATTGCACAAAAATGTTCTGTTAACTAAAGCTTGCCAATTCTGATATCATTCAATTGTTGTATTATTGGATTTTATTTGATACTAGTGGATCGCACTACGCACTACATGTAGTACAAATTACCGTGGAATATGTTGAAAAATTACCATAATGATCAAACCGATAGTAAATTTTAACCTCTTGGCTGCTATGTCATTACTGAGTATATGTTATATAACTACCTTGATAATGATGAATAACATGCATGTACTCTCGGGTTCCAAATATGCGTACCTGTACGCTTATTAATTTATATATGGTGTCGGGGTCCCGCAATGTATGTCTACTTGGAAACCGAGAGTAACATCAAATGGTTAATCAAATAGCTAAGGTACTCAATCCGATCAGGCCCTCATAAATTACTATTTCTTTGGCTTCGGGGATAAAAAATAATTGATTATTAATTTAAATGTGAATTTGCTATTTTGCCTCCCATACATGATACTGATGACAGGCAACACTTCTAGAGCATCTGAATTTTCTGGAAAGCTCACCGAAAATGCTTAGCGACTACCACGTCACCAGCAGTACATAGTCAATCAATATTGTCATTTGAAAAAATATCACACCACACATCAAATTACAACATATTTCATTTATATTAAATGACATTCATTTTCTATTTTGATGAAATATTTTGCCATGACGATCCTTATCTGCTTGTGAAGAATAGACATAACGATTCGAACATTTTTCGCAACGTCCAAGAGAAGGATCTTCATGAACAAAGAATTCATCAAATTTTGACACTCTCTGCTCAATTCTTTCTAGGAATGTCATGTAATGTCCCACTGCCGTAGGAGAAGACATGGGTGTTGGAAACCCCTTATATTTTGTCAAGAGGTCAATTGCCTCAGTAGCAATGATAGGATTTGCAGCACAACTGCATGTAGCCTTTTTACATTTCTTAAACACTACTATCCTATACCCTCGGTGTAGATGCAAAATTTAAAATTTGGCTTCCTTGAGGATGTCACGATTTTCCGGCTTTAAAGCTTTTAAGCCAGTATTCGTGACAACCTCATGGACTCTTTTTTTGTAGTCTCAATTCACCAGGAGAAAGTCTTTGTTGATAAGGTGGTACAGACTCCTTCTAATGTATCTGGCAATTGCACACTTGTCAACTGGTTGGACATATAAGCCCATGCATGCTCGATCATGTTCATTTTAGATAACCCAGGACAAAATGATTTTACAATCAGTGTATCGAGTGAGCTTTCCTTCCAGAGTCGCCCTAAAAAAAAATAGTGTTTGCAAGGGACAGGAGATTCCAATCGGGACCACTGTCTGCAACTATTGTTACAATGGGTTTGCCAATTGCCTGGACAATTGGCAACATGTCATTCTGATGCCTCTCAACAGTGAGCTCATGGAATTTACCTGAGCAGTTCACAACAGTGAGTGGGCCAGTTCGGCCAAATGCCAGATGATCTCTGTTGAGAGAATCTTGTGTCAGTGTAGGCTCACCATTCCAATAGTTAAAGATAACCACATGGTGTGATGGAATAGCCAGGGCTGGGGAAATCATGATGGGGAAGTATCTCTGTATTTGGTGATATCGACTCACGGCCAAAGGCCCGACCTTCACTTTGTTCATGTTGTCCACGCTAAAAGATGCAACGTGATCATCAAATTTTGCCCCAAACTCCAGAACATACCTCACTCTTGCATTATAGTAATGTTCATTAATATTAGTGGTTAGTGATTGGTCATTCTTTTTGGAGGCTACTTTGGAATCGATCAGGCTGTGATAAGCCTTTGACGACCGAATTTTTTTATTTGGGGGCATCATTAATCTTGATATTGCAGTTCTTGATATATTTGTGAGTCCTGGAACATTTTGGAATACATATCTCTGCATCTGCCCCAGGGTAACCCCACATGACAGACCAGTGGTTGTCCGGCGCCTATCATTTGCTGCGTAAGCGTTTTGCTCAACAAAACCTTTCACAGCGGGCACTAGCTCGGGATATTTGTCTGCTAATCTTTTTCTCCCTTTTTTGACAACAGATGGGGCAACAGGGTTAGGCAATAATGGTGCAGTCCCAGTTTGACTATCTGCAGTAATCACAGTTTGAGTATCTGCTGTAAAACTACTATTCTGTGAGTGTGCAGAAAGTTGAGAAACACTCGATTCATCAGTTAAGTTATAAATGCAAGAGTCAACTTCAGACTCATCGGTCATGCTGTATATGCAAGAATCTATTGTTTCTTGTGAATTCATTTTGATTTATAAGATTAAATGTTGAACCGTTTCCAGAATTTTTTCTGGCACCGTCCGTCAATATAACTCTGCTTTGAGTTTTGGATTCGTCTGCTAAATTTTCATTTGCATAACTAAACATTGGATTTATGCATCTGAAGAAAACGGAACAACCAGGACAAATGCCGTTGTCGACGCTCTATAGAAAAGTAATATAACCAGGAAATACACTTAATTCGTTATGTTGATATAAAAGGCCTTTTCGCCCACCAATATCCGCTACATTTATTATGTTTATCAAATATTAAAACAAGTAATGTTCCGTTGAATTTTACAACCCCGATTTTGCTATGTATACAACGCGTAACCAGGACACTCCGTTGCATCCGGTTACGCCATCAATACGCCCACTGACTACGACGTCAGATGATTGACATATACCATCCTTTCGGATCTGTTCTTGTGTTCCGTCATGCTGAATCGGTATAATATCGATATACAGGTGCTTGTCGCCAGAAAGTTTGCCAATTTAGCCCATATATAATTTAAAATAATCATTTTCAATCGGGTGTCACTTCTGTGATATCAGGGAAGACCGGTGGCCCTAGTTATATTTCTCGCAATTTATTTAAAGGCACGGATGGCCTTTGCTGTAGGGTTATAATTTAGTAATTTCAAATATTAAAGTTACCAAATTATGAAAAAAATCCTTATATATA
Organism: Siphonodentalium dalli; assembly: GCA_032622095.1. NCBI lineage: Eukaryota > Metazoa > Mollusca > Scaphopoda > Gadilida > Siphonodentaliidae > Siphonodentalium > Siphonodentalium dalli. Next base: position 191,813,070 of record CP136062.1, on the reverse strand, counting down.
TTAGGGGTACTCACATTATAAATACCCTTGCAGTTCTTGACCAGAAGATCTTCTTCGCCGGAAAAAATAATGCTTACAAAATCGTACGAAAACATTAGGCGTATGGTACTCACATATTATACGGCGTACGGGTACTCACATATCATACTGTACATATCCTCCTAGTTCTTGACCAAAAGATCTTCACCGGAAAACAATGCGTAGAAAATCGAAACATTGTCAGATTCTTCTCTTTAGTACCCTAATCCCATAATGGGTCAAGTTGTTTTCGAAATTCTGGATGTCAGTTTATAAACTTTCGTTATGACAAATGGTTTGATCAAGTTATACCTGAAATTCGAACAAAACACTGATCCTGAAATGGTCACTTTCGCCCCTTTCGTTAAGTTGGGTACCCAGCTTTTTAAAAAACAATTCAGTTGGGTCCCAAGATTTACATTTGTGTATACCAGCTGAACGAAAGGGGTGACTGACCAGTTCATAAATACTGATTAACGCGAGACGAGAATTCGAGTCTTTTCACTTTATAAATGTATATTGGGGGAAACGAGATGTTGGGGTAACATTTTACTCATTTTAGTATTAATGTTTGTACTTTCATTATCAGGGGCTATTGATTCTAGTACACATAAAACAACTGGCATATCATCGTCCTTTCTTGCGGACGTAGTTACAAACTGTCCCAAAATTCCTTGAATCGGCCCATCCATATATTAAAGTTTAGTCATAACCGGGCACATCTCTTCAATTCGTGGTGTTTTCAACGCTTCTAATACCGCAGGTTGTCACAAAAACGTGAAAATTGTATCATTTTTATTTGGACAGCCTCTCTTGCGAAATCTATCAATAGGCCATCCGTAACTTGTTACCGGTATGTAAAAGATTATCGATTGAGATGCGCGTTGTGTTCTGTTTATACTATAATGGAGACGAGACCCTTAACAAAGGGCTATTTAGTTTTAGCTCACCTGAGACGAAGTCTCCGGTGGAGCTACAGTCATCACTCCTCGTCCGTCCGTCAAGAATCATCTTCTCCAGAACCGTAAGACGGAACAGGTTCATATTTGGTGTGGATGTTCCCTAGGTGAATCTCATTCAGATTTGTTCAAATGAGGTCATCAGGTCAATTAGTTGAAAAAGCAGGGCCACAACTTTAATCCTTCATAGTAATTCTTACAACGACTTCTTTTCCAGAACTATAAGGCCTAATGGGTTCATATTTGGTGTGGATGTTCCCTGTGTGACTCCCATTCAGATCTGTTCAAATGAGGTCACCAGGTTGATTAGTTGAGAAACCAGGGCCATAACATAGTAATTCTTACAATGACTTTTTCTCAAGGAATATTGTGCTGAAGCTTATATTTGGTACGGAGCGACCTTGGTTGACTGGGGTTCAGATTTGTTCAAATGGAGTGACTGGGTCAAATAGGGGCAGAGCCAGGGACATAACTTTAAAAACAAAAAATTTCATTTTGCATTTTGACCTTTAATTATTTTTAGACACATCACAGCCTCATATTTCTTACCTAGATTTTTCTTAGCACGTTCTTCATCTGTATGGATTTTGGTATTTTTTATTTAACCCTTTCCATTCTTGTTTTTATATAGAATTCATCCAAGACAGAATTACTCAAACATTTTTCACCTGATCGACAACAAATTTGGTATATGAAATGTTGACACTTATATACAGATCAAGTTAAAATATGGGTTTGATCGATATATTTTAACAGAGTTATGGCCCTTTATAATTCATGTGTACCTATACCATAGTATGGTACACATATTGTCGACGTCCGGATTTACCGTTTGTCATCCGTCCATCTGTCGGCAGACACTTTACGATTGATACGATAACTCAAACATTTTTTTTTATTCGATTGGAACCAAATTTTGTATATCTGTTTCTCAGCCCATATAAAGATCAAGTTAAAATATGAGTTTGATCCAAGTTTTTTTTTATTGAGTTATTCAACTTAGAATTCATGCATTTTGCAATAACTAAAAAAGTATATTTGGTATGTCAATTTCTCCGCCCAAAATACAGATAGTATTCGAATATGAGTTTGATCCTATTATTTTAAAAATTGTTCCAATCTTTGAAGATTAATAATGAATGTTATGAATTTTAGATTCCAAGCTGAAAATAGCCAATCGCTATCGCCAAGGTATGGATTAAACATCTGCCGATCGTGATCTGCCTCTCGTTATTATTTTGAATGGGTCTGGCTCGAAAGTGATTTTGTGAAAATATAAGTCAATCCTATGTAGTGGGACAATTTCATCTCTGGAAATGGAACAGTGCTACGATCTGTTCACCCATAATAGTGAATAGCGCACAACAATAATTTATACTTTCAATTGATCAAGTTAATAATTGAACATTTGTTTATTTACCTAAACAAAAATTTCAGATTTCGGGCAAATTATTCCCACTAAATTATGATTAGTTACATTTTTTCAATTGGCCACGATCTAGACTCTGCATTGGGGTGCACCCCCACCTCTTCACTTTTCAATCTCCACCAGAGTGCATCCGTCATCGGGGGGGGGGGTAAATTAATTTATCTAGACTAGCGTCAATCTTTCCTATATATAGTGTTGGAAATTTGAAACATGATACACCCCTTATCCTTGGAACAAACGTCGCACTACCGACGAGTCGACTTTTGTTTCAAATTAAATGCGAGTAGACGCACTAGATACAAATTTCACACCAACGATGGGTTGAAATTGTTCTTGTAATTTGATTTCCAAAAATGAATTATTGGGAAATTTATTGTAACATTTGCATATTTTCCTACTTTTGGTCCAACATTTTGACTGAAATGGCCATCCGTCGGGAAGCCTGTGTCCTGGTCCCTCATGACCCCGTGGCCAGCCAAAAAAAACTGCTAATTATTTTCCTATGCTTTTGTTCAAAATTATGAACTTAAATGGTCATCAGTTGGCAATTTTCCAACTTTCGTGTGGGTGTCAGGTTGGAATTTTTCAACACTTGCATGGAAAGCTTGAGGCCAGTCTAATGCTATGGGTTTTTGCGGTTTTCATGTTCAAGTTTTCTCCCGCTGTGCCCAATTATGATCGGATTTTCATGTTCAGATCAGATGATTTTTCTTCTACTGACAGAACCATGGTCCGCCCAGTGCATTATCACGCAAATTTATTAGCCCCCCCCAACGGATACCCTCTAGCTATACGTCCATGCACGCCATATTTATTTTATCACGTGGTTTTAGATAGGCATTACAATGAAATGTAGGAAAATATTGTTCTCTTTAAATTAATTGGCAGTTTTGACTGACCACGAGGGGAGGGGGTGGAGACCTGGACACAAGCTTTCCAAGTGTTGGAAAGTTTCCAACTGATGGTAATTTTAACCAAAAGTAGGTAGCCTATATATTCAAATGTTGGTCTGAAACAACAAATCCCCCCTTGATGAGTTGTTGGAAAATAAAACTACAAGAGGAATTTCAAACCTATTGCAGATGTCAAATTTCCAACTAATGTTGTGTCGGGTATGAAATTTCCAACTTTGATTTATTTTACCGAAGTTGGGGGGGGGGGTTGTCGGAACAGCGGCCATTTTACTTCCTTTAATTGGGTCGCTTCCGTGGCCGTGTGTATGGTATTTACGTCGCAAGGCTCGTTCGCCGTTATGGGCCGGAGTGCGGATGACACCCAACCATCCATCCACACTCAAAAATATATATAAATATATATACATTTAGAACTCTGGGTAAAACAACCCACATTTTCTGATTTCGAATTCCGCATTAATACGCAGTTACAGTACATGTGACGAGGTCGCAGATTTGTGGAACATTGGGATGATTTGTCAGCAATAATCAAGATATAGCTCTTCATTTAATATTAATCCATGTTCACAAATCGGAACTGAGAAATTATTTCTATCAAATGTCAATGTTCTCAAATAAAAAGCGCAAATTCTTTCGAAGTTTGGGTGAGACACCCCCCCCCCAGGGATCGTCATCGTGTCCCACTCCAGACTGATGGGCGGTTATTTTGTAACTACTTCGACTTTGCCCAAAATGAAGATATTAGCATTAAAGGTAAAATGTGTGCTTTATCGAAATTTGGGAACAATGGGATTGTGCTACTTTTAGTAAGAAGAATCTTACCCCGCGAACATGACTGATTCGTCGGCAAAGATCAATGCAATCGTTTTCAATGCAGTGGGCCCTACTACGTACAGCTGGTCATTTGACAACTGTCCGAAAGTTTTCATAAAACTTCACAATTGAGTCTATTAAGTTGCCGTCATTTGAATGCGGTAAAATTTATATAGGTCAATATTTTTCCGTAATGAAATATTACCCTTCGCGAACGGGAAGTCAGGTAGTGATTATACAAATAAACTTATCAAGTATGACGCATTCATTTATAAACAATTAAATTCTTTCATGGTATGGGTAAATACATGTCTAACTAGAATGCACTCACTGGAGCTGCCTACACTTGCGCCCATCACACATTTGGCATGTTTTGTGGTGTCTTACCAAAAACAGTTTGAACCGCGGGTGCTGTCCCCTCGTTTGAGAGATCGATAAAAACAAATCTAGATAACAAATCTCAGTTCATCCATCGCTGAAATATTTGTGTATACGGACAGAATATCTCAAGTTGATCTATTACACTAATGATAGTCTGAGTAATACGTGGGAGTTGTTTGGCATATTTATAGAACAATATAGACATCGTTCATATGAATGGTGTGAAGATGATTGGTTGCCGATGATGCTAATATATATTATATACCAATTGGTTTAAATTACTAGTTCGACTAGAATGATATCAAGTGTGTATGCCATTGCACTTCAACGGCAAAAAACATCAAAGTAAATTACAAATACCGACACAAATAAATAAAAGACACGCGACCATTGGCTAGTCTTTGATTAACAGTGTGTCAACTTGAGCATGCCCTTAGCGACTGATCTACAGTCTTCGGGCACATATCATAAAAATGTCTATTGCTATTGAGAATGAGAAACCTTGTTTTCCCAGTTAATTAATACGGCATTTAATAATCCATATGTTTATTCACATTTTTCAGTGCAATTGTTTCTCAATTGAACCACGCGCTCGATGGTTTGGCCGGACATGATTTATATGTACCGTGATCGTTCGAAAATGTTTCGAACTCCAAAGAAAGTTTCCAGAAATATGTTCACACTTCACTGTCTCCGCGAAAAAAAAAAACGATTTCGCGCGCATCTTTTAGACATGATCTCAACACATATCCCCAGTTTCAAGTTACATAAAATAGGCTTCTAATGGGCAGTACTATTGCCCACATTTATTTTTCATGCAGTATATATATATTTATAATAATAGAACACGAAGTTGTTGGCAGTTAGAATGGTTTAGCCTGCCCGTGCAATACGGGTCTCAGCTGTCTGGACATCGACGCAATCATGTCTGGTGTGTTGCGCGCCCATGTAGCTTGTGACGTCCTGATATGCGTCGTGACGTCATGGCGTCTTTATCGGTTTCCAGAAAGAAATCATTCAATATTTTTCATTTATAAACGATTTATTACCAAAATAAAACCAGATAACAATGCAAATTACGTATATATGTGGATTTAAATTGCAATTGATGCAACCATTTCATATTAGCGCATGTGCATTCTTTACTCTATGTACTTCCGGTATGACGTAACATATTCACGGAAGGACAGACAAATAAACAGACAAAGATCCGGACCGAAAACATTACTTGCGTCCAGCATAGACTGGCGCAAGTAATTACGGATTGAGACCTAGGCCTATCGGACTAGGCTATGATAGTAAGTGATTTATTTAGGTATAAAAAGTTTTGGAAGCAGATATCATTAGGTGTTTGTTAACATTTTTATTTTCTGAATAACTCCAGTTTGGATGGTCTCAACCAAAGTTGGTATATGTTCTCAGCCAAAAAATATAGGCCAAGATTAGTTTCAGTTCAATATATTCCCATTGAGTAGAAACCCAATTTCACAACACTGTGGCCCATCTACGACTTGCACATTGTCTAAATTTGATATTTTGGTTCACGATCATTAACTCCGGTTTGTTTTATTTGACAGGAACTGAATTCTCTTGTTCACTGCGGTACTGTTACGGTAAAGTAAGCTTGTCGCTGTGCGCGATATCAGTTAAGCATAATATGCTTGGAGTTTGTCCTTGTCAAGCTCGTATGGCTTATTTTCAACAACTTTTAGTTTTTCTTTTCAAGCTAATTACCAATAGGTTGAACAAGTAAAATTTGGCAAGTATTTTCTATGCCATGCGTGCCGACTGTGTGACTCTTCTCGATTATATGGTACTGAAAGAGACATATGACCATGATAGCCCCGGTGGAGACGACATGACAAGTATTGTCATGGATTGTGCAATTTGTCTGGATTCTGCCTCACACAGCCAACATGGCGTAAATGACATTCATGAACCGTAACATGACGTCTTTTCTGGTTTTCATTAAACTAACTAACGAAATTGGTATAAATGAAACAAATATGCCTGAATCACATGGGAATTCTTCGGAAGTTAAATTTATTTTCATCTGGTTTATCCAATACCGATTTCGCAATTTTACAATCTCCAGACAGTTGATAACCGGAAGTCACGTGTCAATTTTACAAAAAAAAAAGCGCACACGCCAACGGAATTTGGCTCATCGCTATATATAAAATAAAGAAAACATATGACGTCATCATTTACCTGCGCCTAAGGTATAAGCACCAAGGCGCGCTTGTGGTTGCTACATGTATTATAATATTTTCATTCCTTCTCGTCCGATCCCCTTCCACTTAAAGATACGGGCGGCGTTGGCGGTGGGTATGCTGTTAAAATATTCACCTCCGTCAAAAACCGCCATAAACAGAAGGAATAGTAAGATATAGACATACTTTGTTCTTATGCCAATCAGAAATATGGCATAAACAGTATGTCATTGTCACCCCCCCCCCCCCTTTGTTATGTAAACAAAAGCAAAACACGTTACGTTGCTTTTGTTTAGATCCGGATATGGTAAACATAAAGAGCGTTATTTGTTACTGTTTTCCTGATATGGAAATAATAAAGAGTGTTTATATCATTTTTTGTGTGATTAACCAATAGAATTGCGCTGTGTTATGTAAACAGAAACACAACTTCTGTAACACGAGCAGGCTCTTGTTTACGTACACCATCGAACGTCTTGAAGACAATATACTGTTTACGCGCTGATTCTGTTTGGCATATTTGCGGAACTGTATATATTTTGGTGTTCCGTTCCTTCTGTTGATGGCGATTTGAACAAATATAAATATTTCTGCAACAATCGCCGCCCGTGCCTTTAATGGAGAGAGGTGCAAAACAAAAGGGAAGCAAACTTAACAAAAGCCCTTGGGATTGTTGTTTAATCCCCCTTCCAATCAATCAATCTACTTATACTATTATAAATTCTTATTGTCAAAACCTTTGTCAAATGTTCATATATGTTATTTGGATTGGAATAAAATATGTTTACACTATATAAGTTGTCATGTACGCCAGCGGTCGCCACGACTATTTACACTTCCTGGTTTCTTATTGGTTAGCGCGTTTACAGTTCTATTTTAAATTTCTTGTCAAATATTACGATGATATATCTTGGGGAAAATATCATTTTCGCCAGCGATCATTTTCTCCAGCGGTCTCCATGACATTTTACAATACCCTGGCTTCTGATCGGCTATTGTGTTTACATTTCGATTTAAAATTTCTTGTCAAAATGTAAGGCGATATATCTCGGTAACCATACAACATAAAACATTTCTATGTAGAAAAATAGCAATAGCTCCGCCAAAATGACACCGACTGAACTCAAAATCGCAGGTTCCCTTGTTGGCTGACATCCGTGTTAGTTATTCCGATATGGTAGAAATAAAGGGCGTTTGTTTCACTTGTGTACGAAAAATTGAAAACATCTGGAAAATGGCTGTGTCCATGGCCTGTATTTTCAGATCATATAAAGCCGGTATATCAACTTTCGTGAATTTGTCAACCTAACTTATACCTCCTTCCAGATTACGTAAACTGAATTTGGAAGCTCGAATGAGCCATGTACGTTTAACATCAGTATTTAACTCATTTTTCCTCACTGTCTCGTGGAATCCATTATGCATATCATTATCTCGTATGGCTATGTCGTCCTTTATCTGGAGTCACGTTCCTTTTATGAACTATTGTGTTATTACATAATTGTAATGAATTAGCAAAGGCTAGCAATTAGACAGAGTCAAATAAGTCCAATAGGAACCTATTTTGACGAGGAAATGTTGCAGCAGATATGTACGATCTTTATGTGTTTTCACTGTGGTCCACGCCATCAAACGAATAACGGGTATGAGTCCACTATGGGCTTATTCCAGAATCAAATAAGTCCAATATGAACCAATGCCAATATTTAGGTCCAATATGAATATATTTGCAAGAGAATATATTGAAGTAGAATAATAACTTCCGTATATGCATATTTGTATACAACACCTATGGTCAGTGTGGTATTATCAAGCTAAAACACCACATAGAAACACTAGTGGGTCGGCTGGCATTTGGATTCCGTTACTATATTTATTCCAACATGCACATTTAAGTTAACACGAACTGTATTACCAAGCTGAAGTTCATGCCATTATCTAAATAAAATAATACTGGAGACCTCATGTATCCCACTCTGGAAACACGCGACCGACGGATGTCTTTATTACTTCTATCTTATTATTTTGTTTATCACTATCATGGGAACCTCATCAAATTGCGCTTATTGAATATATTACAGAAATTTCCAGTGGATAAAAAACAACTTCACTGAGCGAAAATATCACAACAATGATACACATGCTTCTTATAGAATGTCGCCAAGTGATAATCATAAAGGACAAAAACTTTAGATTAAGACGGAATCGCCACCACAGAACCATCAACAGATTAAACGATATCAAACTGAAATAAAATTACCATTATGTACAAGCGTTTATTGATACAAGCGCCGTTAGAAACGAACGTCTGAGCACGTCTCTCTGTCAAAGCCATAACAATTCAATGAGGTTCCTCGTATAATTAAATTAAATGTAATTATCACGTGATTCACCATGAACTCTCTTACATACTCCAAGATGAGTACACACTTTCATCAGTGACTCCAAGCTATTATATATATATATGAATTACAATTTTCAAGTTTCATGGTCAGTGTCGTATGTCAATTGTTTAAAACTATGTCAATTAAAGTTATGTCAATGAATTGTCAAGGTCTGGGAGATCGCCACAAACGAAGAGATGTTTTTGAGTACTTAAAAAGTAAAAATGTCGATATATTATGTTTACAAGATACTCATTTTGATACAAAACAGGAAAATTTTATTAGATCAGAATGGGGTTATGAATGCCATTTTTGCAATTATAACACGTCATCTCGCGATGTGGCCATATTTTTAAAGAATACTTTTGAAAGTAAAGTTCAAAATGTGAAACGAGATAAAAACGGTAACTTTTTAGCGATAGAAGTTATTATTAATGGTACAGAATTTATATTGATAACGGTATATGGGCCCAATTCAGATACTCCAAATTTTTATGTTGATTTAAACACATACCTTAAAGAGAAAGATGATGCCAATTACATTATATGTGGTGATTTTAATATTGTGCCAAATCAGGAACTTGATTCATATAACTATTTACACGTAAATAATCGAAATGCACGTAAAGTTCTTTTAAAGACAATTGAAGAAAGGAGTTTAATCGACGTTTGGAGATTACTCAATCAGAACATTAAACGTTATACGTGGCGAAAAAAGACACCTGTTAAACAAGCCAGACTGGACTATTTTCTTGTGTCGAAACATATTTTATCTTTAATTGACAAAACAGGTATCGATCCTGGATATCGAACTGACCACTCTATTACCTGGCTGGAAATCAATTTAAACGAGACCAAACGCGGCCGGGGTTACTGGAAATTTAACAATTCTCTACTTAAAAATGCAGAATATATTAAAGAAATAAATATAGTTATTGAAAAAATTGTAAACCAATATGCCATTAAAACTGAAAATAATGGAGAAAACAATAATTCTGAAATAAGTGATCAACTGTTTTTTGAAACTCTTTTGATGGAAATAAGAAAAACTACAATCTCATTCAGTGCTAAACTTAATAAACATAGAAACAAAGAAGAACTTTGAGGGCTGAAATAGAAAAACACGAACAACTAAATGAGATGACAACTCAAATGGAAATGCACATTGAACAATGCAAGAAAAAATTGGAAGAAATTCGTAAAAACAAATTAGAAGGTATGTTGGTAAGATCACGAGCGAACTGGCTTAGTGAAGGTGAAAAACCTAGTAAATATTTTTTAAACTTAGAACAGAGACATTACATAAACAAAGCGATAAAGATATTAGAAACATCTGATGGAAAAATCGTTTCAAAGCAAGATGATATATTGTTAGAAGCCAGCAAATATTACGAACAGTTATACAAAAATAGAAACGAAGTAGTAACAATACAGGATATTAAAAAATTAATTGATCCAGTAAATAAAAACCCGATTTCAAATCATATTTCCAGTAACGCGGCTAGTCAATTGGAACAGCCTATTACATATTCTGAAACTTTATCTTACTTAAAAACAATGAAAAATAACAAAAGTCCAGGCTCATCTGGGTTTACGGTTGAATTTTATAAAATGTTTTGGAAAAACATTGGAATCTACTTGATACGTTCTCTAAATTATGGTTTACCCAACGGTAAATTATCGTTGTCACAGAAACATGGAGTGGTAACTTTGATACCAAAAGACAATAAACCTCGACAATTTTTATCAAACTGGAGACCAATTTCCTTACTAAATATTAGTTATAAAATTCTATCTGGTGTGTTGGCCAATCGCCTGAAGACAGTTTTACCGCAAGTTATACACGAAGATCAAAAAGGTTTTATGGCCGGGAGGTACATTGGAGAAAATATTAGATTAATTTCAGACGTGATCAATTTTACCAGAGAAAAGAATATTCCAGGCCTTTTGCTTCTTTTAGACTTTGAGAAAGCGTTTGATTCAATTTCTTGGTCATTCATGTCTAGTGTGCTAAAATTTTTCAAATTCAGTCCAAAATTTATCGGCTATATCCAAACGTTATACAATGGTATCAATTCAAATTTGAATATTAATGGAAATATATCTCCAGCGTTTTGCATCCAGAGAGGCTGTCGCCAAGGAGATCCAATATCTCCGTATATTTTGTTATTATGTGCAGAAATAAATTGCAAAACTATTAAGGGCATCAAAATTGGTGATGCGGAAATCAAGATAACACAATACGCGGATGACTCAACTTTGCTTTTAGATGGCGATCCCCGGTCTCTTGACAGTACATTTCAGTTGCTAGAAAGGTTTTGGTCTATTTCAGGTTTAAAGATTAATTATAACAAAACGTTTGCGGTGTGGATTGGTAGTAAACATGATTGTACTGAAGTCATATGCGATAGATGAAAAATTCAGTGGAATCCAACTTCTTTCAGATTGCTAGGCATTACATTCTGTCTGAAGGAACACAATATGTTTATCAATAATTATGAAACAACTATGGTTAAGATAGACAACATGCTAAATATGTGGTCTAAACGGAACTTAACTCCTCTTGGTCGTATTACTGTTATAAAGTCACTGATTTTATCAAAATTATCTTTCCTTTTTCAAACAATTCCTAATCCCAGTGGTGAATTCATTAAATCGTTAACCACAAAACAATATAACTTCATTTGGAACAGCAAAGTGGACAGAATCTCCAGAAAACAACTACGAGGGTCATATTCAGTTGGTGGGTGTAAAATGGTTGACATAGTGAATTTTATGTGTTCAATGAAATTATCTTGGATAAAGAAACTTATTTTTAAAACATGTAACTGGGCGAATATTTTTACTGCAAATAATCAACATCTACCTGAAAGATGGTATCTATCAAATCCAAAACAACTAAGAAACTACATTAAGAATATTTCCGATCCTTTCTGGATAGAAGTAATAGAATCGTGGGCCAAATTTTGCACCATAATATCTCCCACAAACCCATCGCAGTGCTACAGCAATATAATTAACGATAACCCAAATATTAGTTTGAATGGAAAAACAATACAATGTAGCGGATTAGAAAAGAAGGGCATTTATCTGGTCAACGATATAATAAATGATGATGGAGTTTTACTAACAAGATATGAATACGAACGAAAAAATCAAATTAAAATAGACTTTTTATCATATAGCAGAATATTCAGACATGTAAAAAAGTTTCTTAACGAACGCATAGAAAGCGGGCCATTCAAACCTCTACCAAGACCTATTATGCCTTTTCAATTATTCAGGATATCTAATTTGGAAACGAAAGATACATATAGTATATTGACTAACAACGAAACTATTTCCCACAAATATAAAGACAAATGGTCATCAGATCTGATGGAAACAATGGGAGATGATGAGTGGTCAAGAATCTTAGAAAATCCTTTCAAATGTTGCACAAGTACGAAATACCGATGGTTTCAATACCGTATTAATACTAGAATTCTGGGAACTAAGTCATTAATGAAAAAAATGAAACAAATTGATAACGATGCATGCACTTTCTGTGGAAGCGAAACTGAAACTATTAAACACATATTTTGGGAATGCGAGATAATAAATAAATTATGGCAGCAAATACAAAACTGGATATTCAGAAAAACCTCAACGAGATTAAATTTAAATTTATCTATGGTTTTGCTTGGACATAAACGCGATATTCCAGAAGACAATCTTCTTAGATTCTTATTAATATTAATCAAATTTAATATTTATAGATCAAAAATGATGGGAAAACTTCCAACAATGGAGAGCATAAAACAGGAATTAAAAACATATTATGCCTCAGAAAAACTTGCGTTTTATACTCTATGTCTGTACAAATCATTTAACAACCGCTGGTTATCCTGGATCAACCTTGTTACTTGAATAAGCATAAATATGTAAAAGCAATAAACCCATTCCACGCCGCAAAATTAAAGTTAAAATTAATTAAACAAAAAATTAAAAATAACTTTAAATTAAATTAAGCACTTTTTAATAAAGATTATTGTAGTACACTACTATTCATATGTAAGAAAAGAAAAGCCAATACCTAAAAAAGCAACCAACTAACCATCAACTGTACCACATATTGACAATACACTAACGCACTGACTCAAACACCACTTAACTATTATGCCACATGACATTAATCTACAAAACAAACTTGAACTATACATTTTCTCTCTCCCTTCTCTTCTCTCTCACAACTCTATCACTTTTCATAAAGGGAAACCTCTCCCTAAAAAAGAAAAGAAATTAAACATGCTATACTGACATCCCCTCCTTGGCTTTAAAATATGATTGTCCCTGTTTTTTGTTGATGTCATTTCTAAACGGTATAATACATGTAATATTATGCTTGTTTTGATTTCAATAAAAATTATTATAAAAAAAAAAAAAAATATATATATATATATAGAGATGTATATAGCTATATATATATATATATATATATATATATATATATATATATATATATATATATATTGAGAGAGAGAGAGAGAGAGAGAGAGAATAGAATGCGACTGTCGTGAATGTGCGCTTCGCGCACAGACGGGTCGGGACGTATGCTACTTGTACATGAGCCGCAGGCCCCTCCGACGCTGAATCGGGAGCCTTTTTCAGCTATAGTCGAGTATTGAGGAATATAGAGACACACCTCTACATTAATTCTCAACGCTCGGCCATTTCCGCACTGGAGAAATAACCTCTTCCTTAAAGAGAAACCATATATGTCGGTATGCTAATATTTGAATCACGTGATATACCATGTGAATACTACTGGTAAATACGTCTGTTGGCTGGGAGACTCACCTGTTAAACTTGAACTAATTATTGCTATTTATTTCCTCAGCGAAGCGGAAATGGCAGAGTCGTGGAGAATGCCTCTAATTATTGAAGAATAGAACAAAAAGCCGATATAGAGCGCCACTCACCCAGCCTCTTTGACCTAGCCGACGAAAATCCTATCGGATGTACATTCGAAACCCTATCGGATGTATATTCGATAGAACCCTATCGGATGTATATCCGATAGGATTTTCGTCGGCTAGGTCAAAGAAGCTGAGCACCACAATTCACATGTCACGTTCGCTTATTTGCGTGTCCTTGACCTCTCACCAGAACGCTGCCCAGTGGATACCGTGGTACAGTACTATCAAACAACATGTCCGTTATCTCCATTAGCGGATGACATCTTCCGTTAGTTAGACACAGTATACTAAACTCTTATCCCTTCCTGTACTGTGAGCAATCTTCTCTATCTCGCTTATGTCCGTAAAAAAGCCGTACTATTTAGTATACAAACATAGTTCCTTCTTTGTTCTTGTTACTGTAGCTTACATATGGTTTCAATTCATAATTCATGACAGAAATTGTGCTTTTTAAATAAATTTAATTTTCATTGGAACGTGAACAATTTTTATTACAGAATTCATGACAGACACGAAAACTAAACGTCATTTAGAAAGAAATTTCAAAACCTGTGTACCCATCAGCACATGTTCAAAACCTGTGTACCCTTCGGCACTCTTTTTGGTGAGAGTGGCCCCTTCAGCTACACTAAATGAATGAATGCTATATTGCACAAGCTACTGTTAAAGGAGAAAACTGCAGAACACACATACTACATGTTTACAATGACAAGGTGGCTGGTTAAATTAATGAATGAAAGTTTATTGTAAAGTCATTACATATAGCGAAAGAAGCAAACATATTTACATTATGTTCACATTCAATGCACAAATTCGTGTATGTATGGGTGTTGTACAGATTCATATGCAATATAGAAATATTATATTCATAAAACATCTTAACAAAGAAGCACCATTTGGGTGATTCTCGCTTATGGAAAACAATTGAAGCAGCCATCTAGCATAAAATAAGTGCATGCTACCATGACAACGCATATGTGAATTTCAGATAGAGTGTGCGTGCGACACCAAAACAATTAAATATCAGTGACCGATAGTCAATCCTCCAGATAACAGAGCAGCTTCAGTATGCATTATCCATGTATTTCAACACGATTTAAATTGACCAAATAAGCCACTGAGCAGCGCCTCAGATTACAGCGATCGAGGCAAACTTTCAGAAATCGTTTGAGTTGCAACTGTCAGAAATCTTACATCAGAATTCAGTTCAGTTTATACAATCAAGCCAGAATGTGGATACCTATTTGTTGTAACAGAATGATGTCTACAAAACCTAAATTCTCTATCATACAAGATGTAAGCTGGTAGTTTGAAAATAAGGTGCAATTTAGTTTGCATATTTCTAGGAAATATTTCCCAGCTTAAAATGAGAATACGACAGCATCAGCCAAGTACAGTAGAACTGTGGCGTCGGAATTATGCTGAAGTCACATTCTCATGACCAACATTTAGAATATTAATATATCGAGGTCATGGATTAAATGAGAATGACAGGAACAGCACCGTTCACCAGGGTACACATTAGTTTATTATACGAATGCTTGTCATAACGTACCCTGTTACCTAGTTCGAACTATCCTGCCTGCTAGAATAGATGACTATTGTGACAGGTTTTGTGCCAACTCTGACACAGGATGGTTGGAACTGGTATGTCTAAAATTTATTATAATGAGGAGACTTATGATTGGTCAGTTAAGTCTCACACCCTTTTTGTATATATGCTCGGTCCAGAGTTTAGACCGGCAGTGCATGTTCAGTTCTATTCCTGCTACTCCACTTAGTTAGTCTAGTATACTAAGGTGCTGTTCCACTGGCTCGGTGTAACTCCGAAAGAAAACACTAACAGATTATCTCTCGACGAAATAAATAAAAGATCAATTCAACACGACTCGACTTTGCGACAAGACCACGACCACCATCGTCACACACACAACGTTATAGAAGAAGTCCTCCCGGTTCTGTCACATTTGTAACAAACGCAATAAATAGACAGAACACAACGCGCATCTTAATCGAGACTCTTTTATCGAATGAGTTGCGGATGGCGCAAGGATATATTTAGAAATATCACTTTGCGCCATCCGCAACGAGTTCGATAAAAGATTATGACGCAAGTTGTGTTCTGTATTTATTCTACACCGTTCAGTCAGATAAGTTCAATCAATGAATGTCACCTTCATTGTTACTATAGCTACCTTTATTTTGATTTAAGTAATACAAATAACCAGTAATTATGGAGGGATCACCGGAAGCGGATGATCGACGTAATGTACGTCATCTTTTTTGGCGACAACGTCAACAAGAATAGTTCCATCATAGGGAAGTGGTGTGATGATTTATTTTATGCAAAAAGTACACAAGGCTATTGACCAATCAGGGCCCAGTGTCTATTTTATTCTCCTATATATTCATCCCGCATCCGCTAGATGTCACTCCGAACCTTATTTACACCAGTGTAACCCAAAGCGATAGCCCGCTTTTTCGCGGAATAATTGTAACTCCCTACATTTCTTCAGAATTGCCCATCAATGGAAAAAATGTGTTAACAAAAATATCACTTATGTGGTTCTTTATTTATCACACAATTTAACCCCACCCCTTTAACACATTATTCATCCAAAAAGCACAATTTTCCACCACAAGTCATGTTCAGGCCCCATTTTCACACAGTTTTTGGGGTCTGGTGGTGCAAACTTGGATCAGCTATGTAAGACTGTACAAGATTCTTTCCATGAGAAAACTTCTGGTGATGTGAGGTCATTGAGTCCAGATCTGATCAGCTGAGCATGAAGCACATGACTTTATCAGCACATGGGAGACTAAAATATGACATTTGCAGGTCTGCAAGGGTGATCCGAGATAACTGGATGTGGGTGTATATTGAATTAGTTGAACATAGATATGATCTCTTTGAAATGCTGAATCATTTTCTTAAATGTGTCCAAGTTTTAGTGCTATTAACCTTCAAATGGCTGTACCCACCAGTGGAAATGACAAACTTGTATGATATATATATGTATATCACTGGCTATAAAATCCAAAATACTTGTTAGATTAGCTCCTTATAACAATTGATATGTGTGTCAGTGACATGCTCATGTTATGGGTCATTTGCATTATCATGTGACTATTACCACCTTGAAAAAACCTTGAAAAATTGTCATTTTTTATGAAAAATAATACTATGTTTTTGGCTGATGTAAGTGAAAGAAGACATCAGCAGCAAGACTAGCTACACCATGCATGAGAGCTTCATTGGACTGAAAGACCAGGCTGTAAAAAATCCAATAAAAATACTTTAAAGTGACTCCCAGGAATCAAAAAGCTCAATTTCCCCTTTAGGTTACACTAGTGTAAATGTTTTCCATAGGCCTCGGTGATAACGTTTTAGCGTATACTGTCGGCAATATACACTTTGGGTCCAAAATTTTCTTTAAATCTGAAAAATTGACATTTGGGGAAACTTTTTGCGCAAAAAATCATGTCTGTCTAGCAGGGAATTCGCCTTTAAATCCGAACCTTATTTACACCAGTGTAACATAAACAATTACCCACGTGTAATTGTTTTTCGGGAGCGGTGATGAAATATAACAATTGATATTCCACATTGTGTGTGTTACCATATATGTCAGGATACCAATGGTTGTAAAACCATGGTATGACACTACGACCTACGTATTTAAATATATTTGTGTTACATATCATCTGGTACCATTCAGGGGTAATAATGGATGGTGACTTGCTTTTGACATCCAATTGTAGTAATTGCTATACACAGATGAAGTGTAGTATACCTACGTTACCAAAAAAAATATGTTTTTTATGTCGCCCAAAACGTTCCAGTTCTCGCGTAGAATCAGATTAATTAAAGGCTGCACGTAAACAGATGTGAAATTTAGTACAACATATCAGCAAACAATACATATAATTTTATGAGGTTTAAGATGATTCAATCAAGTTTATTTTAAATAGAACTAGAGTATATGGCAATGTAGATGACGATTTACTAGTCAGTCTGCTGTTATAGGAATGTGGGTATCAAACTTACTGTCATGACAAATGAGAAAAAAACATCAGGGCATGTCTTATTGGTTCAGTTTTTATGGCGCGATTAAAATGTGTTTATATAAAAAAAAGTTTTACATTATGCTGGTCGAAGATATACCATGATTCGAACTCACAACCCTTTGATCCGTAATATGATGCGAAGTCCACACGTCCAACAAAAGGGTGACCTTTGACCTACTCGATAGAACGCGCCACCCAACGATACAAATTGTGAATAATTCCAGTCATTATTTCGTCTACTTTTCTCGTAAACTGACAAGCAACAAGAAACGACCACTTGCAAAGTTCTCGAAAGAAGAAAAGTAAGTATAAGTATTTAAACCAAATGACAGGCCATTATCTTAAGACGAATAAACCACATCAATCAGATAATCAACAAGCAAGGATCTAGGATGACACGACATCGTCTGCTAAATTTGTTTTACAAAGCTGCCAATGGAAACGTTATATACGTGTTCTCTACAGCGCACAACGTAGAGTGCAGGTTGTTTCAATTTTGGTGCGTCGAGACTCGACTAGACTTTTAAAACAAATTAATTAATTTTTTTATTTTTATTTTACTTGAAATTAACCATACTTAGTGCTATATAGTTTAATCAATCTAAAACAATATATTATTAGACTATATAGATTAGTAGTTCAATGCATCTACATAATAGATTATACTGTTCAAGACCCAGTACAATGACGTCACGACTAGCAATAGTTATGTTGATACTGAAAGTAGAAATGCTACTGCACAATTTGTGTTTTGTTGGGAATGATTGTCGTTTCAGCGATTACTTCTGTAACAGTTAACATTTAAACATTCCAGTATCACATACGGCACTAGAATGGTTATTTTTAAATATGACGTTATAGACGTTCTCTCTGTAGCACATACCGTAGAATGCAGAGTGTTTCAATGTTGGAGTGTGGATGGTTCGAGACTCGACTATACTTATTGATTTTATTTTTTATTTAACTTGAACTAACCATAATTAGTACAATATAGTTAAATCAATATAATACAACATATTACTAGACTATAGATTAATAGATCAAAGATGTCTACATAGTACTGATCAGGACCCAGTACAATGACGTCACGACTACTAGCAGTACTGTTGTTACTGCCAGTGGAAATTGTTCTGCACAGTTTGTTTTGATGGGAAACGATTGTCGTTTTAAATAGCGAATTACTTCTGTAACATTATTAAACGCATTTAAGTACCACATAATAATAACTATTCAACTAACAAAAAAGTTTTTTTTTTCAATAAGAAATATAATCTTTATAATATCGAAGTGCGGTTCGCAGTCTTGCCGCAAAAAAAAAAAACCTGTTTCGCCACTTGACCAGCGAGGTCAATACAAACTTACCTTCAATTTTAGTTTTCTTTTTCGAAATGTCATCAACATCACCCTTACCTTCAATTCTAGTTTTATTTCTCGTAATGCCACCAACGTCACTAACTAATTTATGTGTAATTGAGGTCTCGTAAATCCATCCACGTGTTCTGAACGCCAGTGACTAGAATACATGGCCGAATTATATATCAAAACACTCTGCGTATTACATAGATTCTACTAACACTAAATCAGTAAATATTGTTGGTGCAATACCTGCATGAGACATGTAGGTACAATGTGTCGTATCACCCTCTTCTGAAAATTTACCAATTTATGAAATAAACGTGTTTACATTTCAAGGTCATATTCTGAACATGCTACTGCTTAGTTTATCTCATTACGTGGTATATTTTTGGAAGTGGGCCACACAACACATGGGTTTACGAGACCTCACTAGCACCTAACCCTAATTTTTTCTCAATATATTGAGCATGGGGAAATCAGGGCAGATATACAGCGACAATATTGAAAGAAGAAAAAGGTCAATGTACCAGATTACCTTGACAAGAAACGGCAACGGGTCAAGAATTACTATATCCCGATAGGTATTTTATCTATCGAAATCCGAACGGGGAATACCAAAGTTAAGATAAAGAATCAAACGTCTTGATTGAAACGCAAACTCGAACGAACATAAACAACCGAGACGAATGTATATACCCCCACAATGGTTGTGAAGATGAACTTCGGTCGTATAGGATCGGAGAAATCAGAAGACGACGAGAAAGCGTGCATTGGCAAAATCTCGAAAGAAAATAAAAGCACTGGAAGCCAAACTTGAGACCGCCCACAAAACGCTAAAATCGTGCAACCAGAAGCTGAGAAGGAATCGGAAGATACCGAATACGGACAACAGAGACGAACTGATATCGGGGAAAACCTAAAAGAGAACTGGCCTCCCTTAACATTACGCCCGGGAGTTGAATTACTGTCCGACGAAAATTGCTGGCATCAAAATGGACCCGCAGCAGAAGTTGAACAAACGAGATCATCGCTAAACAAAAAAACAACGAAATGTTCTCCATCGATTCGTGTCAGGGACGATCATACGGAAGTATCGCTGTGTATATTTGGGTTGAGTCGAGCCACTGGTCTGAGCAGAAAGTTTCTTCAAAGTCCATGTATTTGAAATATAACCGGAGCCAGAAAACGCCGTGTCCTGAAGTGAAATTCCGTGCATTTCATATTCGAGTTGATGTTAGTAGAATTGCTGCAGGGAAGAAAAATACCCTCAAGGAAGAAGAATAAAAAGCAACGTAGAATCCTCACATAGTGACACCATGAAGAGTTCACACAAGAAGTATAATAATGAGAACCAGGAATAAACAAATATGTTATTCGACAAAGATAATGATGTTGATGAAGATAGAGGTGACGATGAAGACGTTTGGGAGTGCACTGTATATTTTGTATATAAATACTTTTCGTTATTCTGTCCATCTTATGTATATAATATCGTTTTCTCAATATCCATTCATGTTATTTAATTGGATCAGAGAATAAAGCAATTCACATTCTGTCGATTGAGACATTTCTGGGTGCACTAACCGAGGGCCGCAGGTCGAGATTCCTGCCAGTGTAAAACACATGAGAACAAAATCGGTATTCTGAATTCCTCAGATCTCATATAAATATTGAAAGTAGTGTGTGACGAATCTTCTGTAGCTAACGGAACATGCTTGAACTGTGTAGACTGTAAACCGATAATGAGCAGGCAGCGACTGAACGATACGTTGTCGTGTGATCAATGGGAGACTAAAGTCAATGATTACGGAAGAATAGTAACCAGAACAAAACAGAGAGAATGAGTGAGAAAGATTTGACGAGATGATCACCCAACTGAAGAAACTTAAGCTGCATGCGTACAACAATAAGCACCAGTGTGATATGTATATGCAGATAAATGACAACATCAAAGTAGTCCAATGGTTGATACACATCGATTTTAGTGAGAATTATAACTACCATTATACAAATGAAATTCAACCAACCCATTTCGGTGCTTCTCAATAGCAAAGAACATTGCATACCGGTGTGGTCTATCTGTGTGCTTGTGGCCAATACACACGTACTATTTCAGATTATAAAAAGCACGAACCACCTGCAATATCGACACACATAAAACCTATTATCGGTGATATTCGAGAAAAGCACATAAAAGTGACCAACGGCATTCAGTACCGACATATATTAAACTATTTCTGCTTGCCAAGCGAACAGCAGCTCTATGGATTTCAAAATATTGAATGGAATTATTTTGAATCTTCACATGGAAAGGGGCACCGATGGAATATGTGGAGCACTCAAAATAATTGCTGGCAGTATAATTAGACATGGAACCGACATACCAGACGCCATAATCCTATACAATTAACTACTTGCAGCTCAAACATCGGCCAAACTTTATTTTGTTCCAGAAGCAGGCATTACAATGAAAGAAAAAGAAATTGAAACGAATTCAACCAATATAAGAACTGTCCCTAGAACAACGAAGGTCCACCAGGTTACAAGTTATCCAAGAGGCAAAATCATTTGCAAGCAACTTTCTTGTATATGTCATGGTACATTTGAATGCTACAACTCGAAACATGAAAATGTGTTCGCTGATTGTCCAAGACCTACGGATGCCTTGACCAACGATGTTTGTTCCACGCGAATACACTCTAGGCCAGTTCTGCCTTGTTGAATATTAAAACCATCTCTACACCACCCACGTGTACGTGGTATCGCCAAAACTGAGAATATGGGAAAGTCATTTTTACGTATATGATATGGAGATATGTTTGTTTCTCATCGTAATACAGACATCGAGCATCGTATGTGTATGTCCACACGAAGCAGGAGTATTTATCCACTAGTTGTCATTTAGTTTTCCCAGATCAGACCATTAATTATTTTTGGCGAAATTTTTCAATGGTGTTTTTGCTTTTGCTCACTCAAATTTTCGAGAACATCCATTCACTAGTATAGTTCCTGGACTCCCACGCTTCCAAAACAAATGCCGGTATATAGTTGAATCTGTCAATGAAGCACATGATTTGACAGAATTTAAAAAATCCGTGTCGTTCTCAATATCCGCGCGATATGAAGGGACCACTGTCGGTCCAGAAAGATGCTAACGGCACAGATGAAGATGCGACCAAACGCCGAGCTTCTGTGCAGTAAATATTCGTATCACCTAAGGAGTTTTCGAGTGTTTTATGTGTATCTGAGACTGATCAATTGGCCTGCGAATGTCAACTGAAATATGAATCCATAACATATTCGAAATAATGTGTGCATATTATATTATGAATGTATTTCAATTGAAATTAATTGAACATCCATCTCAGCATTCAGATTTGCGATCTCAATAACGTGAATGAATGATAAATCTATGCCCTGATCACACGCACGTGAATGCTGCCGTTTTAGGCTATTTATATCACAAAACACTTTCGCTGCATTCGTCACCAGCAGTCGGTGGAAAGTGGCGATGGGTCCTTGTCTCCATTATTTGCAATTGGGCATTCAGATGCGGATCGTTCTGTTTTCCAAATTACTACGCAATAATTTAGTGCTTCGAACAGAGATCTATCACTGAATTCATACCTATATATAGCATGTACGGGCGCACAGTACACGCTGAAACTATGAATTCCTATATTGATTGTAAGCCAACCCGTTGATACAAATTCATTAGGCGACTTTGTATCCATGAACCAATCCATGTGGTACATGCATGTAATGAGAACTAGTAATGCCCCATGAATTATTTATGGATATCTTTGGAACACTAACAGGTGTCCGAAAAAAATGCTGGATATGCCCCTGGCTTGGAACAAGCCCCCATCCGTTTATAGTTGCGACGTAATCATCACGGTCACGCCGTAACTCATGACGTAATTATCACGTTCACGCACGAGCGCGAGGTAAATCATTTGGAGTCTGATTTTAAAATCAGAAGTATGAACGTATTTAAAGTGAAGTACATTTTGCCAACCAAGTGGGCTGGGGCAATAGAGTCGCTCAGTCGATGGAAGGTCAAGAACAGCGACAAGGTATTCGTCGGCGACGAGATCAATTTTAAATACAGAACAACGCAATGCAAGGCACTGGTTTTGGAGCTGCCACCGGACAATACATCCATGTTCAGTGAGTATTTTAATTTTTATATATAAATCATTAAGTATTCAAAACATCCAATTATAACACCAGTAGGGCAGGGCCCGATCATATTCCACCGGTACAAAACTTGAGAACTTTGTGATGTGCTGACCCATTTTGACAGGGAACATTATAAAATTGAACAAACAAGGCAGGCAGAGTATATATATATTTCTTTGTTCATACTTGTTCCTCAATAATCGACTTCACATTAAATTGGTGGTCCCAGCTTGAAATTCCATAACTGTAACTGTGTAAGTGTGAGAGACGGCTCTGAGACGCACAGCAAAAATGCTCACAAAGTAAGTGAAATCATGCAATTTCGAGTTAGGACCTTCCCCTGCAGTGAAGTACATTATTATGGAACAGATAATAACTTCAAAAAGTTTGTACTGGCGGAATATCTCTACGGGCGTTACTTTTTAAAATCTATACTAGAAATGTGCCCCTATAATACTAGTACTGGAGGTCTGGGATGGTATGTTGGCAACACTCCAATCTTTTGCCAATGGAAAGGGATGTGGCCACATGGGGGTTATAAATATTTAAGATTTCAATTTCAAGCCTCGAACATTAGAAATGAGAAATTTTTACACATGTAGTCAGGGGGGAGTCTGGAAAAAAATTGCACATGTAGGGCCCAAAAAGTTTTTTTCCGACCCCGATGGACCCACCACCCCATTTGTGCAAAAAAAATATTTTTTTCCTCCAAAATTTTGGGGTCCCACCCCCTTTCTCATGTTTTTATCAAAATTTCAGAGTTTTTTTTTAGCCGTTCTTCAATAACTGTTAACTGCCTTTCAATCCCATTCCACTATCATTTTTTTTGGTGCAAACTCTTGCTGTGTACCATTAAGACTCAAGCAATAACATGCTTAATTGGTAAACACATATCAGAAAAACAAACTGTATTTCCAGTATCGAACAACAATAATAAAGCATTGTGTAGGTACACTATATGTCACAAATCGCTCTAGACCCCATTATAGCCTTAATATATCGAGTGTGTTGTGTCTGACAGAGAACACTGGCCAGTGTAAATAGTGGTAAACAGGTAAGGGGTTCCACAATTATTTGTGCATGACCAAAGAACTCTTTAGTCTTATCCACCGGGGTGGGGGAGGGGAATTGTTTTTGGTTAGGTATACACCTAGATATATGGTTATTATACCCCCCCCCCCCGATATTAGTCGGCGGGTATATAGTTGACATCTCGAGCCGTCCGTGCGTACAAACATTTTGCATTATAACTCGGTTGTCATATTTTGATGCCCTATGGCATGGTGACAGACGAGAAATGGGGAACGAATATGCATAATATCACGGGTTGTGACCATCAATGCCTACCAGAGTTATGGGCCCTGTTCGACTTTATGAAATTCAGTCCGTACAAAGTTTTTGCAATATAAGTTAAGTGTCGGTTGTCGAATATTGATGTGGTTTGGTATGGTGATAGACCAGAATGATAGGGGAAGGATGTATGCACATATTACTGCATATCACAGGTTTCGCCTATCAATGCATACCAGAGTTACCAGCCTTGTTCCATCCGTAAACACGTTTTGCATTATTATAACTCAACCATGGGATAAAGTTTCCTGAACGGTGGTCCACTGTGAAGTGGGCCGGGATCCTGTGAAAATCCAGAATGTTGCTAAATCTGAGGCTAAAGAGTCACTATAGCTGCATATATAGCCCTATACCAACAAGCATGGTACTATTAAACATGCCTACAAACAACATTACATGGTCAGTACTTGTAAATTGTTTGAAATAAAACCAATTGGAAAAAATTTACAAGCACGATTTTTTCGGCCTCTGGACCACCCACCCACCCCAGTCCTATATAGTATATACATAATTTTTTTGCAGACTCCCCCTGATGTAGTTAAAAAGAATTTGCTCTCAATATCTGATTTTCCAACCAATAACTGGGGGGGGGGGTCAAATGTTTTTTTTTTGTGAATCATGAATTTAGATCTGGTTCAGTTGTAAATTTAAAGTTGGATACTGTCACCAACAGAGGCCCTCTACTTATTTGACAAATACTACCTTTAACAGTTTTGTTTCAACAGGCAAAATTTCTTTTTACATGCACAAATGAGACTGAGTATCCAGGTAGGATTTAATTAGGTCATGGTTAATTAAACATGTCCTCATCATGTGTGGCTTTCGAGTGTTAAGGTACAGTAATGCTCTAATTAATCGACTCCTTAAACACAGCAGAATTATGGGTATAGGATTTAGTCGGAAATATGGCTTGTTGCCATTCATCGGACTTTCCGATGAATGGCAACAGGCCATATTTCCGACTAAATCCTGAAAAGTTACCCATAATTATGCTGTGGTTAAGAAGTCGATTAATTAGGGCATTACTGTAGTGAAAGCATCTGAAGCCTCTAAACTTTTTTACTTTATAGTGGGGTCAAAATCATTTGATAACACATGTCTTCTCTTTCCAGGTTTGAATTTGATGCCAATGACAAATACAGGTATTAACAGTACAGAGGTAATTGATGCGTTGGAATATGCAGACCCTATAAAAGCTATTAACCCAACAGCATGTGTATCGCCCTACAATGAACAAAATACAAATGTTCTGGGTACGGGTACCTATACCACACTTGAAAATGTTTTATTTTCAAATAACAGCAATTCACCTGGGGTGAATAATGGTACATCAGAAACAAACAATATCTTGATTGATTTGGTCGAAAGGGTAAAGGGATTGGGGGAGAGCATGGGTCAATTACTGAAGAAAATGGGTAAGATCGAGCATCGAGTGGGGAAACTGGAAGAGGTTGTCAAGCGTAATCGGGCGGTGGGCCACAGGAATGAATCCCTTGCTCCACCAGAAAATGATATACATGTACCTGTACCAACATCTGCAATTCAAAAACCACAACACAAAAAAAAACCCAGTTACATGTACCTCACAACCATACATCACAGTTGTGGTAAATGACATGATGTATGTGGGTTCTACAGACCCAGAGCATCCAATTAAAATAAATATGGGCCGATATGCTGAACTGATCAAAACATCAGCTGCACCACAAAAATTACTATATAAACTACTAGATTGCTTTGTTACAAAAGAAGACATGGCTGAATCCAATGTTTCAGGTAAATCAAGAACCCAAATTAAAAAGGTACTAGATAAAACAACAGTCTCCTCAATCATCCAACACACGAAATTTCAATTTCCCACTTTTAGCCAGTTGACTGATAACGAAATAAATGAACTGATCAACAGCAAATGCCTGAAATTAAAGAAAACCATTGGAAATTGAGCACACTTTTACTTGTTGCATACAATAATAGGATAGTGTTTTGAGATGTGTTTATCTCAACGAGTTAGAAATATGACTTTATTTTCATATTTCTAACAATTTGAGATACACGCATGTCAAAACACTGTTAGTATTGTCTTTATCTTATGCCATCCGACCTTGTCATTTAAAAAAAATGCAGTTTCGAGACAAAATTAACTAAAATTTCTCGTCCTTACCCGTTAATTTTAAGCCATCTACAATGTAGTGGGATCTGATATCAATCAATTTATCCAAACAATTCAAATTTGACCCAATTTCGAGGTGATAATTTTTGTTGATACGCTGCTATAAAGGTAGCAACATCATGCTGTGCCTATTCCATTTTATGAAATTATATTTCACATATGTAAGTCGACGAACCCACCCATACAAGCTCAAGAGTTATTAGATATCGATGTTTGCAGTTTCTATTGTTTGTGGTCCAGAACCACGTGCTCAAATGGACAAATTGCGGTTATAAGATAAAGATTTACATCTAGATTTTGTTAAGCTCTATTGGATTATGGATGCAAATTGGGACTATTTTGTTTTCACTGCGAAAGTGTCACCCCTGGTCAAGTGGTCCTGTTGAATTGCTATGATGCTGGTAAGGCAAATTGATATGAATTGGATCGATTTGAGAAAAAACCAGTGTCTGTATGAAACATTTTACATATATTTCTAAACATTTTAATGACTGCAAATGTTTGCAAAATAACATGAACAGCCATCTTTATTAATCGATTTGAATGTTTTGATACACATAATGGCTTTTTCTGGATATGTTCAGATTATCCAAATGACAACTTGAGAACAAAAGTTATCAGTTTAAACTGAGTGGACAATTTGAGCAAGGATGATTAATGCTATAAATGTCAGACCAACTTTCATCCATAATCCATGGAACACAACAAAACAAGTGATATTTTTATATAATCAATTTGTAGAATAGCAAGCCATTATTGGCCACTTGTTTCGGGTCTAGCCGATCAGTGGTCATGTTGGTAGATCTATTCAGTGAGTGCTCCAGGACATTGGTTTGGATAACAAAGTCACAATAGTTTGAGTTGAATTTGTTTATTAATCTGTTGTGAATATTTTCTTTTGGTTTGCTGATAAATGCCAGTTGTACCTGCAAAATAAAATAGGGAATATGGATAAATAGGTCAACATTTATTTCAATGCCTTTCGAAAGTCAGATGATCTATTTTGAAGGGTGGAGGTGAAGATCAGTTCAAGTCACCATAACATTCCTCCCTAATGTTTTATAATTTCAACTGAGGTATACCATAAGTAATCATCATTCTTGAAAAGTTAATTATTCAATGAAACCCGTTAAAAACGCAATCAAGAAAATATGCTTATTTTTACCTTTTTTGAAAACTGAAGTATTATAAAAAAAAAATAGATTGTCTGACTTGCGTTCAATCACAAGCATATGTAATCTATTAAATATGGTATTAACCTCTCATTTGCATAACTGATAAACTGGAAGTTAGAAACAATTCTTTAGCAAATGCTATAGTTCATAAATAAGAATGCAGTAGATACTACTCTAGTCAAATTTACTAAATACATATAATATTACCAACAATTCTAAAACAGTTGAATAAATATTAGGCCACAAAAAAAGAGAAGAAGATCTGTTTCCCCTGACCATACGTTATGTTTCAAGATTGGGGCAGGCATTAAACTTGGTTAAAGTTATCCGATCAGGCGCTCCGAAATTGCTATTTATTTGGCATCGGGGGTAAAAAATATTTGATTTGAGTCGAGGAACCCACCCACCCATCAAAGCTCAGAGTGATTAGATATAGATGTTTGGTATTTCTATTTTTTGGTGGACCAGAAGCACGTGGCCAAACGGACGAATATGCAGATGAAGATAGATAACTCTAAAATCAAGTGATAATAATAACCACTTTATTTCAGAGTTATCCATCTTCATCTTCATAAGTTTGACCACGTGCTTCTGGGCCACAACAATAGAAATGGCAAACTTCAAACATCGATATCTTATCACTCTGAACTTTGATGGGTGGGTGGTTCCTCGACTCAAATATTTTTTTTTACCCCGAGCCAAATATAAAATAGTAATTTATGAGCATCAGATCGGATTGAGTACCTTTTAATAAACAGGGCTTGTTTTGTCATGTCTGATGATCATTAAATATTTTGAATATAGTTATTTGAAGATAGGTAAGGTCAGGGGGAACAAAGCACTTTTTATGCGATTGCTACTTTACCACAGTGAGGTTGGCCCTGGAAACATGAGTCAACTGGATCATTTATTCTCATGTGAACTGTCAATCATTTGGGTAGTCAAAAATTATCAGAGAAAAGACAATACACCCATCAACTCTTGACAAAGTTAAATTCTACATATAACCGAAAAACAATATAAAATTTTCTAACACATGCATATAAAGATAAAACAATTTTAAGATAAGGCTCGAATGTCTCATCAAAAATAACCTCTGAAGCAACCTAGAAGAGTTTAATACATCCAGTGTATATACCAGTACATGTACATTTATCTAGCTCAGAAAACTTTTTCCTCCAATTGACATTACTGATTATTAAAGGTACGCAATCCGATCAGACACTCCTAATACTATTTCTTTGGCTTCGAGAGTAAAATATATTTGATTCAAGTCGAGGAACCCACCCATCAAAGCTCCACTGACTGGATATCGATGTTTGAAGTTTGCTATTTCTATTTATTTCTATTGTTTGGATCAGAAGCACGTGGTCATACTGATGAAGATGGATAAATCTAAAACCAAGTGGTAATAATATACCACTTGATATTAGAGTTATCCATCTTCATCTGCAAGACCGTCCTTTTGACCTCGTGTTTCTGGTAATCAAACAATTGAAATCACAAACTTCAAACATCTATATCTGATCAATCTGAGCTTTGACGGGTGGGTTCCTTGACTCGAATCGAATATTTTTTACCCCCAAAGTCAAAGAAATAGTAATTTAGGAGCGTCTGATCAGATTGAGTACCTTTTAATGATTCTATTTCAATCTATTGAGCAAAATGTTCTTGATTTGGCAGCTTTGACGTTCGAGCAAAATCTTAAATGCGATAAAACAACAGTGGGAAAAATACTTTCAACATACTTCATTATTAATACCTTGCTATCTGTATTATATAAAGTATTCTTATGTCAATTCTTAAATTTATATTATAATTTCAATAAATAATCAACTATTGATTGAAAAATTGTAGTTGTTAATTCTAAACCCTCAAAATGACCTATAATCTTCAAGGCCTAACTTTTTATTTTAAGCTTAGCACTTAATAAATCAATCCAATTAATTTTACTGTCAACAGTACAATATTATCAGAAATGATAGAAGTTTGTCATGAAAAAAAAAACATTTTAGGTCAGCATCCATACGGATTTAAACCCTTTCTTGTTTATCTTCAAACAACTTTTGTCATGTCAGGACTCATATTATAGGTCAATTAACTCTTGAAAATTATAGGTCGCATTCAAATGAACTACATGTACCTGCTTGAATACATACTGTACACAAAACGACACGATGTGTAAATGAGTTTGCCGATACGGCACGAGTGCTGTCGCGGAAGGATAGAACGAGAGGCACATGCGCCTCGAGTTCTATCCTTCGGCGACAGCACGAGTGCCGTAACAACAAACTCATTTACACATCGTGTCGTTCTGTGTTTATTACACGCGTCGCGTCCTAGAATCCGTGCATTAAAAATACAGGATTATAAGGTTCATTTAGGCTCATACAGGGCGTGTTTGTCATGTGTAATGATTCTTTTATTTAAATAGTACCAGTTTCATGGTTGAGGCGAACGTCATTTTACGTCAACGAGATGTGTATGGAACGGATTTGTAAATATGGAACAGCAATAACGCTATACTTCTAGGAACAAGCGTGTAATAAAAATATAAATGGTTAATGTAGTCCTCAAATTGTTTCATGCAAATACAAATGTTCATATACCTAATAGGTACTCAACAACTTTTTTGTATGAGCATGTATTTATGAACTGAGACACATTTGCACCACATATATACATCAGGTAGTTAATGAATTAGAATAAGTATAGTAGTATTCAGATTAGTACGTTGCATTTTAATAGGGCTGTTACAGTTCAGCATTAATTCAATGTATTGCAATACACTTTCAGTGTGAAATTACACTGTAATAAATGGGCTCTTTCAAAATACACTTGCTCCTGCTCTGAAACTTTAGTTCACGATCCAGTATGATGTTCCTAAACATGAATTAATGAATAAAAAGTAATTTGAAAAACACTTTTTGTTTTCACCCTATTTGGCCACTTGTGGTCAACCTTTAACGTGAAAGAGCCCAAATGCAGTCAAATGGCCATTTCTTGTTTACAATTTACTCAATCATGTGAAAGGTTGAACATAGACATGGATCCCGTCAACGTATATTAATACATGGACCAGCACAATGAATTAATCTGAATACTACTTTACTTATGTTAAGGGACAATGATGTATTCTATCATGAACACTTGACCAGAGCAGCACAACTATTAAAGTTGTCACATTCGATTTTGCACCAAACAAATAAAGTGCCTAAAATTAACTTCATTTACTGTTAAAAGCTGATCTTTTACTAGTAATATAGCACATCTTAATATTACTATTAGTTATGTACAGCTACTTTGAAATGAAAGCAGACTCTTTATCTCACTGACATGTATATATGGATTTGCACTGTTGCATTAATACCCATTTGAAACTTAATGTTAGCTGCAATTATTAGTTTGATGGTGATAAATCAGATGGGGCATCTTTATTAAGCTTTTCACATGAACAATTTTACTAATTTCTGGAGAAAATAATAAGCCTATCAATTTAAATAGTTTGTGTAAATACATTTCAACCTGTGAATTTGAATTCTCATCTGTACAAGAATAAATCCAATCAGCTTTATGAAGGCAGTTTAGCAGCACTAATGCAGTATTAGTATGACTCCGTATGACTGTTACTAGTAGTTAATTGGTGTGTGAACCAAATTTAGTGTAATAAAATATTAAAATTTAATACAATAAAGAACGAGGAAAATTGATCATGTGAAAAGCTCCAGGAGAGGTGAATTAATGAGACAATGAACATCATATTTAATAGTTGACTTTATCAACTGGGAGCTCATTAGGATGAACGGACAGGAGTGTACAGGATAATGTTGACTTGGTCAACTGGTAGCTCAAAATGGACAAAAGGAAAAATTTGAACAGGATAAGCGATATTTAAAGGTCCATAGAACGAAAGGACAGGAGTGTACAGGATAATCGATATTAAAGATACTGAGGGCCTTTGTGAAGGTGGTTATTGGTGTTAAAATAGTCACATCCATTAAAATGTAGATACTTTGTTCTCCTCTTTTGGCTACATGCCTCATCCCCAATATTAAAGTAAGGGAGGGGTATAGGTCAGACGGGATGTCACATCCATTAAAATAAACATACTTTGTTCTTATACCAGTCATACATATCGTGTAAATAGTACTTGATTGCTAAATTATGACAATAACCAACAACAAAGGCCCTCCGTGCCTTTAAACAAGCCCCAAAGAATGATTCAAGTGTCAACTGCATATGATATTTATATCTGAAATATGTGTTCTCTTTACCTGGACATCACTTTCAACACCAAATAATTTACAAACACGATCAGATTTTATAAGTGCCAAAAAAATTCAAATTCTTATCGTTCAGTGACATCAAATTTATCATCTGGAAATGGGACGATTTAAAAATGACTATTTTTGAAGCAGATATAAAAAAAATAGTAACAATGATTGTCCCATTATATGGTGCCATACATTTATGCTGTTCAATGGTGTTTAAGTACCGGTATTGATATCAGAACCTGGAATATATTTGAAGTGCAGGTAGAAGAGACAACAATTTCAAATGATTTGTCACGGTCAATGAGCCATAACGATCTTCCCTGACAGTTGTGTGCAAATACTGAATTATAACCAGTTATTAAGGTACTCAATCCGATCAGAGGGTCCTATATTACTATTTCTTTGGCTTTGGGGGTAAAAAATAATTGATTCGAGTCGAGGAACCTACCAATCAACGCTCAGGGTGATCAGATATCGATATTTGAAGTTTTGTTATTTCTATTTTTGCTGTCACAGAACACGCCGTCAAAGGGATGTTCTCGGTCAAAATTGCGTTATTATTACCACTTGAATTTAGAGTTATCCATCCTCGTCTGTTTGAATAGTGTTTCTGGGGTACACATCTCGAGAAAATTACGAAGTTAGGGGCAATTATTAGTACACATATCGAGAAAATTACAAATTTCAAAAATCAATATCTAATAACTCTGAGCTTTGTTTGAAGGGTTCCTCGACTCGAATCAAATATTTTTTACCCCAAGAGCCAAAGAAATAGTAATATAGGACCCTCTGCTCGGATTGAGTACCTTTAAAGGCCCACTTAATTTTCGAACCCCCAGATTACATATGCCATATTATATACCATTTGAAAGAGGAAGCTCCAAAACATTGTATTATCAACTTATCCGATGTAATAAACTGTGAACATGTTGTTCTTGTTGAGTTTTGTCATCAAGATTGAAGAAAAAATCAGTATCATTTTCAATGCAGGGGGAATAACTCCAATGTTCTATTTCTCTTCTGAGACATAGATGTTTCAAATAGTGATGAATTATAGTATTTTAATCATATTTTATGGCATATATTGTTATTAAAAACGTATATCAACTCACTATACAAAAAAATAATCGGAGACTCGAAAATTAAGTGGGCCTTTAAGAACTGGATGTTGATTTTGACAACGTCCTTCATTCATGTTCCGCACTCTTATATTCATTAGAAAACTCACACTTGACCATATGTGAAATGTGATCACATAGGCTATACTGAACTATATTTAGTTTTGGATTCACCAGCATCGGCTGCTGAAGTGTGCAAAAATTTTGATTAGAGCACAGAAGAAAGGAATATCTGACTTCAAAGCATGTGATGACGATTATTAGGCCTAAAAAAAAAATACCTTTGTTTCCGGTAACCCACCCGCCGTAAACTTTTTATTTGCTAAATTAATTTTTCACAACTTTCAGTCTGAAAATTACCAATCTCATTCTCCCAACTTCACTTTATTCTTCCAGTCGGCCCAATTAACTAATAAAATTTGAAATAAAAGATTATAAACAACAGTGCCTTAAGAGTTCATTTACAATATTATATCAAGATAAACTGTACATAGTATACCTGTATAGAAAATACTTTTAATAGGGCTATTAATACTTGTATGTTTATGGGAATTAATTTTTTATTTTTTTTACCTAACCTATTTTTTTGCCCTCCGTTACCGGAAACAAAGGTTTTTTTTTTGTTGGGCCTTAATACAAGTTCTTTTCATGCAGTTTCTTTAACATTTGTTGAAGGATTTAATTCAATTTGAGACAAACTTGCCTTGTTTCTTTGGATATTCGGGGAATCGAGCATGAAAACAGTTTGTGAACTCGCCAGCAAGCAAACTGTTTTCATGCTCGAATTCCCCAATATTCAACGAAACAGAGTATGTTTTCTCCTAATTGTATGGCTGATCCACAGGTATTAGGCACCATTTTTGTTTTAATTTAATAAAAATCTCGGAAAGGTATCTATCTCATTTTTGATAGAGGTCAGCATTTTTCTCTACAAAAGCAACATTTTATTTTGTATTGATACAGTAATTGCAGCACTATGTAACCAAATAATCATAGTTTTCAAAAAAGTTATTTTTTGGCCAATTTTTTTTGTTGCCAAATACCTGTGGGCTGATCTGGTTGGCTATGACACTAAAAAAGCTGAAAATTGATACCAACATACATTGACAGTTTTTCTAGTGCAAATTATACAAGTTGCAAGCATTATCAGTGGTAATGATCAGTACAGTACCAACATTCAAGCCCTTGACCTTAGCAACCTGGTCACCTATGTCAGGTATATTGTATGGGGATGGGTGCTCAGTTGTTGGTATTGCCAATTATGGAGAATCAGTCTATAATACAATTCTATCCACAGGTAAGGACTTTACTGTTTTTACAAGGTGGCTGCTTGAAAATATGAAAGGTGATATATCAAAATATACATTTTGGAAAGTAGACAGCCACCTGACTGATTCTTCAACCGACCCCTTAAAACAATGGAGATGAATTTTGTGGTTTGAATTTAAAATTGATTTAATAACTTGATAGCATCGCTCAATCAAGAATCCATCCCCTCTACAATGAATCACAATTGGCAAATCATGTTTTTTTGCCAACAGCAGTTGACACTTGAACAGATATTCCTGGTTCTCGATACTTTTGTCAGAGGAACCAAGAATATCATCAAACCCACACTCGCCAACAGCAACATTCTTTGGTGGTCGATTATCCAGAAGAAAAAAAAGCTGACCCACAAAAAATTCCAACCATGAAAATTGCTCCGAGTGGGCAACTTTGGGATGTATTCCGAAGGTAAAAACAGTTTTACCTTCTTTGCAGTAGTCTGCAAACAACGGCTTATTCGGCTAAGATTTTGCCCAGCAAACGTTACTGACAGCAAATTTCAAGGATGGAGAACCATCATTACCATCCGTACATGATGGATGCCGATTCAGACTGGCTATCCCTGTCTGTCTTTATCATGTCCAGATGGCAATGAGAGTCCACATAAGTATATGAATAAATTGGGTCCATACCCACCACAATAGCTCGCTGGTCATTATTTAAGAGCGCAAGCAAGTGGAGGATATATTTGGCATGCAACAAGCAGCTCAGTTTATTGGGTGGGTACATCACCCTCTCCTGGTCATTGTGCTGATCATATATATGGTCAAATGCATCAGCCAAGTAATTATCTAAATCTGAGTTTTTAAAAACTGAATCAAGGCTGAACTTTGAGGACTTAACAATTAAATCGAGAAGATCCTCAACTTTCTCGAGTGACATGAAGGATGAAATTGTGCTTAACATGGAATGCATTGAAGCAGTCCAAATAGATGACATTGAGAAAAATCTGAAGCCCGATACTTCATTTGGAGGGTGGTCAACTTCAAGAATGTGGGCGATGCATTTTTTTTTCTGGGTAAATTGTAATTTACAACCCCAGCAGGCACTTTCAGCCCCAAAAAACCAAGGAGAGTGCCTCCAAATAACATGTCTTTTTAGGTGATCATATTTGGAACAGCATATAGGGCAACTCAAATATCCTTTTTTGCATGCACCTATAGCTGAGGGCATGGTATATGCAACTGGGCACTCTTCATCATAATCTGGTTCAAAGTTTGACTCTAGTTCAATATCCATATTATAAAAACTCACGTATGAGACCAGCAGTAAAGCTAAAAGAAGAAAATGTTGGGGGTCTATAAATTAATAATTCTTTTGATAATTATGAATACCTTACTCATATTTAAATTCGCGCAGTACTATATTTCGCGCACCAGTCGGTGCTCGAATTTAAAACTGAGCGAAAAATAGTATGATTCCTGAGTTTATACTAACCACAAGGAAATTCAGAGGGCAATATCTGTTATCGAGTTACAAACATTGCGGAAGGTTGGACTGAATATAGACATGCAATGATTTTTAAATGCAGTAGGAATTATCTACACCATTATTCATATGATATGTAAACCATGGTGTAATCATTGATGTTGCAATGCTTGTAAGAAATATACACATTCCCGTGCGAAGGGACACATAATCATATATCAATGCATATCCCCAAACTGAAGTGACAACGTGGCCATGCAGGCTGGGTTAAATAATAATTTCAGCCGCTTATACGCGGTTGTTGTTTTTCTTCTTTCGAGTTAATTTCAATGATGTCCATAATAATTTGTATATCAGAATGATTGTTTTCAGCATATAACCACCCATATATCAACAGAATGTTGATGCAGTATCGATCTGCTTGATGTTAATTTTCGTCGTGGTGGTCTTTAATATACACACGTACCTTCCGCGACGATTAAGAACTGAAACCGTCATCAGATAAAGTTTTTTACGAAAATATATTTGTCAGTTTTGAATTCGCGCAGCACGGTGCGCGAATTTAAATACGAGTAAGGTATTGAGTTTTGAAATCCGAAAATAATTATAACAAAAAATAGGCTATTAAAGCTACAGCATTCTGACATGCCAAGTGAAAAGGCAAGATATTCAGTGAATTGAGACTTGGGGTATGAAATACAGCACAGAAAGAAAACCCAAATTTCGAACTTCCACTTGACTTGTATGTTCAAATGAGTAATCCTACATGCGATTCAATTCATGTGCAACACGGGCAGTGGCTTCTCATCCAATTTACCTTCAAGGTGAACCAGCTTGTGACATAGGTTGTTCTAGATAACCAGAATCTAGAACAACCAATATCACAAACTGGTTTACGTTGAAGGTAACGTGGACTAGCCGTAACTCAGGTAAAAATAATTGGACCTGGTATATGCCCAAGGATAATTGGACCAGCTGTGACTCAGGTAAAAAAAAAAAAAAACTTCCTTCAGTTACATGTATTGTATAACTAAATTATATGTACTTCAAAACACCTCAAAAAAGTAGGTACTACCCCCCCCCCCCCCAAGATATTGTCAGGTGAAACTGAAATTTGAAAGATTTTTTTTTTATCATAGGTAAGTGGTCAACTGACAAAAGGAATCACAACATCTCTCAAGAACATTGCTAGGGTGTGTCAAATTCAACTTCTTTCATATGGCTTGGCTAGAATACTGACAATACAACTATTCATAATCAGGTTATCTTTTTAATGCATGGGTGGTGCGAAACACAGTACAAGCGACCTTTCTCAAGGGTCAAAACAAGAACCTGATCGTGTTACAGAAGTTTTGCTTGTGTTTACAAAACACAGCGCAATTCTATTAGTTAATCACACACAAATGATATAAACGCTCTTTATTATTTCCATATCAGGAAAACAGTAACAAATAACGCTCTTTATGTTTACCATATCCGGATCTAAACAGAAGCCAGGTTC
Source organism: Siphonodentalium dalli (assembly GCA_032622095.1). Lineage (NCBI taxonomy): Eukaryota > Metazoa > Mollusca > Scaphopoda > Gadilida > Siphonodentaliidae > Siphonodentalium > Siphonodentalium dalli. Next base: position 191,775,053 of record CP136062.1, on the reverse strand, counting down.
TGTAACGTTTTCTGCTTTTGTTTACATAACAAAGGAAAAACATTTGACAATAACATACTGTTTATGCCATATTTCTGATTGGTATAAGAACAAGGTATGTCTATATTTTACTATTCTTTCTGTTCATGGCGGTTTTTGACGGTGAAAATTAACAGCATACCCACCGGCAACGCCGCCCGTATCTTTAATACCAGATTTAACACAAACCAATCGAGTCAGTTCTCTGGGATTAGTTCCTGCACACGAACTGGATTTTAGTTATCATGCCATCTTCGAACATGTTTCGTATAATGCGCTATAAGTTCCAGTCTGTCAATTGTTGATATATGTATATTGTGATAAGCCCAGCACACGCATGTATAATATAATGTATAGAATTTTCTAAAGTGATGCTGTTGTCAGGGGCAGAAAATGGGGAGGGCCAGCACACCCCCCCCCCCCCCCACCATAATTAGCTCCATGACATGAGGAGTGTTGATGACTCTAATGGTTGAGTTCAAAGATGACTAAAGTTGCGCCGTTCGAGTCAGGAGTGCACGGAAGGGGAGAGTGGCACTAAATTGATAAAACTATTTTTAGCGCCCATTTCTACTAAATTGATACACATTCTTCTCCATTATACAAGGATTCTAATCGTGAATTAAAAGCTGCCAAATTGGTGCCTTTTGGATTAGAGATGGGGTGCGGGAACTAAATTTTATCAGATTTTGTTTAGTCGCCGATTACAATCAAACTTATACATTATCATATCCATGTTATCAGGAGTCTAATGGCATGACTTAAAGCGGTCAAAAGTGGGGTAATTAGAGTCAGGGGAGCATTGAAGGGGAGAATGGCACAACATTCATAAAAAATATTTTTAGCGACGATTTCCACTAAATTGATACACATTCTTCTCCATTATACAAGGAATCTAATTCTGCCAAATTGGTTCCGTTTGGGTGAGATATGGGCGGCATTAAATTTGATAATTACTTGTTTAGTCGCCCATTGCCACTAAACTTATACATAATCATCTCCATGATATCAGGAGTCTTAATTATGTGGTTTAAAGATGTCAAACGTGTGGCCGTTCGAATCGGGGATGCATGGAGCGGGAGAAGGGCACCACGATTGAGAGCCGATTTCCACCAAAATGATACATATTCTCCGTGAAACGCGGAATCTAATCGTGTGGTTTAAATACGCCATATTGGTACTTGTTGGGTAAGAGATGGGACACTACATATTGATGCTAATTTGTTTAGTCGCCGAATTTCAATATAGTCATCTGCATAATGAGTCTAATAATGCGGTTTAAAGATTCAAAAGTGGGGCTGCTTGAGTCAGAAATAGGGAGGTGAGGGTCACCAATACTGATACAAATATGTTTAGCATCAATTTCCACCAAATTCATACAACCAAGAAAAACAAATCTTGTGGGCTAAATACACTACATGTTGTGTGTCTATATTTGCGAATATCTTTTATATAACTTCACGTGGACCATCTAGATGGCACCAAAGGGATATAACAGGAGTTACATTTTATGAGGAAGATAATGGTGCGGGTTAAAGGTTTCTAAAGCTGTTGTTGTCAGGGTAGAAAAGGGAGGGACAGCCAAAATGATGAAACAAAATGATTTCCACTTGTATACATAATCATCTCCATGATATGGCGCCGTTTTAGTCAGAAGTGCACGGGGGGTCACCAAAATGTATTAAACACTTTTTAGCGCCCATTTCCACCAAATTGGTACATATTCTTCTCCATGATACGCGGAATATAATCGTGTGATGTAAAGACGCCTAGTTGGTGCAGTTTGGGTGAGAGATGGAGGCACTAAATTTGATAAATAATAATTAGTTTAGTTGCCGATTAACACCAAACTTATACATAATCATGATATCAGGAGTCTAATGAACGTGGCTTCGATATGTCAAAAGTGGCGCGGTGCGAGTCCTGAATGGAGAGGGCAGCAAAGCTGATACCAATATGTTTAGCACTAATTTCCACAAAATACATACACGTTCTTCTCCAATGATACGAGGAATCAAATCATGTGCCGTTTGGATCAGAGACGAGGACCCACACATTGATGTTTTGGTCTCCGATATCCACCAAAGCTGTATATAGTCATCTCCACAATTCGTTCTAAGGTGGTTGGCGTTCAAATTTCACGACAAATGGTGACCAAATTAAATCACCCGAATATCTTCTCAGCTGTCATATTTATATGGGGACGGAAATCAGGGCAGCGAACTACACTCTTGGAACAAATGCTCATACATTCAACACAATATGTTTTAATTTTGATCTTAAACACAATTGTGTAGAAATTATACATGACATAACATGTGTCGGTGGAATTTTCTCAACAATGAAAGTGAATATGTGAGTATAGCATAGTTAGTAGATGATGTATGTTCTATTTGAGACACAAACCTCGTGAAAAGCTACCATATTAAAAATCTCATCTACTAACTATAATATACTCATATATTCACTCATTCAATGTGGAGAAAATTCCACATATTATGACATGTGTCATTTCTACACAATCTTGTTTAAGTTCAAATTAAAACATAGTGTAGAATTTATATACATTTGTTCTAAGTGAGTAGCAAAAAAAAACCACGTAGATAGAAGAAAGCATTAAACGTATATTTATCATTCTATTTCAAGATACATATATTTTTGCAAAATGAGGGACCTTGAACCGTCAGAGAATGACATGTTAGAATGGCTCATATATTATTACACAATTGAGTCTGTTCCATTCAAAATATTTTCCACAAAAAAGATACAATTTGTCAAGAGAGATGGAAATGTATAGAAGGTCTGTTCAAAAATAGTGGTCACATGGTGCATAGTCAGAAGCGTGAAATAGGTACATAATGTGATTATTTTATTCTGAAATAAGCAGATAATGGACGCATATCCCAGCTAGTTCTCCCCAAAATTGCGCACATTATCTGCTTATAACTTATTTGTGAGTCGATAATGTGCTGAAATTGGGAGCATTTTAGTCACATCGTCGACTCATAATGAGGCTATACTAAGCGGAGAATGACATAAATAAGCCAACCCACTACTTTTCAGGTGTACGCTCTTTAACATGTGTTTCACTGTGGTCCGCGCCATGAAACGAAATAACGGCTATGACTCCATTATCTGCTTATTTCAGAATAAAATAATCACATGTACCTAGTTCACATTATAGGTAGATTATGTGCGAGGATATGTTGCATATCCGTTATTTCGTATTATGGCGCGGGCCACAATGAAAACACATGTTAAAGAGCGTACACCTGAACAGTCATGAGTTGGTTTCTTTGTTTCATTGTCAGTGCATAATATGTTTAGAATCTCCTCATTATGAGTCGATAATGTGACAAAAACGATCCGAGTGGCGATTCTAAGCACAGTATCTACCTAAAACAAGTTCTATTATAAGCAGATAATGTGCGGTGTTTTGGGAGAACAGGCTGAATAGATACAGAGAATTTCTTAGAACAAATCCATAGCCTCTTCATAAACAAAATCTCGCTGATAGCAAGTAGCTGGTATATAGTACATTACTTTTAAACTGAGTGTTATTAGCCAGTATAGCACCACGAAAATAGGATCACATGGACAGTACTTTAAATCGTCTGTATCATCATGGAGATATGATAAACAGGTGTCCTCAAAATCGTAGTCAACCCCACTAGATTGGTTTATACATCTCTACATGTATGTACAACCTAATTGCCGTATTTATTTATGCAAACTAATGTGTTTATGATGTTCATGTTTTTATCCCAATGAAAAATATTAAACAAGAGGTGGCATCAGAGATGCTGTGTCTCGTTTTCGGTGGCTTACCGCCGGTGGCTACCGCCAATTGGTGTGCATCAGTATCGGTAGACTAATTAATAGGTAAAATCGGTTAACATTTGTTCAAGTTATCGCGCTAACGGCCTCAAAATCGCGAAGAATTCACAAACTAAGGGGCATAACTCAGGGGGTAAAAGTTCGGAGAAACCCGGTTTTCGCACTCTTTCGAGATATTGTGCGAAACAAGTCACACACCAAAAATTAATATAATCGGTTAATATTGTTCAAGTTATCGCGCTAACGGCCTCAAAATCAAGAAAATTTTGCAAACTGAGGGGGATAACTCAGAGAAAAAAGATCGGACAAACCCGCTTTTCGAACTCGTTTGAGATATTGTGCCAAGAAAGTCATGTACCAAAATGTTTTAATCAAATCGGAGGATGTTTGTTGAAGTTATCGCGCTAACGAGCTAAAAATTCACGAAAAATGACTAATTAAGGGCCATAACTCTATCAAATTTTATCGGGCCAGGCTGGTTTTCGAACTCGTCCAGGATATTATTGGAAGACACCTATATACCAAATTTTAGTTGAATCAGATGACGTTTGTTGAAGTTATCGCGGTAACGAGCTAAAAATTCACGAAAAATGACTAATTAAGGGCCATAACTCTATCAAATTGTATCGGGCCAGGCTGGTTTTCGAACTCGTCCGAAATATTCTTGGCAAGTATGTCTATTCCAAATTTTAAACAAATCGGAGGACGTTTGTTGAAGTTATCGCGCTAACGAGCTAAAAATTCACGAAAAATGACTAATTAAGGGCCATAACTCTATCAAATTTTATTGGCCAGGCTGGTTTTCGAACTCGTCCAGGATATTATTGGAAGACACTTATATACCAAATTTTAGTTGAATCGGATGACGTTTGTTGAAGTTATCGCGCTAACGAGCTCAATATTCGTACAAAATGACTACTTAAGGACCATAACTATCAAATTTTATCGGACCGGGCCGGTTTTCTAACTCGTCCGAGGTATTCTTGGGAGACACCTATATATCAAAATTTCAATCAAATAGGATGATGTTTGTTAAATTATCGCGCTAACGAGCTGAAAATTTGTGGAAAAAATGACTAATTAAGGGCCATAACTCTATAAAATTTTATCGGACCAGGCCGGTTTTCGAACTCGTCCGAGATATTCTTGGGAGACACCTATATCCCAAATTTCAATCGAATCAGATAACGTTTGTTGAAGTTGTTGCGCTAACGAGCCTAAAATCAGTGAAAAATGGCAAAGGGCCATAACTCTGTAATAAATGTGCGGACGAACCCGATTTTTCGTCTGCAGCTTACGTGCATGGATATGTACTCACACCAAAAAAATTTAATCCGTCAATAAACGGTTGAGTTATAAGCAAAACACGCCGCCCGCCAGTCCGCCGCCCGTCCGCCCACCGTCCCTCATCAAACTATAAGTCGAGTTTTGGAAAAAAAACTCGACTAAAAATAAAAAAAACAAACAAACGTCAATCCCAACTACGTCGACTGTACGATTAAAAAACAAATATAACGTCTGTAACACTTTGAGCAAGAGTATTCTCTATTCTCTCCAAATGCCTTGGCAACGCCGGGTAACCCTGCTAGTAGTATGTAATATATTAGAAAGCATGAAATCACGTTGGGGGCATGCGCATGGTTCAACAGGCGTGGTTGTCCGATCACTGAAGAGCGATATCTTAACCTGTTGCTTTCTCTTTGTAATTTTAAATTATTGAATTTGAACGTCTGTTCGAATTAGAGTCTGTGCATATTGACTATACATACATGTCTCTTGGTTGGTCGCTCTGTTCCGTGCATGCACGTGCAAGATAATGAGCGCAGCTCATTGGACGTTCTCAATGCAGTAACGCGGTGATTGAGATTCCTGAATAGTTCATATTAGAAACGATGGTCTAATGCGAGTTTCACACAGCAGTGGCTTGTCCGAATTGATCAGCGTGCAATAGATCATTCCCTGGTTGCAATAAATCAGTGCCTTTTATTACCTCCGTTCTAGCCGGCCACTAGAACGTTCTGTTAATTAGCTTGTTATTGCACCGGAAGTTATGTTATCTTTCGGTCAACGCAGCATTATATTTAGGCATGCAACATGAAACATATATAACTAACAAGAGCTACACTGGGCGTGCAAAATACGCCCTCTCTGGGGGAAATTGGCGGATGGAACCCAAATTCGAACTTGAGCTGTCTTTTCTCCTAATAAACCCACATACCAAATTTGATTGAAATCGGTTCACTCTAACTAAAGTTATCATCCGGAATTACGTCAAATAAGGGGCATAACTCCGGTGAAAATTGGCGGACGGAACCCAAATTCGAACTTGAGCTGTCTTTTCTCCTAATAAACCCACATACCAAATTTGATTGAAATCGGTTCACTCTAACTAAAGTTATCATCCGGACAACAAATTTCAGGGATTTTCTAAGTCAAATTACGTCAAAAAAGGGGCCATAACTCTCTCAAAAATTATCGGATTAAAACGAAATTCGGACTTGAGCTGTATTTTGATATATGTAATTCACAAAAAAACGGGTTTTGCGTATAAACATTCCAAAATCGAGGAAACCAAAAAATATAAGAAAAACTGAATTTTCTGAGTCGAAAAAGGGGCACAACTCTGCCAAAAATGGTCGAACTTGACCTGTGTTTTGGTGGGAGAAAGTAATATACCAAATTTGGATTCATTCCGATAAACTATACTAAAGTTATCATCCGGACAACAAATTTCAAGGATTTTCTAAGTAAAAAAACGTCAAATAAGAGGCATAACTCCGGTGGAAATTGGCGGGCGGAACCCAAATTCGAACTTGAACTTACTTTTCGGCTAATAAACCCACATACCAAATTTTATTAGATTTGGTTCACTCTAACTAAAGTTATCATCCGGAAACCAGTTTAACGGACGCCCGGCCAGACGGACGGACGGACGGACCAATGCTATAATACGGCCGTTTTTTCAAACGGGCGTATAATAAATGGGATGTAATTAAGAACATGTATCTGGCATTTTGTAGAGATCGTCTTACCTAAATCTAGTGAAATCAATGCCACAACTGTTTTTCTTTCATCGCACCATGATCATTTATCGCGGACTAGACTGCGTTGATTAAGACACATATGATAATTAACTGACGTATAATATTACACATGCCAAGAAGACAATACAAGGCCATATCATAACACATCAGTTACGGTATGGGAAAAGGATTACTATCATTTGAGTCTAGGTAGTCAATCTTACATGTAAGGCAAACAAGCTACGAATGACGCGGTGTGTGATTTCCGCCCCTTGGGTAATTTAGACATGCATCCCGTGATTCTGGATAAATGGATCAGTTGTTCGATAGGAAACACCAAATCAAACTCCAGGTCCCATACACGATCAACAAACGGAGAAAATTTGCAGAAGATATCGCCATGAAACCAACTGAGTGTTTTCATTCTATCATTTTGCCGAAGAGACATGTTCATAACAATAGCTAGCATCATGATTTCATTCATGCCAAAACAGTCTAGAGATTGGAATGTTTCCATCACTTTTTCGGAATTGTTTATCTTTCTGTGTTACTTTCCAGTTTCGGTCGATTCATAGGTAACTTGGTATATGATTAGTCATTTCGATGCGACAAATGCGAATATTCGAATCGAGTGCCGACAATACATATATAATTTGCTTGTTGAAATGTCAGTGAGTAAACAGATTCTCAAGAGTAATGTATGTTGGAGAATGTCAGGGTATAAAGTATTTTTTGAATCTCAGTTTTATTATATAATTTGCAATGCAAGAGCGACTCATGATGAACAATTTATGAACATAATATAGATGAATGATATACAGATTTATGTATATAATGGCTTGTTATAGGTTGCATGTGCCTAAAATAGAGTCTAAAGCCATAAATCACTGCCTAACGTGCTTTTTCGTGGGTCATTTATGTGTATTTGTAATAAATTTTGGTGAATCAGCGTTTTGTGGCTATTATTTTCACATAATGTTAATGACACGTCGCTAGCTATTTGTTTTCAAAAAGAACTATACCTTGCTGTTACTTGATGTCTGTTTCTCACCTCCAACACAGAAGAACTTTCAATTTATTGTAACCTATAGTCTATTGCGAGATCGTACTCTTCGAATTTCGCGCCAATTTGTGACGCTTGAGCAAGGTCGGTCGTACTGTGTTTCGCATCACTCATGCGTTAAAAGGGGTACCTGGTTATGAAAAGAGAAATATCTTGTCAGTATGCTAGCCACATTGTGGCTGTACCTCCCCCTGTCCCCGGGTACTGAGCGTTCATGCTCATCAGGGTAATAATCAACCAATTAGTAACGTGGGTATCGGGACGCAATTTTCGGTATCATTGTCACCTTTATTGGAGTAGCCAAATGTTAGAATCCCTTTGAGAGGTATTGCTGAAAATTATTTTGATGAATATCTGTATCCAACAGAACAAAAACATGTTATAACCAATTGGCCTAACAGTTTCATTTTTTGACATTTGTTGAACTTCAATTGTTCCCCATATGCGAGAATAACTCATTTAACAACTATTTTGGCAATTTCTTAAACGTTAATTTGATTAATATAGACATTATTACTAGACTGTTCATGTTTTGAAGAGTTCGCAGACCGTGAAACTGTTCTCTGGCGCATGGGACTTTCCCAGTAATATTTGGGGATGTACCTCTGGCGGATTTGCTTTAGTTCAATAGCTAGCATCATGATTTGATTCATGCCAAAACAGTCTAGAGATTGGAATGTTTCCATCACTTTTTCGGAATTGTTTATCTTTCTGTGTTACTTTCCAGTTTCGGTCGATTCATAGGTAACTTGGTATATGATTAGTCATTTCGATGCGACAAATGCGAATATTCGAATCGAGTGCCGACAATACATATATAATTTGCTTGTTGAAATGTCAGTGAGTAAACAGATTCTCAAGAGTAATGTATGTTGGAGAATGTCAGGGTATAAAGTATTTTTTGAATCTCAGTTTTATTATATAATTTGCAAGAGCGACTCATGATGAACAATTTATGAACATAATATAGATGAATGATAAAGATTTATGTTTATCACATAATTTGGCCATAAAAGCAGTTTCATAATTATCGGTAATAGACACGTTTAATATCAGCGCGTGCGATGACGTCACAGCGTTCTTCAAATAACTTGCGATCGCTGTAGTTTATGATTGTTGTTTTCGATGAATATTTCGAGTTGCTTCAGGTTGCTTCGGGTTTATTTGATCATGTGATAAAAGGTATCTCACACTCGTCCTATTTTATACGTAATTTATCGACCTCGTCCTCTAAATTCTATTTGAGCCTCGGTAAACCTCGGCTCAAATCCAATTTAGTGAACTCGGTTGATAAATTCCGTATAAAATAGAAACTCATGTGAGATCCTCTATATATAATGGTTTGTTATAGGTTGCATGTGCCTAAAATAGAGTCTAAAGCCATCAATCACTGTCTAAAGTGCTTTTTCGTGGGTCATTTATGTGTAATAAATTTTGGTGAATCAGCGTTTTGTGGCTATTATTTTCACATTATGTCAATGACACTTCGCTAGCTATTTGTTTCAAAAAGAACTATACCTTGCTGTCACTTGATGTCTGTTTCTCACCTCCAACACAGAAGAACTTTCAATTTATTGTATCTCTATAGTCTATTGCGAGATCTTCGAATTTCGCGCCAATTTGTGACGCTTGAGTAAGGTCGGTCGTACTGTGTTCGCATCACTCATGCGTTAAAAGGGATACCTGGTTATGAAAAGAGAAAGATCTTGTCAGTATGCTAGCCACTTTGTGGCTGTACCTCCCCCTGTCCCCGGGTACTGGGCGTTCATGCTCATCAGGGTAATAATCAACCAATTAGTAACGTGGGTATCGGGACGCAATTTTCGGTATCATTGTCACCTTTATTGGAGTAGCCAAATGTTAGAATGCCTTTGAGAGGTATTGCTGAAAATTATTTTGATGAATATTTGTATCCAACAGAACAAAAACATGTTATAACCAATTGGCCTAACAGTTTCATTTTTTGACATTTGTTGACAACAACTATTTTGGCAATTTCTTAAACGTTAATTTGATGAATATAGACATTATTACTAGAATGTTCATGTTTTGAAGAGTTCGCAGACCGTGAAACTGTTCTCTGGTGCATGGGACTTTCCCAGTAATATTTGGGGATGTACCTCTGGCGGATTTGCTTTAGTTCATTGCAGACAATTAAAATGATATTCATCCTGATTCATCTTATTATATCTTCTCCACACATATTACATATTTCGTCGTCTGACGATTTTCGCCACCTTTTATATTCTAATGTAAGTATGTGATTCGATGTTCTAATCTTTAGAAGATATATACATGCATGTGAGCATGTAAAGTTCACACCAATGGCAATATGTGAATCCACTGAGATTCCCATTTTCATTCCAATTGAATATAGAGCGCTATTTTGTATATATTTACATACACCTAATATCGCTTCCGATTTCCCAATAGCGTTACGGTAGACACGCCCCCTGAGTCAATGTATTCACAAACCTATAAACGTAACATGACGTCACTTTCAATGTCGTTGATAGGTTTATGAACACATTGCATGATCCCGGGGATTGTCGAACGTGAACGACTTTGACTATTCAGCACGTCCGGATTTGGCATGCAATTTGTTTTGGTCTATAATCTGTGTTGAAACCGTGCTCCTAAAACTCATCTCCTCTGCATGATTACACAACCCACGACCTCACAAATATATCATTGTGGTAGAACGGCGTGTTGTCAAGTTCTTATCCTCCACAGCCGAAACTTAATTGTTAGTTTCAGATAGTATCATTCTTGAAATCAACACGTCTACATTCATTACAAGCTAAACAAAACATTTCGTCATATGTGTATACTTTACTGTGAAATTTCGTTTTTCCGCTCTCCGTCATAAGATTCTCACAATGTTTGGTTTTCTACAAAGCGATGATTCGAAGTGTCCGAACTGAACTCCATGCGTTCATTTAAAGTTGGATAAATAGTGGGAAAGAGAGACAAACCTCGTTGATAATGAATTTAAGTATATAAATAAAAATAATAAACGGCGGATTTAACGTGGTCATGGGTTTTGACCGCGATAAAAATTCAGCAAACTCCGCATGAACCCTTCATGCAGTTTGCTGAATTTTTCTCGCGGTCAAAATCCCATGACCACGTTGAAACCGCAGTTCATTTCTTATGTAATGAAACCATTTGGAAAGTTCCGAAAGTTCACAATTACCAGAATCAAATTCATGAGTTTTTCAATAAGGTACATGTGTACCTTTTTTGCTAGTTCAGATCCATCTTTCGACAATAGTTTGGTCCCAGTAACCGGGCATTTCAATAGAGTGGATTTCTACGGAGTTCTTCGTATACCATATAATTTGGCGTGCTGGATACAATTTTGCAAAAATTTCAAATGTAAAGTTTCAAGCGTTTGTATTTTTAAGTATCCCCACACTTCGCTTCCATATAACATAATTGAAAGCACCATTGAGTCAAACAATTTCAGATATATTGGGAGGTTGAGTCGTATGACCATGTGCATTAGGCCATACATGGCTCTGGTCGCAGAATTAACTGTTTTCTTAATATTCTGAGAAAATCGCCCACTATAAAATAGTTTTACACCAAGATAAGTAAATTCCTTGACAAGAACAGTTATTGACTCAATGTTAGCGCATTTTTTGTAACTATCAGTACCTTTGTTTTGATCGAGTTAACTTGCAATCTCCATGCATCTGCGTAGTCGGAGAACGCTAGATGCGATATATGCAAATTAACAGGGTCACCGGATAACAATACCATATAATGTGGAACAAAATGCATATCAAGTTTATGTAACATCCAATGTGATCCATATATGTATTGTCGAAAAAAATAAATTATTATGTATAGCACAATCAGTCAAAAAACATTGTAAATCGTTCACATACAAGGGAAATAACAAATGTGACAGAATTACACCTCGAAATAAACCAATATTGCTCATAAAAATGTCAGACAAAATGTGATTATCTTAACAAAACTTAAAATTTGTGTGTAAATATTTCTGAGGAAATTAAGAAGTTTACCATTACTGTTTTTTGTAAGTTAATTTCAACCACAGTGTATCTCTCCATATAGTGTCAAATGTTTTTGCAGAAGTCGACAAAGGCACAATATAATTTCTTTCCGCTAGAGAGATAAAGATCAATTATAGTTTGAAGAATAAAAATATTGTGGAGCACCCTTTTTCTAAAACCGATCTGGTTTTTCGATGTATTATAAAATTCTTCGGTGATCGCTACCATCCTATTATTCAATATGGGTCGGGGGGGGGGTCGGAAAAAAGTGCCACGAGAGTAGGCTGAAATTATTTTTTCCGCCTCTTTGGTTGGTACCCACCACCCCCCTATTTGAAGGAAAAAATATTTTTTCCAATTTCATGCGGGATACCCACCCCCTTTTTACCTCCAAATCCAGCCAAATCACCCTTTATTTGAAGGAATTTTTTTTCCAATTTCATGCAGGGTACCCACCCTCGTTTTACCTAAAAATCTGTAGTCTCACACCATTTAGGCTTGGTATTTGTTTCAGTTATAAAGTCTGAGAACTGATAAGAATCGTATAAACCTGCAGCACCCATTGTTATTCTGTTTGTTTTTGTTTATCAATTGACTTGTAAACAAGTTATACGAACATTTTACCATATTTCCAATGCTTGTCTGTAATCACTTCAAATACAACTGTATCGAAAATATAAAATAAAAATTTAGGCAAAACATTTATGCTAAATAGTAATGATTGGGAACCCCCGACTCTCGTACGGTATCTGACAATGTTGATAAATGGTAACCCCAGACTATCGTACGTTATCTGATAATGCTGATAATTGGGAACCCCCGACTATTGTACGGTATCTGACAATATTGGCAATTGGAAATACCTGACTCTCGTATGGTATCTGACAATGTTGATAATTGGAAACCCCTGACTTTCGTACGTTATCTGACACGATCATATACCATCTGACAACATGGCGTTTAACAGATTGATCAGCATTCATATGGCTTTGATGTGAAATTGTGTCCAAAAAAACAAACTATAAATTAAACTAAAAAATCTGGATGTGGCTTTAAATAGCATTCAATACTTTCTAGCACGACGAGATTTCCATGTTTTGCCTCTTATGCTGTCTTATCAGGTCTAATGAGTAAACATTAATTATATAAATGAATAGCTTTATTCATTTTATTTACTTTAATCATGGGTGTCATAACTGTCCATTTTCATCTTGAACCAGTGGCGTTGGTACTTGACAATGTGATCTGATGCAAAAGACAACATTGTGAGTGTTGGTTTGTAACCATTGTAACCGGGATTTCTAAGAAGCATTATGCCTATATCCACACTAACAACCCCCCCCCCCCCCAGCTTGACCTAAGTGTCATACATACTGTAACAATGATGCTGAACACTTTGAGGCAATTATATTGCATAAATATTGTAAGAGGAAAAAACTGTGACCACTTGGAAAAAAGTGATTTTTTTCGCGGCTGAACCACCCACCCACCCCGGCCTACTGTGTGGAAAAAAGTGAATGACCCCCCCCCCCCCCCCACACCTGTATGGATGTGAATATTTTGGAAAAGTAGCTTATTAGCGTTATGCGTCGATATCAACACGGCATTGGAAGCCACTTGGCGGTTTGCGCTCCAAAACACGCCTTGTGGTTTTTGAATTTCCCCCGGTATCGAAATAGGTCGATAAATACGTGAACTACCTTTCTACGAGCATATCATTATGTATGTGTCAGAAAGACGTTTTCATTTGTCAAATTTTCCTAATCCCCGGTTATAGATCCCGTTTGTATTAGCATTTGTGGTGAACCCGTAGAATCCCAGACCACATGTGCTCTTTTTTGGTGTTGGGCTTTTCCAATATGGCAAAAATAATGACTGGATGGATCGACTATGTAGTATCCCATCTAATCGGTATAAGTTACATTGGAAGTTTTGTCTCCCATTCAGTTATATGAAAGCATTCATTGGAATAGTCTATTCCACATTAAAAGGCCCAGGTGTTCTGATGATATAACAACCATGTTGAGTCCTTGCGAATATATATACCAATATGGGCAATGTGGTAGTCTAGTGGTTAGAGTGTCGGACTTGTAATGGTGCTACTGCACCGGCGTCAGTTCGTGCCCGGTTGGTGGACTATCGTCTCCACAACAGTGGCCTGGCCAGATTAAGCGGTGTGTGTGCTATGTATAGGAATCAGGGAGCTAAATGTGTTCTGGAGTCGGGGAGCGAGTACACCGTGGAATGCTAAAGGTGAAGGTAACTGAAGAATGACCTTCACCTGATACATGCGACACGTTATTAAAGGATGACATCGCGTTTATTTGATTTGTACATAATATATAAATAATTTAAACTGGTGAATGAATGGGGGAACGGATTTTTGTGAGCGGGAAATGTATTTAACTAGCTGTTGTAGATCTGGGTTTTTCCAGATCAAATTTGGCTGTGAGATAGCCCTGTCGTACACTTGGGGATTTATTTTAAAAAGTAAACACATGACCTATGATTTTTCTTGCATTTTCGTGATCAACTGGTGTCAATCTAGCTGGGTAAACATCACTGGTATGGCCTGCAGGCTTCAATTCAGCGAATTTGGCCGAAACGTTAACACTGTCGCCTATGGGAAACCATTTAGTTCCGTGATTCCTATAAGAACAATTTGAATTTTACGAAATTTCACGTCTCGCCATGATAAGTTGTTATTTCCATATTTTCTTATTTTCAAATGATAATGACCACATTTTGGACATATTTAAAGAAGAAACGCATGGATTCGCCTGTAGGTAGTAAATCTGGCCAAGCCACTGTTGTGGAGACGATAGTCCACCAACCGGGCACGAACTGACGCCGGTGCAGTAGCACCATTACAAGTCCGACACTCTAACCACTGGACTACCACATTGCCCATATTGGTATATATATTCGCAAGGACTCAACATGGTTGTTATATCATCAGAACACCTGGGCCTTTTAATGTGGAATAGACTATTCCAATGAATGCTTTCATATAACTGAATGGGAGACAAAACTTCAATGTAACTTATACCGATTAGATGGGATACTACATAGTCGATCCATCCAGTCATTATTTTTGCCATATTGGAAAAGCCCAACACCAAAAAAGAGCACATGTGGTCTGGGATTCTACGGGTTCACCACAAATGCTAATACAAACGGGATCTATAACTGGGGATTAGGAAAATTTCACAAATGAAAACGTCTTTCTGACACATACATAATGATATGCTCGTAGAAAGGTAGTTCACGTATTTATCGACCTATTTCGATACCGGGGAAAATTCAAAAACCACAAGGCGTGTTTTGGAGCGCAAACCGCCAAGTGGCTTCCAATGCCGTGTTGATATCGACGCATAACGCTAATAAGCTACTTTTCCAAAATATTCACATCCATACAGGTGTGGGGGGGGGGGGGGGTCATTCACTTTTTTCCATACAGTAGGCCGGGGTGGGTGGGTGGTTCAGCCGCGAAAAAAGTCACTTTTTTCCAAGTGGTCACAGTTTTTTCCTCTTACAATATTTCTGCAATATAATTGCCTCAAAGTGTTCAGCATCATTGTTACAGTATGTATGACACTTAGGTCAAGCTGGGGGGGGGGGTAGTTTAGTGTGGATATAGGCATAATGCTTCTTAGAAATCCCGGTTACAATGGTTACAAACCAACACTCACAATGTTGTCTTTTGCATCAGATCACATTGTCAAGTACCAACGCCACTGGTTCAAGATGAAAATGGACAGTTATGACACCCATGATTAAAGTAAATAAAATGAATAAAGCTATTCATTTATATAATTAATGTTTACTCATTAGACCCTGATAAGACAGCATAAGAGGCAAAACATGGAAATCTCGTCGTGCTAGAAAGTATTGAATGCTATTTAAAGCCACATCCAGATTTTTTAGTTTAATTTATAGTTTTTTTTTTTGGACACAATTTCACATCAAAGCCATATGAATGCTGATCAATCTGTTAAACGCCATGTTGTCAGATGGTATATGATCGTGTCAGATAACGTACGAAAGTCAGGGGTTTCCAATTATCAACATTGTCAGATACCATACGAGAGTCAGGTATTTCCAATTGCCAATATTGTCAGATACCGTACAATAGTCGGGGGTTCCCAATTATCAGCATTATCAGATAACGTACGATAGTCTGGGGTTACCATTTATCAACATTGTCAGATACCGTACGAGAGTCGAGGGTTCCCAATCATTACTATTTAGCATAAATGTTTTGCCTAAATTTTTATTTTATATTTTCGATACAGTTGTATTTGAAGTGATTACAGACAAGCATTGGAAATATGGTAAAATGTTCGTATAACTTGTTTACAAGTCAATTGATAAACAAAAACAAACAGAATAACAATGGGTGCTGCAGGTTTATACGATTCTTATCAGTTCTCAGACTTTATAACTGAAACAAATACCAAGCCTAAATGGTGTGAGACTACAGATTTTTAGGTAAAACGAGGGTGGGTACCCTGCATGAAATTGGAAAAAAATTTCCTTCAAATAAAGGGTGATTTGGCTGGATTTGGAGGTAAAAAGGGGGTGGGTATCCCGCATGAAATTGGAAAAAATATTTTTTCCTTCAAATAGGGGGGTGGTGGGTACCAAAGAGGCGGAAAAAATAATTTCAGCCTACTGTCGTGGCACTTTTTTCCGACCCCCCCCGATCCATATTGAATAATAGGATGGTAGCGATCACCGAAGAATTTTATAATACATCGAAAAACCAGATCGGTTTTAGAAAAGGGTGCTCCACAATATTTTTATTCTTCAAACTATAATTGATCTTTATCTCTCTAGCGGAAAGAAATTATATTGTGCCTTTGTCGACTTCTGCAAAAACATTTGACACTATATGGAGAGATACACTGTGGTTGAAATTAACTTACAAAAAACAGTAATGGTAAACTTCTTAATTTCCTCAGAAATATTTACACACAAATTTTAAGTTTTGTTAAGATAATCACATTTTGTCTGACATTTTTATGAGCAATATTGGTTTATTTCGAGGTGTAATTCTGTCACATTTGTTATTTCCCCTTGTATGTGAACGATTTACAATGTTTTTTGACTGATTGTGCTATACATAATAATTTATTTTTT